>JACGCM010000338.1:0-1280407 GCA_014058105.1 Kingdonia uniflora | reverse complement strand
GAGAACTTGGTCGCAGTTTCTGATATGGTCTGTTTTGCGAACTTCGGCTAGATGTAGAGCTACGTGAGGTATCAGTTCAAGAAATCGCGCTGGATAGGCTTGCTACAGAGGATGAGAGAGTTGTTGATAAGAAACTTATTCCATGTGGTGAAGAGAACCATCCGTCTGTAATTATATGGAAGGTCGGATGATAAAATGATTTGTGTTTGTTGAGGTCATTTTGTCATCACTTTTTATATCTGTGATAATGGTCGGATGAAGTATAATTGAAGCAGGATCTATTACTGATTTTTTGCTTCTGTCATATCAAAAGTAAGGTAAGTGACAGCTGTAAAAGTTGTACTAGGATTTTAAACTGGAAATCATGCTATAAATAGCGTAGCAGGATCGTGTAGCCGCAGAAGTTATTGTTTATACGAAAATGGTCATGCTACAGGATCTGTACAAATCTTCTTGTGCGGTGAGCCCTTGAAATTAATAATGGCAGAGGAGAGAGACAGACGTGATAACCGAACACGCTACTCTATAAATCATTATGAGGGCAAACGAAAAGACGTGCCTGCAAGGAGAGATGATGTTGTTACGTGTCCCAAAGAGCCGTCGTTTCAGAAACTGAGGGATAATATAAAACCTTGTCTTTCTCCTTCTCATAAACCACATTCAGTTGCAGAGAGAGAAAGAAGCATTTCTAGAGAGAGAAAGTCTTCAAATTTTGATTGTAGTCTTCCGTTATACTGTGATCTTGCTAGGAAAATTGACGTTTTAAAACCCTCAAAAGTGAAGGGGTGACGGAAACGATGACTGCTGCTCTCTAGTACAGGTTTAGTAATTCTGTTTCTACCATTTTTGTTTTCTAATAGTGTATGTGTTACTTGTCATGGTAATGGTAGTTGCATGTTTGAACTGCTGTGTAGGTAATAAAGTGTTGGGTATGGCTGAGGAAGGAGGCTTGTTTATTATAAAACTATGATAGACTTTCCTGTATGTTGTAGATGCGTTCCAAAAATTTAAACCCAAAAGTAAGTTATAGTATCCTCCAGTATGAGGAATAATCGTCTGCCAGGACTATGGATGATTCGGAGTGAGGGTTCTATAGTGTTTGATATACTGGCTGCAGTTCATTCTGGGTAATAAGGGATTGGAAGTGGGGGTTGAAACTGGGGAATTCTTTAAGTATCCCGCAGATGTAGACGTAGGAAGACATTTCGAAGTATAAAAGAAACTTAGATGGAAAATGGGGGCATTATTTGATGAATGAAGGGTTATGGTTTAAGACTCTGGTGGACCAGATGGTTAATAAAACCATTATCAAGTGCCTTCCCAGGTCTTTTATGGGTGAGTATTCCCTTGACCTTTTCTAAAGGGGGTAATGAATGCTCTAATGAGTTTCCCTGCCCAATTAAATGGCAATTTTTTGAGATGATGAGGGTCTAAGGTTCTGTTAAGCCCTTAATAAGAAATGGAGAGATGGTGATATTGTGTGACAGTTCGTTACGAACAATTTCTTGAAGTATTATAAGTTGAAATATATGGAAAGTCGGAAGAGTGGATACTTGTATAGTGATTCGGCAAGGCCAAAATTATTTGATTTTGAATCTGCTGGGAGACCCTGGTGCAACCATCTTATGATGGTGAGGGGTAATTGTATGCAAGTGCCTGTGGAATTGACACTCAAGATGAAATATAAGAATTTTAACAAGCGTAAGTATCTTCATTCTGCCTGTACTTTACCTATTAACTTGTTGCGAGCTGCTAACATAGTTTGTTGTTGATTTGGTAGAGCCTAAACCAAAAGGTGTTGCTGATACGTCGAGTTTGCTCAACGTCATATCTCGGGAAGGAACTGAGCTAAACCAAGTACTTGGAGAGTTGGTATCCGTAGAGATAAAAGGCTGAACTATGCAGTTGTAAAAGTTGAACGAGCTCATCAAAATCGAGCTATGGCTACTTCTGGTTCTACTTTTGATGGGGTTATAGAAATTTTTGTCTCTGTTGCGGGTACTTCGAATATACAACCTCGATGTTCTAGATGGAAAAAGGTGTTACCCCCTTATGAGCAAACAACTCTTATGTAGACGACGCAAGTGGAAACTGAGGTGGTGGAAGCTACTGTAAATGAGGCACCTCCTGCGAAGAAGTTGAAGTAAGAGGTAAAACCTAAACAAACTTCCCTGAAAGATCTCAATCTTGATGTCGTAGGGCAGAAGCCGCAAGAGCTAGCAAAGCATGATCTGAAACGTCTGGGTACTGAGATTAAATCTAGCATGTCACAGGTATGTATGATATTGTTATTTGGTTATCTGTGTGAGAAACGATCTGATTGATAATTTTGCTATGTTGTACTTGTGGCACAGCTTTTTGTTGTGTGGGAATCGGCCTTTGAGGTGTTGATGGCAGGTGCTGAGGACCGTGCTGAACTTGTTCGGCAGCATGATACAGAGAAAGCTGTACTGAGGAAACAATTCGAGAAAGAGAAAACTGCATTGTCTGAGTAGTTGACGGATCAGATGGAGAAGGAGAAAGTTATGTTGAAGGGCAGTTCAAGGCAGAAACTGTTGTAATGAAGAAAGAGATCGAAGCTGCCGCGAAGAAGACTTTCGACAAAGTGTTGGCTGCTCGAAATAATCTGTTTCAAGCATTTTACTCCTAGGGGTTGACTAAAGATGATGTCGATCTTGCTATTGTTGGGAAATATGGTAAGATAATCTTCCCAGAGGAGTATCCCTCTCCAGTGATTGATCGACCTTCTGAGCAGACTCCGGCTTCTCTAGTTGTTGATGATAAGACCAAGGAGGTAGCAGGAGCTAATTCTTGATTATGTAGCTGTAACATAGTTTTGAGATTTGTCAGATCGAATTTGTCCTTTGTATTGGTGATAGAACTACATTTGCTGAGACTTGAATTTTTTACGGTTGCTATTGATATATGTCATTTTGATGGTGAATGTATAATTTGCATGTAGGAGGTAGTTCGTTTGAAGGGAAAAGTGAGTGAGATGGAGAAGGCCTTGAGTCGAGCAAGGGATTCCATCAATCATGTTCATAAGTCCAACTTTGATAACACCTTTAAGGAGTTATTCGAGCTTCAATATAGATATGGGAAGATAAAAATTGAGAGAGATAAGGCTTTGTGGAAAGAGAGCGATAAGATTGTCTTATTTCGAGAATCCCTTAAGGATAAACAGTTCGTAGATGAGAGTGATAAGTTAAAGTATCAAAGGTCGTTATTGTCTTTGACACTTTACTTTGAGGCCGAAGTTGATAGTGAGCGGGGCTTGAAGAAGGCCTATTTAAAACTGTTAACTGAGAGAGGTGTAGTGCCAGATCCAGCTCGAGTGAAATTCTTAGTGCAAGAAGCTCGTAATTGTCATAGTATAGAGGCTAAAAGATGTTCAGCTCGGGCTGGTGCATCAATCATATGGGATGGTGTATGTCCATTGCCTGATGAGCGTAACTTTTGTAGGGGCGAAAAATGATGAGGATCCTTTTTTTCAATATAAAGAAGGATGATAGAAGGGTTCAGACATGTTTAGAAATTGATCTAGAGCATGCTCGTAGCAAACTAGAACGGTGTAAAGAACATAATGTGTGTCTGAGGAGTGAAAAGGTGGAGCATAATAAGTTGTTGCAGAGTTCGGAGATGAGAGTGAAGTTGTTAGAAGTGCGTTTACTCGATACGCAGAAACGCCTGCAAGTGTCCCAATCACGTTTGAAGAGGTATCTTACTCCAAAGTGGGGAAAACATGTTGGTAAAATAGATTATGAACGTCAGATAGCTGATGTAATTGAGTTTTATAGGGGCGAGCTTGAGAGAGTAGAGAATGAATTTAGACATTATATCTCGAGTTGTGGTAAAGATGTTGAAGTAGAGAATGATAAAGTTAAAAATATGTGGTTAGCAAAAGGTAATGAGGGTGGGGGAGTTTCAACCTCGAAACCGTGAGCTGAAGAGTCTAAGGAAGAGGAGGATGAAGATCTTTTACCTCACAAACGGCATAAGACACGTCATCAAGAGGTCATAATCTTTGATGACCCTTTGCAAGTAGATGTGAGTAGTAGTAGGGTTCCACCATAAGCCTACTAAACTGTGGCATATAATTGTGCTTTGCATAATATAGTTGATCTGTGTATGTAGTTGTAGAAATAACATCATATCTTAATAAATGTTACTTGAATGATATGTTTTGCTTGCATGAATATTTGTTGATAGATGTATGTCATTTGTAATCTGTTCTTCTAGGCTGAAGTCAATAAAAAGAATAAACTGTCAGCTTTATCTGCATCAAATAATGAACTGACTGCAGAATTGCAGCAGTGTTTGTTGGCGATTGAAAATATGACCTTGTTGAACTCGAAGCTGAAGGCTGATACGTTGGAGCTGCAGAGTCGGCTAAATGCCGTGACTGTAGAGTTGTCATATAAGGATGCAGAGATACAGGCTGCTAATAATGAAGTCGAACTGTGAAAAGATTCTTTAAGGCAGAAAAAATTGGAAACCATGACATCAAACCACCAAGTGTTGGATCTTTCAAGTACAATTGAAAAATAGAAAACTAGTCTCTTGTATTACAAATCGGCATTAGCAGAAAATGTTAATCTGTTAAAGAAGCAAGATGTTGAACTCCATAATATGCGAGATCGTCTGAATAGGTTGAGCTGGGATTTGTGTGAGGCTCAAAATTCTTGTCAGAGGAAGAGTGACCGTGCCAAAACTTACGAAGAAGCATATATAAAGAGAGATCGAGAGCTGAACGTAACCATTAATAAGTGAAATACACAGATCGCTGATCTAAAGCGGGCAAAGAAATCCTTGGAACTAAAGTATTTGCAAGGTAATGCAGTTTATGAGGAGCTCGATCTAAAAGGTAAGGAGTTGCAAAGATTGGTGGAAACTGTAGATGACGATAATGAGTATTGTCAGGGGTTGCATGAGAAGTTGCGACGTATAAAGCAGGAGATGGATCGTAGTGTGCAGATGACGAAGCAGTATAGGGCATCATTGCTGAAGGAGAAAGAGTATTTGGTAGATCGATGCAAGGATCTTGAGGACGAGCTAACCAAAGTGAAGACCGAACTTGGTAAAGCTACGTTGTTGACTGCAGATAATGCTACATTGCGTACTATGGCTATCTTGCATGCTGATGTACATAAATTACGGCAAGAGCGTGATACGATCTTGGCTACTTCAACTGAGCACGGTACGGAGTATGATATGCAGCTAACGCGGCTATGTTATATAGATAATCTGATACTGAGAGTTATGGAACTATTGAATGCGTCTCCTACTGTAGTTGATACAGCTATACCTTTCCCTGCCTTACTTTCGTCTGGGTCTGGGGAAAGTTCGAATGATGTACGCCTAAAGTGTGAAAGATAGTTAAATTGCTTATATTGTAGTCAGACAGAGCGTAAATATGTCTCTGCCGTAGAAAAAAATGTCAAATGTTGATTAAAAAATAGTCTTTGTTTGGTTATCTCAATGTCTGGTCGAATTGGGTGAACCAATAAACGATCATATTAAAAGATATCGAGATATATGATTGTAGTAATGTTGAATTCTCTTGTGCATAGGTCAATTTGAGCAAGTCAATAATCAACCGTAAAGAGATGTTTATTTGTTGAAATAATAATGTATGTCTCAGTTAAAGGTCGAATTAAGCGTATCAATAAGCGACCGTAATGAGATATATTGAATGTTGAATAGTTGTACAGCGTGTCTCTGCTAGGTCGAATTGATTGACTCAATAAGCGACCCTCGGGACAGCGTGTATATTTGAAGAGCTATGTTGTAGGTCTCTGTTAAAGGTTGAATTAAGCATATCAATAAGCGACCGTAATGAGATATATTGAATGTTGAATAGCTGTATAGCGTTTCTCTGCCATGTCAAATTGATTGACTCAATAAGCGACCCTCGGGACAGCGTATATATTTGAAGAGCTATGTTGCATGTCTCAGTTAAAGGTCGAATTGAGTGTATCAATAATGACCGTAATGAGATATATTGAATGTTGATTAACTATATAGCGTGTCTATGACAGGTCGAATTGATTGACTCAATAAGTGACCCTCGGGACAGCATATATATTTGAAGAACTATGCTGTAGTAATTGTTGCAGAAATTCTTTGGTATAGGTCAAACTGAGCGAACCATACGGAGATAGGTAGGATGTTGAATTTAATAGACTTGCGGAATGATGATGAAAAAGTTTTTTATCGAATAATATCTGATGTTACAGTATTTTTATCTTCGATACAACTTCAATCGGTGGGTATTCTATGGATTAGGTACAGGTACGCCTTTATGTATACTGAGATCATAGGATCCTAAACCACTTGTGCCAGTTATGATAAAAGGACCATCCCAATTGTCTACTAACTTTCCAGCATTAGGTGTTTTGTGATATTGTGGGATTTCTTTGAGAACGAGGTCTTTAACTTTGAATTCTCGGTGTCGAACGCGCTTGTTATAGGATCGGGACAAAGCAAGCTGATATCTTCCCAGATTAAAAATGGCTCTGTCACGTGTTTCTTTGATCAAATTCATATTGCATGCGATCTGAAATTCATTTTCTTCATCTGTTATCTCGTGATCATGTACTGGATGATAATATTAAGTGGGAATGATGGCTTCAGTCCCGTAGGCCAATAAGAATGGAGTACAGCATGTTGCTATTCTGGGAGTTGTTCGGTAGGCCCACAGTACGTGTGATTGCTCGTTCACCCAGTTACCCTTTTTGTTGTTTAAATGCTTCTTGATGTCGTCCATAATAGTTTGATTAGTAATCTCAGCTTGTCCGTTTCCTTGAGGATAATAAGGGTTGGATGGGGAATGAATGATGTTGTGTTCATTGAGGAACGCAACAATTTTGTAGCCAACAAACTATGGTCCAATATCAATTCTGATAAGATGTGGTCTGCCGAACCGAATAATAATGTTCTCCCAGATAAATCTGATGACTTCTTCTTCTCTTGTTCAGCATAGCGGGACTGCTTCTACCAATTTAGTAAAGTAATCTGTAGCGACCAACAAATGTTTCATTTTCCTAGTGCTGTAGGAAACTCTCCCACGAGATCGAGTGTCCACCGTCTGAATGGCCAAGTGACTTGGTTTGAGTACAGTTTGACTGTTGGAGCTCATATTTTAGGTCCATGATGTTGACAAGCGTCACACTTACGAGCATATTCGATTGCTTGTGCTGTCATCTTCGCCCAAAACATTCCTTGAGTTAAAGCTCTGTTTGTAAGAGATCGTCTTGCTGCATAGGATCCGCATGTGTCTTCGT
Organism: Kingdonia uniflora; assembly: GCA_014058105.1. NCBI lineage: Eukaryota > Viridiplantae > Streptophyta > Magnoliopsida > Ranunculales > Circaeasteraceae > Kingdonia > Kingdonia uniflora. The sequence goes on along the minus strand of JACGCM010000338.1, from coordinate 1,273,124 downwards.
GGAGATCATGCAAGATTTGTTGTGCTTCTATGTCAGATAGACAAAGGAGGTACTGACCAGTGACCGAAATTTTGTATAGGAGGTTGTCGTGAACAATGTATCTTCGAGGATTGTCAATTAATCTCCGTCGTTCTGTAGGATCCTCCGGAAGTGGACCGTCAAATTTTTTTTGAGATCCGATGTATGTAATGAAAGGCTGTCTCCAAGCATCTTCGATCTCCTCCTTGCCCCCAGTATTAATGACGTTGTGCACGATGGTATTAATGTTGGGGCAAGAAATGACGTCGATTTTTAAGTAACAAGCTTCTGATCAAAGGACACCAGCAAGGTAAGCGAGTGCATCTGAATGCTAATTTTTTCCCCTTGGGAAATGCTCCATAGAAATTATCTAAAATTTATTCATTCACTCGACCACTAAAACAGCATAGTCGACTATTCTTCCATTGGTTTGATATATGCCTGTGTAATGGTTGACGATTAGTAATAAATCAGTGTAGACAAAGAGCTCCGCTATACCCAGTGTGGGTGCCATGTCCAAGCCATAAATTAATGCCTCATATTCTACTTCATAATTGGACGCTTCAAAATTGAGGTGAATGGATTTTTCAAGCTGATCATTGGAAGGAGTAATAAGGAGAATTCTAATTCCTGATCCAGCTTGTCCGACGGAGCTGTCAGTCAAAAGTCACCAACCTTTCTTTGTTACCCAATCTGGTTTATCTTCGGACTGGACTGTGAGCAGTTCATCTTTTTGACCAATAAAATCTTCTTCCCAATCAGGATCATCTACTGGAAAGTCTGCGAGAAAATCTACTACAGCTTGGCCTTTTTCGGAGTAACGTGGTTCGAAATATATATCGTATTCCCCGTGTGTTACTGATCATTATTGAATACGTCGAGATTTTTCACGCTTGGATAAGATTTTGTGGAGTGGATAGTTCGTCAGGATATGAATAGTATGAGCTTGGAAATACTGCTTTAATTTCTATGATATATAGACGAGAGCTAGAAGAAGTTTCTCGATCTTGGTGTATCTAGTTTCAGCGGGAGTCAGAGTCTTACTGATAAAATAGACTGGTTTCTCAGTCTTTTCATCGAGTCAGAGAAGAATGGAACTGAGAGATGAATTTATGACAGCTAGGTATACTGTGAGTTCTTTTCCATCTACTGGTGTGCTCATAACTGGTGGTTTGCCCAAATAACTTTTTAGTTTGAGGAAAGCTGCTTCACATTTGTCTGTCCATTCGATCTCTAAATCTTTCTTTGACTTCCTCGTGATGTACCCTGTCTTAACAGATTGAATAGAGGTCGACATCTGTCTAATGATTTAGATACAAATCTGTTGAGTGCCGTAATCTTCCCGGCCAGCTTCTGGACGTCCATATTTGTCTCTGGTGAAGGCATAGCCAAGAGAGCTCGTATGCGTGATGGATCCGCTTCAATACCTCTTTTGTTAATTAGATGGCCCAAAAACTTTTTGGATTGTACTACGAACTGGCATTTATCAGGATTTAAACACATCTTATAAGATCGCAAAATCTTGAAAGTTACTTGTAAGTCTGTAAGATGGTCCTCTTTCTTGAGACTTTTGTAGAGCATATCATCAATGTAGACCTCCATTGTTTTACCGAGATGGTCTTTAAACATTTGTGTCATCAATCTCTGATAGGTAGCGCTGGCATTTTTGAGGCCGAATGGCATGACCTTATAAAAATATAGACCTTGTTCAGTGATGAAGGCAGTCTTGTCTTGATCATTTGAAAAAAGTGGTATCTAATTGTATCATGATGTAGTGTCCATCATAGAGAGAAGTTCGTGCCCTACTGTAGAATCGAGCAGATGGTTGATGATTAGAAGTGGAAAGCTATCTTTCAGAGTGTATCGATTGAGATCCGGGAAATCAACGCAGACTCAGATTTTGCCATTCTTCTTTAGGACTGTGATAATGTTCGAAATCCAGTCTGGGTAAATAGCTTTGCGAATTAAACCAACCTCAATCAATTTGTCGATCTTCTTATTCACTTTGTCTCGCAGTTTTGGTACTAGAGTTCATTGCTTCTGTTTAACTAGTTCTGCTTTATCTTTCAACTCTAGCTTGTGGTATGCCATAGCTGGATCGATCCCCGGCATTTCATGAAACATCCAAGCAAAGACGTCACTATTATCTGTGAGGAACTGTATGAGTTTTAAGCGTTCCTCCGTGCTCAAGAAAATTCCAATGTGAGTTCCACTATGCGTGCCACTGATCTCGATATACTCTATTAGTTCGACGCTTGGCAGCTGAGGTTCTGCTGGCACTGACTGTTGTAATTGTTATGCTGGAGTTGTTACAGCTGGCTTAGCTTCAATAGTATTATCGCAAGCTCAAGCTAATTTTTGGCTGCCTTTGATCTCGTAGATCCCTCCTTTCCAGTTAAATCGTAATGCCTGATGATATGTGGAGGGAATAACTTTCATGTTATGCAACCATGGTCGCCCCAGGATGCCCAAATAACGGGATTTGGTATTGATGATGTAAAAAGCTATGTTAAGTGTGACTGACCCGGCTATGATGGGAAGTGTGATTTTTCCCACGCGCTCTTCCTTAGAGCCGTTGAATCCAGAGACATTGATGTCACTCGGTTCCACCTTGTCTGCTAAGCCCATTTGGTCGATTGTGCTCTGGAATAATAGTTCGATACTGCTGCCGGTATCTACCATCATCGTATGTAGAACTATGTTCTTCATCTTTAACATGATGACGAGAGCATCATGGTATGGAAAGTTGATATAACGAACGTCACGATCTTCGAAAGAAATCTCGGCTCGTCAATTTACTGAATTCCGGCAACAAACGAGCTTCTTTGTCTACCATCGTCAAATCATGGCATTGTCCAACGCGCCTACATTTGGATTTGTTGGAGTTGCTGACCGTCTGAGTCTCGATGAAGTACAAGTACTTTTCTTCATTTGTTTCATCAACTTGGACGATCGTGGTACCAGTCTTGTAACTGCCATCTTTTTAACTTTTGATGTCAATAATATACTCAAGCATTCGGCCATGTGAAAATATCTCTGGGGAAGAAATATTAGTGTGAAACACCGCTCCGTGTTATGATGTTGAATCTTGTAGTAAATACAGTACGGCTTTCCCTGTATGGGTTGAATAGTATTGGCATTTCTGAAGAGTTCATCTTTATGTTGCAGCGGATATAAGTTTGTAAGAGTAGTTGTTAGCTATGGTATGCACGGAATTGATTTCTTTCATTCCTGGCGTGCTCGATCGTCATAGGACTTGAAGCATTTCTTACCACTCCCATAGTTTTTACTGTCGTTATGAGCTCGTTCTTCGGGATGATCTTTGGTGGATAGAGTGATTCGTTGAGGTTTTGGTTTCTCAGTTGTCAATCGTTCGAAGTCGATAAAGTTGTTGACCTTCTCAATCATATCCTCTAACATCTGTGGCTTGAAGAGGATTAGGTGCTCCTTGACTCGTCCATCCATGAGTAGAGCATTGGTAAAAGCGGAGATTATGATTTTCTTGTCGAGGTTGTCAATTTTTCGAGCTAACCCAAAAAATTTCCAGGTGAATATCTCTAATTTTTCCCCTGGTGCCTGCTTGAGGCTGAACAAAGAGTAAAGACTTTCCTCCTTGTCTTTAATATTCCAATAGTTCTTGACAAACAATTTGCGAAGTTGCTCAAAAGTGAAGATAGATCCTTCATTGAGTGTGTGAAACCATCGTAGAGGTTCACCTTTTAAACTGGTCGGGAAGAGGCAGCAGTGGATGTGGTTGGCGGTCGAATAAAGTCCCAAAGAATCTTAAAATTCTTGGACGTGCTCCACAGGATCCCCCCCTTCAAACTTCTGAATCTTCGGCGTGTAAAAATTGGTGGGTACTTCCTCGTCCAGCAACTCTTGTGCGAGTGGACTCTTCTATAATTTAGTATAGTTGTTTCTTCCAGTGAGTATTTGGGCGTCTAACCGTTCCTTGATGTGTTTGTCCACCTGCTCCGGGGTGAGATGTTGTCAAGACGTGACAGCTTGTCTTATTGCTTGTCCTCCTGGTAGATTATGCTCTCTAGTTGCTTCGCCCATGCGGTTGTAGACTAAAATTTAAGGTTTTTCTCTGTTTTGCTCCACATGTTGTTGTAAATCGATTAATGCTCCAGCGGGTAATTGTGGATTGATGTGACCCTTAGGTTGAACTGGCCCGGGCAAAATTTGAGGAAGTACTAGACTTTTGCCTCGATTTCCCAAGTGATCATGGACCGATACTCTCGAGGTTGCAGGCAGAGCGTTCCTCGGTCTCGGATTTGTAGTTAATTGATCTTGAAGGCTCTAATTGAACTCTGCATGCTGGCAAGTTATTTCTCAAGTTTTATTCGTCATTTGGTTTTTACGTATACAGTATTTTGTAAATCCGTCACTCCCTCGGCAGCGTCAGGCAGGACGTTGGGTGTTTTTAGATTTTCCATCCTTCAAGAAATGAATTTGAAAATTGGATCAGAGAACGTTGAGTGTATGCTTTGTTCCTATAGACGGAGCCAAATGTAATAGCCTATTTTCGTATTGGACAAAGATAGTGCCTTGCACCCTTGAAATATGGAATACTAGCTAGGAACTGAAAGTAACTAACACAAGTTTTAGCGTGGAAAACCCTTGAATGGGATAAAAACCATGACCTCTCCTGAGAATTTTATAAAGAGAGTGATATTTATGGACTGCTAGCTATTACAAAGAGAGAGAGATGTAAAAAAGATCTCTTAGAAGTTGCGCCAGAACAGCCTCCTATCTTTAACTCTCCGGTCCTACTTATAGGTCTTATAATATGACCGATATTACTTTAATGGGGAATGTTACAAATATCAGGTTTGATGAATCTTTTATGAGGTCTTGTAACGTCTTGCTATCTGATAATTTTTGATCTTGTAACAGATCTCTTGATGACCTTAGCTGTAACTTTGAACTGTTGGTAAAGATACGATCTCTAACGATGTTCAAACTGTAGATGGATATCTGAGTATCTTCTGCTGTGCGATATTACTGGCTACTTCAATATCCCCAAACTGTAGATGAGGAGGTTTGTATTGCAATCTGCTTGCCCTCAGTCCTTGGTTGGTTATCAATGTGTTTACTCGAACTATGTGAGCTCGAATATCGGACTCAGTACGAGGATTAGAAATTAGCCCTTACAATTAGGAAAATACTTCATTTTAAAATAATCCTCTTTTAAATCTAAATATTTAGGTACCCCCATTTAAATTACTAGGAAAAAATATCATGATTTTCAGTTTTTGCTATCTTCCATCACTAAAAGATTGGAAGGCTGGAAAATCAAATGTTTATCTCAAGCTGGAAGATCTACCTTAATTAAGTCTGTGGTTACCTCCATCCCTGTATATCAAATATCTTCCTTTCTGCTTTAATGCCACTTATAAAAAAATGGATTCCTTATGTAATAATTTCTGGTGGGGTAACACAATTCTGGGGGACATAAAATTCATTTAACCAAATGGAACAATATTTGTTTACCTAAACCTAATGGTTGGCAAGGGTTTTGACATGCTAAAACTTAAAACATTGCTTTACTAGCTAAATATCCCTGGAAGTTTCTCGATGAGCCACATGGTTGGCTTACTAGAATCCTTAAAGATAAATATTACCCACATACAACTTTTCTTCAATGCCTTGTCAAATCTAATATCTCTCCTTTCTGGAGGGGTATTTTAAAAGTTAGGAACAAAATCAAACCATTTTTATGTTGGAAAATAGGCACTAGGCATAATATTCATATCTGGCATGATGCCTAAATTCCTGAATTGGAATCTAGAAAACCCTTTCAGCCTCTTAACCAAACTTATCCTGTGACCTGGGTGTTTGAATTAATTTATGCTGCAAACAAACAATGGAACCTTCCCTTACTTCCCACTCTCTTCTTAGACTACGAAATAGAAGCCATTAAATCTATTCCCATTCCACAATACCACTTCTCTAATAAAATTAGGTGGTGGCCTAAGACTAATGGTAAGTTTTCTGCCATGTCTACTTGTAGTCACCCTTTAAAAAGTTATCTCACCCTAACCCTTGTAGTCACCCACTAAAATATTTGTTTCAACTTATTTAGAAACTTCAAATTCCTTATAAAATACAAATTTTGGTTGGAAAATACTACCTGATCTTGTTCCCACTAGGAAAAAATTATTTAAACACCATTTACAACCTAATGCTACTTGTTCTATCTGTCAAAACCATAACAAAACTTTATTACATACTCTATGTTTATGAACTAAGGTTCGGACTTGGCCTCTACCTTTTAAAGCACTAATCGATATATAAATAGATCCTAATATCTCTACCCATCATATGTTTGTGTTAAGACACATACAATGTTGTAAAATAAACCACTAAATCTATGGTCAAGCATTTAGTGGTTATGCTTTTAAGTAATGGTGAAGAGTGTCTTTAAGAATTATCAACTCAACCAAAGCACTAATCGATATATAAATAGATTCTAATATCGCCACCCATCATATGTTAGTGTTAAAACACATACGATGTTGTAAAATAAACCACTAAATCAATGGTTAAGCATTTAGTGGTTATACTTTTAAGTGATGGTGAAGAGTGTCTTAGATAATTATCAACTCAACCATGGCTAGGCTTGAGTGAGTTCTTAGTGTTTCCTCTTTTTAGATCTCCAAATCAAGTCTACGGTTAGTAGCACTTGTTTGTCTCCAAAGTTATTGTACACCAAACCGAGGTTATGGTCAAGCCTTCGATATAATGCACTAACTTATCAATCATAAAGTACTAAGAGAAAACTAATTAGAACCTAATTAATACCAACTATTGCTTATCCAAGAAGAGGCCTCATCCTAGCCTTAGCTAGGAGATTTTTCGTTCATCTCGGACTTCATCGCATTGACAACTAATAAAGATATTAACAAAAATTAAAATAAAAAGAATAAGAATAAAAAGAAAATTAACTTTATTTACTATTTACCTTTCAATATGAGATACCCAATTACAATAGGGGAGGGTTCCTTTTATATGAGAAGGAGTCCAAATCTAGAAAATATACATTAAATTCAAAAAAATATTTTCACAATAATTTTTGCTAATATTACAACCAATCACCTAATATTCTTGCATATAATTCTCTTAAGTGATGTAGAGATCTTTCTTCATAGAAACTCTTGCATATTTCTTTAATAAAAAATATCTTCAGGGATCTTGGATACAATATCTTCTTTGATCTTATTCTCCAATAATATTTGTATATATATATTTTTAATCTTGAGACCAAATATATTGTGTCTTTGACTTTTTGTGCTATGAACTACTGGAAGCACTTTTACTTGGCTTTAAGAGCTTGGTTTTAAATCTTCATCTCCATTGGCTACTACCACACAAATATGCATAACTATACATAATTAAATGGGATGGACGATAAAAATATATATTTGGGTGCATGCAAAATGTAGTAATAATGTGCTTATCAAATACCCCCAAACTTATCTTTTTGCTCGTCTCGAGTAAAATTATATAAAAGCTATTTTCGTAGGGAGCACGATTGCATTTAGCATATGCAATAAGCCATTAAACCCCCAGGTTTAACGTAGTGGATAGGTGTTGTCTCTTGAGGTTTACAGTGATTATACCCACAAAAGTTAATAATGACATTTTTAGACAATTCTAGAAGACACATAACTCATTTTCTGTCAACTTATCCTAACTTGATTGTGACAAAAATATACTGATGGGAAATACTTGAGCTTGTTATTCTCCCAACTATACCAAAGAATATTTTAAGCTTATCCCAAACTAGAGGTACTACCTCAAGATTTTAAAGAGATTTAAGTATTTTTCTTTAGCTATATTTTAGTATATAGTGAGAATAATTTTATCGCCTAATAAGTTGTCTAAAATAATTTACTCAGTTTTTGGTAGTCTAGTTTTTACTTGAATAAATTCAACGGTCAGTTCGACAAGTGCCTCAGTTAATTTGTCTTCCTAGAATTTCATTTTTTTAGTACATTGTTTCTTAGTGAAGCCTCCATCACAAGAAGTTTTCGGTCGACAATCCCCACCAGTTGGCTAAGGTTGTCGGGGTGGGGTACCCCATCATGACCTAAACTCAAGATTTTCACAAGTAACATTTTCCTGTGCTCATTTCATATAGTTCATGGTCAAACTCGAGATTGGTGATAATTTTTCCTCTTTCAGTTCTAAATCATGCGAGTAGCCTCAAGATTTTCACAAGTAACATTTTCTTGTATTCCTTTCACATAGTTCATGGTCAAACTCGAGATTGGTGATAATATTTGTTCTTTCAGTTTTAAATCATGGGAGTAGCCTTGTAGCGTAAAAAAATTATAGGAAATTTGGTTTCTTAATCTTTTCTTAGGAATGAACTTATTCTTAGGTAGTTATCTCCCTTGTAGCAAATTATTCTTAACATAAATGTAAAATTTCCCTTACATTGAGCAAAAATCTATTAAAGGTATTAATTGCAAAATTATAGTGAAGTGCATGTTTTTAAAATATACCAAGCTAACTTGAATTAGTTGCTAATAAAAGGATAGTATACCTAGCTTAAGATAGTCTAAAATATTATAGTGCATACATGGTACAATTTTATAATTTAGGTTATTCCATAATATTTTTCTAAAGGTAAAATCAGTTCAAGTGTTTGGAAATTCGTCAAAAATATCTCATAAATTGTCAAAGTGTCATTAATACACTTTTCTTCAAAAAGTATTTAAAGATATGGTTTCCTATCCCCAAATTTAAATGAAACATTTCCCTCAATGTTTGAGAACAAGAAAATAAACGAAAAAGGAAAACTAAAATTTCTCACCTGAATGTGTTATGGGTTGCCTCCCAAGAAGTGTTAAGTTTACCGTCTTCAGCCAGACGAATATACCCCCATACTAAAATAATGTTGCAATTGTACTATAGTGGTACACAATATCAGCTCTAATATGTTGGATCATCTAAAAATGTTGCCTCTTTATTAAAGTGTAGGACTCTAAGTATGGTTTTAATCCTTAGCAATTGACCTTAAAAATATTTTCGTTCTTAGGATCCTTCACCTTTACGGCCCCATGAAGAAAAATAGTTTTAGCCGTAAAGGGGCCATGCCAACGGGATCGTAGTTTCTCAAGAAATAAATGAAGCTTAGAGTTAATGAAATAATACCTTTTGATTATGCTCAAGGTTTTACAAATAATTGATTTATCGTGAAAATCTTTGGTACGTTCCTTGTAAATTTTTAAACTTTCATAAGCCTCATGACGGAGTTTATCCAACTCAAAAAGTTGAAGCTTTATCTTGGACCCAGCTTGGTACATCTCAAAGTTAAGGGCCTTTCTAGCCCAAAGGGGTTTGTGTTCTAGTTTCACAGGGAAAGTGGCAAGCAGCCTAAAAGATAAATTTATAGGGTAACATTCTAATCAAGGTTTTATAAGTTGTTTTATAGGCCTAAAGAGCGTTATCAAGATGATCTGACCAGTCTTTGTGATCAGTTCGAATAACTTCTTCTAAAATTCTTTTAATCTCCTGATTAGAAACTTCCACTTGACCACTTGTTTGTGGATGGTAAGGTGTTTTGAAAATACGATTGCAAAAAATTTTCCCACCATCACTAAAAACTGCTCAAGGAGTACCAAAATGATTAAAAATGTTCTTCATCAATTTGACCACAGGCTTATGGTCATTTGTCAGGCATGCTACCACCTCAACCCATTTGGAGGCAGAGTCCACTATAAATAAAATATAAAGGTTTCCACAGGATGAAGAAAATGGGACCATAAAATTTATACCCTAATCATAAAAAGGTTCAACAATATGAATGTTATTTAGGGGCATCATGATGCGGTGAGAAATATTTGCTGTCCTCTGGCATTTATCACAAGTATAACAAAAGGTTTGTGCGTCACAGAAAAGGGTAGGCCAATAAAGATCAGATTGAAGAATTTTCCTAGTTGTTTTCTTAGTACTGAAATGACCTCTAAAGGCATAGGTGTGGCAAAACATGAGTACGCTCTAGAACTCATCATTTGGAATGCATCTCCTAATAACTTGGTCAGAATAAAACTTATACAAAAAAGGATCGTCTCAACTGAAATATCAAACCTTGTGCAGAAATTTAGTTTTATCTTGCTTAGACTAGTAGTCAGGTAATGGCTCTGTAGCAAGATAATTGACAATGTCGGCATACAAAGATAGTTGTATAATAGCCATGAGCTTCTCATCAAAAAATATCTCTATGATAGGGAGAAGATCTTCACCACCTTCAATGAGAAGTCGGGATAAATGGTCTGCTACAACGCTTTCAACACCTTTATTATCTCGAATTTTGATGTTAAATTCTTGTAACAAGAGGATCCATCGGATTAACCTAGGCTTTGCATCCTTTTTGGATAATAAATATTTTAAGGTCGCGTAATCGGTCTAGACAATGATCTTGGACCCAACAAGATATGTCCAAAACTTTTTAATAGCAAACACAATGGCTAAAAAATCCTTCTCAGTGGTAGAGTAATTCATTTGTGCACCATTTAGTGCACGACTTGCATAGTATGAGGTTTTTTATCTACTTTTTTCCCTAAAACTGCTCTGACAGCCTAGTTAGAAACATCACGCATTAATTTAAATGGAAGATCCCAGTTGGGCGGTTGGAGGATTGGAGCAAAAGTTAATAGAAGTATGAGCTTTCAAAACCTCTAGAACATTTATCATCAAAGTAGAAATCAGTGTCCTTAGCAAGTAAATCGTATAAGGGTTGGGAAATTTTGTTAAAATCTTTGATGAACTGACGATAAAACCCGGCATGGCCTAGAAATGATCGAATGGCCTTAACTATCTGAGGAGGAGGTAAGGAACAAACAATATTGATTTTGGCCTTATCAACCTTTACCTCTTTGCAAGAGATGATATGCACAAGAACTATCCCTTGTGTCACCATGAAGTAACACTTTTCCCAGCTTTAATACCAAATTAGTTTGCGTACACCGTTCTAGCACGAGCTCCAAATGGTGCAAACATTCATCAAAAGAGAAACCAAACACTGAAAAATCATCCATGAAGATTGTGATAAATTTATCAACCATATTAAAGAATATGCTCATCATACAACGTTCAAATGTAGTGGGTACATTACACAAGCCAAATGGTATACGTCTATGAGCATAAGTCCTGTAGGACAAGTAAATGTAGTTTTTTTCATGATCTTTTAGAACGATGAGGATCTGATTATATCCATAATAGCCATCAAGAAAGCAGTAATGACTCTTTCTGGCTAATTGTTCAAGCATTTGATCAATAAATGGAAGAGGAAAATAATTTTTCCTAGTGATCGTGTTCAACTTTCTATAATCGATAAAAACACGGCACCCAATGGTCATACGGGTGGGGATTAATTCATTATTCTCATTTTTTACTACAGTAATCCCTAATTTCTTGGGTACAACTTGAGCAGGGCTGACCCACATGATATCCAAAATGGAGTATATGATACCCGAGTCTAAAAGCTTGAGAAATTCCTTCTTAACCACCTCCATTATAATTGGATTTAAACGTCGTTGTATCACGTACAAATTTTTAACACCTTCCTCGAGATTGATGCGATGCATGCACACGGCAGGGCTAATATAGACCACCCTATGACTGATTTACATTTTTTAAGGACACTCAACAGTCTATCTTCCTGGTCAACATCTAGATTAGAAGTATTATCACATGTAGAGTTTTAAAATCACCTATAATGTCATACTTGAGAGTATTGACTAATGGCTTTAGGTCTAATTGGGGTGGTTTAATAATGGATAGAATAGGTCAAGTATGTGATGGTTCAAGAGGTTCTAGTTTAGGTCTCTATTTGGACATGTTAAAAATAGGAGTTGAGTTGAGTAAGGCATTAAGTTTTTCAACGATCGTTTCTTCATAAAAGTCCTCACCAAAGTTTTCAAGACATGATTCTAATGGGTCCTCATAAAAGGATTTGGGGAAAGAGTTGTAAACTAGAGAGTTAATCATATTGAGCTCAGCCATGTCATTAAAATCAGGAACTTGAGTATTATTGTTAAAAACATTGAGTTTTATTTTCAAGTTTCCCATAGATAGTTGTAAGACCCCATTAAAGCAATTGATAATGTCATGGACAGTAGCAAGAAAAAGGTAGCCCAATATAATAGGGATCTCACAACTAGGATTTTTGACATCTTCAGTGTCTAATATGACAGAGCCTACAGGAAAAATGAGATCATCGACCTTGATAAGAATACCCTTAGGGATACCATGTGGGTGTCGTATTGACCAGCCAGCCAATTAGATTTTCATCCGGGTAGGTTCGAGTTCTCCAAGTTCTAATTCCTTATAAACTAAGTATGATAGGACATTCATACTAGCCCCTAAGTTGAGTAATGCCATATCCACCTTGTGATCTCCAATCTCATATGAGATGGTCAGGCTTCCAGGATCACGAAGCTTGAGAGAGGTCAATGTTTCAGTCAAAAACTTTCTAGTGTACATTGATTTTCCATTTCCTAGTGCACGCATCCTTAAGAAATTTGTCATAAGCAAAGATGAGCATGATTTCATCGAGTACTGGAATATTTATATAAAATTGTTTAAATTTATCTAATATCTCATCAAATTGTATCCCTTTGTTTGCTAGAAGAAGACATTGTGCATATGGCACTTTTGGCTCAAAATGAGCCTTGGGTACGGGAACGGAGGAAGTAGATAGCTCTTTTGATGTCTTAGAAGGTTCTTGGTTGCTGACTACCACTGGTTCATTCGTACGTACCTCATCCTCAATCATAACTAGTGGTCACTTAACCCTAGGTATTTCAACTCGATTATCAATTTCTCTACTACTTCGAAGAGTAGTAATAACATTAAGTTGTTTGGGGATCGAGTTAGGCTCAAACCCAGGTGGTCCTTTGGGATTAGATTCTGGTTGGTTAGGCAGCTTACCGGCGCTCTCTATTTAATTATATTTGCTAATTACCATATATGAGTCCCTAGATTGGAGATAGATTAGGACGTAGAGTTTTGATTCAACAATGTGTATTGCTAAAATTGCATCATTTGTTGCTGAAATTGTAATGCTTGCTTTTGACTTTCCATAGATTGTTGCAAGAAGAGAAAAGGTGTCTTCCAAAGATGGCTTGGGTGGAGCGGGTAGAAACAATTTGGATGACTGAAATATTTACTGAGATGCTTGAGGATAGGACTGAGAATGGGGATTCCTAGGCAAATTATGAACTGAGGTTTGTGGCTCCCCAAAGCCTGAACGGGGTTAGTTGTTCTTCCATAAAAAATTTAAGTGATTCTGCCAAGTTGGCTTATACGTGTCAAATGGCCTCTTGTAGGTATTATTCAAAGCATTCGCATGCTCTTGATTGTCATTCATTTCATTGAACATGGGACACATTTGAGTTACATGGGTGGCATCATAACAAATGGTGTAACCCTGTTGCTGAATTTGGTTCGCACTACCCTTAGATAGATTCATAGTTATAGCCACAATTTTTTGGGTAGGAGTGTCTAATTGGGCTTTTATGGCCGTTCCCTCACTCACTTTGTATAAGCCACCTTTCTTGGTTGTACGAATATATATATGTGGATCAAAGTCCCACTGCTGAGTGTTCTCATCCAATATCTTAAACTCCCCATAAGCTTTATCGGGTTCAAGGTCCTGGAATTTGCCATTATGCATGGATTCTAGCCTATAACAATTCTTAGAGGTTATTCCACGATAGAAGATCTGGGATAAATGTTGCTTCTCAAAACCATTATGGGGACATTGTGAAAGAAGATCTTTACCTAAGATTCTTGAATATAATTCCCTTAAGTGATGCAGAGATCCTTCTTCATGGAAACTTTTGCATATATCTTCAATATAAAATATTTTCAAAGATCTTGGATGCAATATCTTCTTTGATCTTATTCTCCAAGAATATTTGTATATTTATTTCTTCAATCTTGAGACCAAATATATTGTATTTGATCTTTTGTGTTATGAACTGCTGGAAACACTTTTACTTGACTTTAAAAGCTCAGTTTCAAATCTTCATCTCCATTGGTTACAATCAAACAAACAAATATGCATAACTATACATAATTAAATGGGATGGACGACCGAAATACATATTTGGGTACATGCAAAATGTAGAAATAATGTACTTATCAGGCTCATCTTTGAAGATAAACAAGTCTGCATTGAAAAAATTCCTTCTGCCTCAGATTCTATGGTTATTTTCATTCATCCATCCCAGCCCATTACCCTTACTCCACAACCTAATTTTCCAGTAAAGCTCATTTGTGTTGTAGGGCAATTACAGTGGGCTTTGATGACTGATGCCGCTAGAGATCCTCATACTAGTTTAATAGGATTGGGTTACGTTGTACTGAATCCTTTATTCTATATTGAAGTTGCATGCTATGAATACTGCTTCGCACGATCTGTTGAGGTGGTAATAGCTTGGGCAGTTTGGAGAGGACTCAGTTTAAGTACCCAATTTAACCAACATGATTTTTTGGCTTTTTGTGATGCTCAAATGATTGTGGAGGCTCTTTGTACAAGATCGAGGGACATTACTTGGCACGTTGATACCTTTTGCCAAAACACTCTTCATCTGGTGTAGCAGTTCAGAGATCTTACTTTTATCTACGTAAATTGAAAGTTTAATGAGCCAGCTCACAATCTCGCTCAGTTAGGGAAGTCTACTGGTCATAATATTTATTTTGAGGGGGAGCTTGTTCCCTCTAGTATTTAGCAGTCTGTAAGTGAACTACGACACCTTGTTTTAGATGCTTAATTTTTTTCTTTGGTTTTGCTTAAAAAAAAGAGAAAAAAAAGACATTATTAGCACATGTATATGTCAAGTTCCTTTCCCGAGCCCCCCATGCATGCGCCATCCTATAACGTTTCATTAAGTTGCACCGATTGTTCAGGATTCCTCATGTAGAATCTGCAATTTAAAGATAAATGTTGTCTCTCTTGCACAGACTTTATATTTAAGAAAAAACAAAGAGATTTATGGGTAGTCTTCTCTCTTTTTTTATTGCTTAATATGTTTTGGAGCCATAAGAAACCATTGTAAAAATCATGTAATCTTATCTTT
Organism: Kingdonia uniflora; assembly: GCA_014058105.1. Lineage (NCBI taxonomy): Eukaryota > Viridiplantae > Streptophyta > Magnoliopsida > Ranunculales > Circaeasteraceae > Kingdonia > Kingdonia uniflora. Next base: position 1,258,008 of record JACGCM010000338.1, on the reverse strand, counting down.
GCAATATTAATAAGTTTTTGAGGATTGTAAACACTAATGACTAAGGAGATGGCTTGAACTGGTAATACACCATCTAAAGAAACTTAAACTATCAAACGCTGTGGATATACAACGTTGTAAAATACCCGAGACTTATATTTTCTTATGTAATGATCAACAGTCATTGAAAAATTATGCAGGGTAGTAGCCCTTGGTAGAAAATACTTTAAGTACCTATACTCGTGGCATCCTTGTAACTAATATTTTTCAATCAAATCAGAAGGTCTAAGATTTTGAGAGCTACCATTCTGTAGTACTAAATTCCTAACAAGGTGAACTAATTAATTACTTGTTTTTTCTACCAATCTCTTGACAAAGTTTCCTCTAATTGAGGAAATACACAATGAAGATTTCCTTTTTGGATTTGTAAAATTCTTACAAGATGTTCATCTACCATGTCTTTTTCTTGCATTTGTTCTTGGGATTTTTATTTCGAGATAAATTGACTTATGTCATGATATTTATATGGATAGTTGACTTAAGTCCCGCCATTTAACAAAAAAACAATTATAGTCTTTTATTTGCAGTTTGATTATGGTCAACTACAATTGACCGCAGTTGACCCACATTTAACTGAAATCAGCAAATATTAAAGACAAGATTACCCTTTTAGAATTTAAGAAAATATATAAAAAATCAAATAATAAATCACAACCTCGAGATACTTACCTCCAGTTATCGGACGATGCACAACTGTCAACCGCTGCTCGTTGTTGCGGCCAAAACCATTTCTCTCCCTCCCTCTCCCCAATCTAAGCTTCTCTCTCTCCATAAATTAAATCTCTTCCTCTCCAATCTGAGTTTCTTCAAAGTTTCTTACTTCCTCTCCAATCTAAGGTGGTTCGGAAACAAAAAACAAACAAAGGAAATTTAGCCATGGGAGTGGTTCTAAAATACAAACAAAGGTAATTTAGCACTACTACAAACTATGTTACAGTCTTAATTGAAAAAAATAAAGATTTTAGTCCATGAATCAAATTTCAGAGAGAAATAACAAAAGCTTTTGTTGTTTATAAACAGAGAGGGTTAAGTTTAATATATTAATGAACAGAGGGTGTTTAATTTTGTACTTTGTACTTTGTATTGTCTAATGTATGTCTTTTATATGGGACTATTGTTGTTATTCGAAATTGCATTGTATAATGTGTTACCTTCATGGCCACTCCCCTGACTGTTGCCCTTGGCTATACACCAAATATAAGTTTCCTCATTATAATGGCATCAGGAAGCTTATGACTTCATACACAACAAAGAATAGCAACAAAATATATCTCAAGTGTCAACACTCAGATTGTACTAAATTTTAGTGGTTATCTAATGCAAATGTTCAATCTGGAAGTTCTATTGGGACCTCCTTTAGTTAGGGGTGTTTTGGGTGTGGTGGTTCATCTCATTGGATTAGAGATTTCCCTTAGAAATAATTCAAATGTGAAGTACATGGTTGTGTTGGGACAAGGATGCTTCTTACTTTTAGGAAAGATCATAGTTATGGGCAGAAGTATTTGAAATGTTTTACTTGTGGCAATTTCCAGTGGCTGAAGGCTACTTTTGAAGATTTCAAGGAAGGCAAGAATATAAAACTTAATGTGAAGGTCACTATGGAGATGGGACTAGATGAATTCATTAAGGAGCTTAAAATAAAAGCAACTATGTAAAAGAGATATGTGTTTGAAAGCATGAATGTAATGATTTGAAAACAATAATGTATGGGTTATGTAGTATACCTCATTCTCGTGCCTTCATTTTATCTCCACATAAGCATTTCACCATTCCAAAATCTGCACTTCACCATAAGCGTTGTACATACATGTAGAGTTGCTTCACATATAGAAATTTAACACAAAATTTGCACATACAAAATGTTCTCATACAATTGAAATTCAGCACAAGAGTAACACATTTAAAAACTGTAACACAATACATGATAAAGCAGTGACATTGTTTCAACATACCCCAAAACATTTACCAATTCACAAATTGTTTCGGCAAAACCCAAATTACAAAGCAAAGCAATCTAGAACAAAAAAAGAAACAGAAAGTTCAAAGCCTCTAATTTTGCCTAGGTGGCTTAAAGGTTCTCTTATAAAGATTTGTTGGAGCATCTGTCCTTGATGGCATGGGTGGTATCACCAGTGGTGGTCTCTCTTATGATTGTTGAGCTTCAATAGGGACTGAGTTACTCAACCACTCATCTACAAACCTTTGGTGATTTGTTTACATTTCTTTTCACCTCCCCCTACCAGAATTCGATACACTTGAAACACCTTCAGTTCTTTACCTTCCTCTGCCAGAATTTGATGCACTTGAAACACCTTCAGCCCTTCCCCTCCCTCTGCCAGCATTAGATGTCCCCCCACTACTACCCCTTCCTCCAGCTATGGGTGTCGTTTGTTCTTGAGTAACATATGATTGTTGTGACAGACTAAAGTATACTCTGGTTGATTTTTGTGATGGACTACCCTTGCCTTAGGTGCAGGCGCCCTTTAAATTTGGATAGATTCACTTTTGCAAGTTTTTTTATTGTGTCCCAAAGTACCACATTTCCCACATCTTTTTTGTTATTTATGGACCTCATCATCACCCTTTTTTTTCTTTTTTCTTTTTTCACAAATAGGTTTTTTTTTATTTATGTAGAGAAGAAACAAAACAAGATGGGGGTTTAAAGCCTGACCTCCAAAATTTACAAATGCATAGTATTTAATCGCAACAACCCCTAATTTCTCAAGAAAATAGGAGGCTATTATATGTATAGGTAGAGTGGTAGAAGACCAGAATAAGATATTCTGTTGTGCATTTCCCAATTTGGAGAGACCATCAGCGGACCCATTTCCTTCTCTGTACGTTTTTTTTTCTCATCATCACCCTTAATTCTTTCCTTTCTAGGTCTTCCCCTCCCTCTCTACAATGGTGGTGGATCAATCACATAAGGTAGCTACATAAGAAACAACAAATTTCAAGTGAGATAACAAAGTGAATACATTAAAAGAACAGTTTTAAAGAATTTTAACTTACAGAGGCCCAATGTGTATCATCAGATACTGGATGTATAATACCACTATATGTGGCCACATATGAAGCAACAAAGTGATATATAGAAGAAAAAAAACTGCCTGGAATTCAAATAAAAATGCATGAGACAGTGAAATCAAATGAAAAAAAAGTAATGAATAATTTTTTTTAATAAATCAGGAAAATATATTTCTTACCTTTTCAATGATTGCCTCCTTGGGATTAATACACTTGTAACATAGATACAAGGCATTCCAATCAATTGCCACTCAATACATTGGCAAGTTCCCTCTTCCAGGTTTAGTACCCACCTTGCCCCAGTAATAAAGATTGAAACCTATTCAATCTTGTCACCTCCTTCCATATCATACTCCCCATAATGTGCCATTAAATACTTAAGATGTTTAATAGCTCTTGGTACCAAACCACCTTGATCCCATGACTTTTCTTTTGATCTTCTCTCAAACATTAGCTTCATAAGCATCATACTTAGTCTCTTAAATGCTTTGGTTTGTGGTTTATCTCTGATCTTCATGATCCACTAATTGAAAGACTCACTAAAATTATTGGTTATGTGTTCACATTTTGTAGTACAATCAAAATGAGATAGACACCAATGCTCATATGATTCTTTTTACAAGTAGTCCTTTACCCCAGGGATCCTAATACCAAGCTAATTTAGATACTTTTGTTTTTCATTCTACCTAAAAGCTCTTGCAGCTCCCCATGATAGTCTTTCTAAGTGTGCTCCCTTGTGGTATTTTTTATGTTTTTGAACATATGTCTGAAACAAAACCTATGATTTGCATGTGGAAAAATCTCTGTCAATGAATCAATAGCCCCTTCTGCCTATCAGAGATAAAGGTCAATTTTCTTGGGTGTACAGATAAGTAAGGTTCTATCTTATTAAAAAATCAAGCCAAGTGTCTTTATATTGCATTCTGCACATGTGCACTCCAATTGGGAGCAAGCCATTGTTGGCATCAAGACTAAGTATAGATAGCAAAGACCCCCCCATACTTACCTTTTAAAAAACAACCATCTAGCACCAATATAGGTTTATACCCCATAACAAAGCCATCCAAAGATACCTTGAAAGCCACAATAGTACCAGTCCACTGCAGTATGTCATCTTCTCTCCAGGCTCTAGCTATGCTGCCAGGATTAGATTTTAAAATATCCACACACAATGAAGGCAAGTCATGGTAACCATGAGCATAAGACCCTACTATACTCTCCATGCAAATTTGTCTTATAATCTAAGCAGTCCAGTAACTAATCTCAACACCATACTTTGTCTTCATTCTGGCCTTAATTTCCTTGGGAGTGATTGCCCTAACATCTCTAACAAATGATTCAACTTCTCTATCTATCAACCCATGTTGCATTACACACGATATTTTTTTCCCCTAACTTTCCTTCACAAGAATGTTGAAAGTTACCATGTCTTAAAACCATAGTGTGCCCATCATTATTTCTTGATATAAATACCAGCTGTAGAGGCCTACCCCTCGATCTTACCCAAATTGAGTTATCTCCAGCTCGAATTACCTCCATGTCAGACTCACGCATTCTACAGATAACTTCAATAGTCAACATTGCCACATACTCCACGAACTGATGAAAAATGTGGGTCAAGCTCAAACAAAAAAACCTAAATAAGTCAGAGATACCTGTCTCTCACAAACTTAACAGTTACTCAGTCAACTGCCACAAACCACATTGTTCGGAGAACGTGCTTCAGCACGATGATGAACTGCGAAGAAGGCCTATATACAGAAAAAGTTCTAAAACAGACAGGGACCAAAAAAATATATGATAAATTATCAAGAAAACTACTTTTTCTAGATTCTCAAAAACTTTAAACTTCTTATTCACAAGATCAAGCATTTCTAAGCTAAGAGATCACTTGTAATAAGATAATCGCCTCAAACAATAAATGTCACTATAACAAAAACCTTCTACTCGAGGTTGTGGTTTTTTACCTATTCAAAGGTTTTCCACGCTTAATAACCTGTGCCATTTTTTACTTTACATTAGTTTGTATCACAGGTACATTGGTGTAAGAGCTAATTCCAAGCCATTTTGAGCTTACAGAATTAGGCCATTACATTTGGCACCGTCTGTGGGAAAGATTGCATTTCCACAATATCCTAAGGCATACTTTTACTCTACTTCAAATATAAATCATGGTCACTTCCAGATGACCAACAGCCAGAATCCAGTTTAATCTTTTAGTTAAGCCAGAACAACTTACAGAGTTACAAGTGAATCTCAACACTAAAACTGTGAAACACAATAAACTCGAGCGTCAATTAACTCTTGACCAAGAGCCCCGTGAGAAGGAGCTCGATGCCGAACGACAAGCTCGCTTGACAGTGCTCAAATGACATGAAGACCATATGATAAAAATGATGACTGCTTTGCGAGCTTTGCAAAATACTCAGCAGGCTCCTCCAACAAGAGATCACGATCAATTGCCAGAAAACTCTCGGGCTTCTACGCGGGAAAGGTTGGGACCTCGAGGAACTACCAGCAAAACTATTTCTAGAAATATACAGCACGAACCTCAGCCTTCTATTCATTTGGGTGGTAAAGTTTAGTCTGAGATCAACCGTGGTCACCGATTTTCCATGAGTTAGGAAGAAGAACAGTAACCTCAATCACGAGTTCCAATACGAGATCGCTTGAGTGAAGCTACCGGTACTTACAATTTGTAACCTCCTCGTCAAGCCACTCAACCGACACGTTATTATGTTATACAAGAGCATATGCATCAGCGTATTAAGGAGTTGATCGAAGTACAAGTTGTGGGAACTACCGATGACCTTACCAAGTTACAAGGAAGTCCAATAGCCAAAGAACTATTCGAAATGGAATTACCGAAAGGTTTCCATACTCCGAATATTCATAAATATAAGGGCACCAATCCAAAGGAGCACATTCAAAAATACCGTGATTCATTGGGGTTGTTTTCTAGCCTCAACCACATCCTCTGACGTTTGTTCACAACAAGTCTGCAGGAAAAACCGCTTAGATTGGTTCACTCATTACCTGATGACTCCATATACACTTTTGACCAACTGCAAAAACAATTCATCAAGACGTGTGCTCACAACAAAGGCAAAGAAGAGAATCTATATTCTCTTATCAATCTTAAACAATCATACGGAGAGAAGCTCGAGGCTTTTGCCAAGAATTTTTAGAGCTCGCGCATAAAGTAGACAATCTCGATCAGAAAATAGTTGTTACTGCTTTAACAAATGCGCTCCAGCTCGATTGCAAGGCCAAAGAACACCTCTTCCTCAACAAACCAGCGACCCTGGAAGATATGATCACCAAGGTTAATAGCTACGTCGACCTGGAAAGGATGATACCCAAAAGGCATAAATCTACTAAATCTATCCTAACTACGAAAGGTCCATCCACAGATTGAAGTACTGAACCAAAAGAGGATCAGGGAGACCAAAAGCGCTCCAAGGGAAATACTGGCAACCCTCGGAAAGGTGGCTCACAAATCAAACCGGTCCTCCCAAGGATGAATGTCCGAATCTCTACAATTTTTCCAATCCCCTCTAAGGATAAGCTTTACTGGCTCTCTCGACCACTGAAACCAATCGAGAACCGACCATACTGCATGTATCATAAGGTAAACCATCATTTTACTAACAATTTTAATGCTTTACAGAGGTTTCTAAAGTACATTTTTAAGGAGGGATGGATGTTTGAATATATTATCGACCTGGAATCATACAAGGATGATAGCTATAAGAACCAGCTTGAAGTTATCCAGGTCAAAGATCAAGCTAAGGAGAAGCATTTTTACCATATGCACCATAACAACATGATCGAAATCCATCAGATCACCAACTCTAACATATTCAAGCACAAGATACTATCAGAATGCTACAATCTCACACCTTAAGGCAAAGAAGCCAAAATACTATCTGAGTCGAGCAATCGCCGGCTTGGGTACGATATTAGTCATGTCAAATTTTATATCATGATGCATTAGTCATAATGCTCAAGATGAAGAAGTTCGTGATGCACACAATGATGATCGATACTGGAAGTGGTATTGAGATTCTCTTTCAGAGTACTTTCGACCAAATAGGATTGGCCAATCAAGTTATTCCAAGTGATACTAATATCAGTGGATTCAATGGTTCTAAAGAAGAGCGAGTAGGCAAGATCATCTTAATTATTTCCGCAGGAGCAACCACCATCGACGTCATCTTCTATGTAATCAATGCCAAATCTCGTTATCCCAAGATTATGGGCCGCTGCTGGATTCACAACATGGAAGCAATCACTTCCACCTATCATCAAGCACACCGATTTAAACACAATGATGATATCTATGAAATCAAGGGTAGTCAAAAGCTCTCTCAAACTTGCAAAAATACCATCCCAATAATTCTAGATACCTCAGATAGATACGCCATATAACAATTACAAAAAGCTTATCACCTTGATGATCAGCCTTCCATGGAGAAGCCCACAAAATACATTAATACTAATAAACCTAGCAGATGTACTTTTATCGGTACTAAGCTGGTTCAGCACAAAAAAGAAAATATCATTCAGTTTTTATGACTAAATCGAGATGTTTTTGCGTGGTCTTTCGAAGAAATACCTGGGGTCGATCAAGCCAAGGTATGTCACAAATTGGCCATCAGCATCAATGCCACGGTGCTCAAATAGAAATAGCGACAACTATTACCTCGACTTTGAGATGAAGTTAACATGGAGATCAATAAATTGATCAAAGTAGGATTCATTCGAGAAACTAAATATCTAGATTAGATATCAAATATCATCACTGTCCCAAAGAAGAATGGAAAAGTGTTAGTTTGCGTAGAATTCACTGATCTAAACAAACAAACTCCAAAAGACAGTTTCCTCTTCCTAACATTCATCAAATCCTTGATTCCATAGCAGGTCACGAACTCTTATCTGTGATGGATGCTGCGTCTGGATACAATCAGATACCACTCTTGGAAGAAGATCAAGAAGAGACTACTTTCATCACTGGAAGGGGACTTTAGTGTTATAAAGTCATGCCCTTCAAACTAAAAAATACAGGCGCTACTTATCAACGGTTGATGACTACTATGTTCAAAGCACATCTTGCGAAAGTCGTGAAAGTCTATACTGACGAACGCTTGTGCAAGAACATACAGTCAGCCAGCCATATTTCAGATCTCAATACAATATTCAACATTTTTCAATTTTATAGGATACGTCTTAATCTTGATAAGTGTAAATTTGAAGTATATTCAGGTAAATTTCTCGGCCATCTCATCAGCAAGAAAGGGATTGAGTCTGATCCAAATCAGATTCGAGCTCTCCTCAATATGCCATCTCTAAAAATAATTAAAGACGTACATAAACTTGTCGGCAAGATTGCCGCTATCAACCGATTCGTTTCAAAATCTTTAGACCGATGTCGTTAGTTGTTCCGATTACTCCATGGTTATACCAAACGAGGAAAAGTTCAACCAAATGCAGACGTCCAATGAACATCAGAATGCGAAGCAGCTTTTCAAGATCTCAAAACCTATTTGGGCTAGTTTCCCATAATGAACACCCTAATAGATAATGAGAAACTGATTATCTACCTAGCAGTCATAGATACTTTACTTAGCTCGGTTCTCATTCGACTTGTAGGGAAAATTGAGGCACCAGTTTACTTCATCAGCAAAAATGAGGTACTCTAAAATTAAGAAACTTCTTCTCACTCTTATTTATACTTCACAGAAACTCAAGCACTACTTTCAAGCTCATTCAACCAAAGTCATGACGAACTACCCACTTCGGGAGGTTCTGTCCAAAAAAGAAAAATCAAGAAGAGTGTAACAATGGTCAGTCAATTTGGGAGAACATGATATCAAGTTCAAACAATATCATTCTGAAAAGGGTCAGGCCGTTGCCGATTTTCTTGTGGATTTTCTAGTAGAAGATCCTGAGTGGGAGGAGCACGATCCTGGCATTACAAAGGTAATTTTAGAAGATCCACCCCCCAAAGAATTTGACGAGCAAGATGAATGGATTATAGGAAAAGGGTCGTCACTTCTTACAGATGGATCAGCATGACCCATAGGGTCAGGAATTAGAATAATATTGATTACCCCTTCCAACGATAGAATTATAAAATTAATCCGCTTAGATTTTTAAGACCTCAAACAATGTCACCGAATACGAATCTCTCATTCATGGACTCGACCTTGCACTTAAGCTTGGCTTCCCAAAACTCTCAGTTTACACTGATTCACTACTCATTGTCTACCATTATTATGAGCAATACAAGATGAATGGCAAGATAATCGAATACGATGCCCTCATTGCAGATAGGATGAGCAAGTTTGCGCAAACAACTCTCGATTATCTTCCTCGAGGTAAAAACAGACACGCCGATTCTTTGGCATATCTTGTCGGGGTCTTGGGAACAGAAACTCGATATCTTCAGATCGAAATAATTTTAACCCCCAGCATTGATTGCATTTCTGTATGGACGATCAACATGGGGGCAAGAAAGGGGAAGACGATGATTGGCGAAAGCCCTTCTTAGCATATCTCGGTATCGACAATAAATACAATGGACCACATCTATAAGATCTAAAAGAGCGCCGACAGCTGATCGACAACTCAAAGCGTTATACAAATCAATGCAGTGCCTTATACCGCCGTTCAGTCACGGGGCCTTACCTCAAGTGCCTCTCCAAAAAGAAAGCGGACGAGATGCTTTGCAATTTACATGAAAGAACTTGTGGCTCCCACGCCACAGGTCAATCACTAGCAAATAGAGCAATTACACAAGCAGTATTCTGGCCAGGCATATACAAGAAAGCTGAAGAGTACTCACGCAAATGTGACATATGTCAATGATATGGACAAATGATATGCGCCCCTGCGCTCGAACTACAAGCAAGCAAGGTGTTTTGGCCATTCAAAAGATGGGCACTCGATCTCGTCGGTAAATTTCTTAATTCTCTAGGTAACTGCTGATACCTACTCGTAGCTACAAATTATTTTACAAAATGGGTAGAAGTAGTTCTATTATTTTGAACCAGAGAAGAAGAGGTCATCTATTTTATCTGGGAACACATCATTACTCGGTTTGGGTACCCCCACCTGATTCCTATCGATAACGGGCCACAATTCGTTGGTGAAAAAATCACAGCTTTCCTCAACTAACACAATATTATCCACTCATCATCCAATCCCTACTACCCTCAAGGCAATGGTCAAGCCTAAATCACCAACAAAACTATCGTTGATGGGCTCAAGAAAAGGGTTCATACACAGAAAAACGGGAATTGGGTTTGAGAACTTCCTCATATCTTATAGGCATATCGTACCACTCCACATCAATCAACCGACTACACTCCATTCCTTCTTGCCTTTGGCACTGAAGCGTTCATTCCCTTAGAATACCATCATCTAGTTAGAGATCAAGAGCTAACTGATGAGGAAAACGAGTTCGAATTGGCCTACAACCTTAATTAGATCGATGGGACCAGAGAATGCGCCATCACTATCCTCGGTCGATATCACCATATATTGACCAGTTTGTACATTAAACGAGTCAAAAGCCGTACCTTCTAGATCGACGATCTCGTCCTCAGAGAAATTTCTCAACATTAAAAAGAGCCTCATGCTGGAAAACTATCAGAAAATTGGGAGGGTCTATTCCTTATCACAGGTCTCTTAGGCCTGAGATCATATTACCTCATGATAGAAGAGGGAGTTTACATCTCAAATTCTTGGAACACTAGGCGACTGAAATGGTACTATCGTTAAGTCCCTCACTACTCCATTTTAATTTCTCAATTTTTTCAATCCAAAAGTAAGATTTTCATCTCCAACAATGACCATCATTTTTAATTCAATGAAACTTCCAAGTTTTTTCCCACACATCTCTCTACTTCATAGACAATACATAGATTAAAGCATAGATAATACTAGGCTTTAATCGACCTTTAGACCAGTAAAATTAGGGATAATACTTTGTTTGGCAGACTCTACTAAATCTCTGCGATTAAAATGAAGGTATTACTTGTTTTCAATCAAAGACTCTACCAGATATAAGATAAAGCAAAGGTAAAGCTAGTTTTCATCTACCTAAATATGACTACGACATCATACCAGTTAAATCAAGGATAACACTTGGTTTGGCTGAATCTACTTAATCTTTATGATTAAAGAGAAGGTAATACTAGTTTTCAATCAAAAACTCTACCAGACATAAGATAAAGCAAATGTAAAACTAGCTTTCATCTCTCAATATGTCTGCGATAACTACTTTTTTCAGGTTACATGTACAACCGCTACAATGGATTATTTTCTGTCGTTGGGATGTCAGCAGCGCTTTACCCTACAATAGGTGGTCGACCAGCCATAAATTCTTGAGCTCGAGCAATCACAACAATCTTGCCCTACTCTATCAATTCAACAGGTCAAGGGACTAAATCCGTTTTCATAGATTGCATACAATTTCCTCGATCTATATCAGCTCTACAAATACGTACATCCCCTGTCTGATAAATAGTTAAACAAGGTATCTTTTTCTAAATCAAGCTTTTTTACCTCCTCTACAAAATAGGCAATCACCACCCTCAACAAGTTTGAGTGTGCTGCATGGGTATAACCGCCTTAGAAAAAAAAATCTCGCCCATTGAAGGCGATCTACCAATCTCTTATACCGTTATTTTTGCCTTTTAATTTTGCTCTCTATTTAAGTTGTAAATACGATGTTCTCACCGCCTCCTTGTCAGTTTTATCTAATTCAGCCAGATTAATTACCCTCAAATCTGCCACCAGAGCTTTAAGTGCCTCAATCTCTCTATTTAAATCTTCCCCAGCTGAAGTATTCTTTAACAGTTCATCTTTCTTCTTTATCAAAATCTCCTTGTCTCTGATAGCCCACTCTAACTCTTGTTACCTGATAAGAGCAGCGTCTAACTTAATTTTGCACTCCCTTAACCGCTTAACTCCTTTTTATACATGACCTTGAATTCGGGCTACATCCCTCTATAGCTCTCTTATTCGAGCTGATAGGCTGACTACATCCCCTTGAACAAGGGAAACCCTGGCATCATTTTTATTCTTCCTTGAGCGCTCTCCAGCCTCAGTATTTTAGGCATACGAATTGGCTTGCACCAATTTGGTCTTCAATTGTGTCACCTTTTCATTCAACTCATCACACTTCCGTTGTACTGTCCGAAGCTCCATATCTTTAGTAGGTAAGGCTGTAGACAACTGCTCAACTGCAACTTCAGAAGTAGATAGATCATCTCAAGCTTTCTTTAGCTCGCTATCTTTCTCACCCATTTTCTTCTTCAATTGCCCCAGCTCGTTTCTGGTAGTCACTAGATCATTTCGAGTTTGATCCTGATTTTTTGTTTTCCTGATTAATTTGTCCTTTAGACTAGCAACAAAATGATTTAACCCTTCCTCTGATCTTTCTAGAGCCTATATATGGTATAGAGCCATGTCAACATCCCTACTCTTTGTCATGATCGTGCCATTCTAACTTTTGAGCTTCGCTCTGTGTTCTTTAATCTCTGCAAGCTCTTTTTGCCCTTTATTAATTTTAGCATCTTTCTCCTCAACCTTCCGAGCGAGGTCGACAGCAGTTTAGATTACCTCCATAAATTTAAAGTGTACCTTTACATGCTGATCTTATCTGTCTTTATTTGCTTCTCTTATCCTATCAAATTCCTCTGCAAATTCTTGGTTATATTGGTGTATCTCATCTTCGCTTGACCGAACTGATTCCAATTCGGCCTGTACATTACAGATACAATATATCAACTTCGATTCAGAACACTCATTAAACATATATATCTCATTTCTAACAAAATATCTTTTTTTTGACATCTACTGTGTAAAACTACTTCTAAACTTAAGGCGAAGTACAATCTTAGATAGATGCTCCATAACATATACTTCCAAGTCTAAGGTCACATTCCCTATATTTTAATTTATCAATACTTTGGTATTTCCAGTGCACCATTTCATTCCCATTTCCCCTAAACCGATAACAGGTTTTTGGTCTGTCTCTACACTCTATTTATTACTTTTTAGTTTTATACTAATAAAGCATACAAATAAATTATTTCTTTCTCTGTTCTAACTTGCAACTCCGCTTGCGAAGACAACAAGGATACTGAGGCGTCTCTCTCCTTAGCGAGCTCAGTCTCAAAATCTTTTATTCTGAGGCGCATGTCATTAAGTTCTTACAGCCAAGGTTTACAAAAGTAACATAGCCTACAAAATTATATCCAACAAACATTATTCAATTAGTTTACAAACATTCCAAAATATTCATACAATTACAGAATCATCTTTCTACTCTACCTTCTCATTTTTTTCCCTCTGGACGCTCATTGTCATCTCCTTTATTGTCTCGGACCGTTTGAGGTGAGATACCATCCAGACCATCCACTACTCTAATAGCAACATCTTCCACCTCGTCATCTTCCTTCTCCTTAACATATGTGTTCGCCATAATGGTATTCACCTCATCTTAAGAATACCCCCTTGATATAAGGTGGCCCCCGAGTCTATCTCACTCAGTTACTACCTCCTCTAAATTCACTCTCGCTTCTGCGGTCAGATTGTTGATCTCTACCATTTGGGAAGCCTTCAGGGCCTCCAGCCGCTTCCCCTCCATGATCAGGTCAGCTTTCAATCAAGCTACGTTCCTCTCAAGCTCTATTTTCCTATTCTTCAGCTCAGCTTTCTCCACCTCGACCCCGAGGCATATCCCCTTCAGCAGACTAGTAGCCTACAAAATAAACAAAATCAATCTTATTGTTAGCTCGAATCGCAATAACAAAAATTCATCACATATTCGAGCATACAAACCTACCATTTTGCCCATCTTCTCTTCCCTGTGAAGAGCTGCCAGTCTAGCTTTTTCCTCCACCTCTTTCAACTCGTCCACTACAATAGGTCGATCCTCTACGACCTCCATCCCCAACGTTTCAGAAAGTCTTGGGCAAGTTTACTCGACGTAGTAGACATGGTAGACTCTAATATTCCCGCGAAGTCCACTCCAGAGGCATTGGGAAAGTTCACTAGCCTTCCCCCATTAGTTCCCTTCATCTTGCTGCCATTAGAGCCCATCATTAGCCTCGTCGATTGAGATTTTTGAAATTTCTCAAATTTTCTATTAGCACATTTCTTTTTACTAATGTCGAGTTCTTCCAACACAACCTCGAGCTCTGTCCCTTCCTGAGCAACTGTATCTAGCAAAGACTTTTTTCTCGCCACCTGTGATCGAGGACCTGTCATTCATAGCATATTATCATCAGCAGAGCAACATACAATTTTAGCATATCAATCTTATACATTATACATTGTTATACTCACATTATCATTCCATGGTCAGCCTGCTAAGTTTAGATTGAAGAAACGAGGCTGAGTTTAGCTCACAAAAAAATATGCCCCTTCACTTGAAGAAATAAAATTTACCCCATAAAATAGCAAAACATCCTCAGGAGATATATCCTCCTCTCACTCCCATCATCCTCCCAAAGCTTATTCAGAAATTTACAAACACTTATCACATCCCACATGTTCCCGTTTAACTGAACCGGACATGCCCCGATGATGTTCATAATCCCTTTTGCCAGATTGTTAAGGGGAAGACTCAACCCGTACTCTAACTGAGACAGGTAACATAAAAATCCCTCTATAAGTTCACTTAGAACATTCCCATCGAAGTATTCCAAACTCACTATCAGACTTTACAATCTTGGACTCAGCCGATCGACCAGAGGTCGGTGCCTCATTAACAGGTAAAATCTTCATATCAACTTCAACTCTACAAATGAGGGCTTGATCCTACTCAAACACTCCTCATGATCGACCTACATATAGGACCAGGTATCTATCATCATCTTTACGCATACATTACTCACATACAAATATCTTTCATATATCATATATCAATCAGATGTATATAGATTACTGTAAATAGTAAATTTTAGATTTCCCTAAACACAAAAATTAATTTTCACAAACAACACGTCCAGAATATCACAAATCCTCTACTAACCTTAAAGGGGGATATGAGGCAGCGCCAAATCCTTCCCTCACAATGCTGCTGGATAGCCACCTTAGTGATCCAGTCTTCGCAACTCTCTCACGCTTTAACTCTTGATCAATTTCGATTAAATCCTTACTAGATTATCCGCTATTTTTATTTTTCTTCTTCCTTCTTCTCACTGTTCTTTAAGTTTTCAGAAGATGAGAAACGTTTGAATGATGAAGATGAAGCATTATTTATATTTTCTCTCTCTAACTGCTGGCAGTTATTGAGCCTTGCACAGGCCATCCTCAGTTTTGGAACCGAGACATCCCTTTCACTATCAATGTCAGATGTCTTGCACCTTTTCGATAAAAATGTTTTCCCATCATTGCCTTTTACCTTATATTTTATTCTATTTTCATCTCTCTTTTTCATATCTATCTCTGACCTTCCCACGCTCATGATGACTAACACTTACACATAATTCGATTTTTACAGTTTTTATACAAGAGACAAAATCACAAGCTACCCTTTTTTTCTATTTTCTCTTCTTCTTCTTATAGAAGTGCTGACGACATTTCTAAAGTTCTCAAAATTTTAAAACTTTTCAAATTCATTTTTTTACAGCAGTCATAAACAACATTCACAACAATAGAGGATCGATTCATCTTTTATGCTTATTCCATTTCGTTAAAATTATTCAAACTCATATAATTATATACATTCATACCACCCCTATTTACATTCGTTTTATTACCCTCGTATATAATTATACCTAAAACATCCTTATGTCTTGGGGATCCACATCTGATTAGATATCCTCCAGCAATCCTCACATCTTCTAGTCCGATCTTCTCTATAACAATCAATCTCATAACATCTTTTTGAGCTGCTGGATCCAACCATGATTTCTCATAATAGTTCCTCATAAAAATGACGTTCATACTCGAGTTCTCTCCCAATTCCATCTAAACCTTCAACTTGAGCCTCCCTCACTGACAGTTTAGCATCATAATCCAACAGTCCAAAAAATTTATCCCGTACTTCAACTATCTTTATCGCCAACCGTCCTGCAGCGGTATAACAAATTCTCTCAGATTGAGTCTACGCCCTTTTAATCCACTTCCACCTGTTTGAAACTCATCCCCCCCCCCCTTATTTGCACACTTTTTCTTCAAAATCTCCACTGCCCGTAATATTATCCTACTATCTTGTAACAAAAAACCTAGTATCTTGAGAAAGGCTATTTGAACATATCTCTCCCTATCGACCTTAGTCATTTCATCATATTCCATATCGAGCTTATTCTTTCTAAATCTAGTATTCCGGAATGACCTCCCTGAGCTCGAACTTCCCATTCTAAAATTTCAATAATTTTCACTCTCCCCCAAATTTTAGCCCCCATTTCGAGCATCATATCTTACACATATTTCATTTAACAACATATTTTTAACAACTCCATGATTATAAAAAGTTGCACATTCTAATCTTATACATTTCATTTCTCCTATATTCGTGAGTCTTCAAATTATTCATATCTCAATTTTTTGAGTTATTATATTATATATCAACACAGAGTTTGGATAACAAATTGTATTCATCTCGAATACAAATTACAAGTACTTTATAGATAACAAATCTTTCAGGTACTTTACAGATAACAAGTCTTTCAAGTACTCCAAAATTAGGTACTTTACTAGATAACAAGTTTTTTAAGTGTTTTACAGATAGCAGGTCTTTCAGGCACTTCAAAATATTAAATCCTTCAGTTCATCTGACTTTAGTAATGTTTCACTCCAAGAATTCTCTGATGCAAAGCAAGCATTGGAAGTCACAATAGGTCCTTCTTCATTCACACCATCTTACTCTAACTAGAAACTCGGTTTAGAGGAAGTCTGGACATGAAAGAAAAAGACTTCATACTTGAACCCACTCTACAAACAAAAGGTCTTCTAAGCACCAAAGAGACAATGGAAGTACAGAAGCAGATTTCCATTTTACGTCTTCCTTCTCCACTACCATCACCGCCTCTTCTATAACCACCACCCTCGTAGAGTTGGTAGAGATGAAGAGGGCTCGGCCTTGGAATCCAGCCTATGCAAAACATCGGCGCAACTGCCCCGCAGTTACCTCGAATCCCGCATTTGTCTCCTTAACCTCTTCTCCCGCAAGGATACGAAGACAAACCCAACGTTGCTCGCCTATTAAGACAATGTGACGAAACCTCCACATGTAGTAAAAGTCCTCCTCATCTTCAGATGCTCCATCTTCTAACATACCTTGATACGTCGAAGGAACCAGAACGGAAGTAGGCATCTCCAAGGACTGATCACCGAAATATTTCAACTTCAACTTCTGCATCTCAGTATCAATTCTTTCTTCAAGAACCATTCATCGGGTCTTCACCATTGTTAAAAACTTTCAGAGAATTTGGTAATAAATAAGCGTACTTTGTCACAAACCTCAATACAGGTACTATTTATATAACACTACGTTTAATGTATATGAACAATTTCCCAAGCGTCACCATTCAATACAGACGAAACTCTCCAAACCTTAACCGTCGCATACATCAATATTTCTATCAACATTCAATGCATGTACTTTCCCTCATACACGCGCATTTTCCATGCAGTCAAAATTCTATCATTACTTCCTTCATTTTCAAACTTCAAACCTGAATACCCACATATCCATATATCATTTCTCAACCAAAGTCACTTATGACTTTAATTACGAGGGAGCGATTGTAGGGGCCTACCCCCCGATCTTACCCAAATCGAGTTATCTCAAGCTCGAATTACCTCCATGTCAGACTCACGCATTTTAAACATGAATTCAACTGTCAACATTGCCACATACTCCACGAACTGATGAAAAATAAGGGTCGAGCTTAAATAAAAAAACTTGAATAAGTCAAAGATACCTGTCTCTCACGAACTCAATGGTTACTCAGTCAATCGCCACTAACCACATTGTTTAGAGAACGTCCTTCAACACGTTGAAGAACTGCGGAGAAAGCCTATATAAAGGAAAAAGTTCTAGAAGAAATATGGACCAGAAAAATACATAAGAAATCATCAAGAAAACCACATTTTCTAGATTCTTAAAAACTTCAAACTTCTTATTCACAAGATCAAACATTTCTAAGTCGAAAGATCACTTATAATAAGATATCAACCTCAAGCAATAAAAGTCACTATTAGAAAAACCCTCAACTCAAGGTCATGGTTTTTTACCTATTCAAATATTTTCTATACTAAATAACCTGTGTCATTTCTTTCTTTATATTAGTTTGTGTCACAGGTATATTTCTGTAAGAGCTAATTCCAAGCCACTTTGAGCTTATGGAATTATGCCATTATACCAGCCACTCACACTTTTCCTCAAAACACTTTTGCCTCAGTCTAATACTGTCATTCTTAATGCATATATATGTGAAGTGGTTTAAAATTCCAAACCTTCTTATATGTTGCCCATTGCATCCTTACCTCAAGTTTTATAAAACCAACTGTCAATGGTGTTTTGACTTTGTCATCCTCCTCTTTACTATAAATATTATCTAATTCAACATCAGCACCTTCAAATTCATTACCTCTTTCAAGATCTTCAGTAGTATGAAGATAATCTTCATCATCATATGAGTGGGTACTGTAATAACCATCCTCGGGCCCCAAACAATCAATACCAACTTGGGCATACCTAACCCATCTTTCTTATTCTTCATCCATATCATCATATTTACTTTCACTTTCTGGCACAATGTTCACTGGAGTTTCTATCTCATAATCATCTATTTCCTCTGGGTTAATCTCTTTTTCACTATGATTAACTTCAGGTAAATTATCCAAGTCTTCTTCTGAGAGCACAACATTCTTCTTCAACTTTGCATTAGTTTTTTTGGCTGTCTTCTTTGCATCAACAATTGGTATTTTTTGTCTCTTGGTTGGTTTATTGGCAGCTTTGTTAGGTTTTGAAGGACTCACTACCACTGGTTTTCCCTTTCTTTTTGTATTGGTCTTATTTGGGGTGGCCTTAACAGGGGTGGTATTCTTCTCTTTTGTCTATCTTGGGGATATGATATACTTTATATCCTCGTCGTCTAGAACAGCATACTCCCCAGCTTCATCAACCATCTTTCCTACTACATCTGTTGGCTTAATATAAAAATGTGTTCTCATTAGATAACTTTCATCACCCTGTACCTACATATCCCTCAAATCATTTATACTCCAAAAAATAAAAGGTAACCCATTGTACAAATAGATAAGCTCTATCGCATTCCCCTCTGGAATGTAATTCCCCACCTCATAGTAGTCATTGATATTAAATGTTATCTCTCTCACATATTCCTCATGAGTTATCCCCTCCACACATAATATCTCATACGTAAAACTCTTCCCCCCTGTATAATCACTGCCAACCCAACCCGGAGGACTTATTTTACACCACTTTCTTCCATAGTTAATGAAAATATGCCTCAAATCCTATGAATTCCTGTCAGAGAGAAAACCCAATACAACACGACAATTAAGCATGAGATAGTATAATTAGTACTAATATCCTAAAAAAAACCAATACAACACAACAATCACAGTAATTGAGTAACAAATACCCTAAATTAATAAACCCCTAATTTAATTACAAACCCTAAAAAAGACCCAAATTTCTAATAAACCCTAAATTAGGTATCCAAATCATACATATTGAGACAGAGATATATAGTACATACCTTGGGAAGGGAATGTGTCTCAATATTGTTTCCTTTTTTTAAGTGAAGAGTACTCATTATCTGAGATATTGATTGGGTTTACATCATCTTCACCAATCTCATCTATCAATTTCATCTTCCTCTTAATGGCCTTCTTTTTCACCATTAAAGAAGACTTATAGTGAGAGAAAACAAACTTATCAAAGCTTAGTGAGAGAGAACAAACTGAGAAAGAGGAAGAGTGGGCGGGGAAAATCCCTCTCTTGCAACACGTGATTTGTACATGCGAGATAAGGGTATTTCAATCTTTACAAAATGACAACCAGATTTGAATTGGGTCAATAGTGGTCAATTTTAGTTGACCATGGTCAAACTGTAAATAAAGGACTATAATTACTTTTTTGCTAAATGGCAGGACTTAAGTCAAATATCTATATAAATATCAGGACATAAGTCTAAAAACCCTTTTCATTTCCAAAATGTAAATCTATTAGGAAAATAACAAAGTAAATTAAAGATGGAAATTTTTTTTACAATCTAAAACTGCCTAAAATACGTCATTTGCCCGCAATGGAAAATATGTGTAGGGCACTCCTACCTCCGAACACCGAACTGCCCCTTTGAATTACCATGACTGGGAAAACATCACGGGTCTGAACCGTAAACATTATAGATGTCCCACACATATATACGCCTCTACATACTTTAGCTTATGGTACAAAATGGCAACTGCATATTTTCTTCCACAATACCCATTCACTAGTACGATTGTACGAGTGACACATTAATCACTAAATGAAACAAGGAATGAACATCCTAATCTTATGATTACAAAATATATATTATATTATACAATGGTGTTTTTCGTATAGACAAGTTTGCCATTGTCTCAAAGATAAAGAGGGGCTGAGATTTTATGTCCTTTTATGTAGATTGGGTAAATGAACGAGATGAACAGATTAGATCTATTTAAGACTTAGAACAACAAGGGTATATTAAACAAAACACATAATAAGGGTACTTTAGTCCTAGTGCATCTGTAGCTCACAACACCTAAACCCCACTATTTCTCCTCTTACGCCTCTCTCTCCCAAAGCCGTCTCTCTCCAACAACTCTCCATCTCTCCTAACAACTTGATTCAGAGCTCCACGATCCTCATTTTTGATCTCAAGGTCTTATTTGAGTTTTGATCTCAGTAATTAAGGGTTTTAATCACCGATTCAGATATGAAATTTTAGGGTTTCCTTGGTAAAAACTCTTTATTCGAGAGTGCAAGATTTTATCAAGGGTTTCATCGTCAATCTCAGCAACAATAGGTTTCATAAAATAATTAATTTCAACTATGTACATCTCCACAACCCTAGATTGCAATGGTCTGCAAATGATGGCATGCATTTGGGTTATCATAATTTGGATTTGATTGTCTAGATTCATTTTCCCTCTCTTTACTTGTTGTTTTAATTGCACTTCTATCGAGATGGAGAGAAACAGAGGAGACCCAAATGATTCATTTTATAGCAACATGATTGGGGATTTTGAGAGAAAGCTTGTAAGTAATCTATGACTACCACCTGTCTGATGTTTGTTTACCTTCCATGATTTTTTTTGAATGTTTTCATGATTTTGAACTATTTGGTTTGTTTGGCAGATATTACCAATAGGCTTTGCTAGAAACTTCAATGGGGTACAAGTTTTTTAGAGCTTAATCAAATGCAAAACCTGTTAAAGTTGTTGATTGAACGACAACCGTGTCATATTAATGACATCAGAGTTCCTCACCCGACACATTTCCATACCCGGACGGACGAGGACATTATGACAGTCGTAAGAGCCACATTAGCTTTGCAGTGGCAGCTAGGCCTGGTGCACCGGATAACATACGGTCTATATTGATCAAACAATGTACGTCGAGAAATGATGGGGATTGTTGGTATCTCAACTGTATTTCCCATGGTTGTAATGAGCCAGAAACGGTTATCAAATTATTCATGGAATCGTTGTTTTGCTTGCGACCCCCGAGGGATAGTCCGACGAGGAAATCAGTATTCGACTCTCTTATATCGGGATGTATTCCCATGCATTTCGACCCATTCACGGCATACTACCAATACCCGTGGCACTTACCGGAGGACCACGAACGGTATTCCATGTTTATAGATAAAGAAGATGTGAGGGAGATGAAGGTGGATGTTGTGGAGAGGCTGATGAAGGTTTCTCTGAAGGAGAGAGATAATTTGAGAAGAAACATCGCTTATGAACTCTTACCGGGGTTGGTTTATTGTGATTCCAATTCAAAGTTTCATAAGTTTCAGGACGCTTTCTCTATATCAATGAACAATTTGCTTGATCGTATGACTCAACTGGAGTCAAATGCTTAGTTTGTTTAATTATACGTATACGATTAAATTAATTATTATTATGGTGTTTATATTGTATGAACATGGTTATAAATTTGATTAGTAATTAGAGCCTGTCTAAGCGTGATCAAGTATTTTTTCACGAGAGAAAGATAAATTTAGCGTGAAAAAGCTAACCTGAGAGTTTACTCAGAGAACAACGACTCCAAGTTTGCAGCGTCCACACTATTAGAAAAATTTAAGATCCACAACTGGTCACTGCTTCATCACGAAGATTCATAAAACCTTCCATGAACAAAAACTGAACATTAAAAGCGTGACATGGTAAAGCATGTTGATCAAGAACATCATATATATCAAAAAGAAGATACAACCTTCGTGACATGGTTAATAACATTGATTACAGATTTGTTCCAAATAAGAAAACGAATCAACCTAAAGTAACATACACAAACCTGCGAGTAGTTCATCTGTTGAAATCAAGAAGATACCAACTAATACAATTGGTAACCATATACATTATACAATAACTGTACGTAGGAAAGCTCTTCTGCTGCGAAATACGCCTGTTAACAGTTGTACACTAACTTAACATAGGAGACCCTTTCAACTGAAATCGTTTCATATCTCGAGGTGAAGGTATATAAAGAGTTCGCGAAGCAGATAAGATGGATTAGTGAAATTGTGACTACCTTTCAGGACATGACATTCCAAGGAAGACTAGAGAAGAGTAAGTTGAAAGAAGAGTTCTCTTAATATGTATTTCTATATTAATTTTGACCCTGTCCATATTCTTTGGTCTTCACGAACGATTTCATCAAAGAAACCATAGAACTTCTCATTTTATCTTTTTGTTGGATGTAATTTGTGTAAAAAGTTTTGATTTGGTATTTCTAAAGATTTGGAGAAACAATTATGTCTAGGAGCTATATGGATGATCAAGGAAGATCGTTTGTAGCGGTAAGGAGGATCCCACAAGGGTTAGAACGAGGGGGTGATTACAACTCGAATTTAGGTAGTTTTTTTTGTTTGTTTGTTTAGGGATCAGTGCATTTTTTAATTTTGTGATGTTCTTAAGTTTTTAGTAATCTTTGTGTAAATTTGAGAAGATAGGCAAAAAGTTATATTATTAGAATTAGCACAAAACCCAACTTAGAGGATCGTTACAAAATGTGGGTTTGTAGGTGAGATTGTTGTATGTTGATGTGACAATGTAGAAACATAATAAGGATGAAGAAGAGATTGGTTTAATTTCTACGTTAATGAGGAAAAGGGGTTCAGTGAAATGTGTGATGATCGTGCAAAGTAGGTGCAAGCATATATGGAAGATTAGAGGAAGGTTGAGAGTTTAGAAGAGATAATGAAATGGTATAGGGGTATATATATTAGATTCTTCATTCAGGATTTCATAGCACTACTTACCTTTGTATGGTTATAGTGCCGAAGACACGTGCTCGACAATATAAATAGCGCCGAAGGCGTGTCGACGCTGTTGTTGTGACTCGGTCACGGGCATCGACGTTATTGCCGTGGCGAGCCACGGGTAATACTAGTTCTATTGTTAAAGAAATGTGGTCATGTATACCTAATCACAAGTAATATATCTAATGGTCTAACATTTATGTTGAGAAATCCACCACCGACCATAGAAAGGGAAGAATCTAGAGGAATATAAAAGAAGAGAGGTGGTAGAAGAAGAGAGAAGCTTCTAGAGAATACATGAATAGATGAGTCAGTTGTAGAAAATTCTAGAGCGATTAGAGGAGGCAAAGCGCGCTTCTCTATAAATAGTGAACTCCACCTCATGTTTTATGTAACAACTAACAAAGTTTCTTCAAGCAATAAAGTATTTCTCTAAGGGTTCCTTACTATTTGCATTTGTATGCTCCTTTCGTGTCTAGTGCCTAAGGAGCGTGAGACTGTTACTCAGGGAGTAGCAAGAAGTTTTTCGTCGTGTTTAAGATCTAAACAGTATCGTTGTGCTGCTGGTTTTACTACTCATACAAATAGTTGTGATGGGGGATTTATCAGCAATGCCAGGATAAATTAAGAAGCTGAACAACAACTATAGCTACTGGAGGTCATGTATGGAGTCCTACCTCCAAGGGCAGGATCTATGGGAGACGGTAGCGGGTGTAGACACTATTCCTCTAGAAGACACTTCAGGAAATACCGATGCGTTGTACAAGTGGAAGATACATGCATGTAAGGCTTTATATGTTGTTTAAGCCTCTGTTCAGATAGATTTACATGAACATATTCGAGAAGCTAGATCTCTAAAAGAAGCGTGGGACACATTTGCCGCACTGTTCTCAAGCGCACGCCTCCAACAGTTGGAAAATGAGATTGGCACGATCACACAAGGTGACATGCCAATATCTCAGTACTTCTTGAAAGTAAAAATTATTTTTCATGAGATTTCCCAGTTGGATAAGGAGTCAGCTATAAGCGAGGCACGTATGAGCCGTATTACAATTTGCGGCTTAAGGTCAGAGTATAGTAGTTTTATTAGGGCAATTCGTGTTGCCCCACACAACCATCACTACTATAGCTGGAGAACCTCTTGCTAAAGCAAGAGATGTTGGCGAGGTAAATGGTTGGGCTTTCAGTGAAGGAGTACGAAGAGGCTCTCTTCTCTGACAAAGGGAAGAAGCCTAAATCAAATTGGACAAAGAATCCAAATGTGTTCAAGGGGATAGAGAGTAGTGATAAGAAGAAGAAAGGAAAAGATAAAGGTCCTAAAAAAATTCTAGGACCTCATGTGGAGTTTGGTCACCTTGCTCCAAATTACAAAGTGAAAATTACCATGGGAAACTCTGTCGAGATAAGCTCTCAAAAGGGACAAAGAGAAGAAAGTGAAGAAGAAGATTGGGATGTTCAAGCTTCATAGACAGTTGTCGAAGATGAAGAAGAAGAAGAAGAAGAAGAAGACTTTCTCGCTTTGACTACAGTCGCGGAAAGCCCTTCCAACATAAGCATGTGTGGCTGCCGGTGTTAGAAAGGATATAATCAACTATGAAACTGATTAGATAGTTGATTCGGGATGCTTACACCATTAATTTGACTGGTGATATGAGTAAACTTTTGAAGCTTCGGAAATACTTAGGCAGAAAGGCGGTTGTCACAGCTGATAATACTATGCATTTTGTGCGCCACGTGGGTAACTTGGAGATATCACCATTCAAAGGTACCTCAAAGGTGCTGGAAAATGTTTATCACGATCCAGGGATGAAAAAGAACCTCGTGTCAGTTCTGCAGATTACAGCATCAGGGAATTATATATGTGCTGTTCGGTCCTAATGACGTCAAAGTATTGGTGAATATAAATATCCGAGGAGATATCCTAATAGAAGGCAAGAAGGTGAGAAAATTGTAAGCACTTTCTGGTGGTGCAGCATATGTTGATAATGTTAGGAATACGGCTCAAAAACTGGGAAAGTCGTTCGAACGAGTGGGGAAGTCATTCGAACGACAGAGTTTCTATTGAAGTCGATCGAACGACTTTGGAGGTCGTTAGAACAAAAATAGCTCTTGGGCCAAAATTCCAGAGGATTGTTAAATGGTCGTTCGAACGACCTCATGACTCGTTCGAACGACTTTGGCTATGTTTGTTTGTTTCTAAGTTTGTTTTGAAAGGAATTTGATCCAAAGCGATAGATTATCTCGTGATATGTATTTCGAAGATGACCTAATGGAAAGACTATAAATAGAGAGTGTATGTTAAAGGCCTCTGAACTGCGAGAAAGAGTTAGAGAAAGAAAATGGAGAAATTTAGGGTTTAGCTCTGCAGAGGTTTCTTGGGTTTTCTTTCAAGGGTTTCTTGCCGGGATTATCTGTAAGGGGTAGAGGTGAGGTTTGAGTGATCTCTGGAACTTCTTGTAACCCTTAGTGTGATAATAAATTTTTCGTGCTTGTCAGGGGTGGTTTTGATCCTATTTAGGGTTTCCACCTAATTTAAACCTTGTGTATGTGTTTTATTGTCTTTGTTCAAATTCTCTTTGGTTAGAATTAGTTCTTGGAGTTCTTGTTAATCATATAAATAGAGAGTATATGTTAAATGCCTCTATACTGTGAGAAAGAGTTAAAAAGAGAAAATGGAGAAATCTAGGGTTTAGCTCTAGAGAGGTTTCATGGGTTTTCTTTCTAGGGTTTCTTGTTGGGATTATCTGTAAGGGTAGAGGTGAGGTTTGAGTGATCTCTGGAACTTCTTGTAACCCTTAGTGTGATAAAAAATTCATCGTGCTTGTCGGGGGTGGTTTTGATCCTGTTCAGGGTTTCCACCTTATTTAAACCTTGTGTATGTATTTTATTGTCTTTGTTCGAATTCTCTTTAGTTAGAGTTAGTTCTTGGAGTTCTTGTTAATCATATTGTGCTTCCGCATTGTGATTTTTCCCCTCGGTTTCCCAATAATTGGCATCAGAGCGAGGTTTGGGGCAAGTAGAGTAGCAAGATGGGAAGATCTAAGTATTCTAACGTGATCAAGTTTGATCTAGAGAAGTTTGATGGGAAGATTAATTTTGGATTGTGGCAAATTTAAGTCCAAGATATCTTGACTCAAGGCGAATTACGCAAGGCACTGAAAGGGAAACCTATACCAAAAACTTCGGTTGAAGGTATAGCGACCCAAGAGCGGACAACGATGAATAAGAGGACTGGGAAGATCTGGATTCAAGGGTTGCGAGCGGGATACACCTTTGTCTCGCTAAGAATGTTTTGGCAAACGTGGCTAGAGAGAACACCGCAAAGGGTCTTTGGGAAAAGCTTGAAAGTTTGTACCAAACGAAGAGTCTTTCGAATCGCTTATACCTCAAGGAGCGGTATCATATGCTTAAGATGAATGAGGGTACGGGCGTTGGTGATCACCTTGGTTCTTTGAACAGGATCGTTTCAGAATTGGAATCGATCGGAGTCAAAGTTGAGGATGAAGATAAGGCACTTCAACTCATATGGTCTCTTCCATCTTCCTTCAAGCATCTTAAACCTACGTTGATGTATGTGAAGAAAACCTTGAGTTTTGAGGAGGTTACAAGTGCGCTTCTTTCCGAGGAGATAAGGCTTAAGGGTAGCAAATCCTTGGGGGGAAACTCTGCAATGGTGGTTAGTGGGAAGAGAAGCTTTAGTAGGTTTAGAAAGGGAACTTCCTGGAGTTATGGTCAATCGGGTCATTATAGATCGGATTGCAAAGCTGGGAAAGGTAATGGAGCAAGTTCAGCTAGAGGCTCCGAAAGTGATACTAATATGCTGACAACGGTTACAAGTAATGATGGTGACGAGGCACTCCTCGTGGTGGCCGCTGGTGGTTCTCGCTACGATAGAGGATGGGTGCTTGATAATGGGGCTACAATGCATGTATGCGCACACAATGCATGATTCGGTAATTATGCAAGGTGTGAGGGTAACAAGTTTGTGTTTACGAGCAATAGCTCACGAAGGCCAATTTTGGAAGTGGGTGATATACCCGTGAGGATGTTCGATAAACGCATCGTAGTTCTTCATGATGTTCAACATGTGCAGAGTATGACTCATAATCTAATTTCACTTTCCAAGTTAGATAATAAGGGTTTCAATTATTCCAGGCGAGGTGGAGTAATGATAGTTTATCAGAAATCTTCTTTGATCATAAAGGGAGTTCTAAGCAGGAACTTGTATGCATTGGTTGGTAAATTAGTGGATGGAGATGTGAAGGTTGAGTGTACCAAGGGAGCTATGGAGATTTCTCGAAAGGGGAATTTAGTTCAAGGTGAAGCAATGACATGGTCTACAAAGATGATCAGAAAGTGGGTTCCGATTGGTGGGTCTAGAAAAAGCCTAGACTCGGGTAATTCTCTTAATTGAGAAGCGGCAAGGATACACGACGAATGCAGTAGAAGAAACGGTTTTATTGCCGAGGTGGAGATTGTTAGGAATACGACTCAAAAATTGGGAAAGTCGTTCGAACGAGTGTGGAAGTCGTTCGAATGACAGAGTTTTTATTGTAGTCGTTTGAACGACTTCTGATGTCTTTCGAACGAAAATAGCTCTTGGGCCAAAATTCTAGAGGATTGTTAAATGGTCGTTCGAACGACCTCATGATTCGTTCGAATGACTTTGACTCTGTTTGTTTGTTTCTAAGTTCGTTTTGAAGAGGATTTGATCCAAAACGATGGATTATCTCGTGATGCGTATTTCGGAGATGACCTAATGGAAAACCTATAAATAGAGAGTGTATGTTAAAGGCCTCTGTACTGTGAGAAAGAGTTAGAGAGAGAAAAGTGAGAAATCTAGGGTTTAACTCTAGAGAGATTTCTTGGGTTTTCTTTCTAAGGTTTCTTCCTGGGATTATCTGTAAGGGTAGAGGTGAGATTTGAGTGATCTCTAGAACTTCTTGTAACCCTTAGTGTGATAATAATTTTATCGTGCTTGTCGGGGGTGGTTTTGATCCTGTTTAGGGTTTCCACCTAATTTAAACCTTGTGTATGTATTTTATTGTCTTTGTTCGAATTATCTTTGGTTAGAGTTAGTTATTGGAGTTCTTGTTAATCATATTGTGCTTCCGCGTTGTGATTTTCCCCCTCGGTTTCCCAACAGATAAACTCATCCACCTAAGATAACTTATCTCTGGCACGCTTGTCTGGCACATGTCAACTGTACTCGGCTGAAGCCGATGATGAAAAAGGATATGGTACGTGGTCTTCTTTGCCTAAAGATGGCGATGATATAGTTTATGCAGGGGTGCTAGTTCAGCAAGGCACATAGGCTACTTTTTGGAGATTCGAAGTCACAAGCGTCAAGACCGTTAGAACTTATTCAATCAGATGTCTTTGGAATGCTCAGGTAAGCATTATATGCTTACATTTATTGATGATTTCTCACGCTTTATGTGGGTATACTTTTTAACGCTAAAAACTGAGGTATTTAAGAAATTCATCGAGTTCAAAACTCTAGTAGAAAATGAACTCGATGAAAAGATAAAATGTTTAAGGACTGATAACGGCTTAGAGTATACCTCAAAAGAGTTTGACAATTATCTGAAGATGCATGGGATTCGCCATCAATTTACGTGTCCGTACACACCATAACAAAATGGAGTTGTAAAGAGATAAAATTAACATCTAGGAGAGACGTATCACAGTATAATGCACGCTAAGAACGTGCAACCTTAATTCTGGGTAGAATGTATGACAACAGCTATGCATGTCATCAACATGATGCCCGAAGCAAAACTTGATTTCTGCTTGCCTTATCAAGTTTTGTACAATAAGAAGCCGACGGTCTCACACTTTCAAGTGTTTGGTTGCGTTTGTTATGTGTTTGTAACAGAGCAGTTATGACAAAGCTCGAGAAGAAGGCCATTTGGTGTATTATCGTTGGATATGACCAGCAAAAGAAAGGTTGGAAGTGCATTGATTCAACTACGAATAAAGCTTACATATCTCCACACGTAGTCTTTGATGAGGCATCATCATGGCGGTCTTCTACAAATGTTGTGTTACTAGAGTCCAGGATTGCGCCAGTGCATCATGAGTCTTAACCTTCTGTGGTTAGTAACTTAGGACTGGAGTTACCAAGTCCAAGTTCAAGGAGTTTTTCAAGTCCATGGAAGACTGGTGTTAGACCAACATTGATACGAGAGATCACGTCTAGTGAAGGAAGTTTCTCAAGAAGGGAAGTAACTAGTCCAGCTAAACAACTGCAATTTGGTACCATACTCGATGTCCAATAATGAGTTTGATGATGGACAAGAAGTCAGAAGCCAAATCCCAGGTATACAGATGCCGGCTTTGCAGGCGTTGTGTCTCTATCACAGTGTTGTGCTTCTCCAGACTAGATCGAAGAACCAAGTTCTTATAATGAAGCTAAATGCATTACAGAGTAGGAGAATGCAATGAAGGAAGAGATAGACGCACTAAAGAGAAATAAGAAGTAGAAATTTTTCCTATTGCCTAAAGGACTGAACCTGATCTTGTTGAGAATCCAAGTTAGCTACTCTCTTCTTCTCGTCAAGAACGATTACGCGGAAACACCAATATAAGATAATAAACAAGAATCAAGCAAGAACAATAAGACACACAAAAGTTCCAGAGGATGGAAGTGAAAAATCCTTTCGGATAAAAAATCACTCCCAAGCAATTCACTATGTAAATCAAACAGGTTACAATGATCTCTCAAAGCTTTCTCAAAGCTTAATGATGGAGTCTCTCAAACCTTAAAGTTTCTCTACGATTAAACTCTCACAAGATGCTTAATACAATAACCTAGCACCCCTTTATATAATAGAGGGCTCACACCAAAATTAGAAACTTCTAATTTACCTGGGTACAGATCTCGAGGCAAACTCCTACGTCTCACAGTCAAACTTCTAAATCGGAGAGAACTTCTAAAAAAGTTAAACGCCAATCTCGTTCGAACGAGTCACAAAGTCGTTCGAACGACTTTGTCCTTCTGGGCCAAATTCCAGCAAGCTTAACTCTTCGTTCGAACGGACAACAATATCGTTCGAACGAATCTAACCAGCTTCCAGTCTTGACAAAACATAGCTTCGAGTTCATACCTTAACAATCTCCCACTTGAAATCGAACCTATTGTAGCCCATCTCTAGATCTCCAAAAATGAATTGCTCAGTACCCAGATCTTCAACCTTGAAGACCCACAGAAGTTGTACATGTTGTTAACTTCTGAAAAATCACCACCTTCGTAAACATGTCGGCCGGATTCACATCAGTATGAATCTTCACGAGCTTCAGCACACTGTCCTCGAGGAGCGAGCGAATATAGTGATATCGAATATCAATATGCTTGGGTCCTAGAGTGAAAAGCTGAGTTCTTCGCTAAGTGTATAGCTTTGACTATTACTATACAGCATAGGAGAACGTTGTTCTTGACCGAGCTCTTTCATCAACCCTTTTAGCCAAACCATATCCTTGCACGCTTCTGTAGCCGTAACATATTCCGCCTCCGTCGTAGACAAAGCAACAATCTTCTGTAGCCTAGAAACCCATGTAACTGCACCGCTTCCTAATGTAAAAACGAAGCCACTAGTACTCTTCCGCCTATCAATGTCTCCCGCCATATCATAATCAACAAAACCTTGTAAGCATATCTGAGAACCCCCATAACACAATGCCATGTCTTGAGTCCCTTTTAGATACCTAAGTATCCATTTCACAGCTCTTAAATGCTCTTGGCCTGGATTACTCATATACCTACTCACAACTCCCACTGCTTGGGCAATGTCTGGTCTCGTAGAAATCATAGCGTACATTAGGCTACCAGCCGCGGACTGATAAGGAACATTCCTCGTATCATCACGATCCTTCTGCGTCTTCGGACAACAATCCTTTGATAACTTGAAGTGACCTCCCAATGGTGTACTAACGACCATAGCACCATCCATGTTAAACTGCTTGAGTACCTTGCTGATGTACTCAGCTTGAGATAGCTTCAGCTCTCGTCGTTTTCTGTCCCTTGTAACACGCATACCAAGAACTTGTCTCGCCACACCCAAGTCCTTCATTAAAAACTCCCAGAATAATTGTTCTTTCAACTTAACAATTTCTTCCATGTTAGCACTTGCTACCAACATATCATCTACATACAGAAGTAGAATGAGATATGAGTTTCCCGTCTTCTTGATAAAACAACAGTGATCAGCATTGCTCTTCGAATAATCATTTCTGGACATGAATTCTTTGAACTACAAATACCACTATCTCGGCGCTTGTTTCAAACCATATAAGCTCTTCGTGAACCTACACACCTGATCTTCCTTCCCTTTGACTGAATATCCTTCCGACTGCTTCATATATATTTCTTCATGAAGATTGCCGTGAAGAAAAGTTGTCTTGACATCTAATTGCTCAAGATGCAAGTCTTCAACAACAACTATATTTATCACAACCCGAATAGTAGACATCTTCACTACAGGAGCAAAAATCTCACCGAAATCAACTCCCTCTTTCTGCTGAAAGCCCTTTACCACAAGTCCAGCCTTGAATCTTCTTGAACCATCAGATTCCTGCTTTAGTCTGTATATCCACTTGTTATGTAATACTCTCTTCCCCTTCGGTAACCGAACTAAATCCCAAGTTCGATTAACTGACAATGACTACATCTCATCATCCATAGCAAGCTCCCACTTGCTCTTGGCTTCTACATCTAAAGCCTCATTGTAACTTTTAGGTTCACCACCATCTGCAAGTAACAAGTGATTTAAAGAATTTACGTATCTTGCCAGAATTCTCATAACTCTCGACTCCTTTCGAAGTGCTATTGGAATGTCTAGAACATTAGGTTCCTCGTTCTGATCCAGTGCATCAGGCTCAACAACGACTTCTTCATTACCCTCTCGAGAGGATTCATCATCTTCAATGTCGACATTTTCCTCTTCTTCACCTCGAATCCTTTTCACAGGTACATTGAAATCTTTATATAAGACTTCCTCATTGAATGTAACATTACGGCTCCGGATAACTTTCCGATTCTTCGCATCCCAAAACTGGTACCCAAACTCATCACCACCGTATCCAATGAAAATGCACTTCGTCGACTTCGCATCTAACTTGGTCCTTGTATCTGAATTATCAAGCACATATGAGATACAACCGAAAATACGCAAGTGATTAAGGTTTACCTCTTTATTGATCCATGCTTCTTCAAGAATTCCAAAGTCTAAAGCAGTCGAAAGCCCTCTATTAATCAAGTACGTCGCCGTACTAACCGCATCCGCCCAAAAACACTTTGGCAATCCAGCGTTGAGTCTCATATTCCTCGCTCTTTCGTTTATTGTTAGGTTCATGCATTCTGCAATACCATTTTGTTGTGGTGTTCCAGGAATAGTTTTCTGTCTCCTAATCCCGTTTAATGCGCAAAAGTCTTCAAACTCGTCACTACAGTATTCCCCCCCCCCCCCGTTATCTAACTTAAGACACTTCAGTTTTAAACCGGTTTCATTTTCAACTAGAGCCCTCCACCTCTTAAATTTATCAAACACATCTGACTTGTTCTTCACGAAGTAGACCCACAGTTTACTAGTAGCATCATCGATAAAAGTAACATAGTAATGAGAACCTCCAAGATAAGACACCTTGGTTGGCCCCCAAACATCCGTGTGTACAAGATCCAGCTTTTCGGGATTCCTTAATCTTCCAGATAATTTGAAACTGACCTTCTTTTGCTTCGCAAGAACACACTCTTCGCAAAACTTGAGATCAACCTCAGCAAGACCCTCTAGTTTTCCCTTTGTTACCATTATCTTCATCCCCTTCTCACTCATGTGACCGAGCCGTTTGTGCCACGTACTTGTATCAATCCCCGGAGTAGTCACATAAATAGTAGAAATTGTGTTGTGCATTGTATACAGTGTTTCTTGTCGCAAGCCTCGAGCTACCAACATAGCTCCCTTTGTAACCTTCCAGAAAGTTATACCAAAGGTACACTCGTATCCGGCATCATCCGCCAATTTGCTAACCGATATAAGGTTACACCCCAGTTTAGGTACAAGTCGCACATTCTGTAAAGCCAATGTTCCTCCTGAAGGCAACAACAACCTAGTGTTTCCCTTTCCAGTAATATTGCGTGCACTCTTATCTGCAAGAAAGATCGTATCGAAGTCGCCTTTAACAATATTGGTAAGAAAACCTACGTTCGCAATAGCATGGAAGGAAGCGCCTGAATCAGCAATCCAAGATTCGTTAGCATCGTCACACGATAGTAGTAGAGCCTCGTCAGAACTAACCTCCTCAGTAAGGTTCATTGTGTCTTTCTCTTCATCATCAATCTTCTTAGAAGAAAAAGAGCTGCAATCTCGCCTGAAGTGACCCTTCTATTCACAAGTCCAACACGCACCAGGCGGCTTAGACTTCCCTCTTGACTGTGATCAACCCCTTCCAAATTTCGGCCCTTTTCTGTAAGACCTCCCTCTTTCCTCGACGTTCAACATACTGTCGTTTGAACTCGAAGAGGGCTTAGATGTTTTACGCTTATTCTCTTCACTCATAATCAACGAGACTATAGTGTCAAATTTGATGTCTTTCTTCCCAGATGAGTTGCTCACTGCTGTAATAAATCATTCCCAGCTTTCTGGCATCTGCCCTAGAAGAGCCCACGTTCTCACCTCCTCGGTAAAAATAATTTTCACGGATTCCAGTTGAGCATGTATGGTATGGAACTCACTGATATGAGCTTGCAGACTACCATTGTCCTTCATCTTCAAAGTAAAGAAGCGCCGTAAAAGGTGAACCTTATTTGCCCTGACGGTTCCGAGTACATAGCGGACAACGTCTCCTTCAATCCATTCATCGTCGTAACTTTGGAGATCATGTGTAGAATTTGAGATAATAGCGTTAACCTAACGGTTCCAAGCGCTTTGCGATCCAATCGCGCCCACTTAGCTTCATCAAAATCTACTGGCTTCATCTCAGCTCCACCCAGTAGTAGATCAAGATCCTTCTGATAAAGGTAATCTTCTATCTGCATCTTCTACACTCCATAATTATAACCATTAAACTTCGTGATCTTCAACTTCTCTTGATCGGCCATCGTTCTTCACCACAACAAGCCCTAAACGCTTGCTCTGATACCAATTGTTGAGAATCCGAGTTAGCTACTCTCTTCTTCTCGTCAAGAACGATTATGCGGAAACACCAATATAAGAGAATAAACAAGAATCAAGCAAGAATAATAAGACACACAAAAGTTCCAGAGGATGGAAGTGGAAAATCCTTTCGGATAAAAAACCACTCCCAAGCAATTCACTATGTAAATCAAACAGGTTACAATGATCCCTCAAAGCTTTCTCAAAGCTTAATGATGGAGTCTCTCAAACCTTAAAGTTTCTCTACGATTAAACTCTCACAAGATGCTTAATACAATAACCTAGCACCCCTTTATATAATAGAGGGCTCACACCAAGATTAGAAACTTCTAATTTACGTGGGTACAGATCTCGAGGCAAACTCTTACGTCTCACAGTCAAACTTCTAAATCAGAGAGAACTTCTAAAAAAGTTAAACACCAATCTCGTTCGAACGAGTCACAAAGTCGTTCGAACGACTTTGTCCTTCTGGGCCAAATTCCAACAAGCTTGACTCTTCGTTCGAACGGACAACAATATCGTTCGAACGAATCTAAATAGTTTCCAGTCTTTACAAAACATAGCTTCGAGTTCATACCTTAACAGATCTCGTGTAAATGGGTATATAAGGTAAAGCGTAAGAGTGATGGCTCTATTGAGAGGTATAAAGCTTGCTTAGTCACTCGTGGCTTCTCACAGCAGTTTGGTGTCAACTATGATAAGACGTTTTCTCAAGTTGCGAATATGACTATTGTTAGTGTTTATTTCTCTAGCAGCAAGCAAGTCATGGAAGTTGTGACAGATGGATGTGAATAACGTGTTTCTCAATGGAGATGTAGATAGGGAAATGTTCATGGAGCAACTTGTAGGGTTCGTGGATTAGAAGAACCCAGAGTATCTGTGCAAGCTTAGGAAGGTATTGTACGGCCTAAAGCAAGCACCAAGGACCTGGTATGGAAAGATTACATAGTTTTTGTTATTCTGTGGTTATCAATTCTCGCCCAGTGATTCTAGTTTGTTCATAAAACAAACTAAAGGAAAGGTAATGATCATCTTACTCTATGTAGATGATCTCATAATCATTGGAGATGCCTTAGATGAAATCCAAGAAGTACGGAATCATCTCTCATCACGGTTTGAGATGAAGGATCTTGGAGAGTTGAAATACTTCCTTAGTTTGGAAGTTGATTGAAGCTCAAGAGGCTTATATGTGTGTCAGAGAAGATATGTTAAAGATCTTCTAAGTATGACATGGTGAACTGCAAACCAATTACATTTCCTATGGAGGTAAAACAGGCGCTACGAGTAGAAGACGGAGATGAGCTTGATGATACCCAATTATTTCAGCAACTCGTGGGTAGTCTGATATACCTGACAATAACTCGGCCTGATATTGCATATGTAGTAGTCAGTTTATGCAAAGCCCGAGGAAACCTCATCTCGAAGCAGTTCGCAAGATTCTCAGATACGCACGACACACGGTAGACTAGGAATTATTTTATGAATCTGGAATCCAATAAGAGATAGTTGGATTCACTGATGCAGACTGGGCAGGAGACCCCTCCCCGAGAAGATCGACTACACATTTAGAATGAGATCTAGTATTGTTTCATAGTGTAATAAGAAACAACCAGCGGTGGCACTTTCATCAATAGAGGCTGAATACCGAGCAACAACAATAGCAGCACAAGAATGTTCTTGGTTGCTATAGTTAGTTCGAGACATGGGCCAAGATACAAGTTACTCAGTTGGATTATATTGTTATAACCAAAGTGCTATGCGACTTACTACAAAATCGGTATTTCATGAGAGGACGAAGCACATAGAGGTGTATCACCACTACAATCGACAGAAAGTCTTTAATGGTGAAATGGATTTAGTACCAATATCAACAGAAAACCAAGTGGCAGATTTCTTTACGAAAGGGTTGCCAGTACCCAAGTTCAACAAGTTTCGCTCCCTTCTCGGAGTTTGTACTAGAGAGTCGATCGGTGCTGAGTGGGATGTTGAGAAATCTACCACTGACCATATAGGGGAGTATAGAGGAAGAGAGGTGGTAGAAGAAGATAGAAGCTTCTAGAGAAAACATTAATAGATGATTCGGTTGTTGAAAATTCTAGAGAGATCGATTAGAGGTGGCAAAGCTCCTCTATAAATAGAGGACTCCACCTCATGCTTTATGTAACAACTAACAAAGTTTCTTCAAGAAATAAAGTTCTTCTCTAAGAGTATCTTACCTTTGCATTTGTGCGTTCCTTTCGTGTTTATTTTTCGGCACCTGTTTTCTTAACAATTTATTCATTGCTAGGCATCGAAGATGGGATTTATAGACTTTCCACCAAGTTTCTATAAAAATAAAATTTCTAAGATGTTGTAATCTACCTCCTTTATATAAGAACTCACAGGTTGCCTAAGTTGTTACAGCAACAGAAACAGAACTCTTGGTTTCCTCAAGATGGGTATTTTTTCAGGGACAATGTAACGCAACAACACGGATCATCTCCCTTCTTTTCTGTAGTTATAAGGTGAGAAATTTTTATACAATTAGAGATGCCACATGCACGTCTAAGGTGAAAAATCTAATGGTCTAATGCACCGATTTGTACGGTAAACTCAATGCAAAAACATTTTAGACTTCATTGATATATACTTGTTTTATATGGTTGAAACAGTCTGATACAAACTGCTGAAAATATTTTCAAATGTTTTCTGGAGCTAGGTAATCATCCTTCACCAGCAGTCATCACCTTATACATATGAGGGAGAAGCCAATTCGAAATATGGGCAGACATCTCTTGTAGCAGTCTAGTTAAAAAAAAATCGGTACTTGAGATTGATTGATATCGAATTATTAGGTCGAGTTAATTTGGTCCAATTACCTAGAATCAATTTTCCAACAACTATGACCTAATTCCAAGTTAATCCTATAATCAATTATCAATAGTTATAATCAATAAGCACAAAAGCACGATTTTAACCCCGTGGGAAACCTTTCTCAGGAGAAAACCTACAGGTCGTTGTTAAATCCTCAGCAACTAAAATCCACTATGAAGAAAGAATAATAAGAATCTAAATCACTTACAGATTCGATAAGCATATCTCGCGGTTACCTATCTTCAATCACTATTCTCGCAATCAATCATTCGTTCTCGCAATGCCCTTCGTTCTCACAACGCCTCGCTTCTAGTTACACACCAAAGCTTTTCAAGCTCAAATCCCACAAGCTCTAAAATTGCCAATGTACATATTCAGTATAAGTCCAGCTGTAGTCATTCCACGTGTACTCTCTAACGATGAATAACCACGAGATAGTGTTAACACTCATTCTAGACACAAAATAAAACCAATACCAAATATAGATGTTTCACTAGTTACCACACCCGAAAAAGAAAAATTTGTACCTCAGACCCAGTTTCCTTACCATGCATCCCACAATAGCAATACATGCACCCATCTTCTGCGGCTACACCAGTTTGCGGCGACACCAATGACTTGATTATTAAAAACCTAAAGCCTCTAGACATGAGGTCGATAAGAAGTCGGACAGTGTTCCTAGCATCATCCGAACCACAATACAGATGACCCTCCCATGTTATACCCCGCAAGCTAGACAGTCTCTTTTTGACTGCATCGTACCTCATTTAATGGAACTCCTAAATTTATTCATCTGTTAAAGTAATCAGGTTTCTTAATCCTCTTGATACATACACTCTTGACTCCAACATTACCCGACAGGCCTGCAATCCCAGTCTCCACATACCACCAATTAAAAGTTAGTGTTCTTAACACCTTTATCTTCTAACCACTTGTCCTGCATCTGAAGGGCTTCGCTTAGAGGGATGCCTCGATCAACCTGTTCTTGTTGTATTCCAGTCAATTCCTTACCAAATATAGATGTTTCACTGTTGTATTCCTATCATTTTATGTGACTATTTATACTATTCACTAGTACTAATGAAAACTTGATGATCTATAACCACAAAATAATTATACTCTTGAAGCTGAATTGCCTGCTCCATCTTTGATTCACAAAATAACATTACACCAATTTTATTAAATTACCACGGTCCTAATCTGTGGGAAGAAACAACAGTCGATAAAAGTCTTTTTATCGATAAATAGAATACACTATAAGACGACATAAACATAACATATTTTGTGCTTGGTCAATTCTTGTTTAAGAAAGGATTCTTATAAAGAATTTTTATATACAAAGTATTCTTCTCTTCATTATCTAAGTCCTAGCATTCACAGTGACATCCTTAATTTACTGATGATTGGAAAGAATGTGGAGGCTTGGTATACTAAATTTCTGGTTTGTATTAAATCTCAAATGTAATGAGCACTAAGAAGTGAAAACTAGAAATACTACGTCCAAAACTAAAACCTCTAGCACTACTTTTACATTGAAAATAGAAGCAAGATTACCTCCCATGATTAGCAAACCGTCGGTTGATTCGGAGAGACTCAAATTCCATGGAATATCACAAAATGATTCGAAAGAATCTCCCTCATTCCCATGCTCATTACCCATTTCAAGATGCAACCCTACGGGACTTGCCACATCAGACATAAATGTAGTGTCAAGTGTTGATGTGTCTATACCAATTTGTAATATATCTGACGGAGTGAACGGAAATTGTCTGCTTGATGCCACTGACGCAGGGCTTATGGCAACCTCTGACATGGCACATCTAGTGTGGATGATAGGTGTTACATTAGCAGCACTACTCCTTATCCCCACACTTCACAGGAAGAAAGTAAGACTTTCATTAGCAAAGTAAACTGATGAACATTGGTAATTGTAGCGATTAATCTGAATCATTCTTCATGTACTCCTACATAATTAAACACTTAGAAATTTTTAAGAGAGAATCTTACCAGACATTGGATGGATCCAATTTGGATGAATCCCATTCTGCATTGGGGACAAAAGAACCTCAGGTTGTACAGGGTATTTCATGAGATGGTACTGGTGCTCAAGCATATGGTTGAACATGATGATTTGTTTCTTTAGCTTCAACCTTATGTAATAGGCCTTGAAAAATTCTGCATTTTTTTCCTCGAGTTTCTGCCATACTAATCAACATATAAAAAATAAGCTATATCAGACCTCATTGACTGTACTTGGAAGTATTACCTAAAGAATACCATTTTTAATAATATAGTTAAGAAGAACAATGTATGATACGCCTTCCAAAAAAAAAATCAATGTATGATACAAATATCTTATACAAAATATTTATCGTCTTACTTTCGTTGTATCCCATGCATCTAATTACATTTAAATAGTAATATCTCATGGGCACTGAAAAACAACTGTATCATTAGCACATAGTTACCGAGCAATAGATGGTAGGTATTGGCATTAAAGATTGGCAGTAGAGACTTGGCACTAATTATTGAACAGAGTCATCAATATTATCATGCTCCTAAAAGATGTTTTCTTAATCAATGTCATTCCAGCCCATCAAATATAGCTGACGAATATTTGGTCGATCTTTAATAATTGAACCCAGCTGTGATCCTAAGTAAGACTAATACACATGACTCACACCGCTTTATTCTTCTTCTTTTGTTCTTAAATATTTATAGAATTTTTTTTTTATCAGGTATAAAAATGAGGATTACTAATTTACTAGGTCAAAATATAAGTTCATGGAAAGCAAGTAACAGAATTCCCACAATATTTGCTAGTGAAAGAGGCTAAATCTCTTTTTTATTTTTTATCTTCTTTTGATAAATGAAGAAAGATCTCATTAGACTATATAATTTTTTGGCTGAGCTTAATGGCTAGCAATCAGGAATGAAAAGGTGCATATAATGTATAACGGGGCTCATTGGGATGGATGCCTTGTTATTTTGCCAATATAGCATTTAGTTGGAGGCTGAGGTGTAGGGATTCTAAATGGTAAACTAGATTTTGCAATTACTTCTTCTCTAAGCAAGTTATTGAGTGTTGATGCGTTTTAAAATTTAAACTTAACGCGTACCATGATATATAAATATATAGCATTAATGTAATATTATTTAGTACTAATATAAGAACCATAGTACTTGGTAAGTTGTACAACCCGAACAAACCTAAAGCATTTTTCTACAAAGGGCAGGTAATCGTAATGGAAAATAAAATTATGATGAACTTACCAAAGGTTGTAAAACTAGGTTCTCTTCTTGCTCAATTTAAGAGTGTTTTTACCACTTCATCTCTAGTCATATATAGCTGTAGACAGTGTTCAATCAAATTGTGGACCTACAAAAACTTTCCAGAAAACAGTTAATAATCGAAAGACAAGAATTGGCTCAGCGACGCTTTTATTCAAATAATATATAGCAAAAGATTCTCTTACAAGTGTTGCATCCTTATGTGAAACCTTCCTCGTATCTTTACTTGAAATAGTTACTGAACTCGAGTCTACCACAGAAGGAGCATCGGCAGCAGTGTTATTCTGTAGATCAGAATTAGGTCCTTCACAAAAATAAGGTGCAGTGTGTCAGATTCCAAAGTGAAAGCTAAAATATATGATGAAAAAAGACTTTGAAGTCCAGCCGAGCTCTAGTAAATAGAAGTAATACAAGTGTACTCCAATATGTAAGTAGCAATTTAGCATGATAACCTCTTGTAGAAGCACGCTCCTGCTAATAATGAAGTGGCTGGTTGCTTAACGAGCAAGGTCGTCTTATAACCACCACTCAGAATAGGGACACCCCAGCAAGGCTAACAATGAAGCACCAGGTCACTCAATGAGCAAGGTCATCTTACGACCACCACTCAAAATAGGGACACTTCGGCAAGGCCGTTTTACGAGTTTCTCCGAACGACAAGCAAAAGCTAATGACTATAGGACCGCAACAATGACCACCCAAGCCAATGACCCTGAAGTGATAGCCTGGGGATTTCCCAGGGCACATGAGCAGGGGTGCCCCTAGGTTAAACCCTCTCTATAAATAGAAGGGAGGAGGTAACCCAAAAAGGATCTTCTTCTTCATCTTTCGGGACCTACTCTTCTTCTACTACCTCCTGCGTGATTCACTTCCAGAGACGGTCAGCTGCACCAAGGAGTTAGAGAAGAACCTGGAGAGAGTCGAGCGGTGCACTCCTCCGGTACAGTATCAAGCCCTAACTAACATACGATCATTGTTGTCCCTTAGAGGAATAGTGAGACTATAATTGGCACCATCTGCGTTCCCCACTGAGGCATCTTTCGAGTAACAATTGTAGTTTCTACCCACAATTAGTCTCAGGAGAAAGTTATGGCTGAGATGAGGGCGGAGCTGTTACAGCTGCAGGAGCAAATGTCCAACAATACAAGATATTCCAGCTTTAACTTGCCAACGATACACTTTGCGACACCCTAGTCGCTGGTACTCACCCACCGCCAGACGCCTAGTGGTCTCCACGTCGGTAATTGAGTCCACACCGCATGAGCCAGCACACAGGAATGATGTACTGCCCCCAAACCACAGCCTAGCAAGCGGGCACCCGGCTACACCACTTCACCAGCCCTACATGTTGCCTTGGGGACCACCTGTACCACTACCCCCCACGACTCACCATGGCACGGGTCCACCACAGCCGCAACCGGGTTATCAGCTCAGCCGAAACAGCCCACCTCCCCCCGGTCGGTCCGCTGCACATCTCTATGACCCCAGAGTACCAGTTCCCATTGTGGATTACGGTGCACAACATGGCAGCGACCGTGCAAACTACCCACCATGGCATCCCCCTTACAACCCTGATGACCCCTCCTACCCTCTAGCTACGGATACCACTCCTACAACGACTGGTACTATGCATATAACGAGAGGTTTCACGACCGGTATCCAGATATGCCCTCGAACGAACAACCCTACGCTCTAAACTATGAGAGCCAGTTCGATGAGTCATCCGCCAGAGGTGAGGTCATTCACAGACGGGTCGCGGGCATCCACGACCAGCAGCCCTTAACAGCCGCGTCCGTGGAGGCACTAATCTAGACCATGCAAGGCATTGATCCAACTAGGCCGTTAACCAAGGAGACGCTCAGCCGAATCCATAATACCCCTTTCACCGCGGCCATACAGGGCTACATACCAGGCCAAAGCTGCTCTCAACCAAAGATTGAGGCCTTCACAGGCTAGCAGGTTCCTAGCCAACACCTCTCCAAGTCTCAATACAGCATCAATTGAATGAACACATGTGTCGCCTATTCTCCTCTACCTTGTCCCATGGGGCCCTCACCTGATTTTAAAGTCTCGAGCCCAATTTTATTTCCATGTTTAAACAACTGTCATTGTCTTTCATCGAGAAGTACCTCCACAACCATCATTCAAAGAAATAGTTAGCGGAGCTATTCTCACTGAAACAACAGGTTGGCAAAACCACATACTATTTCCTATTGTGGTTTAAAAGCGAGCTCACCCTCATAGAACGGGTCAACGCACCGACCGCCTGCCTCGCCTTTATGGGCGTCTACCTCCCCGGTT
This sequence comes from Kingdonia uniflora, assembly GCA_014058105.1. NCBI lineage: Eukaryota > Viridiplantae > Streptophyta > Magnoliopsida > Ranunculales > Circaeasteraceae > Kingdonia > Kingdonia uniflora. The sequence continues at coordinate 1,214,834 of JACGCM010000338.1, read as the reverse complement.
CTAAAATGAGTGAGGCCCTGCATATGAAATGGCCCGAAAATTAGAACACCTGTATGAAAAGGTCCAAAAAAATCATAACGTCGGAGCCGACAATCGCGTATCCGCCTCGCAAACTGCCGCCCTCCTGAGCACCATATCCGCCTCTTCGCCGGTAGTTCGTTCTGAGGCAACAAAATACCCGCGGGACCGTCAAGGGGGTCCCAATGATGGCAGGAACAAACGATGTACAGATGGCGACCCGCACGATAAAACATATCCTCTAGAAAGGGACATCAAAGAGCCCCACAATGGGAATGATATCCCCCAACGACCTCACCATCTCACGGGGGGCCTACTCCTCACTGTCAAGAATAACCCCGAGTATAAAAAACCACGCCCCAAGCCCGACCAACCTTGCCGTCCATACAATGCGCACCACGATATACATGACCATGCAACCGAGGAGTGCTATAACCTTATCAATATGACCGAGACTTGGCTCCGCCTCGGCCGCTACACTCGTTACCTCAAAAGACCCATCCCGCCCGTTGACAGATTGCCTAGCCAACCCCTCGACCAACCTGCGACAAGCGTACGGGAACCAGGGCATCTAGCAGTATGTAAAATGATCTTGGGGGACTTCACCAGAGCTCCGTCTCGGCATGCCATCTCCAATTTTATGAGGCAGTGCTATTGCCTCACCGAGAACCTACGAACGGCTCACAGAATTGAAGCAGCCACTAGCACTCTGCCCGAACAGGCTATTTACTTTACTAAGCACGACCTAGGTTTAGTCTCTCATCCACACGACAATGCCCTCGTCATTTGGATCGCAATTGGCGGCGTCCTCGTTAAGAAAATGTTAGTCGACTCTAGAACTGGTGCTAATATCCTTTACTATGATGCCCTTCACAATATGAACATGCAGGATTGCCTAGCACCCTCCAAAACAAAGATCTTTGGGATCAACAGGTCCACCGAACGAGCTATAGGGGAGCTTTTTACTCAGGTATAGGCCAGCCCAATCGTGGTACCTACAACGTTCATCGTCATCAATAGCCCCACAGTTCATTACAACAACATTTTGGGACGCGACTGGATTCACGTCATAAAGGCCGCCCCTTCTTCCTACCACCAGTTAATACGCTTCCCAGCAAAGTTCAGCCCTTACCAGATACGAGGCTGCCTGGTCGCGGCCCGTGTCTATTACGCTAACTCACTACAAAACTTAATAAACCAGGAGAACGCCAAGAAAAAAGGGAAGAAGGTTACAATAGAGGAATAACAACGAACAGGGAATGAGCCCATGGCAGTGAACTCGTCGATCCCCCATTCCACACCACCCAGACGCGTTAACACTTCCAGCTGCACCACATGACCAGAACGATACAATTATAAGCACGTTTAGCAGAGCAATGGCCCCGCCTCTCGTGGAGCAAGCCGTTCTGATTGATATCGATGGCCCCACGAGAAGAACATATATTGGTTCTTTGTTGACAGGTGATGAGCGAATAAACCTTATCACACTCCTCCGACAGTATAAAGATATCTTCGCCTGGTCCTTCGATAAAATGTCGGGTATAGACCCTGCGGTGGCCTTTCGTCACTTATATGTTCACGATAAAGCCAACCCTGTCAAGCAGAAACCATACCGAACAGCACCGAGGTTACACGGGGCCATCAACGACGAGATCCAAAAGTTATTGAACGCAGGCTGTATCTGACCTGTTGACTGCCCACGCTGGGTTGCTAAAGTGCTCGTCATCCCAAAGAAGACTGGGAAGACCCGAGTGTGTATTGATTTTATTGAGCCTAGCCGGCATTTCCCAAAGGATAGCTTCCCGATGCCCCTTCATCACCAGACTAGTCGACTCCATGGCCGACCACGAGCGGTTGTCCTTCATGGACGATTACTCTGGGTACAGCCAAATATCATTAGCAGTCGAAGACAAAGATTATACTTCCTTTACCAATGAATAAAACCTATACTGCTATACAGTTATGCCCTTCGGCCTGGAAAATGTGGGGTCTACTTACCAACGTCTCGTTACCATAATGTTTGAAGAACTATTGGGGAAAACAGTTGAGGTTTATATTTACAACATGCTCATCAAGAGCCGACTAAGTGGCAACCATCTTGCCGACTTCGAGATGGTCTTCACAAAGGTGTGGTCCAATAAGATGCACCTTAACCCGGAGAAGTGCAGTTTTGGGGTCTCCTCGGGGAAGTTCCTCGGACACCTCGTTACCCAACATGGTATTGTGGTTGACCATGTTCAAATCCGTACTCTCGCCTGTATGCCATCGCCATGGACACTAAAGCAAGTGTAAGCCCTCGTAAGAAAAATTGTGGCTCTTGGACGCTTTATTTACAAAGCTTCCTACAAATGTCGTCCATTATTCCAATGCATTCGCGAGAACAAAAAATGCCAATAGAGAGATGAGTGCGAGGCAGCCTTCCAGAACATGCTACGCTACCTAGCTACCCCACCCATCTACATTGCCCCCAACAAACATGAGTTACTGAGCTTGTACCTCAGAAATACAAAAGAATCCATCAGCACGGTTATCGTTCGAACGGCAAACCGAACTGAGAAACCAGTTTACTTTGTTAGTAAAACCCTCCTGGGAGCAAAGCTGCGGTACTCAATGGTGGAAAAATAAACCCTCACCCTGGTATATGCCTCATAGAAACTCTGAACATATTTCCAGGCCCATAAAATCAAGGTCATCACCACCCAACAACTACAAGAGATTTTTTCCAAGAAAGATAAAACGTACCGGATCGCCAAATGGGCGATTACTCTGGGGGAGTTTGATATCTGTTAGGAACCACGGGTCGTAATTAAAGGCCAGGCGGTCGCCGACCTCCTCGTGGGCCTCACCATTACCGATGACAACTGGCATAACGACGAGGACGATGACCATGACACCTACACCGATATCGATGAACTGACATACACTAAAGGATGGCGGTTGCATACTAATGGGTCTGTCAGCACGAGCGGTTAAGGTCTAGGGATAGTGCTGGTTATACCTAATGGTGAGAAAATCGAGAAAGCCATACGGGTCAACTTCCCTCTCAGTAACAATGAAGTTGAATACGAGGCATTGTTATGCGGAGTAGATTCAGCAATGGCCCTGGGCATGGAAGAAATTTCCATCTTTACCGACTCGTAGCTCATTGTTAACCAGCATAGTGGGATGTTCCAGGCCAACGGCAGAATGTCTGGCTACATGGAAACCCTGAAACAGCGACTGAGTAAGTTCCGAAAAGTCAAACTCGAGCATATTCACCGCGGTGAGAATAGACACTCGGACGCCCTTGCATACTTAGCAGGAATCATCGGTGATAAACTCCGCGTAATTCAGGTCAAAACCCTTGATATATTGAGCATCACCCTAACCCCAATACCAGCCATGCAGACTGACCGCCTTGCACTCCCCGACTGGCGCCAACCTCTCCTTGACTTCCTAGGGGAACAACACATTCTTCTTGGTAACCGGTTGGCAGCCGAGAGTATCCGTAGCAGAGCCCACAAATACACGATTATTAATGACAAACTCTTACGCACAAGCCTGTATGCTCCAAACCTTACGTGTATTGTTGGGGAAAGAATCGACACATTCATCGAAGAAATCCACGAAGGTGTCTGCGGCGCCTATATTGCGGGTCGTTTCATAGCTGATCGTGCTCGTACCCAAGGATTATACTAGCTAACGATGCGACAAGATTTCATAGCATATGCCCAAAAATGTGATAAATATCAATTTCACGGGCACTTGATTCACGCACCTGCTATTTACCTCAGCACAGTTTCCAGCCCCTGGCCATTTACAAAATGGGGACTAGATATCGTTGGGGCTCTCCCTATAGCGAGCGGAAGACACTAATGGTTATTGGTCACTATGGACTACTTTACCAAATGGGTTGATGCAATACCCCTTACCCATATCAGGGAGGAAGAGGTCATCACCATCCTATGGAAGCACATCATCATGCAGTTCGGTGTCCCCACAATCTTGATGACCGACATCAGGACACAATTCGTAGAAAGCAAAGTCACAGATTTCGTCCGACCTTACAGCATCAAAATCCTTTCCTCCGGCCCCAGATAGCCCCTGGGAAATGGGCAAGCTGAGGCCATTAACAAAATAATAATTAATGGTATCAGTAAATGACTGGACACGGCCAAAGGTTGCTGGGTGGATAAGCTGCCCCACATTTTGTGGTCTTATCGAACGACATCGCAAAAGAGTATGAGCTTCACCCCTTTTAGCTCTCTTATAGTTCCGAAGCAGTACTACCTACCGAGGTCATCGCCAATACTATGAGATCCCTGATTGTGGATAGTACAATCAACGACCAACTCCTCGCCAAAAACCTCAACTTGATAGATGAAACTAGAGTGGAAGCGTCTTCCTAAATGCTCCAGTATTAGGAGATACTGAAAAGAAACTATCACAAACAGATAATTCCTCAGCAGTTCCGCGTGGGTGACTACCTCATGAAAAAATTCTTCCCTACAACTCACAATCACAACAAGGGTAAACTCTAGCCTAATTGGGAGGGCCCATACCTCATATCCCGCGTCGTCGATGGTAACGCATACTACCTATTAAATCACGACGAAGAGGAGCTCAAATCCCCATGGAACGCCATGAACCTCCGCAAGTGGATTAAATATAAATAACTTACATATATATGGCCACTCATCTTCAATATATTTTAGTTTCAGCTCCATAATCTTCAGCGTCCTCACAAAAAACGAGAGTCACTTTTTTTTTAAGTAAAAATGTACTCACATGACAGGGGGCGTCCTTGACCTAGGACATCCTCCCAAAGAATGAAGGTCATTTTTTGAAGTAAAAACGTACTCACATGATAGGGGGCATCATTGACGAAGGACGTCCTTACAAAGAACGAGAGTCGTTTTCTGATGTAAAATGCACTCACATGGCAGGGGACGTCCTTGACGTAGGACGTCCTCGCAAAGAACGAGAGTCATTTTTTAAGTAAAAATGTACTCACATGACAGGGGGCATCCTTGATGTAGGACGTCCTCGCAAAGAATGAGAGTCATTTTTTGAAGTAAAAATGCATTCACATGACAGGGGGCGTTCTTGACGTAGGACGTCCTCGCAAAGAACGAGAGTCATTTTTTGAAGTAAAAACGTACACACATGATAGGGGGAATCCTTGACGAAGGACGTCCTCACAAAGAATGGGAGTCATTTTTTAAAGTAAAAACGTACTCACATGACAGGGTGTGTCCTTGACGTAGGACGTCCTCACAAAGAACGAGAGTCATTTTTTGAAGTAAAAACGCACTCACATGACAGGGGTCGTCCTTAATATAGGACGTCCTTGCAAAGAACAGGAGTCATTTTTTGAAGAAAAAATTTACACACATAATTGGGGGCGTCATTGGCATAGGACGTCCTCGTAAAGAACGAGAGTCATTTCTGACGAAAAAAATGCACTCACTTAACTGAAAATGACCAACGTCATCTAGTCCAACGAGGACTACTTAAAATTCTTGTTGGGCACTTTACGACTAACTACATTGATACGGTCACTAAGACGACCAACATCATCTAGTCCAACGAGGACTACTTAAAAATTTTATTGGGCACTTCATGCTTAACTACATTGATACGGTCGCAATGACGACCAACGTCATCTAGTCCAATAAGGACTGCTTAAAAAATTTATTGGGCGCTTCACGCCTAAATGGTCGCTAGGATGACCAACATCATCTAGTCCAATGACGACTACTTAAAATTTTAGTTGGGCACTTCGCGCCTAAACAGTCGCTATGACGACCAACGTCATCTAGTCCCATAAGGACTACTTAAATTTTTGCTAGACACTTTGCGCTTAACTACATTGATATGGTCGCTAGGATGACCAACGTCATCTAGTCCTACGAGGACTACTTAAAATTTTTGTTGGGCACTTCGCGCTTAACAACATTGATACGGTCGCTAGGACGACCAACGTCACCTAGTCAAACGAGGACTGCTTAAAAAATTTGTTGGGCTCTTCGCGCCTAAACGGTTGCTAGGACAGCCAACGTCACGTAGTCTAACGAGGACTACTTAAAAAAAATTGGGCACTTCGCACCTAAACGGTCGCAAGGATGACCAACGTCACCTAGTCCAACGAGGACTACTTTATAAAAATTGGGCACTTCGCGCCTAAATGGTCGCTAGGACGACCAATGCCATCTTGTCCAATGAGGACTATTTAAAATTTGTGTTGGGCACTTCGCCCTTAACTACATTGATACGGTCACTAGGACGACCAACGTCACCTAGTCCAACGAGGACTACTTAAAAAATTTTGTTGGACACGTCGCGCCTAGGTACATTGCTACAGTTACCAGAACGACTTAAACTAACTAGTCCAACGACGACGGCAGAAATTATTTTTCGCTACCCCTCGCCTGGTTTACTCTTAAGGTCACTACAAAATAGTCGGGCTCCTACCCTAGCAAGGCCTACTTAGCATGCTGGTCCACCACTTTCTGCCTATCTCGCTCATTCTGGAGACAAAAGAACAATGGAGAATACAATTCAATTCCTACCAACTTTACAACAAGAGTTCTGCATGGAATCGTCACACACTTACACTTCACTACCAAGCAAAATACATAACCAACAAGATAAGCATACATAATATGACTCTAAGGCGGTAATATCAACTACATTAGGGGCACGGTCTCTCCCAAACTATATAGCCCGGTCCCTCATAGCTAGCCGCCTTCACATCTTCTATGGTCATCGCCTACAACACGACTTCACGACTTACACAGTTCTAAACTTGGTCATGTAAGACGAGGTACCAAAACTACCGCTTTTCCTGCGTTTTCCTTTCAGGAGCAGGTAGGGTGGAGGGATTGATATAAGACCGCACTAGTGGCTTCCCCGCAATCCCACGTTCGCCAAAATAGAACTCAGTGTAAAATTGTATCTACGCCATTACCCGCACCTCAAACCTCGCCTTCGATCGGGCCTGCATCCTTCTCCCTTATAAGTTCGATCCTCCGGTGTCCAGCTTCAAGTTCTTCCTAAAGTAAGCTCCTCCCACAGGTATGGTTTATGTGTAAGTCCCACCCACTAGCCTAGGTTATATATAAGTCCCTATTAATTGTCTTGGGAAATTCAAAAGCCCCTTCCCTCTGTAATCCGCCAACTCCTCATTAATATGCCTATGAAACGCTGCCCACATCTCCCTAGATGGCCCCACTTACTGTCCCATCCTTGGAACTGCCATTTCGCATTTATGACCAACATGACGCTTTGATTACCCTTATCTCCTACTTTGCATCTCCAACGAGGGCCTAACAACGAGGACCGGCAACGAGGGCTCACCCAATGGGAAAAATACTAGCTGGAACTACCCCCGACCATTTAGTGGCTACGTAACGCATACACGAAGTATAAATAAGCATAAACAATTTAACAATACAAGCATAAATATTTTAACAGTACAATATAGCCATAATTCTCTATAGTCCTCCACCAAGTACTTCAACTTCCATAAGCCATTACAGGTTTCCAACACACTCGCCACTATGGGCCTTACAAACGCTATTGCAATAATAATTTTGGCTAACAAGCTGCCTCTGTGGCTAACTTCTCCTCCTCCGCTAGTTGTGCTTCCTCCTCTGAGGTAATGTTCTTCCTGTCATCGCACGGCCAGGGACCCTGTCGTGCAAAGTAGCCGAGGTGGTGTAGCTCGGGAACATCTTGGATTTGACGCAGAAAACACAATGGCGGAGCCAATATTGCCACCCACCACTAGGTAGTAAGGCTAAACTCTTTCTCCAGCCGCGCCTTGCCATCCACCAACTCAGCGACTCGACCCTGTAGACCGTCTGGTACCTACTTCTCAACTGCGAGTTGTTCACAGTGAGTTTGGTCACTCACATCTTTCTTTAGCGATAGGGTTTTTAGACGCATATGGGTCGCCTCCAAATCACTTTCGACCAGAGACTTCTCCTTGGTTATGATCCTCAAACGTTCTTCGATCCCCGCGGTCACGTTCGCCAAATGCTCCGCTAGCTCATGTTGCATAGCCTCTTTTGCGAGCTCCTTTTGCGTCGCCTCAAGCTGAAGCTCTAACTCGGCATTACGGCTGGCCAGGTTCTCGCCATGGAGCAACGCAGCCTCGAGGGACAAAGTATACTGTATGGCACACGAATATACTGTTAAGCACCATAGACGATCGACTACAAATTCACGATTAAGCATTTACCCGAACAGCTGCAATAACCGCTGAACGCCACGCACGAGGGTTATTCAGCGCTTCCGCCACATGAATCTTCTCCTTGTCCTTATATGATGTACTTTGCACTTCCCCCTCGAGCAAGCTACCTGCATAAAGCTTCCCACTACCCATAGAGCGGGTCCCTTACTCAACATACAACAACAAAAGTAGCTCCCTTTCCTTACCTCAGAGTGCATCCTGCTCCTCGTCCGTGAGTCTAACAACAACCATCCTCTGCCGCTTTACAACTGGGGCCTCCTCCATATGGCCACTCACTCACCGCAGGCCAAGGCTCTGTCCAGCTATAAGAGGCGCAGTCGTGTTTGAGCCAGACGCATCCCATCCCCTCGTATTCAGGAACCTTGGCATCATCCCAATACTCTCTGATAATTTATAGTTGTGCACACTTTCCACCGAATAAGTGTTGCTCGCAGGATGTTCACGAGGCTCGCTATACTTCCTCGTCGACCAAAATTTTTCTAACTCGAACGTTCCATTTAAAATCGTCGTCAGCACTTGGCAATCGCAATATTTATAGCCGAGCACGCACAAACGAGACGTCTTATACGATACTTTTGCAAGCGTCGCACCTGCACAACAACATGTAGCCATTTAGACAACGAATAACAAGCGCTAGCAATAGACAACTACATATTCCACAACGAATAACGTACACTTCGTGTTAAACATATTATGATGTAAGAGATGGTTAGGCTCGTCGTCAAAATCAAAGGCCCCAGTCACCAGGATTGGATGTCGACATAATAATTACCAATCGTCGGCAACTTAATAATCTTTGACTCGCCCAACTTACGAGCTATACAATATTAGTGCCTCCACTCGGGCGTACAAGTACGCATGATCCTATGACACCTCAAACCGGCCTCACCCTCTTTACCTAAGGCCGCCTTGCCCACTGCCTTTTATGTTTTGGCCAAGGTCCTGGTTTGTCGTCCCTCATACCCCTCATGCAATCGTGAACGAGTAACACGAGGTGATGTCGGCTCTTCTAACACCCCGGCCCCATCAAGCTCTTTTACCGCACCCTTAGGAATGACATCACACTGACGGGGACAACGTCCTGTCTTATAAGCAACCATTATATCCTCACAACCTATGTTACATCGAGGTGGCACTGACTGATTAATCAATCAACATCCCTTCATCACTCGATAAAAATTGTTGTTTATTTTCCCTGGAACCCGCCCAAACGAGTTCAAACACTTGTTAGTCAAGTCATCCAAGGGAAACCCCAGTCCCGCATCAAATTTCCCGCAATAGATGATATATTGGTTGGGGGCCAACGTTTGGCAATCTGACCATATCTACTCATTATTGTCCCTACTCGTTGACTTCGTCCAGGAACTCCATCCAGATCCTCGGACTCTTATACCTGGCTAACGAGCTAGGAAACTTCCACTCGTTGGGATAAGGCCAGAAGGCCTCAGAGGCCCCCCTCTCCCGACCACTTATAATGGCCTCGAGGGTTAGGTCTCCAGGCACTCTTCCCTATACCATGAAATCTGCCTGCGACTCTGCCCTTAAGTCACGAGGCACCGACGTCCCAGCCTCATGGTCATGGATGCCCTCCTATTCCAAGGGCACGGTACAAGGCGGCACGGCCGTAGAGCCCTCCGTCGATGATTCGTTCCTTGACACCACCATAATTCAGCTCGTTTTATGTCCCTTTCTTGCCCAAATACACCGACTCGTGCTCGGCGATCGTACATCCCTACATGAGCAAAGTACAAGCATCAGGCTCAACCTTAAAGGATCGAAAGGTATATTGGTCACTCAATTTACTAGGGCACCCTATGCACAAGCTACCCCTTCACTCTCATTTCCATGGTGCGTTCGCCAACATAACTACCACTCAGCGACAAATAGTACGATCCATCCTGGCGTCACGGTCAGTCTGCTCTTCCTGATTACCACCAATTCGCTATCATTATGCACCACATGCCTCGGTCAGCCACGGCTTAATGCGTTCCTAGAACTGTTGTAAGACGGCATATCACCTTAAATAAGACAAGTTACCAGAAAACTTTCCCATAAGCTCACACGCACGATTGACCAGCTCTCAAATCCCTCCGATCGGCCTTCATATACCACTAATGTGAATGCGTAACATTCTGTTATTAGAAAGCAACTTCAAACTAGAAGAGAAAGAAACTCCATGCTTGCCTCAGTTCTTTTATAGTGGGGAAAATGGGGAGACGGTTATCATTTAATATGCGGGCCTACACATATGATTTGACACGTTGCCCACAGTGGCAGCAGTCACACCACACACCTTCCCATGAATTAAATACTCTGCACCCCTCCTAAGATACTACCAGGCAGGCTATCCTACACCTTCCAATACGACGACCTCCGCACACACGGCCAGACCACCTCAGTTCTCCCTTCCTGCGAGTAAGACTTGAGGGGGGCGATTGTAGAAGCACGTTCCCGCTAATAACAAAGCGGCAGGTTATTCAACGAGCAAGGTTATCTTAGGACCACCACTCATAATAGGGACACCCCATCAAGGCTAACAATGAAGCGGCAGGTCGCTAAACGAGCAAGGTCATGTTACGACCACCACTCAAAATAGGGACACTCTAACAAGGCCATTCTACAAGTTTCTCCAAATGATAAGCAGAAGCCAACGACTATAAGACCGCAACCCATGACCACCCAAGCCTACGACCCTGAAGGGATAGCCTGGGGATTTCCTAGGGCACGTGAGCAGGGGTACCCCTAGGTCAAACCCTCTCTATAAATAGAAGGGAGGAGGTAACCCAAAAATAATCTTCTTCTTCTTCTTTTGAGACTTACTCTTCTTCAACTACTTCCTGCGTGATTCCTATTTAGAGATGGTCAGTTGTACCAAGGAGTTAGAGAAGAACCCAGAGAGAGTCGAGTGGTGCCCTCCTCCTGTACATTATCAAGCCCAAACTAACATGCGATTATTGTTGTCCCCTAGAGAAATAGTGAGACTACACCTCCCAAGATAGAACATGAGGCCTTCAGTGATCAGTCTTTACATTCACCGACTGTTCATCTACTGAGGGTTGAGAAGACGACATTTTCAGATATATTAGAGCATAACCATTTTAGTACTAAAATAGTGATTCACATTAGGTTCAACACCAAAAACTTGGCTCATGGAACTAAAACATCTACGACCTTCATCTATCAAGCCTCCATGACAGCACACACTGAGAATACCTACAAAGGTGACTTTATTTGGAATTCTTATAAATTTATAAATGTGTTGGGAATATTTAAAAATAAAGAACTAATCTTCAACAAAATAAAATCAATTATCGAACCAAGCAAATAGGTGCGCAAGCGCTTCATGAAGATAGTTGAAGCTTCTCCAAAGGTGCAAGATAACTCAGCAGCACTATCTCTAGGATTCAACCAAGCTAGACCCGTTCTATCACTATGTGTTTGCACTGCACAGAGTGATCAAGTTTGTTTCACATTTCCTTATTGCCCAAAAACTGAAAAGAAAGGAAATTGAGAAAGAAAAAAAGCATGTTTGTTTTTCTATGTGTTTTTACTCACAGAAGAGAACTCTATAAATAAGAGTCTTAAATTGTTCAATTCTAAAAATGTTTAATTAATACATTAAAGAATTAATATCAAAATAAGTCACACTTAAACCCAAATGGCCAGTTACAAACTCTAACAGTCATAGAAGTCCAAGAGGTTATCTGCCCCAGACCAAGCTCACGCCCAAGAACAGACCCAAGCCCAATAAGCATACGCTCGATGACCGCGGCAAGCGTGCAAAGTGTTAAGTACACTAAATAAAATGCCAAAAAGCACCTAAATGTGCCTTAAACACCCATTCACCCATGTGTGCGTGCGTGCACGAGTCGCGCTCGATGCGAAGCATCTCGCCAGAGTGCACACACTCCTAGAGTAAAATTTTAATCCAACTAAGCAATAGAGATATAAAAAATATTAGAAAATACTTTTTATTTTCAATGTGTGATAAAACATTTAAAACCATTTTTTTTTTTATAAAACATTTGAAGTTAAAACAATTATAACAATCCCCCACTTGTTTTAATTTAAAAATAACAAACATAAACCCTCACAAGCTTAAATAATAAAAAATAATAATAATTGAGCATAAAGGCAAATCATGTGTATATGTTTAGGTGTCTTATGGACTGGAACCTATACATTGTAAAACATGTCTAAGTTTATCATGTAAAAAATTAGTAGAGTGCCCTTGAACTAAAATTGACAGAAAAATATTAGGGGATTTAAGCCTTGAACTAATAATCCTATTTGATAAACATGAATGACATGTCGTACACACATAATTTTTCAGAGAAACAAATAATATTTAAACTCAGTACTTTAAAGTTCGTGCTTAATCCTTTTCTACTAAGTGCTCTAGGGACAGTTTGTCATCTCATATGAACTGACTAGATTCTACACTTAGAGAGGTATGTTTACCAATAGTGATCTGTAAACATTCCAATCTAAAGGGATCTTTTAAACTCATTAAGAGAATAATCCCAGCCTTACACGTTTTACAGAATAAAAAATACTAGAACCATAGGAATAGGACTTTAAATAAAGAGAAGTGATTACTACAAATTGTTAACTCACGAGTTTCTTTTCACATCGACCCTTTGCAGGTTGGGTTTCCACTCGGAGATACTATGTACAGACTTTCAATCCCATTCCCCTCGATGTCGAACTAATCATGTCACTCCCAAGGCCTTTTTATAGAGGATCTGCCAAAAAAAATTTGGACTACACATATTAAACGGTCATGACTCCGTTCTTAATTATCCCCCTGACATGATTATGTTTCAGGTGAATTTATCTTGATTTCCCTTTATAACTCTCGTTGTATGCTCGCAGCAATCCAGCCTGATTATCACAATAGATTATGATTGTCGGCACATGCTTTTTCCATATGGGAATATCAAACAATACTGATTTCAGCTACTCGATCTCTTCTCCCATAGAAGATAGACTAATGAACTCCAATTCCATAGAGGAATGAGTTATGCATGTTTTCTTTTTAGATCTTCAGGAGATCGCACCTCCTGCTAAGGAAAAAATCCATGTAGTAACCGATTTTGACTCGTCTAGATCCAAGTTCCAAGTCGCATCACAGTACCCTTCAAGTACAGCTGGATGTCTCCCATAATGTATCCCATAACACATTGTACCCTTAAGGTACCTTAAAACACTGTATAGTGCATCCCAATGCTCTTTACATGGGTTACTTGTGTACCTGCTCAATTTGCCAACTGCATATGCAAGATTGGGTCCTGTACAATGCATAGCATACATTAAAATGCCAATGATTTAGGAGTACTCAAGTTGAGCTATAGGTTTACCTACATTCTTCTGTAACTTTATGTTTTGAACAAATGGAGTAGGAGAAGGTTTAGACTCATATTGATTATATCTTTGCAGAACCTTCTCGATGTATTTGGATTGCGTAAGAACTATCCCATTGTTGCTCCTGATAATTTTAATTCCCATAATTACATTAGCCTCGCCAAGATCCTTCATATCAAACTTTGAAGACAAGAAATTCTTAGCATTTATGACTTGGTCATTGTCGGTTCCAATGATAAGCATGTCATCGAGATAAAGGCATATAATGAATCCACTGCTGCCATTAAACTTGTTATAGACACAGATATCACCACCATTATCATGAAAACCATCAACAATTAACATTGTTCTGAACTTGTCGAGCCACTATTTCGGAGCTTGTTTTAGTCTATAAAGAGATTTGATCAACTTTCATACCTTTTTCTTACTATTATCCAAACAAATTCCTCTGGCTGAACCTTGTAAATTTCTTCGTCAAGATCTCCACTCAGAAAAGTGGTCTTCACATCCATCTGATGTATGACCAGATTGTTCAATGATGCAATATATATCATTAGTCTTATTGTGGAGATTTTTGCCACAAGTGCATACATATCAGAGAAATCATAACTCTCTCGTTGGTTGAATCCTTTTACCACCAAACGAGCCTTGTACTTATCAATTGAACTGTTGGGTCTAAGTTTCCTCTCTAATATCCATTTACATCCAATCAGTTTGCTCCCCAGAGGTAGATCTACTAATGTCCATATATAGTTGGACATTATAGAGTAAATCTCATCATCAACTGCTTCCTTCTAGAATATTGTGGCATTCGAACTCATTGCCTCAAAATCAGGGACCAAATATTTTAGGTATGTGAGGTCTAACAGATCTACAAGGTTCTACAGGTACAACAGTTGAATTGCTTCTTTTGTGTGAACTCAAAGACTCAACCCTCACTATTTCCTTATCCTTCTTAAGTGGAAAGATGTTCTCAAAGAAATTAGCCTTTCTTGACTCAATAATAGAATAAGGTACTGGAGATTCTAAATTCAAAAATCTGCAAGCCTTGTTGCTCAGGAAATAACCAACAAAGACATCATCCAACCCTCGTGGTCTAACTTTTGGGAACTGAACATGTGGTAACTTGACTTGAGCTAAGCATCCCCAGACTTTGAGATAGTTCAAGTTAGGCTTTCTCCCTTTCCATACTTCGTAAGGAGTCTTTCCAATTGCTTTATGAGGAACCCGATTTAAAATATGACACGACGAAAGAAGAGCTTCGCCCCATAGGTTAGATGGAGCACCCGAACTGATAAGCATGGAATTCACCATTTCTGTAATAGTCCTATTCTTCCGTTCTGCAATGTCGTTATGTTATGGAGTCCTTGGAGCAGACATTTGATGGTGCACCCTTTCAGCTTCACAATATTCTTGCAAACCCGTGAATGTGTACTCTCCCCCTCTATCGGTCCTAAGAATCTTTATCTTGTAATTGTGAAAGTTCTCAACTTCATTTTTGTTCGTTTTAAACTTGTCAAAGGCTTCATCTTTAGTCCTTAAAAGAAAAATGTAAGTATATTTCGAAGCGTCGTCAATGAATATAATGAAATATCTTTTTCCATTTCTGGACAGAACATACGTCATCTCACAGATGCCTGAACAAGATCTAAAACCTTTGATGATCTCTCAAGGGATGTAAAGGAGATTCTAATAACTTTACATTTGCTGCATATTATACATTTTTCGTGAGTCTGATTGTGTTTTGGAATTAATCCATTACTTTCCATCGATTGAATCGATTTATAGTTTACATGGCCCAATCTACCTTGCCAAAATTTAGAGGACTCAAGAATATACGTAGAAACGGATTCATTAATTACATTCAATATAAACTTTCCTGAAACAAAATAACCCTTACTCACAAAATTAATATTTTTTGTAAGGATCATTTTGTCAGATTCAAACGCAATTTTGAAACCATGAGAACTGAAGAGGCTAACTGAAAATAAATACTTACGAATCTTTGGAACGTGATAAACTTTAGTTAAGGGGATGGTCTTTGCATATGTGAATTTTAGATCCACTGAACCCTTACCAACGATCGTGGAAGTTAAAGAATTACCCATGTAGATGTGCATCCCATCCCTCATAGGTTCATAAGTCACGAACATATTCTTGTCACAACAAATATATTTTGTTGCACCTGAATCGATCCACCAATCAACTTCTCCTCCAACCACATTCACTTCATACACCATAGCAATTAATTTGTCTTCTTCATGCTGCTTGCCCTTTCTGAAACGACAGTCTCTTACAAAATGGTCAGTCTTGCCACATACATAGCAATAAGATTTCCTTTTGTCTCCATTTTGTTTTGTTCCTGGCTTCTTCTTGAAGTCTTTCTTTATCAGTTTGAAATTATTCTTTGAATATTTCTTTTGCCCTTCAGCCTTCTTTGGACCTGCAGATTCAACAACATATACTTTTACAACATCATCATTAGTCTTTTCAGTTACCTTTTCGCGATTATGAGATTCTTCTTCAACCCGTAGATGATAAAGAAGGTCATCCAGAGTAATGTCTTCTTTCTTGTGCATCATTTTCTTTTTGTAATCTTTCCAAGCAAGAGGCAACTTGGAAATAATTACACTCAGATGAAAGTTTGCATCAATTTTCATCCCAGCAGAAACAATTGAGTCATCAAAATTTTGAAATTCTTGTACTTGCTCCAGAATTGGTTTAGAATCAAACATAACATAGTCTATGTAGTTACTGGTTTGAAACTTTTTGGTGCTAGATTCATCAGCAACATACACAGTCCTAATACCTTCCCATAAGTCTTTAGCATTATTGGTCTTTTTCTTAAAGTGAGTATATAGAGCATCAGTAAGAGAATTTAGAATATGGTGACGACACAAATAGTCATCATCTTTCCATTTCTAAATTTTATCTAGCGCCTTTTTAGCAGCATCGGACATAGTTTTAGCAGGTGTAGTAGGAAAATATCATAAAGAACATAATAAATTTTGAGTTGTTTCAGCAAAAACACCATCTTATCCTCCCAGCGATAAAAATTATTTCCGTTAAAATGGGTCGAATCATTTGAAAATAATTCCTTCAAATTGGTTGGTACAATAGCCAAGGAGTTAAATTTAGAGGCTAAATTATTTGACATATCTTCAAACTGTTGGGAAAATTCAAAAATAAAGAACTAATCTTCAACAAAAGAAAACCAATTACCGAACCAAGCAAGGAGGCATGCAAGCGCTTCTTGAAGATAGTCGAATCCTCTCCAAAGGTGTAAGAGAACTCAGCAGTACTATCTCCGAAATTCAACCAAGCTAGACCCGTTTTATCACTATGTGCTTGCACTGCACTGAGTGATCAAGTTTGTTTCACCTTTCCTCATTGCCCAAAAAATGAAAAGAAAGGAAATTGAGAAAGAAAAATAACTTGTTTGTTTTTCTGCGTTTTTACTCACAGAAGAGAACTCTATAAATAAGAGTCTAAAATTATTCAGTTCTAAATACTTAATTAATGCATTAAAGAATTAATATCAAAATAAGTCACACTTAAACCCAAATAACCAGTTACGGACTCTAACAGTCATAAAAGAGGTTATCTATTCCAGACCCAAGCCCACGCCAGCGAACAGACCCAAGCCCACGTCCTACGACCGCGACAAGCGTGCAAAGCGCTAAGTGCGCCTAATGAAATGCCAAAAAGCACCTAAATGTGCCTCAAATGCCCATTCGCCCACACGTGCGCGAGTTGCACTCGATGCGAAGCATCTCGCTAGAGTGCACACACTTCTAGAGTAGAGTTTTAAATCCAACTAAGCAATAGAGATATAAAAACTATTAGAAAATACTTTTTATTTTCAATGTGGGATAAAACATTTAAAACCATATTTTTTTGTATAAAACATTTTTGGTTAAAACAATTCCAACAGAATGAACCCATCTTCCTCGGTCCAATGCCCCAAGTTGTGCACAAGCCATGAGTATGTTCAGCAATGTGGCTTGATTTAGCTCAATTTGCTTTTCTACAAGCATATCATGAAGAAAAAGTAATGCCTCCTTGAGCCTACTACAATGAACATATCCAGCAACAATGCAGTCTTCAAAATTGTATTTATAACTGTATTTTATTGAACAACTTTCGTGCAACAACCGTGTATATATATTAGAAGAGCACCGCCTAGATACACGTCAAACTTCACTCTCCCACAAACTATATAAAACCCATGAATATACCTCCCAAACCAAACATCCTCAGTCATCCCAACCGCGCAGAGAACGTTAACAACCATCACCCAAAGACCTCAGCCTCATAAAATAATACAACCCTTGCTTCCCTTCATTGGCATAAGCAGCCACCAATGCATTTTACACAAAAGTCTCATTGGAAAGTCCAAATTTCAGAGCATGGGCAGAGGGAGGAAATACAGACGAACATATCGCAAATCAGTTAACAGTCTTTTCATAAATGATAAGAGGTGTACATATATAAGTTTCTTAGTATCTTCAAATCTATGCAGTCTAAAATAATGTAGAGATCATAGAGTCAGCACCCAATCATGATTTCCTCATTTTCTTCTCTAGACCACTTTTAACATTTTTCAATGGCTTACAACTTATGAAAGGAAGAAATTGTAAGTGAAGAGGGCACCATCAGTATTTAAGCATATACAAAAATATTTGCCTACTCATCAAAAACCTAAATGAAGTAAAATAAAAACACTTGAAATAAAATATGACATTGAAGATACCTCATCCTTTTTTTGTTAGGCTGGATACCTCATCCTTTCTTGAATGTCGAGTAAGTTAAATCCTTATTTCCATCCTTAAGGCATGTTTTTCTTCCATAATCCATAACCTATATAAAGATGAAACAATTTAACTTGTAATTCACGATTGCCCAGTCATTCAAGGTTTTAAAAACTGAAAATAAAATAAAGATGTTATCAATTGAAATTGTGCAATCCGAGCTTTCAAACACTGATTTATGGTTCTGATTGGTACAATATTATAGGATTAAGCAAAACCCACATCCAGGGCTTCATCAAAGTATATATTACCTGGTTATACAATAACACCAGAAAAAAAAATATTTAAGAAATTTTTTGATATAAACATATAAACATAACATATACAATAAGTACAGCTAGGAAAGTGACATATACACCGACAATCTCACAAGAAGATATTTTGATTGTGATGCATCATATAAAAAATAGTACTCTTAAAAAACAATTTCTTTGAAGCGAAGTCATCTTGTTGATTCTGATTTGCAAAGCCAGTGACAAATCTCAATATCCTTTACTGCACAAATCTTAGAGTACTCGTTATGCTTCAAATTTTAAGAATTAACATTAATAAGTTTGTGAACAATGTAAAAGATAAGGTCATGAGCTACTATCAAGAATGCATATATAGTAATAGTCATATTATCGTCAGATGTTTGAGATCCTCATTGCATTCATACTGTTTAACAGTGACACACACTAAAGGAATGGTTCAGACATTAAATATGGCATCATTGGACAAAAAATTGTAATGACTATGAAAAAATCTGAATTTTTAAAGCAATGGTAGGATACATATCCAGTATATTCCATTTAGTGGTTCAGAGCTCGATGAACATTCTGTTATGTTTTATGTGTAAAACGTCCATTAGAATGTCTTATCTTAAGCTAATCCTAGGGAGCAAATCTACTTCTGATTTTTGTTGATATTAGTATTAAGCTGGACCCGAGACTTGCAACAATTACAAGCTTGGTTTACTTAGCATGAGAAGTTTAAATACTCTATTTGCCTAAATATATCATACATTTTCTTTTAAGAGCTTAAAATGTGTACTAGATTGTCGTAAAATATGTTGTACTGAAATTTCTAGTTGTAGAGAAAGTTAGAAACCGTAAGTTCAAGCGGACCCTTTCATGACGCCGAAACTTCAGTAGATTCCAACTCATAAGACAAGCATTGTATAAATATAATGAGCTACAAACAAGCTACAACACTCTTCAATAGAAAAAAAAAGTTATAATCGGCCAAACTTCTATATCTACAATCCTCAGGAGGATTTCAAACTTAAAATCCCAATTTTAGAGTGAAACT
This sequence comes from Kingdonia uniflora, assembly GCA_014058105.1. Classification (NCBI taxonomy): domain Eukaryota; kingdom Viridiplantae; phylum Streptophyta; class Magnoliopsida; order Ranunculales; family Circaeasteraceae; genus Kingdonia; species Kingdonia uniflora. Next base: position 1,195,115 of record JACGCM010000338.1, on the reverse strand, counting down.
TCAGTTCAATAAGTTCAGCTCATAACAAATTGTTTCTTATGAAAATATCTAATATTTAGCAAAATCTAATAATTACAATTTCACCCAAATAAAGATTGGTCAAAAATTAGATGCTAGTTTCACTAATTTCACCCAAAGAAATTTGATTCCAAAGTAGCAAATCTAAATAATCAACAAATCAGATGTTAATTTCCATAAAATAAAAACTAGAATACAACTGAGAGTAAGAACAAATCTGAAGTTAGGGTTTAGACAGGTTTTCATGATCGCTTCTTGAGAGAGAGAGAGACTAAATCAGAGAAGAAATTGATGATATTGTTGATACATATTAGTATTTAATGTTTTCCCCTTCTTCCCCTTCTCCTTGCCCTCAAATTTTATCTCCAACATATCGAGAACGAAAGCTAAAACCTAATTGGAAAATTTAAGTGAAATCCCAAATAAAACTAAGGAAAAGGAAAATTGAAAATTACCATGGACATTAGACAATTTTCCACAGGCTATTGCCACACCAAATTTGTCATGGCAACTATCCGTGGCAAACCCATTAAAGGGACTGTGGTAATTTCACAATTTTGATGTAGTGTAACTAACAAAACTCCCTGTAACAAACCAAGAAAAATTAAAGATGTAAGTTCTTAGATAGACCTCAGGGATTTTTCTTAGAGCTTTGCTTCGGCTTATTAGCCTATCATACCAAAATTAACCTATAAAGCTTCTAGGCCTAACCATATCTAGAACAAAAGGGGGGACTTGACCTCCTTGATAATCTCAAAAGAAGTACAGATAAGTTTCAATCAAATAGAGAACAAAAGGGGTAACCACCCATCAATGAAAAACCTTGATATATAACCTAAAAAATAGTACCTGATGATCTGAATATTTTACATTTAAGTAGTCGGTAATTTTAAATTTTTACCACGGGTCATCTATAATAAGAAAAAATAAGGTCATCTTTTTCTTGGGCTTCAGCCGTCAATTTTTGAGTCGCAATCAAATTTGACAAAAAAAAATGAGTCCACGCCATCGGATCTAAACATTTATCCGAAAGAATGCATCCCATCCGTTCATTTCCTAAGTCGATCTCAAGGGGCTAATATTAGTCTATTAAACCAAATTGAATTGCAATCCTTAAAAACAAGCCAAATAGAATGGTAATCCATCTTAAAAAAAAAACCCATCTCAGATTTCTCACAATCGTCTATGCTTAACCATCGAAGATCTGCCTCTCTGTCTCTCCAATTCATATTTTCTGGAATATTTGACTAGTTTTCCCTACTGATAGGGCTGATTCTGTAATTTAATTTACGAAGCTTCAGTGGTGAAAAACCTTAATCTAAAAATTAGATAAGAGAGGAATAAGATTGAGGAGCAACGGTATGGAAGATTTGGGTGATTACAAAAGTGATCTTGTATATTTGAAGATGAAGGTAGTTTTCCAAATCTTTTTCGTGATGATTTTAATAAGAAGCAGTCATCAGTTATCGTTATATCTTATTTGTCGTATTTTACTTTCCCTACCTCCTTAACTAGTTATAATTTGGATTGAGTCAAGTAATTTAGTGTTAGTCATACCCCACATACGATTTAACTAAAGTTTGTACATTCAGTGTATTACTTTATGAAAAGAGTATTATGAGTTCCGCCTACAGTGGAGTCTGGATTAACAGTAGGCGGTTACAGCAGAATGAACTTTCAAAATTACATCTACAAACTATGAATCTTATCTAAACACTAAGCCTATAAGGGGTGTTGACTCTCTGGTGGATGTTAAACCAAGCTATACGTGTTCATTAATTGCTGAGGGAAAAGAGAAGCTATAAAAATTGTACTTTTTATTGCTTTGTTGTTTAGAGATTGAGTCTGACAAATCATACCACATATTTGAAATCACTTAATGTTAATTAAGTTTACAACAATTTTTGTTTGTCTTCTTATCCATGGAATGGTAACTCATTTACAACGTATTTTGACAATTTTGGACGTGTTCCAAGCTGTACAATAGGAAACTTCACCCCACTTGAAATAAAATTTGAAGTTTAGTGACCAATATTTTCTCAAAATGTTTTTTACTTATCTTTTATGACTAGCCCCTAATGCCAATTAGTGATGCATTGGCTTTTAATTGCTTACTAGATTCCACACTTAACATGCTTTTAACTTAAGTGTACATGATTGAACATGTGTAAATTTGTCAGGGTTTTTAAAACCGATAAGTTAATGAGATATCAGTATTTGTTTGTGTTTCTACAGTATCTTAATGACATTGTACTGTTAGGCGATGAATTATTTATAACATAAGTATCGAGTCATGCAAATAATTCATGAGATTTACCTAGAATAAATATGTCGATTATCATTTTTTGTGGTTCGTATTTCTAATTAGACATGTTGGTATGGTGGTTTCATCTATAGGTTGAAGCTGGAACGAATGTCATAATCTCTTAACTTTTATTTGATGCTGATATTTTTTTGAAGTTTGTCAAACATTACAGAGAAGAAGGAATAACTTGCCCCATCGTTCTTGACATTTTACCAATCACTATCTATAAAGGCTACTTGCACATGATTGGCATTTGCAAAACTTGGGTACATAATCTTCTCCCTGCTTACCCTTTGTATGCAATGTCTAGTCAGAATCTTCTCTTAGCTATAATGAACTATTCTTGGTTTGATTCATTCTGTAGTTTCTTTCTATTCTTTTGTCACAATGTCAAATATCCATTGTCTGTTAATATGTACCCATCTTTAGCAGATTTTAACATCTAAGTATGGTTTCTTATGCTTAGAGAACCCCCCACTCTAGGATGAAAACTCTTTTACCAAGTATATAAGCACCACATGAAAAAATCATTCTTCAAATGTACATTATATAAGTGACCCTCATATACTACATATAGTATTATTCAAAATTGTCCAAAAGTTTAGTACCCTTTGAGTTATGTAGATGAGACAAGAACATAAATAATATATATTTTTTAAAACCCTCATATACTACATATACTCCATTTATGTCCCCAACATAACGCGTTCTCACGTGCGTAAGAAATCTCTTTGCATACCGTACTATCTTTCTCTATTTAATCTTCTCCCTTTACAACCCTACTCTCGATCTCTCCCTTACTATAAAATTGTTTAATCAACAATTTCCCAAAGGTAAACTATATCCCTCCTTTTTGAATAATATTTAGATTATGATTTAAATCTATGATGAGGATTTAACAAAGCCTGTACTCTGATTGATAAACACAATATAAGTCTTAAGTGCTAATATTGAGGTTATGGGCTTCTAGTATTTTTTAACTTGATTTTCTTATTGGGGGGTTTGGATAAGTTTGTCCAAGTTTTAGTTTTTACTGTTAATATTGAGGTTATGGGTTCTAGTATCTGTCCAATGTTGAAGGTTTTGCTACTAGGGCATTTTAGTATCTATTCAAAGTTGAAGGTTTTGCTAGGTTTTGATAAACTTAGACTTGGTATCTAATTTTTAACGCTAATATTGAGTGTAAAGGGTTTCAGGATATTGTGATGCAATATTGATTAATTATTGAGTTAACATTGTGATGCAATATTGTTGTGTTATATATGTAAAGGGATTTGGTGATGATTGAATCTAATATGCTCTAAACTTGAACTATATATTACTAAAAATGAACTTGCAATGTATAACAACCCTAATCTACTCTAATCTTCTTGGGTTTGATTGAATCTAATATTATTGTGTATAGCTATTCTAATTTGCTCTAAATTTGAACTATATATTATTAAAAAGGAACTTCTTGCAATGTATAACTGTCCTAATCTACTCTAATCTTTGGGTGATGATTGAATCTAATATTGTTATGTATAACTTCTCTAATCTGTTCACACCATTACAGGAGAATTTTTTGCAATGAAAGGCAATGTTTTAGGGCCTAATTCAATTACTGTTGTGAAAAGAGCTTATATTACTGAAAAGGATTTGACTATTGAAGATATTGAATGGAGAAAACAAGAGAAAAATGCCAAATCACGAATAAAATATGCTTCTAGACTCAACACCCAAAAATCGTCCTCAATATTAAATTTCTCAATCCCAGGTAATACATTTAATTTTCTTATAATATCGGTCTTTTTAAATATCAAATAAATGTATTTTTTATTTATGAATTTAATTAATAACACAAGAAAATGGTTATTATAATGGTCTTATTCAAGCAAATAAGAAACAACTTCAAAATGGGAATGATATGGCTAGAACTATTAATCATATTGGGATAGGTCAAGCAATTGCTGAAAGATCTTCAATAAACAATGTCAAGAAAGATGCTAGAATGCGGGATATAGATGGATTTCATACCACGAACATTCGTCCTATTGCATCAAGCAATTTATGTACATTTTAATCTTCTATTGTTGCTCCTGTATATCATTCAAATATGTCATTCACTTCGCTTCATGGTATTAATGGTAATAATACTCTTGTTAGGTCTCAAATAATATCTAATTTAAATTCTGAACATATAAATGAACATTTTAATGCGGTTAATAATCCAAGCATCAAACGTGCACACCCAAATGATAACTTCACTCATAATTCATCTCCCCAAAAAAGATTAAAGGGCAGTTACTACTAATTGGAGCAATTTGTAATCGAACATTATCAAATGGGTGCATACAACAAGCTTTGCCTCTAAATATAAATCAATTTCATTCTAAAGAAATTGCGATTCCAACGATTTACATCAGGCCCACACAAGTGGTAGCTAAAAAAAACCTTCATATAACATTGAACGGAATTATATTGATAGCACAAAATTTAAACGAGATAAGCTCCCTCCAAAAAGACAATGCCAACATTGCAAAACCAACTTGGTCTCAAAAGAAACAATAAATTTATGCTGTAAAAATGGTAGAGTAAAATTAAATCTTCTACCTGTACCAAATGATCTCTTAAAATTATTCAAAGATCTGAGAGAAATTGTAAAAGATTTTAGGCTAAGCATACGTAGTTATAACCATGCATTTCAATTCACCTCAATTGGTGTCACTCTCGATAATGAAATGGCTAATTCTAAAAAGGGAGTCTACCCATTTTGAGCCCATAGATCTATATATCATCATATTGGAACCTTTCTACCTAAATAAAAAGGTAAGTCCCGATTCTTACAACTATATTTCTACAACCCTGCAACAGTACTTAAAAATAGGCTTCTAGATAATGATACCTATATATCAAAATTGTCCTTAAATTAACAAAAATCTTAAATCACACTAAAGCATTCATTAAATAATTTAAAAAATAAGCAAAAAAAAAAAAAAGAGCCTTAGTGATTATAAAATTAAAATTAAACAAATACCAGATAATGTACCTCAATATGTCCTTCCGACATTTGATGATGTCACAGCAATTGTTATGGGTGGAGATGATTTAACAATAGGAAGGAATATCTAAATTTATCCTAGGAAAAAAATTAATATCAAAGAAACATCTGGATTCTACGATGCCCTACATTATCCTATCTTACTCCCTCATAGAACATACGAGTGAGATCCAGGAAATAATTTCTTAAGTGGAAAAAGAATCTCTTTTCGTGCTTATTATTGTTATATGTTACATGTTTGCTCTGCATATAAATCATTAATTCATAAAGGCGGACGATTGTTTCAATAATAGATTGTAGACCAGTTTGTTAAAGTGTAAAGTAACAATCTAAAGTACATAAAGAAAAATAAAGATAAAATATTTTGATCTATATCAAGGTCTACATGATGCTCTTATTACTAGAGAAGAAAATGGAAAAGATGTGGGCAGCAAAGTTATCCTTCCTACTTCTTTTAATAGTAACCCTCGCAATATGCATATGAGATATCAAGATGCAATGGCATTAGTCCAAAAATATGGAAGACCCGATTTATTCATAACAATGACCTGCAACCCACTTTGGCCTAATATAATTAATAATTTAGAAGTTGAACAAGAAGCTCAAGATCGACCCGATTTAGTTCCGCAGGTTTTTAATGCTAAATTTGGACAACTAAAACAAGACATAATTAAAAATTATGTATTATGAGAGGTTCTAGCATTTGTCTATGTAGTTGAATTTCAAAAACGTGGATTGTCACATGTTCATATGCTTATAATTTTGCATTCAAAGGATCATCTTAGAAACCCGGACAAATATAATAAATTGGTTGGTGCAGAATTTCTTAACAAATAAAAAGAACCTGAACTATATGAATTGGTAAAAAAGCATATGATTCATTGACCCTGCGGCAAATATAATTCATCACGTCCATGTATGAGAGATGGAAAATGCCAAAAGGGATTTCCAAAAGACTTTGCCAATGAAACTATTCAAGAAAGGATTGTTACCCTATTTATAAAAGGTGAGATAATGGTGTTAAGCTGTAAGTTGATCTATTTTGGTAATAAAATGGTTGATAACAGCTGGGTAGTTCCATATAATGAGATGATGCTTAAGAAGATAATTTCCATATCAATGTCAAAGTATTTAGCAGTATTAAATATGTAAAGTATCTATATAAATACATTTATAAGGGATTAGACCGTATTTGCATTGAGGTTAATCAACAAGTTACATCTACCAGATGGATATCGCCACCCGAAGTTGCTTGGAGACTATTTGTTTTACTAATGAGTAAAATGTATCCTAGTGTAGAGTGTTTACAGTTACATCTACCAGGCCTACAACAAATCACTTACCTTGACTTTCAAAATATTCAGGACATTATTGAAGACAGTAGAAATACTATGACAATGCTAACTGAATTTTTTACATTGAATTTCGAAGACACTTATGCTAGGCAATTCTTATACCGAGAAATACCCCAACATTATTCCTGGGTTAAAAAACAACACTATAGGAAACAGTGCAGTAATAATAGGAAATGCATTGGCAGAGTCTATATTGCTTCACCGAAATATGGAAAATGCTTTTATTTGAAACTTCTATTACTGCATGTAAGGAATCCAAGATCATTTGATGACCTAATAAATGTTGAAGGTATACAGTATAGATCCTTTAAATGAACGACAGAGGCTTTAGGTTTGTTAGAAAATGACAAAAACATTAAAGAATGTTTAAAGGAAGGAACATTGATAAAGATGGCTACTTTATTGAGGAAGTTATTTGTTTCCTTACGAGTATTTTGTCATCCTTCAAATGTTGATGATTTACGGCAAGAATTTAAAATTCCTATGGTAGAAGATTATCGTAAGTGATTCCCCAGTTTTATTGATGCAAGAATTGAGGATAAACTATTAAGAAAACTAAATGATCTACTTGGTGAACATCATAATAAAATATCTGACTATGGATTACCAGAGCTTAATCAAAATTACAACACTAAAAGCATGTGCAGTTTATTTAGAGATGAACAAGAAATCCGTACACCAGTGTTTGATTTATCATCCAAATTTCTTTTAAACAAAGAACAACAATATGCACACAATAGAATTTTGCAATCAGTTAATGAAAATGTAAATAAAGTATATTTCATAGATGGTCCCGGGGGAATGGGGAAAACTTTTTTATATCATGCCCTTCTAGCAGAATTAAGACAGAATGGTTATATAGCTCTTTCAACAGCATCTTTCGGCATAGTAGCTACTGTATTACCCGGAGGTCGCACATCGCATAATAGATTTAAATTACCATTAACACTTGGCCACAATTCCAGTTGTAAAATTGGCAAAAGAACTCCATTGGTAGAACAAATTAGACAATCAAAGGCCCTAATTTGGGATGAGGCACCTATGAAGTACAAGTATTATTTTGAAGCACTTGATGAATCTCTTAGGGATGTCCTAAATTGCTCATTACCCTTCGGGGGGAAAAAATTTATTATGGGCGGGGATTTTTGTCAAACACTACCTGTAATTTTTAACTCAACTCGAGGACAAATAGTTGATGCATGTATTTTTAACTCATATCACTGAAACTCTGCATAAATACTTCCATTGAAAGATAATATGTGCGCCCACGACGATCCTGAACACTCAGAATTTCTACTTCACGTTGGCAATGGTGACTCTAAAATAGAACATAAAAACGGTATAATACACATCCCAGAAGATATTATCATACCTTGGATTAATGAAGACTCCATCTACGGTTGAATAAAGTTTGTATTCACAGAGATTCATGAAAAATCAAAAGATGCAGAATGGATGGCAGAAAGAGCTATTATAACACCTTTAAATGAACAAGTTGATACCATTAACAACTTAATCATTGATTCATTTCCTGGAGAATCAGTTACTTATTATTCATATGACTCAGTTGAGAATGATGTAAATAATTTATACCCTCAAGTATTTCTAAATTCAACTACTGCAGGAGGATTACCACCACATAAACTTACTTTTAAAATTGATGCACCTTTCATGTTGTAATAAAATCTTAGTACAAAGCATGGCTTGAGCAATGGCACTAGATTAATTTGTCGTAGTTTTGATAAGAATATAATTGCCAAAGATGTAATGACTAGACATAATAAAGGAAATCTCGAGTTCTTGCCACGTATATCATTAAAACCGTCCGAAAAGGTCAAATTACCCTCTGAATTAATTCGTAGACAATTTCCATCCGTCTATGCTTCGCCTTAACCATAAACAAGTCCCAGGGACAAACAATTCCCTAGACTAGAATCTATAAACAAGACCCCAGTATTCAGCCATGGTCAGCTATATGTGGCCTTATCAAGGGGTATTTCAAAAAACTAAACAAGAATTCAAATATGGAATAATGAAGCCAGCGATTTAGTGGGGTCAAATACAACAAATGTTGTTTACAAAGATGTAATCTGCAAGTAGTAAAAAATTCACCTGAATTAAATATAATTCAGGTTGCTCAACAAATAAAAAATGACTCAAAAGGTATTTTGCCAAAATATATAAACTCTATCTTTTTGGAGATCTGTAATATATTTTGTTATTAATAATGTCCACAACATGTCGCTGTGAATTACGCTTATCATTTTAATCATACAGCTGTAAAAAAGTTGACTTTTACTTAATCAATGAAGCATCCAGAATTATATGTTTATTCTTATCAATTTTATCAATAATCCATCCAGTACCCTACTCGACATATTTATTTGTTGCGCAATTTTTTGCTCTTCGTAATATAATTTTATAATTCTACCGTATATTCATTCTCGTCCAATTGTTTTATACTTCATGAAACTCATGTTCAAACCCCATTCACAATTTTTTGAGTTATATACATAGTACCCTTCCCAGAATATTCTAAAATTAATGTCTTAAGATGAACTTCTACGATTAGTTGTTTGAAGTAATGATATTCTAAAGAAAAGTCCCATTTTGCAAAACGATGTTCCGAAGAAAATGGATAACAATAAAAAAAATTATCACAGTGACAGCCATGAACTTCTACAAAAAGATAAAAACTTTCTGCAATAAAGAAGAAAATATTTGCCTCTAATAGCTCTATATCACCTCGTAAGTTACACTCTTAATTACAAATTATAAATTATTTCTTATCAAATTGTACTATGTACCTTTTATAAAGCCTTCTTCAATCTCCTTTTTATCTCAGTGGCTGAAAGCAAAAAATGTGTCGACACCAATAGATACAATGAAGTGAGATGGAGGATGAAAGAGATATACACTATGCAAAGATTGGGAATGTTAATTGTAATGGCCTAATTCCGTAGCTCGAAATGGCTCGAAAATAGCTCTTATACCAAATGTACCTGTGACAAAAACTAGTATAAAGTAAGAAATGACACAGGTGATTTAACGTAGAAAGCCTTTGAATAGGTAAAAAACCATGACCTCGAGTTGAGGGTTTTAGTAATAATAAATTTTATTGCTTGAGGCTGATATCTTATTACAAGTGATCTCTTGAACTAGAAATACTTGATCTTGTAGATAAAAAGTTTAGATATTTGAGAATCTAGAAAATATAGTTATCTTGGTAATTTCTCGTATCTTTTTCTGGTCCCTGTCTCTTCTGGAACATTTTCTTTATATAGGCCCTCTCCACAGTTTTTTATCGTGTTGAAGCACGTTCTTCGAATAATATGGTAAGTGGTGCTTGACTGAGTAATTGTTGAGTTTGTGAGAAACAGGTTTCTTTGACTTGTTCACATTTTTCTGTTAAGCTCAACCCACGTTCTTTTTCAGATCGTGGCATAGGTGTCAATGCTGACTATTTATATTACATGTGGAATGCGTAAGTCAGATATGGAGGTAATTCGAACTGGAAATAGCTCGAATTGGGTTAGATTGAGGGATAGGCCCCTATATTTATCAAATTCATCAAACTCAAGGATATTTAATAGGTATTTAACTCCCACAAAATTACTTTACATTTTTAACTTGATATAGCTAGATATGATACCATATAAGTTTAGCGCCTAAAAATTATATTGGCAAGAAATAGCCAGCCTCATTCTAAAGAATCAAAAAATCAAGCTTTCATGGAGTTGTTCTAATCTCAATTCAAGCAGCAATATCAATGAATATACATCTTTTGAGCACCAGATCATACTTACAAAGTTTTCTTGATAAGTATTTTGATTAACATGATTCAAATACTATAATATTTCTTACCTAACTAATCCTATTGAAATTTATAATATTACTCTTTCACATTTAAAACTCTGTATTGTTTATTTGTTGCTTCTTTGTTAAGAAATTGTTATTAGTTATTTTGTTCAGGTTGACATGAATAGGGCTGGGATACCTTTGTTTGAGATTGTTTTTGAGCTGGATATGAGAACTAGCATTGAGGCTGCTGAGTATGCAGCTGAGATATAGAGACTTGTGCGCTATTTGGGTATGAGTAATGGTAATATGCAGGAAGGCTCACTTCGTTGTGATGCCAATGTTTCAATCAGACCTATAGGACAGCTAAAATTTCATACAAAGGCAAGTTGGCTTGAATAATTAGGCTTTGTAGAATATATGTTATTTGCTGATTAAGTGGTTAATTAAGAGCTACTAATTGAAGCTCACTAATCATATAAATACCCTAAACCTCAATAACCACGAATGTCCTAAAATTTAAAAAATTTGTTGTATTGGTCTCTTATATCACAGGTTACGAGAGGGGAAGATTGGGTTGGATGGTGTAGCTATGAGGTTTATGATTATGATCACGTTAAACTCTGAGTTATTTGATGTTATGTTTTGTTTTCCATTATGTTTAGGATTCTACGAAAATGTTTGCATTGTATATGAATTTTATGACTGACTCTTTGACTTGCAATGTATATTTTGGCTAATGTTCATTTTGTCATTACAGCAGCAACAAAGAAAGCCTCAAAATGAAGAAACGTTTCTAGCTTACCAAGCACGTGGTAACCAGGTAGTCCCTAGTTTTCTATCATCTTTGGGTCAATTACCTCAACAGCCGCATAGTTTTGTGCAGAATCGCGATGAGAGCCAGAATAAGGCTCAGGGTATTGAACATCATCATATGAAAAATCCTATTCATCAAGCTTATATTCAATATGAATATCAGGCTGCTATTGAGAATCGAGGTAGCTACTATCTCCTCTCTGACAAGAACGATACGCAGAAATTGCCAACACAAGAAGTAAATCAGCAATGAACAATAAAGAACATAAAAAGGTTTCCCAGAGGAGGGAAGTGGAAAACCTTTGCGGATGGAAAACCACTCCCGACGAACAATTTACTAGGATATCAAACAGGTTATAATGATTTCTCAAGCTTTTCAAGCTTTAATGGAGTCCCTTCAAACCCTAGCCTCTCTAAGGTTAAACTCACCAAAAGATAGCAAACAAAATAGCTAAGTCTTATTAATATACTAGAGGACCAAAAAATACAAGTAGTACGGATCTCGAGGCAGAACTCTAACATCTAAGGCAAACCTATGTTAAGCTCGTTCGAACGACTCCAAGCTCGTTCGAACAACTTTACGATAGTTGGTCTCCAACCCTATAAACATAACATCTCGTCCGAACGACATCCAAGCTCGTTCGAACGAGATTGACTCCTGGGCCAAATTTTCAGTGAGTAGAAAGGAGTTCGTTCGAGCGACATCCAACTCATTCGAACGAGATTGACTCTTGGGCCAAAATTCCAGGGAGTATGAAAACATTCGTTCAAACGACTATGAAGCTCGTATGAACGACTTCGATAATTTCCCAACTTCGACAATCCTTCTATTTGCGTTCATACCAAATAATATCCCACTTAAAATCGAATCCTGTAACCCATCTCCAGATTTCCAAATTAATTGCTCGTACTACCTGGACCTTCAATCTTGAAGACCAACAGAAGTTGTCATCAACTTTTGAAAAGTTACCACCTTCGTAAACATATTGGCTGGATATACATCAGTGTGAATCTTCACAGGCTTCAACACACCGTCCTCGATGAGCGAGCGAATATAGTGATACTGAATATCAATGTGCTTGGTCCTAGAGTGAAAAGCTGAATTCTTCGCTAAGTGTATAGCGCTTTGACTATCATTATACAACTTAGAAGATAATTGTTCTCTACCAAGTTCTTTTATCAACCCTTTGAGCCAATCCATATCTTTGCACGCTTCTGTAGCTGTAACATATTCTACCTCTATCGTAAACAAAGCTGCAATCTTCTGTGGCCTAAAAACCCATGTAACTGCACCACTTCCCAATGTAAAAATGAAACCACTAGTGCTTTTCTGCCTATCCATGTCACCCACCATATCAGAATCAATAAAACCCTGTAAGCATATCTGAGAACCCCCATAACATAATGTCATATCTTGAGTCCCCTTTAGATACCTCAGAATTCATTTCATAGCTCTCCAATGCTCCTGGCCTAGATTGCTCATATACCTACTAACAACTCCCACTGCTTGGGTAATGTCCGGTCTCGTACAAATCATAGGGTACATTAGGCTACCAACCGCAGATTGATAAGGAACTTTCCGCATCTCATCGCGATTCTTTTGCGTCTTCGGACAATAATTCTTTGATAATTTAAAGTGACCTCACAATGGTGTACTAACAACTTTAGAACCATCCATATTGAACTGCTTCAGTACTTTGTTGATGTACTCAGCTTGAGACAACTTTAATTCTCGCTCTTTCTGCCCCTTGTAACACGCATACCAAGAACTTGTTTCGCCACACTCAAGTCCATCATAGAAAACTCCCAGAATAATAGTTCCTTCAACTTAGCTATCTCTCCCATGTCGGTACTTGCTACCAACATATCATCTACATACAGAAGTAGAATTATATACGAGTTCCCCGTATTCTTGATAAAACAACAGTAATCTGCATTGCTCTTCGAATAGCCATTTTAGACATGAACTGTTCGAACTTCAAATACTACTATCTCGGTGCTTGTTTTAAACTGTATAAACTCTTCGTGAGCCTACACACAAGATCTTCTTTCCCTTTAACCGAATACCCTTCTGGCTGCTTCATATAAATTTTTTCATCAAGGTTACCGTGAAGAAATGCTGTCTTGATATCAAGTTGCTCAAGATGCAAATCTTCAACAGTAACTATATTCATCACTACCCGAATAGTAGACATCTTCATAATAGGAGAAAAAATCTCACCGAAATTAATGCCTTCTTTCTACTGAAAGCCCTTCACCATAAGTGTAGCCTTGAATCACCTTGAACCGTTAGATTCCTGCTTTAGTCTGCATACCCAGTTGTTGTGCAATGCTCTCTTCCCCTTCAGTAACCAAACTAAATCCTAAATTTGATTAACTGACAATGACTACATCTCATCATCCATAGCAAGCTCCCACTTGTTCTTGGCTTCCACATCTAAAGCCTCCTTGTAACATTCAGGTTCACCACCATCTGTAAATAACAAGTGATTTAATGAATTTACGTACCTTACCAGAATTCTTGCAACTCACGACTCCTTTCGAAGTGCTGTTAGAATGTTTAGAATATTAGGTTCCTCGTTCTGATCCGGTACATCAGACTCAACAACGACTTCTACATCATTCTCTTGAAAGGGTTCATCATCTTCAATGCCAATACTTTCCGCTTCTTCACCTTGAATCCTTTTCACAGGTACTTTAAAGTCTTTATATAAGACTTCCTCATTGAATATAACATTACGGCTCTGGATAACTTTCTGATTCTTCGTATCCCAAAACCGGTACCCAAACTCATCACCACCGTATCCAATGAAAATGTACTTCATCGACTTTACATCTAACTTAGTCCTTGTATCTGAATTATCAAGCACATATGAGGTACAACCAAAAATACGCAAGTGATTAAGATTTACCTCTTTACTGATCCATGCTTCTTCAGAAAGTCCAATGTCTAAAGCTGTTGAAGGCCCTATGTTAATCAAGTACAAAGCCGTACTAACTGCATCTGCCCAAAAGCACTTTTGCAATCCAGCGCTGAGTCTCATACTCCTCACTTTTTCGTTTATTTTTCGGTTCATGCGTTCTGCAACACCATTTTGTTGCAGTGCTCCGGAAATAGTCTTCAGTCTCCTAATCCTGTTTGATGCGCAAAAGTCTTCAACCTCATCACTACAGAATTTGCCCCCGTTATCCAACTTGAAACACTTCAATTTCAAAGTGGTTTCTTTTTCAACTAGAGCCCTCCACCTCTTGGATTTATCGAACACATCTGACTTGTTCTTCACGAAGTAGACCTACAGTTTACGAGTAGCATCATCGATAAAAGTAACATAGTAATGAGAACCACCAAGAGAAAACACATTGGTTGGCCCCCAAACATCTGTGTATACAAGATCCATCTTTCTAGGTTTCCATGATCTTCTGGATAATTTGAAACTGACCATCTTCTGCTTCGAAAGAACATACTCTTCACAAAACTTGAGATCAACCTCAGCAAGACCCTCTAGCTTTCCATTTATTACCATTGTCTTCATCCCCTTTTCACATGTGACCGAGCCGTTTGTGTCACGTACTTGTATCAATCCCCAGAGTAGCCGTACAAATAGTATAAATTGTATTTTGTGTTATATACAATATTCATTGTCGCAAGCCTCAAGCTACCAACATAGCTCCCTTTGTAACCTTCCAGAAGATTGTGCTACACTCATATTCGGCATCATCCACCAATATGCTAACCGATATAAGATTACTCCCCAGTTTAGGTACAAGTTGCACATTCTGCAAAACCAATGATCCCCCTGAAGGCAACAACAACCTAGCGTTTCCCTTTCCTGTAATATTGCGTGCACTCTTATCTGCAAGAAAGACCGTACCGAAGTTGCCTTTAACAATATTAGTAAGAAAACCTACGTTTGCAATAGCATGGAAGGAAGTGCCCGAATCAATAATCCAAGATTCGTTAATATCGTCACACGATAGTAGTAGAGTCTCGTCAGAACTAGCCTCCTCAGTAAGGTTCATTGTATCTTTCTCTTCATCATCAATCTTCTTAGAAGAGGATGAGTTGCAATCTCGCCCGAAGTGACCCCTCTTTCCACAAGTCCAACACTCACCGGGAAGCTTAGACTTTCCTCTTGACTGTGATCGTCCCCTTCTAAATTTTTGCTCTTTTCTATAAGACCTCCCTCTTTCCTCGACGTTCAACATACTATCGTTTGAACTTGAAGAGAGTTCAGATGTTTTACGCCTATTCTCCTCACTCATAATCAACGAGACTATAGTATCAAATTTGATGTCTTCTTTCCCCGATGAGTTGCTCATAGCTATAATGAATCATTCCCAGCTCTCAGGCATCTTCCCCAAAAGAGCCCATGCTCTCACCTCCTCGATAAAAGTAATTTTAACGAATTCCAGTTGAGCATGTATAGTATTGAACTCACTGATGAGCTTCCACACTACCATTCTCCTTCATCTTCAAAGTAAAAAAGCGTCGTAAAAGGTGAACCTTATTTTCTCCAGACGATTCCGAGTACATAGCGAACAACGTCTCTATCAAACCCTTCGCCATCGTAACTTTGGAGATCACGTGTAGAATTTGAGATGACAGCGCTAACCTAACGGTTCCAAGCGCTTTGCGATCCAATCGCGCCTACTTAGCAGCATCAAAATCTACTGGCTTCATCTCAGCTCCACCCAGTGGTAAATCAAGATCCTTCTGATAAAGGTAATCTTTTATCTACATCTTCCATACTCCAAAATTTGACCCATTGAACTTCGTGATCTTCAACTTCTCCTTATCGTCCATCGTTCTTTACCACACAAGCCCTAAGACTCGCTCAGATACCAATTGTTGAGAATCGAGGTAGCTACTCTCTCCTCTCTGACAAGAACGATACGTAGAAATTGCCAATATAAGAAGTAAATCAACAATAAACAATAAAGAATACAATAAGGGGGGAGGGAAGTGGAAAACCCTTGCGGATGAAAAACCACTCCTCGCGAACAATTCACTATGATATCAAACAGGTTACAATGATCTCTCAAGCTTCTCAAGCTTTAATAGAGTCTCTTCAAACCCTAACCTCTTTAAGGTTAAACTCATCAAAAGATAGCTAACAAAATAGTTAAGTCCTCTTTATATACTAGAGGACCAAAAAATACAAGTAGTACGGATCTCGAGGCAAAACTCTAACATCTAAGGCAAACCTACGCCAAGCTCGTTCGAACGACTTTGCGATAGGTTGTCTCCAACCCTAGAAACATAACATCTCGCTCGAACGACATCCAAGCTCGTTCGAACGAGATTGACTCCTGGGCCAAATTTCTAGTGAGTACAAAAGAGTTCGTTCGAACGACATCCAAGCTCATTCGAACGAGATTGACCCTTGGGCCAAAATTCTAGGAAGTATGAAAACGTTCGTTCGAACGACTATAAAGCTCGTTCGAACGACTTCGACAATTTCCCAACTTCGACAATCCTTCAATTCGAGTTCATACCCAACAGTTGCTGCACAGCAGAAGTCTACTCTTGGTAACCATCTAGAGAAGCAATAAGGTAAAATGGCAATGATGGGCGCTCCATCTACCATGGGCAATCTCAAAATGCAGGAACTCATGTCTCTTCAGGTAACTAATCAAGCACATGCATCAACATCCCGAATGACCTCTAAAATTTTTGCTCCTGGTGAGACACAAATGGATCAAGGGACGCGAGTCTCTTCTGAACAGAGAATCGACTCGAAGCCGGTTATTGTGCAGTCAATGGCAGCGGCCAGTACAAGGCCTCGTCAGGGTCCACAGGGTCAGGCAAACTTGTAAAATATTGAGAACAACCAGCAGGGGGGCATGACCCAAGTGCAAGTAATGCAGACTTGGGCTTTAGAACACAATATTGATTTATTTTTACCTGCTAATGTTAGTTTGATTTCTCAAATCCTTCCACTTTGGTAGGCTAAAATGGTTGTAATACTGAAGGCAAATGAAACACAACCATCAAGGTAGCTTGTACCAAAGCAACATAATATATCTTCTCTAGCGGTGAGTAGTGAAAACTCAGCCCACATAAATTCATCGACTGACAAGTCCATGTTTGGTCTATCGGTAACGGCTAAAGCTAAACAAGTCATTCCCCTTGTGTCATTTACAAGTACCCCAACTTCTACAATGGTTAACGCAAACAACGTTCAGATACAGCAGCAATCTAGACAGATGGTTATAGTAAATTGAATACCTCCCATGCATCCGCCACTATCCTCTTCTAACATGATTCAAGGGATTGATTCTTCGCATGTGAAATGTAATAGCTCGGGTGCTGATAATCTGTAGATGCAGTACTTGAGACACTTGAATCGAACTACTCCACATTCGGAAGTATTATCTAATGATAGAGGCTTGAGCTCCCACCTACCATCGCAAGCTGGATCCAAGGCTCCAGCATTTCAACAACTTCATGGCTTTACTAAACAACAACTTCATGCCCTTAAGGCACAGATAATGGCATTCAGACGCCTTAAGGTATGTAAGTTTTTCTTATTATATTTCTTGTCATTGCTTTTCTAATTGTTTCATACCTCTCTGTTATGACACACACCTCGGGTTTCTCCTCACAAATTTGAAAAATAGTTAAAACCACAGCTATTTTCCTCCAAATAGGAAAGAGGGTGGAAGGCGGTGGTAGAGTGGTCGTAAGTCTACTCCAAAACTATATGGTTGATTTAAAACTGAGACATTATAATAGACAAGTTGTAGTTATATATACTTTTTTCTTTGGTCGGCAGCGAGGCGAAGGCAATCTTCCTCCAGAAGTTCTTCAAGCTATTGCTCCCCCTCCCCTTGTGTCACAACTGCAACAGGCATTCCATCCTTCTCCAGGAATAATGAGCCTCGGAAAATCTGATGGGAAGGATATTTAAGAACATGTAAGACGCTTGGAGCTCAATAAGAATGGCCCACGGGTTTTACCTTCTAGCAAATGTCACATTGTTTGTGATATGGTTCAATACAACTCCATTTAGACACCATATATGAAGATCTAGAATCAATTAAGATGTCTTATGAGCCATTATTTGGAACTCTGCAAATTCTGCTCTGACTCAACCGATCCATTACACACACATGAATTTGTCGTACTAGGCGCTTCGTGTATGGATTTCTTCAAGCCTAAACCACATGTGCTATGTTAATGTCATGTCTATAGTGGTGTCTAGGTTAGGATTATTTTTTGTTGTCCCAACTTATATTCTATTTTTACTTTGGGTCTTTCTCACCCCACTACTGACTTAGCAATATAAATGAATTTGATGGCTGATGTGCACCTTTTGTGTTGCTAGGTTGAAATAAAGAATGGGAACTCTGTTGAATATAGAATATATGTTGAATATAAAATATACCTAATATAGGATATATACTAAATATAAAACTCTCTAAATATATAATATTCTTACTTAGCGCCCAAGTAATTGTAACTATATAAGGAGAAGGTCTTCTTCCATTGTAATAATCGAATAATAATAAAGTCAGTCATTCTCGAATCTCTTATTCTTTGTATTAGTTTCTGCATGGTATCAGAGCGGGTTCGATAATTGAACCTGGTTCTTTTGAATTAAATTAAATTGAATTCCACTGCGAATTGCTGTCACGAAGCTTAATTCTATTGTGAAGTTCGAAGTTACTATAGCTGCAACAGTTCGAGGTCACTGTAGCAGTAGTGTTCGAAGTTACTGTAGCAGTTCGAATACTATAGCAGTTCAAAGTACTGCAACAGATACCAGAAAACTACTGTAGCAGTTCAAAGTTACTGTGGCAGATACAAGAAAATCACTGTAGCAGTTCAACCAATGGGTTCTAATGATGATACAATAATGGTATCATCAAACTCAAACTATAAAAAGGGACAGCCTCAAGGTTCCTAGAATTCTCATAGAGAGACTCGACCACTCTGCCTTGATCTTGAGTGTACACACTGTGGAGAGAAGGGGCACACAAAACAGAAGTGTTATGAAGTAATTGGGTATCCGGAATGGTGGGATTTTACAAAGCGACCAAAAAAGAACATAGCTGCGAAGAAAGATGTTGCTAAAAGTCCTCCTTCAGTGAATATTGCCCAGTCAGGTATGAAAACTAAAGGTAGTGCTTTAGTTGTAAATTCTTTGAATAGAATTTGGCTAATTGATACTGGTGCATCTGATCATATGGTAAACGGCTCTAGCATATTATCATCCATTATACCATCAACCCAAACCTCTATATACACAGCAAATGGTGGTTCCTCTCCTGTAATTGGAGACGGTTCCACTGATATATCTGAATCCCTGACATTAAACTTTGTCTTTATTATCCCTGTTCTCTATAGTACAATATCTTGTCTGTCAGTAGGATCACTATTGCACTTACATCTACTGCGACGTTTTGGCCTCAATTCTATATTTTTAAGACATAGTGACTCGACAGGTTCTTGGTTGTGGTGTTAGAAAAGGCAATTTCTGCTATTTAGACCTGACTAATAGTGGAGAGCAGAGAATTCATCAGGTGAATAAATTCGGAGGAATTGAAGAAGCAAAAACTAATATGTGGTTATGGCATCGGCGACTGGGTCATCTCTCCTTCAGGTATCTTCAGAAATTAAATTCGTCATTATTTTTAAATTGTAGTATTTCAGAGTTTAAGTGTAATATTTGTGAACTCGCTAAGAGTCATCGTATTACATACTCTCCAAGTTTTAATAAAAGTTCAGAACCTTTTAGTATTATTCACTCTGATGTATGGGGTCCTGCACGTATTCCTTCATTGTCTAGAGCTCGTTATTTTATGACTTTTATTGATGAATGTACACGTATGATGTGGGTATCCCTAATTACCCATAAAAGTGAAGTCTTTGAAGTATTTTAAAAAATTTATCAGATAGTTTTGACCCAATTCCAAAGGAGGATACAAGTCTATCAATCTGATAATGAAGGAGAATTTACTAGTTATGACATGTCGGAGTTCTTGACAAATAACGGCATTTGAAATCAAACCTCTAATGTTTATACCCTACAGCAAAATAGGTTAGCTGAATGAATGAATAGACAATTGTTAGAAGTTGGTCGTGCATTTCTTTTTGGAATGAATATGCCATTAAATTATTGGGGACAAGCGTTAAAATATGCTACTAACTTAATAAACCGCACACCATCTAGAGTCATTAAATTTCATACCCCCTTCCAAAAACTTCATGATCTTATCACCATCCCTACAATGCCAAACCTAGAACCATGTTTTTTTGGATGTGTTGTCTTTGTTCATATACCTAAACATCAGCGAGGAAAATTGGATTATTGTGCTCAAAAGTGTGTGTTTCTTGGATATGTTGATTTTAAAAAAGGTTATCGTTGTTATGATCTTGTGGAGGGGAAGGTGTATATCTCTATGGATGTTTCGTTTCGAGAATTGGAGGCGTATTTTGTAGGATCTTCCCTTCAGGAGGAGAAACATAATAATGGAGAAGAAAAGTTTCCTATTATTGGGGATATGTTTCAGGAACTAGAGGATTTGACGAGGAATTTGAATAGGCATAGTAACCTAACTGATGATGAAAGGAAAAGTGATGCAGACCAGATAATAGGTGGAGATCAGGGTATTGAAGAGTAACTTCATATGAATGGAGAGGATCAGATGACACGGGGAGATCAAGCTGAAGTAGTAAAAGTTGTCCGTGACTCCAACATTCTAGTACCATCTACCGAAGCACTACCGCAGAATGTCGAACCTCAGGTATTACCTAATCCTAACATTGTTAATGATATTCAACCTAGACGTTCAGAAAGGCCAACTAAAGGTATTCCAAAATCTACTTAAGAACCAGATATCAATTTTAAAGCCAAATACCCAATTTCTGATTATGTGTCCACCCATAGGTTGGCTAAGTCGTTTACATACACTATGAATCAATTATCCTCTGTATCTAATTCTAGTAATTTGCAGGAAGCACTATAAGATCCACGATGGAAGGAAGCCATGAATGAAGAGATGAATGCATTACAGAAGAATTCCACTTGGGAACTTGTTGATAAGCCCCACGGATATCTTTTTATTGGGTGTCGTTGGATCTTTACTGTAAAGATGAATTTAGATGGAAGTATTGATAGGTATAAAGCCAGACTAGTTGCCAAAGGGTATACGCAGATGTATGGTGTGGATTACGAGGAGACCTTCAACCCAGTGGCAAAGATAAACACTATTCATGTACTCATTTCTCTTACAGCCAATCAAGGTTGGCCATTACAACAGTTTGACGTGAAGAATGCATTTCTTAATAGAGACTTAGAAGAAGAAGTATACATGGAGTTACCACCTGGAGTCACGAATTCTGAAGGAAGAAAAGTATGCAAATTAAAGAAGGCATTGTACGGGTTAAAACAGTCGCCACGAGCTTGGTTTGGATGGTTTTCGAAGAGCATGAAGGCATTTGGATATAGACAAAGTAATTTTGATCATACCTTGTTTATAAAATAGAAGTCAAGAAAGCTTACCGCTCTTATTAATTATCTTGATGATATGGTTGTTACTGGAAATGACTCGGTAGAAATGGAGGCACTGTAGAACTATTTGTCAAGGGAATTTGAGATTAAGGATTTGGGACAGTTAAAATACTTCTTAGGCATTGAAGTTACAAGATCAAGTCAAGGTATTTTTATGTCTCAACGAAAGTATATATTAGACCTTCTTGCAAAAACTAGGATGCTTGATTGCAAACCAATAAATATACCGATTGAAGCGAATCATCACTTGGGAATGTTTTCCGACCAAGTTCCATCTGACAAAGGAAGGTACTAACACTTAGTGGGAAGACTAATTTATCTCTCCCATACTCTACTGGATATTGCATATACCATTAGCGTCGTAAGTCAATTCATGCATAATCTAAGTGAAAAGCATATGAAGGCAGTCTTTCGAATACTAAGGTACTTGAAAAAATTTCTGGAAAAAGGTCTTTATTCTGGAAAGGTGGTAATATGGAAGTAATGGGATACACCGATGCAGATTGGGCAGGAGATATGACTAGCATGAGGTCAACCTCAGGCTATTTTACGTTTGTATGTGGGAATTTGGTGACATTTAGAGCTAAGAAACAAAAGGTTATTGCTAGATCAAGTGCAAAATCTGAGTTTTGGGGTATGGCTCATGGAGTATGTGAACTACTATGGATACGGAATATATTGAAGGATCTTAGATTTAAACTCATAAAAGCAATGGATCTACACTGTGACAATAAAATAGTAATTATGATTACACACAATCCAATTCAACATGATCGTATAAAACATTTTGAAGTAGATCGGTTCTTTATCAGAGAAAATATTGACAAAGGGTGTATATCTTTTCCATTCGTGAAGTCGGAAGATCAACTTGCAGATATTCTTACGAAAGGAGTTTGTGGACGAATATTTAACAACATGATTGACAAGCTAGGCATGATTGACATCTATGCTCCATCTTGAGGGGGAGTGTTGAACATAGAATATATGTTGAATATAGAATATACCTAATATAGGATATATACTAAATATAGAATTCTCTAAATATAGAATATTCTTACTTAGCGCCCAAGTAACTGTAACTATATAAGGAGAAGGTCTTCTTCCATTGTAATAATCAAATAATAATAAAGTTAGTCATTCTCAAATCTCTTATTCTTTGTATTAGTTTCTACAAACTCATTTTCAGCAATACACAAAGCTATCGACTTCGAGATTTCCAAACAAGATCTTCTCAACATTCAAAGCCAGGGAGATAAACTTGCACATGAAACTAAACTGTGGGAAGAGGGCCCTCAGGTATCAACTATTTAATGTATTATGGTCTACTATAATGATGTTATATGATTGGTGAAGTTTAAACTGTTTTGATGTTATATGGTTCAGCCTATGGTTAACTACTCCACAATTTTGTAATTCAAAATGTGAAATGGCCATCTTGAGACTATATTTAAAGGGAATAGGCTATATGGGTGGGAGTCAGAGTTCATCATTAAAGCGATGAAACATCAGCACCATCTGTAGTCGTTTAAAGATTCTGATGGTACTCATAAATGCCTAAGGAAGCCAGAGATGATGTGCAGACATTTATCAAAACTCAAGGCGATTTATTTTATTGTTAGCAATGCTTAAAATAACTTAATTCATGTGTTTAGAGTTTAGTATATTTTGAGTTATTATTCTGCTCATCGCAATAAATTTACATTTAAATCAGCCATTTATTTATTTTAGTTTGTTGTGCAGAAATGTCTCCAATGTGTTTTTTCGCTCATAATAGCATTCAAATTAGCCATGCAATCTTGTAATTAGCATCTGCTATTTTAAAATATAAATTTGATCTTCTGAAATATTGTTTTGTTATTAGTTTTTGCAGATAAACATAATATTCAGAATCATTGTTGACCAAAGTTGTTCCTTGTCTAAAATTTGTTGAATCTCTTGGCCTAAAAAATGCGGAAAACTTTAACTTCATATTTTCTTCGTTATCAATCTAACTCGCTCTGAGTTTATTAGTAACTAGATCGACGGGTAAAACCTTAAAACAAATGCTATCTTTCCTCAATACGGATAGCCTGGAGGATATAAACTCTATTAATTTTTGACTCATTGGATCTCTCAACACTAGAAGTGAGGGAGATACTTCATTATCTTGTGTTGGCGGTGTTTGGATAGACCAATCCCTCACTATCAAGCCTTCTTTCAAAGAGGTCGCAGACACAATCTACTGTGCTGAAGCTGAAGTTGTGTATTTTCAACATAAGGTAAGTCTATTTGTTAACATCTAATATTAAGTTTTATTTTTACAAATTAACTCCATGAATATGATTTTTATGGGACAAGTATTGAGTATGTAGTTCGAAGAAATGAGAGCTCAAGTAAACACATGGGCTAAAGAGGCTACTAATGGACTCATAGACCTCATTCTTCCCCGGGGTCGGTAAATGTGGCTACAAGATTTGTACTCGCAAATACACTCTACTTAAAAGGAGTTTGGGAAACATAATTTAAGAAGACATTAACAAAGGACTCTACATTCTATCTCCTCGATGAAAGCTATGTCAAAGTTCTCTTCATGACTACTGCAGTAGATGATCCATTTTGCCATTGTTTCTAAGATTTCAAAGGGTTTTGACTACCTTATAAGCAATGTGAGGATAGCAGCAACTTGGTAATGTATATTTGCTTCCAAACAATAGAGATGGGCTATGGGATCTTCTCAAGAAGGTTCACTCTAATTCAAAATTTTGGAAAAAGTGTGCATATGAACTTTCTAAAAATAGTGACTGCTATGATGTGGAGAAATTTAAGATCCCCAAATTCAAGATATCATTTGGGTTTGAAACTTCAGAAGCCCTTAAAGAAGGTGAACTAGATTTGCATTTTTTCTGATGTTAAACTTGATGGAGTGGTAGCGGGTAAAGTCAAAGTATCATAAGTTCATCGCCGATCATTTATCGAGGTCAATAAGCAAGGAATGAAAGCAGCTATTGTTACTACTTTTGGTGGTATCAAAATGTGTTTAGCTCTACCATCGAAAGTGGACTTTGTGGGCTGATAAATTATTGGGCTTCTATGTTAATAATAGATTAATTATCTTTATTTCTACAAGACCTCCAGAACTAGTATTTCACCAAGGAAACCCTTGCGAAGGTATCATGAGAATTAATCTTTCATGGTTTGATGATCCAGGAGGATCTGGCAAAGACATGAAGGTTTTCAAGTTTCTATTCGAACAGAATTATTTCTGTTTGAATACATTTATACCTGATGGGCATTATTTGAATAGACTTGTTTCTGTTCGAATACATTTATACCAGATGGGTTTTATTCGAACAGACTTGTTTCTGTTCGAATACATTTTTGCCTGATGGGTTTTATTTGAATAGATTTTTATTTATTCAAATACACTTTATTTTATTTGAACAGAAACTTATTATGTTCGAACAGATACCTGATTCAACCTTTTTCCTTTAGGCGGTGATTGAATTTTTGAGGGGTGTTTGGCCTCGAGATGCGTTGCTTTTAGGGTTTTAGGTTCCCTAGTATATAAAGAAAACCTAGGTTATTTTCTTTTCTATGTTAGATCTGAAAGAGTTCTGAGAGAACCAAGGTTTTGAGAGTGTTCTTCCTATAATTACTTCGTTCTTGAGTAATTGAATTCTCTATTTTCTAAACCGATTGGTGTTCTTCGTATTTCTCTGCTAGCACAGGCTTCTCAATCGTATTGTGGATTAAGTAGTATCAGTTTTCTAGTTTTGATTCTCTGGGGGTTGATTGTGGTTTATGGTCTCTACACGTGACCGTCTCAAGCAAACGAAGAAAAAGCTTATAAGTCCATTGAAGATCCATCGTAAACCTAATTTGAAGAAGAAGGACGATTTGGAGATGGGCTATCCCAACAAGAGAATCAAGGTTTTGGAAATGACAGTTTCCACCCTAACTTCTACTGTAAGGGAGTTAGTTGAACAATTACATCTTACAAACCATGCATTGGGTTCCGTTTCGACGAGTCGGGGAAGTCGTTCAAAAAATAAAGGGGTTATGGAGGTGGATGGTGACGAGGACGTTTCGGTATTTGATGATTCTAATGATCCCGATTCCGTCAAGGAGCGCCCAGGTTCTAGTACATCAACGAATCCTATGCATAATCTTCGTATTGGCTTTAAGATTAAGATTCTAGTTTTTGATGGTTCCGTCGATGCCGAGAAATTAGATAATTGGTTAGATAGGTTGGAGACCTATTTTTCCATTGATGAATATTCAAATGCTCAGAAGATTGGCTTCTCTACTTTGAAATTCACAAGTCACTCACTAACGTAGTAAAAATCCTATCGGAAATGACATGATGTCGGAAGTCAGAGTTAGAAGAAAGTTTTGGTGAGGAAGCAATTCTATCCGATTGGGTATGAACAGAAGCGGTGGTATAAATGGTACAATTTGTGCTAAAAGTTTGGGCAATCCGTACAACAATTCACTAAAGAATTTCATAACCAAGCGTTGGTGTTGGATGTTGACGTGGATGAGTACAACGTGTTCATAAAGTATACGGGGGGTTTATCGGAGTCCATTAGAAGAGAATTAAAGCTCTCCAAAGTGGAAAATATCGAGGATGCTACCGTTAAAGCAATTATCATTGAAGGCAAGTACGTGAAGAGCGAGAAGAAAGACGGTAAGAACAAGTCAGGATACAAGGCTAATTAATTGGAAGTTTGATCAAAAAGGGGAATCCAAATGAGAGGGATCTTCATTCAATGGGACTATCTATAGTTATTGCAAGGCTACTGAGCACAATTCAGATAAATATTACTAAATATAGAATTCTCTAAATATAGAATATTCTTACTTAGCGCCCAAGTAACTGTAACTATATAAGGAGAAGGTCTTCTTCCATTGTAATAATCAAATAATAATAAAGTTAGTCATTCTCAAATCTCTTATTCTTTGTATTAGTTTCTACAAACTCATTTTCAGCAATACACAAAGCTATCGACTTCGAGATTTCCAAACAAGATCTTCTCAACATTCAAAGCCAGGGAGATAAACTTGCACATGAAACTAAACTGTGGGAAGAGGGCCCTCAGGTATCAACTATTTAATGTATTATGGTCTACTATAATGATGTTATATGATTGGTGAAGTTTAAACTGTTTTGATGTTATATGGTTCAGCCTATGGTTAACTACTCCACAATTTTGTAATTCAAAATGTGAAATGGCCATCTTGAGACTATATTTAAGGGAATAGGCTATATGGGTGGGAGTCAGAGTTCATCATTAAAGCGATGAAACATCAGCACCATCTGTAGTCGTTTAAAGATTCTGATGGTACTCATAAATGCCTAAGGAAGCCAGAGATGATGTGCAGACATTTATCAAAACTCAAGGCGATTTATTTTATTGTTAGCAATGCTTAAAATAACTTAATTCATGTGTTTAGAGTTTAGTATATTTTGAGTTATTATTCTGCTCATCGCAATAAATTTACATTTAAATCAGCCATTTATTTATTTTAGTTTGTTGTGCAGAAATGTCTCCAATGTGTTTTTTCGCTCATAATAGCATTCAAATTAGCCATGCAATCTTGTAATTAGCATCTGCTATTTTAAAATATAAATTTGATCTTCTGAAATATTGTTTTGTTATTAGTTTTTGCAGATAAACATAATATTCAGAATCATTGTTGACCAAAGTTGTTCCTTGTCTAAAATTTGTTGAATCTCTTGGCCTAAAAAATGCGGAAAACTTTAACTTCATATTTTCTTCGTTATCAATCTAACTCGCTCTGAGTTTATTAGTAACTAGATCGACGGGTAAAACCTTAAAACAAATGCTATCTTTCCTCAATACGGATAGCCTGGAGGATATAAACTCTATTAATTTTTGACTCATTGGATCTCTCAACACTAGAAGTGAGGGAGATACTTCATTATCTTGTGTTGGCGGTGTTTGGATAGACCAATCCCTCACTATCAAGCCTTCTTTCAAAGAGGTCGCAGACACAATCTACTGTGCTGAAGCTGAAGTTGTGTATTTTCAACATAAGGTAAGTCTATTTGTTAACATCTAATATTAAGTTTTATTTTTACAAATTAACTCCATGAATATGATTTTTATGGGACAAGTATTGAGTATGTAGTTCGAAGAAATGAGAGCTCAAGTAAACACATGGGCTAAAGAGGCTACTAATGGACTCATAGACCTCATTCTTCCCCGGGGTCGGTAAATGTGGCTACAAGATTTGTACTCGCAAATACACTCTACTTAAAAGGAGTTTGGGAAACATAATTTAAGAAGACATTAACAAAGGACTCTACATTCTATCTCCTCGATGAAAGCTATGTCAAAGTTCTCTTCATGACTACTGCAGTAGATGATCCATTTTGCCATTGTTTCTAAGATTTCAAAGGGTTTTGACTACCTTATAAGCAATGTGAGGATAGCAGCAACTTGGTAATGTATATTTTGCTTCCAAACAATAGAGATGGGCTATGGGATCTTCTCAAGAAGGTTCACTCTAATTCAAAATTTTGGAAAAAGTGTGCATATGAACTTTCTAAAAATAGTGACTGCTATGATGTGGAGAAATTTAAGATCCCCAAATTCAAGATATCATTTGGGTTTGAAACTTCAGAAGCCCTTAAAGAAGGTGAACTAGATTTGCATTTTTTCTGATGTTAAACTTGATGGAGTGGTAGCGGGTAAAGTCAAAGTATCATAAGTTCATCGCCGATCATTTATCGAGGTCAATAAGCAAGGAATGAAAGCAGCTATTGTTACTACTTTTGGTGGTATCAAAATGTGTTTAGCTCTACCATCGAAAGTGGACTTTGTGGGCTGATAAATTATTGGGCTTCTATGTTAATAATAGATTAATTATCTTTATTTCTACAAGACCTCCAGAACTAGTATTTCACCAAGGAAACCCTTGCGAAGGTATCATGAGAATTAATCTTTCATGGTTTGATGATCCAGGAGGATCTGGCAAAGACATGAAGGTTTTCAAGTTTCTATTCGAACAGAATTATTTCTGTTTGAATACATTTATACCTGATGGGCATTATTTGAATAGACTTGTTTCTGTTCGAATACATTTATACCAGATGGGTTTTATTCGAACAGACTTGTTTCTGTTCGAATACATTTTTGCCTGATGGGTTTTATTTGAATAGATTTTTATTTATTCAAATACACTTTATTTTATTTGAACAGAAACTTATTATGTTCGAACAGATACCTGATTCAACCTTTTCCTTTAGGCGGTGATTGAATTTTTGAGGGGTGTTTGGCCTCGAGATGCGTTGCTTTTAGGGTTTTAGGTTCCCTAGTATATAAAGAAAACCTAGGTTATTTTCTTTTCTATGTTAGATCTGAAAGAGTTCTGAGAGAACCAAGGTTTTGAGAGTGTTCTTCCTATAATTACTTCGTTCTTGAGTAATTGAATTCTCTATTTTCTAAACCGATTGGTGTTCTTCGTATTTCTCTGCTAGCACAGGCTTCTCAATCGTATTGTGGATTAAGTAGTATCAGTTTTCTAGTTTTGATTCTCTGGGGGTTGATTGTGGTTTATGGTCTCTACACGTGACCGTCTCAAGCAAACGAAGAAAAAGCTTATAAGTCCATTGAAGATCCATCGTAAACCTAATTTGAAGAAGAAGGACGATTTGGAGATGGGCTATCCCAACAAGAGAATCAAGGTTTTGGAAATGACAGTTTCCACCCTAACTTCTACTGTAAGGGAGTTAGTTGAACAATTACATCTTACAAACCATGCATTGGGTTCCGTTTCGACGAGTCGGGGAAGTCGTTCAAAAAATAAAGGGGTTATGGAGGTGGATGGTGACGAGGACGTTTCGGTATTTGATGATTCTAATGATCCCGATTCCGTCAAGGAGCGCCCAGGTTCTAGTACATCAACGAATCCTATGCATAATCTTCGTATTGGCTTTAAGATTAAGATTCTAGTTTTTGATGGTTCCGTCGATGCCGAGAAATTAGATAATTGGTTAGATAGGTTGGAGACCTATTTTTCCATTGATGAATATTCAAATGCTCAGAAGATTGGCTTCTCTACTTTGAAATTCACAAGTCACTCACTAACGTAGTAAAAATCCTATCGGAAATGACATGATGTCGGAAGTCAGAGTTAGAAGAAAGTTTTGGTGAGGAAGCAATTCTATCCGATTGGGTATGAACAGAAGCGGTGGTATAAATGGTACAATTTGTGCTAAAAGTTTGGGCAATCCGTACAACAATTCACTAAAGAATTTCATAACCAAGCGTTGGTGTTGGATGTTGACGTGGATGAGTACAACGTGTTCATAAAGTATACGGGGGGTTTATCGGAGTCCATTAGAAGAGAATTAAAGCTCTCCAAAGTGGAAAATATCGAGGATGCTACCGTTAAAGCAATTATCATTGAAGGCAAGTACGTGAAGAGCGAGAAGAAAGACGGTAAGAACAAGTCAGGATACAAGGCTAATTAATTGGAAGTTTGATCAAAAAGGGGAATCCAAATGAGAGGGATCTTCATTCAATGGGACTATCTATAGTTATTGCAAGGCTACTGAGCACAATTCAGATAAATATTACAAACTTCGCCTAGAGCTTCGACCGAAGGAGGAGAAGGGCAAGAAAGAGAAATGTGCACTAACCGCAGCGATTGTGGATCTTCTTAATTTAGATAAGCCAAATCCTAAGCCTACTCTAATGTTCAAGCAACCTCTAGCTATCGACGAGGTAAGTCAGGAAGAGCTTTTCTTTGTCTGTATTCAAGTGAAGCAGAGCTCAGTCGAGGCTATTATTGATCCGAGCAGCCAAAAGAATTTAATTTCTAAGGCGGTGGTGAAGAAGATGGGTTTGGCTACTGTGGCTCATCCTAAGCCGTATGGTTTGGGTTAGATTCAGAAAGATGCGGTGTTGAAGATCACTAAGCAGTGTACGTTCAAGTTTGCGATTACTGAGAAGTTTATTGACGAAGTGACATATGAGTTGGTTCCGTTGGACGTGTGTCAAGTCATCTTGGGTAGCCCTTATCTTTAGGATCGAGATGCAATCCTTTACCATCGTACTCGCAAGTATCATTTGGTGAAGGATGGGACTGAGTTTCATATTAATACGTGCAAGTAACATATCACAACCAGTAATTTGGTAACGGTGACTCAGGCGAAAAGGCTGGTTAATGCGAACGGTAAATTTGTTTTGTTGTTGGTGTGATAGGTTCAAAAGGGTCAGTCGGGTACAGTATTGTCTACTTTGGCAATGTCTCCTAAGCAATAAACTGATATAGAGGAGTTACAAGAGAAGTATGAAGACTTGTTTCTGGGCATAGATGGGATGTCGTGCAAAAGGGATGTGGAGCATGATATCACCTTGGTGAATGGTGAGCCACTACCCAATGTTGGGTTATATCGGACTTCTGTGATAGAGTCTGATGAGATCAAGAAATAGGTACATGAACTCCTGGAACAGGGAGTTATTAATCCAAGTAGCTTACCTTGTGGTTCCCCGGTGTTACTGGTACCGAAGAAAGATGGGTCTTGGAGGATGTGTGAAGATTATCAAGCGTTGAACAAGATCACGGTGAAGAATCGTTATCCGCTTCTACGGATTGACAAGCTTTTAGATGAGTTGCAAACGGCTCGGTTTTTCACCAAGTTAGATCTTAAGTCGGGTTACCATCAAGTTAGAATATGGGAGGAGGATACTTGGAAGATAACATTTAATACCAAATAGGGCTTATTTGAGTGGATAGTGATGCCTTTTGGGTTATGCAATGCTCTGGTGATATTTATGCGGCTAATGAATGATATACTTCATGCGTTTATTAATGATTTTGTGATTGTATATTTGGATAATATCTTGATATATAGTCGTACATGGGAGGAGCATCTTGGGCATTTACGCAAAGTGTTGGGCATGTTGCGATCACAATAGCTTTTTCTGAACGGGAAAAAGTACGAGTTTGGGAAACGGGAGCTAATCTATTTGGGTTTTATAATTGGTGGCGGCGAAATTAAGGTCAATCTAGAAAAGGTCTCGGTCATTACTAATTGGCCTAGACCCCGCACAGTGATGGAAGTGAGGAGTTTTATGGGTTCTTGTCAGTACTTACAGAAATTTATTCGGCATTTTTCTTAAATTGCCGCACCGTTGCATTCTTTGACGAAGACCAGAGTATAGTTTTTGTGGGAAGAGCACCATGAGAAGACCTTTCTGTTACTGAAGCAGAAGATTACGGATACACCAGTATTAGCATTGCCTAATTTACAGCGGCCTTTTGTGGTCGAGACAGATGCATCAGATTATGTATACAGGATGGGAAGCCAGTTGCTTACCATTCAGAGATGTTTATAGGAGCAGTACGCAACTATCCTACCTGCGATAAGGAGATCTACGCGTTATATCAATCAGTGAAGCATTGGCGGAGTTACTTATTGGGGTAGGAGGTTGTGGTACATTCCGATCACAAACCGTTACAGTTCTTATCTACGTAGTCCAAACTTCAGCAAGCTCGCCATATGAAGTAGATGTCGCACATTCAGTAGTTTACCTTATTGATCAAGTATAAGAAAGGAGTGGACAACAAGATGGCTGATATATTATCTCGACCCCCATTACCAGTTATTTCCGTTTTGTTGGTAACTATGCAGATACAGCCGATTGTTCCTTCTGAGTACTTTCAGGGTATGATGACGACAAGGAGCTTTGTGTGATTCAGGAAAAGTTGTTGCAGAGCAAGACTTGCGAGTATGTTCTGAAGGATGGATTGATTTATAGGGGCTATCTACTATATATTCCTGAGGGTGGAGACCGTTTGTAGTAGATTCAAGAGGCACATTGTTCCCGGGTGGCAGGTCATTTCAGGGTTGAGACTTCTATATTTGTGGCATTATGTCTATTGGTCGAAGATGCAAGTGGATGTGGCTCCCGTGGTTCATGGTTGCGTGTTATGTAACACATCGAAGCCTTCTAATAGGAAGATAGGACTGTACTTACCATTGTTAGTTCCTAGTCGACCTTGGGAGAGCATTTCGATAGATTTTATGGGTGGTTTTTCCATGACCAGGTATAAGAATAACTATTTGTTTGTGGTGGTGGATCAATTCAAAAAGATTATTGTTCTTATTCCATGCCAGAAAACGGTCACTGGGAAAGGAGCAGCGCGATTTCTTTTCAGAGACGTCTGGAGGTATTTCGGGCTCCCTTCTTCTATTATTTTTGATAAGGATAGCCATTTTTTTGGGCATTTCTGTAGATCGTTATGGGGGATGATGGACACTAAGTTGAAGAGATGTACCGCTTTTTATCCGCAGACAGACGGACAAACAGAGGTAGTTAACCGTACTTTGGTACATTTATTACGGGGATTCCATTCTAAGCATTCTAAGACTTGGGATAAAAGTTTACCATATCTTCAGTTTGTGTTCAACCGGGCGATTCATGGTTCCACGTTGAAGTCTCATTTGGAAGTTTGTTTGGGGTACTTGCCACAAAGCCCTTTTGATTTGGCGTTTAGTCTTGGCGACAAGAAGGTGTCAGGGAAGGAGGAAGATGAGCAGCTTAAAGCTTAGCGTTTCATTGAGAAGATCAGCAAGGTTCATGAGGTGGTTAAAGCTCAGTTGAAGAAGACTCAAGCGAAGTATAAGGATCGTCATGACAAGCATCGAGTTGAGTGTACTTTTCTTGAGGGCGACCTTGTTTGGTTGCATTTGGGTAAGGAACGGCTTAAGGAGGAAGGTAAGAAGCTCAAACCTATCCGTTATGCTCCATTTTTTATACTCAAGAAGATTGGTGATAATGCATTCTTGTTGGATTTGCCACCTTTCATGAAGATGTATTCGGTGATTAATGTCGAGCATTTCAAGCTATTTGAGTCGTCTCTTTTGGATGAAGACACTGAAATTGATATTCGCCTACCATCAGTTGATGACTTATGGATGGAAAGAAAAGATCCATTGCCGGAGGATGTTATTCTAGAGAGGAAGGTTCATACTATAAGACAGGGGGCTATTGATTCGTTCCGAGTTAGGAAGAAGGGTACACTACCGAGTAAGTCGAAGTGGTACAGCAGGGAATTGGGCATCGCTACATTCCCACATCTCCAGTTCTAGCTTAAGCAGGAGCTCAAGGCTCCTAAAGGAGGGAGCCAGGATTCAGGAGGATCTGACAAAGACATGAAGGTTTTCAAGTTTCTATTCGAACAAAATTGTTTCTGTTCTAATACATTTATACCTGATGGGTTTTATTCGAACAGACTTGTTTCTGCTCGAATACATTTCTTCCTGATGGGTTTTATTCAAATAGATTTTTGTCTATTCGAATACACTTTATTTTATTCGAACAGAATCTTATTCTATTCGAATAGAGGATCGATTCAGCCTTTTTTCCTTTAAGCGGTAATTGCATTTTTGAGTGGTATTTTGCCTCGAGATGCGCTACTTTTAGGGTTTTAGGTTCCCTAGTATATAAAGAAAACCTAGGTTATTTTCTTTTCTATGTTAGATCTGAAAGAGTTCTGACATATCCTAGGGTTTGAGAGTTTTTTTTCCTGTAATTACTTCATTCTTGAGTAATTAAATTCTCTATTTTCCAAACCGATTGGTGTTCTTCATATTTCTCTACTAACACAGGCTTCTCAATCGTATTTTAGATTATTTGTTCAGTCATGTTATTCTTCTTTATATCCATTTATCTAATTAATTCTAATGCGAGTCATGATATACTTACTGTTATTTAAGCAATAGAATCAGACAAAAGGACAATAGAAACTTGAGAATTCTGACCTAAACTAATAGCTACAATTTTGCAACATCACTTAATACTTGAGGCCAGCAAAACCAAGAACTAAGAACACAAAATCATCAGGAAGAACAGCTACGCACTCGCTACCAACAGCATAGCAAGACCAGTAGCTACTCATTCTTAGCTAGCAACAATAGCAAGACCAGTGGCTACTGGCTCCATGCCACGAAGAGTTACTCACTCGCTGTCAGCAACAGCAACAATACCAGTGGCTACTCTTACTCGCTATCAACAACAAAAGCAGCAATAGAAAGACCAGTGAGTACTAGCTCCGTGCCAGCAGAGCGGTATAGAGCGACACAAAGAACTACTTACTCGCTACCAACAACAATAGAAAGACTTGGTATGGTCATTTTCGAGCAGCTCACTGGAATGAAGACTGTTAACAATGAGTTCAACTCGTGCCAAATATTGTCTTTAACTCCTAAGATGGTTAACAATGTTCCAATGAGATTTAAGAAAACAACCAGTTTACTTTAATTTATTTGTTGTTCTCTAGTTAAAAATATTTAGTTTCATATACATAGTTTGGGGAATATAATGTTCACGACTGATAAGTATTATAAAGGTTGAAGTGCAATTTCTTGTTACAGTTAGTATATGCCTCTTTCTCTTGTATTATTAACCCACAATACGATTGAGAAGCTTTAGTTAGCTAAAAAGTACGAAGAATACCAATTGATTGGGAAAATAAAAGCTTTAATTACTTAAAAGCGAAGTAATTACAATGAATCACTCCAAAACCCTAAGCTCTTCCTCAGAACTCTTTCTAGATCTACATAACCTTACAATGCCTAGCCTTGCCCCTTTTTATAAGGGTTACAAGTTCCTAATTCCAATAGGACTGGGTTAAAAGTTCCTAGTCCCAATAGGACTTGCCTAGCCTTGCCCCTTTTATAAGGGTTACAAGTTCCTAGTTATAATAGGACTTGGTTACAAGTTCCTAGTCCCAATAGGACTTGCGTAGATCCTCCTGGATCAATTGTAAGCCATTTAACAGCTCGACTCTGATTTATTTTTACTATGATTTTCTATAGTATAGCTGAATTTAATTTAAAACAACAATTTGAATCAACAGATTGATATCAGCATACTTTACGAATCATAAAAAATACACTAATTCCTGGGATCCAACTATAGAAGAATTTATGTTGGTTAGTCTTAGATGTTGTATTTAAGATCTTGTCTATCTAGATCAAGTCTGTATATCTATGGGTACCTAGGCATCCAGTGTAACATTAAATTTTACCATTAAAATGCTTTACAAACTTTTGTATTTGTATAAAACTCGGTACCTAGTCCAATTTTTTGTTATCCTTCTACCTCAAACTGCATTCACAGTAGCCTGATCAGTCACACCATTCCATTTCCATTTGATCTTGTGAGCTCTCATCACCAGTGTATGTGGTTAGCTTCTCTACCTCCGATGCTCAGATGCAACCTTGAGAAAATCTTCAAAAAAGAAAGCATGGTTAACGTCCCCTAGCTCCAGCGGATCATTATCGCAAGGGAGTACATTACTACCAATATACAAAGGAACTTCTTTGTTACCAGTAGTATCATAGGAATCGATGAATAGAGGTAATAGAACAGGTTGTGTGGTACAAATCTTAATAGAGCTAATGTTGTGCAATGACTGACGGTGGCTCCCCGACATTCGGACAATAAAATTTGAAGCTTCTTGAATATATTTTATGGTGGCCCCCTGCTCCCAATCAAAAATATAGCTTTTGCAGCACCCAATAATAACCATAGCGAACTCACGCTTCTAACATTATTGGACCATGAGCAAGATCACCACCTAAATAATCAACATTCATGACTGATATATATCATAAATTATTATCTTTTCTCTATAACAGGTAATTGCCCCTCCTTATATAAGTTTTATACAGTTATTTCATAATTATTCTAAACTTTGAACCTTTTGATTCATATGGAGCATCTACAACACCTATAATTAATCTAAAACCTAAGTTTAGTAGCAGTCATCTTCAACTTTTAAATACTATCATTAATACTTGATTCTTGTATAGTATATTTAAAGATGAAATTTATTTCTACATGTTCTAGGTTATTCGTGTTTACAAATTTATATCTTAAGAAAATTTAGAGATCATAGATGCAGGGATTGCATATCTAGCCACAATAAACGCACTATTGGGCAATAATTCTAGAGAAGTAATATTAACACAGAAGAACTGGTTATGCACTATCAAATATTCACCAACAATTAATTATTACATATTACAATAGTTACTTTTATTCCTAACATTATTTTAGTTTTATTTCTAATATTAATCTTCACCTTTAATTAACAGATACACATGGATATCATTGAGATTGAAAATGTTGGCAAGGCTTTCTCAAATGTCTCTCCACCTTGTGTTATTCATACTAAGCTCTATCTCCAAATATCATTAGTAATAACCATTTGGATTATTATTTAAATAAATTAAAGTACATTTAGCAATAATGACAAACCTTGTTCTATGATAGATATAAGTTACAATTTGATATTCAAGACGAAGATGATTATATAAAAGTCATCTTATTTGATAGCCAAGTGCAAATGCTACTAGAGAATGCAGCAGCAACAACAAAAGAAATGTATCAAAAGGTAAAGTACTCATTATCAATTGCTAACATAATTTAGAATTGCAGTTCAAAAGATTTATTACACAATTATTATTCAAATATCTATAATTTCAGCTAATATTTAATTTACAAGACCAAGGAGAGTCATTGGTTACGCACTATCTTGAGAACAAACTGATGTGGCAAACCCGAGTATTTGGAAAAAAAATTGATGGATTCAAACATTGGTAAACCAAGCAGCACTTACAGGGTAGACACTACATCTATTATGTCAGAGATGGAACTAGAAACTCCACAGCAAACTACTGAAAGCCGTGTACCATTGGAGAAAAGTAAAAATGTAGCCAAGGAAATAGTAAAGTGAAAAGCCAAAAATAAAAATAAAGAGCGCATGAGATTAATCAAGAAGAGGTCAATTATATACATTACTTATTATCATGAATGTCTTCTATTATAAATATTAAATTTACTCAGGGATCTTTGGAATTCTAGCAGGCAATCATTCATCAAACTCCAACAAAACAAATTAGATATTCAACAATGAATATAAAAGAAAGCGAGGCCACTGCAAGCACTACAGATCTTCAAGAAATTGCTAACAATACTTTAATGCAAGAACCTGAACTCAAGAAAAATTCAACAAAAAGGGCATAGAAAGTTAGAGGATAAAGAAAACATATTTTAAAGAGTAATAAGAAAACAAAGATCTCTCATATAGAAGATAGTGAGGTAAACTCAACTTACAAATACATTTTGTTTTATAATAGACCTCTCTTATTAAAATCAATTCATTTATTTATTTACAGGTGGAAGAAATTAATAGTACTCTTCTAAAGTCAATCACAAATTTATCTTATGATTACGAACAACAAATGATAATATACAATTACAAATGTTTTTCCTAAATTATTTTTATCTTTATGTTAACTATGTATAAATCCAGAAAAATAGAGATAAACAATTTCAACAAATAAGTGATGCTGAAAGCAACAAACTTTTGACATTTAGAAGATCAATTGGAAAGAAATTATTCCAAACAAAAATTGGTGCGGATACAAGTAACACAAACCAAAATGAAGAAACCAATGAAAATGAGCTAGCCCAAGAAGCAATAAATGAAGACCAAAAGAAGAAGAAGAAGAAGAAGAAGATTCAAAAGCTCCGCTTATGGAAAATGATTCAGACAGTAAGATAAACTACAGTGACTATGTAGCTCAACATTATTTTTTATCAGGTATTTAGAGAATCAATTGAGACTAAGATATTTATAGTCAATTTTGATAGTATTATGTTATTCTATTTCAGCAAATTATAATTATTTAATTCATTAAATTTTTAGCATGTTATATCGATATTATCCATTAATCATAAATTTGACTTACGCTGCTTTCAATTTATGTGAAAGTATTTAGAGTTCCGTTGGGGATCTCTGTATTACTGATTCTAACAGATTCCTAGAGCAGCTTTGCACTTCATTTATGGTTGATGTCTATGAATTTCATTTTTTTACCAATTTGTTTTTGTATAGTTTTTGTTTGAGGTGTTTAATTATAATTTATTAACCAACAAGATGCAGCTTGGGCAGTTCATCTATGTTGATAGGCTAGAACTAGGATCTCCTATTCCAATCATCCAAGGAACGAAGATGATTCCTGGAAGACACCCATTAGTGGGGAACCCGGAACCAATAATGGATATTCGAAATAATGGGGTTAAAATAGAAAAGGCATATAACCAGAGATTCTCACCTAATAAACGAGGTTTTTGGGGATCAACGGAGTAGAATGAGGTTGATTTTCCTGCTTCTCTTATGGTTGTGAAGCCAATTCTTTTAGATTTGGATTCCATGAGTACACCTAGAAAAGAGAGACCTAATAGTAGTTCAACAAGAAATGGGGGTAACTTACCTGTTACTCCAATGGTCAGAACGAACATTGTTATCAGATCTTTAGTGAGTGGTGGCAGTTTTCTGTCTAAAATGGTGGACTTCAACAAGGGAGAGAGCAATGTTAGAAAGATTTGTGTTGTTCCGTTTTCTCCAATGTCAAAGTTTCCAAGGAACAAGAGTGTTACTGAACGAGAATAGAGGATTCCAAGAACTCCTTTACAAAATGTTGTAGGTACATTCTTCCTCTTTGCATTATTAATTTAAACCCTTCAAGAACAGCCTCATTGAGGTTTACATGAGTATATATGCTTCAAAGTTTACTCGAGTTTTAGGCCAATGATATAATATATACACCACATTTGTTGATGCACCCAAAAAATGCCTGTTACTGAAACATAAACCCTTAATCAGGAACTTTTTTAAGTAGAAGTTTGAACTTGAAATAGCCAATTTAGAG
This sequence comes from Kingdonia uniflora, assembly GCA_014058105.1. Lineage (NCBI taxonomy): Eukaryota > Viridiplantae > Streptophyta > Magnoliopsida > Ranunculales > Circaeasteraceae > Kingdonia > Kingdonia uniflora. Next base: position 1,155,526 of record JACGCM010000338.1, on the reverse strand, counting down.
AAGTAACTGAATTTTCTCTTTGCAATTTCAACCTTTTGTAGGAGAAGAAGAGTTGCAGTAAAGTAATCCGATGGCAAACAACAGCCGCGCTTTGCCAATGCCTTTACCATAAAAACTTAGCATACTTGGAAAGGTAACCTAAAGCTTTTATTTTTATCACCGTCCATTTACATATTTATTCAGCATTTTATTTAATTTATGATTTGAATTCTTACAGGAAGCAATGCAAAACAGAGAAACAAGTCAGACGGTTGCTCTCCAAGCACTAAGAGATGCCTTAGCCACAAAGAATTTAGTTCAGGTTCTCAAGTATGAAAGATTTCCCCAAAACCTTTTATTAATTGCTGAATATGATTTTCAAGATTTAATAATTATGTATTTCGCTGTTACAGAACCTTATCAGATTTGATCAGATCGGCGAGAGCAGATGCTCCAAGTACTTGCTTTGATCAGTTTCAGGAGTTCCATCAACATATTGTGGAAGCAATAAGTAATTTGGAGTCAGTTCAAGCAGCTACAGGTCTCGATGTGGCACAAACCCCATTGAAGAAATAGAGAAAGACAATCCCTCCATTTTACATGAAGTTTTTTACCAAAACAATCAGTCTGAGTTTAATTCATCAAAAAGAAGACTAGTGTTGCAGAAGTCGGTCTCAGCCACCTCATAATGAAATGATCAGAAAACTAACCTCAGGAAGCATTTGAGATCTATAACAAGAAAAGAACTATCGACTCCATTGGCAAAGCTTCCACTTGAAGTTGTTTTTGAAAATGATGAGAATGAAAAACCAACTTCTAGTTGTTTTAGCAACATAATTAAATTGGGTAAACATATCAAGTTGGAAGCTGGAAACTGGTTTATGGAGTTTTGGGAGGATACCCTAAAAAAGGGGTTGAAGAAACCGACGGGACCTACAACTAATGATGCTCAATAGGCCCCCAGTCTCTTATTCTTAAGGTTATCAACTTGGTAGAGGTGGAGCAATGTGACAGGAGTAAAAAGTTGATTCATCCTTAAGCATTACAAGTAGCCCGAAAGTTGAGAATCAAAGTGAAAAACCCATAAATATATCTGGATCAAAGTGAGTGTAGGAGGAAATATTGGTACGTAGTGTTAAGCTTAGTCAGAACTGGTATTTGGGATTGTTATGTTGTTGTCTTTGTTGCTTTTACCTGTATAAGCTTTATACAATTTATTCATTATGGCAGTAAGCATGTATAAGCTTTCTACAGTTTATTCGTTATGGCAGTTACGTACGTTACTCTCATTTGAAGGAACATGACTGGTTCATGGTTTCTACTATGTGTGCCCTGAACCAAATAGTATTCTACTATGAAATGAGAATGGTACCATGTTTTAGATCAACTGTTAATTACCGTGATCAAACCTTTACAATTTAGATCAACTATTAATTACCGTTATCAATTGTTAATTACCGCGATCAAACCTTTACAATTTATAGAATGTTAAGGACGAATTCTGTAAAAGCCTACTATTTGATGTCCAAAACTAAATATAGAAAACTAAAATGAAGTCTTGTATGAAATGTTTACAACTGAAAGAATCTTATTTTGGAATTCATCTCTGTGATCTGTCAAAAAAAATCTTACTCTCCAAAATTTCCTGTCTAGATTCTCTCCAAATACACTCTATCTCACTCCATATTATGTCTCTTTTTTGGTTACATCTCCCCAAAATTTCAAAGACAGTTAATACAGTGAAACAGAAGATGGCAGAGTTTTCAGGTCTATCTCTACATTAACTTGTATCCATATGAAATCTTATATAAACTGCCAGTTAGAAAATATAAGAGCTTCACCATCACCACAATACCGTGAATAACTACAAAATTTCTTAATCAAGTCACAAGCATGAACTTACAATTTACAACAAATAGGGTTGTCTGTTTCTTAGTTTTCACTGTTGTTTTGTTGCAAGAATTGAAGATCTCTGGATACCTATCTTCCTCGCCACCTTCAACCAATTTCTTTGCCTTCTCACTAACAATTCTATCTATCTCAGATTGTCCAACAGTTGGGAATACTACAAGAAGCATGACACGAAGTACTCTATCATCATCTTCTTCTATGGGGTCTTTATCAAAGCAAAAGACGTAGATAGCTTCGAGAGCCTTCCCTGCTTTGAGCTCCATGGTGATATATGGGGCTACCATCTTCAGCTTTACTCGACTCTACACTCGAACATAGCCTTTTGTCAGCTAATTATTAATAAGGCTTGATATTGCTAATTTATAAGGCTTTAGGATGATGATACTAGAAGGTATTATTCTACTTATATTATTTATAAGGCTTGATGTGCTACTTGATGCATGATTGATCAGGTGTAGGTCTCAGGTACAGCACCCAATTTTAGGTGAAGGTCTCAGGTGATCTAACTATTTATAAGGGTTTAGTAGAACCCCTAAAGATCACTGTAAGACATGAAAGGCAGTTCTGACTCATCACTGGGATTATCAACATCAAGAGCGGCATTAGCAACACAAAGATGATAATTTAACTATTAATAAGGCTTTAAGAGCACATTACCAATATCAAGAGACTAGAATGTGAACATAGATCATACAAGTAGTACAGTACAACTCGTCACAGAGCATTTTATAATGGATATTCTTAAAATTGACTAAATGTGTAGATATTTTGAGAATACATGTTAGCATTCAGAACAAATGAGCACTAAGTAAAAAAAGTAAAAAATGACTTTGCAAGTCAGTCGTTCTTTGCCTAAAGAGAAAAAAAAATTTATCTAAATAAAAGTCACGTTTTTTGCACTAGTTTTTTGTTCTCAATTTTTACTTGAGTCGTAATATTACGATTGAAAGTTAAGTTGTAAAAATAGTTTTTTTTTACAATTTTTGCGACACATTAGAACGTCGTTTTATGCATCATAATTAAATAACATAAATAAGAGTCGTAATATTCGTCGCATTAACCGCAATTTGCAACTGATATAGTTGTTGTTTTATTGGTCGAATTATAACGACTCTGCTATAAGTCACCAAATACGTAATATTTTTTCAATTTTACGACTAACATGAGGGTCGTATTAAACGTCATACAAAACACGACATAAATAAGGGTTGTTACAATCGTCATTTTTGATAAAACTTTGTAACATATAAGTACGTCGTATTATGTGTCACATGAAAAATGACTTCGATATACGTTGTAGGTACTGCCTTATTTTTTGCAATTTATTAATTTTTCTGTTGTTTTTTGCGTCTTAGGCAGACCCTCACGAATTTTAAATAATCAAACAAAACAATCAACTAACATATAAAACAATAATGACAAACAATTTTCAATAAAAAGAAGATAATGAAATACCAATTAAGATATCATGTCAAACAGCTTACTAATATCCAAAATAAAAATAGAAATGTCAAACAACTTACCAGGGTTGGCTTTAAATTCTAAAAAAAAATACAAAAAAATTATTTACTGGATAATGATAAAAATCATGAGCCAAGCTACGGCTTCACCTGCAGAGACATCACCAAGTGTACGACTCTCAACATACAAACATGTCTCTTCGTGAACAACTTCATCGATTATAACACTGTAAAACCCTTTAGGTGCAGTTGTATTAAACTGCACAGTTCCATAAGCAACATTAGTGCCAAACATATCTTTCAATATGCATGAATTGTCGCTCGATGACTCGGGAGGTGTTGGTGAACATCGTCTTCCCTACAAGTAAATTGAAATAGTACGAAGTTAACATTAAATGATAAAAACTATAAGTAAAATGTAAAAAAAAGTAGATTAAGGAGGACAAATTGAGTTTTGCGGCATAATTACAAGGTCTTCTGCGAATCACGCACAAATAAATCACCCACTATCACACTAATACCTCTAAAACAAAAAAGATTTAGAAGTAGTTGATTGACCCTCAACCCTAACCCCACAGACTCCTTCCTTCTTCTATTTCTCTCCCCAATCTCCTCCTCATTATCTGATTTATTCTCCAAAGTTAACATCTCCCCCCTCCTCCCGGTTTCCACCATTGTGCATTGGAGTTTCTTTCATTTACTTCAAGTTTGATTCAACCCAATCTTAATTAGTTAGAAGTTTTATTTTATTCATTGTGCATTGGGGTCTCTTTCTCCCTCTCTGAAATTCATGTATCTTTGATTGATCCACGGTAGAAGTGATTTATTGTAACGTTGGGGCTTGAGTTATATAGTAAGGAAAAGAGAGAGCACTGGAATTTTGTACATCATTATTGGTAATGGGGAGAAAACTAAGCATCCCAAGACATAAAAACAGTTTCAAAACATTCTCTTATAACCTTAGAGTAACTAAAGAAATTCAAGTAAATCTGAGAAGTGTGATAGTGCATACTGCTCCTCCTGTGATGCCAATAAAGAAAGCATAGACCATTTATAGATGTCCTTCACCAAGAAATTTGGTCCAAAGTGATTAATAGCCTGGGTTTCTCTAAGAATATTGTATGGTAGTAAACTAAGATGCAGTAGACATATGTAGAGTTATAATTTTTAAGATGGCTTTTATGGCTACTACTTACATGTGTAGATTGAAAGGCCAGGTAATTATGGAGAGACAAGGCGATTCAGAAGAGACAGTAGAGTACAGAAGCTGGTAAGGGCCTGACACACTGATGAAAGTATCCATTTATTTTAAATACAGCAAACTCAACCATAAGTTTTGGGATGGGCATAAACTTTTTAAAATATATAAAAGTGGATGCTTCTGTAAAAATTGATGGAGTACAAATCCTTCTAATCTATTAGAGCACCCACAGCAGCTAGGTGCACCCTGACGTGGCAGGATGAATGCCAAATCCACCCTCAAATCAACCCTATATCATTCACAGAAGCTAGGTGAATTGCTTACGTGGCAGGTACAAAATTTACCATGTGGGTGGATATGGGTTGAATTTATGCCACACGGTTTAGAAGTGCGCGTAGTTATTGAGCGCACTCTAGAACTGCAAGTAACTATTAACCACCAAGATTTTTCCACGTGTCATGCATCCAATGGCTCAGATTAAGCGCACTTCATAACTGTACATAACTTCAATGTCCATGATTTACATACATGGACGGCTGAGATTGCAAGATTTTCAAACGGCTAGTTTTTGCCGCACGGTTCAAAAGTGCATGTGCGGCATAAGCTTGTATAAAAAATATTCTTGGTTCCCCATTATTTCACCTTAATTTTTCCCTTATCAAACTTCTTCAACAAGATACTTAACGGCTATAAACGGCTAGTTTTTTCTCTATTTATAACCCCCATTCATCTTCTACTCTCTTTTACAATCAACTCATTCATCTTATATCTCAAAACTCAACCTTCTTCATTTCTTATCAATTGCGCTGAATCATGTCTGATGAAATCATTGTTGACCTTCTTAGACCTGACACATCACTCTCATCTTAGGAGTTATCGTCTTCGTCATCATCCAGTGACGAAGAGTTATTCCAGCGTCAAGTTGAGTTGTTGCACGAGTATGGCAAGATTATGATTGAGATGGGAGAAGCAGAAGAAAAAGGGAAAGAGGCGACATCATCACGGAGGCGGGGAGGTAGTAAAAGGGGATGGATTGACAAACGGAAAAGCCGTGAGCATAATTGGGGGAGGATAGCCTTAACCGGGATTACTTCGGTGACAACCCAAGATTCAAAGGTATCTCATTTCCTGGTCGATTCCGTATGAGCGAAGTTGTGTATCAACGTATTTATGATCAAATACTTTCTTTGAACCCCTATTTTATTCAAAGAGTTAATGTCGCTAAAACTATGGGCTTATCCTCGCACAAAAATATAACATGCGCACTTCGCATGTTATGTTATAGTATGAGCGCAAATACCCAAGAAGAATACCTTCGGATTGGAGAGTCTACGGCTATTTTGTGCTTGAAAGAATTTTGTAAAACTATTATAACACAATTCAAAACTCAATACCTTAGATCTCCCAATGAAGACGATACATTACACTTGTTAGAAGTGAATGGATCCCAAGGCTTCCCGGGGATGTTAGGTAGTTTAGATTGTATGTATTGGAAATGGAAGAATTGTCCTAACAGGTGGGCAGAACAATATACTGGGTATAAGAAAATCCCAACGGTGATTTAGAAGCGGTTGCATCCCAAGATCTTTGGATATGGCACGCATTCTTTGGGCTGCCCAGTTCTAACAACGACGTGAACGTCTTGCATCAAGGGTGGCTTTTTAATAACTTGTCTAATAGATTTGCGCCGCCATACAATTAATATATAGGCACAGTACCGCACACTATGGGTATTACTTAGCGGATGGAGAATATCCAAAATGGCAAACACTTGTTCAAAATATAATAAATCCATCCAACGATGCCGAAAGACATTTTTTGAAGATGCAAGAAGCATACCGCAAAAACGTAGAGTGTGTTTTTGGGGTATTACAAGCTAGGTTTCAAATATTGGCAAACGGTGCGCGATTTTGGAAACCTAGTTATCTAGGAAATGTTATGTACACATGTATAATCTTACACAATATGATCGTGGAAGATGAACGTCATACTTACATCCGACAAATGGACATTGATCCGGAGTTTTAAAAATCAGTGGATAATTAGAATGAGGACTTAAATCCAAGACACGCGATCAACACTATGGAAGAGTACATCCAGAAGGTTCGTGAAATTAGAAATGAATGAGCTCATTTCTAATTACGAGATGAACTTGTCGCGCATTTGTAGAGTCGGTGAGGGCCAGAGTAATTGCAGTCTTCATCATTGTTTGTTTATTTTCTAAAGTAATGTATTTCTTTTCAATTTTAATGTTGAAGTTGTAATGTATTTTGTTTTCAAGTCTTCATCATTGTAACATTTTAAGGTAACATAGTTTACTGTTTCTGCTTTTTGATTTTGCAATAATTTTAAGGATTACGAACCATTAATAACAATTTTATTAAAATAATGAAATCACATATATCTTAATAACTACTATTAACACTAAAAATTACATTAATTTTCATCACTAGAAATGTTGTCATCACTTGGACACTGCTCCTTTAGCTTCTTCGAATATTCTTTAATCTGGCTCTTCATCTAACGCCTTTGTACCGGTAGTAGGTTACTTGGGTTCGTTGTCATCACCTTAAACATATACGAGTCGTCGATGGCTTTATTTCGAGTTAGCTCCACTTCACGCCTCCTTTGGATCTCAGCCTCACTAGCAAACTTTAGTTCCCTTCGTGCTTTAGCTTTAGCGTCCTTTTTCTTTATTTTGCTCGTCTCTCTGATTCAGTGACTTCATCATGTTGGACATTGTCTCAAGCATCCTTTTCAAATGGTTCGTATTGCAGGATTGAGAGTGGTTTTCAGAATTAGATTGGGAGCTTGAGGAAAACATAATGGTTTTGTTTGTAAGGTAAGGAAGGAGCAGAGTGTAGAAGATTAGAAGGGAGGAGAGTGTAGGAGATGAATGACATTTATAGATGAAAAAAACTAGCCGTTAATATAGCTTTAACAAGTGTCCAAAAAAAACGAGCCGTTAATATAGCCGTTAACAAGTGTCCAAAAAAAATATAGCCGTTAATATGGCCGCTGAGTAACTTGTACAACAAGTTTCCAAAAAAAAATATAACCGTTAATATGGCCGTTGAGTAACTTATACAACAAGTTTCCATAAACAAAACTAACCGTTAATATGGTCGTTTAGTAACTTGTACAACAAGTTTCCAAAAAAAATATAGCCGTTAATATGGACGCTGAGTAACTTGTACAACAAGTTTCCATAAACAAAACTAGCCGTTAATATGGCCGTCTTCTTAACTTATATAACAAATTTCCATAATAAAGTGAGGTCAACCAGACTTGACACTCCTCACTTCAGTTCAGTCTCATATAAATCAAGCAATATTAATATTAGTCATTGATGATTGAGTAACTTGGACAACAAGTTTCCAAAACATAAATCTTAAAAAAGAAAAAAATATTAAAAATCCGAATAATACATAGTTTAAATAATATTAATTCACAACATAGTTTAAACAAAACATAAATAAACATTCTAAATAAAACATAGCCTAAGTAGGTCAACCTCTCTTCGTTTGGCGGGCCCGTCTGCCACGTGCGGGACTCTCGTCATAGGTACATTGCACAACCGGCTCTGTTTGGTAGGAAATAGACATCTCAGCTAGTCTCTCAGACGTCTCTCAGATGACCTCCTGTGCCCGGCTCAACTCCCTCCTTAACTCAGTATTGCTATCAGCTAGTTGCCTCGAGTTTTCATATGTCGCATACCATATTCCTTGGGAGTAATGCCACAACTCATCTACACTATACGAAGGTGGACACGGGTATGGTACCTGCATCACCGGGATCGGTATCCGTCTACGTTGATCATTCGGTCCTGCCACATCCATGAACCATTCCATATCGCGTGGATCACCGGTCGCCTGAACACTATAGTCTTGCACCAGTGAAGACGTAGCTAAACTCGACGTAGGTGGCAAGATTACATTGGGCCTCACTAGATCACGCCCGACCGACCAAATATTTCACGTCCTCTTTACTAAACTACAACTAATCTTGGGATTTGGATGAACGAGACGCCAATATGTCATGTAATATACGTTGGGAACAAGATAATCACGACCATCGAAGAAGTCCACATCCTTCAGACTCTGATATAATTCTCGATCGTACCTTGGGAATTCCATAATCTCCTAAGGGGGGTCATAGGGCATACTATCAAGCCCGGTCATCTGACGCATACACCGGTCTCCTAAATACTAAAGCGTATCATGGCCGTATGGGACTGACACCAATGGAACCCTCTGGATGCTCAGCGCTGAAGCAACTCTTACTTCTGGACGTCTCAATTGCATAGACCTGTGCCATGGTTACCAATCAATATTGGTTTTGTCCTTCCATTCTATCATATCTCTGATCACAGTAAAAGAGTGATGGATTTCAGACCCCGTACTCGCCCTTTCATCTCTCCACCCATAAATACAATGATAAATATGGTTAAAGTTTGTACCTTAACTAGATACATTCCAACCCGACAGTACTCAAAAAACCAGTACTCCAACACCGCATAGAATCTGGTGATCGGTCTCTTCACCTTCCCGACCCTCAGAACTGAGACTTCATCAAGCCCCCGATACAAAGCCGCTATAATTGGTGTACCCTAGTCAAAACCCGACGCACCAAGAATATCGTAGACTGTCAAGGCTGTAAGATAACCCGCCTGAAGGGATGTGGCACCATTTGAGAAGAAGATATTACCCATCATATAGGCAATAAATGCCCGTGCATACACGATATCCATTTCAGAGTCGTAATTGTGGAGATATGGATTCAAAGGCTTTTGCCACTTTTTAAATAGGAGAGAGTGATGTTACCGTACCTGATGTCAGAGCTTGTGATTCCTTGGAACATCTTTTCTGCTTCTACTAACTTGGAGTACCTTTTTTCATACGGGAGTTCGCGACCCCTCCTAAAAGATATGCCTATTAGCATGACGAAGTCTAACGGTGTGAAACTCAATTCCCCGCAAGGGAAGTGAAAGGTATGGGTGGAAGGCTACCACCACTCCAAGAGAGCATGAATGAGACGGTTATCTGAGTTTCCCGCATTAATCAAGCAAAAGTCCATAAAACCCATATCGTCGACCAACTTCTTCAATGTCGGGTACACAATAATCCATCGGTACCACTTCAGTACCTTATCCAATGATCCCCTATACTATAATTCATCTCAGTTTTGGCAAAAAAACCACATTAACACGTTAGAAGTTCATTCGGGCATTTCATCGAACATATTGCAATATACGTTAATAACACATCAAATTTACATAAAAACTTACCAGTATTTCCTCTGATCCAACGGAAATATGGACTGCGCCGTCTGGGAGGATATCTACTCGGTTCAACTCATCGTGCGATGGGGTGGGATCGTTGTCCGACGTCAATTGTAACGGCTAATTAATTGTGATGTTGGCGTTCCCCCTTAGTTTTACTTCTGCGTTAGAGTTACGTGTAGTTTTGGAAGTATTTTTCCTCGGTCGCGAACTAGAAGAACCCGACATTTTTAAGTGATTAACGGAAGAAATGGGCTGGGAAACTTATGGAGCAAGATTAGGTATGCCAAGTTAATGCCTTGGATATGTTGGATATGCTAATGCCTTATAATGCCAATGCCTTATAAGAATAAGCCTAAATTTTTTAAAATGAGAATAAGCCTAAAAGACTCAGAGTGATGTCACGCTGTTCTGAACCGTACGGTTATATTTTTATTTTTTAAAATACGTGGCATTTTCCTATTGATTGAATGGTACTCACGGTTCAGAAGTGTGATGGGACTATGATGGCTGAGATTATGCCACGTGGACTCATCTGGGACGTCCATTTATACGCGCAGTTTAGAAGTGCATGGGGTAAATTCACCTTGGGGTAGATTGGGGTGAATTGGATTCACATTGAAATTCATCCAATTCACCCTGTGAAATGTTGTGGATGTTCTATCTCAGAATAGTTTTTTATAAGCAAAACTCAGGAGCTTGAGTTTGCTTGGCTTTGCTGGAGTCATCTGATATCGCACAAAACAAACTCTCGCTGGAGATCCCGACCCAATTTCAAGTTGAAATTATAGGGGTAAATTAAAGAGGGTTATTCTGGAGGAACTGAACATAACATTTAGTTATACTATGAAAACTCTGGAAGACAGCTAAAAGAAAGAGTCTCACATCTAAGTTCAAGGGAAATATTGCAACTCGAAAGAAGCCTCTGGAATATACTTGTTTCAAAACACTAATATTTCCCCTAACTACCAATGGGATTTGGATGCTTTATGGGGACCAATAGAGACAAAATTGCAGTATTACAATTTCAAAAAAAAGAACATGGAGAGCAGTACCCACCATGAGATGCATACAATCAGCTTTGAGCTTTTTAATATATTATCATGCGTATAATTTACCCGTTGCATTGTTATTCAAGACTCGCCATTCAAAAATAAAGATGCTAGGGTAAGGAATTCTAAATGGTAACTGAACTAGGTTATTGGGTATACACATGCAACACCCCCTACAAAGTAGTTTTAATATTAATATATTTTTTGGATAAATTTGTACAATATAATTTGTGTCTTTTTTTTTTGAACTCAAAGATAGATAGATTAAAATAGAGAAAGGAGCAACCTAAGGGAAAGGGAATACAGAGTGTACAAAACTGACAGCCTCAGAAGGCTCCGAACATATAAAAGAGGGAAAGATAACACCCCTGGCAGCAAGAAAGTGTGCTTTATAATTACAAACACGATCAACAAAGTCAAAATGAAAGTCCTGAGACTGAGCTGTAAGAGCCCTCATGTCCGGGGCTAGAGTGAGCGTACCCCAAGAAGGTCCTCAGAACGGTTTGAAAAGCTATAACTAGCCACTGGCAGTCAGTGAGGAGGAGAACCCGGTCCAGTCCGAGCTTGTGGGCCGCCTCCATCCCTCGAATCGCTGTGATCGCCACAGCCTCTTCAGGGTCTGCTACTCTCGCTGAGTCAAACCTGCACAAACAATGGAATCATAATGAGTTTTAATAATGAACCCAGTTCCCCCCATGTTATCGGGCTTGGTCCACGCAGCATCCACATTAACGGTGTGCCACCCCTCATGAGCGTTAGGCGGGGTCTTGACAATCTTTAAAGGAGGGGAGTCTCTGGTATGTGGTACAATATAGAGTTTTGCCCTCTTGATCGCCTCTATAGGTTAAGTGCGCTTCTGCTCGAAGATAAGCTCATTCCTAGAAGTCCAAATGACGTACATAATGGCACTGAGGATGCTACAGTAAGCCGAGAGGCTTGCTATGCCGCCTTGCTTTCGGTAGCACTGGTGAATGGTCTTACTAACTGATTCAGAGTAGTCCCAATTTTGGAAGTCCAGGGAAAGGTCTGAATTATACCAGTAATCATGAACCTCTCAGCAGAAAAATAGTGTGTGCGAGGTAGTCTCCGTTTTGATTCCGCATCTAGGGCAGTTTGTATCCCAATCATCTTCTCCATACCATAATCTAAATTTTGTTGGAATTCTGTCCTGTATGGCTTTCCAAAGGAAAAGCTGTATGCGGAAAGGAACTGTCATCTTCCAGATGCTACCCCATAGGAGACCATCAGGGTCCTCTTTGCCATGGGCATTCGTCATTTGGTTCTGGTTCAGAAACACTGAATTGTGAATAGATCTCACCGTGAGAATACCATTTTTTCCTGTTTCCATCTAATGACGTCCCTTGCAGGGTGTCTGCTGAAAGGGATCAACATGATGAGCTCGGCAATGTCTTTATGGAAAATGGAATGTATCACATGAGTTTTCCAGGTGCGACTGTTCTGGTAAATCAGATCGATTACATGAGAGATAGGGCAGTAGAGTGGGACGGGCCCCATAAGCCTACCAAATTTAATGCTTGGAATCCAGGGCTCAAGCCAAAAATCCACATTTGTGCCATTTCCTATGTGCCAGCAGAGGTCAGGCCATATTCTATTCCTGGCTTTAATAATGCCTTTCCAAATCCAAGAATCCCTGGGTTGGGCTGTAACAAGCATAGGAGAAGCTTTGGGGTTGTACTTAGTGAGCATGTTGTAGGCCCAGAGTTTGTCCGGCTCTTTGATAATACGCCAAAAGTGTTTGGCCAACAAAGCGTGGTTATGGTGAAGGGTTGTGCGAATACCTAGGCCTCCAATTTTGGTTGGCCGACAAATCTTCTTCCAATTGATTAACTGCATTTTAGAATTTCCATTCTTGATTGTGCCCCATAGGAATCTGGCATTAAGTGAATCTCACTTGATACAAATTTTCTGGGGGAAAGGAAAAATAGCCACCTGAAAAGATGGGATTGCTGAGTTAACAGCTTTAATGAGGGTTAGCCTTCTGGCCTGGGAGAGATTCTTAGCTTTCCAGCCCTCAATTCTGCTAGACACTCTAGATATAATATCTTGGAAATTAAGGCTTTTATAGCGGTCAAAAGTAAGAGGCACTCCTAGGTATTTATCACCCGAGGTATCCTTTTTAATGTGGAGGATTTTCTGGATTAGTTTATGGTGACGGTGGTGGAAGTTCTTGCTAAAGAGGATACAGGATTTGTGCCAGTTTATATCTTGGCCCAAAACTTGCTTGAACGTATTGAGAGCATCTTTGAGGACTCTTGCTTCTTCCAGGTTGGCTTTAGAGAAAATGAAGCTGTCGTCTGCAAATAGCAGATGGGAGTACTACCTCTAGCCGGCTTGATTCCGTGGAGGGTACCAGTTTTCTCTTTATTAAGGATTATCCAAGAGAGGACCTCAGAGCAGATGAGGAAGAGGGACGGGGAAAGGGGTTCTCCTTGTCTGAGCCCCCTACCTGGTTTAAGGAAGCCGTAGGGGGTGCCGTTAAGGTTGAAGGAGAGGGCTGTGGTGGAGATACATTGTTGAATCCAGTCATACCATTTCCCACAAAATCCCATAGATTTAAGGGTGTCGTGAAGGAAGTCCCATACCACTTTATCGAAGGCTTTACTCAAGTCGAGCTTCACTGCCATATAGCTCGAAGCTCATTTCTTCTTTCTAAGAGTTGCGAGGATTTTCTGGGCCATGATAATGTTGTCAAAAATTTGCCGCCCAGAAATAAACGCATTCTGGGCTGGAGAGATGATCTTGTTGAGGAGGGGTCAGAGTCTGGCTACAAGAATCTTGGTGATAATCTTAAATTTGACGTTACAAAGACTGATGGGGCGAAAATGATATGGAGATTCTGGGTTTTTCTTTTTTAGTATGAGGGCAACGTTTGTATGGTTGAACTCCTGAAGCAAGTTTCCCGTTTGGAAGAACGCGAGAACGGCCTTGAAAAGGTTGTGCTTAACCGTGTCCCACGATATTTAGTAGAAGAGGGGTGTGAAAGCATCGGGGCCAGGGGATTTATGCGGGTTAATCGAGAAAAGAGCTTCTTTGAGCCCCTCCAGGGTTGGATCCTTAGTGTGTTGGGCGTTGTCTTCATCCGTGACATAATTTGTGCCTTCGGTAGTGTGAAGTTTTGGATTTGGTATGTACTGAAGCCATTTAGTTTTCCAAGTTTGCCCCTCTAAATTTTTGTTTTTACCAACAACTACTTCTAAACCAGTTGATAAAAGCCTAAAAAGAAGGAAACTACTTTAACCAACTACATGACTCTCTCTAACATCAATTTTTTTTTTATGACGTTAATCCTTGGTGGTAACTTCTATGGGTAGTAAAAGTTGATTATGTGCTATCTACAAATTTTATGCATACTTTAAGAAAATACATCATATATTTTACTGAGCAATGCATTTTATAGTCTTTGTAGTTCATGTCTTTTCAACACACAAAAGGAAGAAGTTGCAAACTACAAAATAAGCAAAACATTAATAGCAGGGTTCTTTGGCATACTTGAGCCTAAGAAATCATCTTCGAAGTGCTTCAAAAATATTTTCTTTATAAGCCAAATAATTCTTCATGCCTTGTTTTCCAATCTGGCTCTCATTTAATAAGCGCAACGGAATTTCCTGCTTTAATCACGAAAAAAATAAGAAACAACTCAACGAAAATTATCTTTTGATCTAAAATTGTATATAAATAAGAAGAAAGAAAAGATTCAGAAAGACATTTGATGAAGTGTCAAAACAAAAAGCAAATAACGAATAAATATAAACAACAACAATTGATGTCTTCTTATTATGAGCAGTAGCTAGCACCCAAAGATCATTTTAGTGAAGCAGGACTCTTCTTTGTAGGATATCTTTGAAGCAGTCTGAGTCTTGAGTTCGACAACGTCTATCAAGGTACTCCCACTGAAATTAATGTATTGTCCAGCTTATTATTTTCTTGGTTTGTATAAGTTGTGTGATCTAATGTTGAGAGGTGACAGTAAAATAAACCAAACAAATACTCCCACTGAAATTGACAGAACAATAGGAGCAAAACCTAAACTTATACTAGTACTCAATTAAAGATGTTGACAAAATCAGAAGCAGATGAGCAAATATTCCCACTATAGTTATAAAGCATGGTATAGAAAGGAAAAAAATTAGTAGGACATTGTACCTAAATAATAAAAACATCAATCACGTTAATGGCCAACAATATTTGTACAGCAGCAACATTTGCATTGAAGGCTTGGCATCAGGTTCTCGTAAGGTAATTTACCATGAAGAAAATCGTAAAAGATGACAGACATCCCATGATTCCATTTGTACATTCATTTAAACTTAGATTATTGGTCCTTGGTGTTCACGGGGTTATGTTCAGAAAACTGTAACTATGTTTGAAACACAACTGAAGTTTGTTCCAATACTTATATTACAACGCCATCTATAAAGAAGGATCTGCCTTCTAAACTACTCTAGTGAAACTAGGACTTCTTTTCTTTTATGAGACATATTTTTTTTCTAGGAGCAGCCGAGGTCTATAGCGGGATTCTTTCGCTTGATGGATAAGAGCTCTGTTGCTAAAGTGAAATTCGCGCTAAGAGCAGCAAGAAATTCTCTAGACGCTGGACCAACCCGAGGCACTATAGATCTTGGTTTTTTACTAGGGGTTATGAGCAAGGCTGCCTAAGCTACTCTTCGCCAATGGACCAACAGGCGTCGTGCAAGCATTCTCAATCTTTCTCCTTTGCCCTTGCAATTCCATAACACCAGCACTAGCTCTAACAGAACTCCCACCTCCTACAGAAAGTTTGCTCCGCTGCGTTCTTAGGCTTCCTCTTTTTCCATTTATTTTTTATCCTACGGCTTCTGCGTTCTTAGTCATGCATGCGTCTTGTGATTTTTGCGTACCTATGCCCTGTCCTTAGTTCTAGAGGAAAAACACGTCTACTTTAAAAAGCAGATTCTTGATGATAGGACAGAGAGTGAAGTCGGGGTCAAAAAAACTCTGGACACCCACTTTCGCCCAACTTTCAATCTTTCTTATCCTCCAGAAGCCTAGTAGCATATGAGTCACTTGCCAATGACTTGTTGATATGCTAGCGGGTTATTCTCATAAGAAGATTAAAGGCTTAAAAGGGGGGCCACTCTAAGAATTTGTCTCAGTTCGTACCACTACACAATAGTCAGATGTCTTGGTCTATTGCTAATCTCTCCACACGAGTTGTGCTTTCTAAGAGCATCCACAGCAGTTGGGTGGATGGATTCGCCCAAAAGCAGGGAGAATCCAATTCACCCCACAACAGTTTTGAATCCACCCAAGGTGAATTTCTAAACCGCAGTTCAAAACCGCACGTAAAAACAGATGTCCCAGATGAGTCCACGTGTTCTAATCTTAGTGGTGAATAGTGTCGCGCAGTTCTGAAGTGTGCGCAATGGGAGCCACTGAGAACTTGACATGTGGCTACGCGCAGTTCTAAAGTAAGAGTAATGAGAGCCATTGGATAAATGACACGTGTTATAATCTTAGTGGCGAATAGTGCAGCGCAGTTCTGAAGTGCGCGCAATGGGAGCCACTGAGAACTTGACATGTGGCTATGCGCAGTTCTGAAGTGAGAGTAATGAGAGCCATTGGATAAATGACACGTGTTCTAATCTTAGTAGTGACTAGTGTAAGCGTTGTTCTGAACCGCGCGCAGTGGCAAATGCACTTTAGAACCGCGCGGCGTGAATTCACCCCAAATCTACCCACAGGGTGGAAAATCCACCCTTGGATGAATTTTGTTCTTGCCACGCCAGGTATTCACCTAGCTGCTGGGAGACGAATTGGGTGGAAAAGAGAGTAGATTTCAAAATTCACCCGCTACGTCAGGGTGTACCTAGCTGTTGTGGGTGCTCTAAAGGTTAGTCGGCCCTTCTACTCTACTATCACCAAAAAAGTAGTTAGAAGGTCTACTCTTTTATAGTATAGTAGACATTAAAGCTACGAAACCATAAAATCCACATGACCACTACGACATAGAATAGGCTTTCCCTAGCTTTAGCTCTTTCTTGTCTTGCGTCCCTAAATTCTTATTCAGGCGTATGACTATGTCACAGGAGTCCTACACGCTTTCATCACAAGAGCTAGCCTATGACATAAATGAAATTCTGACATACTTAGACACATTTCAAAAGACTAGAATAGGGCTTGAGATCCCAAAAAAAAGGATACTCATTTTCTATTCACTCACAATGGCATGCCTTCATCTAGTGTAAAGCCAGACTCCACCTAGGGTATGGCTCCTTTCTTGTGTTTTAGCCCACGCCTTCTAAACTACTTTATTAAAAAATAGCTCAATCTTAGCTCAATCTGCTTGTCTTATCTCTTAACTCTTTTTTAACGTACGCAAGTCCAGCTACTAAAGCCCTTATCTTGCCTCTTTTTATAGCCTCCGTCTTGTTTTTAAACCCACCCCATCTTCTAAACTGCTTAAAGTGGTAGTTTTAAAACAGCTCCATTATCGTATTCTCGCGAATCTGTTAGAATATTGTGGTGGATAAAGGCCAACACATGTTGATCTATGAATATATGAGTAATAGGCCAGAGTTTGGCAAATCTCTAATATGATGAAGGTGTGTAGAGTTTGAGCTGGGAAGAAAGGCTCCAAGTTTTTCTTGATATTGCACATGGAACTAGTTATCTTCATGAACGGTCTGTCCCACCCATTGTGCATCGGGATCTGAAATATGCTAATATACTTTTGGATAAATCGATAAGAACTAAGGTTTCATACTTTTTGGGCTGTCCAAGGAAAAAATATTTGACGATAAAAGGACGAGCTTAAAGGGTACATATGGTTACATAGGTCCTGACTACATAAGCACAAGGAAGTTCACTACGAAGAGTGACATTTATAGTTTGGAATTATCATCTTTGAAGTAATAACTGCTATTCACCTCCAGCAAAATCTAATGGAGTACGTGAATCTTGCATCCATGAGTCCAGATGGAGTTGTATAAATACTAGATAAGCAACTTGTTGGAAAATGTAATATTGAAGAGGAAATGGTTCAATGCCATACCTGAAATAGCACGACGCCGCGTTTCAAGCCATCTTAGCAAGGAATAAAATACCATGTCTTCTATGAGAGGCCCTCGTCAAGTGTGGAATTATGCAACATTGCCAACAAGAACGACAAAGTAGGATAGTAATGAGTAATCCCACACTATATCTAATCAACAGCAACATTTTTTCTATATTTGAGACTTCAAAAGCATGGAATAAGGTCGCATTTTTTATAATTGACTGACATCTTAAACCGAAATCTATGGAAGCAAACCCTTACACAGAAATCTATAGAAGTAAACCCTATAATTTGAAAACTAGAAGTGGGTCACTCAAAATCCCTAATTTCATAAAATAAGTTAAATTGGAACCCTAACTATGCACTTTACCAAATTTAAAAGCCACCATAAAACAATTATCAACTGAAATTGATTATGGATTGGAGAAGAACAAGGAAAGATAGATAGAGATACCTTTGATTGTAGGAGGAGAGCGAGAACCACCAGCGAAACTGTAATCGTAGAAAGAGATGCCACAAATTACAGAGTGGGAATAGGGGAATTTGGATAAAAACGTGGGGAGTTGGAAGTTATTCATTACAGATTCGTTCTAATTTATGGGAGAGAAGTAATATTTTTAGAGGGGAACCTTAAAGAAAGAGAGGGAATTTTCGGCGGGGAATTTAGGTAGAGAAAAAAAGTGTCAGGGATCTAATTTTTAGTAAACTCTAACGTAACACAGTTGGCTAGTTGGCTAGCTGGCTAGTGCAACA
Organism: Kingdonia uniflora; assembly: GCA_014058105.1. Taxonomy (NCBI): domain Eukaryota; kingdom Viridiplantae; phylum Streptophyta; class Magnoliopsida; order Ranunculales; family Circaeasteraceae; genus Kingdonia; species Kingdonia uniflora. The sequence continues at coordinate 1,136,835 of JACGCM010000338.1, read as the reverse complement.
GACTAGCAGTGTTACAAACTTAGCAGACATAGTCTGTTGCCAAAAGTTAAGCATGTGTGTTGCTAAAGGTCCTTTTTTTGGTAGTGTATCTTAAATTGTTATTATAATTTACACAAGATCAATGTCATTAGAGAAATCCAATAAACATGTAATTACAAAATAAATCTAATAAGATGTTCTTAATCTAGTATACTGCAAGATGTTAAATTAAGAGAAAATTAACAAACAAAAAAGGAAAGCCTTAAGCATAATAATACATACCTCTTTCCAGGTTTTAATAATTCCATGCAATTTTTGCTCTTACCAATTCAATCAGAAAACCTACAGCTACAATAGGGAAAAAGATTAAAGGAAACCAATAAAATTTTACCCCAATGTAACTCATGTGAGAAAAAATTGGGAGAATAAATTATATACTCTGTGAAGTTGATAAAAAAGCTTCAAAATTGGAAGTTATTCTATCTCTTTCTCTATCAGAAAATAGAGAGTGGAAGAGACGTGAGATGTATAGAGAGATAAAGAGTGGGGTAATTAAGATTAAATTGAGATTAGAAATTTTCGGAGAAACCCTTAGCTGATCAGATTATGGTAGAATTATTGGAGATTGATTGATTTGCGCGGGGTTAGGGTTTTTTAGGTGTTTGATTTGAGAGGGAATTATAGAATTTCTTATAAGAGAAAAATTCGTAAAGAAATACATGGATTGGGAAGTTATATTTCAACTTTACCTCAGAGATTTAAGGAATCCCAACTTGATTGGATCCTGATTTTGGATTTGTGCGGGTATATAGGTTTTCTCTTCATTTAATTTGAGCGGGGAATTAATAGAGTTTGTTATGAGGAGAAGGATTAAAGTTGTATATTGCTAATCAAATAAAGCGACTTGATCAAGCGTCTAAATTAGAATAGTTTTGAAACTCCTTAAATAGTCGTATGTTTTAAGACATAAATAAGAAGGGAAACAAATAAAACGACGGGGTTCTAAAATTGTGACTTCTAATGGAAGTCGTATTTTTCATTCAAAGTATGACATATGCGTCAAGTCGCAAATTACTATCCAAAAGTGTTAGTATTTACACGTTTTTACGTAGTGTGATACCCTTCAAAATTCCTCATGGCAACTAATGTTGAAATTCTTATTACACTCAGCTTTCTAATACATTGGTGCCATTTCGAAACACAAGTAGCCAGTGGAACTAGAGGACATCAAAGTCCTCATGTCTCCCCTTATTTACCCAATATATATTTGGTCCTAAGAAGGAGACTCAACTCAAATTCCCATCAACATTCTAGAGTTTACTGAACTGATTACATTTATATTTCAAAAGTTAATGCAAAACCTCATCTTATTCTCAAAAATAACGCGTTTGCACGCACATATGCGCATGCATAGCTGCTCGTAACTAAAGATGAATATAATCATGTTTCTTAGGCTTTGCTTGCTAAGCTAAAGCCTGTAAGCGGTTGCATTTTGTACGCCGGTGAAAAATCTTGCATCCCAAGATTTTCTGTTTTATCTCCTTTATAACATCTCAGGTTGACTTACTTTATAGCAACAAAATTCTTGACTCCTTCCTTAGTCAAGGCGGTGGTTAAAATTCTCTTAAATACCTAGTCTGGTCTCCCTAACTAATACTTTTCAATCAAATGGAAAATTCAAGATTTAAAGAGGTTACCATCCTTTGTTACCAAGTTCCCAACAAGGTGAACTAATTAACTAGTTCCTCCTACCATCCTTAACTAATGCATATATACATACTGTAGCTTTCGCTACAAAATGGCAACTTGCAAAATTTATTCTAATCACAATTGTGTAACTTCCCACATACCAAACCCTTCTCTCTCCTTCTTATTGGTTCTACCTCACCAATGTCGGCTGACTACGATGAGATCATAGGCTCGCACAATATAGCAGTGGAAGAAAAAGAGCTATCGGAGCTCCTTGAAGGGGTCTCAACGCACGGCCCGATCCCCATCTTATACCTCGATGAATCGATGTGGATGAACCTAAAAACCCAATGGAAGTTCGCGATTGCATTTAAGTCGATCTCCCCCATCATTAAAGAGCAAGTTATTATGGATAGAGTCACACGAGGGTGGGCAAAGATCGCCCCACGTATTCCCCCGCTCTCCTTTGAACAAGAATCGAAAGTCTTCGTGGAAACTTTAAGAACCAACGTGACCAACAACTCATTTTGAATTTGCCGCCCGTGAATGTGTTTGGATTCTCCTTGTTGCAACAGCCCTTTAACCCCATTTTACACCAATCTGAACTCAGATTTACTAGGTCTCTATGTTGGATACAAGTCTCCGATTTACCCTGCTGCATGTTGGGTAAGGATATGTTACGTATCATGGTCAACAAGATTAGCGAATATATCCAGGATGATTGGGAAGAATATCCTACGACGACTCGCAGAACATGTTTTGTTCGTATCCTTGTTAATCTCTACACGGAGAAGCCGTTGGTTTTATCCATACCCATTTCGAGGCCGAGACAATTCGAAGATGCTCCAGTCACGGTAAGATATGAAAGGCTTGAAGGTTTTTGGCCATATTGCGGCATTATCGCACACCCCCTCTCCCTTTGTCAACGGTTTGAAAAGGTCATGCAAAAGAGAACTCGACTAAATATCCACACAAAATTTGGGATCCACTACGGTGCCCATATACAAGTTAACCCTCCCAAAACTATTGCCTCTTCTCCATTTAAAAATTTATATACCGGATATCAAAACTCGAACCCACAACATAACCCCTTTTTCCATCCCAGTTATACAAACAGTCGGGACCAAGAGGTAGCAGCAGCTACGGTGATTGAATCTAGGACGACCGCTATCACCGTTTTGCGTACGGCCGCGACAGTCGGGATAATTGAACCAATTGTTACGAAACTCTCCCAATAAGACTCGGCATGGCTTAATATGGCTCGGCAGGTAACGAAATCACAACCAAAATGGCAGCCTCTCCGCCACAGAGGGAAATTACACGTCTTCGGGTATGCTGATGAACAGTCCGCTTCTCAGTCGACCGTTACAAGTTTTGGTGAGCCCAACAGAGCAAAAGTACTTGATTTCGATTTGAATCTAGCCGACTTTGGGTTCAGGCAAAATGACTATCTGCCCAAGGGGCCCACTTATCCCAAAACGGTATCATTATGTTCCCCAAAATCTCTTCCCAAACTGCTTCGAGAAAATTTTAGACGAGTTTTTGGGTCCCACCAGGACACCCCCACTCAAAGTATTTTCAACAATCAATCAAACGCTTTGGACTTGCAGGTTGTGAGCCCAACTCATAGGGGCCCATATCATTTTCCCTCAACCCCAACACCAAGGCCGTATCCATTCTAACTGGACTCCAATTTTAAGCCCACGATCCTTATATCCAACTCGCTGGGCAAAGACAAGGTGGGCTTGGGCTTGGGCCAGCAGCTGGTGGACCTATCAAGTTACACATCGCCACTATCAAAGAACCCAACTTACAGTTCGGTTATACGGCGACCTAGAGGACCCCACCTCCGGCAAAGACCAGCCCCCACTCATTATCTGTTCCCCCTTAGCCCGACAGACTCTTACTCTCCATCTCACACCGTATCGAGCCATTGCCATAGTTCTCATCCTCCAACCCCGAACCACTTGAGCTCGGTTTCTCGACCCCCGAACACACCAGCTGGGTCACACCTACTTACGGAGATATTTTCAGTCGTTGCTTTGAAGAAAATGTTAATATGATCGATAGCACCTCTCAGACATCAAAAACACAGAAACGGGACCGCCCAGCCACTGCATCACCGGAGGAAGGTATGGGGGACTCACACCACCCCACCAAGGTACGCGTTATCTATTTTTCTCACCTTCATCATTTCTTTAACCAGACTAAAATTGCCTTTCTCAAAAAAAAAATCCGTTTTGTTCTGTTTTCCCGTGTTTGCATGTTGCAATCCGCAGCTCTAGTGGTGACCGGGGTAGACCCCCCGGATATAGACCAACCAGAATTCGATCACGTCTGTTCCACCGTATACGCCGTTTGAGACTTGATTACCCTGTCCTACAGAAAGCCTCCAGGGTTACGACCCTTAGGCACTGCTGTGTCCCGTGTCTGAACGTGGATAAAAAGCTTTCGGGGGTCCCAAAGGAGCTTAACTCCCGTACTGACCTGCATAGTTGGATAGCCTCAGCCTGGACTGCCAACAAATGGCAGGGGCACAGACTGTACCCATCCAAGCCACTCAAGTCGAATATAGAAAACGGGATGAGGCTTGCTATTTCTCGTAGCACTTTCTGTACTGCCGTTCGTCCCCTTATTCTCTCCCCTCGGCCAAAACTGTTGACCGTCGTTTTGCCAGCCCTGATGTCTAGCTACTGGAAATTTCCCCACGGGTCAGGGAACACTACGAGACGCCAGAAGCTCAACATTTCCACCCTCACAACCGAACCTCTATCCCCCAGGACTCAACTTATCTCAGAAGCGGGCCCGACACCGGCCCTCGGTGACAAATGATTGTTCTCTCCTGGAATTGCAGGGGGAGCGGAAAACCCTCCACCATACGGGAGCTCCTAAATATCCAAAAGAAATATGACCCGAACATCATGTTCCTGGCTGAGACTAAAGCTGTGACGGGGGACTCGTTTAAGAAGATTGCTAAGTTGAGGTATGAGCATTCTCACATGGTGGCTGTGACGGCTACCCATGGGGGTAGACTCTGGCTGGCCTGGAATAAAGGCATTGATCTCACCATTCTCGCCTCCACCCCCAGGGGTATCGACGTTCTTATTTCCTCCATGGGACACAACCCTTCGTCGAAGTCCCCTCCTGTACAATGGATGTGCTCTTTCACTTATGGCCCCTTGAGACTAGAAATTGCACCTCCTATTGGTCTGCCATCTCTCATATGGCCAACCACATCCCTACCCCCTGCCTCATTATTGGTAATCTGAACTACATCGTTTCGCGCGAGGAAAAATTTGGCCGTATCCCTTTCGATTGCACCCTCCCCAATCCTTTTGAGGATTTCATGTTCAACTCAACAATGGTTGACCTAGGTTTCTCTGGGGTCCCCTTCACATAGTCCAATAAGCGTAAAGGGACGGACATGACCAAACTTCGGCCAGACCGAGCCCTTGCCTCTTCCTCATGGTGTACCAACTTCCCTGATGCCACTATTCTAAATCTTCCCATCATTGGCTCGGATCATGATCCTATCCTCCTCAACACTGCCCCCGTCCCTCACCACTTTAAAGTAATTTTATTTCCTATCCATCTGGCCTGATCACGCCGATTACCAAAAGGTCATCAAAAAAGCATGGGCAGTCGAGCAAACTGCCTCTCGACCTCTCAGGCTATGCAAGAAGCTGCGCCACACCAAGAACGAACTGAAAACCTAGAACAGAGACGTTTACAACATCACCCTTGGTACGATTCAAAAACTCCGAGCGAATATTTACAACCTCCAAAAAGATCCTTCTTCTGAGCAAAGAGTCTCCGATGAGAGGCACATTCAGGAAACACTGGAAAATACTATGAACCAAGAGGAAACCCAGTGGATGGACAAGTCTAAAGAGCTATGGCTTAAAGAAGGCGACCGCAACACCAAATTTTTCCACATGTCTACCATTTGTCGCAGAAGAAGGAACGTTATTCTTAATATCCGCAACGTTGATGGCTCTTGGGCACACGACTTAAAGGCTATTGGCGACGCCTTCTTTGAGTTATATAAGACTCTCTTTACACGCAAATAGAAGATCTTAACATCATGGAGCGTCTGATCTCGAACGATGAAAATTCTCTACTGACCAAGAAGCCTACCTTAGAAGAAGTTAAAGAAGCCCTTTTCTTGATAAATCCCCATAAATCCCTGGGCCGGATGGTTTTACGCCCCTCTTCTACCAAAAATCCTGGGATACCGTCAAATATGATCTTTATCAAGCCATCCAAGCCTTTTTCCAGACCGACCACCTGCTAGCAGAATTCAATCACACCAGCATCACCCTTATCCCCAAGAGGAAGAACCCCACTAAACCTGAACATTTCTTACCTATTAGCCTCAGCAACGTCAAATTTAAAATTATTACCAAAATCCTGGTTAGTAGGCTTAAACCTATCCTTCATAAGATTATCTCCCCTACCCAAAACGCCTTCGTCCCCGACAGACAAATCTTTCACAACATCATCATGGCCCAAGAGATTTTTAAATCCCTCAAAAAGAAGAAAGGCACCTCTAGCAGTATGGCGGTTAAGCTGGATCTTAGTAAAGCCTTTGACAGGGTAGAATGGCATTTCCTGGGTGATACCATGAAAGCCATGAGTTTCTGCGAGAAATAGTGTACCTGGATACATCAATGCATCTCAACCACTGCACTGTCCTTCAATCTGAATGGCTCCCCTTATGGGTTTCTTAAACCTGGTAGAGGTCTCAGATAAAGAGATCCCCTCTCCCCCTTCATTTTCCTCATTTGCACAGAAGTTCTCTCGAGGATTATCCTTAAAGAAGAAAACAGAGGGGCCCTTCATGGCATCAAAACTGCTAGAGGTAGTACCCCGGTCTCCTACCTTCTCTTTGCCGATGACTGCTTCCTCTTCTACAAGGCTAACTTGGAAGAAGCGTGCACTCTGAAAGATGCTTTGGATACCTTTAAAAATGTCTCTGATCAAGAGATAAATCTAAAAAAATCTTGTATCATCTTCAGTAAAAATGGTTACCAAAGGCATCACCGTCTTATCCAGTGTCTTCTGCATATTAAAAGAGACACGGGCAGGGACAAATATCTTGGAGCCCCGCTTGAGTTTGACCGCAAGAAAGGCCTTAACTTTTAAGACATCATCACTCGGGTCTCCAGTAGAATCAAGGGCTGGAAAGACAAGAACCTCTCTCAAGCGGGCATAATCGCCCTTTTTAAAGTTGTTATCTCAGCAATCCCCTCCTACCATATGTCTGTCTTCCCTTTCCCCATTAAGACCTGTAAGAAGCTGGACTCCATAAATGCTTGTTTCATGTGGGGTACAAACAACACAGGGAACAACAAGACCCACTTTATTGGATGATAAAAGATTTGTCGCCCTAAAGAGCAGGGAGGGCTGGGCATCATGACGGCCCTCGCCCACAACCAAGCGCTCCTTGCTAAACTCTTCTAGAGAGTCATCAAAGAACCTGACAAAATTTGGGCTTACAACCTAAAAAAACGGTACTCCCCCAAGAAATCCCCGATGATCTCCTCTCCAAAGCCCACTGACTCATGGATTTGGAAAGGTATTATTGCCGGTAGAAACCGTATCTAGTCGGACCTTATATGGCATATAGGTGATGGTGAAAGCGTCGACTACTGGTTAGAACCCTGGATCCCGGAAATATGCTTCAGTCGGCCATGTGGTCCTGCCCCTGCACACCGTACGACCTCTAAAGTGTCGAATCTCATCTGCCCCTTACAGCACCGCTGGAAGGAAATGCTCATCCGTTCTTTGTTCTACCAAGATGTGGCAGATATCATCATCCTCATCCCTCTCAGCAAATCCCTGGCTAAAGACACCCTCAGATGGAGAAAAGAGAAGAACGACATCCTTACGGTTAAATCTGCCTAACTTTCCTCTCTTCTGACTGGTAAGGAGACTGATCGGGACAACAGTGAGGAAAATGCCAATGACCCCAACTGGGCAGCTCTCTGGCAGATGAAGGTCCCAATCCGGATTCAACACTTTCTCTGGAAAGCAATTCAAGATGTCATCCCCACCAAATGCAACCTCTGGAACGGAGATGCTACCTCTGCCACTACTTGCCCCCGGTGCAGAGAAGAAGAAGAAACCACAACGCACGCCCTTTTCTTCTGTAAGAATGTTAAAGACTTCTGGTATGGTTTCGACCCCTCTTTAAACATCGACTCATTGCCCTACACTGAGTCCCTGGATGGCATTTTTAATTTGTTGGCCAGACAAGAAACGGCCCCTTCTGACCCCTTATTGTGGAGGAAGATTAACGCCTTTTGTTACATTATTTGGATGAGCGAAAACGAATTGATTTTAACGATACTAAGCCTAACCCAGTTGTTTCTGTGAATAGGGCCAAAAGTTACATTTTCTCCTCAGGCCTCAACACCAATCCGATGTCCAGACCAACAGTCAACTTTCCATTTCCTGCGGTTGAAGACGGGTGACATATTATCATGGTGGACGGGGCCTGGCCCAAGAGGGACTCCCTGGGGGATCGGGATTCATCATTAAAACTCATAATCTTGTATGTGTTGGTGCAGGTTTTGACTCCGCCAGGGCGGCAGACCCCGAAGAGGCGGAGGCGATCTCCATTATCTGAGGAATGGAGGCGGCGCATGGGAGAGACATGGAGAGTGTGGTGGCTCTCTTAGATTGCAGATGTTTAATCAGTGCTTACGCGGGGAGTTCAGCTGACCTTTCTTGGGGCGCCCTCACCCTTGTGCCCGAGATGCTTGCGCTTGCCTCCCGTTTTTCTGAGTTCAGTTTTCAGTTTATTAGTCGTTTGTATAATTTTGAGGCGCATGTTTTAGCCGCTTTGGAAGCTTACTCCCCCACTTTATCCCTTTTTGAGCCCGCACAGGCGGAGGAACTTATTAACTCAGTTGTATCCTTGTTGCCCATTGGGGCTTTTCTATAATAAGTAACTACATTGACTAAAATAAAAAAAAATAAAAAATGAAGTGGTGGCTATGTACACCTAATCACAAGTACTATATCTAATATTCTAAGATTTATTCAAGAGTTTTTTTAGCTTATACCCCCATTATGTTTGGCATATTACTGCCTACCCCCATATTTGCCACATAAGTGAACACCCCCATTTTGCCCTTGACTGTCAGTCAATAGGCTTTGACCAACGGTCACTTGACTTGAGAAAAGCTTAACACGTTTTTGCCCCTCACACGTGAAGATCACGTGATCTGCTCACCTATCTCACCAAATTACCACCGATTACCATCTCACGCGCTTCCCACGTGCACCTTAGGCAAGTGTTTTCCCCCAAATTGATCTAAGCTCTCTCTCTCTCTCTCTCTCTCTCTCTCTCTCTCTCTCTCTCTCTCTCTCTTCTCTCTTCACCATCAAAATTGTTGGACAATGTTTCTCTCTTCTCCATCATAGCTTCCTTTCTCTCTATTCTCTGTAACTAGAACTGAGGTAATTAGTGGATTAATGGGTGGTGGTGGTGGTGGTGGTGGGCTAAACGAATCTGAGGTAATTAGTGTTATCACAATTAATTTGAAGTCTTGCAAATTTTTGAAGTGGGGGGTAAAGACAAAGTGCACGGAACTTAATGAGGGGTGAAGGCAAAGTGCAAGCAACTTAATAGGGGTAAAGAAGTCACGTGATTTTCACGTGGAGGGCAAAAATGGGAGAATTTGTTTTCAACTGAAGTCACCATGAGTCAAGTCAATGACGCTTCACTAACATAAATTAGTTAAATAGGGGGTCTTCACTTATTTGTGGCAAATATGGGGTGTAGACACTAATATGACGAACATAATGGGGGTATAAGCTAAAATTATTTATTCAATGGTAGGCAATAGCGTCGAAGATGGGATGGCTAGCCTTTCCATCAAGGTTTAATAAAACCAAAAACTCTAAGATTTTGTAATTTACCTCCTTTATATAAGAACTCATAGGCTGACTGACTTGTTCTAGCAACAAAACTCTTAGTTTCCTCTCAAGATGGGTGTGTCTTCGGTGAAGTTGTTCGCTGTAACGCTGATCGTCTTCCTTCTTTTCTGTGGTGACCAAGCCAGCTCTGCGAGACTAAGTTATGGTAATATTTTTTCTTATCGTGTAATTTCAATCTTAGGTTTTTGAGTCATGAGAAAGCATCGTAATATGGATATTTCCCCCTAATCTGCAGACATCACTGTGTTATTTAGCCGAATATATCATATATGATATAGTTGAAGCGAACTTGTCCCCAAATTTTTATTTAGGACGTAAACAATTTTTAAACCCATGGAGGACACTTTCCATCGTCCCTTTTAATTTCCAAATCATTTTTTACAGTTTGACAAATTGAATCTGCTAAATAGGTGATCGAGGCCTATCCTTGCTCCCCTGTTATGGAGTCAAGTCAGAAAAGGATGTTCCAGGCACCAAACGCAGTTACTGTCGGGGAGTTTCCGGTAAGAAAGAAGTGCGGATATTAAGGGCAAGTGAGCTCACACCACCAACTCCAATTAGTAATCAACAACCTCCTCCTGAAGATCTACCATAATATGCTTCTCTAGAAATGAAGTCTACAATGTTTAACTATTTTGAGAACATTTCAAGAATAAATTATAGTCAATTACTATCTTATTATGTTTCCTATGTACTTGTTTTTTTCTTCTATTTTTTCCTAGAAAAGAAAATAAGTATGTACTAGAGAGTCCGCGACTATGACTGTTTCTCTGGAAAAAGAGGTCCTTGGATAAACTTTCCACCACCAAGGGCGATTTGTCAAAAAATATCAGCGTTCAAATTATAACATGTGCCTTCAGTGCACAGGTCCCAGCCTCCCAGGGGACCCCGGTCACGGAGATATGGTAATATAATACGGCCCTGGATTACAAATTGAATTTACAAAAAGATGGAATTTTTGCGCATATTAGCACTTGGCTCGTGTGTACTGTATACCGATATCGGGAGTGTACACCCCTACAGGGTGATAGTTTAGTTATTGCGTATTAGTCTTCCGTCTTTGGGGCTTGGTTTGCCTTATACTGTTCCGGTCATCGGTCTGCTTTAGTCAGCTCTGTCTGGGGTCGCCATTAGCCAACTTTTTCAGGGGGTTAGTAGCTTAATTAGGCGTGCCAACACCTTCATTTTCATCAGGCCCATCTATTGGATTGAATCTTCATCGTTCCTTGGCTTTTCTATGATGGAGATCTATGTACATTGCAAAATTGTTGGGTTGGTATTACAGAATAGCCTGCCGAAGAGGTGGAACAAAGCAATTTATAAATCGGAACTAAAACCAACTATGACTTGTGGGTTAGAGTTTGCAAACACTCAAGCTTGTCGAGCTCTAGCGATCACCATTTTAGGCCCACAGAAATTAGGAAAACTTGGGAAATAGTTTGTCTATACCATGTCCTTTGTCGAAGACTCACGCTCATTACAGTGTCCTACTAGCACCTCTCGCAATTAAATCCAACATGATGCCCCGGCAGTTGCCTCATTTCTGTAAAATCAAAAGGATTGTCGAACTGAATAAAAAGTACTCCATAGCATCAGAGACGTTGCGCCGTAATTCTTACTTAAAACGATTTAATATCTTTAATTAACTAAACAAACTAAAATCTCTAAGCAATAACTTCAGTATCGGATCCTTCATTTTCCAACTGAGCCGACTCGTCCTGTTTCACTTCATCCTTAGCAAAATTTTCCTTCACTTCTTCGGCCTTTAGTTTAGCTTCTTCTTCAGCCTTCAGTTTAGCTTCATCTTCAGCCTTCAATCTTCCTTCTTCTACGGCCTTCAGTCTAGCTTCTTCTTTCGCAGTCTCCAGAACTTGGATTAGGCTCTTCAAGCTTGTTTCAGCGTCCCCATTGAATGTTTTAGGCATCAAATTCTCCGCAATGTCAGCCGGAGTAATTTGAGTCTCCTTAAACAATGTCCTCATGGTTTCAAACAAAACATGTGAATCAATGTCGAGATAATTCTTGGCTAAAACCTTAAACCCTTCAAACCCACAGTAGGACATCTCAATGTGTTTGTCCATCCTCCCTCTTCGAATGAGAGCCGGGTCGAGTTTCTCTAGATAATTAGTCGTAAACACGATAATTCGCTCTCCTCCACAAGAAGACCACAACCCATCAATAAAATTGAGCAACCCTGAGAGGGTGACTTTGCTTTCCTTAACACTAGTACTCTCTTCTTTCGCTTTTTTAATCGGATCGGTTTCCTCTTCTTTCACCTTTTTCTCCGCTCGCTGACCAGTAAGATCAAGCGAACAATCTATATCCTCGATTACTATGATTGCTTTATCTGACGTCTCAATCAAAAGCTTCCGCAACTGAGTATTGTCTTTAACAGATGTTAACTCAAGATCATAAACATCGTAATTCAGGAGATTAGCCATTGCTGCAATCATCGTAGACTTGCCTGTCCCGGGAGGACCATACAATAAATACCCGCGCTTCCAAGCCTTCCCTACTTTCGCGTAATATTCTTTGCTCTCGCTGAACTTAACAAGATCGTCCATGATTTCTTTCTTCTTCTCTGGATCCATCGCCAATGTTCTAAAGGTCGCCGGATGATCAAACACAACATGACTCCACATACTTTTACGATACCACTCTTGAGTTGAGCTATTAGTATAAAGCTTTCTCTGCCTTTTTTGCACCCCGATCGCCCTGCCTTCTTTCAACACATGGTTCAAGTAAGAGTCGATCACGAGCTCTCGATATCTTTTATGGAACTTTAACCTGTAACTGCGCTTGACGTCGCTGGTTGGGTAGAATGAGAGTTGCTGCGTTTGAGGAGTGCTCGAACTTGACGTCCACAATAACTCCACTCCCTTATACTCGTCTGTCACCTCTTCATGATCATCCATGCTAAGAACAAGATTGTCATTGTCCTTACCAATATCTGCTTTCAGTCGTTTAGCTCGTTTAGAGGAATTAGTCATAAGGTAAGCTTTGATAGCAGTATACGCTTCGTTAGATTTAAGACGCTCTCCACTGAACTCTTGGATTGTTATTTGGATGTTGGGGTTGAAGAGGTTTGTGAGTTTTGTAAAGTAAATCTCGACATAGGCACGGAGACTATACGGGAGGTATTGCTGAAAGATTGTGTATAGGAACACCGCAGTTGCGAAGGTGGATCCTAGACCACTCCAAATCTCTCCTGTTTTCATTCTGAGTTGTGATGTTTTGAGTCTCAGTTTTTCACATGTGATTCAATGGAGTTTGAGAGGTTTTAAATACTAAGGTTTTTATTGGTAGAGAAGAAGGGAGTGGTTGAGAATGTTTTCCTTATCACTGAGCTTAGGACTTGTAGTCGTACCATAGAGGATGTTTCCTTGCATTTGCATGGCCCTTTTTCTTTTTGGAGTTTTGGGGTGAATGCCAATTTGGACTTTTGATGGCATGGGAGCTCACAGGAAGCACTGATGGTCACTATCTGAATTATTTTATGATGAGCTGCAATTCTTACAGGATTCTATTCTCATTGTGGTATGACAGGGTTTCATAGCAAAGAACCCTAATAATGTACTGAGACTTCTTCTATGATTCTGTCCAGTAAAAACTTATCCGAGTTTGATAATTTACAAACCTTTCATCATTCCGATTGAGAAAAACTGCCGTACTCCGACGAACATTGTGGATTACCAAAATAAGTTTTATGCATTATAATGCATTTACGTTCTAAAATAGTGGATGGTATGGTGCATGGCACAATAAAACTTTTCTAAGCGTCTTAATATTCCTCTTATTATTTAGCAAGAGGACCGACTTTATTTTGGATCACGCGGAAACAACTCTTCCAGAAAAACTAAGTATAAGAATTGACTAAGCTTTGACTAATGTTGTTGCTAAAAAATATGCACAACTTCTCAACATCTTAAAGGGCTAATTACTTTTCATATTTTAATTCGTTGTGGGTGGAGAATGTATTTCAGCGCCTTCGCTGAAACGTATGACATAGCTTCTTCGGAAACATTTTATATGAATGTCCAGTTCTTGGGGTCTTGCATGACTCAAATTTCCAGCCAAAAAAATGCCCAAATTCTATGCATAACAATGTTAGCCCTAGATTAGGACCTGTCACGGTTTCATCCATGATCGTTAGATTTATTCATAAACCCCAATTCCCTAAGCAAAACACAAATAATATGAGAGAATTCGATTTACCTCAATTTAGAATGTTAGAGCATCCACAACAACAGCCTGTACTTTTTAGGAGTTTCAACCCAACTTTGACATTGTGGATGTAACAGACTCCCTATAAAAGCCACATCACAAAATTAACTACTTAAACCACTTCAAATTAGTTAGAGCATCCACAACAGCCTCTATATAATAGAGAGTACTTTTGAGGAGTTTCAACCCAACTTTGATGTTGTAGATGTAGCAGACTCCCTACAAAAAGGAGCCACATCACAAAATTAACTACCTAAACCACTTAAAATTTATCTAGACTCCCCAAACTTGAGGAGAGAGAAAGAAAAAAATAGGGATAAAGAGCCTCATATGAAGCCTATAAAAGCCATTTTATTACTTTTTGCCTCCCTAAAATGAAGGGCTTTACACGTAATGTAAGAGTGCTAACCAAATATTTCTCTAGACTCCCCATACTTGAGGAGAGAGAAAAAAAAAATGGCCTAAAATAAGTTTAAGGAGGTTGTTGTGGATGGTTAGGGGGGTAAAGTCTAGTAAATGGTAAATGGCAAATGGCAAATGCCGGCATGCAACTGGGAAAGTGAAACTGATGGTCACTGTCTGAATTATTTTTGGAGGAATGATGAGATGCAATTCTTACAAGATTCTCACTGATATTCACCATATTGTCTGCCAGAGAAGATAGTTTTGAAAGCAAAAAATAGTAATGATATGCTGAGAGTTCCTCTATCGTCCTTCCAATAAAAATTTCACAGCTTCTAATAATTTACAAACCCTTCCTCTTGTTATTTGAAAAAACTATCACAGTCCAAAGGAAATTGTTTTGCTTTACAGCATATGTTGCAAAAAATGTTTTATACATCATAAAACGTTAACAAGTTTTTAAGGTGGGCATGAAAATGTACTCATTACATCCATATGGTTCTTTACTTTTAAGAATACGTCTTACGGTAGACAATTAACAGTTTTGCAAGAGTTTCATCTCAGAATTCCTCTTATTATTTAGCCCGAGGACCGAATTTACTTTAGATCATGTGGAAGCAACTCTTCCACAAAATTAAAGTACAAGGACTGATTGAGCTTGAATATTGTTGTTTATGAGCATCCGCAACAACTCATCATCTAATGTCCTCTTTCAGAATCAAACAGAGTGACTGATTTGAGTCCTTCCACTACAAGACAGACTGGTTACTTTTGGCTCTTTGAGTAACTCTATTTGTGTTCTTTGTAACTATGCCAATGAGAGTGCTGATCACCTTTTCATGACTTGCAATGTTACTCACAAAATTTGGAATGATCTTCCTTAGATACTACTGCTGGTACAATAGAAACATTGGTAGCTTGCAAAATGAAATTGATTGGATTACTAACCTTGGTCATACACTCATACATATATTAGTGCTCAATTAGTTGTTGCTACTGTCACTAGTTTTCTTTACCATGTTTGGATAGCTAGAAATAATATCATCTTTAGGGCTGTACTAAACCTCCTCACCTTATTTTTTTAATGCTATTATCAATGATGTCCACTCTAGCGCTGCAGGTTTGATATTAAAGATTGATGATAATGACACAACCAGGGAGGTGTGTGGTGCCTGGAACTTGAATCTTACTTTCACTCTGCAGAAGCCTATCTACTGTACATGGAAACCCCCTCCTCTAACGTGCTTAATGCTTAATACTGATGGATCTTGGATGGAAGATAGAGGGTGCAGTGGAGGTATCTTTAGGAACTATCAAGGCAATCACATTATGTCATATGGGAGTTGTTCTAGTGCAGTTTCTGTCATTTATCATGAGCTTCAAGCTGTTCATAAAGGCCTGAAGATTGTTGTTCAAAATGGTATTGATAGACTGCATATTGGTATTGATTCTACTCTGGTGGTGGACAACATAAGGGATGGTAAAGAATCACCTTAGGGTTGCTACATCATAATGCAGGAAATTAGAAGCTACATCTCTCGGGGAGAATTTTTTATTTTTCACAATTTTAGAAAGGCTAATAGGGCTCCTGATTACTTAGCCTCGTTCTGTACTATTTTAGGTGAATCATGTGTACTGTCTCCTAGCACTACTCTATCTTTGTATGATTATTGAGGAGGATGGTAGGGGAACCAAGTATATTAGGATGTAACTCTTTCTTTCCTATATAGTGTGGTCCATGGGGTGCCCTAAAGCCCCAGCTTGCCTAGCAAAAAACAAAAAAAGAGTGGCTGATTATTTTCTACTTTTCAGTCTGTTGTGGGTGTGAATTTATATTCCCCTAGCTCATTTACCTTAGACGAACATTTATACTAGAGTAGGATGTTTGCCTTAAGAATAATTCTTCCTATTCTTTACATCCTACCTAGCCCAGCTTGGCCAGCCAGAAAATGGCTTTATTTTAACCATACAATGCATATTGTATGCGAATTCTAGATTAGGACCTGTGACGGTCTTTGAGGAACATTAGGATTTTTTCATAACCCCTAATTTACACCTTCCCTATTAGACACAAAATGAGATATATCGGCTTTACCCGAATTAAAAAGGTTAATTTGCCTTAATTGATGCCAAGTATTTTAGATTGGCGAAATTGGGTTTATACTTTCTACACATTATTTATTGATAGACAATCATTCTAACAGAATACTAGTATTCATGGATGAATTCTCGCGATTAGGGGGTAAAGTTTCTGGCAGCTGATATATTTTGATGAAAATCGTACTTTGTTATATTATACACTTAGATGCATTATTAGGACAGAATTTAAAGAGAGAAAAAATCATGCGAAGAGTCTTGACACGAATTAAGAAAACTTGCTACTTTCTGTTGTAGAGAGCATCTCTTGGAAGGTGATTTCAGACCATAGACGCCATTGTGATGTTCTAGCTAGGTATGAATTCAGTGGGTTGGTTGCTTAAACCAATATAAACTCTAGTTGCTTGAAACCATACTGGAGTGCTTCCGAGAAACCGTGTATGGGTAATGGGTTAGTAAGAAAAGGACGTGCACCAAGTGCTTGATATGACTAAGATCTAGAGACTAACAAAATTGGTTTCTTGAGGATTTCTGTTTATTGTAGCAAGCCTAGATCGTAGGACCATGGGTTTCTTCCTAAGGTTCTTCAAGAAAGGATTTTCGTTTCACAAGCATAGTAACTAGCTCTTAAATATTAGGGATTTTGTTTTGCTTTGCAAACCAAAGTCTTAGGCGCATGTCTTTAAGAAAACATGGACTGGTAGATGAGATGGGTATGTAAAGATCCCCTGGCATGTGTTTGAGCGTGAAATGCAGACTTAGCTATAAGATGGAAAAAAAAATAGAGGAAGTTCTACATCAAATGCTGCTAACAATTGGATAAGAGAAATTACAGAACGCAACATTTTATTTATCATAAACAAAAATCATGGTTAGTATATACTACGATTCACGAAAAAAATACCTTATACGTGTATATTTATATCTAGAACACTATAATCAGAGCCGCTATCTTGTGCCATACACAGTACATAAAGAGTTACCTTTCCATGTCCAGTTGCCTGCGTTCAAATTATTTAGAAGAGATGAAACCAAAAATGGTACTTCACGTGTCTTCTTTGTCATCCTCATCAGCTGGATCATTAGGGACTTCATAGCGCGGCTTGTTATACTTTTCCCGAAGCTGTTTTATTGGGATAAAATCTCCTCCCGTGTCCATACCGAAAAATAGGAAGGAAACATAGGGATGATCGAATCTATCCTGCAAATGGAAAGTACATCCCAATTGAGATTAATGGGGAACTTCATTGATATTTTCACATCTCTAGGGCATCTTGTTGAGTATCTGTATATATAACAAAATGAATCTATGTTTCACGAGGAAGATGAACAACTGCAGAATGCGGAACGTCCTTGCTTTCGTAATTCTTGCAACATTAAGTTGATGGAAGTATGGTTTTGAAGAGTTTCCACTCACCTTGTCTGGTTTATCAGGAGGGGTTAGCAAATTCTCCTCGGAAACTAAAGCACAGAAGAGCATCAAGGCACATGTTAGACTTATTTGCAGTTCATGACAGTTACATTACAGAGTTCAGAACTTTTAATTAGGAAAAGGAAAAGACTCAAATGCTTTTACTTTACCATAAGCCACAAGTAGGTTTGGGTCTGCGTGTACATCAACCAAAACCTGTAAAAGAAAAAATAATAAAACACGTGTCAGATATCAGATTCCAACTCGGTTGTTTATCAACTTAAAATTCCTTCTTTCCAAGTCCAAGGAACAAATAAATCTGTAATAGCACAGAGAAAAAGGATATTTGAATATACAAGATTTTGCTAGTCCAAGCGAATGTGTGGTGGTAAACATATACCAATGGACGTGATGTTCATAATCTATAATATCTGCCTATTTTCAAAAAGTCATATTTGGCCACTAAATATAGGGTAAGAACCAAGGGTTTCTTAATTGGGATCTAGGTATTAATCTCTTATTTTGTAAAAAAGATTAATCGGTAAAGATTAGAGATTATTGATTTATTTTTCCTTCAATTTTGCTTGAATTAAACGTAAGATTAATCACATTTGGTCGAGTTTAATCGTATTTAATCGCAATTAATTGCAGATTAATTAAAAATAATAAATTATTAATATTGGAAGATCTCTAAAATAAAATAATAAAACTGATAGACTTAACATACTCATTGCTATTATAATTATTTGTTACACAAGTTGAAAAGTTAATAATAATTCGAGTGTCTTCTTTGTTCATGAATATTTGCCCTCTCTTGATCTTCAATATGAGCAACATATTGAGCCCACGTCACGTTTGTCCCATCGTATCTATGCATGTATTGACGTATATATTCCTCGCACACTGCATACGGAACATACTTAATAATTTTGAGCGGCGAACAACCCAATACCAATATGTTTACTTAGGACCTCTCATATCATGTATAGGGTCAGAGACATCATATACATGCACGGGCGGATACACATACCTCCTGAAGGTGTGCAAAACCATACCCATAACCTTTAACCTTAGTCAGATGTTTTTGGTGATATGGGTTTGAAGATCTAAGTAAAGATCATTGTAAGTCATTTTATTCATCGTAACTCTCATAATTCTATCATTGGTTGTATCTCATACCCCGAGTGTTCTCCTATAGGCATGTCATTAAAGTCTGTACTACGTGAACCAACATTTGAATTACAACGTGATGAAGAATGATCGAGTCTTTGCTGACGCCTACCATTACGACCAGGTCAAGAGCCATGATTACTATCTTGTGTAGCATGAGTGAACTGGGTGATTCTTCCACGACTACCCTCAGTTCCACCAGTTCTAGGTAGTTGAATCTCAACACAAAATTAATTTCGATTAATCCCGATTTAATAGGATTTTTACAACATTAAGATGAGATTTAGCTAAAAAATTCATTACAAATTAATCTTGAGACTAAAATAAGATTAGTAGGGATTAATCCTTAATTGTTCATATATTTTTTCAGAAAATTTGGGTTTTCTATAAGTAAAAGTTCGGAGGAATTATACTCGAATTAATCGAGTCGTAAATATATTTTTTTGGGATTAATCGGGATTAATCCAGATAAAAAAAAACCCTTGGTTAAACCCATGACTGAGAACCTATAAACTTAGTTAATAAATATACGAATGGATGTATAAGGAAATAAATATCATATATGGGTGGAACAATGGAATAAACCCCAACAGAAAGACTGATTTATACCTGATAAAACGGCTGATTACACCCTCGAGACAACTTTTCAACATGGGCGCTTTCCATCCACGAACTTGATTCACAGCATACTGGATCCATTCCACATACCACACCTCGGTAACCTGAAAAGAAGGTATGAGGTTCGAACGACAGAACAACCAGAACAGAATCCAGAAGGTTTCATCAATCTCACCCACAACAAAGAACGGGATGCAATCAGTATTATCTATATCGTGCGAGTATTCACAGATCTAGAAGCTTTCTCTTATTCCCATAACTATGTTTACAATTGTCAAATAGTATTAACTATTAAGTTCAGAAAACGTATTTGCCGATTTATGGATACTAGCAATCAAATAATCTGATACCATGAGTGACCTATCTACAGTAGTTTTTAAATTTTGTGTGATGGCTTGTAAGGGAGTCATGGAATATGTTATATGTGTTGGTTATCTTAGAGCTGAAACTCCAACTTGAATTCTGGCCACTATAAATTCAGTATCATTTGATTTGCACAAGATTAGAGTATCAATAGAGCCTGTTGATGAATTTATCATTAGTAGATTATAGAGGGAATGTTGACCCGAGTCAAGTAGGTCATTTTAGTAAAGTTTCTTCACAAGATAAAAATACTTTCTATTATCTACAAATGGAGTACTGTCAGATAATCTCATCATGCTTATAGTTTTTCTTCCCCGTAGAGCAGAAAATAAAAGTAAAACTGACAAGAAAAGTAGAAGCAAAAGATTTGCCTTGTAGACCATCCACCCTTATATCTCATATACCCCACACATGTCCGTACATGGACATATCCTCTCCAACTAAATACAAGCATTGTAGCATAGGCATGATAAAATACATACCAAAATTCTTATGCCTCACTTTCTGGCCTAACCGAAATGCATACTGTACATTTTCATATGCCAAAGCCTTAACTGATGCAGCCAGAGACTCTGTCTCCATTTTGGAAACTTGATCCCGCAAATTAGCTGCTAAAGCATAATTCTCACTCTCAATTGCCTTTTGCATATCCGTGCTGAAAGAAAAGAAGGAACAATAACTAAGATGCTCCAATCACAAGACCTATACCAGATGAACTTTGATGTTATGGAAGTATATAAGGTCCGAAGGAAGTAAGTTAGCCTCATTGACGAACTAGCTGCAGAAAGATTGTGAAGTACCAAGATAAACAACAAGGAGACTACAAGTAGATAAAAGTAGAGTGCTATGGAGGACCTACCGTAGACATAGTATACTTATGGCAGTATCTTGAGCTTCACTCTTTGATGCAAATCCTCTTTTAGCTTCCCGTTGCTTAATGACCTCTGCTTCAACCTTCAAATAAGAGGACATACATGACGCAATCCAAATTCATTTATTGCTTTGCTTAGTATAAGATGCTGCTAATGTAGTCGTAGACAACTATTGGCCAGATATCTTAGATGAAAGCGGTTCATTCTCTAATATTTGTTCAATCAATATTTTTTTTATTTTGATAAATGACTACATTTCATTAGTGAGAACAATGGGTTTTTAGACCCTCAGCAAGAATTACAGAATATAATATGTACAAGGCAGTAAAACATAATCCTGTTATGGTTTCTTGGAAGGCCATTGAGGTGGTTCTTAAGAAATTTAATTTCCCAATCACAATGATTTCTAGGATTATGGAATGCCTTACCACTACTAAGTTTTTTGTCTCTATTAATGGTTCTCATAGAGGTTATTTTAGAGGGATGAGAGGTATTAGACAAGGGGACCCCCCCCCCCCCCCCCCCTTACATCTTTGTGCTTGGAAATTTTCTCTAAAGCCTTAAAGGTTCAAGTTGAGTCTAATCTCTTTAAGTTACACTCTAGGTGTTCTAGCCCCAAAGTCTCTCATCTTTGTTTAGCAAATGGCCTCATTGTGTTCATGAGAGGGGAAGTGCAAACAGTTACCAATCTTCCTAGTGTGCTTGACAAGTTTTCCCTCTTCTCTGGTCTTAGTATTAATCCAGATAAAAGTAAACACTACTTTGCTGGAGTTAATGCTCAGATGAGATAAGAAATTTGTGAAGCATTGGGTATGTCCAGTTCTTTGCCTGTTAGCTACTTAGGGCTTCCTTTAATTACCACTAGGCTCAAAGAAAGAGATTGCTTCCCCGTAGTGGATAACTTTGTTAAAAGAGTTACCCTTTCAAAAAGCAGATTACTCACTAGTGCTAATCAAAGTAGTTCTTTAGAGAATGCAAGTTTACTGGAGTGATTGTTTCAAGCTTCCTCAAGCTACCATTAAAACTTTAAATGGCATTTGTAGAAAATTTCTTTGGACTTGCACTGACCTTGGTAGCAATAATGTTCTTGCTAGTTGGTTTAAGGTTTGTCACCCTAGTTTTGAAAGTGGGTTGGGCATAAGATAATTTAAGCACTTGGAATTTTGCAGCTTGTATAAGATTTGTGTGGTACATTGCTTCTAATAGAGATTGTTTACGGGTTAAGAGTACTCTCATTAAACATAAGTTCTGGACTATGTAAATTCCCATTGTGTTTTTGGGTTTGGAGGAATATTTTAAAAGCTAGAGAAGCTGCAAAGGAAATCATTATAGGTAGTGGCACTGATACCTACTTTTGGCATGATCCTTGACACCCTAAGAGGATTCTCTAAGATTTATTTGAAGCTCATTACAGATATGACAGTACCCTTCAAAGTGTGGTTTCAAGGAAATATACCTAGACATAACTTTCTTACTTGGCTTGCCTTGAAAAACTGCTTTCTTGGGGAGTGGTTGAAAGGTCTGTTTGTGTGTTATGTTGGGCTTGCTGTGAGAATGAACTTCAATTTTTCTTTTCTTATAGCGATTCTAGACAGGTATGGCAGGCTCTCTTGAGTCATACGCATATTGTTAGAACAATGGGAGACAGCAATGCTGGATGAGACTGCAGGGAAGAATCTTCAAACTCTTGCGTAACTATTTTTTCTGCTTAATTTGGGAAGAAAGAAACAGTAGATTTTTTTATGAAACTACTACTACTGTTGTTATCATTAACAAGATCATAACAGTAATCAAATTAAAGTAATCAAATTAAAGCTAAGTTCGGAAGTGTTTGATCTGATTAAATCTCAAGAGAACTGTCTAACTTCTGAAAGATGGAACCTGCATGTTAACTGGATAGAGGCCAGGATAATAAAATGCTTTCGGAGGAAAATTACATAACTGGATAGAAGCTAAGTTCTAAAATGCTCTTAACTGAGAATTACATACCTACCCATTTACAGTTTTAAGCCATGAAACATTGACGATCTCTTTGGGGTTGGGCTAGTGGTTTGGGACCATCTCTTGGAGAGAGTGGTCACAAGTTCGAAACCCAACACCCGGGGATATCTGCCAAGATTTATCTTGACTTAAAATGGAAATGGACCGTGCGACTTGCGTAGGTCCTGTGGCGAGACCCGGGAGACTAGTTGGAGAATGGTAAAAATAAGTCAAAGCACTGATACGGCCTTGTACTTATTTTGTTTCCGCATTTCTTGTACTTTATGTTATATTTACTACATAAGCAATATGAATCATTACATTTATTTATAATGCTATAAACAACGATAGAACATAGTACTACTGCGTAACATGTCTAAAGGACTAAAAATTTTATATTATATGTCGGAAAGTTGGTGATCTAAGAAAGGAGTACGCATTGGTGTGTCCAAGCAAGTGTCGGAGTGTCCGACACATTTGGATTATTTTTCAAATATGGAGTATCCATGTTACATTGGTGTGTCCAAGTGAGTATCGGCGTGTCCGACACATTTGGATTGTTTTTCAAATATGAAGTGTCCATGTTACATAGAAAACAAAAAAAAATAGTCGTCAATTTCCCAATCAATTGTTAAGTTACTTCTTTGTTTGATGTGTTATCATGAATTTACGTTTTATCTAACTGTGTAATACAAAGAATGTTTCTTTTTTTACTTTTATCATTAACAGAGGAATATTCTCTGGAAAAAAGAAGCTGGCATGGTAATTACTATAAAGCTGTCCATTGTGTTTGTTGACTTTCGTTGCATCCACGCATTGATAAGAAAATATAATAAACAGTTAAACACACATCTACGAGATTAAGGCATGTGTTTAAGGGGTCATTACAATCAAAATGCTCTTCAGACCACCTAGTGTTACAGAACTACAGAAGTCTTCTTAGCTACAAAAACTAACCATTTTTCGTGTATACACGGCACTTGTATTTGAGTTTTGGTGGTCTCGAGATGTATGTACATCAATTAATGTAGTTCCTGAAGTTAATATTTGTATTGATCATGGTTAGTCCATAAAGGCTAGCAAATATAACTGCTGCAGTACTAGAATCAAACGTCTTATCATCTTGTCGTGTAGGAGGGTAGTCAGATCTTACAAGAGCATGGTTGAAGTTAATCACTTATAAGATATAAGCGGTTCAATTTTCTAAGATCCTATACCCCAGATTTTTATTTTTTTTATTAATACAAACTCTATTTTATAGAAAGTAGCATAATTTCTGGAATTAATGAAAAGTATATTCTATCAATTAAGTGAGATACGTTTGGGAATATTTAGAGTTTCATTCGTTGTGTCGGGCATGCTAATGATATGTTTTAGGTTGGTTTGTGGAGATACTCAATATAACAATCTGGTAAGCTGAGAAGTCTTGAAGATTTCCTACCACATATTGAAGTTGTAACACCCTAGTTGAGCGGGTATTGGAGAGGTGTCTAGCCCAATAGCGATGATGGTTGCACCAATCGTTTAGTCCCACATCACTTAAGATTCTGCCAGGTGTATGCTCCTTAAGTTAAGATCTAGGTAAGATACAAATCATAGCTAGGGGTTTCAAGTGCCAGGTTTAGATATAAATAGGTATTCGGAACTAATTCAATCAATAATAATCTTCTTCAAATTTAGCCTCTTAAATCTTAGAACCACCAGATATCTAGAACCAACCATCATCCACTACCTCCATATCGTTCGCTTATAGAGTATAACGTAAGATCTATGTTCCCTGATCATCCTCCTAATAATCAGCCTCTTGGGATTAAGATCCAACCCTCAAGTTCCACTACAAAATCTTTAATAATAGTTTACCAGTGCTCCTCCTTCTATGCCTAATTCTGCCGTTATTAGCAGATCCATACATTATCTTATGAGAGAAAGGAGGTAATGAGCACAGCTCCCACATAACCTTAAAGGACCATTTCTTCACATGGATGACCTACCATCCTATCTACCGTCGGCGGTTCATGACAGCTCCTTTTGGTGCTCTTATTCCCCTTGTATATCTTCACCTATCTCATAAACTCTAGAGCACCACTCGTTCCCTCAAAATGGAGTGTTGTGGATCTTGGTCTCCCTCAAGACTATTTCTCCCCTGTGGGAAAGCTCGTGCATAGTTTTTTTTTTTTAAATTGCAAGGCAAGCCTGTTTTATGTAGGGACCCGTAACCCTGAGTTTCCAACCCCGTGAGGTTTTGAACCCACGACCTCTCTCTAGGTAGAGAGGTACAACCACCGCTGGGCCAAGAAACCAATGGTTGCATAGTTTTTAAGACTTATGAGGATTAAGTTGTGTGTATGTCAGTTAGGTATCACCTATCTTGACATGAGCATGCCAAAGTTTAAATTAAGTCTTGAGTGAATATGGTTTTTAATCTATTCCATAATATACTTCTGATGAGTCCTTTGGTGTAAGAGAGTCATCTCGAAGTTGTACAGAGGTTCGTTTCTCTGAAGTAGATTACACACTCTGGATTAGAGATTTCTCTTTCTCTGTGTCGAATTTTGGGTAAACGAAATATAGAGAAACACAACCGAGGAAGAATGCGTAAGTAACCAAGGCTACTATAATGGAAATTATGGAATAATGAACTACGGCCATCAAAAACTTTTTCAAACCGAATTTTGAGGAGGAATCTCAATCAAGTAGCATATCAATTCTTATCAGATTAACTCAAGTTAAACAGACTAACCTCAGTAAGTTTGTTTCTCAACTGTTGTGCAGCTTCATATTGCTCCATATTCAGAGCGCACTGCCATTTCAAAATCCCCGGCAAACCACTATTTAGAATAAAAAATGAAAAAATACCTCGGAATAATGTTCGCTAAGATCAAATTTAAGGTTACAGTGTACTAATAACCTTGCAGCACGAAAGAAAAAACAGTCTAAACAGCTTTCAAAAGAGGAAGATGCTGAAAAGAGAAGGCTTACCTGCGCTCGAGTAGCCAAGTCCAACTGGAAAAAGAATATCAAGATGTCCTCATTAGCGCTCTCACTTTGCTCCGAGGTAGCATCAATTTCCTGGCTATTTCCTTTGAACCGCCACCCAGCTTCAACCCTTGAACCCCTCTGCCTTTGTCTGCTGGGATGTTTTAAGAATAATCTCACTGCAGTCCCATGCCATAGGACATTTCTTTCTAATCCAGAGTTCATTTGAGTTGTGTTTATTAACTTGAAATGACTTCCAGATAGAGTGCTTAATCCACAAAATCCATTGTTTCTGGAAGCTGTCAAAGTGCTCACCGACATACTGTGTACCATTTCTTTTTCAAAGTAAATTTAATCAAATTACTTTCATCAGACGTACTCTACAATAATCCACAATACGATGAAGAAGCTCTAGTTAGCTGAAAAGTACGAAGAACACCAATTGAATGGGAAAAATAAAAACTTCAATTGCTTAAAAACGAAGTAATTACAATGAATCACTCCAAAACCCTAGGTTTCTTCCTCAGAACTCTTTCTAGATCTAACATAAAAAAGAAAATAACCTAAGTCCCCGTTATATACTAGGGAACTCGAAAAATCATAAAAGAACGGATCTCGAGGCAAAACAACGCCTAAAAATCAAAAACACCGCCAAAGTCGTTCGAACGAACTGGGCAGTCGTTCGAACGACTTTACGACTAATTGGTCTAAAACTCTAAAAACTTGCCTAGTCGTTCGAACAAAATATGGCTCTGGGCCAAATTTCCAGTGGGACAAACTTTGGTCGCTCAAACGAAATAGGGAGTCGTTCGAACTACTCTAAATCTCGTTCGAAGGACTTCAGATAAAATTGATCTTTGACTCAAAACGTCTCTAGATCCTCCTGGATCATGGCTCCCCCCTTTAGGAACCTTGAGCTCCTGCTCAAGCGAGAACTGGAGAAGTGGGAATGCGGCGCTGCCCATTACCCTGCTGTACCACTTCGACTTACGAGGTAGCTAACCCTTCTTCCCAACTCAAAACGACTCAATACCACCACATGTCTTGCCTGGCAGCAACTTTCAGCGAAACACACTACGCCCCTTAGGATCATCATATCCTGCAACATATCCTGACATAACAAAAGACTGTATCTGCATAGAAACCAACATAGTGGAAGTAGTTGGTAATGGGGGTCGAGATAACCTATCAGCCAATTTGTTGTTTACTCCCTTCTTATACTGTATAATCAAGGGAAATTGTTGGAGATACGACAGCCCTTCATCTGGCGAGCTTGTTGTAGCTTGGACTGTGTAGCTAAAAACTAGAACGGTTTGTGATCAGTATATACTACAACCTCCTCTTGCAACCCCCCCCCATATCGGTTGGTTGCCTATAAGACATTGTCATAGTAGACAACACTCTAGCCGACGTACCCTCCTCAACCGGTCGAACCAATAACACAAACTTGCCGCTTGCATTAACCAACCGCTTCACCTGAGTCGTCGTTACTAAATTAGACGTAGTGACATGCTCCTTATAAGCATTGATATGGAACTCTTTTCCTTCTTTCACAAGACGATACTTGCGAGCTCTACGGTAATGAATCGCATCTCGGTCCCAAAGATAAGGGCTACCCAAGATGACCTGACACACATCCAAAGGAACCACCTCACACGTCACCTCGTCAATAAATCTTTCAGTGATAGCAAACTTGAAAGTATACTGCTTCGTGATCATCAAATCCGCATCTTTCTGAATCCACCCCAAACCACACGGCTTAGGATGAGCTGTAGTCGTCAAACCCATCTTCTTCACCAACGTCTCAGAAATCAAATTTTTTTGACTACCCGGATCCACAATGGCCTCGACTAAACTCTGCTTCACCTAAATATTGACATGAAAAAGTTCTTCCCGACTCTCCTCCCCGGTAGCCAAATTCCGCTTAAACATAAGTGTAAGCTTAGGATTCGGTTTATCTAAATTCGGAAGGTCAACAACCTCTGTGACTAGTACATATCTCTCTTTCTTGTTTTTTTCCTCCTTCGGCCTAAGCTCCGCGCGAAGTTTCCAACAATAATCGGAAATATGCCCATTCGCCTTACAATGATTGCAATGAAACTCCTTGGACGAAGACCCCTCTCCTTTGGCATCTCCCTTATGCTCGTTTTTTCAACTAGACTTGTACCCCGACTTGATCTTGTCGTCTTCTTTGTCACTTTTCAAGTACTTGCCTTCAATGGCAATTGCCTTCACGGTAGCGTCCTCGATATTGGCCACAGTAAAGAGCTTCAACTATCTCCTAATAGACTCCGACAAACCCCCCCCCCCCCCCCGTGTACTTCATGAACACCTCATACTCGTCCACATCAATGTCCAAAACCAAAGCTTGGTTATGAAACGCCGTAGTGTACTCTTGTACGGATTGCTCAAACTTTTGGCGCAAATTGTGCCAAATATACCATCTCTCTTGCTCATACCCAATCGGATAAAACTGCTTTCGCACTAAAACCTTGAATTCTTTCCAACCCAAACTTCCTACATCGTGGCGTTTCCGATAAGATTTTTACCACGTGAGTGCATGACTCGCGAATTTCAACGTAGCAAAGCATATTTGCTGAGGATTGGAGTATTTGTAAACGGAAAAATAAGTTTCTAACCTATCTAACCAATTATCCAACTTTTCGGCATCGATTGAACCGTCGAATACCGGAATTTCAATCTTAAAATTGATACGAAGATTACGTATAGGATTCATTGACTTACCAAGACCTGGGCGCTCCTGGACGGATTCGGCATCACTAGAATCGCTATCTATCCCCGCATTATCCTCGTCTCTATCCACCGCGGAAACCCCTTTCTTCTTCGAGTGGCCTCGCCGTTTCGCCGAAGCAGAACCCAGCGTGAGGTTTGTGAGACGCAATTGTTTTACTAACTCCCCTACAGTAGAAGCTAGGTCGGAAACTGTCGTTTCCAAGGTCGTGAGTCGATCATTGGAATCGTCCTTCTTCGAATTAGGTTTGCGATGGATCTTCAACGGACTCACTAGCTTCTCCTTCGTTTGCTTGAGACTGTCACTTGTAGAGACTGTCACTTGTAGAGACCATAAACCACAATCAACCCCCGAAGATCATAATTGGAAAACTGATACCACTTAATCCACAATACGATGAAGAAGCTCTAGTTAGCTAAAAAGTACGAAGAACACAAATTGATTGGGAAAAATAAAAGCTTCAATTGCTTAAAAATGAAGTAATTACAATGAATCACTCCAAAACCCTAGGTTTCTTCCTCGGGACTCTTTCTAGATCTAACATAAGAAAAGAAAATAACTTATACTAGGGAACTCAAAAATCATAAAAGAACGGATCTCGAGGCAAAACAACGCCTGAAAATCAAAAACACTGCCAAAGTCGAACGACTTTACGACTAATTGGTCCAAAACCATCAAGATGCACAAAGATGTGATATTTCTTTTTAGGAGGAACCGCCAAAAAAATATCTACCCAAAGCGACTATAGTTCTTAGTTTATACAAAAAATGATATGGTAATACTTTGATGGATAACTAAATTTCTCTTAGATTTATGCATATCATTACAAAAAAGAAAAATATACAGGAATATAAAAATTCATCACATCAAGAACAAACCCTACACCCTACACATTATTTTGCCAAAAAACCTCACCGATCAAAGCGAAGAATTAATCATGGTACCCAAAATGCGGTAAATGACAATGGTGCTGGAGGGTTTCCTAAACCAGATACAATAGAAGAATGGTACTCTTGATTGGGAGTTCATTACCGAAGATTAATTCCAATAAGAATAAAGTGGACACAACTCACAAGGAATACTCAGTTACCACCACACTGGAAAATATTGGTGCTTCACGTTTTGATGAAACCTCTAGAAAGACATAAATAGCCACCCATAACTAACTGTCTTGGTGGATTACTACACTCATCTAGATTAGTCTTCAGTAACAGAATTACATCCAAGGGCGTCATTGTTTCCTAATCAAGACTAACCCTCTGTCCTTTCTCCCTTACCTTGAGTTGGAAAAATAAAAAATATGAGGAACATTGTCAGAGATCTAAGAGAATCTACAGCCTATAAAAACCTAGTATGAAAATAATAATATGAACTGAATGTGGTGGATTAGGGGTTCCTACAAAACAAAGAAACTCTTCAAAGATTAGGTCATGTTAATGGAATCATTCTTGGTACGAAGAATTAAAGATTTATTTGATGGGGTTGCATGGAAACCATGGAGTTGAAGGCTACGAGACAAGTTTACTTACAAAAAATTTAGGAACCATTTTCTCTATTTGCAGAATCTGCATCTATTGCTGGATCTTAAAAAGGGCATTAGATAATGATGGAAAAAATATTTGCTAAGCAGCTACTAAGTCTAAGTCGGCAGTGGTAGCATTCAATAGGAACAAGATACCTGGTAGTTACTTACTGATGTGTGGACACATACACATGACGAATATCAAAGATCCTCTATCTTTTGCCTATCACTTCTCCATCCCCTCTTTCAATTTTCACTATTTTATACATTTAGTTGTTTTTGTGTTGATTGAATGACTTGTTAAATGAAAATTTAGCAAGTAGTGTTAGAAGTCTAATTTAGTAAAAAGGTCGCGGAGATCAATGAATAAGGGTTTTGCCCCCTTGATGTTTTTGTTTGTTTGGTTTAAGAATTTTAGACTAGAAAATATCAATATAATTACTGGTCGATTTTCGTTTTTCTAATTGAGTATTCTGAAGTCGAAGCTTCCACCGGCTTAGAAACACATACGTAACACTATATAAATATTCAATCCACTCACCCTATAAATATTCTCGCAAAGATTGGTGGAGCACGATGGAGATTTGAGTTACTTTCTTCGACTTTGAATTTCAAACTAACAAAAAGAGATGGCTTTAGTTTTGAAGCTTTCTTCCAAATCTTCTTCTTCCCCTTCTTAATGACTTCAGTATATAAATTCCCACAAGCATATCTAGTGATTAACCGAATCGATCTACTACCATATAATTCCCGAATTCGAACTTTGTTACATAAGTATAATAACCTTCTAGCCCTATAAAAAAACATTAACTTTTTGTTCTTAAGTAACTTTCTTAGTGACTTTTTACATTGACCCCATCCCTTACAGTCATCCCAAATGTCCAATTACATGGTTCCACAAATAAATTCTAATTTTTTTATAAACCCCATGATTAAAAATTACATTTTTAGCTTGTTTTCAGGGTTTTCTACTTCAATCGCTACAACCCAATTGTGAAAAAAAAAAAAAAATGTTCATATCAAAGCAAACAGACATGAATCTTCAAAGAAGTAAAACATGGAGAGCGATAGAGAGTTACCTTAAGAGCCTTTCAGAGTCCAAGATTGGAAGGGGAGAAGAGATGATTAACTCCTCTGAGTTCAGCAAAAGAGAGAGAGTGGGAGAGAGTGGTGACTGAGAGAGTAGGATTGAGAAGAGAGAGATCTGACGACTCAATAATTTGTCGAAATTTCGAAAGCTTTTTCGAAATTTCAGAATAGTCACGAAATATCTTGCCACACTTGCAGGGTTTTTGCAAATGATTTACTTGTATTTTTCCATGGTGATATTACGACATTATTTTATATTGTTTTCAATTATAAGGCCATTATTTTTTATATAACACCCTTATCACAGTATATAACGATATATAACTTTAGTATAAATGTAAAAGAGAATACTGGAAAATAACGTGCTATTATAACGGAAACAACAATCGTGATAACATAAAATAACGATTTGTAACAGTAAATAACGGGTGCTATTTTTTTAAACGGAACGGGCTCAAGGCGTAACAGTTGTTATAACTATTATTTAAAATCATGTCTTACAACTGCATTGTTCTCTTGCTTCCAACTCTTTCACAACTGTACTACATTGAATAATAAAGTTTCCCACGTAGCACTATCAATTATTGTCAAATCATTGATAATAACTCTCAAATTAATGATAATACGGAAATTATGAGAATAAATACTACTTTATGCTAACTTTACAAAATCAGAACCAGGGAATAATAAATTCCAAAATCGATACTGATAAGAGAAAAACCAATTTTTCCCCTACTAAAGTTGCAATATAACAGCAGACAACCACTTATTTTTGAGCTCCACAAGTACGAATGTCACATCCGAAATAATTAAAAAATTGTAAAACTCATTTAAAACTATTATATCAAGCTACCATTTGTATTTTCAACATTTGTTAAGAAACACTTTGTCATTATATCACCAGTAATCAATGTCATTTGTTAAGAAATATATGTCATTTATTTTCCCATAACTTTCTCATTTGCTAAAAAATCTATCATTTATATTCCTGAAAGTTTCACATTTGTTCGTAATTGGCTGTCATTATTACCACATGACGTTGTCATTTGTTCAATAAAATGTTACCTATTTCAAAATGTCACCTATTTTTTGCAAGCACGTAGGCTCCACAAGTACGAATGTCACTTCCGAAATTATAATAAAAAAATTTGAATCATTTAAAAATATATTATCATGCCACGTGTTCAAATTTAATTTCTCGATGTACGTGTAAGGCAGACACTTTTACCATCTCATGCATTACTTGGCATTTGTTTTGGGATAATTTATCCCGCCTTGTACCAGATTTGTTATTTGTAAGAAGGCAGACTCTGTCACCAATTTTGTTACTATTTCCCATCTTGTTTGTGGTTAGGTATCACGTGCGGTTCACAGGAGTTTGTCTGGCTTTTGGCGCCAAAAGCGATCTCGATTCATCGAATAGTTTCTTCTTCTTACTCGACCACAAAAACCGTCCTGATTATTTGTCACAAATCGTCGGTGTGACTACTGCCTACCAAGTGTTTGATTAAATACTAGTACCCTACTCCTTAGGCATGGAGGAAATGATGGTACTCTACTCCTGTAGATGATACTCTACTCTACTCTATTCTACTCTACTCATGGAATAAATGATGGCATATCGTCTGCGTGGCTGCTGCCAACCAAACTATGTCATTTGTTCAGTTGACCTCTAGCATTCTTTTAGACACCTATGTCATTTGGTAACGGATAGTTGTCATTATCAATACCAATTTTCCTATTTGTTAAGTATTTTTTATCATTTTTTTAGCATAACTTTGTCATTTGTTCAGAAAAATATCAAGTGTTAGAATATTACAGTAGGTTTGTAGGCCGTGGGCTCCACAAGTAAGGTAGTGGGCTTCACAAGTACGAATGTTACTTTTGAAATAATAATAAAAAAATTTGAATCATTTAAACATATATTATCATGCCACGTGTCCAAATTTAATTCCTCGATGTACACACGTCATTATATTTCGAGACGTGTAAGGCATACACATTCACCATTTCATGCATTTATTATCATTTGTTGCAGGCCAATTTGTCACGATGTTAACCATTTGTTATATTGAATCATGTAGACCCTGTTACCAATTCTATACTATTTGGCATTTGATTAGTATTGTTTATGGTTAGGTAACACGTGCGATTCACACGAGTTCGTCTGACTTTGGCGCCAAAATCCATCCCTATTCCTCAAACACTTTCTTCTTATACGACGATTGCAAAGACCGTAAAAACCATCCTGATTCTACATATCGTGTGTGTGATTAGCAACCGCAAAAATGTCCCGGTCGCACAAACCATTTTTTCACAATCGTCATGATTTTACACATCGTGTGTATGTGTGATTTCAGTGGAAAATCGTCTGTGTGACTATTGTCAATGCTTGACTAAAGTCTGGCTAACTACTGCCTACCAAGTATTTGATTAAAGTCTATTTTTTCTTTCACAATAAAGTCTGATGAAGAAGTGAATAAGCAATTTGATGAGGAGAACCAAACGTAGAAGGGTGGAGCCAAGAAGGGTACCTCTAATGTTAAAAATTATACTTCTCGGTGTATAGGTGTGGGACTTCACAAAATATTTGGAGCTCTGCCTGAAGATGAGAAGGGTACTCTTCGTACCACTTGTTTTGCACCGTTACTACTGATTGATCCAATAGCGACGATGTCAACGTTGGTTGTGGAAATATTTGATCAACATCTCGGTGATATGAAGTTCCAATTTGGGGGAACAATAATTCAGATGAAGCCCATTCATGTTTGCCTTATTTTGGGGTTACGTGTCTCTCATATTTCAGATGATTTCTTATTTGTTGATCTTGAGCATATAATGAATTTTATAATGAGGCAATTCTCCAAGAAGAAGAATACATATGGGTTGAAGGAAATTGACAGGGCTTTAAAACAGGCAAAATTAAAAAGCCATCATGGTAAGATTCTAATTTGGCATTTGTTTGGTCTGTTTTATCATCATTCTTCTTTGTATTTCTCACCCCAAAACTTTTTGTATTGTATAATTTGCCATTTTGGGGTCATTATTTTCTAATGTTCTTATCATTACATTGTGTATTTTTTGGCATTTTTTACCCATTATTATTCTTTGCCGTATGTGATTTTGTTTTGCATACGATGTTCTTTGATTAAATTTATTAAAAATTATACTATCCTTTCTCATCCCGAACAAGGGGAGAAACGTTGAGGTGAAGTATGTTAATCTGGTAGATGATCTAGTAGAGTTCAATAGATTCCCCTGGGGTGAGCAAGTCTATAATTTCTTGTAGAGTAAAATAGTGGAGTTTACCGATTATCGATTGGCCGCTGATAAAAAATTGGATAAAGTTTTATCATTGTACAAATGTACCTGGGTGTTGATGATATGGACTTTCCTCTCTATTCCAGGCCTGAAGTTTCCAAGAATTCACGAATCCAAACATTTGTTTCCTAAGCTACAGGGATGGAGGATGACATCCTTTAAGCGTCACCAAATTATAATGTTTAAAAGGTTTTTGTTAACCCCAAATTGGCTGTAATAGCTATGAAGGCGTCTGAGACTGACATGCAACAATAACTTATGTAAGAGGTCATGGTAATCTTCCATTCCTTGTATTAATGATTCATTTTATTGCTTCCTTGTCATTTAATTTGGGTTTCTTATCATTTGGTTTGTTTAAGTTTGGCATTTGGTATCTTCTTCTTGCCATTTGTTTGATTTCTTTCTCTGTCATTTCCTGCAATCAGTATACCTACAATCGGTAGCAGTTCTTTCGCCACTAAGATTAAAGTTGTAGTGGTTAAGGTATGCTCTCAGTTAGAGGACTATGGTAAAATGTTGCAGAACCATGATAAAATATTGAATTAAATTTTGATGTCTACAGTTAGAGATAATACTTTACCACTTGGAGATAGTACTCTACTCCTTGGGCAGTACCAGTTCTCTACTCCTGAGAAAATCACGAAACCCAAGCGAGAAGAAGAAGGTAATGAGAAAGAAGATGGGAAAAAGAAGAAGGCAGAGCCGAGAACTTTGCAAAGAGAGCTCCAACAAAAAAATCAAAAGATTGAAAAGAGGAAAAAATGTAAGAGAGAAAGGGAGAAGGCAAAAGAACATGGAAAGAAACACAAGACCAATGCCAACAAGAAGAACAAGAAGGCAGAAGAAGTTTATGTGCCCTTGAAGATAAAACTTGAAGGCACAAAGAAAAAAACTCTCACTGATGAACAATTGGATGATGTCCCACTAATCTTTTTGAAATCCTAAATCCCAAGAAGGCTAATAAAGCGCCAAAGAAGAGACGGGCGGAATTCCCAGAACTGAAGTCTGATGAAATTCAATCAATTGTAAAAAAAGTTATTAAACAAGTTACCCCTTAGAGAAGGATTGGAGGTGGTAAAAGATTTAAAGGTAGAGGATGAAGTTAAAGTTGAGAAGGAAGTAAATTTGGAAGTAATATCGTCTAAATATGGTGGTGATCGTCTAGAGGTATAATCCGTTTACGACATCTTATTCATTTGTTTTTATTTGACATTTGTTTTTCAGAACATTAACATTTACTTTATGAACTTTGTCATTTGTTCAGAAGTCTGTCATTTGTTCAGAATTTTTTGGCATTTGTTCGGACGCCTTTGTCATTATATTTTCAGAACTTTCATTTGTTCTAAAGTCTTTGTTCATTTTATTTATTGTATGTGAAGTGAAAGAAGGGGTCAGTGGAAGATGAGGAACCTGAAGCTAAATCTGTTCAAGAAGAGCAACCTCAAGTTGTTGATGAAGAGGAAGTTCAAGAGGTATTTATCTTAAAAAATTATTGAGCTATCTATCATATTTGTTGTATACTACCCTGTCATTTGTTCATTTAATTTTGTCATTCGTAGTATGTATATCCTATTTTACATATGGAGGATTCATAACAACAAACTGTAGTAATGTATTATGATGGAAAAAAAGATATAGTGGAAGAAGCCAATGAGGTATTTAACTAATATTTATTTGTATTGAGCTATCCATAATATATGCATCACTTATCCATACCATTTTTAATTTGTTTCTTCTTTACCATTTGTTGAATAGACTATGGAGGTTGCAGAGGTAGCAAAAACTGAAGTAGTATTCTTCCACCAGGAGGAAGATGTTGATGAAGCTTATCATTTGTTTGCTGGTAACTTCTCATTTTTTTCTATTTATTTTACCATATCTTGTATCACTCTTATCATTTGTAGTCTATTTATTTATAGACTAGTGCAAACCAAGCAACTGCTGCATTTGTAGAGGAACAGACTATAAAGGTTATAGAGGTTGCAAAGACTGAAGTAGTATTCTTCCACCAGGAGGAAGATGTCGATGAAGCTAATCAAGTAACTTATCGTTTGTTTGCTGGTAACTTCTCATTTTCTTATATTTATTTTCCCATATCTTGTGCCACTCTTATCATTCATAGTCTATTTATTTACAGACTAGTATAGACCAAATAACTGGTTTATCTATCGAGGAACAAAGAAAAGAGGATGTGGTTGAAGGCAAGGATGATGATGATAGAACTTCACAGAAAAAACCAGACCTTATGAAAATAATAAAAGAAATGGTTGTTGACCAGACCAATGTATGAAGTTCTTTTAAACTAGACCCTGAGTCATAAAATTTTCTTAGTACTCATTCTCATGTAATATGCACATTTATATTTCATTTTCTTATTTTATGACATATCTGTTCCAGCTTATTTTAATAGAGTCAGAAGTGGATGCCACCTTAAAGAAGAAGCATAAACTAACTGAAGAAGATATTAATGACAGAGCCCTGACATGGGCTTGTCAAATAAACCTATTGCATGGTCACCTTGAAAACTTCTTTCTGGTGTATTATTCAAAAATTTATTCAAAGACCCATATCCTTGGATTAGAAAAACCAGGTGGGCCAAGTTTGGTCACTGGGGAGAATAAAATAGCAACTGAAGTTAAGGACTATAACATGAGTGCCTATAAGAGGATAGGTGAAGAAATTGTTTGTCTTAACGTTTTCTACACCTTACATCTAAACCAATGGTTGAACAATAAGGTATTTATATCATTTATTTATTTTCCTCTGTCATTTATTGGGTTATCCTCTATTATTTACGTCATTTTATCAAAAAATTGTCATTTGTTTAAACGTCTTTACCATTTGTTTTCAAATTGTTTGTCATTCTTTTCTTGCACTTTGGTATTTGTTTATATAGAAGTTGTTTTCCTTTAACTTTATCAGTTGTATGGAAGTACTTATCATTTGTATTTTGAACTTTATCATTTGTTGTTAATAATTTGCCATTGTCTTTTTATGTTCAGGCCATTAATGTTTACATTAAAGCACTGATTTAATATTTTGTTTCACAATATCGTGCTCGCCCAGCTAAAGAAAAGATTGTGTTGACGGATGTCTATTCCGGTCAAATTATAGACATGGGTTTCAGTGTATGGACTCGTATTATGTCATCTCCAGAAGGTGTGAAATTGAAGAAGAAATCAATTTGGGAACAAATTACTTCTATACGATGGGATTCTATATTTTCTTATTATTTTGATCAAGGAAATTTAAAAGTAATGAATTCAAAATTAATACTCCTTCTCTAGAATCTCAATGACAACCATTGGGTCCTTTGTACTTATCCTTTAAGGAAAAAAATACATCTATAATTCACTGGTGGATGCGAAAATTGCAAATGCAAAGAAGAAGAAGAAGAAGAAGAAGAAGTTATTTCCTGGACACTAGCGTATTTATGATCAACAATCAACGATCCTCCCAAAAATATTGATATGGACAGATTTTGCTGATTGTTGGCCACTTACTGGTTCAGAGGTAAAGGCTTATTGTATTAACTCCAGATGGACAACTCATTTTGGGGAGTGTCCAATACAACCAAATAGTTATGACTCTGGGATCTATATGCTTGTCTTTATGGACAATATCCTAAGGGGGATGAGATTTTCATATCTGATAGACGATGATGAATGTCGTTACACAATTACTTATGACATATTGAGGCTTGGAGTTGAGCCAGAGGAGATTTGTAAACTTTGACATCCATTTTGTTATAAATCATAATTTATGTAGTTTGTAAAGTTATAAACAGTTATGAATATTATTCATTTATATGATATTAATATCATTTGTTATTTCTTCTTTGTCATTCATATATGACATATTTTTTATTTGTTAGAATGGAGTCAGAATATTATCTGTCTAGTTGAGTGTATTTATCATTTTATGAATTATATGTCATCCACTTATAAATCATTTATCATTTGTTAACAATCTTTTGTCATCTTTTAATACAATAGTTATCATTTGTTCAGAAAATCATTATGACAATTCTGAAATATTTATGTGAAACATGTACAGGTATGAGAATGTTACACATGGGGGAATAACACAATTAGAATGCATGATGTATAAAATCAATTTGTAGGTATTACATCTCCCAACTACTCCTAATTTAATTTCTTTTTGTTTGACTATGGTATATGGGAAACGCAAGTGTGATTAAGAGTATTAATTAGATTTTTTAAACCTAAAATCTCAAGCTATGTCTATAAAAGCTTATATTGTTACCTCCAAATATATCATAACACAACCTCCTTGTCATCATCTTCTACAATAGATAATGACAGTCTAAGAGCAATAAAATATTACATAACCTCTGAAGATGAAGAAGAAATGGATTATGATTGCCCTATAGATGAATCTGCTGGTGATGATGACTCTAATAAAAAGAAGAGTAGGGATGAAAACTCTATTGAAACAGATAGAGATGAGGATGCTGACTCTGATGGTGATAGTAACTTTGATGATGATGGTGTCTCTAATAGTGATGGGCACTCTGATAAAAAAAAATAGAGATGGTGACTCTGATGATGATGATGACACTGATAATGGTGGTAACTTTGATAGTAATGGTGGTAATGGGAATGCTGGTAGCGATGGCAACCAAGGTGGTACTGATGTTCCAAGAGCTAAGAAGACCAAAACTTGTTAATTGTAGTGTCTGTATAGTTGAATATATTTACCATTTTATGAAATATATGTCATTCAGTTATTAATCATCTCTCATCTCTCATCTCTCATCTGTTTTTGTTTTTTTTCTCATTTATCATCTTATGTCATGGGCTTATGAAAATGTTGTCATTTATTATACATGATTTGTTATTCGTTATATATGATTTGTCATTTGTTAAGTATGATTTGTCATTCGTTATTTATGATTTGTCATTTGCTATATATAATTTGTCATTTGTTTTATATGATTTGTCATTTATTATATATAATTTGTCATTTGTTATCTATGATTTTTCATTTGTTATATATAATTTGTCAATTGTTATATATCACATATGCATTCGAGAAGACATATATTTTTAGCATACCAAGTTCGAGAACTAACGTAATTCAAGCTACAACCTACACCTTCCACACAAGTTGATACACAATCAGAACGATGGATAAATCATTTATTCCGTACAAAAAATAATTATAAATTAATTCAGTTTATTAAAATAATTACAACTAAGGCACCCAACAGCGCAACCTTTACCGTCATCATGGTGCATCCTCGTCCCTCACCAATGCAATCGCACAGTTTCACAGACTACCAACCTCTTTAGGATTATGAAATATAACTAATAATGGTACACATAATCCTCTTCCACCGCCTTCTCCTTTACCTCCTTCATCGCCTCATAATCTGGCTTTACAGGTGTAATAGCCTAATTTCGTAACTCAAACTTAGTCTTTACACCAAAGACATTCAGAGCGTCTAATTGAATAATAAACGAATACTAGCACCAAGTTTAGCATAGAAAACCTTTGAATAGGTTAAAAACTACTGGCATCTCTTAAGGATTTAGAGAGAGAAATGTTATTGATAGCTGCTAGATATTATAAGAGAAGCTCTGAGTATTTTAGTATAGAATGTTGAGTGAGCATTCATCCGTCCTTCATCTGAAATTCTTTGGTCCTATTTATAGGCCTTATAATATGACTGTTTGACGAGCATTATTATCCTTAATGATGGATGTTACAATATATATAGTTGATAATCTTTGCATTGATTATATAACGGTCTGATCTTACTATTTTGTAATCGCTTCATTGATGACGGTACGTTTGTTGACTTGAACTATTGATGTAGAGATCGAAAGTGATGAATAAAACTTTGTAAGTGTAATGTACCATAAATTGTACTACGTGTGTGTTGATGAGGTCGAGGGGTCGTATGATGGTCGAAGATGACATATGAGCTCGAGATACAGAATTAGCCACTACAACTGCCCTTTTTTAGCCAATAGTATGAGAAATATTATGGGCGAGTGGTGTTGGTTGAGAAGCTTCATTAACACTGTAATTAATACCTGGGAATCATTTCCAATGCATCTTCATAAATATATGTTTATGGCTGTTGGATTTCCTAGAACTAATGGTTCTGGTCAATATTATTGCATAGGAATTCCTTCAGATGTTAGGAATTTGGAAAGTCATCTTTAATGCTAATTGTAGTATAAAGATCACTCTGACTTGTTTGTTATAGTTTGTGATTAACTAAGTATTTCTCTTGAACTTTTCTTTTGTATCTTTCTTTCTGTAACTTGGAAATTTTCTTATGTTAAGAGGATGGTAACTATGGGGCAACAATCTCAGGAGGCTAGGATTCGGACAAAGGTGGAAAAATTTTGCATCAGATATTTTGGGAATCAATCCTTGAGTCTGTCGACGCCAATTCTAGTGTCTCCAACGTTATCATTCTGGTCTAATCTATACATTCCAATGAGTAAGTATATTGTCATTCTCTATTGATCAACTTGTCATTTGTTATGCTGGTTAGGGTCTCTGTTGCCAACCTAAATGCGATCCTCGTGCTTTCGAGGGTAGTTTTAATGTCGTTCGATATATGGAAGGCACGAAATGTATGGATTGCAAATGGAAACACCTTAGGTACAATAGTAATAATTCCAACGTTCCTGTCAGAGATGATGATGAATCGAGTGTCATAACCGTAGAAATTTGACCCAAACATCTCCTGGAAGTATGTCCAACATTCGATGGTCTACAAGTATGTTACTAAAAATGTAAGTAGAAAAATATAATTGTTTGGATCAATGGCGATGGATGTTATTAGAGTCCCACCATATCTCCCTTTCAAATAAGTTCTGTCAATCACAACAGCGGGTCTCAATAGTTTATAAGTTTTTTTGGGGGGACCAAAATACTAAAAACACCTTATGAATCTCTTATCCTTACAGCTCGTAGTTTGTATGTAAAACACCAAATCCAGGTCAACCAACCTCACTTCTGTGAAGTAGCTTGTAAGTTGTTGGTATGCTTGCTCAAAGTTGCCTCGCATATGAAATAATTACTTAGATCAAATGATAAACATCTAAGTACAAATGAGAAACATCAAAGTACAAATGACAAAGTGAGTCAACCAAATGACTTGCAATAAAATGATAAATATTGTTGCACAAATGACAGTTAATGGAGGAATAAATGACATATAAGATGATTATACCTCTGCGTGGGCTCTTTCTTTCGCACGCCAGGTAAGATTGTATGTTACATCAATATTGTGATTAATTTGTATATTATCAATAATTCTAGAAGGTTTGTAGTTTGGGTCTTTTTATAGTTTTCGCTTGATTATAGAAGTAACCCATCTACTAGACGCTGACTTATACGTGTTCCCACCATCAGTTTCTACTATGATGCATGTATGTACGGAGCAATAAATACTTACTTTAAATAGGGCAGAACCGAGCAACATTTTCGCATAAATCCACCAGGAGCAATTATGACCTTTGCAACATACCACAATTTTATATTCATTGCTCAAAATGTTTACGAGATTAAACTTGGTTATAACTGCACAAGCTCTTATGTGATTTTTGAGTACAATCCTATTTCGATATTGTAATGGCTAAATTCCGTAAGCTCAAAATATCTTGGAATTTGCTATCATACCAATGAACCTGCAACAATATTATAATAGAAAGTAAAAAATGACACAGGTAATTTTAGTATGGAAAACCTTTGAATAGGTAAAAAACCACGACCCTGGGTGGAAGATGTTTATAAGAGTATCTGTATTGGTTGAGGCGGATATCTAATTACAAGTGATCTCTAGACGCATAAATGCTTGAACCTTGTAACTTAGAAGTTTGAATGTTTCTGAGAATATTGAAAAGTAGTTTATTGGCGATCTCTAGTGTAATTTTCCGGTCTTTATCTCTTATGGAACTTTTTCTTTATATAAGCCTTCTTCGCAGCTCTTCACCGTGCTGAAGCATGTTTTCTGAATAATATGGTTAGTGGCGGTTGATTGAGTAACTGATGAGTTCATGAGAGACAGGTGTTTTTGACTGGATAAGGTTTTTTAGTTTAAAGTTTGACCCACGTTCTTCACCAGTTTTTGGAGTAGGTTGGAATGTTGACTGGAGAAGTTATGTAAAAAATACGTGAGTCTGAGATGGAGGTATTCAAACTTGCGATAACTCAATTTTAGGTAAGTTCAAGGGATAGGTCCCTACAATCGCCCCCTCGCAACCGAAGTCACGAGTGGCTTTGGTTGATAAATAATCTGTATATAATTGGTATTTGGGTTGAAGTTCTTGATAATGGAAATGGAGTAAAGATGGCTTTGACTATATGGAAGTTATGCGGGTATGGGGAAATAATGTGTATTAAATGAAGATGTGGATGCAAATGTATATGGCGGTTATGATTTGAAGAGTCGTGTTTGTAATAAATGATGACGTTTGGAAAAATGCACCTGTACAATAAATATAGGGTTATATAAATAGTACCTGTATCGAATCTTTGAAGCAGAGTATGCTTGCAATTTGTCAAATTCTCTATAATATTTAAAATGGTGAAGACTCGGAGGATGGTTCTTGAAGAGAGGATTGCGTCTGAAATGCAAAGGTTAAAGTTGATATACTTTGGCGACCGATCCTTGGAGATGTCGATATCCGCTCCTGTTCTTCCGACTTATCAAGGTATGTCAGAAGACGAAGCGGTTGAAGCTGAGGAGGATTTCTACTGTAGGTGGATATTTTGCGTTGTCATCATGATAGGCGAGGAACATGGGCTTGTCTCTATACTCTAGTGAAGGACAATGTTAGGGGGTTAGATGCAGGGATATGATTTCTTGTATCACCATGGATTCTAAGGTCAGGCTCTCTTCATCTCTACCAACTCTTCAGAGGTGGCGATTTCAGAGGAGGAGGTGATGGTAGTGGAGGAGGGAGATGAATAGTAGAAGTCTGCTTTTGTATTTCCATCACATTTTTTCATTCAGAAGACCTTCAGTTTGAAGAGTTGGTGCCAGCACTGAGTCTACTGCTTGCATAGTTTCTATTGACTAGACTTTGACCTAACTCATGTGAGGGAAGCTTTTTGTTATTTCTAATTTCTACTTTACATCAAGGTAAAAGATCACTGAAGTAGGACGAACTGAAGGATTTAATGCGTCGGACTGCTTGAATGACATGTTACTTGCAAAAATACTGAAAAACTTGTTATCTGTAAAGTACCTGATGCTGGGTACTGGCCAGATTAGTTATTTGTAAAGTATTTGAGGTTAATTACTGAAAGACTTGTTATCTGTAAAAAAATGTGTAATCTTTTTCGACATGAATAAAATTTGTCATTCAATTACTTGTATTGCCATAGATATAAAATAGTTCGTAGAAATCGAGCTGAAATATTTTGAAGAATGTATGAAATGAATTGAAATTTATGAATGCCGAAAGTAATTTTATTGTAACATTCGAACTGAGATAAATATGTGCAAAAATTTATGATGTTATGTAAGTATGAATTGTTTTGTGTGTTGGAAATGTGGGTGAGAAAAATTGTAAAAAATCTATAATACGAAAATTCAATCTAATAGAGGTCGATAGAAGAAATCTTGAAAGAAAAAGCTCAACCTAGAAAATAATGAAACGCATGAGTTCGAGGGAAGGGATAAGCCCAAATAGTTTTTCTCAAGATTCTGGGTTTTCTGTTACGAGATAAATTGTCAATATTACGATTTGAGGGGAAAGTGTATAAATAAGGGTAAAATGATTTTTTAAATATGGAGAAGAGATTGGGATGGTGCGGACTCGATCTCAGAGAATTTGTCATGCCGCTGAAGAACGATTGGCCATAAAGATCGCTGAAGTGCGGGAGAGGTTTTTTGGATTGTCTGGTTATGATGCTGAGTTACCAGTGAGGGAGTGTCAGCTCGAAGGATTAGATATAAGGGGTAGGGAACTTGAGAATGCCCGTTATTTCTATCAGGTATGTTTTCGTGAATTGGTGAGAGATCCTACAGATCGAGAAGAGATGGTTGGATTGATTACTGATTTGAGATAGAATTTGAAGATGCGATGATCGATGGAGGATATTCGATCGGATGTGGTCGCCCAGGTCATCAAGGCTATTTTTGATATAATTATATGTAAAATGCTATCATAAATAAATATAAGTTTTGTCAAATTTAACAAAAAAAAGGTGAAAGTCAACTTGATCCTCTATAGTTGCAAATGCCGTTTGAGACTGTTTTGATAAATAAAATTTAAATAACTTTGAAAATTTTGTTCGCTTTGAAAATGATGTCACTAGTACTATAAGTATAAGAAACAAGAACA
Organism: Kingdonia uniflora; assembly: GCA_014058105.1. Lineage (NCBI taxonomy): Eukaryota > Viridiplantae > Streptophyta > Magnoliopsida > Ranunculales > Circaeasteraceae > Kingdonia > Kingdonia uniflora. Next base: position 1,092,086 of record JACGCM010000338.1, on the reverse strand, counting down.
AAAAAAATATAGGAGGTTCTAGTTTTGTTTTTTATGTAAAGTTGAAAAAAATCTGATATCGTGCGAGTGTGAGTCATCAAGAGTCTGGGAAGGTCAGAGAAAGATATGAGAACAGGAGAGAAAAATATATTGAAATATGAGGGGAGGAGCAATGATGGAAAGGTAGCTTTATTGAGAAGGTACAAGACTTCTGAATGGATAGTGGAAAAGAAACCTCAATTCCAAAACTGAGGATGGGTCGTGCGAGGTGCAATAACTGCCAGTCGTTAGAGAGAGAAAGAATAAATAGTGCTTATTCCTCATCATTTAAACATTTTTCAACTTTTGAAAATTTGGAGAGCACAGAGAGAGAAGTGCAAAAAAATTGCAGAGGATTTGGTAAGGATTTATCTGAGGGTGATCAACAGTCGAAGAGAGTTGCAGGCACTGGATCGCGTAGGTGGCTATACAGTAGCGTTGTGAGAGAAGGACTTGGCGCTACTACAGATTCTCATTCTGACACTAAAGGTTAGTAGAAACGTGTGCTGCATGTTTGTGTTTTTTGCAAATCGTAATTTGTTATAAACAAATCTCTAAAAAATCACTATTTATAACAATCTATGAAATTTGACATATAGACATAATATATGAAAGATATGTTGTATGTGAATGATCGATGTGTTTGAAATAATAATAGATACCTGAACCTGTATGTAGGCCAAACTTGATAGGTATTTGTATAGGATCAAAACTTTGCCTGTAAAAATGTAGTTGATATGGATATTATGCCTGTTAACGAGGTGTCAACCTCTGGTCGGACGGTAGAGTCTGATGGTGAGATTGAAGTAGGATTAGATCAATTTCTAGGTTTCCCTGGCCAATTGGTGACATATCTTCCCGGTTCGAATGCATTTAAAGAATTTTGTAAAGCCAAGGCTTCTATAGGAGGGACATGGGGTGACTGCATAGAATATGTCGGTAGACAGTTTAGGGGGTGTACTACAGCGACGGGGGAGGAGTATTTTTATTTATTGGGCGACTTGGAGGAGGAAAAACAAGATAGAGGTATAGATGAATCGATCACGTTAGAATATTTTGATGGGAGTATACGGAGTGACCTCTCAGAGAGCTTTTTGTGTTACTTGCCTCAATTAGAGTACGGGTTGAGTCTTCCCCTTACCAATTTGGGGAAGGGGATTATGAATAACAATGGGGATGTTTGTTCAATTAAACAGGAACATGTGGGAGGTAATAAGTGTTTGCGACCATCTGAATGAAAAATGAGAGAATGAGGGCAAAGCGAGGAGGATATCCACTGAGGATGTATTGTTGCTTTATGGGGTAAATAATTATCACACCAGTGGTGGGGTATATTTATGTGCGAGCCAACTCGGCCTCACTTCTTTGATCTGAATTCAGCAACTCGAGCCTGGAACAACAACGTGATATGGGTGAAGGGTAATTGCCTTCAGAGAGATGATGAAGAACCTTTGGATCTTCTGTTTAGAATGGTAAAACAAAAAAGTATAACAATGCATAGACTATAATATTGATATGTTCAAACTGATGATCTTTTGTTGATAATAAAAATGTTGTGCACGCCAGGCCTGAAGTCCCAGGTGGAGAGGAAAGATTCGCTGTTGGACGAAGTTGTTGAGGAAGAGGTTGAGCTCGAATTTGTGTTGAAAGGACTTGGCCTTAGTAGAAAGAAAAGTGTTGGGAGTAAGTTAAAAAAGGTTTAAAAATCTTAATCGACCAGGCTGATGGCGGATGTTGATGATGGAAAGAAGAGATAAACTGGTACGGAAGGTCGAATCAATTTGGCCAAGACCTCTAGAATAGGCATTTTAGTTCAGTCAGAGTCTATTACGTCGAGCAAATTAGCTCAAACGTTTCCAAAAAATTTGATGCTGAAGTGTCCGTCGGCCTCTGGTACTACTGGAAGTGGTAAGGTTGATGGAAAAGAAAATAGGAGAAGAATCGAACCTGTGGGAAAGTCATGGGAAAAGGTCGCTGAAGAGCGACCTGCTGCTGAGGATGATCTTAAAGAAATGGAGGAAAAGGCCAGGCCGGTGGTTCTTCACGGAGAGGAGGACATGAGCATGATGGTATATATTTATGCTTGATCATGTGAAATATTTATTTATTGTATTTCGAACTCATGCTGAGGTCTATTTGTGTTTTGCAGGTTGCTCGTTTGGTGAGGGGGATTTGGCTCGGAGTGGAAGAGGAAAAATCTAAGCTGAAGAAAATGAAGATCAAGCTTAGAAAGAAGGTAGCTCGAGCGAAGGCTGATGCTCTCAAAGAAGCAAAGAAGTTGGAGGCCCAGAAGGCTTTCCACGCAGTGGCAATTGGCCATCTACAAGCGGAGGCGAGAGTGAATCTTGAGGAGGTAGTGGCGGAGCGCGAAAGGCTTGGGTGCTACCTGATGTTGAAGGATTATTCTGAGGATGAGGTAAATGCCATTAAGGTAGAAACCTATGTTGAGGAGGGTGCTGATGAAGAAGTAGAAGAGGTTGCGATGGGTGTTGTTGATGGGCTTGATGGTGTCTCCCGTCAGGCAGTGTTAGACAATCAAGGGTATGACACCGAACTCCCAAAGGGCAAGAATGAGAAGGAAATATAGAGAAATGACTTTGTATGAGTATTTTGGAAGTGTCCTATAAATTGTGGATTGTGTTTATTGAATTGATTTATGTAGGCTGAGCCCCCCTCCCCTATTTTTTTGTATACTCTCTTATAGACACTTAAAGAAATGAGTCTCAGAATAAAAGATCTAGAGACCGAGCTTGCCAGGGGAAAAAAGATCTCCACATCCTCGTTGTCTTCACAACCGGAACTGCAGGTTAGATCGGAACACTTGTATGCTATTTTGAAATAAAGCTACCAAGTAAATAAAACAACAGAGAATGTAGAGGCTGACCAAAAACTTGGTATCAGTTTTAGGAAAATGACACTACTATAGTGCATATAAATATCTAAAGTTTTTAAACAAAGTAGCATATAGAAAACATGTACCTTAGACTTTGAAATATATGTCATGGAGCATCCATTTGAGATTGTACTTCGACCTTTAAGTCTAAAAGTAGTTGTACACGGTAGATGTTAGAAATCATATATATTTTTAGAAATAAGATATATATATACACGTTGATGGGTGTTCTGAATCAAACTGTATATAATGTATCTATATTGTGCAGGTCGAATTAGATTCAGTTCGCTCGTGCGAAGATGAGGCACTCCAATGTAATTGAGAATTTGTAGAGGAGTTGGATAGGGTGAGGGAGGTGAATGCGGACAGAGAAGACCAGCATGTAAATATATATTTTAAATTTGATGAGGGAACCCAGACTATTGTCGCCCTCACTCGTAAGATCGAGGTAAAAGATGTCAAAATTGAAAAGGGGTTAAAAGAGCTTGCAGAGATAAAAGAACATTCTGCAAAGCTTCAAAGTCGGATTGACACGCTGATGGCTAAGAGTAGGCAGGCTGAAATGGCTCAATCTCATATTTAAGCGCTAGAATGATCGGAGGGACAATCTCGAGCTGATCTTCAAAATTCTAGAGGCGAGTTAGAGTGGTTGAAACAAAAAATGATTGAAAAAGATAACGAGCTGAAGGTAGCTCGAGAAAATCTATCGGCTTCGGAAGCTGCAGCCGAACACTTGCATATAGTCCTACCCGCCAAGGAAATGGAGTTTCTAGGGATGCAACGAAAGTGTGGAAATTTAAATAAGAGTGTGGCACGATTGAAGACCGAATTGGTGCAAGCCAACGTGTACGCTAAGAAAGTCAAGGCTGGAGAGCGCTCGAGAGGTAGTTGAAATGATATTAAAGTTCCTCTAGTCCAAGGGGATGCAGTTAGCCTGTCAGGTTGAATTAGAGAGCTGGAAGATGACGTAGCTCAAATTCTAAGGCATGTGTAGAAAAAGAATGCAAACTTAAGGGAATGCCAGTACAAGTTGGATGCTGCTCTTGTCAGGGAGAAGGTCTTGGAAGGGGAAATCAGGGCGAAGGAAATTTTGATAAAGAAAAAAGATAACTTGTTAAGGGATACTTCGGCCAGGGAAGAGTTGAATACAGAAATTGAAAGACTTCGAGCCCAGGTGGTTGACCTAGAGGCCATTAATCTGGCTGAATCAGGAAAATTTATCCAAAAATTAGAAGAGAATATAGTTTTTGATGCTCGGACAGAAATTGAAATGGCACATCAGAAGAACTGTATGCAATTTTAAAGTCACGCCTAGAGAAGATGAGATCTTACTTTTCAAGGATCGTTATATCTCATGCATCACGTGCAGACCAATTTAAGTCAACTGTTGCATATTTTATAGAGGAAGTAAAAAAACTTAAGAGTTAGAACGAGATACCTTGTTCAAGAGTCTGTCTGACAAGGGATGCATTTGTAAAGTTAATATATATCGAGAGAACTGTATGACCTTCATGGAAACGAATTTAGGCCCTCGACCTGCTGATCTAATAGAGAGGGGCAGAGTTACTGTAACTCGCAAACTGAATTTTGATTGACCTCTTGGTTAAGGGTAAAGCATGGCTGACATCCCAGCAGCAGAAATGAATCTATTGTAATGTGACCTAAAAATAAATAGTATCTGTCACAGACATATTGAAATAGATGAAAGCTAGTATGACATTTACCTTATCTTATGTCTGGTGGGATCTTTGATATAAAACAAGCTTTTACATTTGTTCTAATCGCAGAGATGGGTTGAGTTAGTCAAACCAAGTGAATCTTGATTAAACTGCAGTAATGTTGTAGACATATTGAAAGAGATGAAAGCTAGTATTACCTTTGCCTTATCTTATGCCACCATAAAAAAAATGGGTTTTAGCAACGAACTATGTCCGTTGCGAAAGTCCTTTCGCAACGGACTATGCCCGTAGCATAAGTATTGCCGTAGGGGGTGTTACGGATGGGGCTGCAACAGAGAAAGTCCGTTGCCAAAAGTAATGTTTTTGCAACAGATAAAGTCCGCTACCGCTGTTAGACTTTTAGCAACGAGTTTTGTCCATTGCAACAGCTTTGGCAACATCGCCAACAATAATACTTAAACTCTGTTGCTAAAGTTATTTTATGTTGCTAATAAGATGCCTTTGGCAATGGCCATTGTCCGTCGCAAATTCTTTTTTCATTTAAAAATAATAATAGCAATGGAATCACCAAAAATATCACATAAACTTGCATTATTACACACAAAATGCATTCAGTTAACTTTATTAATATATCTCAAGACCTTCATCCAATAATTAATAGAGGAGACTGTATCATATTCTCTATCTTCAATTAGGCTATAACTAATTGCTAAAAAACCATTTAACTTGGCTTCTTCGTCTTTGTAATGGAGGCTGGATCAATGATCCTCGATCTGAACTGCAATGCCAAATAACAAATCCTTGTTGAACCAGGTGAACTTTTATGCATATAGTATGAAGTTACAATATTCGAGAAGGTATGGAGCAACTACATACCTATGATATACAAAGTATGTCCCTCTTCTTTTTGCCATTGAATACATAACAATACTCTTAAAGGGCAACATTAACAACAGCATCCATGACCTAAGAATCATAAAAGAACTCGGTGTTAGCTTCAAGTAAAGAAGCAAATAGCATAAACTGGTACAGATGGAAACTACCATAAGTTAAATGTTGTATTAAAAGTAACCCTATCTACTACCAAAAGTGGTACTTTACAACTTAATTAAAAGTGAAACTGGTTCTACTTTTACAACGAGATGAGCTAGACTCCTATCTACAACTACTCCCTCTAGACACTCTAGTTCTATCTATCTCTCTGTCTCACCCATAAGGTGTCGTTGGCAATCATGGTAATTAAGCTTCCTCAAAAGAAATTTCAAAATGATTTATTTGGAATGATTGAGGTTATAAACAAATAGAGTTGTACGCATCTGCATAATTGTTGGATTCTAGCTTATAATTTAAGTCTTATATATAGGTGCAAAAGACAAAGTTCACAGTTGCCAAACACATAATTTTACATAACTAGTTTAATACAGTTAATAAGGATTTTTTTACAAACACCAATTTAATTGAACTGATTTAAGCAACACTTCTAACTAGAATGACTTAACCAATGACTTGCATGAACTTCGTTGGCCTAAATTTGATATTGGTTCCTGTAATTGACGTCAGGGAAAAAACATCTCTACATGTTCTTGAAAAGGACATACCTGGTATCTTTGCCAAGGCAAATGTCTACGTAAAAGAAAAATTAGAGTGTAAGTAAGAGATTCCAAGTCATTTCTCCTGCTTCCAATTCTTCCAAGGTACGCATGTAAACTTGCGTAATGTACCGTTCCCCTTCAAAGTCATAAAAATTTTATATAAGCCAACAGAGCAACGGAATTAGAAGGAAAAAAAAGGAAGGTTTGTTGAAATATAGTAATGATCGATACCTGAAAACGTCTAGTTTGTTGAAGTATCTTTCCACTTGTAGGCTGATACCAAAAGGAAAATATGCAACATATAATTAGATACCCATAAGGTGCCGTTGGCAATCATGGTTGCTGTTGATTGAGCTTCCTCCTAAAATTACATACCTCGTCAGACATGTAACCATCAGGCATATCAGTCCAATAACAGTATCCATGGGCCATTAAGAACATACATACACAAAAGACTATTTGAAAGGGAATGAGTGAGAACTGAGAACTGAGCTTATCAAATGTTGTCTACATCTAGTATACCTTTCATCTTATTCTTTACTTAATCATATCTTTTATGCCAATTGTGGCATGTGGGTCTCTTAACTATATACTTCTTTATTGGTTCTTCAGCTTATTTGATGCTATCTTAGTATAGTTTTCTTCTTTTATATGTTTAATTATCTGGAATACAGTGCTCTAAAAGTCAAATTTGTTTTTTTAGTTCATGTTGGGATTTATTTTTCTTTTTGTTGCTGCTTATTTGAGGACATGGGTATTAAAAGATAGAATTTGGGTTCATAAGTTTCTCCTTTTATGGTTGTTTAAAAAAGTTGCTGAGTTTTTTGTGATTATCATAGAGTAGTAGTACTTGATTTTGCTGGTTTTATAACTATATATGATGATTGAAAAAGTTTATCTTCTTTTCGTGATGATTTCTAATATGGGTATTTGAAATATAGGTTTTATGTTGGTATAATCCAAAGTATTGAGAAGAGACATTGCGCATTCGGTTATGGGGCTCCGTTTGATGAGACCTTTTTAGTTGTCGCTTTTGTTTATATTCTGTGCCATAGAAGTGAAAGGTCGGGATGAAAATGTGCGCTCTCGGTTATCATGGCCGAGTGTCGTGAATGTTGGTGTTTTGTTTACTTTTAATTCGACAATTGGAAGAGTGGCAATGCCAGCTATTGCAGCTGCAGTTGATGATGTAAATTCTGACTCAAGTATTCTAGCTGGAACAAAATTGAATGTGATCATCCAAGATACAAACTGCAGTGGGTTTGTTGGGATTGTTCAATGCTATTAATTTATAGGGGTTTTACTGTATTAAGCAATAATAACACTGAGTTAGCCAATCCAAAGACTTGGGATCTTTTCTTGAATAACTAATAGTAGTCCATACTTTTGGTTAGTTTGTATTACTCGGTCATTTTATTTCTTTAGATAATCTATTTAATTGCACTAATACTATGTTCAAAATCACAGGAAAGAGATTAATTGTGGTAGAAACGAAAGGGGAAGCTAGAAGGAGAATTAGTACAAGAGAGAAATATGATTTGCGTTTCATAAAGTTGTGTAATTTTTTAGAAATGTTGTGCAAATGAAACCTCTTTTTAAAGTTAACGAGGCCCGTATATTTGGAATATGCCTTTTAGATTTCATTATGAACTAGTAACTTAAAGAAATTATTAACTCATCTTTTTATATTGAATTAGGATCAACAAGTTTTTACTATTATAGGGAAGTTTACAGCTAAACTAGTTTTGGTTTAGACAGGGCCGACCGTAGCTATAGGCACAAGAGGCGGCCGCCTAGGATACCCGATTTTTAATGTAAATTTGGGGCCTCGAAATGGTGAAATAGTATATAAAAGAGAGCCCCTAAAGTGACATAAAGTGAAGTTGCCTTGTAGGTTATAATTGATTGATCTCATCATAAGGTCAAAAGTTCAAGTCCTACCGTTGTTTACAATTTTCTTTACTTTATTTTAGAAGAAATTATGTACTACCAAAATTTTTTCCCTCGGCATGGCCTCATTTTCGGACCTCGCCTAAGGCTTCTAAACCTCATGGCCGGCCCTGGGTTTAAATATAGCCAAAACAGAGAGATTAGATTTCGTATTCATAAAAAATGACACTATTTACATGTGAGAGTGGTTTTTTTTTTTTTTTGGGGGGGGGGAGAGATACTAACCAGAAAATTGTTACAAGCTGCTGACTTGGCGGACCACGGAATTCCGGATTAATTCGATGCTCGAGAATCCAAACTACGGCTCCCACAAGGAGAAAGAACGCTCCAATAACATACCACATTTGTACTGAAAATGGCTTTAAGAAAGCCCAAGCGCTTGAATTGATCCCTTTGACAGGAGAAACTACTACAAGGCCTGATCCAATGAAAGGCTGTGTGAAATCAACAATCTTCGTTCTATTGGTAACAATAGTAATGTCCCCAACAACTGCATCATATTTCTGAATCCAAAAGGGAAAAGAAAGTTAAGATGCCATCAAACTAAGGACTTAACATAGGAGGAAAAAACACATGAATCCAAGTACAGGTAAAGTATGTAAACGCATTTCCATAAGTTAATCGCAGAGAATATTTAGTCATATTTAACTAAATGCTTGGTAGATCTCTACGAGTGTTCAGAAACTGACAAATATATGTTTTTCTTGGTCTATCAGATTGTTCTACTCATTATCTGCAGCATGTATGAGTATCAAACCTTGGCTTGTTTAAGGGCCTCCATACAGGACTGATTGTTCTAGCAGTGAGTGAGTTCATGGATATATTGAGAGCATTCAAGCTCAATAGAGTTTTTGAGAAACTTGAGAGACGGTACTTTCATCTTCTTGATTTACGTTAATTCTCTTTGACTTTTGTAGTCCTTGGAAGAAACCTGTAAGGTGAAACATTCATCTTGAGGTGTCTGTGGGTGTGGCGTACGCCTGTCTCTACGATTTTCTCTATTATTTTGCAGTTGTCACATGGTTTTGCCAATTGGCTAATGGAAACTATGACTTTATTTCTTTTTCAGATCTTAAACATATCTTAACTTCCTTCATATTTAATATATATATCTTAAACAGAGTACTTACATTTTCAGGAACCATTTCCACCAGATCACTAAAATTGGGGGTTTTCGAACCATCTCCATACAATAAGTATATGTGGTTAACTTCATACGGCAACAACTTCACTGCAGCTTCAAACACATCAATACAAAATCCCTTTACCCCGGTTGAGCTATTTGCCACAAATTCCTTGTAAGTCACTCAGTTTGGAACCCTGATTCTTAAAGGCGACCCATTGTTTGGAAAGACCCAACCATGTGGTTTCACCGCAGCATTACAAGGCCAAATTACGCTGCTACTAAGCTGCTGACTACTGGTAGACCTGTTTGGGGGCTTCTGATATAAAATTTCTGGAGAAAGAACTGATAAGACCGAATAATTTGACCAATACCCAATTTTCCAGGGCCCACTACCACTAATGTTAATATTGTCATAAGCTGGATTAATTAAGTCTCTCTCTCTCTATGTAGAATTAAATTGGATTTTCCCAGATAGACCCGTAAAATTCATTGTACTTAGTATCTGAAGAAAACTTTGCCCTTGCTCGAAAACACGTAATACAGACAAGTGCAAAGCACTCCCATTTGTATCCTGTACAGTACGATCATTACTAAAAGATATTGTTTCTCCTTCATATAAGAACTTTCAAGAGCATGGGCAACTAACCAAACAGAATCATAAGCATAGAGCCCATAGGAATTCAAGCTCGAGCTAGCTTTTAATTTGCTCCACCGAGACAAAAAATTATTTTAAAGATCTGAGTCTGGAGTGTGATGACAAAGTGCAATAACCCCTTGTGTGATATTTCTTGTATCGGGATCCGACATTTTTGATGAATCTAAAACAACCATTAACCAATCTGTTGGCTGTTGCAATTCAAACAGAGCCATTATTCAGCATCCCCAGTTCCTTAGCAACAGAGAACACAGTCAGACCAGAGTCAGGATTTACATGTACAACATAAACATGAGACTCCATAAGATTTACTTGAACGAGCAAATCCCTAATTGCACTACTTGGTACCGAAGGGATGAAGGCAGCCTTGAAAGATATCTTAGAATGTTTCTTAGCAAGAGCATCACCAAGAGCAGTTATACCACTTATTCTATAATCGTCATCGACAAAGATTGAAATCACCTCTTTCCATCCATAATGCTAAACCAAATCAGCAATTGCTTACATCTGAAAGTAGTCACTTTGTATCACACGAAGGAAATAAGGGAATTGTAGCGTAGAAAGAGAAGGGTCAGTTGCTGCAAAGGATAGAAGTGGAACATGAAGTTCGTCAAAAACTTCAGAGATCACATGAGCAACCCCAGAGGACTGTGGACCGATGATGGCAGCTTCGTCTTTCTCCATCAGTTGTAAAGCTGTGCAAGGATGTTAGTTATCAAAATCTCATAGATGGGAAAGAAAAAAAATTCGAAAATGCTTTTGAATTTACAAGTTATGATGTATCAAATACGACACCTATCAAAATCAACCTAAACGTAGGGAAGAGACTATGAAACAGCCGCTACTTTTGGGCTATGTATGAGCTGTAGACTGGATTTAACTATCTCAATATATCAAATCTTACATAAGAAAACACTGCAGTTTCACTTATTATCCCTTGGCTATATATTAATCCTCTCCAATTTGCTATCCCATTTCTTCTCCTATTCCACCCTCACAGAGAGACTCATCATATGGATCTGATAGGAAATATTACAAATAATAGACTAAATCAAGATATTTCTTATAATTCAAGAGCTAATAGAATAAGTTACTAGTTACTACCATAAAACATGACTATCAAACACTAAAACCTATATCAAATTTCAGACCTTTAAGAAACTAATTCCAACATTAAAATTGTGCCTACTTGTTCAACACCAAATAAAAACACTAGAGGCCCCAAGAGAGATAATTTGCCTTAGTTATATACATTGATATTGAAACACATGAAATTTTTAAGGAACATCATACCTTAAACAAATTGTGCCCCGATTCTTCTCCTATCCGATTGAGCTTCCTCCTAAAATTACATACCTCGTCGGACATGTAACCATCGGGCATATCAGTCCAATAACAACATCCTTGGGCCATTATAGCATATGTTTAATACGATTATGACAGTATGTTGTTAAGGTGCACGATATGCAGACCCTCAGCGGGTACACTACACGAATGGCATTAGTAGAATGGCATTTTATATATAAAAACACTGATCGTGGCGGAACTAAGAAAAGTATTAGCGTATAATTTAAATACCAGAAAAAGATAGCCTAAAACTAAATAAGGTGCTTCAAATAAGCCTAATTATAACCCTCGACAGCTGCTTATTTAATAAGCGGTGCAGCTAATATCAAAAAGGCATTGCGAGGGATTCTCATAAACTTATTATGCTAAAAAAGTGGCCAAGCATTCGGATTAGTTGAAAAGCGCTTCCATATAAGACCACAGGAGGACGTTCTGGAGGTGGGGTATAAATAATGATTTTGAAACTCCTTTACTAGCTCATCTACACAAAGCCAAACAAATAAAGGGCAAAAGAAACAATTCCAATAGAGACTTGCCGAGAGTCGAGGATGGTCACGTGGGTCACAGACATCACAAGCTCATTGAGAAAAACTTTTAGCATAAATGAAGATGCATGAAGAAAATATAGTGAACATTTACCTATAGAACATCTCTCACATCTTTCATTGACAATTTGTGCTGCCTTAGTAGCAGTTCAATTCTTGCTCTTAAAGAAAAGTGCATGCACAATGCAATATCATCCATTATAGGATATTAAAGTAATTCTTAATGTTTCCCATAAGCTCCTTGGACTTATAATGTAAAGAAGCCAATGCCAAAAAATGATAGAACTTACTCCGACGACCAAAGATGACCAAGAATAACAGCAATCAACTGCAAAATAAAAATGAAAAGTTTGAATCAGAAGAAATTAAGAGAATAAAAATGATATCAAAAAAACAAAAATCTCTAGAAAAATAAAGAAAAGACAAATGGCGATCCTAAAGGGACGACATAATATCCTTAACATACTGTACATTTCGTGACAATTTTGAATATATCTTTAAAGGGACGACAATCCTAAAGGGGTGGCTTAATATCTTTTTTGCTAGGCAAGATGGGATTAGGTACCCCATTAACCATGACTAAATATAAATAAGCTGGAAATGAGCTAGGTCAGAACAGTACTTTAAATACTATTCAACATTTATTTTCTATTTTCTTATTTCTTCTTTTTCCTTCTTCATATCCATCTCACAACAAAACTGTTAACAGTTTCCACAAAATAGATAAAAATAACAATGTTGCCTTTAATCTTGACTTCATGTACTCTCCACATATTGCAACCTTCCATCTGGTCACACCAGCAAACTCGCATGTTATCTGTCAACAGCCAGGCAAAGATCATTACCATCACCCGGGTAGAGAGAAAAACTCAACAATACTTTTCTTAGCGCAAACTAGATAACTTAAATTCCACATGAAGTTCATGTATACAGTGAAGTTATTTTGCCTTAACAAAATCTTTGACTCATTTAATACATACGATTAATACATACATATAATGATACAATCTTTTAAAAAGAACACTATGAACAAAAACACAAAAATCAAAAGACCTCAAAGACTACATATCATTACTCTATTTAAAAATAAAATGGTACAATAAGTTAACATGACACAAAGAAGAAATACTGCACGAACACATTGAAAAAGTAAATAGAAGATTATATGCATCTGTTGTGTGATTACCTATTAAAATTGACTATCACTGGGAGAATGTATGCTACATAGTCTTGCGATTCCAACAGTTTATCAAGTATTGCACAACCTTTAACAATCAACAAAATGTGCTAATGAGTTTGAAGGGGTTAGTGTGGATGATAAAGTAGATATTATAGGGAAATCAAAATCCAAATAAACAAACCCCTTAAACTGAAATCTATGGAAGCAAACCCTTAAATAGAAATCTATAGATGTAATCCCCTATAATTTGAAAACCTATAATTGATAACCATAACTGCTTTCCCAAAACCCCTAATTTTATAAAATAAGTTGAATTGAACCCTAACTATGAATTTATCAAATATAAATTCGATTGCTGCTTAGAGAAGAAGAAGGAAAGGTAGAGGGAGATACCTTTGATTGTAGAGGAGTATGAGAACCACCAACGAGGCTGCATTCGCAGAAAGAGATGCCACAAAATATACATAATTTTTCACAGAAAGAGATGCCACAAAATATATACAGAATCTTGGGAAAAAGAGAATTTGGAGAGAAACGTGGGGGAACAGGTGGCTATCCATAACAGATTCGTTCTTGAATCATGGGAGGGAAGAGATTTGGGGGGGGGGGAATATTTGAGAAAAAGAGGGAAGCTTTTGGCGGGGGAATTTGGGAGAGAGACGTGAAGAACCATGAAAGTATATTCGGGGGTCTAATTTTAATAAAACATTAGTACAACAGACTTGTAGATATGGCGATGGACTTAGACTGTTGTAAATGTACGACAGACATAGTTTGCTGTCAAAAGCTATATGTGCGTGTTGCCAAAAGCCCTTTTTTTTTGTAGTGTGCCTATTAAAGTCGTTGATATAAAACAAGTTTCTACATTTGCTTCAATCACAAAAATTTAGTAAAGTCAGCCAAACTAAGTATTATCCTTGATTTAACTGGTATAATGTCCCAAAGAAGTTAAAGTAGATGAAGGCTAGTATTACCTTTGCCCTATCTCATGTTTGGTAGAGTCTTTGATTTAAAAATAGTTTCTACATTTGTTTCAATCGCAGAGATTTAGTAGAGTCAGCCAAACCAAGTGTTATCCTTGATTTAACTGGTATAAGATCGATTAAAAGCTAGTATTATCTATGCTTTAATCTATCGAATGTGGTTGAATCTACGTAAGTAGAGAAATATTGGGAGAAACTTAGAAGTTTCATTGATCAGTTCAGAATGTACATTGGATGGAGATGAAAATCTCACTTTTGGAATTAAAAAAATAAAAGCGAGAAATAGAAATAGAGTAGTAAGACGTCTAACGATAGTACCATTTCAGTCGCCTGGTATTCCAAGGATTTGAAATGGGGATTTCCTCTTCTATCATAAGATAATATGATCCCAAGCCTGAGAGGCCTGTGATAATGAATGGACCCTCCCAATTGTTGGCTAATTTTCTAACGTGAGGCTCTTTGTGATGTTGAGGAATCTCTCTGAGGACGAGATCATCGATTTGGAAGGTACAGTTTCTGACTCGGCTGTTGTACGATCTGGCTAGCATATGATGATATCGACCTAAGTTAGCGATGGTATGTTCCTTATTTTTATCGATCATATTAAGGTTACAAGCTAATTTAAACTCATTTTCCTCGTCAGTCAGCTTGCAATCTCGAACTGGATGATGGTATTCAGAAGGAATGTCAGCCTCAGTGTCATAGGCAAGGAGGAATGGGGTATATCCTGTTGACTATCTAGGAGTGGTACGATATACCCATAAGGCATGAGGTAGTTCTTGAACCTAATTCCATTTTTATGTGAGTGAAGTTATTTTTTGAGTCCATCCACGATGGTTTTGTTGGTGATTTCGGCTTGGCCATTTCCTTAAGGATAGTAAGGATTGGATGGTGAGTGGATAATATTATGTTTGTTGAGGAAGGTTACGATTTTTTCGCCAACAAATTGTGGCATGTTAACGATACGAGTTAGGTGGGGGCACCCAAACCGAGTGATGATGTGTTCCCAGATAAAATAGATGACCTCTTATTCTCTGGTTTGACAAAGTAGAACTGCTTTTACCCATTTTGTAAAATAATCGGTAGCTACGAGTAGGTGACGGCGGTTACCTGGAGAGTTAGGAAATTTGTTAATGAGATCAAGTGCCTATCTTTTGATTGGCCAGAATACCCTACTTGCATGGAGTTTGAGCAAAGGGGAACGTTTCATATGTCCATGTCTTTGGCAAGAATCATATCTGCGTGAGTACTCCTTTGTTTCTTGCACATGTTGAGCCAAAATTCTCCTTGTGTAATAGCTCTGTTTGCTAGTGATTAACCTGCGGCATGGGAGACACAAGTCTCTTCATGTAATTCGTAGAGCATTTCATCTGCTTTTGGTTTGGAGAGGCACTTGAGGTAAGGCCCCGTGACGTAAAGGCGGTATAGCATACCATTTTGATTTGTGTAGCGCTTCGAGTTGTTGATCAGCTGTCGGCGCTCTATTGTATCTGCAGAGAGTGGTCTGCTGTAACTATTATCGACACCGAGGTAGGCAAAGAAAGGCTTTTTCCAATCGTTGTCTCCCCCTTTATCCCCCCTAGTGTTGACCGTACATATAGAAATACGATCAATGCTGGAGGTTAAAGTGGTTTCATTCTGGAGATATCGAGCTTCTATACCCAAGACCCCGACTAGATATGCCAAGGAATCGACGTGTGTATTTTTACCTCGAGGAAGAAAATTGAGAGTTGCTTTCGTGAACTTCCTCATCCTATCTACAATAAGGGCTGCGCATTCGATAATTTTTCCATTCTTCTTACACTGCTTAGAGTAATGGTGGACGATGAGTAGTAAATCTGTGTAAATCAAGAATTTGAGGACATCAAGCTCAAGAGCGAGGTCGAGTCCATGAATAGGAGCTTCGTATTTGGTGACAATATTTGAGGTCTCAAAATCCAAGTGGATTGATTTCACAATTTTGTCATTAGAAGGGGTAATCAATACGATTCAGATTCCTGAACCTGCGGGTCCTGCTGATCCATCCGTGAGAAGTCACAACCCTTTTGATGTAATTCATTCAACTCGCTCGTCAAATGTTTTAGGGGGTGGATCTTCGGGAGTTTCTTTTGTAAGGTTAGGGTCGTGTTCCTCCCACTCGGGATCTTTCACTGGAAAATCCATAAGAAAATTGGCCACGGCCTGGCCCTTTTCAGAATGACGTTGTTTGAACTTGATATCATGTTCTCCCAAACTGACTGACCACTGTTGCACTCTCCTTGACTTTTTTCTTTCTTGGATAAAACTTCCCGAAGGGGGTATTTTTTCATGACTTTGACTGAATGAGCTTGGAAGTAGTATTTAGGTTTCTGTGAAGTATAAACAAGAGTGAGAAGAAGTTTCTTAATTTTAGAGTGCCTCGTTTATGCTAGAATGAGAGTTTTGCTGATAAAGTAGACTGGTTTCTCAATTTTCCCTTCAAGGCGAATAAGAATCGAGCTGAGTATAGTATATGTGACTGCTACATAGATAATTAATTCCTCATTATCTACTGGGGTGCTCATTATGGGAGACCTCTCCAAATAGGTTTTGAGATCTTGAAAAGCTACTTCACATTCTGGTATCCATGTGACCTCTGTATTTGGCAGAACTTTTCCTTGCTTGGTACAACCACAGAGTAATAGGAATAACCAATGAGAGCGGTCTGAAGATTTTAAAACGAAATGGCTGATAGCGA
The DNA here is from genome assembly GCA_014058105.1 of Kingdonia uniflora. Classification (NCBI taxonomy): domain Eukaryota; kingdom Viridiplantae; phylum Streptophyta; class Magnoliopsida; order Ranunculales; family Circaeasteraceae; genus Kingdonia; species Kingdonia uniflora. Next base: position 1,075,402 of record JACGCM010000338.1, on the reverse strand, counting down.
CAATCTTACCGGCAAGTTTCTGAACGTCTTTTATTTTTTTTGGAAAAGGCATGTTGAGGAGTGCCCGAATCTAATTTGGATCGGCCTTAATCCTTTTTTTGCCGATGAGGTGGCCTAGAAATTGGCCAGAATATACCCCGAATGAACACTTATCAGGGTTGAGACGCATCCTGTAAGAATGAAGAATGTTGAATATAGTGTTGAGATCTGAGATGTGATTGGTTGACTTTACGCTCTTGCACAAGAGATCATCGATGTAGACTTTAACGACTTTCTCTAGATGTGCTTTCAACATAGTAGTCATCAATCGTTGATATGTGGTACCTACATTTTTGAGTTCGAAGGGCATAACATTGTAGCAATAAAAACCTCTTTCTGTGATGAAAGTTGTCTTTTCTTGATCTTCTACCAAAATTGGAATTTGATTGTATCCCGAAGCATCATCCATCATAGATAGGAGGTCATGGACTGCTGTAGAATTGAGGATCTGATAAATATTGGGAAGAGGGAAACTGTCCTTTGGAATATGTTTGTTCAGATCGGTAAAATCTTTGCAAACTCGATCTTTTTTGTTCTTATTTGGGATAACGAGAATATTGGATATCCAGTTTGGATATTTGGCTTCTCTAATGTATCCTAATTTGATCAATTTCTCAATCTTGGTATTAACTTCATCTCGAAGATGAGGTGACAGTCGTCCCTATTTCTATTAGACCACTGTGACGTTGATGTTGATGGCAAATTTGTGACATGCCTTGGCCGGATTGACCCCAGGCATTTCTTCTAAAGACCACACAAAAGCATATCGATTTAGTTGCAAGAACTGAATGAAAGCATCTTTTTCATGGTGAACCATCTTAGTACCAATGAAAGTACCTCTGTTAGGTCCATCAATGTTGATATATTCTATGGGCTCCTACGTGGAAGCTTTACCATTGAGGTGATCAACTTCTTGTAATTGCTATACTGCAAATCTGTCAGAATTATCTAGGATAGCAGAGACGGTATTTTCACAAGCTTGAGAGGGCTTCTAACTAGCCCTGATTTCATAGATACCATTGTCGTATTTGAATTAGAGTGCCTGATGATAGATAGAAGCGATTGCTTCCAAGTTATGAATCCAGCAGCGGCCCACAATCCCGAGATAACGAGATTTTGCGTTGATGATATAGAAAACAACGTCAATGGTGGTTGGCCTTGCGGTAATAGGTAAGATGATCTTGCCTACTCATTCTTTACTTGATCCATTGAACCCACTGATATCGGTGTCGCTCTAAATAAATTGGTCGGCCAAATCTATTTGGTCGAGAATGTTCTGAAATAGAATCTCAATACCACTTTCAGTATCGATCATAATCGTGTGCATGACAAACTTCTTCATTTTGAGAATTATTACTAACGCATCATGATATAAAAACTTGGCATGGCTAGTATCGCAATTTTCGAAGGAAATCCCAAGTCGGCGATTGCTCGGCTCAGGAAGAAGCTTGTATTCTTTGTCTTGAGGTGTGAGATCGCAGCATTCTGATAGTCTCCTGCGCTTTGATCAATTAAAATTGGTGATCTGATTGATTTTGATCATAATGCTGTAGTGCATATGGTAAAGATGCTTCTCCTCAGCTTGATCATTGACCTGAATAACTTCAAGCTGCTTCTTATAGCTGCCATCTTTGTATGATTCTAGGTCGATAATATATTCAAGCGTCCATCCCTCTTTAAAAATGTTTTCGAGCAACCTCTGTAAAGCATAACAATTGTTAGTTGAATGATTATTTACCTTATGATGTAGGTAAAATGGTCGTCAATCGATTAGTTCCAGTGGTTGAGAGACGCGGTAGAGCTTATCCTTCAAAAGTAGTAAAAAAATTATGGAGATTCAGACGTTCATCTATAGGAAAATAGGTTTGTTCGGCGGACTGCCTTTCTGAGGGTAGCCAGTATACTCCTTTGTGCACTTCTGATCTCTCTGTTCCTCCTTTGGTTCCATACTTTGATTGATCGATGGACCTTTGGTGAAGATGACAGATTTAGTAGATTTTTGTCGCTCAGATATCATCCTCTCCAGGTCAACGTAACTATTAACCTTGGTGATCATATCCTCCGAGGTTGCAGGTTTGTTGAGGAAAATGTGCTATCTGGCCTTTCAGTCGAGCTAGAACACGTTAGTGAAAGCAGTAACATCTATTTTATGATTGTGGTTATCCACTCTTCGTGCGAGCTCTAAAAATTTCTTCACAAAACCCTCGAGCTTCTTTCTGTGTGACTATTTAAGACTGATAAGAAAATACAAATTCTCCTCTTTGTCCCTGTTATTTGTATATGTCTTGATGAACTGTTTCTGTAGCTGGTCGAATGTATATATGGAGTCCACATGGAGAGAGTGGAACCATCAGAGTAGTTCCTCCTGTAGACTTGTGGCGAACAGATAACAAAGGTTGTGGTTGCGATTGGAGTATAACCACAATGAATCACGGTACTATTTAATGTGCTCCTTCGGGTCAGTACCTTTGTATTTACAAATTTTTGGAGTATGGAAGCCTTTTGGTATCTCCATATCGAATAGCTCTTTGGCAATCGGACTTCCTTGTAATTCTGTGATGTCGCCGGTAGTACCCACAACTTTTACTTCGATTAACTCCTTAATTCGTTGGTCCATATGCTCTTTTGTGACGTAATGACGTGTTGGTTGAATCGTTGGATGTGCAGGTTGTGGATGATGAGTGCCCATACCTTCACTCAGGCGATCTCGTATTAGAACTTGATGTTGAAGTCGCTGTTCTTTCTCCTGACGTACGGAAATTTGGTGACCTCGGCTGGCTACGGACTGAACCTTACCCCCCAAATCTATGGAGGGCTGTGGTTCGAGCTGAGGATTCCTGGAAATAGCTTTACTGGTGACTCCTCGAGGTCCCAATCTTTCCCTTGCAGAAACACGGAAGGTCTCGGGCAACAGATCGTAACCTCTTGCAGGAGGAGTCTACTGTGTATTTTGTACAGCCTCTTGGGCAGTCTACATTGTTATTGTAATGGCCAAATTCCATAAGCTCGAAATGGCTTGGAATTCACTATCACACCAATGAACCTGCAATAATATTCTAGTGGAAAGTAAGAAATGACACAGGTGATTTTAGCATGGAAAATATCTGAATAGGTAAAAAAACTACGACCTCGAGAGGAGGGTTTTTGTAAAAGTATCTTTATTGCTTAAGGTGGATATCTTATTACAAGTGATCTCTAGATATAGAAATGCTTGAACATTGTAACTAAGAAGTTTGAATATATCTGAGAATCTAGAACAAGTAGTTCCTTGATGATCTCTTCTGTAATTTTTCATGTTCCTGTCTCTTCTAGGACTTTTCCCCTATATAGGCCTTCTCTGTAGCTCTACATCACGCTGGAACATGTTTTCCGAATAATATGGTTAGTGGCGGTTGACTGAGTAACTGACGAGTTCGTGGGAGAAAGGTGTCTTTGACTGGATAAGGCTTTTTGGTTTAAGTTTGGCCTACGTTCTTAACCAATTCCTGGGGTAGGTTTAAATGTTGACTGGGGAAGTTACGTTAAAAATGCGTGAGTGTAAGATGGAGGTGAATCGAACTGGCGACAACTCAATTTTAGGTTAGATGGAGGGATAGGTTCATACAATCGCCCCCTTACAATTGAAGTCACGAGTCGCTTTGGTTGAGAAATGATCAATTTGTAATTATTATTTAGGTTAAATTTCTTGATAATTGAAATTAAATAATGATGGCTTTGACTGCGTGGAAGTTACGTGGGTTATGGGGAAATGACATGTATTTAATGAGGATGTGGATGCTGATGTATGTGAAGGTTACGATTTTGAAAAGTTGCGTCTGTAATAAATTACGACGCTCGGTAAAACATATATGCACAATAAATATAAGGTTATATAAATAGTACCAGTATCGGATCCTTGAACCAGAGTGCGTTTGTAATTTGTAAAATTCTCTAAAATATTAAAAATGGTAAAGATATGGAGAATGGTCCTTAAAGAGAGGATTGCGTCTGCAATGCAGAGGTTGAAGTTGAAATATTTTGGTGACCAATCCTTGGTGATGTTGATACCCGCTCCTGTTCCTCCTACTTATCAAGGCATGTCGGAAAACGAAGCGGTTGAAGTTGAGGAGGAATTCTACTGTAAGTGGAAGTTTTACGCCGTCGGCTTGACAGGAGAGGAACGTTGGGCTTGTCTCCGTACTATGGCAGTAGACAAGGTTGGAGGGTAAGATGCAGGGATAGGCAGAACTGCTGGGCAGTTATGCTAATTTCTTACATCAGCATGGATTCTAAGGTTGGGCCCTCTTCATCTCTACCAACTCTTCAGAGGTGGCGGTTTTAGAAGAGGAGGTGATGGTAGTGGAGGAGGGAGACAACCAGTGGAAGTCTGCTTCTGCATTTCTATTACATTTTGGCACTCAGAAGACCTTCAATTTGAGGAGTTAGTACCAGCACTGATTCAACTGTTTGCATAGTTTCTATTTAAAGTTTGACTAGACTTCGACCAAACTCATGTGAGGGAAGCTTTTTGTTGGATCCAATTTCTTCTTTGCCTCAGGGTGAAAGATCACTGAAGCAGGACGAACTAAAGGATTTGATGTGTCAGAGTGCCTGAATGACCTATTACTTGCAAAAGCTGTTAAAAACTTATTATATGTAAAATACTAGAAATTAGGTTCTGGATAGATTAGGTATCTGTAATATACCTTAGATCGATTACTGAAAGACTTGTTATCTGTAAAATCAAGTGTAATTTTATTTACATGAATAAAATTTGCCATTCAATTATTTGTGTTGATGTAGATAGAAAATAGCTCGTATACTCGAATTAAAATGTTTGAAGAATGTATGCCATGAATTAAAGTTTATGAGTACCGAAAGTATTGTTATTGTAACATTCGAACTGAGATTAATTAGTTGAAAAAATTTATGTGTTGTTGTAAGTATAATAGGTCTGCGTGTTGGAAATGTAGGAGATACAAATTATAGGAAATCATTAATACAAAGGTTCAAGCTATTAGAGGTCGATAGAAGGATAAATCTTGAAAAAATAAGCTCGACTTGAAAAATAATGTAACGTATGAGTTCGAGGTAAAGGATAAGTTCAAATAGTCTATCTCAAGATTTTTGGGTTTCTGTTACGGGATAAAAGGTTAAAATCACGTTTTGAGGGGAAAGTGTTGTACAAATGTATAAATAAGAGTAGAATTTATTTTTAAATATGGATAAGAGATTATGATGGTGCGGACTTGATCTAAGAGAATTCGTCATACCGCTGAAGGATGATTGGCCATAAAGATTGCTGAAGTACGGGAAAAGATTTTTGGATTGTTTAATTATGATGCTGAGTTATCAATAATGGAGTTTCAGCTCGACGGACTGGATGTAAGGGGTAGGGAAGTTGAGTATGCCCGGTATTTTTATGATGTACACTTTCGTGAATTGTTGTGGGATTCTGCAGAACGAGAAGAAATGATTTGATTAATTATTGAGGTAGAGATTTAATTTGAAGATGGGATGATCGAGGGTGGAGATCTGATCTAATGTGGTCGCTCAGGTCATCAAGGCTATTTTAGATGTAATTATATGTAAAGTGTTATCTTAAATAAATGTAAGTGTTGCTAAATTTAACAGAAAAGTTAGAAGTTAATTTGATCCTCTATAGTTGAAAATACCGTTTGAGACTGTTCTAACAAACAAATTTTGAATAACTTTGAAAATTTTGTTAGCTTTGAAAATAACGTCACTAGTACTATAGGTATATGGAACAGGAACAGAAAAATTACTGGAGCTTCTAGTTTTGTTTTTTATGCAAAACTGCTAAAATATGATATCGTGGAGTGTGAGTTATCATGAGTCTGGGAAAGTCAGATAAAGATATGGAAATAGGAGATAAAAATTGATTAAAATGTGGGGGTATCGGTAATGATGGAAAGGCAATTTTATTGAAAAGGTTCAAGACGTCTGACATGGATAGTGGAAAGGATGCCTCGACTCTAAAACCGAGGATGGGTCGTGCGAGGAACAATAACTTCTAGCCGTTAGAGAGAGTAAGAATAAATAGTGCTTTATCTTCATCATTCAAATGCTTTTTTACTTTTAAAAATTTGGAGAGCACAGAGAGAGAAGAGCAAAAAAATTACAGAGGATTTGGTAAGGTGTTATCTGACGGTGATCAACAGTCGAAGAGAGTTGCAGACACAAAACCATGTAGGTGGCTATATAGCAGTGTTATGAGGGAATGACTTGGCGCTACTGCGGATTCTCATTCTGACACCAAAGGTTAGTAGAGGCGTGTGCTGTGTTTTTTGTAAATCGTAATCTATTTTAAGCAAATCTCTAAATAAATCCCTATTTATAACAACCTATGATATTTAACATATAGACAGAATATTTGAAAGATATGTTGCATATGAATGATCGATGTGTATGAAATAACAATAGATACCTGAACCTGTATGTAGGTCGAACGTGAAAGGTATTTTTATAGGATCAAACTTTGCCCGTAAAATTGTAGTTGAGATGGATAGTTCACCTATTAACGAGGTTTCAACCTCCGGTCGGACGGTAGAGTCTGATAGTGAGGTTGATGTAGGATTGGAGCAATTTTCTGGTTTTCCTGGTAAATTGGTGGCCTATCTCCCTGGTTCAAATGCATTTAAAGAATTTTGTAAAGCCAAGGTTGCCGTAGGAGGGACATGGGGTAACTACGTAAAATTCACTGGTAAGATGTTTAGGGGGTGTACTGTAGCGACGGGGGAAGAGTATATTTATTTGCTGGCCGACTTAGAGGAGGAAAAATGAGATAGATGTATAGATGAATCGATCTCGTTAGAGTATTTTAATGGGAGTGTTCGGATTGACCTTTCATTGGATTTCTTGTGTTACCTGTCTCAATTTGAGTATGGGTTGAGTCTTCCCCTTACCAATTTGGCGAAGGGGATTATGAATACGATTGAGGCATGTCCTATTCAATTGAACAGGAACATGTAGGAGGTAATAACTGCTTACGACCATTTGAATAAAAAATAGGAGATTGAGGGAAAAGTGAGGAGGATATCCCATGCGGATGTATTGCAGTTTTATGGGGTGAAGAATTATTAAGCCAGTGGTAGGGCATATTTCTGTGCGGTACAACTCGGCGTCGCTTTTTCGATCATAATTCAGTAGGTCGAGCCTTGAATGACAACGTAATATGGGTGAAGGGTAATTGTCTTCAGAGAGATGATGAAAAACCTTTCCATCTTCTGTTTAGAACTGTAAAACAAAGTAAGTATTACAATGCATAGAGTATAATATTTATATGTATGAACTGATGATCTTTTGGTGATAATAACAAATGTTGTGCATGGCAGGCCTGAAGTCCTGAGTGGAGAGGAAAGATTCATTATTGAATGAAGTTACAGAGGAAGAGGTTGAGCTCGAATTTGTGTTGGAAGAACTTGGCCTTAGCCGAAAGAAGAGGGTTGGGAGCAAGTTGAAAAAGGTTCAAAAATCTTAATTGACCAGGCTGATGGCGGGTTGATGATGGGAAGAAGAGAAGAACTGGTTGGGAAGGTCGAACTAATGTAGCCAAGACCCCTAGAATAGACAGATCGGTTAAGCTGGAGTCTATTACGTCGAGCAAATTAGCTTGAACCATTTTGAAAAAATTGATGTTGAAGCGTCCGCCGGCTTCTGGTACCACTGGAAGTGGTGAGATCGATGGAAAAGAAAAAGGGAGAAGGATCGAACCTTCGGGGAGGTCGGGGGAAAAGGTCGCTGAAGAACGACCTGTTGCTAAGGATAATCTCAATGCAGTGGAGGAAAGGGCCACGCTGGCGGCTCTTCATGGAGAAAAGGACATGAGCAGGATGGTATGTATTTATGTTTGATCATGTAAAAATTTATTGTATTTTGAACTCACGCCGAGGTCAATTTTTTTGTGCAGGTTGCTCATTTGGCGAAGGGGATTTGGCTCGGAGTGGATGAAGAAAAATTTGAGCTGATGAAGGATTAGGTCGAGCTTGAAAAAAGGTAACTCGAGCGAAGGCTGATGCTCTCAAGGATGTAAAGAAGTTAGATCCCCTGAAGGCTTCTCATGCAGTTGCGATTAGCCATCTACAAGCGGAGGCAAGGGTGAATCTGATGGAGGTAGAGGCGGAGCGTGAAAGACTGTGGTGCCACCTGATGTTGAAGGGATATTCTGAGGATGTGGTAGAAGCCATTAAGGCAAATACCTATGTTGAGGAGGGTGATAATAAAGAAGTGGAAGAGGTGGCAGTGGGAGTTATTGATGGGCTAGACGGCGTCTCCTGCCAGATGGTGCTAGACAATCAAGGGGATGACACCAAACTCCCAGAGGGCAAGAATGGGAAGGTAGGGTAGAAAAATGACTTTGCATGAGTATTTTGGAAAAGTCTTGTAAATTGTTAAATTTTTGCGTATTTAATAGACTTTTGTAGGCTGAACCCCTTTCTTTTTTGTAACCCTCTTGTAGGCACTTAGAGAAATGAGTCACGGAATAAAAGATCTAGGGGTCGGGCTTGCCAGGGAAAGAAAGATATCCACAACCTTACTGTCTTCGCAAGCGGAGCTTTAGGTTTGATCAAAATAGGCCTTTGACTAGTATGCTATATTGACATAAAGCTACCAAGTAAATAAGATAGCATAAAGCGTAGTGGTAGAGCAAAAACTTGCTATCAGTTTTTAGGAAAATAACACTAATATAGTGCGTAGAAAAATTCAAAGTATTTAGATAAAGTGGAATATCGAAAACCTTAGACTTCGAAATATATGTCATGGAACACCTATCTGAAATTTTACTTTGACCTTCAAGTCTAAAAGTAGTTGCACACAGTAGATGTTAGAAATCAGATATCTTTTTCGAAATGAGATATATAATATATATATATAATGTATCTATTATATCGTGTTGATGGGTGTTCTGAATCGAGCTATATATAATGTATCTATTATTGTACAGGTCAAATTGGATAGAGTTCATTCGCGAGAAGGTGAGGTGCTCCAATGTAACCGAGAATTTGTGAAGGAGTTGGATAGGGTAAGGAAGGCGAATAAGGACATGGAAGATCAACATGTAAAGGTACATTTTAAATTTGTTGAGGCAACCCAGACTGTTGTTGACCTCACTTGCAAGGTCGAGGAGGAAGATGCTGAAATTGACAAGGGGATAAAAGAGCTTGTGAAGGTAAAAGAATACGCCATGAAGCTTCAAAGTTGGGTTGACACGCTGATGGTTAAGGGTAGGCAAGCTAAAATGGCTCAATGGCGTATTCAGGTGCTAGAAAGATTGGAGGGACAATCTTTAGCTAATTTTCAGAATTATAGAAGCGAGCTGGAGCGACTGAAATAGAAAATGATTAAAAAAGGTAACGCGTTGAAGGTTGTTCGATAAAATCTATCGGCCTCGGAAGCTACAGCCGAACACTTGCCTATAGCTCTACCCGCCAAGGATATGGAGTTTCAGGCATTACAACGAAGGTGTGACGAGTTAAATGAGAGGGTGGCATGATTGAAGACCGAATTGGCGTAAGCCAACGTGCGTGCCAAGAAAGCCGAGGCTAGAAAGTGCTCGAGGGAAACTAGAAATGAGGTTACAGTTCCTCTAGTCCAAGGGGATATAGTTAGCCTGTCAGGTCGAATTAGAGAGCTAGAAGGTGACGTAGCTCGAATTCAGGGGCATGTGCAGAAAGGGAATCTAAACTTAAGGGAATGCCAGCGCAAGTTGGATGTTGTTTTTGTCAGGGAGAAGGTCTTGGATGCGGAAATCAGGGCGAGGAAATTCTGATGAAGAAAAAAGATTATTTGTTAAGGGATACTTCAACCAGGGAAGAGCTGAATGCAGAAATTGAGAGACTTTGAGCCCAGGTGGTGGACCTAGAGGCCATTAATCAGGCTGAATCAGTGAAATTTATTAAAAATTTGGAAGAAACTATATCTTTTGATGCTTGGACAGAAATGGAAATGGCACATCAAAAGAAACTGTATGCAACTTTGGAGTTATACCTTGAGAAGGTGAACTATCACTTTTCAAGGATCGTTGTAGCTCATGCGTCACGTCCAGACCTATTAAAGTTGACCGTTGCGTATTTTGTAGAGGAAGTAAAAAGACTTGAGTTTGAACGAGATACCTTGTTCAAGAGTTTGTCTGACAAGGGATGCATTTGTAGAGGCAATATAGATTGAAAAAACTGTATGGCCTTTATGGAAACAAATTTAGGCCCTTGACCAGCTGATCTAATATAGAGGGGCAGAGTTGCTGCAACTCGCAAACTGAATTTTGATCGACCTTTTGCTGAAGGGCAAGGCATGGTTGACATCCCCGCAGCAGAAAAGAATCCATTATAATGTGACCTAAAAATAAATAGTATCTGCCGCAGACATATTGAAATAGATGAAAGCTAGTATGACCTTTGCCTTATCTTATGTTTGGTGGGGTCTTTGATATAAAACAAGTTTATACATTTGTTCTAATCGCAGAGATGGGTTGAGTTAGCCAAAAAAAGTGAATCTTGATTTAACTGTAGTAATATTGTAGACATATTGAAAGAGATGAAGGTTAATATTACCTTTGCCTTATCTTATGCTTGTTAGAGTCGTTGATATAAAACAAGTTTTTATATTTGTTTCAATCGCAGAGATTTTGTAGAGTTAGCCAAACCAAGTGTTATACTTGATTTAACAGGTATAATATCCCAAACAAGTTGAAGTAGATGAAGGCTAGTATTACCTTTACCCTATCTCATGTTTGGCAGAGTCTTTGATATAAAAATAGTTTCTACATTTGTTTCAATCACAAAGATTTAGTTGAGTCAGCCAAACCAAGTGTTATCCTTGATTTAGCTGTTATAAGATTGATTGAAAGCTTGTATTATCTATGTTTTAATCTACAGAATGTAGTTAAATCTACGTAAGTAGAGAGATTTTGTGAAAACCTTGAAAGTTTCATTGATCAGTTCAGAATTTACATTGGATGGAGATGAAAATCTTACTTTTGGAATTGAAAAATCAAAAATGAGAAATGGAAATGGAGTTGTAAGACGCTTAACGATAGTACCGTTTTAGTCGCCTAGTGCTCCAAGGATTTGAAATGGGGATTCCTTCTTCTGTCATGAGATAATATGATCCCAGGCCTGAGAGATCAGTGATAATGAATGGACCCTTCTAATTGTCGGCTAATTTTCCCGCGTGAGGCTATTTACGATGCCGAGGAATCTCTTTAAGGACGGGATCATCAATTTGGAAGGTATGGTTTTTTCCCCCATAAATTGGGGGCCGTTATCGATACGAATTAGGTGGGGGCACCCAAAACGAGTGATGATGTGTTCCCAGATAAAAGAGATGACCTCTTCTTCTCTGGTTTGACACAGTGGAACTGCTTCTACCCATTTCATAAAAATAATCGGTAGCTACGAGTAGGTGAGGGCGGTTACTTGGAGAGTTAGGGAATTCTCCGACGAGATCAAGTGCCCAGCCTTTGAATGGCCAGAACACCTTGCTTGCATTGAGTTCGAGCGCAGAGGCGCGTATCAAATATCCATGCCTTTGGCAAGTGTCACATCTGCATGAGTACTCCTCCGCCATCTTGCGATATGAGAGCTCTATTTGTTAGTGATCATCCTGCGATATGAGAGCCATAAGTCCCTTTATATAATTCACAGAGCATTTCATCTACTTTTTGTTTGTAAAGGCAGTTGAGCTAAGGCCCTGTGATGGAAAGGCGGTATAACACACCATTTTGATTAGTGTAGCGTTTCGAGTTATTGATCATCTATTGACACTTTTTTGGAACTGCTGGGAGTGGTATGTTACAACTATTATTGACACCGAAGTAGGCTAAGAAAGGCTTTCGTCAATCGTTGTCTCTCCCTTTATCGCCCCTAGTGTTGATCGTGCATGCAGAAATGCGATCAATGCTGGGGGCTGAAATGATTTCGATCTGGAGATATCGAGCTTTTATACTCAAGACCCCGGCTAGATATACCAAGAAATCGGTGTGTCTATTTTCACCTCGAGGGAGATAATCGAGAGTTACTTTCGCCAACTTGCTCATCTTATCTGTAATAAGAGCTGCGTATTCGATCATCTTTCCATTCTTCTTGTATTGCTCAGAGTAATGGTGGACGATGAGCTGTGAATATGTGTAGAATGAGAGTTTGGGGACATTGAGCTTATGAGCGAGGTCGAGTCCATGAATGAGAGCTTAGTACTCGGTGACATTATTTGAGGCCTCAAAATCCAAGTGGATTAATTTCTTAATTCTGTCATTGGAAGGGGTAATCAAAATGATTCCGATTCCAGACCCTACGGGTCCTGCTGATCCATCCGTGAGAAGTCTCTACCCCGTTACTGTGATCCATTCAACTCGTTCATCAAATAGTTTGGGGGGTGGATCTTTGGTGGTTTCTTCTATAAGGTCAGGGTCGTGCTCCTCCCACTCGGGACCCTCCACTGGAAAATCCATGAGAAAATCGGCAACGGCCTGACCCTTTTCAAAATGGCGTTGTTCGTGCTTGATATCATGTTCTTCCAAACTGACTGACCACTGTTGCACTTTCCTTGATTTTTCTTTATTGGATAGAACTTTCTGAAGTGTTTAGTTCGTCATGACTTTGACTGAATGAACTTGGAAGTAGTGATTGATTTTTTATGAAGTGTAAACAAGAGTGAGAAGATGTTTCTCAATTTTAGAGTACCTCGTTTCTGTTGGAGTGAGGGTTTTGCTGATAAAGTAGACTGACTTCATGATTTTCCCTCCTAGGCGAATAAGAACCGTGTTGAGGGAAGTATTTATGACTGCTAGGTAGATAATTAGTTCCTCATCATCTACTAGGGTGTTCATTATGGGTGACCTCCCCAAATAGGTTTTGAGATCCTGAAAAGCTGCTACGCATTCTGGTGTCCATGTGACCTCTGCATTTGGCTGAACTTTTCCTTATTTGGTACAACCGCGGAGTTATAAGAATAATCAACGACAGCGGTTTGAAGATTTAGAAATAAAGCGGTTGATAGCGGTAATCTTACCGATAAGTTTTTGAACATCTTTTGTTATTTTTGGAGAGGGTATGTTGAGGAGATCCCGAATCTGATCTGGATCGGCCTCAATCCCCTTATTGCTGATGAGGTGGCCTAGAAATCGGCCAAAATATACCCAAAATTGACATTTATCAGGGTTGAGACGCATCCTGTAAGATCAAAGGATATACTCTCGTGCACAAGAGATCACTGATGTACACTTCAACAACTTTCCCTAGATGTGCTTTGAACATAGTAGTCATCAACCGTTTATATGTGGCACCCACATTTTTGAGTCCGAAGGGCATGACTTTGAAGTAATAAAGGCCTCTTTCAGTGATGAAAGTTGCTTTTTCTTGATCTTCTTCCAAAACTAGAATATAATTTTACCTCGAAGCAGTATCCATCATAGATAGGTTGTCATGGCCTATTGTAGAATCGTGGATCTGATAAATGTTGGGAAGAGGGAAACTGTCTTTTGGAGTATGTTTTTTCAGATCGGTGAAATCTACGTAAACTCAGACTTTTCTATTCTTCTTTGGGATAACGACAATATTGAATATCCAGTCTAGATATTTGGCTTCTCGAATGAATCCCACTTTGATTAATTTCTCGATCTCGGTGTTAACTTCATCTCGAAGACAAGGTGACAGTCGTCGCTAGTTCTGTTTGGCTACCGTGTCGTTAATGTTGATGGCTAATTTGTGACATGCCTTGGCCGAATCAACCCCAAGCATTTCTTCGAAAGATCACGCAAAAATATCTTAATTTAGTTGCAAGAACTGAATGAGAGCATCCATTTTGTACTGAACCAACTTAGTACCAATGAAAGTATCTCTACTAGGTCCATCAATGTTGATATATTAAGTGGGATCCTCCGTGGAAGGCTAATCGTTGAGGTGATCAGCTTCACGGTATTTTTACAAGTTCGAGAGAGCTTCTGACTACCCCTGATCTCATTAGTACCATTGCCTTGTTTAAATCGGAGTGCCTGATGATAGGTAGAAGCGATTGCTTCCATGTTATGAATCCTGCAGGTGCCCATAATCTCGAGATAACGAGGTTTGGCGTTGATGATATAGAAAATAAAGTTGATGGTGGCTGGCTCTGCGGTAATAGGTAAGATGATCTTGCCTACTCGTTTTTCTCTCAAACCATTGAAATAATTGATATCGGTGTCACTCTGAATAACTTGGTCGGCCAAACCCGTTTTGTCGTTAGTGCTTTGAAAAAGAATCTCAATGCCGCTTCCAGTATCGATCATCATCGTATGCATGACAAACTTCTTCATTTTGAGCATTATTAATAACGTATCATGATGTGAAAATTTAGAGTGGCTAGTATCGCAATCTTCGAAGGTAATCCGTGCCGGCGATTGCTCTATTCAGGAAGAAGCTTAGCTTCTTTGCCTTGAGGTGTGAGATCACAACATTTTAATTGTCTCATGCGCTTTGATCTGTTGGAATTGGTGATCTGATTAATATTGATCATGTTGCTGTGGTGCATATGGTAAAGATGTTTCTCCTCAGCTTGATCATTGACCTAAATAACTTTAAGCCGCTTCTTATAGCTGCCATCTTTGTATGATTATAGGTCAAAAATATATTCAATCGTTCGTCCCTCTTTAAAAATGTATTCAAGCAACCTCTGTAAAGCATAGCAATTGTCAGTATAATGATGGTTTATCTTATGATACAGGCAATATGGTCGACTATCGATTGGTTCCAGTGGTTGAGAGACGCGATAGAGTTTATCCTTCAAAAACAGTAGAAAAATTATGGAGATTCAGGCGTTCATCTTTGGGAGGATGGGTTTGTTTGGCAGACCGCCTTTCCTAGGGTAGCCAGTGTTGCCCTTGGTGTGCTTCTGATCTCCCAGCTCCTCCTTTGGTTTAGTGGTTTGATCCGTTGATGGGCCTTTGGTGGAGAGAATGGATTTAGTAGATTTTTGTTTCTCAGACATCATCCTCTCTAGGTCGGTGTAATTGCTGACCTTGGTGATCATCTCCTCCAAGGTCGTAGGTTTATTAAGGAAGAAGTGTTCTTTAGCCTTGCAGTCGAGCTGGAGCACATTGGTGAAAACAGTAATAACTATTTTCTGATCAAGGTTATCCACTTTTCGAGCAAGCTCTTAAAATTTCTTCAAGAAATCCACGAGCTTCTCTCCATGTGACTTTTTAAGACTGATAAGAGAATATAAATTCTCCTCTTTGTCCCTGTTGTGAGTATATGTCTTGATGAACTATTTCTATAACTGGTCGAATGTATATAAGGAGTCATCAGGGAGAGAGTGGTACCATCAGAGTGGTTCCTCCTATAGACTTGTGGCGAACAGACGACAAAGGATGTGGTCAAGATTGGACTATAACCCCAATAAATCACGGTACTGTTGAATGTACTCCTTTGGGCCTGTACCTTTGTATTAACAAATTTTTGAAGTATGAAAACCTTTTTGTATCTCCATATCGAATAACTCTTTGGCAATTAGACTTCCTTGTAATTTTGTGATGTCACCGGTAATACCCAGAACTTGTGCTTCGATAAACTTCTTATTTTGTTGGTCCATATGCTCTTTCGTAACGTAATGACGTGTTGGTTATGGATGATGAGTGCCTGTACCTTCACTCAGGCAATCTTATGCTAGAACTTGGTGTTGAGGTCACTGTTCTTCCTCCTAACGAACATAAATTCAGTGACCTCGACACTGTTCTTCCTCCTAACGGTCACTGTTCTAGGGCATTATGCATTATTGTCATCTTCTCTTTATGTCGTTTAAGAGCTGTCAAATGAGCTTATCATTCTGTGTCGAGCTCTTTCTCACGGATCTCCCGGTCCATTGTTAACTGAAGTTTAAGCTCGATGCGTTTCCCTGTTTCAACGTTGAGATTCACCCGTAACTCTGTAAGTTGCCCCAACTTCATTAAAACATCGAGCTGGGTAACTGTAGCCGGCTGTCTGGAAGTAACCATGATTGAAAGTTGTAGTGAAATAATGCCTTAGGATATCGTGGATATACAATCTTTCCCACAGAAGGTGCAAAATGTAATGGACAAATTTCGTAAGCTCGTAATGGCTTGGAATTCACTATCATACCAATGAACCTGCCACAATATTCAAATGGAAAGCAAGAAATGACACATGTGATTTTAGCGTAGAAAACCTCTAAATAGGTAAAAAATCACGATCTCGAGTGGAGGATTTTTGTAAAAGTATCTTTATTGCTTGAGGCGGATATCTTATTATCGGTGATCTATAGATATAAAAATACTTGAACCTTGTAACTAGGAAGTTTGAATATATCTTAGAATCTAGAACAAATAGTTCCTTGACGATCTCTTCTATAATTTTTTTGGTCCCTGTCTCTTCTAGAACTTTTCATTTATATAGGCCTTCTCTGCAGCACTTCATCATGCAGGAGCACATTTTTTGAGCAATGAGGTTAATGGCTGTTGACTGAGTAACTGACGAGTTCGTGAGAGACATGTGTCTTTACCTGAATGAGGCTTTTTAGTTTAAGTTTGACCCTCGTTCTTAACCAGTTCGTGGGGTAGGTTTGAATGTTAACTGGGGAAGTTATGTTAAAAATACATGAGTTTGAGATGGAGGTAATTTGAAGTGGCAAGAGCTTGCCTTTAGGTGAGATCGAGGGATAGGTCCCTACAGTTGTCATCTGGTCAACATGTCGTTTGAGCACTATCAAACGAGCTTGTCGTTATGTGTTGAACTCTTTCTTACGGAGCTCCCGATCCTTAGTTAACTAAAGTTTGAGCTCGGTGCATTTCTCTGTTTCGTCGATGAGATTTACCCGTAGCTCTATAAGTTGCCCCGGCTCCATTGAAAAATTGAGCTGGGTACCTAGAGCCGGTCGTCTGGAAGTAACCATGATTTAAAATTATAGTGAAGAATGCCTTTGGATATCGTGGAAATATAATTTTTCTCACCGACGGCGCCAAATATAATGGCCAAATTCCATAAGCTCGAAATGGATTGGAATTCGCTATCACTTCAATAAACCTGCCACAATATTATAATAGAAAGTAAAAAATGACACAGGTAATTTTAGCATGGAAAACCTCTGAATAGGTTAAAAAACCACGACCTCGGGTGGAGGAATTTTATAAGAGTATCTTTATTGCTTGAGGCGGATATCTTATTACAAGTGATCTCTAGACACAGAAATGCTTGAACCTTGTAACTAAGAAGTTTGAATGTTTCTAAGAATCTTGACAAGTAGTTTCTTGGCGATCTCTAGTATAATATTTCGGTCCCTGTCTCTTCTGGAACTTTTTCTTTGTATAGGTCTTTTCTGCAACTCTTCATCGTGCTGGAGCAAGTTTTTCGGACAATATGGTTTGTGGCAGTTGGCTGAGTAACTAATGAGTTTAAGAGAGACAAGGGTCTTTGACTGGATAAGGTTTTTCAGTTTGAATTTTGACTTGCGTTCTTCACCACTTCGTAGAGTTGGTTGGAATATTGACTGAAGAAGTTATGTAAAAAATGCGTGAGTCTGAGATGGAGGTAATTCGAACTGGCGACAGCTCGATTTTAGGTGAGATCGAGGGATAGATCCCAGTAGATATAGATCACCAATGTTAAACTCTTTACTCAAGTCATAGAGATCCTTCGTGTACGTTGCAGATTTGAACCGAAAATCTACAAAATCTTTTACTTGTTCGGGTTGTGGCTCAAAGCGAAATTCAACTAAAAAAATGAGAAATATGCTTCTTAGCATGATACTAATTTGATAAGAAATAATAAAATATACCTCACAAATGATAAATTCTACGAGCTTACCTAAAGGTTCAGTTTGTTCAATGATAGGTTCAGGTTTAATTTAAAGAGGAACATTAGTAAACATAGGTTTATTTGAGAGATAATTATTTGATTGAGGATTACAGGGTTTATTTGAGAGATGAGCATCAGTAGAGATAGTTTAAAAAGGTTTATTTGATTGAAGAACATTAGTTAACATAGTTTTATTTGAGAAATGAATATTTGATTGAGGAATACTAGGTTCATTTGAGGGAGGAACATCAGTACGGAGAGTTTCAAAAGATATATTTGATTGGGGAACATCGTCATCATCCATTAAAGAACCAAACCTATGTAGATCAAGCCCTCTGCCGTTTGTTTCAGGTTAACCCCTGTATTCTGGTTCAGGATCAGGATATGAGTTATGACGCAAAGGTCCCCCCTCTTTGGTGGTGGACAATCCTTTACCTAAACTAGTATCTTTGGTGGTAGACAACCCTTTACCTGAAGAACAAAAATTAGAAATAAAGTTCTGGGAAAGTACCCTAAGCTCATTAACAATCCATATGTGAAAGGGTGTGCCGGGATTGTTTTTATGGATATTGATCATTATGGTAAAGTCCTGGACTGATAAAATTGCGCATGTACAACCATGGACGAAGTTGTACAGCTTACAGTCCTCACTATGGATTTTGCTTGTTTCTTCAAGGAGTATAACAAAATCTTCATATGATAAGCGCACTCTTTGTAAGATAAGTTTCGTACTTCCTCTAACATAGCTAACGATTGATCTGATCTTTGGACGTATAATATCCCCCTTAAAATGAAGAATGGTATAAAGATGAATTCCATCCATCCCTGAAATAAATTATATAAATAAATAATTTTGGTGATAAAGTAGCAAAAAAAAAATAAAAAATAAAATAAAATAAATGATAACGAAGCAGAAGACAAATAAAATAAAGCTCAACTCCAGCGATCCCTCAAACAAATGATAGGAATCTAAAAATAAATGATATCAATTAACAATTCCGGTGATATAGTAGCAGATAATAAATGCTAAAAATGACACAAGAAAAATGGTAATTGATGAAGTAGTAGAAGACAAATGATAAAGTAACAAAAGAAAAATGATTATATACAAAGTTTATTGCCTTGCATAACATTTTTTTTTAAGAAAAAAGCCGTCAAATCATGATGTGGATACAAAGTTAGAGGTGATGGATACAGAGTTAAAGATGATATTTACTGCAATGATTACTTCAATGGTCGGAGAGAAGAATAATAACGATCTTTAGCAATGAGAATAACCTAGGATAACAATGATCTTTTTCTCCCCAATGACCTCTGTGTGAGTACTTTATCCAATGCACAATGATAGTTGGAAGACTTGGTACATCAAAAAGATAAATAGTACATCAAGAAGAATCTGCTTTGATTTTTGTAGAACCTTTGTTGTTGAAGAATAAGAAGAAGAAGAAGAAGAAGGTTTTTTTTAAGGTTGGTAGTTTATTTTGGGGGGAATCTTCTCTCTTATTACTATTCTTATTACTGTAGCAGATTAGACTACTCATCAACATTTAATGTTAGAGAATAAGAGTGGTAGCTAAGGGGAAGTAGGTGGGACCAGTATTGATTTGATAATTTTAGTATCAATTTTGGAAGAGACTTGCCAAAGTATCGATTTTGTAAAGTTGGCATAAAGTAGCATTTATTCTCAAAATTTCCTATGATAAGAACATCTTTTACTTTTAATTTATTTATGACTTATTTATGAATTGTCTTAAATCCTAATCTTAATAAACATATTTGTCATTTATTAAGCCTTTAAAATAATTTACAAATATTATTTTCTTCATCAATCATAGAATAATTTTAACAATTAGTTTAAATCTTTGGTGTGTGGTTTTTATAATAAACTTATCCTAATTTAGCAAAATGGAAAAAAATGTGCATTATGATGAACTTAAACAGTTCGTGACTAGTAGGAGTTCATAACCTAGTTTTCATTGAAGACACTCTCCCTTTTACTAAAACCGAGAACACCCTTGGAACAGCCAAAAAATTTTAACTACTTAAGTTGCAATTATAAAGGAATTCAATTTAAGGGACCAAAGTTTTTGGTGCATTTAGAGAGGTTGTGCATTTATATATGGTGTAATCACGACGTGAAAATAGTTATTAGCAACACTTGTGCACAACCATTAACAACAGCTTTAAAGGTCATAAATTCAAACAAGTTTTAGACATATATATCTGACAGAAATTAATATATGTGTCGTATTTTCTAAAAAAATGTCATTTCAGTTTACCACAAAAATAACTGTCGGCTTCAAATTATTTACGATAGTTGTTTATGCCATATTTGAAATTGACTCTAAAGAAACATAAAATACGAGTTTTTTAGAGTTATATCCTGATATTTATATGGATATTTGACTTAAGTCCTTTCATTTAGCAAAAAAATAGTTATAGTCATTTATTTGCAGTTTGACCTTGGTCAACTGCAATTGACCGCGTTGACTCAGTATATCCTGACATACAAGTAAAATGACTGAAATGCCCTAGGAAATCACGTGTTTACCAGCTACGCTCTCAGACCAAAAAAATTTAGACCAGAGTTGCTTCTCTCTCACTTCTCTCACAGACCTTAGTTGTTTCTCACTTCTTTCACAGACTGTAAAACTAGTCTCTGATAATGGTAAAGAAGAACTCGAAGAAGCAGGCCAGGAAGATAATATTAAGAGATGAGGTTGGTGATGTTGATTCAAACCCCATCACCGTCCCTGATAACGCACCAGATGATTGCCCTCAGCCTGAAATCCAAGAACCAATGTTGAGCCATATTCCCTTCCCAAGGTATGTAATTTATACTATACATTGCCCAATTGGAATTTTTTTTAGGGTTTATTAGAAATTGGGATTTTTTTTGGGTTTGTAATTAAATTGGGGGTTCATAATTTAGGGTATTTGTTACTTAATTGGGGTTTTTTGTAGGATAGTACCACTATGTAATGTCTAATTCTTATATGTTGTATTGGTGTTCAATTATTCTGTAAGATAATGTTCAATTCCAATATGTTGTATTGGGGTTTTTTGCAACCATTCATACGATTTGAGGCATGTTTTAATTAACTATGGGGGAAAGTGGGGCAAAATAAGTCCTTCAGGTTGGGTTGACAGTGATTATAAAGGGGTGAAGAGTTTTAAGTATGGGATATTATGTGGGGAGGGGATAATTTATGAGAAATATGTAAGAGTTATTGCAATCAAGGTTAATGACCACCATGGGGTGGGAAGTTACATTCCAGAGGGGAATGTGATAGAGGTTATGTGTTTGTACAATAGGTTAACTTTTGTTGTCAGATGTACAAATTATTTGAGGGATATGTGCGCAAAGGGTGATGAATGTTATCCAATGAGAACACTGTTTTGCATCAAGCCAACAGATGTAGTATGAGAAATTCCTGGGGCTGAAGCTGGGGAGTATGTTCTTTTAGATGAAGATGATATAGATTATATCATATCCCCAAGAGAGACAAAAAAGAAGAATACCACCCTAGTTAAGGCCACCCCAGTTAAGGCCATCCCAGATAAGACCAATGCTAAAAGAAAGGGAAAAATAGTGCTAATGAGTCCTTCCAAGCCTAACAAAACTGCTAATAAACCAGCCAAGAGACAAAAAACACCAATACAACACCAAGTGAAGAATGTTATGATCTCAAAAGAAGAAGACTTAGATGATTTACCTGAAGTTTATCATAGTGACAAAGAGATTGACATAGAGGAAATACATGCTTATGAGATAGAAACTCCAGTAAATATTGTACCAGAAAGTGAAAGTGAATGTGATGATATATATGAAGAACAAGAGAGATGGGTTAGGTATCCCCAAGTTGGGATTGATTGTTTGGGGGCTGAGGATGGTTATTACAGCACCCACTCATCTGATGATAAGGATTATGTTTCTGCTGCTGAAGATCCTTAAAGAGTTAATGAATTTGAAAGTGTTGATGTTAAATTGAATGATATTTATAGTAAAGAGGATAACAAAGCTAAAACACCATTGACTGTTGGTTTCAAAGAACTTGAGGTAGGGATGCAATGAGCAACTGTATATGAAGCTAGAGAACATATGAGAAGGTTTTAGAATTTTAAACCATTTTACATATATATATGTAAAATATATATATATATATAATGACAATACTAGGCTGAGGCTAAAGTGTTCAGAGGAAGAGTGTGAGTGGTTGGTATTTATATCAAGAAACAATGATGGGCACACTATGGTTTTAAGACATGGTAACTTTCAATATTCTTGTGATGGAAAGCTAGGGGCAGACAATACCTTGCATAATGCACCATGGGTTACTAGAGAAGTTGAAGCACTGGTTAGAGATGTTAGGGCAATGACTCCTAAGGTAATTAAGACCAGAATGAAGACACAGTATGGTATTGAGATTAGTTACTGGGTTGCTTGGAATGCAAGACAAATCTGTATAGAGAGTATAGTAGGGTCTTAAGATCAGGGTTACCATAACTTGCCTTCATTATGTATGGAGAATTTAAAATCCAATCCTGGGAGCATAGCTAGAACTTGGTGACAAGATGACACACTACAATGGACTGGTACTCTTATGGCTTTCAAGGCATCTTTAAATGACTTTGTCAAGGGTTGCAGACCAATATTGGGGCTAGATGGTTGTTTTTTAAAAGGCAAGTATGGAGGGGTTTATCTATCTGTACTTAGTCTTGATGCCAGCAATGGCTTGTTTCCAATTGGAGTGTACATGTGCAAAATTGAATGTAAAGAGAGTTGGCGTGATTTTCTTGCTAAGATAGAACCTTACTTATCTCCACACCCAGGAAAATTGACCTTTATCTCTAATAGGAAGAATGGGCTTATTGTCAGTGGCAGAGATTTTTCCACATGTAAATCGTAGGTTTTATTTCAAACACATGTTTAAGAACATGAAAAAATACCACAAGGGAGCACACTCAGAAAGACTGTCATGGGGAGCTACAAGAGCTTTTAGGCAGAATAAAAAGCAAGAGTTTCTAAATCAGCTTGGTATTGACATCCCTGTAGCATAGGAATACTTGGAGAAAGAACCATATGAGCATTGGTGTAGATTTCATTTTTATTGAACTGCAAAATGTGAACATATAACCAATAATTTTAGTGAGTCTTTCAATTGGTGGATCACGAAGATCAGAGATAAACCACTAGCCAAAGCATTTGAGAGACTAAGTTTGATGCTTATGAAACTAATGTTTGATAGAAGAACCAAAGCAGAGTCATGAGATCAAGGTGGTTGGTGCCAAGCGAAGTTAAACATCTTGAGTATTTAATGGCACATTATGGGGAGTACGATATGGAAGGAGGTGACAAGAATGAATGGGTTTCAATCTCTAGTACTGGGGCAAGGTGGGTACTAAACCTTGAAGAGAGAACTTGCCATTGCATTGAGTGGCAATTAACAGGAATGCCTTGTATCCATGTTGTAATTGTATTAATCCCAAGGAGGCAATCATTGAAGAGGTAATAAATATATTTTCCTAATTTATTTATTTATTACATTTTTTCATTTGATTTCATTGTCTCATGCATTTTCATTTGATTTCATTGTTGTTTTTTTTCACCATATCACTTTGTTGCTTCATATGTGGCTACATATAGTGGTATTATACATCCAGTATTTGATGATACATATTGAGCCTCTGTATGTTAACATTTTTTAGTGGTATTATACATATAGTGGTATTATACATTTTCTGATGAGCTTATGTGTTCTTTTAATGTATACACACACACTGTTCTTTTTGTTGCTTCTTATGCCTCACTTCTAATTGTATTATGCTAATTTGCTGCTTCTTATGTATCCACCTTATGTGGTTGATCTACCACCATTGCAGAGAGGGAGAGGAAGACCTAGAAAGGAGAAAAGAAAGGGTGATGATGAAATGCATAAAGAATAATAAAAATGTGAGAAATGAGGTGCTTTTAGCCACAATAAAAACCTATCTAAATTCAAAGTGCACCTGCACCTAAGACAAGGGAAAGACCATCAGGAAAGTTAACCAGAGTATACTTCAATTAGTCACAGCAATCACATGTTACTCAAGTACAAACACCACCCATAGTTGGAGGAGTACAAACAAGAGGAGTACAAAAACACCCATAGCTGGAGGAAGGGGTAGCAGTGAGAGGGCATCCAATACTGGCAGAGGGAGGGGAAGAATTGAAGGTGCTTCAAGTTCATCAAATTCTGGCAGAGGGAGGGGAAGAAGTGAATGAGCTTCAAGTTTATCCAATTCTAATAGAGGGAGGGGAAGAACTTTGCAAACAAATCACCAAAGGTTTGTAGATGAATGTTGAGTAACTCAGCCCCTGTAGAAGCACCACAATAATAAGAGAGGCCACCACTAGTGATACCACCCATGCCTCCAAGGACAGATGCTCCAGCAAATCCTTAGAAGAAAACCTTCAAGCCACCTAGGCAAAACTGGAGGCTTTGAACTTTGTAAATGTTTGTGGCTATGAAACAATGCATTGACTAGTAGTTTGTGTTGTATTGTTAATAATGTGTTGATGAAATGGTTTGACTGTCTTTTATTTGATATGGTTCGACTATTTTTTATGTGAAACTGTCTTTTATGAATTGATGAATGGTTTGACTGTCTGAGGAGTACAAACTGTCTGTTAATTCCTATATGTGATATGTGTTCTTGTCTATTAATTTCTATAAGAGATATGTGTTATAAGAGATATGTGATGCTATATCTGAAATGCTGAAGGTTGTATGTGAATCTGTAACTGAAATGGTTGCATCTAAAATGATATATCTGTATCTGAAATAGTTGTATCTGAAATGCTGTATCTATATCTGAAATATTGTATCTGAAACTATTTTTATAATTTCAATGCTTCAATGTTTTATGATGAAATGCTGAAATGTTGAAATGCTAAAATGCAAAAATGAAAAAATGCTTATGAGGACCTAAAAAGATTAGCATACATTCTTGTTTTCAAATCATTACATTCATGCTTTTAAACATATCTCTTTTACATAGTTGTTTTTATTTTAAACTCCTTAATGAATTCATCTAGCCCCATCTCCACAGTGACCTTCACATTAAGCTTTCCATTGTTGCCTTCCTTGAAATCCTCTAAAGTAGCCTTCAACTACTGAAAATTGCCACAGGTAAAATATTTCAAATACTTCTGCCCATAACAATGATCTAGCCTAGAAGTTTTGAGCATCCTTGTCCCAACACAGCCTTGTACTTCACATTTAGATTCTTTCCAAGGGTAATCTCTAATCCAATGAGATGAACCACCACACCCTAAGCACCCACTTCCAGGGGAGGTCCCAGCAGAATTCCAGATTAAACATTTGAATCAGATAATCACTGAAATTCAGTGCATTTGGAGTGTTAACACTTGAGATATTTTATGTTATAGTTCTTTGTTGTGTATGAAGTTATAAGCTTCCTAATGCCATCATAATGAGGAAACCTACATTTGGTGTATAGCCAAGGGCAACAGTCTGGGGAGTGGCCTTCAAGGTAACAAATTACATATTATAATTTGGAATAACAACAACAGTACCACATACAAGACATACATTAGACATACATTAGGAGGTACAAAGTACAAAGTACAAAATTAAACAACACCTGCTTATAAACATATTAGACCTAACCCCCTCTGTTTGTAAACAAGATATGCTTTAGATCTTTCTCTCTTAAATTTGCTTCATGGACTAAAAGCTTTATTTTTTCAATTAATACTATAGCTAAGCTTGTAATAGTGATAAATTATCTTTGTTTGTGTTTCAGAACCACCTCCCATGGCAATTACCTTTATTTATTTTTTGGCTTTTTTGTTTGAAAACCACCTCAGGTTGGAGAGGAAGAAGAAAAGCTTATTGAAACTCATATTAGAGAGGAAGAGAATCGATTTATGGAGTGAGGGAAGCTCAAATTGGAGAGAAGAAACTCTTGTTTTCGCTGTAACGACGACCAACGTTCGACTGTTGTGGATCGTCGAATAACTGCAGGTAAGTATCTTGAGGTGTGGTTAATTATTTGATTTTTTTTAAATTGTAAAAGGGCAAACTTGTCTTTAATATTTGTTAATTTAGTCAAATGTGGGCCAACTGAGTCAACTGCGGTCAATTGCAGTTAACCAAGGTCAAACTGCAAATAAAGGACTATAAATACTTTTTTGCTAAATGGAATGACTTAAGTCAAATATCCATATAAATATCAGGAACTCATTTTCTCCTTTCTGAAGTTTATCTCTCCCCGCTCTCTTCTCACTCCCTTCTCTCTCGCCGTAACTCCTTGAGACAATTTAGAATCTTTACACTCAGAACGCGGGTAAAAGAATTATTTCCCACTAGATCGTAACATGAGTACTCTTTCGATCTACGCTTGAATGAGTTATTCCTTGGTCACACAGTTGTAAAGATCTTGATTCAAAGATCAGTAGACATCTCTCTCAACTCTAAGATCTAATTAAATTCGGCCTAGTTCTAATTTCTTGTTATTAAACTTACAAGACATTAAAAGGGATACTAGAGTTATTATCAAGGTTGCTTATGGTGTAATTGGCTTGCTTGGTACTCTTTCTCTCTCTCTAAGGACATCAATGTTCTTTGTGATGTTGGGGTATCTCTTGTTATCTTCTCCAGTGCATGGAGGATGTCTAAGTACTTCAGCCCATCTACGAGGTATGTATACAGTATATTTTCATATATTTTCTTCTTGGTTTTGTGCTTGTTGCAACTTGTATATGGTGCGTTCCAGATTGAATGGTGAAAGATTGATAAAGGTACTGAATAAGGTGTTGGATAGTTTCAAAGATGAAGTTGTTGGATGCAAAAAATGAGGTACTCTCTCTATCACATGGGGATTTTTTTAATAGATCTGTATTTACTTAATATATGTGATCAACCATAGTTCTTGGAAGTTATTTGGGTGTTTTTGCCAGTCAATTGAGAAAGGCATGATATGACAAGTCTTTATTTTACTAGTAGAGATTGTTGCAAAAGATTAAACTATCCTCTCAGGCTCTTAGTAAGAAAGATCTATTACTTGTCATGGACTTTGCTGCTTGCTTAAATGCAAACATCAAAAAGATAAAAAAAAATAATACTACTAGTATTTACTTATGTAAGTAGATGGGATTTGGACCACCTTTGAAATAACTACCTATCAGTTTGTATCGATATTGGCATTTGGGTTTCGGTGAACATTGATGATTCTCAAGTAGAGATAAATTATGCCTCTTTTAAGTAAAAACATTGTGTTTTGGAAAATTATCGTGAAGATTGTCCATAAAGGGCACTTTTACAAAGATAAATTATTTATGTCCAAAGAGACTGAAGAATGGGGTGTAGAAGGCATCCACTTCGCATACAAAATAAACCTTTACAATGCAAAGTATTTAGGACTAGAAGAAAATAAGAAATTGACGTTGACTGAGTTTATTAAAGGATTGTAATTGATGCAGATTACTATACCATTATATTATCATACTACACTCCTTTAAGATTTCTGAGTTTTCCTTCTATTAACAAAGTTGCACCAATGTTTCCTAACTATTTCGATGAAATCTTTCAGTTTATGAGTAGAGAAGTTGATCAGATTGAGAAAGAGAACGACTTCATTCAGATCAAGCCCAAGTAAAGGGTTCGATTTTTTATTTGTTTTTTACCTCCACAAATTTTATTAAGGCCAAATAAATCTAAAAATATATGTCTTGAGTTTTTCTATTTTTGGGTTAGGCACTAAGGATATCCACTCACTTCAGCCTAAAGAACTCATCCCCATGGAAGAAGCCCTTCGAAATGGCTTTGAAGAAATTCAAGCTAAACAGGCAGGTCTTCATTTAGTTTTTATATAGATCAAAAATGATGTATTCAATCGCTAATTACTTTTTCCTAATTTATGTCAGATGGAGTACTTCAAGATGCTCATTCTTTACAAAGGGATGGCAAAAAGGCTTGTTTCGTAAAAGGATCCTGATTTGTGATATGTGATGTGTGATGTGTGATGTGTGATGTGTGATGTGTGATGTGTGATGTTTGGTGATTATACTGATGAAATTTGTGTATGTGTGGTGATGGTGTGGGAAGGTCTATTCATGGCTTCACAGCCATGGAACATGGCATGTAATTTTCCAATCGTGTAAAAATTTTATAGGCTCAATTGTCGTAGTAGCTGATCCCATTGTTGTTGGACTGCAAAGTGTTCTCCTACATTTTGTAATTGTATAGGTTTAACCAACTTTTTTTTTCTCTCTCAAACAAACACTTGTCTCAACTTGCATTTCTGTAAATCTCTTGAACTCTAATATTAGCTTTTTTTCCCTCATGTTTCACTTGTATCAGTTTAAAAGGTTTATATGGTGTAACAGTTAGTAATATCTGCAGCATAGAAAATTAAGCTAGATGGCATGCTATTTGCTGGTGGTGGTTTGGCAGGTCGTTTGTATCTAACACAAAGAAATGGTTTGGCTATCGCAACAAGGTTTAGATGAACTTCCTTAACACCCATTTCCATAGACTCTAAATAATTTGTTGTTTATTGAGCAATTTAATTATGTCAATCTATAATCTCTACTCTGTTGAAGGTCCAAGGTCCAAGGTCCAAGGTCCAAGGTTCAGTGGAATGCATAAACAAAAAATGGGAGAACAAGTCTTATTGCGTGCACTTATGAGGCATGCATCAAAGTTTGTAATAATAATAAATGTTCAGCAGATTGCATTTGTTGATAGGCGGTCGATAAGGAAGCACGCGTCTATAGCTCTTGCCCTCTCTTTTAGTTTAGCAGGTTAGTTAAAGTTTTGCATAATTAGTATAGCTAAGGCATATGATAACTGTCATATTATCTTGCTCGCTCTTCAATGTTGGTTAGCAGTTCTTGTTCAAGTCTATTATATTTCCACTTGACATGTACAGATTCTTTACTTATGTCTTTTTCGTGTGAGATAGACTGGTATTTTAGTGATACGAATGCCTTCCTTGCATTTTACTTGCAATCAGATATCAGTGTACTAGATTATGTTTTATGTAACTAAGTATTTATTGGGTAAATAATGTTTGATTTTGGAGTATAACTTGTTGAATGCTTTGTTAATGTCTAATGAACTATAAGCTCAAAATGGATAGAGCACTCAAATTCTTTGAGAGGGAGATGGTTCAAATCCATCTAGTCCAATCCAATAATTTTTAATTTTTAAATATTTTATTTTTAACAAAACAAACAGGAATTTTGAAGCTTAGCGTCAAATATATTTGTTGAGGAAAGTAGTTTTTTTTAGATAACGACACTTATTATTGCCTTTTTTTTTTTTTTTTTTTTCATGTTCGACATATATAATTGTCATTTATGTTTAAATTAAACGACATTTGTCTCCTTGAAATGATAGAAAACGTAACATTTATAAGTGTCATATTTTTATAAAGAACAGCATATTTATATGTTGTAAAAACATGACATTTATAATTGTCATTAAAAAAACGACTCCATTTTTGGCGATATTTGTTAACGACAGAATATTCGTCGTTAATCTGGCATTAATGACATAAATATTTGTCACAAATGACCATTTTTCACGTAATGAATAACTAATAAGACAGGTTTCATTGTACTTGGAACAACTCTATCTCTTAAAGGTTACGATCTGATGGATGTAACCCTCTAACCAATAAAATGGCATCCAAAATTGGGCACCTCGATTTCTTACTTTGAGTTTGTAGGTAGAATGTGTTCACATGGCCAAAAATAATTATAGATAAGATGAGACAGTGTGTACAAAATTTCTTTAGCATGGGCGTAATTCTGCTCATAAGAGGATCCATGTAAATAGGAGAAGTAAGCTTTCCCTATAAAGGTGTGAAATATGGTAGTAATTAGAAGACAAACTTTTAGAGTAACCTCAAAAGACATAAGCAGTTGGGCGTGGGTTGGTTCAAACTTGCTAAAGGGAAGAAATTTTTATGACATGAAAGTTCCTATCAATTGCTCATGGTGTTGGAGGAAAGTTTTACCCCAAGGGAGAAGGCTAAGGGATCTACATCACACCTAAATGAAAATGGTAAATCTACCCATATTAATTATATTGCACTTAATCAGGCTATGACGAGCACTATTCTTAACGGGCCAGGGTACAACTTAAGATGGATGACTCGCCCTCGAGAGAATAACTCCCGCAAATGTAGGAAGGACCGTTAGGACATTTTCATCATCAGCCCTAAACTTAGACACTTGAGAATGTTGGTGGGGGGGGGGGGTACAAAAGGATTATTATTTGTCTAAGGCAAGGAGCTCTATACAGGAATATAATGGCGTATTTTTTGGGTGGAAAACCTTCGCCAATATTTTTTCATAAGGATTGCGTAATAAAGAGCTAACAACAAAGATTATTGTGGAAAACTCAGTAGAAACTGAGAAAAACCACGACCTCGAGGAAGATTTTATGTAAAATCTAGTAGATACTAGTTATTACAAGTTTTTAGAGTGTTGCTAGTGTTTAGGATAGGGAACTGTAAGACTTGCGGTCCCTTAGAACCAATTCTCTGCCTGTATTTATAGTATATACAGGCAGTTTACAAAAAGAAAGAGTCTTATATTCTGGGGGTAGTAGGCGAACTTTGTGGATCTCTAACAGATCCTTCTTAACAGGGCTTTAACGGCTACTTTTGGTAAGTTGAGGACTTATGGAATCTTCTAGAATGTTGAGCTATTTTCGACTATAGGATAATGGCTTATCTTCGACTATAGGATGTTGGCTTATCTTCGACTATAGGATGCTGGCTTATCTTCGACTATAGGATGCTGGCTTATTCTTGTCAAATCTGGAGAATATGATACTACAATCGCCCCATTCTCGACAGAAGTACTTGTAGTTCTCTCGAGAAGAAAACTAAAAGCGGAAGAGGTTCCCGAATATTCGCAGAAGTCAGCATATGTCATTACTGAGGTCATGGTGAACTGTATCGGGTCAAGTTAGTTTTCGAGGCATAATTAATGTTGTTAATTGAATCTAGGGGGAGGAAGTTGGGTATAAATTAGAGGTTTTGGAAGGTGGGATGGTGGTGTTTTCCTAAGTGATGTCACCCCAAATATGGTGGATGATACGTTCTGGGGCTGAAGATGGTGAGGGTTCTGACGAAATCTGGCGCCGCCCGAGAGATGAGAAATTATTATGTGAATGGATCGGAGTATTGGGGTGGGAATAACAATCAACCAGAGATGAGATGTGTCTGCTGAAAATAGTGGTATCATCATGCAGTTGTGAAGGTAATGTATGGTATCAATTGGGGGGTGAAGGGGTAACTGTCAGTGATGGTGATGAAGATTTGAAGCTTGGATGAGCGTCCAGAGATCTTGCTAAAAGTGTGAGTTATCTTGCAATTTTTTGCTACCTTTTTCCTGCTGAAGTGTCTCTCAGAAGTTCAGTAACTTGAGAGTCATTGAGCTTCGAGGACTAGAAAGAGGCTTTACTGTCTGATTATGGCGAAAAGCAAACATAAAAAATAGTGACATGTCGAATGAAGTTAATAATAACAGAGAAATTGCAATGGAAGAACTATCAAGTATAAGAAATGAATGTACTCGAAATAGATAAATATCAAATGTAAGAAATATGAATGTAATCGAATGTAAGAAACAAGTTATGAAATAAATAAATATGTATATTTAATTTATTTGTGTTTCTGTGTTGCATTGAATATTATGAGAACATGTTGGTATAATGTTTTCAAATATGCGCCTATGTGTAAAGTCAAAGGTAGTAATTGTGTGGGGTCAATGACTGATTTGGAGGTTAATTGATCAGACTCTGACTGTGTAGAGTGAAAAGAAGTAGTAATAAGGTAGTTTAAAAGATGTGCTTATCGAATTAAATTTAACTTATGTCGAATATGATCCCATAAGTATAGGAATTGATATGATAGTATGAATATGGGAACGTTCATGCAAAATGAATATGGAAAGATGTGTTCCATTAGGTGATGGTATAAAATATAAGGAAAATGATGTAAATCAGCTATTGGATAAGATAGATTGTGCACTGACGGGTATGAATGTGTCTACAGAAATTATTCAAGAATTTGAAGGACTGAAGCATGAATGTAGAGGTTTATTAAAGGGGAGAAGATTAAAAGTCAAAGATGTCAAGAAAAAATGTATGAAGTATTACATTCGAGGAACTGGACGGTCGCCAAGTGGTGCTACGAACAATCACGTGGGGTCTGTAATATGTCAGAGGTAGGCGACTGTTCATATTTTTTGTAAACTAAAATACAAATTTGAGGGAGTGAATTGTTGTTGCTCGTCGCTGAAGTGGTTAGATACGATTGCTAAGGAGGAGATTTGTGTGTTGATCGAAAGGGCTAAGTGAGCAAAGGAGAGGAAAATAGAAGCTGCATGGAAATAAGGTTACTGACCCTCCCAAATTGTTTTGTAGGTTGATGCATTGGTTATAGATTAATAGATAATGTGTAATGAATTGGAAATGAATGAGATATGTCCATGGATAAGAAAGTAAAACTGTTTCGTAGGTCTGTTAATTTAATATTGGAAATTCTAGTTGCCGGTGACTCTGAGTTACAAAATTCTGGTTGTCAAAAGGAGAGAAATTGGATAGGAGAAGAAGTAAAAAAGATTGGGGAAGGGCACTGTAATTACGGCGCAGCAGGAGGAGATGGCGGCGAGGTAGCGAGATATGCGGAGAGAGTTAGGATTTTGTCGGTTATTATGGTTGTCGCCAAATTTTATGTCGGAGAAAGGGAATTTGTAAAATGGAAATAACTGTTTTTTGGCAGGAAAAGTTGAAACGTCTTTGAGAAGCTATTGAGATTCTTGTAATTCGACAAAAAAAGATTGAAATTAACGAGTTATCGAGGTTACTTATGAAACATAAAAAAAAAACATCGAGAACTGAGCAAATGGTTATTTAATGAAAAATACTAAGATGAATTAATTGATATGAATTAGATTGAGAACTGTGTATAAGTATAAATGTAAATAATAGTAGCAGATAGTAAAGTGAATGAGTTGCTGAAGAATTATCTCGACAACGATATCTTTATGAATATATGAACTTAGGAACATATATATATGTATCACATATGAAAGATGCTAACTGTGTAAAAATATGGAATCTGATTAGCAGGTTTTAATAATGGCCAAACCCATTTTAAGTGATGATACAAATATTTGTGAGTCTCGAAGATGTAGAGCCTTTGATGATCGATGTGAGAACGTGTGTACAACAATTGGGGGGGGGGAGATACAAAGTAGGTTCGAGTAGTACAGATACAGGGGGTGTGGAACATTATAGGGTAGTACCTAGTGTGAACAAAGTATCTGAGAAGGATGCGATGGAGACTGGTATGGATCATGAGCCCCAGGCGAGTGATCGAGAAGGGAGTGGGGATGGGGAAGAAGATGTGGAAGAGGACGAAGAAGTATGTTATGGAGAGGGTTTAGAGACCAAAGAAATTATAAAATTTAAAAAGAAATATGGTATTCCTGGGGATGTGAGACTAGAGAAGTATCAATACGAAATGATTGACCAGGACATACCCTTAGATTGCATTCTGGTATATCGAGAACAAATATAGAAAGGGCTAAAGCTGCCCCTTAGGGAAGATCAGAAAAAATTAATGAATTTCTTCGATGTAGCCCCGGGTCAATTCAATCCGAATGCATATGACCTGTTTAGGGTATGTGGTGCAATAAATGGTAGACTTAAGGCCAGAGGGGAGGAGGTGATAACTGTAGATGACTTGTGTGTGTACTACACAATAAAAATGAACCTAAAGTTAAAAGGGTATTGTTATTTGGCGAGGTTCTTGAAAAGGATGATGTCTTATGATATGGTGTCAACTGGAGCTCGGTACACCGACGAACATCTACTAGTATCCAGAAATTATGAGTTCGGTCCGAAAGACTCAGGGTAGCCGCTTAAAAAAATATGTTTCATCTAGGTCTGTGGTTAGGTAACTTAAATGATTTAAGTTTGATGTATTTTCAAGTTAGATGTATATTGTGTAAAGATGTGTTTTTTTTCTGTGTTGCAGCATTGTAGGTGAGCGGGAAGAAGGCGGAAGCAGGGCAAGAATTATATAAGATAAGAAGATGGTTTTTGGGCAGGATCGATAACTTAACGATTGATCAAGATCAGTTAAGGGAAATATTTCAAAAAGCAGGGTTGAAAAGGTCAAAAACTAAAGGTTCAGAAGTGCCAATTATCAGGGGAAAAATGTCGGCGAAGAACAAAAGAGCTGCAGATGCAAGTTTGCCCCTGAAAAATCCTTCATTGACAGGGTACAACACAGATACGGAGATCGATGCTATGTTGGGGGAGTCTTTTGTCAAAAACAAGAGAAAAAGGAAGGTAAATGTTGAAATACCTCCGTTACTGAACCCGAAGAGGAATACTCGATAATCATCTTCTGAGGGTGTCGAAGGTACTGACAAACCTGTTGTTGTGGTGAGTGGGTTACCTCTACGAGGTTTGAGCAGTGCACTTCCCAAGAGAACGACTGATGGGACTACGATAAAGAAATTGGGGGAGGAGTTTGATACAGAGATGTCGAAGACTATGAAACCTTATTCCGTTAGGGAAGATGTGCTGAAGAAAGATATGGCGGAGTGCATGGTGGAGATTGATAGCTTGAATACCTTTTTAGGCGAGGCACAAACTAATTTCTCGAAGGTGAGAAATCTTAAAGCTTATGCTCGAATGAAAAGTTTGGTAAGTCAAACAAATACTCATTATATGACTTTCATGCAGATTAAGACGGTGATGGGTAAAACAATGGGTCGTGTTGAGGGTAGTGGTGATTTGGCAAACCAGTTGGTTGCCTACAAAAATATAGAGAAAGAATTAACCGCAGAGAATGCCAAGCTGAATGCGACGCTGAATAGGTACAAGTTGGAACCAAACAAGGCGAAGGAGGCTACATTGGCTGAGGTGAAAAAAGTGCTAGAGAAAGAAAAGAAAGAATCCTTGGCTATGCAAAAAGCCGCGTTTGAGAAAGATGTTGCCGATGTTCGAAGATCGATGGAGCTGGAGCAGAAGAAATTGCTCAATGGGATAAAAGATCGGATGAAAGAAGAAAAGCTGCAAAAGTGCCAGGATGTGAGGATGCACTTTATGGAGCAGTTTGATGAATCTGAAAAAAGGAAAAAAATATTACAAAGGAGTTGTGAAGGCTGGTGGGCTGCCATGTGATGACAGTTCAGATGATGATGTACCCCAGACGTCAGATGCTCGTAGCAAAACTGAGGTGGTCGACAATGAAGTGACGATGGAGGTCGAAGGTCGTCTTCCTGGGTAAGTAGCAGATGTGTAGGTGCCCGAAGGTACCTTAAATGAAGAAAAATCTTTGTCTGAAATGTTAAATCTTGTCTAAAGAATGTTGCGTGAAGTTTAAAGTATGTAACAAATGGTCAGTGGGACCGAAAATATTTTAATTTGGTGTATGGGAATGATTTTGGTGTTTGTTTAATGTTTTGTTAATAACTATTTTGCATGCGAAAATAAGTTTAATTAGTAGATGTGATAAAGTGATATTAGATTTGAGCAGATAAGTAAAGATTGTTTGTGTGCGCGAAATGTGAAAAATAGCCAAGAAATGGCAAGTAAGGAGTACCAGATGAATATCCGGAGATAGGTGTCTGGATTTAGAATTTGAGAAGAACAAGAGCTCGTAAGAGGTTGTTCGACAAGTAAAGAGCGCGAAGAAACTATCCTGTAATGGGAAAGTGTTTGCGTGAAGTTGATTGATAGGTTGAAGGATACTTATGGGAAGCAAGGACCTAAAAAAAATTAAGATTGCAAGGAAAGTGTTTGTCTCAGGCATACTTGATAAGTATTTATCAAGATCACTTTAAAGTAGGAATGAGATCATTTGTCGGATCTATACTTGAAAAGTATAGATTGAGAACAAATCGAAGTAGAAAGAAATTGTTTGCTAGATCTATACCTGAAAAGTATAAAGTGAGAACAAATCGAAGTAGAAAGAGATCGTTTGTCAGATTTATATGTGAAAAGTATAGATTGAGAACAAATCGAAGTAGTAAAGAAGATAATGATAAAACAAAGTGTTTATTTGATTCGAAGAAAACGATTATAGGGCATCATATGTAAAAGAGTTTTAACTGAGCAGTGTTCCATGGGTACTCAAGATGAACTTCTTCTTCAGTCATAAACCAATAAGTTCTACTATCTGTTTTGTTGCATACAATATAGGGTCCCTCCCAGTTTTCTGATAACTTTCCAGAATTCTTAGGTCGAGTATGATCTTGTATTCGTCGTAGGGCAAGGTCTCCAATACTAAATTTTCCTTCTCGAACTTTCTTATTGTATGCCTTTTTTAATGTATCATGGTAACGTCCCAAATTTGTAATGGCCTTATCTCTGGTTTCCTCAATCCAATTGAGGTTGCAAAGGAGACCGAGTTCATTGTCTTCATCTAAAATATTGCGTCGAGTACTTGGGAGATCGAGGTCAGAGGGTATGACTGCTTCCGTACCAAAGACCATCATGAATGGAGTATACCCCGTTGAGACTCGAGGAGTGGTGCGGTAAGCCCATAATACACTGAGTAGTTTGTCGACCCATCTGCCATTCATGTCATCGAGGCACTTGCGTAAGCCAGATTTGATGCTTTTGCTGATGGCTTTAGCTTGTCCGTTGCCTTGAGGGTAATATGGTGTGGAAGTTGTCAACTGAATCTTGTATTTATGATGGAAAGCAAGGACTTTAACGGAGATGAATTATTTGCCATTATCAGAACGTATCATTTACGGATAACCAAATCGGGTAATGATGTGTTCCCAAAGGAATTTGATGACTTCATTCTCATCAGTATGACATAGAGGAACTGCTTCAACCCACTTGGTGAAGTAATCGGTCGTAACTAAGACGAACCTTCTATTTCCCAAAGATGGATGGAAAGGGCCAATGATGTCGATTCCCCATCGTTTAAATGGCTAAAGGACATTGTTAACATGTAAGTTGAGGGCCGGGCTCTTGATGTCCTAAGCGTAGATTTGGCATTTATAGCATTTACAAAAAAAGTCTTCATAGTCTTGTTTTATCTTGGGCCAATAGAGTCCTTGTGTGAATATACGTTGGGCTAGCAATCTTCCTAAAACATGTGCACCACAGATACCTTCGTGAAGTTCTCGAATTTTGATATGAGCTTATTTTTGGGAGATACATTCGATATGTGGTCCTCCTCCAGCGAGTCGATATAATATTCTATTTTGGACTCTGAATCGGGGGCACTTGGCTAACAGGGATCGAGCTTCCTCTTTGTTACTAGGGAGGATGTTGGAGTTGAGGTAAGCATAAAATAGCTTTCTCTAATCTTCAGTAACGGTTACGTGGAGTGTTGACAAGATATCAAGGCCAGAATACTAAAGGATCTCGATTTCTAAAGATCTTTTTATACTGTCTCCCAGCATGGCAACAATGTAAGCTAAGGCATCGGCATGGCAATTTTCTTCCCAAGGTAAATACGAAATGGTGGCATGCCTGAATTTTTTCATCTTGACTTCAACTAGGGCTGCATAATCAACCATTTTGCCTGTTGTCTTAAAAGTTTTGTTGTAATGATTGGCGACGAGTAAGGAGTCGACATAGACTGCTAATTCCTCGGCTCCAAGAGTAAGTGCAAGATCGAGACCGTGCAAGATACCTTCGTACTCTATTTTATTATTGGTTGCATAGAATTTGAGTTTGATGGCTTTCTCTATGCGATGATTAGAAGGCGTGACAAAGACTATGCTAATTCCGGATCCTTGTGGCCCTGCCAATCCATTCGCAAAAAGTCACCAACCGAAACTCTTGGACGATGCGTCTGGTTCTGCAATTGAGTCGTCGGTGGAGATTTCTTCGAGTTCTTCCCAATAAGGGTCTTCGATGGGAAAATCTGCTAAAAAGTTGGCCACTGCTTGTCCCTTGATGGATATTTGAGGTTCAAAGGAAATTTCATATTCTCCAAGGAAAACAGACCATTGTTGAACTCGTCGAGATTTTTCCTTTTTGAAGAGGATAAGTTTGAGGAGGTATTTTGTAATGACTTTGATGGGGTGAGCTTGGAAGTATGGACAGAGTTTTTGAGAGCTGTAAACCAAGACGAACAATTGCTTCTCCGTGGTAGTATATCGTGTTTCAATAGGCATAAGAGTTTTACAGATAAAGTAAATAGGTTTCTCGATGCCTACGTCTTCTCGAATATGGACAGAACTGATAGATTCTTCAGTTGTGGACAAATTCATTGTGAACATTTCACCATCAATTAAAGTACTCATTATAGGAGGACGCCCTAAGTATCGTTTAAGATCTTGGAATGCCATTTCACAGTCAAGAGTCCAAAAAACTTCTTTTTGAGGTTTGTTTGAAAGAGAAGTGGGGTTTCCACGAAGAAGAAGGTAAAGAAGTTTGCATCGATCAGATGACTTTGAGATGAATCTCTGAAGAGCGGCGATTTTACCGGCAAATTTTTGAACATCTTTTCTTGTTCGAGGAAAGGGCATTGCCATGAGTGCTTTGATTTAAGAGGGATCAATTTCGATTCCTCTTTTGCTGACTAGATGGCCCAGGATTTTTCTAGATACAATACCGAATTGGTATTTCTCATGGTCGAGTTTCATCTGGTACGTGCAAAGGATATCGAAGATAGTTTGGAGGCTTGCGATATGATCTTCTCTTTTCAGGCTTTTGCAGATCATATCATCGATATATACTTCCATGATTTTCCTGAGCTAATCTTTGAACATTTGGGTGACCAACCGTTGGTAAGTAGCTCCAGCATTTTTTAACCCAAAAGGCATTACTGTGTAATAGTAAAGTCCTCTTTTGGATAATAAGATTGTTTTTTCTTGATCTTCTTCGGCAAGTGGTACTTGGTTGTATCCCGAGGCTGCATCCATCATAGAAAGAAGTTCGTGTCCTGCTACTGAGTCGAGAAGTTGTAGAATTATTGGTAGCGGAAAACTGTCTTTGGGTGTGAATTTGTTGGGCTCTGTGAAGTAGACACATACCCGAATTTTGTCGTTTTTCTTTGGCACAACGACGATATTAGAAATCCACTTTGGATATTTAGCTTCCTGAATAAATCCTACACGAAGGAGTTTATCAATTTCTTTATTCACTGCAACGCGAAGTCGGGGATCTAGATTCCATCATTTTTGGATGATTGCTTTGCTATCTGGAAGGAGGTTAAGGAGGTGGCAAGCGATTTAAGGGTCGATTCCTGGCATTTCCTAGAAAGTCTAGGCGAAGACGTTGATGCTTTACTTACGTAGCTATATCATGGCTTCTTTTTCATCAATTGACAGGTTAGATCCAATGAAGGTTGTGCGTCCTGGGCCATCGAGTTCAACAATTTCAACCATTTCAGTGTCATGCTGCTTAAAGGCAGGTGGCTCTTCATGCTGTAGTTGTTATGCCTTGATAAGTTTAGCTGTATGAGGATTAATTGTGGCATTTTCGCACATTCGTGCGACTGCTTGGCTATCCTTGATTTCATAGATGCCATGATCCGTAGGAAAATGCAGTGCTAAATGATAAGTTAAGGGTATTGCTTTGATAGAATGTTACCAATTGTGTCCCAAGATGCCCAAATACTTAGACTCTGCATTAATGACAAAAAATTTATGAATGTGGTTTCTGAACCTGCTTGAACTGGCAGGGTGATTTCTCCTGTGGCTAATTCTTTCGAACCATTAAAGCCTGTGATTGTAGTTATCGAAGCTTTTATGGAATCTGCAAGTCCCAGGACTTCGATCTCCCTGCGGAATAAGACATCTGTGGCACTTCCAGTATCGATGCGAAGTGTCTGCAAGAAATCATGTCCAACTTTTAGCATAATAACCAGAGGGTCATAATGAGGGCATTATACATTACTGGTGTCGCAGTCTTCGAACGCTATTTGGTAAGGACGTTTTGATTTGCCGGTGTTTGGGAGAAGTTTTGCTGATTTTTCTGAGGAGGTCATTTTACATCAAGACGTAATACGATCGTCTTATTTTCTTTTCTTTCCTTTTTCAATCTCGATCATATACAGATGTCGGGCTTGTCCTTGAGCCTGATTTTGCTTTACTTATGTGGTATTTGCTTGCTCGTCGAGAAATTTCTAAATGTCGATGACATAATTGTGGAGTTTTCCAGCTAATAGGATGCGATGAAAAATACGTATGAGGGAGTAACAGTTATCAGTTTCATGACTATGCACATTAAGATATTGAAATAAGGGCCTGTTCGGAAGATCTGTAATAGTTTGTGGCATGCAATAGCACTCGTCTCCCTTTATTATCGGCAAGATAGCAGAGCGAGTTGTTGTCATTGGTGGCAGAGTTAGGATAGGTCAGTCAGGTTTGCCCTCTTCTCTTCTAATATTATCAGTGTTGTAGTCGTGCGGCTTCAGTGTTAAAATAGTGATTGCTCTTTGGGGCGGGGTCGAAGATGCTTCTCGAGAATGAATGACAGAGGAGTTTTTCATCTTATCTTTCTTCAATCGCTCTAGCTCGATGTAATTATTAATCACGTCGATCATTTCAGTGACTGTACGCGGTATGTCTAGAGTAAGTTCTTCGCGAACTTTTAAATCAATGTGCAAGGCGGAGGTGAATGCTGGAACCACAATTTTAGGATATGAATTTCCAATCTTCCATGTTTTCTGTAGGAAACGTTTATAAAAACTCGCCAAGGTTTCTTTGGTGCTTTTCTCAAAGTAAAACAAAGAGTCCACAGTAATTTTACGCTCCCTAACATGAACATAGTTCAATTCGAAAAGATTTTACAACTGGCTGAAGGTAGTGATGGAGGCTTCTTGGATAGTGTGGAACCATCAGAGTGGTTCTTCTTTTAGGCTCATATTGAATAGCCTACACAGTATATTGTCGAGCTTAGAGTATAACCTAACTGCAGCTTTGAAATGTCGAACATGTGTAAGCGGATCAAAGAGGCCTGCATACTGGATAAATTTGGGCAGATGGAAATTTTTTGGAATGGGTATATTTTTTAGATAAGGGGAGATGGGGTTTGTTTCTATCCTATCAAGCATAGATCGTCGGCCTGAGATGTCAAAGTTGATGGCTTGAATTCTGTTGTTAAGGTCATCCAGAGTGACGAATTGTTGTAGGGGAAGAGGTAAGGCTGTAACCTGAGGAACAAAGTCGCCCTGGCCCTCTCGTCCCAATCGATCTCTGATGGGCCTTCTTTCTGGCGGAGGGGTTTGATGACGTATACGTCGACTTCCTTGGGTTATCGAGGCCGAAGAAGTTAAACCAAAATATAGAAAGACTCTATTAGGATTTCCAGATCTGGATCGAGACATTCATTGGTCGTCCTCTCTCGGCTGATCATCGCGTTGAACTGCTCTTGATCAATATTCACTTCGAGCCAGTGCCGGTAACGCTTGGAGAGCTGTGATTCGATCTTGTGTTCTTTGTAATCTTTCCATATCTTTTTGATGTGCTTGACTTTGCTAATCCAGGGATTTTCTCCATTCGTCTCTTTCCGTTTGTTAGGCTTGAGCGTGTACAAACTAATCTTCCAGTTTCTGAGTTTTTTCTGCGCCCATTTATTTTTAAAGTTTAAAGACTGCACTGTGTAGATCAAGAGCTCCTGGAATGTCCTGATCTCTTACGGTACTAGAATGACTTCTGAAGTTCATGTTTGTCAAAGGATGGTGTTTAGATTAGAAATGGTAGAACAAGTGTGGATTTCCCAGAGACGGCGCCAATTCTAATGACGTGTTTTCTGGGAGGAAAACCTTCTCCAATACTTGTTCGTAAGGATTGCGTAATAAAGAGCTAACAACCAAGATTTTATGTGGAAAACTCAGTAGAAACTGAGGAAAACCACGACCTCGAGGAGGATTTGATGTAAAATCTAGTAGATGCTAGTTATTACAAGTTTTCAGAGTGCTGCTAGTGTTTAGGATTGAGAAATATAAGACTTGCGATCCCTTAGAACCTATTCTCTGCCTCTATTTATAGTATATACATGCTATTTACAAAAGGAAAGAGTCTCCTATTCTAGGGGTAGTGGGCAAACTTTGCGGATCTCTAACAGTTTCTTCTTGACCGGGCTTCAACGGATACTTTTGGTAAGTCGAGGACTTAGGGAATCTTCTAGAATGTTGAGTTGTCTTCGACTATAGGATAATGGTTTATCTTCGACTATAGGATGCTGGCTTATCTTCGACTATAGGATGTTGGCTTATTCTTATCGAATCTGGAGAATATGATACTACAAGGAGGGAATCTTATAAATAGAAGAGGGAGGTCTCATTTTCAAGACCTTCTCCCCTTTCTAAAAGGAACTACTGTAACACCAACCCTAGCAATTCTTACGCCGACATGGTACGCAGCCAAGAGGGCACAATCCGTCAATTCTCATACAAATAACTCACCCCAATTAGTTTAAGGATTTGGTAGCCCAAGAATATAGAGGACTACAGTAGTGTCGTCTGACCTTAACAATCCATGACAACTACAAGTAACGATGGTATACCAAACAAAAAGCACGACAAGGGCAGATGAGATGAGGAAAATGCAAGAAACGGTCTGACAATTTCAGGAGCAGCTGTGCCATAGGGTCGAAGACGTCGAGAATCTGTAACACACAAACAACCGCCATCATCAGAATGCAGAGAAAGAATATAAAAGTTCCACAAGTAGAGTACCTCCGTCGGCCGGGCATCCGAGTAGTGACGCTACTGTTAGCGACAACAGGCTGCGACGGAGGAGCCATTTTCCTTCTAACCACACACCGCCAGGATTTGGTTGAGCTCTCTCCGTACAGAGGTACGATGATAGGTGACAAGGGACACCGCTAACGCTTCTCTATTAAGAGCGGCATTGAGTTCCAGACCAGGAGGATACTACCGCCCAGATGGACCGCAAGCATAACAATACTGACCAAAATGTACATTCGGTCTACAAACCCATGGCAAAGCACCACCACCAGGTCCCCCTTTCCGGCCTCCACTGCCTTAAATGCACCAATTTCTTCTGAAGTATCCACTTGGATCGATGTACCGGCCACCCCTAGCATGACAATAGCTATTGTCTGGATCAGGAGCCCATCTATGAACCGGCCCAATGTACATTTGGAGATGCGGGCCCAGTACCACCCGTGGGTAACCCAATAAGATTTGTACCCCATAACCCATTATACAAGAAAGCCCCTTTTGGAATCCTGAACAATCAAACTCATCCAGGAGTCCTCCCTTTGCCACTACCATTTCTTTTCGGGCTACAATATACAGGCGTCCCACGCTTTGCTTTCATATGCAGCCACTACATATAACCACTGAGCAAGAACGAGAATACCCGGCGAATACAATCCAATGAGGAAGTGGGAAAGGTGGAAAAATACTAGCCAACGTGACCTGCGTGATCTCATTCACAGTGTCTCCAGTGCCCTA
Source organism: Kingdonia uniflora (assembly GCA_014058105.1). Taxonomy (NCBI): domain Eukaryota; kingdom Viridiplantae; phylum Streptophyta; class Magnoliopsida; order Ranunculales; family Circaeasteraceae; genus Kingdonia; species Kingdonia uniflora. The sequence continues at coordinate 1,032,143 of JACGCM010000338.1, read as the reverse complement.
GAGGACGCCTCGGCCGCTCAACGAGCCAGGTCCATCAAGAAGGTCTGAGGAAATCCTTTCAAAGACAACATCAAGTTTTACAAGCAGCTGAATACCCTACCGAATATTAAGATCTAAGCATTTAACGGGTTTGGCGACCCCGGGCATCATTGCATCAAATTCGAGTATATGATGAGCATTCACAATGCTAGAGACAAGATGAAGTGTAAATTTTCCCCTCAAGCCTAGAAGGAGCAGTGATGGGCAGGAAATATTGACTATTTTACCTTTGAATTTATATTTAATTAAGTTATAACTTCACTTAATTATTAGTATCTAAAGGTTTTATTTAAAAAATACAGGTCCCATGATTGAAATACATTATGGCTTAAAAGTAATGTTATTAAGCTAATTTGCCAATAGTGATTGGAAGACGTGTAGGTCATGTGATTTCCGAAGGCATGTGTTTCATTTGGAAGAAAATTGATAAAGCACGACACATTTCTTTGCCGTTTTTATTGAATTGGAGATGAAGGCAAAGAAGACATTGATGACCGTGATATTTGAAGAATGTTATGGTGTAATAAATGTTGCAACTATTTGATCTATTCATGTTTGATTTTGGAGGTCATTCTTTCCCTTATAAAAGGAAGGCATTGGTTACAAAACAATAGAGGAAGCTTGGAGAGGAGAGAACATCAATATTTAGGAGAGGAAATAAAGGATAGGAAGAGGTTTTATAATTAGAGTTACTTAGAGTTTAATAATCGTCGATTATTTCGGAGTCAAAGTGGAGAGCATCATTTTGTATGCAAGTGTTTAATTATAAAGATATTAATGGAATCTATATTTTCTCTTACATGCATTCTTGATCTTAACATGCTTGGCTAAACCTCACCAAGGGTAAGGATGAAGCCACCATTAGTATATACTAGCAGTTGGGCCTTAAAATGATGTTTAAAGTACATTATTTACAAGAGTCTAGTCATGGAGGACACCACTATATGTTGTGCCTTGTAATTTTGGTACCTGAAGTTCGAAGTGAAAATGTGCTAGCAACATTTGTTATGGGTCAATCATAGATAGAAAAACTCAAGAAATGGTTATTAGCTCGGAACCTCAAGGAGAATATTTATTCAACGTTTGAAGTAACATGTGTCTATGTTTGGGTTTGTTTGATCAAAGCTTTAGGAGAAGGTCATACACGGGAACATTTTCTTTTTGCGGTAGATTATAGGGCTCACTTTGAACCTGCATTAACATATTTTGATAACTGTTTCCTAGGTTGTTTCAACTCTGCTACTAAGAGCGACTTAATAGGAGAAGATGGGATTATTGTGGCAACAGAGGTGATCAGAAATGGGAGTCAAGGCATGAAAGATAACGACGGACTACTTAAAAGAGTAGGAAATTATTTTACAAATATTTAATCGGTTGGATCTGAGAGAATTCATACCGCTGCTGGATCGCCTAATCTAAAAGCGTATGACACAAACTTTGGATGGGGAAATCCAAAGAAAGTCAAAATTGCTTCAATCAGCGATACAGGAGCAATTTCTCTTGCGGAACGTAGCGATGGAGAAGTGGAGGTTGAGGTTGGATTGGCATTGAAAGAATCCGAGATGGATGATTTTGCATCTATCTTTGCAGACACCATCAAGTCACTTCCATGATTTAATTACATTGCAAAGTAATTTTTTTAGTAAATTATGTGCAACAAGAATTTTTTTTCCTCACAAATTATTGTGATTCTGGTGGATATATGTCTAGTAGAATCCAAGGGACATGTCTCATGCAGCTCTAATATGAGGTTCCGGTCGAAATGGTCTATTATAATCATCGGCATTGAGTTATGGTGCTGACAACCATTGCCTCATGGCAACTCATATCCATCGAGTTTTGATGATGTATCAATGAGATGTGGGAATTTATGATAGTCGTGTTTGTAGTTGGCCCCATCCTCAAAGTATGGTAGACTGAATGAGGGGGCGATAGTACGAGGAAATTATAAGCTGAGATTATCAGTACATTTTAAGTGAGATCTTGAGGTTGTTTGTGGGAAAATTGGCAAGTATATTAAGGTTCCTCTTTTCACATCCATTGATGTTTAGAACTCCATTTGGAATGAAAAAAGTAGTTACACCTAATGCGTAACATCAGATTAAGAAGTTTTCTTAGAGAGGGTTGCACGATTAAAGTTTCTTCTAATTAATTATCCCCATGTGTTATCTATTTTTCTTAAAGGTAAAAGTAGGGTTATGGCAGATCCCAACCATTTATATCTTTATTAATAAAGAAAAATCTCAATATTTGATTTGAAGCGCAGTTGTACATGGCGTACATCAACGAGTTGTGTTGACAGAAAAAAATGAAGAAAGAATAGATTCTGACCGTTGAATTTGAACTCAATATAAGCTAATTTCCTCTTTCATTTTTCTATCTTTAAACTACTTCAAAATAAAATCAAAAATTTATTCAAAACCAACCATTTCCCCAAATGTAATGCTTATCGCACTGTAGAAAATAAAGGGTTACATCCTAATGTAGTCTTCCTTCTGCATCATCCTTAAGAGGTTCTATAAGACCATGACATTGTAATCGAAAGAAAGAAAATGGGCACGGCAGCCACACAGCTATTGGCTTCTTCATTAGTATATATGGAAGGTTCTAAGATCTTCAAACTTTTGAATCTCTTCTATAATGCTCTCATGGAGGGGTCTTTCTTCTTCTCAACAATCAGAATAATCTCTTGGCCATCACTTTTAAGTAATAACCCACAACTTATTACAATTGTTGGTAGATGATAGTTTCAGTCCTTTAAGAATTGGCTTCAATTCATGATATTAAGTGCTTATAGCTGAAGATTTCCCTGCATATTATCTGTTGATCAAAAATAATATCGGAATAGGACTCCGTGCATGTATCAGAATTCTAACCAGATGAGAAAACATGTATATACTATTTGGGTCTAATTACTACTAATGCTTGCACATAAAGATAGAAGGCTTACAACTTAATCCAACTCTCAGTTTATGAGATCCCCACATTTTTATCTACTTTCTTAGACTCCTCTTTCACATGCACAACTTTAATCTTGAACCTTTCATCTACCATCAACTCTCTAATCTTATTTCTAATCTCCTTAGCCTTCACCACCTCTTCCCAACTCCAACCCCAACTTTCAACCCTCAAGCCCAATCCCCTGCTCTCAACCATAGTAACATTAATCCTTTGATCTGCACGTTGTAACATGGGGACGCCACATTAAGCGGCTTTGACCAGTGAGTTCCATCAACAATTCCTGACAGTATTTAGATTTCAGAATAAAAATAGAACAGATCTATAAACTTGTGTTTTGTTCCTCTTTGGAATGAGCCACCCCTTAGGATAAATAGATAATACAATACATAAATCTTCCAGTAGCATATAATATACTAACCTCTGGGTTGATCAGGCATACAAGGCGTTATAGCATTGCTACTAAGGTGAAGTGAGGGTATCCTTTACAAGACTAACAGATAGCTACTAACGACTAAGTTATAAGTAGTGGTGCTTAATGTAATACTTGCAATTGAAGAGCATCCCATGTACAAAACCATGAATACAACTTTTATTGAGCATATTTACAATTGAAGTAAGAATGGTTTTTTATTTAAAAAAATGATAGGCAAAACTTTATTACGGTAAGACTTCGAAACAAAGTGTTAACTTAAAATAAAATAGTAGGAAAATATAAAGAGGTAGTTTAAAATTAGTAATAAGAAAAAACATTAGGACTGATTATTCTTTAGCGCTTACTTCTCCATCACTGCTTGAATCTTCAATTGGTTCATCATTGTTAGCATTGTTGTTATCATCTTCTGGCTCGCTTTATTTTTGTAAGCTATTTGGTTTATCAGTACTCGTATCAGTATCTAAGTCTTTATTATCATCTTGTGCACTCTGAAACGGTGTATTCATATCTATTTTACGTCTTGTACTTTTCTTTATACCTTTCTTCAGAAGTTGTTCCATTGCCTGATAATTACAAGTAGATTTATAAATACAGTGACAATGACAAAACATTATAGACCATTACTAATTCATACAAGTTGTAATTAGGTTAAGTACCTTATTTGATATATCAGTGGATGATGTTGTAGCAAATGTTGAAGAATAACCATAAAAGGGCTCTTTTTTTTGTTCTTTTACTATTTTAGCTATTATCAGGCTCTTTATTCGCAGGTGATGATCGTTTTGCTGTTGTTCCTTTACTCTCAATGGTTTGGATTGGGGTTTCAATTTCTTCTCAAGACATGGTTGATATGTCACAAAGGCCGTAGAAACTATTTGGCTTACCAACATTATTTTCTGATAGCTCTATTGCAAGTACACGTTCGACCCAAATTAAATTATTTTCCAAATAGCATGCTGCTTCTGTTTCACCGTTGTACAATAGAAATTAAAAGTACAACTTATTAAACTATTTCATGTAATAATTTAATAAAATATGATTATTGTTTGTATACAATTTTTAGAAAGATCCTTCGTTAATTTTGTTGTATTGTTTAGGAGCATTTGTAACTGTGAATCGAACATTATCACCTTGATGAATCCTGTTTCATCTTAGACATTAAGTTGTAATTTGTACCTATAAGGAAAATAATGTTGGGTTAAAATATTTCTTTATTTGAGAAATTTAGCTTGGTTATCGTACTTAGTAATCGGATTTGCTCTCTACCAGAAAACAATAGATGTTGTCAAGTACTCTCTTTTGGGTTCTATCATCTCGAACCTTTTTTTATTCTTGGAACTTCTCTCATTTGTGGGGGCCTAGCAAACTTAAGAAGGAAACGAAGATATGATAGAGTAAGTCATCTAAAATACTCCTTACAATACAATTTTAGTTTTCGTTACTCAAACATTTGTCTTATTTATCGAATTTTCATTTTTATCATTGTTGTTGCTTTGCTAGAAACAAGCAGACATGAATTCCCAACTCATACTACTCGGTTTGTTATGCCATATGTTGCCTTTGATATTCAGATATACAGCAGCTTTAGGCGCTATCACAGCTACCCCAATTCTCAATTTGTCCCGAGCAGGTAGCATTATCATGTTACTTGCCTATGTCGCATATCTCTTCTTCCAATTAAAGACTCATAGGCAACTTTTCGAAACTAAAGACGTAGAAGATGAAAGTGATGATTTAGTTAGGGAAGAAGAGGTTGTGATAAGATTCTTGAGTAGATTTGCCTGACATGCAGAATGACAGTGGTTATCGCTTTGTTATCTAAGTATGTTATGGGTACAATTGAGGATGCATTAGAAACTTGGAGATTGTCTGTTAGCTTCATTGGTATAATTTTGCCACCCATTGTAGGAAACGCTGCAGAACATGTCGGAGCAAACATATTTGCTTTTAAGAACACGTTAAATACATTAAACTCTTTTTGCCGCTGATTTTATTTATGATTTATTATATTTGCAAACTAAATTTACTCTGGACATATTGCAGGATATCTCTTTAGGTGTTGCTTTGGGTTCAACAACTCAAATCTCTATGTTTATGGTAAGTACTAAGTTATTACAATTTACCCTGACAAAAAGGTGTGCCTACAACTACAACCACAATTATGACTTCGTCTTCCTTAACAAGTGGCCATTCTTTTACACTAAAATTGAAGAATACTAGGAACAATGTATTATGTGCTTGACGAAGTTATCTATGGATGTCACATATTTGAGTGGTTTATTTAATAAACTAATCAAAGGGGTGAAACTTGAGTAAGTTTAATGTGATCCAACTTTTGTTACATGACACTCCGGGGAATATAGAAACTAGCTAACCAACCTTACTGTAAATAAGGGAACTTTGTTTGCATCAAACCAATTGTTATATTTAACTTACCACATTTAATCGAAGCCTTAGTAAAATAGTAACCCCATAGATCTACACTACTAAAACCTAAATTATATTAAATCAACTCACCTAAGTTTAGCCTGAACTATTTGAATCTATAATTGATAGTGGAATCAGTTAAGAATCACTCGCTAATCATCTAACACCTCATGTAAACATCACAAAGCAACACTTTCCCCAAATTTTACTAAAAATCTCACTCATTCCTCCAAACTCATGCATACAATAGTAGAAGAATAATATAAAATTCACCAACAACTAATCGTAAAATTCACCAACAACTAATCGAATTCAAACTTACCGTGTCAATTGATTGATCCCTTTTTGTGGTCTTAATCGAGATTTAAAAACCCTAATCCATAATAGATTAGTAAAAATTCAAATGGAGGTGAAATTGAAACCCTAATTAACAGTAGGGGTTGAAGAACAACGATTCTTGAACTTCAACAATTCGAAAACACTAAAATCAGAGATGACAAGGTTTGGAAGATGGGGAGGAAGGAATTAAGGTTTCGCATAGGTATGGAAGTAAAAAGTTTTGGTTTAGATGAAATGTTCCAGTTAGACTTACCAAAATGCCATTGTTTTCGTATTTAGACTTCCTAAAATACCCCTAATTTCGTATATAGATTGTAGGGCTCGCTTTGAACTTGCTTTACCCATAACATATTTTGGTAACTGTGTCCTAGGTTGTTTCAACTCTGCTACTAAGAGCGACTTTGTAGGAGAAGATGGGATTGCTATGGCACCAGAGGTGATCAGAAATAGGATTCAAGGAATGAAAGATGACGACAGACTACTTAAAAGAGCATAAAATTATTTTAACTACTGTGTTTGTTGGTTATAAGCATTCCTTGTTACTTGATTCAATATCTGCATTTAACCTACTTTACTTCAATACATATATATTTCGTTATTTTCTTGTATAAAATTGATCTTTTCATACTTTTATCCAAGAAATCTTTGTTTTGATTAGGAACGGCTTATATGATAATGATACAATTGATGAAGGAGAAGGTACTTCATAGCCATACCATAATTGTGACGACCTACTGAACGCCGGCCAAATCCACCTGAGAGTTTAGAGTTCTTTCCGAGTATATATGTTCTCTATATCCTAATATAGTTGTACGCCAAGTTTCGTCGCAATCGGATTCGGTTAAGGGGGCGAAAAGGGCCAGTACGCTTCGTCTCATGTTTTAACGTTTCCTTTTGGAACTTGTCTATTTACTTAGTAGCTATATTAAGGAGGAACCTTGGTCCAATCCTCCCCATGACTAAAAGAGTTTTAATGCTTAGTCATCAAGGACCCCGGCTCATGGACTATCTACAAGGGATAGTTATGAGTTCTCCTAGGCCTAGGGAAGGCTAAGGGACATTGCTTCGCAATGCGGGCCGGTTTTCCAAAGAGGGCTTCATATGGCACCGCTATGCCCCGCGGGCTATCCGAGATGCACCGCCCCTTACAGATGGACAATATAAATAGTCTAGGCTCGTCGCCCCTTGAGATATGAGTCTCTTATCTGGAAATTAGCATATTGAGCTACCCTGATCTACTACAGGGCAGGTGTGCTTTCTGTACCTCGCGCGTGTCGCGAGAGATTACGTTGTAGGGATTATTGAGGGAACCTTCAGCTTTGTTGCCTATACCGAATACATATTCGATGACCCCTCACGAGTATCCAGGAATATTCGGATGTCGCTCTAGCATCCGTGGGTTGTATACCATTGGCGCGCCGCGCCCGTGAAGATGGCTAGTACACGCCGACCGTGCGTCCGTGTACGCCGCACGGTCCCTTATTCCGCTATGCTCCGGGCACTGTAGAGGCGGTCCCGGGATGGGCCTTGACAATAATACTTCATAAATCATAATCCTACAATACAAAACTAAAGAGACTTGGGGAAAAGGGGTACTTCATAATACTTAACCAGATCTATGGGGACCATATTTTTCCGAGTGGTAGCTACTTGATTCATGCTTAGTTCAATTGATAAAATAGAGATAAAAGAGAAAAAATGATAGAGTGAATTTACCAAACAGAATGGGGTAGGATGTTTGTGATTATACACGTTCGTGCATGGATACAGATGCTCTGCGTACACAGTTATTGAAAAGACTATGTAGGACATATATTGTTAACATAGCCCCAAGTTGGTATGAAGATAACTCAGATGCCTAGCTTACTAGTCACATCGGTAAATGTTTATTTTCCATTTCCTGGACATTCGCCAGGTATTGATCTTTTTTCATAAAAGAAATTTGATCTTTACGGAGGCCAATTGCTCCTGTTAACGTGAAAATAAAATGGAATATGTTTGGTGGTCCTATCATTCTATACTTTGATTATGGGAAATCCTAATATTGGTTCCATCATTTAAAAAACTGTACCTCTCGACTCAGGTTATAAGAATCATCACCAAAGACGAGTCATAACTGTTGGGAAACCGGGGGGACAAATCGCAACGTGGAAGCACAATACGATTTAGCAAGAACTTAAGATCCAACTCTAACCACGGAGAATTCAAACAAAGGCAATAATCATATACACAAGGTGTAATTTAGGTGTAAACCCTTTAAATGATCAAAACCACCACGACAAGCACGATGAATATATTATCACTTAGGGTTACAGGAAGTTACAGAGATCACTCAACCTCACCTCTACCCTTGCAGATAATCCCCAACAAGAAACCCTATAAATAAAACCCAAGAAATCTCTCTAGAGCAAAACCCTAGATTTTTCCTTTTTCTCTTTCTAAATCTTTCTTCCTGTACAGAGGCCTTTAACTTAAACTCTATATTTATAGACTTTCCATTAGGTCATCTTTGAAGTATGCATCACGAGATAAACTATTTCTTTGGATTAAATCCCCTTCAAAACGAATTTAAAAACAAACAAACAGAGCATTTTTCGTTCGAACGACTTCAACGCAAACTCAGCCGTTCGAATAACTTCCCCACTCGTTCGAACAACTTCCCCTATTTTAAACCATAATCTAACAACAACACCATGTAACACTAACGTGAACATGACATTGACACTTTACTATGCCATATTCTTTTTAGTGCTGTGACTTACGTGACTATTATTTACTTAGCCCGCTTAAAAAAAAATTGAAATTGAATAATAATGTTTAGTAGTAGTTTCTACCTTTTTTACTCCCAACCTATCCTATATGAAAAGCAACTCCAATGCATGCTTGTGCCGAGAAATAATTATGCCTTCAACCGAGCTACATCAATGCAAAGAAAAAAAATAGGAGAGACCATCTTGAATTTCTGGTCTTTTTTCGCAACATCTAAATCTTCACAGACTATAAGTGTACCGTATGATCAACATGAACTATATGAGAAAATATACTACCATATAGATGATGCACTTACATTGTGTGACTTATCTGAGGCTGCCCGTATCCAACCTCCTACTTTGCATGATGGACCCTCTCAAACTAATTTCTTAGGGATTTTTTCAACTCACCAAGTGTTTGTTAAACCATTTAACCTCCAATGTATTCTTCACACTCATTTACTATAGATGCCACAAGTCGTTTGCACTAGGGATAAAAGTATATGAATTACAGGCCATCCATAGAAAAGCGAAGATATCATAATCGATATTCTTGCACTCAAGGTTCAGTAGATTGCCTTGGTACCATTACTATAACCCATCCATCCTATTCCTCAATAGTTTTTTTCTTCTTCAGATAGTGCCTCTACTAGATAGGTTGTATGAAAAGGTGAAGTAGTGGTTTCAGCAGGCCCGGTCATGAGGGTGTGCGACATGTGCGACGACACAGGGCCCGAAAGGAAAAGGGCTCAAAGAATAATAAAAAATTTCCTTAGCCCAAACAAAAAAATAAAAAAACTATATTTAATCCAACCTAGTTCAGATTCGACAACAAAACCAAACCCATTATATAAGGCCCATAAATAAATACATAACTTCTCAAAACAAGCCTAGTACTACAAAAAACAAACAAACTTTAAACTAAAAATAATAATTCAAATGAAGAAGGCCCAATTTTTTTTTCCGCATAGGCCTTATAAAAGCCAGGGCCGGCCTTGGGTTTCAGTACTTATTTTATTAAAGATTCCTTGGTTAAATGAACCAGTTTCTATATATTTCCAATCTATTTGAGCTCCCTGTTGCTTCAAAATTGTTTATCATCTTTGATTGCGAAATCTTCTACTCAAAATTTCAATGAGAATTAGTAAATAGATATCGTCCTAGGCTTACAGTATTACAGCTATGGAAAAAGAAAATAGACTTGCATTAATTTGAAGGCATCCTCACATAATCACAATTTTCTTCATACATACATTTTTTTCTCACCGCGTACAGGTAAGCCTTTTTGATTTTTCAACCCTGCACGACCTGCTCTGACACCCTTGGAATCAAAAGGACTCTCTTAGGGGTTGTATTGTTAGTAGAGGGGTCTAAAAACTCAAGGTACTCTCAAGAATATGAGAGGGTCGGGGTTTGCACATCTTGTCATTAGATAGAGGTAATAACTTTCTAGATTCCTCTTCCATGAGGCATTTCTAATTATTTAGAAAACTAATCCATCCTAGAAGGAAATATAGAAGAAAATAGTCGAACTAAAGTAGGATATGGTAAAGCTAATGCCGCCCCTGAGAAACACATCGATGCTCACTTACCTATTCGAGTTAATGAATAAAGAGTGAGCAATCTATTGCAGTCTCTCCTTGTAGGCCTATCATTGTGCGTTATTCATGCGATAAGGATGATACCTACATCAGTTTTCTAGGGTTATTTTGCTTATATGGCTATTGCTAGCCTCCCCGGAAATTAATTATGTGAAAGAATATTGCTACTCTTCATTACTCCCCATAGGTGCTATAAGTGTTGGAGTATATGTCATCAGAGCGCTAGACTTATGTTCCATACCTATATAATGATGCTTGGTTGTAATATAATAAAATTAATTTTTAATCAATAGAATTATTTTTTCTCTTATTTATTTCTACATGGTATCAGTGCGGTTGTGTTCTTGAAGTCAACGCAATTGTTTATCACTTCCTTCAGCGACGGCAATTGTTGTCGCCGAATTATTGAGAAAAACTTCCGGTATTCTTTAATATTATTTTTGCCTTCTTCCCCTTATTATTTATTTTTTCTTATGATCTAAGTTCGATCAACAATGCATATATTCAAGTATGAATCCTAGTCTAACCTCAATCATCAAATTCCTTCTATTGTGATTTCTCTAAAATCTCTCATCTCTTTTGTTATGTGAATCTTCTATTAATGTTGTCTCTTTTTGTCTCCACTTTCCACTATAAATCTCTGTCATCAGGGTTCAACACTAGTTTTTTGGGTGCCTTGAAGTCAACAACATGAAGATGAATTACAGTGTTAGTATTCTTTCTATAGAATCATTGCTTGCTGACATACAAGCCTGCACTGATTAGTTACTGATGCCGATCTTCAATATGTAATTTATTCTCGTGATTCTCGCTTTGATTGGTGCTGATTGTGCTAGTTCTTGTACAAGAATCAGGGTTTTCAGATTTTCTTTAGAGATTTGCTTCGTCCAAAGTATCATATTTGATTCTTATTTTACGAATAAAGGTTTACAAATCCCTGGACTTCTTTTCTGTTGTTGGTTGCTGGATATTGTAACCCTTCGGATTTCTTCTTTGGTAGGGAAATTCAAAGATGAAGAAACCGCTTTGAACACTCAGATTCTTCTTCAATCTTTGAGCTCTTTCATGGCCTTTGGATTAGGGTTTATTTTCATAGCTATGATCCGGTGGAGAAGAGGTGATGTAAAGGCAAAGTTAATCTGATTGGCATGAATTTTTTGTTCTACGGGTATTTCCCTCGTTTGCTTCGGCGATCAAGTAGGAATGCTGCTCATTCGTAGTTAATGGTGAAGAGGAAGAGAAGAAGAAAGTGATCTCTTTCACTATATTCGCGAGTTTGCCAACAACTCAAGAAATTTGATATTACCAATAACTATATTTCATGGCAATGGTGTGACTGATCCTTTTATGGGTCAACTTGGTTTAATTTGTAGTCAAGACTTCAGCTTTAGAACTATATTGAACTTGGGTGGTGATGAAGATCTCTTTTACATACAAGCCGATGTATCCTATTAATGTGCACCAAGTGCGGTATTTTTTTTAAGGTTTTCATTTGATATGCATCAACTCTATTTTTTGGTGTTGGTAATTCAATTGCTTTGTGTGATGATATGCACACATGTCGAGAATGGAAGCCACGGGGAGAACTACATATTGTCAAATATAAAAGGGTCAAATCCAATAATCTCCGTTGATCCAGTCGTCCTTTAACCCATCAACTCTTTGTTATTAGTTTGACAGATCCACTTTTACCCTGTCTACTAACTGTGACCAGGAGCCGATTTGGCATAGATTGGCATGTCACTCTGTTTTTGAGGTTTTTTCATTTGGCCTATCGCGAGATGAGATTTTCTCTAATTAGATCGGATGAAGATGTTTCTAGACTAACCTTCCACCTCGGTCGTGAATTTTCTCTCTTTCCATTGGATGAAGATGTCAACCTACCTTCCACCTCGATCATGAGTTATTGTTTTCGTTCCTCTAGTGGTTCTTTTCTAGAGTGATTATCATTTCCTCTAGTGATTATCTTAGATCTTTCTATTGTTTCCTATCACGAGATGCAATTTCTTGCTTTAGATCGGGCAAAGATGTTCAATTCCTTCTACCATGGTTATGGTTTCTATTCCTTGAGTGACTTTCTCTTCCTCGGGTGAACATCTCTTTATCTTCTAGTGATTCTCACTTCCTCAAGTGATTTTTTCTTCAATCTTCCTTGAGTAGTTTTATCTTTCCTCGCCCAAATGATTATCTCCCCTATATATTACCTTGAGTGATCATCTTCCTTAACTAATTTTCTTACCCCTATGTCTCTTCAAGATATCTGCATTACCCTCGAGTGAGAAAACATGGCAAGTCGATTGATACCTTCAATTTCACAAGGGATATGTGAAGCTTTGAAGTGTTTTACTGCTGCAAAAGAATGGTGTGACATTTATCAGCTTTAGGGGGATATTTAGTTATCAGTGCGAGAATGATTATATTTTTATGAAAGACTATTTATTATTTTATTTTGTTATCCATCTTGATACGATCATTATATTTTTGTACCAACGTGAGAGAGAGCGTTGGAGTATATGTCATCATATACTATATTAGTCCCACATCAGGTACAAAAAGTGCTAGACTTATGTTCCATACCTATATAATGATGCTTGGTTGTAATATAATAAAATTTATTTCTAATCAATTAAATTATTTTTCCTCTTATTTATTTCTACAACAAGTAAGTAATACCCTATACTTATTTTTACCACCTCCTAATAATAATAAAAACTTATTGAAACAAAAAAAATCCAACTGTCTAATTACATTATAGCCATTTACGAATAAGAAAAATGTACTAATTTTTGTTGTTTTGATGAGAAGGCATTTCAATGCTGTCTTTTGTTGAAAAGCAGCATTCGAAATGTACTTTTTCTTATAAAGTATGAATTTTTAATAGCTCTTCTGTTAATCACTGATCCTATCTGAGGGGTATTTAATACTTTTTAATTTGTGGGATAGTTGTCTTATTTGAAGTATCAAATTCCTTTGAAGTTTTTTTTTCATCCAAATATTAAGAAGTCAGATATCCTAATAATATAATTACTATAAGATTTTATGAAATTTTCCTTTGGATTTACTTTTAGAAAATGAAGTGTCAAATTATTTCCTTCATTAAATTTGTGCCACATTGAAATGTACAGGGTTTTGGAAGAAGATCATGTTTCATTTGCGGAGTCTGTACCGTTTAAACATATTGCCATGTTTACAATTTTCCAGTTGATGTATCTTCTGATGTGTTTTTAGGTGACATGGATATCTGTTAATATTGTTTCCTCTTCCATTCTTTTTTCTTATAAGCATACGACAACATCTTCTTCTTAAGGTGTTTCATCTGCATCACCTATATGAGTTGGATGCAACAGAGTACGAAGAAATTACTGGTGCTCTCCATCACAGTCTTAGCTGATCTTTTAAGGTATATAACTTTTAAAATTTATTAAGGTGTTCTCCGGCATTGAAATGATGAAAAAAATTAGGTTCTTATTCTAGAGGGGTGAGAAGTTATTAGTTATAAATTTGTCATGATAAAAAATAACATGCAAGATTTCAGTTGATAGAGGCTGTGTATTAAGGCTTAGGTTTCTGACATGGTTCTTTAAAATGATTGTTATATATTATAACTAGTAAAAAACTGGATACATAGAAAACTACTCAATTTGATACTTCAAATTGACAATTCGTCTTTTAGATATTGTCCAGTTGACTCTATTCACATACTAAATTCCTTTACTTTTCAAGAATAAACTGGTAGACATTTTACACCCATTTTGGTCTAATATATTTTGCATAGCTGATTACTCATACCTCCTTTTTCATCTCATAACTAAATTTTATCTTGAATGACGTTCTTTCTATATTTTTTATTTTCCATAGATAGTGAGATTTAGATTAACTTTTTAATTGTGAATGTAGTAGTTCTTGTTTTAACAGAATGTTCCCACTTCTCAACTATGATTTTCAATGTATACGAATCTTTGCGAACAACCTTACTGTAAACAAGGAAACTCTGTTTGCATCAGACCAGTTGTTATCTTTAACTTACCATAGTTAATCGAAGCCCTAGTAAAATAGTAACCCCATAGATCTACACTACTAAAACCTTAATCAGATTAAATCAACACAACTAAGTTTAGCTCGAACTATTTGAATCTATAATCGATAGTGAAATCAGCTAAGAATCACTCGCTAATCATTTAACGCCTCATATAAACATCACAAAGCAACACTTTCCCCAAATTTCACAAAAAATCTCACTTATTCCTCCAAACTCATGCATACAATAGTAGAAGACTAATACAAAAGTCACCAACAACTAATCGAATTCAAACTTACCGTGTCGATTGATTGACTGATCCCTTTTCGTAAACTCAATCAAGATTTCAAAACCCTAATCCATAATAGATCAGTAAAACTTCAAATGGATGTGAAATTGAAACCCTAATTAATAGTAGGGGTTGAAGAACAACAGTTCTTGAACTTCAACTATTCGAAAACACCAAAATCACAAATGACGCGAGGTTTGGAAGATGTGGAAGAAATTTAGGTTTCGTATAGGTGTGGAAGTAAAAAAAACAAATTAGCTTTTAGACCCTACATAATGACCACCAATTGGTCTAATCCCCTATTATTGTCATTTTCAGATTTTGGACCCTAAAACACCGTGGAAGTTGTTCTTCGAGATGAAAATAATATGAATTACCATAAATACCCCTAGCTTTACCACGTATGATTATATCTTAATGCCACGCTGTAATTACGAGTCTCACGTATGATTATATCATAATAACAGACTGCAATTTTCATCAAACAGATCCAATGGCTATGACAAATCCGACTGTTGCAATGCTAGTTGCGGTTATAAAATGAACCCATAACTTCATCTTCGTCTCCTTTCTCACATTAACTACTTCATCTTCTTCTTTTAGGAGTAACATCATCTTCAAAACCCAAAATGGGTGAAGGAAAACATGAAGCTGGCACACAATCTAAGGTCAGAAGTATGTTTCGCATCTAATCAACATTATCAACTGCTCATAGCAAAATAAAGTCTAAAAGCTAAATATTTAAGACATAAGGGGTCTAAAAACTAAAATTGAAACATTGGTTTTTGTTAAATTTTTCACAGGTTGTTTGTCAAATGTACAAACTTGAGGGTCACATTGCATCGAAATGTCATTGGGTTTACACAAAATACAATAAAACAACGTACAATGACATTATGAAGCTGATGATATCTCTCACTGAAAATAACTATGAAAGGAAGTTCCTAAAGTGTCAGCACTCAATTTATGGATCCTTTTAATGGTTATCAAATGTTGTTAATCAAGCCAGGGGATTAGAAGAAGGTTCATCATTGATTGATTATAAACCAACGTCTTAAAAGACCCGCAAGCGTACGGTGTACCGTTAAGTACAAGGGTAAGCGGGGTCGTATCCCAAGAGACTTGTGGTGTGAATTATGTTTCAGGCTACTAATTTTATCCAATAAGAATGAGTTTTGGGTTTTTATAAGTAAAAAATTAAAATAAAAAACAAACTAGAAAAGGTGTTGATACGATTGGAGAGGAAACCAAGGCGTCGATTCTACTCCACCCTTTAAAACCCTTAGATAGCATAAATAATTAAAGTAAATTACGAGTTCTCGTATCGCATATCCTTGGTCGGGCATATGCAATACACCAAAAAATACAAGAGATTTAGTAATTGGGAACTACCCATAAACCAACTTACTCAACCATGATCCGGTTGATAAGTATGGATTATGTTCTCTTCTCTATGTTCATAACCTATCTTATTATGGTTCAACAAGATGGTTACATAGATTCATTATTCCTCCTAATCCTAGCTATGGTCAAACATATGACAAAGGAATACGAATATGCAAAATTTCAGGATAAGGAGAAGGTAATTACTCTAACTAAGCTGCACAATCTACACTAAGGCTACATTGGGTAGAGCTTCCTCCAGCCTTGGCTAAGAAGATTAGTTACTCCTCCCTTTGATCATTGCCATACAACTATTACTACGATAAAATTAAAAGTCAAGAACAAGAGAAATAATAAGTTTTATTGCTATGAACTTTGATTTACACTCTTCAAGATGATCTCTCATGGGTGGGATTCCCCTCCTATTTATAGAATATAGGAAGGGTTACTAAAAATCACCATTAATTAAAATTCCCTAAACAATGCCTAAAATCATGTATTACAACTCATGAGAATAATATCTATATTTAATTCTCTTCAATGGGCTTCCATGCATGAGCCTTTGGTTGACAACTTCAAATGAGAATCATTGTTGGAGTGCATCACCCTTATTTTTCGATAAAAATCAAAAAAATGTATGACTTGTTTATCATGTGACTGATTTTTGTAAATACAAACAAAATACTATTAGTGTTACATTTATTTAATAAATGACTAGGTAGATATAAATTTAGGAGTTGTACACGTAAATATTATGTGTATATCAATCATGTTCAAATGGCTCCTTTGGATGTGGTCAATGTAGCCATTGGGTAAGAAACTGTCATTGGGTTGGATTTTCTTGTACTACATATGGATGCAATTACCTTATGAAAATGTTTACTTCTAAGACAAAAAAGTCATTTGGGCAGAAGTTTCTGAAATGTGAAGATCTAATCTGTAATAATTTTATTTGTTAACTGATGCAATAAGAGAAGAATCTGTAAAGAATGTGAAAATGACAGTGGAGATGTCATTAGATGAATTTGTAGTTTAATTTGCTACAAAACTAACAATAAAAAAGAAGGAGAAAATGTAATGATATAAAACTGCTTTTATATACTTCTGAAATGCTGTATTCAAACAAGAAAATACATAGCAACATATAGCAATTTGTTAAACATCTCAGTTAAATATTTTTAAACTCACAAGTTAAACATCACCATTTTAAAACTCACAAGTTCTATGGACTCTCAAAGGTAACATTGAAATAGTTAGCTGCAAAATGATCAAATTCTCCAAGGGGCCAGAACTGGTGTAGCTTTGCTAGTTATTCTATTAGATGGTTATCCTTGTCTTGAAGCTTCAAACCAATGTGCAAACCTTCTAGATATCTGAGTGGCTCTATATCCACCATGTAATCTTCCAGCATTAGGATCT
Source organism: Kingdonia uniflora (assembly GCA_014058105.1). Classification (NCBI taxonomy): domain Eukaryota; kingdom Viridiplantae; phylum Streptophyta; class Magnoliopsida; order Ranunculales; family Circaeasteraceae; genus Kingdonia; species Kingdonia uniflora. Next base: position 1,014,484 of record JACGCM010000338.1, on the reverse strand, counting down.
CGCCTAGGTTGTCTAAAATGTTGACCAGTTGAATTAGATGGTGGGAAATGGTTATGGATAATTAGCTTATTGAAAAGTATAAGATGGTTGAGATTATTGTGATAGTTGAATGACATTATCGTGTTGTGGTTGTGATGGCTAAGTAGTATTAGTTTGTGATGAAGGAGCTGAAATAGGAGTTGAAGGTTAAGGTGATTGTTATGGTTGTGTAGTTGATCTAGGAGGATCTAGGGACATTTTGAGTCGAAGACCAAATTATAGTAAAGTCGTTCGAACGAGGTTGAGAGTCGTTTGAACGACCCTTTCCCAACTTTCTCGAATTTGGCCCCGGAAACCCAAGTCGTTCGAACGACTCCCTATTTCGTTCGAACGATCTTTTTCATACTCACTGGAATTTTGGCCCAAAGATAATTTTCGTTCGAATGACCTTGGATGCCGTTCGAACAACTTGCCAAGTTTCTAGGGTTTTAGTCCAATTAGCGTAAAGTCGTTTAAACGGGCTTGGATGCCGTTCGAATGGGCTTGGCTTAGGTTGTTATTTTGAGGCATATTTTTACCTCGAGATCAGTTCTATTTGGTATTTTTAGTTCCCTCATATATAAAGGGGACTTAATTTATTTTTCTAGATCTATCTTAGTTCAATATGAGTTCTGAGGAAAAAGCTTATGGTTTAGAGTAATTCAAGTTGTAATCAATTTATTTGAGTAATTGAAGCTCTTAAAGGGACATTTTCGAATCTAATTTATGTGTTCTTCGTACTTTTTTGCTAACTAGGGTTTCTCTTCGCATTTTGGATTAGTAATATTATTATGTAATGAAGGAGTTGAAATAGTAGTTGAAGGTTGAGGTAGATGTGATGGTTAAGATGTTTTAGTACTACCTTTCCCATTTCCTCTCCCTCTCCCCCTCTCCCTTGTTAAAAGTGTCCTAAATTTAGTGTCTAATATGTATGCTTTTGCTCCTCCTCTCACCATGCTTAGCTTTTATGCAGGTTGACCTCTACAAGTTTTGTTGCTGTTCTCAAATGCTTAACACCTACTACATCTTCTTGGTTGTCTCACCATACCATTTACCTCATCTTCCTCTCTTCTCCTTAGTATTCTAGGTCTACCTGCTGGTCTCAACAATGGTGGTGGTCTGATATCTCTTGTAGGCTGTTTCCTAAGAGTAAATTTTAGTATTATGAAAATCAAGAAAAATCAATAATTTACTAATCTAAGGGCAAAAGTAACATACTTATCCCCAATCTGATGTGTCTGCAATTAGATTTATAGTTTCGATGTATATTGCCACATAGGCTACCACGCTATGGTAATTACCACAATATTTATACATAGGCCATGATAAAGTTGTAAAATAGTAAAAGATACAATGAAATTATAATTAGGACATATTAACTAAAAAAGAACACTTACCCAACCCACTGATATTTTAGTTGATCAATTACTTTGACTGTATGTATACAAGGCAATCCAGTGATCTGCTAAAAATTGTAAGTGCATGTATGTTCTTCCAAGTTCAATATCCACCTTGTGCCACTGTCATTAATGACCATCCACTGATCCTTTTCAATTCCCTCTAAACTGTAGTGGTGACTGTATGTTTTCAACAACTCAATCATCTTCACAACTCTAGGTAGTATTCTATTTTGATCCCACTCTCTTGCCTTCAATTTCCTTTCATATATGAGTGTCATCTGCATCAAATTCAGCTTTTCTACCATCTTGTTTAAAGGCTTATCTCTTATCTTAATAATCCAATAGTTAAATGATTATGAAAAATTACTGGTCATATGCTCGCACTTTGTAGAAGCATCAAAGTATGACCTACACCAAGATTCATATGGCTCCCTTTTTAACCATGTTTTTGCATCTGGTTCTGCAATTTCCAACTTGTCTAAATTTCCTTTCATTACAGATTTTTTGTATGCCTTTGATGCATTCCAAGCCAATATCATCAAATAAGTACCTTTGTGCAGTCGCTTGAAGTTTTTGTACATGTGCCTAAAACAAAATCTATGATTGGAATGAGGGAACCCTTATGAAACTGCCCCAATAGACCCTTTTGTCTATCATATATGAAGGTCAATTTAGATGTGTGTGAAGTGGGCTTGCCTTACATCAAAGTTAAAAACTTTATCCATATAGCTTGACACTCACTTCTTCAAAGAAATACTACTATAGGGAAGAGACCATTGTTTGCATCAAGATATATGATGCTCAAACATTGGCCTCCATACTCGCCTTTCAAGAAACATCCATCTAGATCAAGAAGTGGCCCACAACCCTTGTTGAACCCATCTAAAGCTACCTTAAAACTAATGGACATGTTTGTAAACTTAAGATTACCATCTTCCCTATTACAAATGGCAATACTACCAGGGTTTGATTTTTGAATCTGAACACATAGTTCTGGACATAAAGCATAACCTTTGGCATATGACCGTACTATCTTCTCAATTGCCATATTCATTGCATTCCATGCAGTGTAATATGAAACTCTTACTTCAAATCTTCTATGCACAATATCAAATATCTACATTAGCTTGGTTGTACTTGCATCTATGATTAGATTCTCAATCTCCTTTTCAACCCAAATAGTATTTGTATTTCTGTTCAATTTGTTATTCTTACAACTACACTCATGTATAAAATGCCCATTTTTAAGCATCATGGTGTGGCCATCATTTAACCTTGTTATTAACACCCACCAAGGACAAGTTGGTCTCTCTTTACACACATATCAGATCCTCTTATTTTTCATTCCTATTTTGTCTAAATTTGAACTTGTGAGTAATTACAAAATTCCTCATAAATGACCTACACTAAAATATATTTGGCTACTCCATCCCAATTATCAACACAAACTCTGGTGTTTGAAGTGGCAGAGAGGGTTCCTCATTTTCATAATCTTCTTTCTCATGCAAGTTTAAAGAACCAATTACAAAACCTCTATTATCAGCCAAACCTTCGTGATCTTCTATATCATCCATTGTAGGAACATCATCAACATCCTGTGATGTATGGTTACTATGATTGTCTTCTTCAACATCCACATTGTCAAAGCATGAGTCCTTAGTTAAGTCTTCAAACTCATTATTCTCAAATTGCCTTATAAGCTCCTCTCTTGTCCATCTTGTAACTTCCTCATTAACATTATCTACTTCCTCCTCCTTTACTTCAACTTTATTTTTACTGGCATAGTCTTGGGCTAAATCATCAAGTTCTTCCTCAGAAAGGTAATCAGTCCTAACCTTCTTCACTTTAAGTTTTTGTGATTTGGTTTTTGCTTTTCTCTTAAAGGATTCTGCATTAAAAGACTTAGAAGTAGGTACTTTTAAAAGACAAGCTGTTTTCTCCAAACATCTAGTAAAATTTTATTTCTTGATTTTGGTGGATCATATCCTAACTGTAATGGCGATTCTTCAATAGGAAATGGCACTATTTTAGGTATTTCCTCTGTTTCTATAAAAATTCGGTAATACCCATGAACTGGGTCTTCCTCAATGTGCTTAAACATCAACTTAACTTCTAAATCATTACCAACGACATGCAAAACACCATCTACAATAAATAACAACCCAATCACACCCCCCTCACAAGAACATTATTATCTAGACCATGCTCATTGTCTATCTTTGTAGTAATTAACTCTAATAGTTCTAAAAAATTAATATTTACCGGCACAATTAAGACGAAACAACTACCACCCTTGTATTGACTCACTCCATACCCACTCTTATATGGTTCATCCCACTCCCCACCATACTTGATTATTAGGTGAAATACCTCATAAATATTATCATCAGACATGGTTTCAAATGGTATAGTAAGAAAATTTAAATTCTAGCTTACCTTGTGCTGTAATGACCTTCTCTTTTGTCTTGATCCAATAAACCCAAAATTACATTTGGTAATCAAGTTATATTTTATGTGCCCTAAATTAGATGTATTGCATCTCACGTGCTCCCAACGTGCATCCAAGGGTCTGAAAGTTAATATTTGTTAAACACAGTGGGTCTATAATCAAATTTACAAAATAGGGTAATTATAGACTAAACTCTAGAGTGGTTATGTGGGGAACTGAAGGGAGAGACGCATCGATTAACGTTTAACTCCCTATCAGTTTCAAAACTTCTATAACCCTAACTTCAATACTCCAACCTCTCTATCTCCCTCTATCATTTCTCTCTCTATCTCTTTCTCTCTTCTCATTTTTTTTCTCTCTCTATCACTTTATCAAGAATGTCTAATTTCATTCCACCAACACCCCCAACATCCGACTACAGTGATGAAGAAGAGAACACACGACTATCCGAGTACAGCGATACCTCAGACGAATGTCTAGAAGAGGACAACAACAATAAGGAAGGCCGTAAGTTATTAGAGGGTGGTGGTGGTGAGGAAGATGAGAAAGATGATGATGATAAGAAAGATGATGATGAGGAAGAAGAAGATGATGATTAGAAGGGCCCACCCTGCGACCTAACCTAATTTGAACTACCTCTGTATCAGGCTCACACATTTCATACGTGACATTAAACAGTCAGTATTGACACCTATCCCACGAACTGATGAAGAACGTGGATCGAGCATAACAGAAGAATATGAGCAAATCAAAGATACCTGTCTCCCATGAAATTAACAATTACTCAGTCTACCACCACTTATCTCATTATTTGAAGAACGTGCTTCAGTACGATAGCGAGCTGCGGATGAGACCTATATAATAAAAAAGTTCCAGAAGAGATAAGGAAAAAAAAATAACACAAAAAAAACCACAAAGAAAAATAACACTTCCTGACGACCAGCAACCAAAATCCAGCTCGATATTTTAGTTGAGTCAGAACAGCTTGCAGAGCTATGGGCGAATCTCCACGCCGAAACAAAGAAACGTAATGAGCTCGAATGTCAGTTAACTCTTGATTGAGAGTTCCGTAAGAAAGAACTCGAAGTCGAGCGACAAGTTCGTTTGATAGCGTTCAAAAGACAAAAAGACCAGATGACAACCATACAGACTACATTACAGGCTCTGCAGGATACTTAACAGGCTCCCCACACCATAGATTATGATTAAATGCCAGAGACCTCACGGGTTTCTACGCGGGAATGATTGGGACTTCGAGGAGACACCAGCAAAGCTAGTTCCATAAATGTTCAGCACGAACCACAACCCTCCATTCATTTAGGCAGTGAAGTTCAATCTGATATCAGCAGAGGTCTTTGACTTTCCAAATGTCAAGAGGAAAAACAACAACCTCAACATCAAATTTTAGCACGTGATCGCTTGAGTGAGGGAACCAGCACTCATAATCCTCAGCCACCTCACCAAGCCACTCAACTCATACGTCAATACGTCACACAAGAGCATATGGATCAGCTTATCAAGGAGTTGATTGAAGCTCAGACTCTAGGCCATAAAGACAACCTTACCAAGTTGCAAGATAGTCCGATTGTCAAAGAATTATTCAATATGGAAGTACCGAAAGGTTTCTATACTCTAAAGATACGTAAATTCTAGGGTACCGATCCAAATGAGCACATTCAATAATGTCATAATTCATTAAGATTGTACTCCAATCTCAACCCATTTTCTATCGTCTGTTTGCTACAAGTCTACAGGGGGAACCGCTCTGGTGGTTCCACTTTATACCTGAAGATTCCATTCTCATATTCGATCAGTTATAAAGGCAATTCATCAAGACATATGCTCACAACAAAGACAAGGATGAGAATTTATATTATCTTATTAGTCTTATATAGTCACTAGGAGAGAAGCATGAGGCGTTCGCCAAATTTTTTTTAGAGCTCGCACGAAAAGTAGATAATCTTGATAAGAAAACAGTTGTTACTGCTTTTACCAACGTACTCCAGCTCAACTGTAAGGCCAAAGAGTACCTCTTCCTCAACAAACCCACGACCTTGGAGGATATGATCACCAAGGTCAATGGGTATGTCGACTTGGAAAAGATGATGTCTGAAAGACATAAATCTACTAAATCCGTCCTAACCACTAAAGGTCCACCCATAAAATGAAGCAATGAACCGAAATAGGATCAGGGTAATCAAAAGTGTTCCAAGGGCAACACTGGAAACCCTCAGAAAGGCAGTCCATTACCTAAATCTGTCCTCCCGAAGATGAATGTTCGAATCTCCGTAATTTTTCTAATTCTATCAAAAGATAAGCTATATCGTCCATCTCAACCATTGGAACCAATCGAAAGTCGCCCGTACTGCATGTATAACAAGGTAAATCGTCATGCTACTGATAATTGTTATGCTTTACAAAGGTTGTTGGAGTTTATTTTTAATGAGGGATGGATGTACGAATATATATTATCGACCTAGAATTTTATAAGGATGACAGCTATAAGAAGCAGCTCGAGGTAGTCCAGGTCGAAGATCGAGCTGAGAAAAAACATCTCTACTACATGTACCACAACAACATGATCGAGATTTATCAGATCAACAACATTTACAGATTCAAGGGTAGGAGACTATCAGAATATTGTGATCTCGCACCTCAAGATAAAGAGGCCAGGCTTCTGCCTGAGTTAAGCAATCACCGGGTTGGGATCTTATTCAAAGATTGTGATATTAGTCATGTAAAATTTCCACATCATGATGCGTTAGTCATAATGCTTAAGATAAATAGGTTTGTCACGTATACAATGATGATCGATACTGGAAGCGGTATTGAGATTTTCTTTCAAAGTACAATCGACCAGATGGGATTGGTTGATCAAGTCATTCCGAGTAACACCGATATCAGTGGATTTAACAGTTCCAAAGAAGAGCGAGTAGGCAAGATCATCTTACCTATCACCATAGGACCAGCCATAATCAACGTCGTCTTCTACGTCATCAACACCAAATCTCGTTATCTCAGGATTATGGGCTGCTGCTTGATTCACAACATGGAAGCAATCGTTTCTACTTATCATCAGGCACTCCACTTCAAACATAATGATGGTACATATGAAATCAAAGGCATTCAAAAGCTTTCTCAAGCTTGCGAGAATACCGTCTCTACTATTCTAGATACCTCAAATAGATATACTGCATAATAATTACAGAAAGCTGGTCACTTCGATGATCAGCCTTCTATAGAAGAGCCTACAGAATGCATCGACATTGATAGACCTAGTAGAGGTACTTTCATTGGTACCAAGCAGGTCCAAAATGATAAGGATGCTCTCATTCAATTCTTATGACTAAATCGAAACATTTTTGCGTGAACTTTCAAAGAGATGCCTGGGGTCGATCCGACCAAGGCATATCATAAATTGGTCGTCAACATCAATGCCATGACGGTTAAACAGAAATAGTGGCACCTCTCTCCTCGTCTTCGAGATGAAGTCAACATTGAGATCGAGAAATTGATCAAAGTGGGATTCATTCGAGAAGCTAAGTATGCAGATTGGATATCCAACATCGTCGTTGTTCAAAAGAAGAATTAAAAGGTCAAAGTTTGTGTAGATTTTATCGATCTAAGCAAACACACTCTAAAGGACAGTTTTCCTCTTCTTATCATCCATCAAATTCTTGATTCCACGGCAGGTCACGAACTTCTATCAATGATGGACACTGCTTTTGGATACAATCAGATTCCGCTCTTAGAAGAAGATCAAGAAAAAACCATTTTCAGAAGATCAAGAAAAGACCACTCTCTAATCCGAGTTGATAGGCTAGCCACATCCCCTTGAACAATGGAGACCCCGGCCTCGCCTTTATTCTTCCTCGAGCACTCTCCAGCCTCGGCCTTCTTGACACGCGAATTGGCCAGGGCAAATCGGCCTTCAATTTGGCCACCCTCTCATTTAATTTATTACATCATCTTTGCACCAGCTGGAACTCTATATCTTTAGTAGGTAAAGCTGCACTCAACTGCTCAACTACAATTTTGGAGTAGGATAGGTCATCTCAAGCTCTCTCCATCTCACTCTATTTCTCAATCATTTTACTTTTCAAATGCTCCAGTTCACTTTTGGAACCCAATAAATCTGCTCAAGTTTATTCTTGTTCGTTCATTTTGGTGATCATTTGGGCCTTCAGACTAGCCATAAATCTTTGTAACTCTTTCTCTGTCATTTTTAACGACTGGATAGGATATCGATCCATATCTGCCTGCTTACTCTTCACCATCAAAGCATCGTTACAGCTTTTGAGCTTCGCTGTCTCTTCCTTCGCCTCCGCGAGCTCCTTTTGCCCCATATTAATTTTGGCATCCTTTTCCTCGATCAACGAGTTAAATCTTCAACAGTTTGTGTTACCGCGACAAACTTGAAATTAACTTTCACGTGTTGATCCTCCCTATCTTCATTTGCCTCTCTCATCTTATCAAACTCCACCGTAAACTCAAGGTTGCATTGGAGTGCCTCTTGCTCACTCACACAAGCTGACTCTAGTTCGACCTACATCACAGATACAATACATTAAGTTTGATTCAAGAACAGTCAACCAATACATTCAATCATGATACACGAATCTTATTTCTAACAAATTTTTATTTTTTGAAATCTACTGTTGTGACACTGCTTCTAAATTTAAAGTTGAAGTATAATCCCAGTTCGATGACAATAACATGTACATCCAATTTCAAGGTACACACTTTCTATGCTATAACTTTTTCAACATTTTTGTATTATCTGGACACATTTGATTACTGTTACCACTAAACTGTTAACACGTTTTTGGTCTATCTCTATACTCTAATTTTTATTTTACAGCTCTAAAGTAATACAGCATACAAGTCAAATATTTTTTGCTCTTCTCAAACCTGTAGCTCCGCTTGCGAAGTCAACAATTCTCAAATTAGCAAGCTCATTCTCAATTTTGTTTATTCTGAGGCGCATATCCTTAAGTTTCTACAAACAAGGTTTACAAACATCTCTTAGCCTATAGAAATTAATCCTACAATATCCCATAAATTTACAGTTCTCAAACCTTACAAATCACACAACCATAAAGTCAACAATTATACTCTACCTTCTCGTTATCATTCTCTGGGTTTTCATTGTCATCCCCTCAGTTTCTAGTTCAGGTTGGGGAGAGACACCATCCAACCCTCCTACCACTCCGACAACTTCATTTTCCACCTCATCCTCTTCAACGTAGGTACCCTCCATGATGGTTGTAACCTAAGCTTTAGAGTACCCCGCTTTGACGAGTTGGCACCCGAGTATATCACGCTGGACTACTACCTCATCCAGGTTCTTCTGTGTCTCTTCTGTCAGCTTACTAATCTCTACCTCTTGCGCAGCCTTCACAGAATCTAGTCGCTTCCCCTCCCGATCCAGGTCGGACTTTAATCGAGCCACCTCCTTCTCGAGCTCTACCTTCCCATTCTCGGACTCATTTTTTTTGTCCTCAATCTCGAGGCAGATCCCCTTCATTAAACAAGCAGCCTACAAATAAAATCGAACACATTTTCAACTCGATTCACAATCCAAAATTTATAAAATTACAAATCACAAAAACTTACCACTTTGTTCATCTCCTCAATACCCTTGCGAGCTGGAAGCCTCACCCTATCCTCCATAACCCCCAACTCGTCTTCTGCCACAGGTCAATTTTCCATGACTTTCACCCCAGTAACTCCCGCATGAGGATCTACCCTCCTCTTCTTCGTATCTCCCTTGACTTAACCACTCCCCGTAGCTCCAGAGGCTGAGCTACGCTTCAAGAGCCTTTTCTACGAAAACTTATGAGCTAACTTGCTCAAAGTAGTAGATTCTGGAACATCCACAAAATCCAACGCAGTGGCCTTCAACAAAGCCACTCGCCTTTCTCTATCAACCCCTTTTTTCTTACTGGCCCCAACTCCCGTCATTAGTCTCTTTGCTTAAGACTTTTGAACCTTCTCAGACCTGTTGTTAGCTTGTTTATTCCTATTAATGCAGAGGTCTTTCTACACTCCCTCAAGCTCAACCCTTCGCGAGCAACAGTATCCAACAAGGATTCTTTCTTCTTCACCTTCGACTGAGGACCTGTAAACTAAATACAATACATTATCAACAACAGAACAACATTTAACTATAACAGTTCGATATTATATAATGTTATACTTACTTTTCTTCACAGTTCTATATAGAAGTTCCATGGGTTCTTCATCTTCTCTCTGAAGGCAGTCACCTTTTACCCAAATCACATTATCATTCCATATTCGACCTGCTGAATTCAGATAGAAGAAAAGCGGTTGAGACAAACTCCCAAAGAAATATGTGCCTCTACTTGTAGAATAATTTTTCACACTATAAAACTGCAAAACATCCTCAGGAGATATTCTCCACTCTAACTTTTTCTCCTCCCACGACCTATTCAAACTCTCACAAACATTGATAACCTACCACATGTTCTCGTTCAACTGGGCAGGACATGCCCCTATTATCTGTACGTACTACAAAAAGGTTAATCCAATATGAGTTTATCTATCTCTACTTAAACTTTCCCCATAAACCCTAAAGGCTTATGGGCTTGTTAGAAGTCCAGTAGGATACCCCAACCCATTTGGGCAGGACCCAACTCTTAACGTTCCCCCATTGGGGGTGCTCCATACCAGGATGACTTGTTTCATCAAAACCACTGCCTAGCAAAACCCTTTGGGCAAAAGTTGTGCAAGGAAAAAGTACAATTCTATGGCCCGTATGGGCTGTGGACACGTATACGTTGCCTCATCAAAACTTCTAGTTAGTAAAACCTCCTAAGATAAAAACTGCACTATTAGGAAAAAGAGTACAACACGCATGTGTCTAGGTCAGGTTGGGGCTACTCCCCCGGACGTTGATCTCCCCCGAGATCTATCTTCCTGAGATGTATATCCCTGAGATATTTATAAATAAGTCTTCTGCATGCCGATTTTGTGTACCAAGTGCTTGAACGTAAGTGGTGTAAGAGTCTTCGTGAATAAGTTTGCAAAGTTATCTTCTGAAATATCTTGAATAGCGTCAATCTCATTCGCCTTTTGTAATTAAAAAGGATGGAATGGCTTCTGTGAAATGTGCTTCGTTTTGTCACCATTGATAAAATTTCCATTAACATAAATGATGCAAGTTGAGTTGTCTTCATGCATAGTCGATGTTTTATCTTGGATAGAACATGCCACAATCTTCAGCTGATGTGATGTATCTTGGAGCGCAACCATCATTCTCTACAGTTTCATGAAGTGTAAGAATCTTCTCGTAGATTGAGTATGTGGCTACCGCCGTCTGCTTCATCATTCTTCAAGAATCACATAATCCATTTGACAATAGCCTTTATGTGGGTCTGACAAGTATTCTGTATCGACGTACTCTATATTTTACCGTTACCCTTTTGAGTAGAACAGACCCTAGTCTTTCATACCAATCAGATACCTCAAAATGTGCTTAATCTCACTCCAGTGCCTTTGGGTAGGAATAAAACTATGGTTAGACAAAGTATGCTACTACCAAGATAGTCGATCTGCAAATCGAGACACTACTTGATTTCCCAAGGTATTTTATTTTAAATCCTTCCTAAGGTAGTCGGTGGTTCTCGCTATCTCCCCCAGAGGTCTGATGATATCCAAATAATTTAGTACACTGTTATGATGACACTGAATCTAATTTTTGTATTCAAAATAAGAACACATGGACAGATACGGATCTTTACAAAATCTCCGACCTTTAAATACTTAGTCAACTTACTATGTCTAATGGGCCCTGATTGCTTCAAGTCAATAACCCTTAATATGACTTGAAATTTCATAAAAATAATAGTGTTTTTTTTTTTTTGTAGAAACTTACTTGACCCCGAGTTTTAATTCTTATCAGATGTTCAAGCAGATATCAGGGTATGATTCATGTATAGGAAAACACAGCCGAAGTTTATTACAATCGGCCAGATGTTCAGCGTGTTCTTCATGCTAATATAAATAAAATCCCTTATAAATGGACTGTATGCAGGTGACAATTTTTTACTCTTCTCCTATTAAAGACTACATAGCCTAAGTAGTGCTATCCCAGCTGTATCAGTTCTTAAAACTAGTTATTTTTTGTAACCAGTGATACGTTAAATCGCAATTGGAACAACACAGCAGTATCAATTCTACCAATCTTCAAGGAGATGATTGCTAGTGGTTTGAGAATTTGGGTTTTCAGGTTTACGTTAAATTTTAATATCAAGCTACATTCCTATATTTATCTATAGCTAATCATTTTTGACAAAGTTGTAATTTCTCAATGCAGTGGGGACGTTGATTCCGTTGTTCCAGTAACGCAACTAGATTTTCCCTTGGAAGTCTCAAGTTGGCAACAAAAATACCATGGTATCCATGGTATGTTAAGAAACAGATCAGTATTTTTTTGAGCAAATTTTCTCTTGCCCCCCATTATGATAGATGAATTCGCAATTGCCCCCTAGCGTTAGCACTTATTGGCCTATGACCCCCATTTTTACTCTGACCGGCCTTTGACTAGTCATATTTATGTTAACTGTCAAAAATACCCTCACGTGCAACGCACATGAACCTGTAACCCAGGTAGCCGGATGCCTTTGGTTTTTAAAAAAGAAAAACTCTATCCACAAAAAGAGACTTCTTTCTCTCTCCTGAAAACTCTCTCTAGGTAGTTCTAATGTTCACAAAGATCAGTTTTTCATACAATTTGAGTTTGAGTTAGAATATGAGTGAATCTCAGATCCGTCATGACCGACCTCACCGGCGAAATCGAAGCTCATGAGTTTAACAATAGTTGGAATAGTAGCGGCAATGATGCATCTCCGGTGGAGATGTTACCGGCACAGTCGCAACATCATCATTTTATGATGTCGGGATCATTTAAAGAAGGGAAGGTGACGAGGAGAAGAGGTTCGATGAGGCCGAGAGGTTACTGAAAACAGCCATGTCGTTTGGAACTACTAAAATCTATTTCAAACCTTTCAACTAAAGCCCCTCTTTCTCCCTCCAAAACCCTAATTTTCTCAAGAATCAAAAATGGTGGAGAAGAGGTTGTGGGGCGATTTGCCTGACAAGTATTGGGAGATGATGTTTGATCGTCTCAACAATGATGATGATCATTGTCACCTTGAATCGGTATCTTTAGTCTCAAAATGATTTCTCTCGATCACAAATCGTCTTCGATCACACTTAAACATCACCGATAAAACAATTCAACTTCATGGGTCTGCGTTCCCCAAACTCCTTAGTAGATTTCATAATCTAAAACGGATATATTTCTTCATAATCAAAGGAGATATCGATGAATTTATCGAAGATATCGTTGGGTCAGGGTTACAACTGGAAGATCTCAATATCTCAGGTCAGAAGAAGATTTCCAATAAGTTGGAAGAATTGGGGGCAAAGATGGGTAAGAGTTTGAGGGTTTTGAAATGTGTATTTTTGAATAATTGGGTTTCCACTTAGGATGAAGAAATTATGAGATTGAGGATTTGATCTTTTAGTAATTAGGATTTCTAATTGGGGATTTGATTGGTACAGTTCAATGGAAGGGAGAGAGGCAGTTAAGATTTGAGAGTTGATTTGAGAGAGAATGACAACCGGTTGGCTAAGATCATGTAAGAAACACATGTGGGTATATTGGTTAGTTTACCAAAATTTGACCAGTCAAAGGCCAGTCAACCCACAAATGGGGGTTACATGCCAATAAATGCCAACACTGGGGGGCAATTGCAAATTCGTCTATCATAATGGGGGGCAAAAGCAAATTTACACTTCTTTTTTGATGTCAAATTCAACATAGATTGTATTGTGTTTAGTTGTTAGAGATAACTATTGTCTTAGGGCCACTTTCCTTGACGTAATATTACTAAATTAACTTTCTTAACCCCGTGTTTTTACGGACTCATGATGTTTGTGAAGGTGAGAGGATGGACAGAGGTGCATGAAAGGTTAACTTTCACAACAGTAAGGGGTGCAGGCCATGAAGTTCCTCTTTTCAAACCAAGAGAAGCTCTTCAACTCTTCAAGTTATTTCTAAGTGGGCAACCTCTACCCAAATCCTCCTAGAAATGACTCCATATGTCAAAGTAACCAAGAAATATGTTGAAAGAGAGGGTTATTGTCCTCTAATGTAAGAATTATGTATTGTTGATTTGGATCTTAAATTGGGGGGGGGGGGGGGGGTAAATAACAATGTGAGACTATGAACTATGATCTTCATGCTTGTCACCTTATGAATGTTATGTGCAAGGCTTTATAGCTTTATCTGTAAATCTTGGCATGTTAATGCAGCAAACAAGTGAGTGATTCCTATATTGAGATGTCTCAGCTCAAATATGCTCCTAGAAGATCCGGACCCAACCTGTTTGTTACGAGTGAATGTGGTCCTTGGTGTAGCATACACCGCTTTTTGATTCCGTGTCATTGGTAAACTAAAGCCATAGCTATTTCATTTCAATCTCTACTCCACTCTACCCAAAAAAGCAAATGGAAGATGGACAAGCAAATTTGATGTTCCCCATTTAATATCTCCTTGTCCAAAAATCAACACTAACTGTAAAACATACATTTAACAATTTAAGGAACGTACAGGGCATTTTATGCACATTTCTCAAAGCTGCAGAAACCATAAATGTATTTCTGCCGGGTTATCGCAGAAATTTGTGCAGAGTTTTCCGTGAAAATTGTTAACTTGTTTGAAGAACTGGATTGGAGAATAAAGAACTTCTATTTCGTAACTTAATTTAAAGTACTCAAATTTTTTTGAATAACATTTTATTAAAACACTCTCACCCCCCTCGTTTATTCTTATGAGGCGCCTTATATAGCTATCCTCATTTACATAGTGGAGGGCCCACTAGACTTCTCCTAACCACAACTTTATATTAATACAAATATTACAGATAATTGAGTATCGGCACTACATAATGCTTGACATCTGTGTTGTTCTGGTTGTCTTCAATTGGGTGTGGACCCATCTTTGTATCGGCAACCTCTTTGGTACATGGGTGGGGACCCATTTTTATCTTCTTTAGAACTCTTCGCCTGGATAAGGTCCTTCTGGTAGATGAACAACTTCCTTTCTGGGGCAATAAGGACATTTGTGGTCCTCTTTAGCCTATCTTCTAGCCCCTTTGCAGAAAGCCTTTTGGTGCTATTAGAGACATCCAAAGCGCCTTCATTGAATGCCTGCTCAAAGTTCATTATTTTCGTCCTATTCTCACTGTTGATTGGCATGGAGAATCTGTTTGTTAGGATAATTTTTGGGGTTTTGTAATTTATTTTTATCCTACTTTCCCAGTTAATTTTTCTGATCTCAAAAAGGATCTGACAGAGCATCATTGTTCTTTCCTTATGCAGGTGTTCTACCTATTTTTTTCTTGGGTTTAGGGCCAAAAGCCTTGGCTCTTCTCTTTCATTTGATGTTAAGCCTATCTTGACAAAGTGGTATGGGGTTTTATCCCCTTCTTCTTCATTTCCCCAGTCAGTTATGAAGCTGTGAAATTAGAGAAAGATGGGTCTATCCTCTGCCTTGCTTTTCTTTCTAAAGTTCTTTATTGCTCTCTTAAAATAATCTGGGAAGAATTTTAATTCTAAGAGATTGCTTGAAGGATAGCAGCAATCAATTAAACCGTACATGAATAATTGGTATATCATTTTTGGGTCAGCAGTACTGTAAATGTTAAATTTGCGTCCTGTAACTGGATTGTAAATGGAATAAATTCTAAACAGGTCGTAGTTATTACCTTCGTCTTGTCTTGTCTTGCCTTGTTAGACCAATAATACCATATTGCGAGGGTTATTGTTCGCATCTCGTATTCGACTTCATTAGGTTGTGTGATTTCTGGGTTTAGTATTTATGGCATTGGGCCTCTTGGTATGCTGAACCGGTTTGGTTTTTCATCTTTTTCAGGGGCTATGATGGCCAACTTTCCTGTGTTATTGGTTTCAGCAACTTCGTTAGCCATTTTGACAATGTCAATCCATTTCTTACTGGCGAACTTGTCTACTAAGTCCACTGGTCTCATGGATTCAATGGCTGTTGGATGGGTTAGAGGACTCTTATCTTTTTTTTTATTGCAGCTTTTTAAAGCCTGGTCAGCCTCTTGCCATGATTTGAATGCTTGGTGTACAACACATTTTATTCTAATCACTTTAGTGCTAGTTTCGGCCCAAGATGTATAGATCCCTGCATTGTTAGTATTAAAAATAACATAATATTTTAGGGCTTTAATGCCTCCTAAAGCCTGTGAAGACTGATTTTGGATATACAAATCCTCATATTGTTTTGAGTTGAATGATTTGTCATTGCATCCTGTTGAAGAGCTGAAGTCTTCTTTTGAGTTGTGACACTCATGTGGAGGGTTTGGTTATCCTAAAGCACTTTGACTTTCTGGACTGTTTGAAATGTTGAACATTTCTTCATAATAAGATCATCTCGGATCTTTTTCTTCTTCATTAATTGAAGGTGTAAGCTTTCGCTTTTATTTGAGCTGAAGGATTTTTATCATTTTCTGCATCATTTGTAGTTCTAATTCTTGGATTTCAGTATCCAAGTCTTGATCCATTTTTGTATTTTATCCCTTATGTGTTGCTGAAAGCATGAACATGGAAATATTAGTTAATTCTCTGGTAAGAGCATCTGCCAGACAGTTTTTTGTCCATGCAATATGCTCTACATCAAACTGATAATAATTAAACCATTGTTGTCATCGCAACAACCTTCCTTGCTTGTAATCTCCTGCAATATTGGTTATTAAAATATAACCAAAATTCTTATTATCACTTCTGATTATAAATCTTTGTGATAAAACATATATTGCTAATTTTTTATAGCTTTTTTAACAGCTAAATATTCTTTTTCATTGGAGTGATAATTTAATTCAGCAGTTCGAAAAGAACCAAAAGTATACCTACATAGGTATTCTTCCATGCTTCCATTAATTGCGATAACCTGGACTTTGAGCACAGCACCCCAATACTCATTGGATGCGTCTGTTTCGATTACCATTTTATCATTGGGCGAAGGATGATAAAGACTTAGTAAGTTTTTTATTTATTTTTTGACTTTTCTATATATATAGTGTCTGCTGGTGTCCAACTCCAAGGAACATCTTTTTTGAGTTTAGCTTGGAGTGGTTTCCTCATTTCTGCTAGCTTGTGGATATATGCCTCTGTATAGGTTAAGCAACCTAAAAATCTTTGTAATTGGTTCTTATCCTTAATTTCACTAGGAAAATGTTGGATATTATTTAGAATATGAGGTTGGAGACAGTATTTCCCATCCTCAATTTTTAAGCCTAAAAACTTTATTTTTGCCTAACAGATTACTGTTTTTTTCTCGGACATCACTAGTCCTTCTTTCTTACATCAATTGATAATAGTATTTAGATTTTCATAATGTTCATATAGTGTATTACTGAAGATAAAGATATCGTTTATATAAACACAGTAAAAACTGAAGTATTGTACAAAGATATCATCCATGTCTTTGGAAAATTCCTGGTGCTTGTTTTAAACCAAAGGGGACTACCTTCTATTGGTAATGACCTTGGGGGCAGCTAAACGCTGTCAATTTTTGTGACTCCTCATCTATTATAACTTGGTAAAAACCTGATTTACAATCTAATGTAGAGTAATATTTCTTACCTCTGATTAGGCTTATTAATTCTTCTTTCTTAGGAATATAATAACAATCATCAATAGTTTCTTGATTGAGGGCTTTGTAATTTACTACCATTCGTTTCTTTCCTCTTTTTTGTTTTGCCGCTTTATTTACCATAAAAGCAGGTAAACTGTGTGGGGATATGCTTTTGCAAATTACATGTAAGTCAAGTAGTTCTTGGATGTGTTTGGCAAATTCTACTCTATCATCTGGCGAGTAAATCATAGGTTTAACTCTGATTACTTTGTTTTTATCTTTTAGTCTAATCTCAGTTATGAGCTTTGATCTTCGTAAAAGGATTTTCATAACAAATTTCTTTTAGTTTTCCTCAAATTTCTTCAAGTTCTCTTATAGATTTTAAGTATGGATTTTCTTCTGGTATTTCAATACTTAAATCTTCATAGTTATAAAGTTCTTTATTTTGAAGAATACTGACATTGGTAACCTGTGGTTTTGTTTGTTTGATTTCTACACCTCATTTTTGCTTTTTTATGTTGATCATGGAATCCTTGGATTCTAACAGTCATTGCATTTCTTACTTTACTCATTACAATCTTATCACCCATAATTGTTGTGATACTGATAGTATCCACATTTTGGATAAATGGATAATATTGATTTAAGAAATTATTTCCTATAAGTAAATCAACTCCAGAATCTTGTTGATGAATAGAAGGGAGATGAAACGTTTCTCCTCCTATTAGTATGTCGATATTTCTAGCTACATAGTCTAAATATATCAATGTATTGTTTACAATTTTTATTTCTAAGGGTACCCTTGCCTTTTCCCATAATTTTGGGGGTAGGACGTATTTATTTGTAATACAGATATTTGCTCATGTATCTATCTATGAATGTAGATGAGATTGTTTATATCCCTTGAATTTGCATCCAATTTTTATATAGATGTTGTTAGGGTTTGTGATACTGTTTAAAGTATTAGAGTTTTGGTTATCTTCGAAATCTGTTAGTAGACCTAACCTGTCCATTCTTCATTATCAATTTTCGTACCAGAACTGTCTTCTTCAATCTCTGTTTCAAGGAGATAAATACTCTAATTTTTTGAAATTTCTCCCTCTATAGGTTCAAATCTAACTGCATAAGCTTGCTCTAGGATTTTTACTTTATGCTTAAAATCCTTTCCTGTCCTACTAGGACATTCGTTTGCATAATTCCCTTTTTCGTTGCAAATCCAGCATTTACAATGTCTTTTTCTGAGGACAAAAGTTGTCATTCTTTTTCACGAAGTTTCTTTTTCTAAAGAATTTCTTCTGAAAATGTGGTTTTTTTTTGTTTCTAAAAAACTTTCTACCTTTATACTTTTTGAACCGGTATTTTTTTTTGTGAAAATTCTCGTTTAAAGAATTTCTTCTTCTTTTTATGGGATGTTATTGTGCATCTATATTTTCCTGGTATATCAGCATTTGTTTGTCACAACAGATGTTATCCTTACCTTTGAGTTGTTTGGTGACTGTCCGTTGTTGGCAAGCCAATATAATGTACTGTTTTACAAATTTTATTCTTCCCCCAAGAGTATCAAGGATAAACTCCTGTTTGCTAAATTCTTCTCTGAATACTCAGGCAATGTTTCCTGGAAGTGTATTGTTTTATAATATTCCTGAACTGATTTATTAAGTTTATGGTAGAATTTTTTGTATTCACATGTGTATGTGTCAAAATAACACATCGCAAATGGTTAGGTTATCCAGATGCCATGCAGCTTGGACTTCTTCTAATTGGGATTTTTTTTATATTGTTTTTTGTCTTCACCAACCATTTCTCGGTAAATGGCATCCGTGACTTTATTTAAATATTCAAGTCCAGTTTTACAACCTTGGCCCAATTCAAAGTGATCTTCATCTGGAAGTTTGTCAAACCATGTTCTTACATTTCTACTGAGTTTGTGGTAAATCAATGTTTTTACTGCTTGTAAGTTTGTTGTTAATTCTGAAGTGGTTTGGATGATAAGGCTCATTTATGCGCACCATTATGTTATTAATTTTTCTCTTTCTCGGATATAATCTATATCCAAAATAGATGTTCCTGAAATGCCAACTCTTTGCTTTAGTTGATATTATGGAGGGATATTCCTGTTGTGGAAGTTAGGTAATCTAACCGTAGGGTTATTAGATCTGATAGGAATAGTTTTGGTTATTTCAAACTCAGCATCTTCCTCTGGCCTGAGTTCAGGCCTTCTTCTTCTCTTTTGTTCCTCATTTTCAGTATTTATGTTTTCAGTATTTATTTTAAGATAGGTTTGTCTTATAATGTTTGTGTTAGAACCTTGGTCTTCTTCTCTAGTAGGTTTTAAGTTCATTTTTATCTTTTTCCTGATATTTTCTTCATCTACTTTTGAGTCTTCTTCTGACCTTACAGATTCATCATCTTCGTATCTGTTATTTGCCATGTGGATTTTTTCTCCTAATTTTTTATCTTCCATAGATAAGAGCTTGATGATGGTGTCTAGATTTATTTCATCGGGGTTTTCAAACCTGTCTTCTAATTTTTTTCTTAAATATACTTATTGACATCTAGTATTGTTGGTGGTGGTTTCAAATTCTTTGGGAAGAATCTTCCTGTTGTTTCGATAATTATTGGTAGATTTGGTCTGGTTTCTAAGATATTACTTAGATTTATTTCCTCAGTGATTTTGTTTAATTGTATTGCACTTAAGCTTTCTACTTTTAGAGATAATTCTTTTATTTCTTTAATAATCTTGCTTGGAGAAGTCTACTGGACTTCCTCTATCATTTCATTTATATATGTTTGAAGCTCTCTGACGTTTGTCATGAGTTCCATAATTTGAGGTAAGAGATGAGAAAAACATTTCTGTAAATACTCAATCTTATTTTCTTCATTTTTTTATTGGGTCCATTAGTCAAAAAGGACCATTTGGAGAGTATCTATTTTTATCGATAACCGTCTAATTTCTACAAGGGATTGGTTTGCAGGTTCTTCTTCTAATATATCTTTTATGATTTGGAACCTGGAAGAGTTTCTTACTTCCATTTGTCCATTTTGTATTTGTACCTCATTTGGCCTTTGATAACTTAGGAGGGGTTTTCTCTTATGTTTAGGCTCCAGTTTTCTGGAAGTTCATCTAATTTATATATCTGAGGTTGGTAAATTTTTCCTATTTCAGAGAAGATATCATCTATCCCTATCATCTTTTTGTTTGAATAACTCATTGTGATGAGAGTTAGTTAAAGCATATCCCACCACATATGTGATGCTGAAAGGATTGTTTCCTGGTTTAACAAGTTCAGACATTTCAAGATGATGGGCTAAACTTAAAGTTTTGTTTAGATCTTTGTCATGTAGGCTTATTGCATACTTTGGGTATACTGAAAAGACTAATTTTTTGTAACTTAGGTTTCCTTGAACCATTCCTAATAATGCATCTCTGCGGTTATAAATACGATTATCAAGTATTGCTACTTTGATAGGTGTATTAATTCATTCTCTAAAATGAGATTTTTGGATTCCTCCTAGATGTATATAACCTATTTTACTTCTGCCATCTTTTGGGATGACATTTATTCTTAGGTTTAAGTCTTCTCTTGTGATAAGAGGTAAATTTATGCGTCCTGTTGTATTTTTTATATCAAGACTATATTCTTTATGGCTAATACCAAAATAAACCAAATTTTTTCTTTTGATAAAAATTCCTGCAATCTTATAGATATTGTTGGGAACCTTGAATATCTGGTTTTATCCAAAGAAAGCTTTTTCTTTATAATTTCATTAAATTTCTCTTTTCTGATAATTAAATCAGCTGAGAAATTTCCTTCTTGTTCATGGACTTCATATAATTCCATTTCTAGATTTATACTGTTGTCATAAGAATTACTAGTTTCGGTCTCTGGTTCCATCTCTGGTCTTCCGAGATTCTATAGAATCCTATGTACTTTTTAGCACTTGAGATTGAATAGAAAACTCTATATCTCGTCGTTGTGCATCATTAGACATCCTCATGGGTATGTGTGCATGTCGTGAACACATGGGTTCTTACTAATAAGAGGTTTATTGACATCTCTAAGTCTCGTATCAGTGGACTCCAGACGTAAGGTTCGACGTCTCTTATCTTGATGAGGTGTACAATTTAAGCACTGAGTCATGTAGATTTTGGGTTCATATCCGTTTTTATCATAAAAACAAGTTCTATGTACTGTGATAAACAACTGATAGCTAAACACAAATTAGTATTAAAAAATAGTTTGAAAACTTACAGAGCACTTGGCAAGAACTCTTGAGTGTTCAGGGCTTTGGGTCCTAAAGATAATGGATTTTATTTTTGTTTAATGGTATTTGATAAATCAAAGAAAATTTTGAGCTGTCGACACTAAGAGCTGTCTTAATGAATAGTGAAATTACTATTCATTATTTAATATTCTCAAGATATTTTTGTAATTGTCATTTTCTCTGAGACCGAACTTGTCTCAATTATTTCCTTTTGACGCACCAGTTTTTTATGTTAACTGTCTTTATGAATAATGAAAGTAATATTTACCTTTTACTATTCACACAAAATTTTGCATGTCGGCATACTAATTTTCAGAGAAAAAAAACTTATTGTATACATTGTCAACAAATATTTACCTTTATTCTTCTGGTTGGTATATCTGACTTCTGAAAATTTTATATTTTATGCTTTCAAAGATAAATGTAATACTGGCTAATTATACTAGCAAGCTTCTTATGAATAGTAATTATACTATTCACTTTTTGAATTCACAAAATATTTCTTATGAATGTTGTGGGTCGTCAGACTAATCTTTCAAATGAATCGGAGCGAAAGAGTATGTTTTATGTTTACATGAGCTTTTGGCCTCAAACCCGCTAATTGTGCAACTACCAATTCGCCGACGACTTCATGTTTATAGCCTTAAGGGAAAGCACCGGATTATCCGTACATTGGCTCTGATATTGTTGATTTGGGTTGGTGGGGGGGGGGGGGGGGGGGGGGGGGGGGTGTTAAATAACATATGAATGTTTTGTGCAAGGGTTTAAAACTTTATCTGTAAATCTTGGCATGTCAATGCAAGAAACAAGTGAGTGATTCCTATATTGAGATGTCTCAACTCAAATATGCTCCTAGAAGATCCTGACCCAGCTTGTTTGTTGCGAGTGAATATGGTTCTTGGTGTAGCAGACACCACTTTTTGATTCCGTGCCATTGGTAAACCAAAGCCATAGCTATTTCATTTCAATCTCTACTCCACTCTACCCAAAAAAACAAATGGAAGATGGACAAGCAAATTTGATGTTCCCATTTAATATCTCCGTGTCCAAAAATCAACACTAACGGTAAAACATACATTTAACTATTTAAGGAACGTTGCAGAGCTTTTTATGCACATTGAAGAGTAACAACGTAGTTCAATTACAAATTCTTCTGAGACAAGTTGTCACACAAACAGAACAGCCTATTTCATCTTAGTTTCATTAAACTAATAAGAGATCATGGATGGATACTCATACCTAGCAACCAATCTTAACAATCCCACGACAATGAGGTGGGTTGGAAACTTAATTTTGTTTAGATTAAACCAATCATAAAAACCACATGGAAAGAAAGAGGAGAGAGAAAAAACAAAAATATTACACCTTAAATTTTATTTTTTTGTTTTAATATTCCACGCATCGCGGACCATTGAAACTACGACGTGGCTTAATCTGAAATGTTCATTTTGCCGCACTGTTTAGAACTGTGCAGCATGACTTAAAAAAATAATAATAAAATACCCCACCCAGCGAGTCTCTGAACCAACCCTCAACCTTTCTCAGGGTGAGTTTGGTTGAGGAATTTGGTGCCACATTGGCGAAACTCACCTCAGTAGTGCTGTGAGTTGGTTTTCAAAAAAAGAGGGTGGCTTGCCTCCACCTAAGTCACCCTATTGTTGCATATGCTCTAACTCTACATCGGAACACTAGGCCCAATATTCCAAGCTGCAATGCTTAATATTGGGGAAGTGTTTGGGTTGTGGTTCAGATGTCTTTTTTTCTTTTTGTGAAGTACTCTTGCTATGAGAAGGCACAACATAGACAGTCTCTACAGTCATGTGCTGACCAAAGCTTTAACTTACGATCCATCCCATGGTTAGGTGAATCTACAGTAAGACTTGAACGGAAGAGAAGAGAACTATTCACAAGTCATAGCTGATTAGCTGGAAGTGAACTAGCTCTGTTTGTACAAAGCTCTGCCCCAAAATCTCCCTCCAAGAATGACTAACTCTAACAACTCTCCTTCTTGATTTCAAATATTGCCATTTTCTTGAGAATTGCCATGGCATGGTGAAGTTCTTAAAGGCTTCAATAGCAGCTCGTGAATCAGACACTATCCATATGTTCAAACAGCCAAGTGAAAAAGCCTTCTCCGCAGCAGCAAGTTTACCAGCACACCACCATATATGAATTTGTACTTCCTGTAGATTGGAGAAGAGCCTCATGACTCTGAACACTAGGCCAAATCCACCTGCCCTGGTTCCTCTAGTTGCTGGTAACTCTGTCAAATCCTAAAATGTCCGAGTCATGACGAGAATCACTACAGCTGTATATAATTTCAACTCTTCGTTGGTGTGACCAGCTCGCTATTCAGAAGTTTATAGGAAAATAATTAATTAACGTCTCACTTCCAGGTTAAGAATGGCCTAAATGATACTATTGATCAAATCTTAGACTACCTATCACATCAATAAGAATCCTGACAAGTTACAAATCAAGACATGCTTACACTCAATTGACTAATCTCACAACATGCCCAACAGCAACCATCTCCTTAACTGCCCGAAATAAGCCTTTATGTAAACGCTTCCAATCAAAATACTTAAAATAGAGGGTTACTAGAATAATTGGTCCTAATTAGACTCGAATTCCACATACCGAATAAACCCCAGAAGTAATCAGATCTTAATATACAGAAAATGCTTGTTGAAATTAAACTTGCACTCTGCTAGTACTTTGAAGGACCCATGAAGGACTATTATTCTTATCTCAATTTTATCAATTTGATTACTCCAAACAATCTTTTTTTTATTTTGAAGAGGAAGCTGGGTTAAGGCAGACCCCCACCAGGGAGTATATATATAAACCAGGAAACATTACAAGAAAGAATGTATCAGCTACATCAAGGATATTTACAATGCTGTGTATCTGCTGAACAGATATTTACAAGCAAAGGGAAAAAATCTTGTGGGAAAATAGGCTGAGTAGGAGAGACACTCATCTCTGTAGCAATATAGTGAGCTGCCTTGTTTCCCTCTTTCCAATTAAATGAACATGAATAATCAAACCTGGAACACCACTTATGAATTTGCTTAACTTGAGTGTTGCATCTCCAAGGAGGCTTCCAAATGTGATCCACGATTCTTTTGACAAATAGAGAATCTGTGAAAAAAACTCCAATTGTGGCAAACCTAAAGCAACTGCAATATCTAGACCTTTGTAGATAGATATAATCCCAATTTCCCCAAGGTCATCTCTGGCTTCTTCATTAAAAGCAAGAAAAGGCATTCCATTCCTTAAACTGAAGATTCCCCCAAATTGAGTTTTGTTGTGCTTCTTACTCCCATGACAGTTGAGAATAATTGAATAATGCAGATAAGGTTTCCAGTAGATCCAACTAATATGCTTAGGCCCCTTGGGAGTAAACTTGATGTTCCAATCCTTCAGAATGCTTCTAAGCTTAGGATTTCCAAATGAATAAGCTGAGCACTCACATCTAAAACTAACCTCATACTTAATAGTAGTAAGAATGATTTCCCCAGGACTGGAACTATTCTGAAATTGCCTTTATTTCTCTCCACCCAAATGTGATAAGCAGTTGCAGGAAGAGCAATCTTAAGGATTTTTAAGATGTCAGGCTTAGAACTCATGGAAAAGATCCAATCAATCTCCGCTTTCCAACTCAAAGGCTTTCTGTAGATGTGTAAAGATATAAGAATGTCTTTCCAAATCTTCTGAGAGTACTTGCAGTTAAAAAAAAGATGGTCTCTATTTTCTTCATCTCCCCCACAAAGTTGACAATAGGCTCGATCAATTTTTGCAATTTTAACAAGAAAGTCTCTAGTTTTGAGTCTATTCTTGAATGTGATCCACAGTAAAAAAGACTGTCTTAGAATTGCATCATTATCCCAACATAAAGAAGACCAGTGAGGAATTTGAACCTTCCTTCTAAGCCCTTCCCAAGCTGTTTTTGTGGTGAACATACCATTTCTGGAGAGCTTCCAAATCATAGTATCTCCAAACAATCTTTTGTTTGATGATGGAGTAAATCTCAGAATATAGCATTCATCTTTTCATTCAAAGTCTGCTTGCATAGTTCAAATATGTATGACTTAAAAAATCTTAAAGATCTTGGTTTCTGATAAGACCTCGAAATGCTCCTCAAATAAAACCTTGCACCTGGATACCACCACATGTTGATGACATTAAAATCTCGTGTGATGGAGCTTCTCTGGGTTACCTTGGTACAGGAGGATGTCGCATTTTCTTCAACGACATTGTAGCTGTTGTAGTGGGGGTAATAGTGCTGACTGCTGAGCTTAATTACCTTACACCACTACATATTATGCTGAGAATACTGCAATTGGGGAAACTCTCTTCAAGGAATTCAATTAGGTTACTCTGTGATTTGGGTTGTGTCTGACAATAGAGCTGTTGTACAAGCTTTTGTGTCGTTGCTCTTGTAATATTGTTACTCTAGAGGATGTCTTGGAAAAAGGTGGGATCATATACTTCTTGCGAAGAATTCTAAAGCTACAACGGAAGCCTTCACCAGCAACTAAGTGCCACGGAAGTTGCGTGCCATGTTGGTTATACTTGAAAACCCATTTAACTATCCAGCTTAAGCTCTTTTGGAGGTAGTATAACTTCAGTGCAGACACTGCTATAGAAGAACAAATAGGACTAATATCAACACTAAGGAATGGCATCCTGGTAGGCCTCCATTTTTAACAAAAACTGATGATCCTCCACAAGAGTACTTCACGTTCACCTAGGTTTAAGGGAATTTCTATCTAGTAATACATTTTCCTTCTATGGCACTTTTTCCCCTTCTA
This sequence comes from Kingdonia uniflora, assembly GCA_014058105.1. Classification (NCBI taxonomy): domain Eukaryota; kingdom Viridiplantae; phylum Streptophyta; class Magnoliopsida; order Ranunculales; family Circaeasteraceae; genus Kingdonia; species Kingdonia uniflora. The sequence continues at coordinate 987,844 of JACGCM010000338.1, read as the reverse complement.
CAATGAAACCTCATCTTATAAACTACTTATCTGAACAAATTTGCTACCTTTCGCACACAAATAAAATAAATAATAAAAATACAAGCTTTCAACACTGATCAAGTGCCATGGAAACTTCTGGCAAGGTCGTTTCAGCTAATGAGATTTATCAAGGCACATGTGGGGAGGGATGTAAATTTTAGCGCTGACTATCCAGCAAACGATTCTGCAGCAAGAAGAAGCTGTATACTCGAAGAAGATAAAATTAAATGAAATAATGGAAGGTCGGCCTTCTTAAAAAAAAACCCTGAAGTTTCTTTTGTGGTGTATTACAGATTTAAAATGTGATTGGAGTAAGCTGTAAATAATTACAAGGCTATGGGGTGCCAACCTAGCCGGGATGCCATAGTTTTTTGATGATGCTTTTGGTTCTTCTTACTAGGATTATAATGTACCTAGTTTTATTTTCCTGTATTTTCCTTTTCACATATATTAATAAATAAATAAAAGTTTTTATAGCCACACATTATAAATTAAATTATCATTGTTAGACGAACTTTATCCATGTCGCTAGCCTTTTGTATCACTTCATTATTTTGTTCCTTGATTTCCAGGCTATTCCCTGTACGCAACCAAGCCTCAAACCCTAAACAACTTTAACAACCTTCCCACTATTACTAACAGCAATAGTTGTATAACTTTAAGTTACTTTCGCAAAAGAAATCTTCGCCAAACTTTTTTACATATCACAAATACTTACTGACGTAAACTCTCAACGCGGAAGCAAAATTGAGAAGTATATAACACTAATTTAGACCTAATTCAGAATTAGGGTTTCTTTTAAATTCTAAACTGAAATTAAACTCAAATCAAAACTAAACTAAAAATTTAAACTTAAACCTAAACTGAATTTTCTTCAAATCGTCAACCAACTAAAATATAGAACCTAGCCACCCTTTTATATAACATAAGGGGATGGAAACCCTAATTAGGAATATTTTAGAAACTGGGAAAAATACATTTTTAACCTTGTGTTGGTTAATTAGGATAGTGAGAAACGACCATGAGATGACGATTCACATCACTTACTTTCGAAGTTTCGACCACCCCAAACAAATTATGATAGTACAGAGTGAGTGGTGGGAATATTGTGAAGTGAACAATGATAATGAGCTCCTACTTTGAAGTACCAATATGTAAACATAAAGAGAAAATATTTGCATTATTTGGGAAAATACAAAATACCAGTAACGATGGAGATAACGACAATGGCTATGGCTATGGAGAAGGACCAACACATCAAAGTCCCATTCATATACTTGTTATGGTTCACCTCGGCTATTTGCTTTTTGGTAGAAACTTCAAGCTTCGGAAGAATTATAGAAGACAGGTCCAGCTCCCCGATGCAATACCCTTGCATGATCTCTCTTGCATTGTCACTGTGCCCCACAAGCTCAAAATCTTCTTTTGCATCTCTTCCTTCAAATAAAAATATTGAACTCAACATCAGATCGATTACACTGAAAGTTGTATCTTTCTCTACAAAATGAGGGAAAAGTGGGAGAAATGCATCTAATAAGTGTAACAAGAAATGAGTAATACCCGTTGCATTCAGGAGAACATCATCTCCACCTGGATGGTCATCCAAATAGCTTGTTATGTCATACACCTGATTGCAATAATATCATACACCTTTAATAAACAACAATAATATCATATGGATACAGATATAAAATGCTAGAAAAGGAAGTTTTATGACTAAATAGAATATAATAGAATGATAATAACAGAAGTCATATACGGAAAAAAATTGTGTCAAAGGAGCAAATTCCAACAAATAACTCTAGCTAGTAACATTTTGGATAAAATATACCTACTCCTACAAGAGCTAATTTTTTCTTACTTTTGTTGAAATTGAAAATTTCTAGCAATGTTAGTAAGACTGCCAAGTTGTTGGAAAGAAGGCACATATCGTCGGTGCTTTAGGGATGATTAACAGTCACAGTTCACATCTTAGGAAGTGCTAAGCGAACTATCAAATTTATGTGTGCCAGCTATTCAAATAAGGATCTAAGGATCTAGGAGTATTAATCTGCTCTATCCTCAGGAGCAACACCACTTAAGACTTAATCGAGTATCAAAGCTAGTAGGAACTGTCTAAATTTAGAAGGAAAAAAAATCAAATAACAAAGTGTTAAACAGAAAAATAAATTGCCATGGCATTGATTCAGATTAAAAAGGGTTTGAGATGGAAAGCGTACAACTCATAATTGGATCGGTGTACTGTAGGATGTCTGGTTTATCTACCACTTTCAACTGCTACAAAGTTATTCCAGGGGTGCTCAGTGAATGGTATACGCATCTGATGGGTTCTCCCTAAGTTTCCATCCCTAGCTCTGGCTCGACACATCTGACCACACAGACCTCGTCATTTAACACTTTCCCCTAAAAATATTCAGCTTCTGGTGTTTAGATTACTAACTAAGACGTACACAACGTCAGTTTGGCCATGCACATGCTATGTCAGTTCAGGACAGGACAGGCATGTGTCGCATCAGCTTGTGTGTCACGTGAGCATTGACTAGCTGTCCTCAGCTCTTATGATAAATTCAGGGCCAATGCTTTAACACTTTCATTTCACCTAGCTCCATCATCTTCTCCAATCAAACCTTTCACTATTAGTTCTTCCAATTGTGATCGAGCACTCGTAATCAGCTAAAGATGCACTTTCACACTTTCGGTTCCTTATTCAGTGAGTTGTTCCTTAATGTTCCAGTCATATATCCAGTTCTATAGGAGTCATACACTTACATTTGGCGACTCCGGCACGGATACACCCTGGCTTTTACGCTTGGATAAGTGTCAGAATCAATTTATCGCATTGTGTATTTAATTGCCATAAATATTAGGCTGTGACTTCCTGGTCAGTTTAACTTTGGTTCCTAATGATTGAGTATTATAATGCATCGAGGTTTCTTTTTTTTCTCTGCAACTTTGGCAAAACTGGTCATATCGTCTAGTTTACTATCCAGCATAGTGATCCTTTGGTTTTGGCATTAATAAAAAGTGGCCATAAAACTCCAGTTCCATGGTTCCACCCTTTCTTTCTACAAGGTCTTCTAAACTAATCATCATGAAGTTTTGCGAATCTTCCATCCACACATTATTGACTCTCTATTTACATGTCTTAGCAAATTTTATCAGCTTTACTTTCCTAATTATTTATTATATTCCAGTTGCAAGTTCTCGAGGAACTATCCGATTATCTCCACGTAATATAGTCATGGTTCACTATGGTGTATATAAAGAGAAGAAATGTTCTTCATAGTTTATCCCCTCCTTATATATATTCATACCTCTTCCTCCTCCCTCCACTTTCCCTTTCCTCCATGCCCCTATCGAACTCTTCATATCTCTCTCTCTTCTCATTTTGTGTTCATAATTCATATTTGGTTTCACAGCTAAACCACGTTCTTTCGTCAATCCCACTTCTAACAAAATCCTAAAATCGGCAAAGTCATAGACTTTGTCTGCTGCAGTAAACGGGGTAGCTGTCCAACTGTATGCGAACGATGTACACATCCCTTCTATATTTACACTTCAATCTTCAATTATAGGAATAGTATTGGATCTTCTATCCATGTGATAAAAAAATGGAAACCTTATCAAAACCTCTTGGGCAACTTCCTCATCTGGATCCGTGAATGGCGAAACTAATACTCTGTAAAAAAGTTATTGGATATCTGCAACATGGCCGTTTCTTTCTTGGTGGTCCTAAGTGCACGTTTAGCAACATAGCTTAATAACAAATCGCTCCCAACACCACACAATTTAGCAACATTGCTCCTTGAAATCAAGGATGATTTCTTGCTGGGGGTTCTTTTTTGCTCAATATGTGAAGTTATCGTAGTTAAAGGGACTGAGATTGGTTATCTCTCAGCAAATGCAGCCAAACTGGGTCCAAATTATTTAAAATGGCTTGCTCGCAACTTCATGGTCATGCCCCATACAGCTGATTCTAAATGTGGAATACCGAATACATGTTAATGTAGACGGCAAACGGGCAAGATAGATATGGGATTTTGACTCAGAACGGCCTAATTGCAACTGTAAAACAATGTTAGTTTGTCCTAACATGAACATAATATCTCTTTAACTCAATTATGAATTAATCTGAAGTAGACAACTTTATATATCTAATAAGAATTACTCATAATATGTAAGCTGAAATGATAAGTTTGATAATAACAACATGTAATAAGGTTAATTGATTAATATACCTTTGTGTCTATGATGATCCAACAATCATCTTTTGTGTTGTGCTGAAAAATGTCTTCATAGCTGAACTTCTTCGTTTCCAGGTTTGTCATAGTTTCACTCTCTCTTGGATCCAAGCTTCTCCTAATGTTTTGAGGGGAGGAGGACTAGAGGACTTGCAAGTCTCATTTGAATAAACAAGGTGACACAAGTAAAAGACATTCAACTCACTAGGCTGTTCGCGGTTCGGTTCGCTTCGGTCCGGTCAAACCAAATCCGAACCATACGATCCGGGTTATAATTGAACAAAACTGAAACCGACCCGAATCATCAGCAAACTTAGTCTAAAACCGAGCCGACTGGTTCGGATCGGGTCGGGTTTCCTTCCTTACTTGAAATCAAAAGGGGAAGTTTAGAAACCAATATCTTGATCAAAACCTCGTAAAAAGATAATAAATTAAGAGGAGATCGATGTCATTGCCATAGTCAATGTTGAATAGTCATCATTATGTGGTTGATGTTGTCATCAGATCCCTAATTCAATTATCATCTCTCCATTTTTTTATTTTATTTTTGATTAGCATTGATGAATTGAACATTTCCACCTGTCTTGAAAATTTGTAACAAACACTAGATATTGAAGAAGATCGCGGTGTTGTTGACAAAACTTTGAAATCGCAACGAAATTGTGCCATGGTAGAGATAAAAGATTGAAGAAGCCGAGAGGGAGAGAGGGAGAGAGTTTAGCTATATGAAGGCGGCGTAGAGAGAGGGAATAATTGTTTTTTCAACCACTTCAACCTAAAAGATAATCATTTTACTGATATGCCCCCATCTCAGTTCAGTTTGGTTTTAAATCGGGTTTTGATACTCAAAACCGAAACCAATTTGAATTGATTGGATTTTCATATTTCGAAACCGATAACCGAACAGGCTCACTCAAAACCCGGTAAAAATAAATCCCAGTAGTTCGGTTCGGGTCGGTTTTTCGGGTTTCCGGTTTTGTGTGTACATCCCTCACCGGAACAATAAGGTTATTTCTATTTTAATAATGGATTGGGGAGAAGTTGGGTATGTCATACGAACCATACACCGTTTTAATTGGTATCAGACGGACTTTGGAAGACTGCAAAATGTTAGGTTGGCTTTTAAAAATCGTATAACGATAGGCAAGGGTTTAGAAGACCGAAGTGCAAGGCATAACGGCCGTAAATTGGTAGATTTTGTTCTTAAAATGTTTTTGAGAATTTTAGCTACAAATCACTTTTCACTCAAATAACCATGGATGAAGATTAACGCACAGAGAAAGATACAAAAAACTAAGTTTAGTAAAACAATATAAAATAAATGGTAAACCCATTCATAGAGATTTCTTGTTTAGTTGAAAATTGATCCACAAATGTCACTCACCAGGCTATTACATATTTAAAACATAAGAGCATCTCCAACGGGAAAAAAAAATGTTGGTTATGATTCAAGCTTCAAATTCGAAGCTTGAGTTTGTATATTTAGCCAAAACAGTTTTACGCAGTCTTGGACTTGATTTGCATATAAAGTATAAAAAATTATATATTTTTTAAGTGGGTTAGACACCGTTTCAAAGATCCCTATCGTGGACATGTCCCTTGGATCCCGCCTCTAATGGCAGGCTTTGAATTCGAAGATTGATCTCGCTCTTGGAGGCTTTTTTGGGCCAAGGCTTCCAATGATCTAATCCTAAGTTTGAGCAAGCTTTTATTGGAAATGCTCCAAGTAACCATGTTCGTTTCAACTTTTTTTTACCAGTAGCAACTAAACGCGGGTATCCAAAATGGGTACCACAGGTATTTTGCTAATGCACGTCCCCACGTGGATTGTCTTTTGTTAATGCGCGGCTTTTTATATCCTCAAGTAACGCATTGGCGAGATTTTTAAAAAATTGAAGTTGCACATCTATACTTACAGTGATAAAATTCCTTTCTCCCCGCGACTCATCTTCTATCTCACCTCACCTACTCTAGTATGCTCTCTCTCTCTCTCATCTCATCTCATCTTTGAAAAAGATAAAATTTTCACTATATTACTAATTGCTGATCGAAAATTGAAGATTTTGAAAAATCATAGCATTTTTTTTGTTGAGAATTTAGGGTGTAATTCCAGATCTAAACATTTGAGAGAAAGAAAATGAGATGATGAAATAGATAAGGAATTTTTTGAGTTTCGTCCCACCTACATTTCAGATACTTTCCTTTAATCCCCAAGTTGTTCAAATATGCACTTTTAGTCTCCAATTGGCCTTTTACCACAGGTCAACTCTAGTTGAAGTCTACCTTTTCCCTGAAGTATCTAATTTACCATCACGCGAGTTGCACGTGAATTTGGAGAATAGGTAAACAAATTGTCTTCAGGTTGCCATGCCACATCAGCATCGACACGTTAGTAGGCCATGTTACCAATCCACGTCAGTTCCTTCCCCAATGGTTATCTCATCCCCCAATACCCCAATAGTCATCTCCTTCTCAAAACTAAGTGTTGGTTTTTTTTTTCCTCTCTCTTTACTCTCTATCTCTTTACTTTCTCCATCTCTATTTCTCTCTTTACTAAGTGCTAGTTTCCCACAAAAGCTAATTTATGGGAGGTGAAAATGTTGAGAAGGTAAAATCACTTGGTTTTTGTCTGTCCCTCTCATTAATCAGGTATTTTGTGTAAAATTTGAGAAATCACTATTAAAGCTTAAGAGTAAGAAATATGAACTAAAGACTAATTGCAGGGAACTATATTGGGGCTAAAGACTAACTTTTTTATGATTATAGTGTAGCCTGCTGACGTGGACATGTGACGTGGCATTGCGACCTGAAGAAAACTGAGAAACCTATTCTCAAAATTCATGTACAACTCACTTGAGGGTATTTCATGGAGATCAAGTACAAATTAGACTTCAATGAGAGTTGACTTGTGGTTAAAGCCAATTTGGGGACCAGAAGTAAATATTCGCACAAAGTGGGGACTAAAAACAAATTCACGAAATGTAGGTTGGACCAAAGTCAAAAAATCCCAATAAATGAACATGCTACGACAATGCAAGTTTGGGGCCCGATAATGTAAGTCAATAGCCAGTAACGTATGTTTAGAGTTACGTCGCGACACAAGTCCTATTTACGGGGAGCACAAGCAAACTTTCGGCAAACACGATTTCTATTTACGGTGAATGCAAGTAAACCTCCGGCAACACATATTAATCACTGCGACGTACGTCCAATTTTTGATACTGTAGATCAGGTTACGGCGATGTAAATCTATCTCCAACAGCGCATGGTTAAGGAAAATTCCAGTTTGATCTCTTCCTTTTATTTAAAATAAAATTGGTTGGAATTTCAGTTTCTATATGTTTAAGGCAAGAAGAAATACCGATGAGTAATGTTAAAATTTTCTGAGATAGAGGGAGAGAAAAATCGGCGTCCATTTTTTTCGAGGGAAGAGACCTTGAATGTTTGATGCAGAGAGACCAAGAGAGGGCATTTTAAGAAAGAGAGAGAAAAAAAAGGTTAATTTAGTCTTAGAGAGAGAAAAAAAACTTAGATTTTTAGGATAAATTTACCGCCGAAAAATTCACCATGGGATGCGCCTTTAACATGTTTTCTGCTCCTCTAGTTACACATAGATGAGATGCATAAGTAAAAGGATAGTTGATTTTGTAAAATACCCGGCGTACCCATTTTTACAATGGCAGCGACTAAATGTGGGTAACGATTAGGGCTGCAACTTTTGTCCGAACTTTCGATTTTTTCTGAAATTCGATCCGATTTTTCCGATTTTGGAACCCAATTTTACAGTTCCAATTTCCGAAAATCCGATTTCCGATTTTTTCCGAAAAAATTCGGATCGGAATCGGATAGGCTTCTGTAATTCCGAAATTCCGATTTTTCCGAAAATAACCGATCCGATTTTTCCGAATAATATTATTCCGATTTTTCCGAAAATAACCGATCCGATTTTTCCGAATACTATTATTCCGATTTAGTCAGAATAACATATTCCGAATATATTCGAATCCAAAATATCAAAATAATTTATTCCGAAAATTTAAAATTTATTCGGATTTTTCGGAATATCCGAAATTTATTCTGAAAATTCCGAATTTTGTTCCGAATTCCGGAAATTCTGAAATTCCGAAAATTCCGAAAAATTTCAGATTCGGATTTATTTTGGCAGTTCCGAAAAAAATCGGATCGGATCGGAACAGGTTTTCTAGTTCCGAAAAAAATCAGAAAAATTCCGAACACCTCTATTTCCGATCCGATCCGATCCGAAAACAGGCCTAGTAACGATTTTCGTTCCCGCATGTATTTTACAAAGTCAACTCAACTTTAAGTTTCTCATCTCATCTATGCATAAGTAGAGAATCTCTACTGAATATCTCTTGTCCTCTTTCTCAAAATACTCTCTCTTGCCATCTCCCTTTATAGGACGATCCTCCATTAAACCTTGCACGGTATATCTCAATCATCTCTCTCTCTGTAATATATTTTAAATCGTGTTCCCTATCCATCCCATCTACACAATCTCCCTTTCTAAAGCGATCCTCCATTAAACCTTGCACGATATATCTCCATCATATCTCTCTCTCTATCTATCTATCTCTCTATGGGTAATATATTTTAAATCGTATTCCCTTCCCTTCCCATCCCATCCCATTTACACAAAATGGATGAAGACACATTTGATTTCGTACCAGAGACTAAAGAAGAAAACCTATGTTTTATGAACTAGGTAAATCAACTCTTACGCTACCGGCATTTTTGTTATACCGTTCCTTAACTCATACCATTATAACTCAAACATAATTTAACATCTTCCGAATATAAAATATACGCGTACGCAAGTTGTTTTGACATTGACATGTGTCTTGGTTACGTTATAGCTTTTGTTGACAATGGTGATTGAAATGGGACTTACAACAGACGTTAGTTTCTTCATCTGCGAACAATTTTGTTCTCACTTTTTTCAATGTTCTCCCGACACCATTCACTTCTTTTTCTTCTCCGAGGAACTCAGCCACTGTGCTAATATCATTCTCCCACTCCTTCAGGTTCTTCTTCTTCTTCTTCTTTGAGGAGCTCAGCCACTGTGTTGATATCCTTCTCCCCCTCCATCAAGTCCTTCTCTATTTCTTCTTACCTCTTCATTTTTTCCCCTTTAACTTGTTTTTCTTTTTTTTATTGGTAGTGCTCTCTTGAGAACCATATGTAGACACTACCTCAACCATACAAACCATAAGTTGTTGAAGATACTTATGTCAACTACTCAACCTCAACAATTTCTCAGCTACATCTTTCAGCTACTGGTACTTCAACGATAATAATATCATAAGGTTTGTATACGCAATTGTTTACTGAAATAATCATTATTTTAGGTCTGTTAACGTTCAGCATTACCTACCGAAAAGAATAGTTTTAAAAAAATAGGAACAATAAGCGAGTAGATACGATCTCATATGTATTTTCTCGGCGATGTCTCTCATGACATCAGTCACGTGGTAGCAACGTTTCTTATCTGCAACATTTTTTCATTAAAAATAGGCATGGACTAGTTAAAAACTTAATTTACAATAGATATTACAAGTTAAACTTAAACCCAATCCTAAAATTTAAGTCTATATCAATCTCTATCTCTCTAGTTGCAGGAGGTTGCGAGACAGACTCATTTCCAAGGATATCCACTGATCGGCGGGTGGCCTCCCTCTTAAAGCCTATCTATTTCTTTAATCATCTTGCAGATAGTGAAAATGCTTTTTGCAAATTTGATCTCACCTGAATAAGGTCCTGTAAATTCTTCAGCATCTGGCCTTTTGGAAAAGTATGATTTCTCCGTATCAGCTTCTTCGGTTCTTCGGCAATTTTCTTGCCTTTAAGATCATCAACAACCTCAATAGACAAATGTGGCGAGCGGTCCACGTCAGTGCAAGTACATTTAACTAAGCACTTGTTCCAAGTGCAATAGCATTTCTTAACCTCGACTTCGTCAAGCAATTTGAAAACCTGCCTATTATTCATTGACATTCTAGAGTTCTTCATCTTTTACTTTTTTTTTCTTTTTTTGCTCCCCCCTTATATATAAAAATCTTAACCATAAGTTGTTGAAAACAATTTTATCAACCAACTTCAAAAATTAAATCGTTTCCAACCATCTTCTTCGTTGCTTTCAACCATCTCAACAATTTATTGTTGAGTACTTAATGCTTATGTTAATAGCCACTTACTTAATGGTTCTTGCCATACGCTTACATATGTTCTTTACGACGTTGAGCTTAGATCATATAACTTACGTAAACGTATCTTGTTATGCGTTAACATCATCATTTTGTTACGTTTACCTTTGTTTTTATGCGCTACTGTATATTGGCCAAAATGTTAACTGACCCTTTTTGCCTGCTTTACTATAACAGGAAGGTATAAGTAACGCCCACACCCATGAAGATTATGAAGCCCATGGTATGGGAGATATAGAGTTAAAGAATTTTTAGTATTTTGAAGAAGAACCTTTGCTCCACGACTATAACGGTGAAGCCCAATACGATTATCCACATTTAGTATGTGAGCAGACTATTGTTGAGACTGAGTTGGTCAATGATTGTTTTGATTCTTCTGATTGTCACAATCGTCAGGACAACCTAGAACCCTTATCGTCGATTAAATGCGATTTCACCAAACAATTTACTACTACGCAGGTACTTTTCCTCGATATGTACATTCGATCCTCGTTGTTTCATTTTGCAGGATATGATATTAATATAAGGAACTTTTCTTTTTTGTTCAGGTCATTGATGATCAAGAAAAACTAAAGGCATGAGTACATGCATTCGGAAGGACGTTGGGGATCGTGACCGTAACCAGACACTCTTCAATGAACTTTCTTGTCTGGAAATTGGATGTGAGCAAAGAACAACATATCGTGATCATCGTAACAAACAATAATTGAGGAAGCGCAAGGCAGTGTAGTAAAGAGAAGGAAAGCTTGTACGGAACTGAAGAATTGTCCTTATAAGTTGAAGTGTAAGTTTGAAAACATAGAAGATATGCAGTGGGTTCTTAAGGTTTATTGTGGATGTCACAATCATAAACTGGCTGATAAGTTTGAAGGCCACGCTTTTACTGAAAGGCTTACAAAAGAGGAAATAGACCTAGCCACGGAGTTGTATCTAAATAATGCGTCACCACGAGAAATATTGGCTGCGATAAAAAAGAAATTTCCTTCGAATGCGAGTACAAAATGCATGATATACAACTTCATCAGGAAGCTAAACAAGTTGGAGATATACGAGAGGAATCAGATGCAAGAGTTGTTCAAGAAGTGTTGCGACCATAAGTATGGATGGTGGTTCACACAAGAGTTATTCGGAGGCAAAGTAGTTGCGAAAGATGTTATGTATTCTCATCCTTATGGCACCCAAACTAACAAGACGATTCCCAAATGTATTCAAGATGGATTGTACATACAAGACTAACTGTCAGAAGTAGTCTATGTTTGAGATTGTCGGTATGACTTCCACGTGGTATTTATGCACTATGTTCTCCAACCGATATGCAGATGAGAACATCTTTTGCCTCTACATTCATGAAACATGTGAAATGTGGGTATGAATTCAAATATTAACCCCTGACATTGATGACTAAATTAAAGAAAACTTACAAGAAGTATAGAAGCACTTTCTGCTTTAACATGCATATCAGGTTCAGACGGCTGCTCATTAGTAGTAATACCATCTAAATAATGAGATTCATCATCATTTGATTCATCATCATCCAGTACCATGCCTCATATTCTTCAGAACATTCCCACTCATCAAGGCAAAGATCCCTCTTACCAGAAAAATAGATTAAAGTCTATTAAAAGGGACGATTGAGTTCACGCTCAACATGATACTGCAATATATTCAAACCTCTCCTAGTTTCCTTAGGATCTGGCTGCAATCGCAGTCTTGGGATGTACTGTACACGACCCATTTGCCGTAAAACCCTCATTGGGTCAGAAGCTTCTATAATGTTAAAACATTAAAGTATACCACAATAGAATGTGATATCTTGAAGTTTCCTCAGACCAGATTGTTGAAGAGGCCAAAGAAAGAAGGTTACCTATTTTAGAATAAAAAGCTAAGTATTTATATACATAAACGTAAATGAAGACATATACCAACATAAAAGATAGGAAACATTGAAATAGCTAACGTTATGACTGATTAACGTCGCGTAGAAAATGTATAAACACACATACTTTATAGATGTCTACGGTAGCGTAAATCTTGACATACGTGTGACACAATGACGTAATACATGAGATAGGTCAGGGGTACAACGTAAGCAGTGAGTTACGCCACAGTCATTCAAAAAACAATTAAAATGGGACTAATCTTTTCCTTTACCAAAGAATCCAAGTGCCCTCGGTACTCTATCAATTCTTCTCTATGACTCTATCTGGACACTGGATCCCACCGACAAGAGTAAGGGTCACTGTCCTGGTACGTTGTATTTATAGAAGGTTTCATCCGATCATTGACAAGGTCATACTTATAAACCTATGCCTATAATTTAAGATTAGTGAGAATAAATCATATAAGCTAAATAAGATGTAAATGGATATACCTCAAGCAGCCCTAGAAAACCAGATATATGGCGATACAATTTACGTGATCCACACTTTAGCTGGCGATAAAGATGGGCTAAGGCAGCAGTACCCCAGGTATAACACTTGATCTTATTCATGTATCTAAGTGGCTCCAGGAATTTTAGCTGAATCACATTACCGCTCTTGTCGGCAAACAAACTACATCCAAAAGAATAAAGTAGGTACGCTCTGGCAACACGGTCCAACTTTAGTTCTGTTGATTCATCAGTGCATTTCTGCCCTTCAATGTTGAACTTTTGTACTAGTCATGTTAGTTAAAGACGACTAGAACCCTTCAATTCATCAATAAACTCTTTTTTGGTACCACCAAAAGCCTCTGCAGCCATCTCAGAGTAGTACTCAATTGCACCTTTCGTTTTCTTCTTGCCATCATCTTCCAACAATCTATCTTGAAAATCAAGTAGTATATATACCTGAAATAGGGATACAGATTAGAAAGTGCACATCATCTAACATGATGGTCATCTCCCCACAGGTCAAATGGAAAGTATTGGTCTATGACATCCACTTTTTCGTCCATGCATTGATAGCAATCTTGTTATTAGATTTTTATCACACATCAAATAAGCTACTCAACCCTGAGGAAATGATCCGTTCACGAAACTTTGAGCACCCTTCTCGCCAGTCCTATTCATACATGTTAACTACGTGTTGTTTAGGCAATATCATGTCGGGATCATCCCCAGCCCATATAGCATTAGCCATGTGATATCTTTAGCTAGTGAGAATAGTAGATCTTATAAGACCCCTAGGATATTTTTCAGTCTTAGTACCATCGCTATACATCTTCTCCAGAAGAATCACTGGCATTGAACACCAACACCGGTATTTCCTTGTTATCAATATCATTATTACCATCACCAGGTACAACACCATCAACGTTGCCCCCAACATTAGCCGCAACGTAGAAAATAAACTTGGCCATGTTATTCAGCAGGTTGGTCGAGTTGGGGAGCCAAGACTGGCCTTTGAACTTCAGACTCTCCTTCAATCTCATTAAGTACTTCCACCACTTCTGTCGCCATAGGTTCATCCTCTATTGGTTCAGTTTCCCATCACCAGAGACGACAATAACTTCTCCTTCCTTTGGTGTAACAAGATCCTCTTATGTTGTTTTTGCTTTCTTATCACGATAGCCAACAAGTTCTTCTACTTCCATTTGTACAACAAAATCCGTTTCTAAGGGATTTGTTTGCCCATCATCAGAGCCAACAAGTACTTCTCCTACCAATGGTATAACAGAATCCTCTTATGTTATTTTTGCTTGCTCCTCATGAGAACCAATAAAATCTTCTACTTCTATTAGTGCAACATGAGGCTCTTCTAAGGGTTTTGTTTGCCCATCACCAGAGCCAACAAGTACTTCTCCTTTGTTTCTTGCAACCGATTCATCTTCTGTTGATTTTGGTTGATCGTCAAAGTCTACAAGTTCATTTTGAACATCCATCATTTGAGCCTCTACTATAATTTTTGCGAGGTCAATAACTATAGCATCCTTACCCAATAGTTAATCAAATTCTGGAGGTGGGATAGTAACTACTTTTCTGGTTCTTCTAATCTTCCTTGGAAAAAGCAGTGTCTTCTCATTCCTATTGGAAACATGGTCATCAAACCTTACACCCAATTTATCTTTGAAGGTCAGATAATATAATAGCCTTTCTCTGGTGCCATTTTTGCCAATACCCTTTTCTCCGGCATCATCACCAGACAACTCTTCTTCATCACCAGAATAGTTTTCCCCTAGTTTACTATTGATTGCTAATTTTACAGTTTCTTCATTTTTGCTTTGAGCTTTGGTTTTTATAGGAAAACTGCTGGGTTATGGCTCAAAAATAGAGGAAGTTGTTCGAACGAGACTTAAGTCGCTCTAACAAAAACCACATTATTTGTTTTGTAAGTTCATTTTAAAGGGGACATATTCCAAGGCGACAGTTTGTATCGTGATGCGTACTTTGCTGATGACCTAATATAAAGTCTATAAATATAGAGTATGAGTTAAAAGCCTCTAAACAGTGAGTAAAAAAAGTTAAAGAGAGAAAAGGGAAAAATATAGGGTTTTACTCTAGAGAGATTTTTTGGGTTTTCTTTCAAGGGTTTCTTGCTGAGGATTATTTGTAAGGGTAGATGTGAGATAGAGTAATCTCTGGAACTTCTTGTAATCCTAATTGATAATAGATTCGTCGTGCTTGTCGGGGGTAGTTTTGATTCTTTTGGGTTTCTACCTAAATTTTAACCTTGTGTATGTGCTTAATATTGTATTGATTAAGTTCTCTGTACTTAGAGTTAGATCTTCAGTTCTTGCGCAATCATATTGTGCTTCTGTATTGTGATTTACCCCTTGGTTTCCTAATAATTGGTATCAGAGTGAGGTTTGGGGCAAGTAGAGAGCAAGATGGGAGGATCTAAGTACTTTAACGTGATCAAATTTAATGTAGAAAAGTTCGATGGGAAGATTAATTTTAGATTGTGGTAAATACAAGTTTAAGATATCTTGATTCAAGGTGAGTTACGCAGTGCACTGAAAGGGAAGCATATACCTAAAACTCTGGTTGAAGGTATAACAACCCAGAAAGTAGATGACGATGAAGAAGACTGGGAAGATTTGGATTCAAGGGCTGGGAACATGATTTGCCTTTGTCTCGTTAAAAACATTTTGGCAAATGTGGTTGAAGAGATGATCGCAAAGGGTCTTTGGGAAAAGCTAGAAAGTTTGTACCAAACAAAGATTCTTTCAAATCACTTATACCTCAAAGAACAGTTTCATACGCTTCGGATGGATGAGGGTACGAGCGTTGGTGATCACCTAGGTTCTTTGAACGGGATCGTTTCAGAATTGGAATCGATCGAAGTTAAAGTTGAAAATGAAGATAAGGCGTTTCAACTCATATGGTATTTTCCTTTTACCTTCAAGTATCTTCACCTACGCTGGTGTATGGGAAGGAAACTTTAAGTTTTGAGGAGGTTACAAGTACGTTTCTTTCTGGAGAGAGAAGGCTTAAGGGTAGTGAATCCTCTGTCGAAAACTCGGCGATGGTGGTTAGTGGGAAGAGAAGCTTTAATAAGTTCATAAAAGGAACTTGCTGGGGCTGTAGTCAATCGGGTCATTATAAATCTTATTGCAATGCTGGGAAAGGTAAAAGAAGAAGTTTGGTAAAGGGTTCCTAAAGTGGCATTAACAAACTTGTGATAGTTACTGGTAACGATGGTGATGAGGCGCTCCTCGTAGAGGCCGCTGATGGTTCTCACCACGATAGATGATGGATATTTGATAGTGGGGCTACATTGCATGTATGCGTACACAAGGCATGGTTCGACAAATATGCAAGGTGCGAGGGTAACAAATTTGTGTCAACGAGCGATGGCTCTCGAAGGCCAATTTTGGGAGTTGGTGATATTTAAGTGAGGATGTTTGATGGGCGCATCGTAGTTCTTCATGATGCTCGACATGTGTCGAGTATGACTCATAATCTAATTTCACATTCCAAATTAGAAAATGAGGGCTACAATTACTTCAGGCGAGATGGAGTAATGAAAGTTTATTGGAAGTCTTCTTTGATCATGAAGGGAGTTCTTAGCGGGAACTTGTATGCATTGGTTAGCAAATTAGTGGGTAGAGATGTGAAGGTTGTATGTACTGATAGAGCTATGGAGATTTCTTGAAAGGGGAATTTAGTTCAAGGTGGAGTAATGGCACGGTCTACAAAGAAGATCAAAAAATGGGTTCCAATTGGTGGGTCTAGGAAAAACCTAGATTTGTGTAATTCTCTTAATTGAGAAGTTTCCCATAGGGGCAACGCGACATGGATACACGACGAATACAGCAGAAGAAATGGATTTTTTGCCGAGGTGGAGATTATTGGGTTACGGCTCAAAAATAAAGGAAGTCGTTCGAACGAAAACTACGTTATTTGTTTTGTAAGTTCTTATTGAAGGGGACATATTCCAAGGCAATGGTTTATCTCGTAATGCGTACTTTGCTGATGACCTAATAAAAAGTATAAATGTAGAATGTGAGTTAAAAACCTCTATACAGTGAGAGAAAAATGTTAGAGAAAGAAAATAGAGAAATCTAAGGTTTTACTTTGGAGAGATTTCTTGGGCTTTCTTTATGGGGTTTCTTGCTGGGGATTATCTGTAAGCGTAGATGTGAGATAGAGTGATCTCTAGAACTTCTTGTAACCCTGTAACCCTAATTGATAATAGATTCGTTGTGCTTGTCGAGGGTGGTTTTGATCCATTTGGGTTTCCACCTAAATTTAAACCTTGTGTATGTGTTTATTGGTTTGAAAGAATTTTCTGTGCTTAGAGTTAGATCTTCAATTCTTGCTCAATCATATTGTGCTTCCGTGTTGCAATTTTCCCCATTGGTTTCCTAACAAAAACAACCTATTATAACGCTAACGTTAATCAAGTTAAAGACACCGTATGAACAAACATACAACTAATGTGTAAAAATATTAACATTAGTAAGATAACGTATAAAACTATATACGACCTCGTATCCGCAACGACAGATTGAGGTAATACATTTCAAATGTGAAAAGATCCGACCTATGCTTGCGTACAAAATCCAGTTACGCTAACGTATAAGACTTACCGTCCTCCATGATAAACCTTTAAAATTGGAATTCAAAAATTAAAATTTATCATTTTCCATGCTTGGAGTAATGCTTTGAGAGGGGTTTTCTTCAGCCTTCTTCTTTGGATTATCACTTTGATTTCCTTACTGTAATGGTTTGAAACTTATCGTATCGGACCTAAGTTGAAAATTCAGAGGAGAGAGAGATAAAGAAAGAATCTAGTCGGGGCAAATGTTAAGTGAGATCTGTAGTAACCAATCTCAACTATACATGGGTCAAGGAAAAATAGGGCCGTGCGTACGTCTCAAAAATATTGTGCACGTGGGCTATGGTTAAGCTAAATACCCGTGTTTTTAACAATATCTTCATTTCATGAAATATCTAAACTACCATCTTCAACTCTTCTCAATATAACTCAACAGGTACTCATCTCTCTTATTCCCTTCTTTGTTGTGATAATATCTCCCTTTTATTTGCCTCTATTGTTTTATCTCATCTATGTTGAATTTACTCATCATCTTTCATGTAAACCATCAATCAATATTGTTAAAAATCTACAATATCCGAAAAACCCTGGATTTTTTGTATTAGATCATTTGATAGTTGAGAAAATAGGATTACAAGTAATGGGCTACTTTTGTTAGTCCATCATCTTCAATTTTAGGTATAACTTTAGGTTACTGAATCGTTTAACTATCATGTATAGGCTTTTCTTCTATTTCTTTAGTATTCATAAATTGTGTTTCTACCATTATTATTAGAGAAATTGTTTGTACAGCGAGGGTCTAAAGTGGGTTCAAAATTACATTTGATACCCTATACTTTTAAAAACTACCACAATACCCTATTTTCATAGTTTATTCTCTTTTGATACCTGAAATTCATAAATACCAAAACTATTTTTTTATAATATCTCTAATATCTCTAACTTTTAGGACCATATCCCCATACCTATAGCTTTAAGTTCCCCAAATAATACTCTTATGCTTACTAGTGTTATTGCTTGTAATGCTTCTATCTAGTAAAGGTAGGATGGACAAGGATTAAGGAAAAAATGAAGTTGGCTTTTGTGAAAATTGTTAAATGTTGTGTAGTACCAAAACCATACCGGTCTAATGCTTTTAAACTGGCCTCACTTGCTTATTTGATTCTAAATATTAGCAATCCCGCGCGCCTAACTAGTGTCGTGATGGCGAGGCCAATGACATTAAAGAAAACTACATTTTCTAGATTCTCAAAAGATCAAAACTTCTTATTTACAAGATCAAGTATTTCTAAGTCGAGAGATCACTTGTAATAAGATATCCGCCTCAAGCAATAAAAGTCACTGTTACAAAAGCCCTCACCTCGAGGTCACGATTTTTTTACCTATTCAGAGGTTTTCCACGCTAAATCACCTGTGTCATTTCTTATTTCATGAGCTCGAATGTCAGTTAGCTTTTGACTAAGAGCTTCGTGAGAAGGAGCTCGAAGCCGAGTGGCAAGCTCGTTTGGCAGAGTTCAAAAGACAAGAAGACTAGATGACAACCATGTAGGCTGCCTTATAAGCTCTGCAAAACACTCAGGTTCCTCCAACAAGAGATCTTGATCAATTATCAGAAACCTCACGGGTTTCTACGTGGGACCTCGAGGAGCAACCAGCAAAGTTATTTCAAAAAATATTCAGCATGAACCTCAGTCTTCCATTCATTTAGGCGGTGAAGTTCAGTCTGAGATCTGCCGAGGTCACCGATTTTCCATATGTCAAGAGGAAGAAGGGCGACCTCAACCTTAAGTTTCTGCATGTGATCGTTTGAGTGAAGGGACCGGTACTCACAATCGTCAACCTCCTTGTCAAGCCACTCAACCGACACGTCAATATGTTACGCAAAAGCATATGGACCAGCGTATCAAGGAGTTGATCAAAGCACAAGTTTTGGGCACTACAGATGACCTTACCAAGTTACAAGGAAGTCTATTTGCCAAAGAACTATTTAATATGGAAACACCGAAAGGTTTCCATACTCTGAAAATTTGCAAATACAAGGCCACAGATCTAAAGGATCACATTCAACAATACCGTGATTCATTGGGGTTATATTCCAACCTCAACCACATCGTCTGCCGTTTATTTGTAACAAGTCTACAGGAAGAACCGCTCAGGTGGTTTAACTATTTACCTGAAGGCTCCTTACACACATTCGACCAGCTGCTGAAACAATTTATCAAGACGTATGCTTATAGAAGAGACAAAGAGGAGAAATTATATTCTCTTATCAATCTTAAACAGTCACACGGAGAGAAGATTGAGGAATTTGCGAAGATGTTTATGGAGCTCGGGCGTAAAGTAGACAATCTCGATCAGAAAATAGTTGTTACTATTTTTACCAACGCGCTCCAACCCGACTGCAAGGCCAAGGAACACCTCTTTCTCAACAAACCTGCGACCTTGGAAGATATGATCACTAAGGTCAATAGTTATGTCGACCTGGAAAGGATAATGTCCGAAAGGTATAAATCTACTAAATCCGTCCTAACCACGATAGGTCCATCAACCGATCGAAGCACTGAACCAAAGGAGGATCAGGGTGATAAAAAACGCTCTGAAGGAAACACTGGTAACCCTTAGAAGGGCAATACACTACCCAAACCGGTCCTCCCAAGGATCAATGTTCAAATCTCTACAATTTTTCCAATCCTCTCTAAGGATAAACTTAACCGTCTCTCTCAACCATTGGAACCAATTGAGAATCGCCCGTACTGCATACATCATAAGGTAAACCATCATCCTACTGACAATTGTTATGCTTTACAGAGGTTGCTTGAATTTATTTTCAAAGAGGGACAATGTTTGAATACATTATCAATCTGGAATCATACAAGGATGGCAGCTATAAGAAGCAGGTTGAAGTCATCCAGGTCGAAGATCAGGCTGAGGAGAAATATTTCTACCATATGCACCGCAACAACATAATCGAAATCCATCAAATCATTAACTCTTGTTGATTCAAGCGCAGGAGACTGTCAGAATGCTACGATCTTACACCTCAAGACAAAGAAGCCAAGCTTCTGTCTGAGTCGAGCAATCGCCGGCTTGGGATCTCATTCGAAGATTGCGACATTAGTCATGTAAAATTTTTACATCATGATGCATTAGTCATAATGCTCAAGATGAAGAAGTTTGCCATGCACATAATGATGATTGATACTGAAAGTAATATTGAGATTATCTTTTGGAGCACTATCGACTAAATTGGATTTGCTCTAAAGAAAAGCGAGTAGGCAAGATCGTCTTACCTATTACCGTAGGATCAGCCACCATCGACGTCATCTTCTACGTAATCAACGCCAAATCTCATTATCTTGGGATTATGGGCCGCTGCTGAATTCACAACATGGAAGCAATCGCTTCCACCTATCATCTAACACTCTACTTCAAACACAATAATGGTATCTATGAAATCAAGGGTAGTCAAAAGCTTTCTCGATCTTGCGAAAATACCATCTCAACAATTTTAGATACCTCAGACAGACATGCTGCATATCAATTATAGAAAGCTGACCACCTCGATGATTAGCATTCCACAGAAGAGCCTATAGAATATGTTAACATTGATGGACCTAGCAGAGGTACTTTCATCGGTACTAACCTGGTTCAGCATGATAAAGATGCTCTCATAAAGTTCTTGCGACTGAATCGAGACGTTTTTGCGTGGACTTTCGAAAAGATGTCTGGGGTCGATCCGGCCAAGGCATGTCACAAATTGGCCATCAACATCAACGTCACAGTGGTCAAACAAAAATAACGACAACTATCACCTCGACTATGAAATGAAGTTAACATGGAGATTGAGAAATTGATAAAAGCGGAATTCATTCGAGAAGCCAAATATCCAAATTGGATATCCAACATCGTCGCTGTCCCAATGAAGAATGGAAAAGTCTGAGTTTGCGTAGATTTCAAAGATCTAAACAAATATACTCCAAAGGATAGTTTTCCTCTTCCCAATATTTATTAAATTCTTGATTCCATAGCAGGTCACGAACTCTTATCCATGATGGACACTGCTTATGGATATAATCAGATTCTACTCTTGGAAGAAGATCAAGAAAATACTACTTTCATCACTGAAAGAGAACTTTACTTCTACAAATTTAAGCCATTTGGAAGATTTCTCGACTATCTCATCAGCAAAAAAGGGATTGAGCCCGATCCAGATCAAATCCAGGCTCTACTCAACATGCCATCTCCAACTACAACGAAAGACGTTCAGAAACTTACTGACAAGATTGCCGCTATAAATCAATTCATTTCAAAATCTTCAGACCGCTGTTGTTGGTTGTTCCTACTATTCTACGGTTGTACCAAACGAAGAAAAGTTTAGCCAAATGCAGAAGTCTAATGGACATCAAAATGCGAAACAACTTTTTAGGATCTCAAAACCTATTTGGGGAGGTCTCCAATAATAAGTACCCCAATAGATAATGAGGAACTGATTATCTACCTTGCAGTTACAGATACTTCAAATAACTCAGTTCTTATTCGACTTGAAGGAAAAATCAAGAAACCAGTCTACTTCATCAGCAAAGCCCTCACTCTAGCGGAAATGAGCTATTTTAAAATTGAGAGACTTCTTCTAACTCTTATTTATACTTCACAGAAACTAAAATACTACTTCCAAGCTCATTCAGTCAAAGTCATGACGAACTACCCACTTTGAGAGGTTTTGTCCAAAAAAGAAAAATTAAGGAGAGTGCAACAATGGTCAGTCAGTTTGAGAGAACATAATATCAAGTTCGAACAATGTCATTTCAAAAAGGGTCAGGTCATTGCCAATTTTCTCACGGATTTTCCTGTAGAAGATCCTGAGTGGGAGGAGCACGATCCTGGCCTTGCAGAGGAACTTATAGATGATCCACCCCCTAAAACATTTAACGAGCGAGATTAATGGTACATATAGATCAACAAGACCCGCATGGTAAGGAATTTGAATCGTATTGATTACCTCTTCCAACGACAGGATAAATAAATCAATCCGCTTGGATTTTAAAGCCTCCAACAATGATACCGAATATGAAGCTCTCATTCATGGACTAGGTCTCGCACTTGAGCTCAGTATCCCAGAACTCTCAGTTTACACAGATTCACTACTCATCGTCCACCATTACTTTAAGCAATACAAGAAGAATAACAAGATGATCAAAAAATGCAGCCCTCGTTGTAGATAGGATGAAGCAAGTTTGCGGCAAGCAACTCTCGATTATCTTCTTCGAGGTGAAAATAGACTCGCCGATTCCTTGGCATTTCTAACCAGAGTCTTGGGAACAGAAGCTCGATATCTCCAGATTAAAGTAATTTTAACCCCCAACATTAATTGTAGTTTTGTATGCATGATCAACACTAGGGCGATAAAGGGGAAGATAACAATTGGTAAAAGCCCTTCCTAGACTACCTCGGTATCTACAATAAATGTAAAGGACCACTTCCAGCAGATCCAAAGGAGTGCCAATAGCTTATCCACAACTCAAAGTACTATACAAATTAAAATGGTTCTTTATACCGCCGTTCAGTCACGGGGCCTTACCTAAAGTATCTCTCCACAAAGAAAGCGGACGAGATGCTCCGTGATTTGCATGAAGGGACTTGTGGCTCTCATGCTGCAGGTCTATTACTCACAAATAAGGCCATTACACAAGGAGTATTCTGGCCGGGCATCCGGAAGCAAGCAGGAGAGTACTCATGCAAATGTAATACATGTCAACGACATGGACAGATGAAATGCTCCCCAGCGCTCGAACTACATGCAAGTAAGGTGCTTTGGCCATTCAAAAGATGGGTGTTCGATCTTGTCGGCGAATTTACTAATTCCCCAGGTAACTGCCAATACCTACTCATAGCTACAAATTATTTTTCAAAATAGATAGAGGCAGTTCCACTCTGTTAAACCAGAGAAGAAGAGGTCATATCTTTTATATGAGAACACATCATTACTCAGTTTGGATGCCCTCACCTAATTTGTATCAATAATGGGCCACAATTCGTTGGAGAAAAAGTTATAGCTTTCCTCAACAAACACAATATCATCCACTCACCATCCAATCCCTATTACCCTCAAGGCAATGGCCAAGCCTAAATCACCAACAAAACCATCGTGGATGGACTAAAAAAAGGCTTCACTCTCAGAAAAAAGGGAACTGGGTTCGAGAACTTCCTCATGTCTTATGGGCATAATATACTACTCTACGTCAATCAACAGGCTGCACCCCATTCCTCCTTGCCTATAGGACTAAAGCTGTTATTCCCTCAGAATACCATTATCCAGTCAGAGATCATGAGCTCACTAACAAAGAAAATAAGGTCAAATTGGCCTACAACCTTAATTGAATCGATGAGACCAGGGAACGTGCTATTGCTAACCTAGGTCGATATCACCATATGTTGGCCAGTTCGTACAACAGACAAGCCAGAAACTATACTTTTCAAATTGACAATCTCGTCCTCAGAAAAATCCCTTAACACAGAAAAGAGCCTCATGCTGGGAAACTAGCAGAAAATTGGGAAGGTCAATTCATTATCACAGATCTCATAGGCCTGGGATCATATTACCGCATGACAAAAGAGGGAGTCCACACCTTAAATCTTTAGAATACTAGGTGTCTGAAACGGTACTATCGTTAAGTCCCTTACTACTCCATTCTGAATTCTCACTTTTTATATTCCAAAAGTAAGATTTTCATCTCCATCAATGTACATCATTTTCTATTCAATGAAAACTTCTAATTTTTTCCCACACAACTCTCTACTTACGTAGACAATACATAGATTAAAGTATAGGTTAAACTAGCTTTCAATCGACCTCTATACCGGTTAAAGCAAGGATAATACTTGATTTGATTGACTCTACTATACTCCAAGATTAAAATTAAGGTAATACTAGTATTCAATCGAGAAATTCTACCAGATATAAGATAAAGTAAAGGTTAAACTAGCTTTCATCTCACTTAATATGGCTGCGATATTATACCGGTTAAAGTAAGGATTACACTTGATTTGACCGACTCTACTATACTCCAAGATTAAAATAAAGGTAATACTAGCTTTTAATCGAGGAACTCTACCAGACATAAGATAAAACAAAGGTAAAACTAGCTTTTATCTCACTCAATATAGCTGCGACATTACAATTCTGCGATTAAAATAAAGGTAATACTAGTTTTTTCAATCAAAGAATTCTACCATAAATAAGATAAAGCAAAGGTAAAACTATATTTCATCTCACTCAATATGGCTGCGACATTACTATTCTGCGATTAAAACGAAGGTAATACTAGTTTTTAATCAAATAACTCTACCAGACATAAGATAAAGCAAAGGTAAAACTAGCTTTCATCTTACTCAATATGGCTGCGACATTATTATTCTGTGATTAAAATGAATGTAATACTAGTTTTTAATCAAAGAACTCTACCGGACATAAGATAAAACAAAGGTAAAACTAACTTTCATCTCACTCAATATGGTAACGACATTACTATTCTACGATTAAAATGAAGGTAATATTAGTTTTCAATCAAAGAACTATACCAGATATAAGATAAAGCAAAGGTAAAACTAGCTTTCAACTCTTAATATGTCTGCACAGATACTTTTTTCAGGTTACATATATAACTGCTACAATAGATTCTTTTTTGTTGTTATGAGGTCAGACACGCTTTCCCCTACAACAAGAGGATGACCAGCCATAAATTCTTGAGCTCGAGAAGTTATAACAATCCTGCTTTATTCTACGAATTCAGCAGGTCAAGATCCAAGTTCTGTTTCATGGAGTTCATACAATTTCCTCGATCTATATCAACTTTGCAAATACATCCCCTTTTTGACAAATAGTCATGCAAGGTACCTCTCTCTAACTCAAGCCTTTTACCTCCACTACAAAATAGGCGATCACCACCATTATCAATTTTGAGTATGATGCCTTGGGCATGAGTGCCTTAGAAAAAAAAAATCTCGCCATCTAAAGGCGATTATGCAACCTATTATACCATTCTTCTTGCCATTTTATTTTACTATTTATTCGAGCCGTAAACGCAATGTTCTCTTCCGCCTTCTTATCATCTTTAACTGAATCAGCCTGATTAATCGCCCTCAAATCCGCCACCTGAGAACGAAGTTCCTCAAGCTTCCTATTTAAATCTTACCCAGCCAGAGACTTCTTTAACAACTAATCTTGTTTCTTAATCAAAATCTCCTTTCCTCTGATATTCCACTCCAACCCTTGTTCCCTGGTAAGAGCAGCGTCCAACTTACTTTGGCACTCCCTTAACCGCTCATTTCCTTTTTACACATGACTTTGAGTTCGAGCTACAATTCCTTCCAGCTCTCTTATTCGAGTTGATAGGCTAACTACATCCCCTTGAACAAGGGAAACCTTTCCATCACTTTTATTCTTCCTCGGGCGTTCTCCAACCTCGGCGTTTCTAGCACGCAAATTAGCCTACGCCAATTTGGTCTTCAATTGTGCCACCCTTCCATTCAACTCATCGAACTTCCATTGCACCATCTGAAACTCCATATCCTTAGTAAGTAAGGTTGTATTCAACTGCTCAACAGTAACTTCAGAAGTAGATAGGTCATCTCGAGCATTCTTCAGCTCAATATCTTTCTTGACAAATTTCTTCTTCAATCACTCTAGCTCGTTTCTGGTATTCACTAGATTAGCTCGAGTTTGCCTCTGATTCATTTTGATGATCATTTGGTCTTTTAGACTGGCCACAAAATAACTTAACCTTTCCTCTAATTTTTGTAATGCATGTATAGAGTATCAAGCCATGCCAGCATCCCTACTCTTTGCCATCAGCGCATCATTCTGGCTTTTAAGCTTCACTGTATTTTCTTTCATCTCTGCGAGCTCTTTTTGCCATTAACTAATTTCGACATCCTTCTCCTCGATCTTTCAAGCAAGGTCATCAGCAGTTTGGGTTGCCTTAACAAACTTAAAGTGTACCTTTACATGTTGATCTTCTCTGTCTTCATTCACCTCTCTCATCCTATCAAACTCCTCCACAAATTCTTGGTTAGATTGGCGTATCTCATCTTTGTGAAAGCGAGCTGACTCCAATTCGACCTGCACATCACATATACAATATATTAAGCTCGATTAAGGACATTCACTCAATACATACATCTTATTTCTAACAAAATTTCAATTTTTTGACGTCTACTATGTGAAACTACTTCTGAGGTTAAAGTTGAAGTACAATCTTAGTTGGACGAACAATAATACATACTTCCAAGTCAAAGGTATACATTCTCTATATTCTAATTTGTCAATATCCTACTATTTTCTATACACCATGGAGTGTCATTGCCTATAAACTGATCGCAAGTTTTTGGTCTGTCCCTATACTCTACTTTTGCTTTGTAGCTCTAGACTAATGAAGCATACAAGTCAAATATTTCTTACTTTTTTCTATCATGTAGTTGCGCTTGCAAAGACAATAGGGACGCTAAGGAGTCTCTCTCCTTAACGAGCTCAGTCTCTAAATCTTTTATTCTGAGGTATATTTCCTTACGTTCCTATAACAAGGCTTGCAAAAACATCTTAGCCTGCAGAAATCTATCCAACAAACAATATTCTAACAGATTATAGCATTCCAAACCATTCATACAATCACAGAGCAACATTCTACTCTACCTTCTCGTTTTCTCCTCTAGACGCTCATTGTCATCCCCCTGGTTGTCTCCCACCGTTTGGGAAGAGACACCATCCAATCCGTCTGCAACTCCAACATCAACATCTTCCACCTCATCATCTTCCTCCTCCTCAACATAGGTATCATCCATAATGGCATTCATCTCATCTTCGGAATGCCTCTTTGTTATAAGGTGGCGCCCAAGTCGGTCGCGCTTAATTGCCACCTCCTTCATATTCCTTCTCGCTTCCGCTGAAAGATCGTTAATTTCTACCTCTTGAGAAGCCTTCAGCCTCCAACCACTTCCCTCTTTAATCAAGTCAGCTTGCAGTCGAGCTACCTTCATCTCAAGCTCGACCTTTCCCTTCTTCAGCTCAGTTTTCTCCTCCTCGACCCTGAGGCATATCCCTTTCATCAAACAAGCAACCTGCAAAAAAAGTAACATCGACCTCATTTTTAGCTCTAATCATGATACAGAAGTCATCACATATTCAAACAAATGAACTTACCATTTTTCTCATCTCCTCCTCCCTATTGAGAGTTGCGAGCCTTGCTCTTTCCTCTACCCCTTTCTGCTCATCGCCTACAACAGGTCGATCCTCTATGACCTTCACCCCTATTAGATCAGAAGGCTTTACCCTTCTCTTTTTCACCTCTCCTACGACCTCACAACTTCCTGTAGTTCCTGAGGTTAAACCACGCTTAAACATCTTCTTCTTTGGAAATGTTCTACCTATCTTGCTCGACGTAGTAGACTTTGACACACCCGCGAAGTCCACTCCAGAGGCCTTGGGCAAGATCACTCGTATCTTCCCATCAGTTTTCCTCCTCTTGTTGCCCTCAACGCCCGCCATTAGCCTCGTCGATTGATACTCTTAAACTTTCTCAGACCGTCTGTTAGCACGTTTCTTTCTGCTAATATCGAGTTCTTTCAGCATAGCCTCGAGTTCTGTCCCTTCCTGAGTAACAATAGATTCCTTCCTCGTCACCCTTGGTTGAGGACCTGTCAGTCAACAATATATTATCATCAGTAGAGCAACATACAGTTTCAACATATCAATCTTATACATTATACATTGTCATACTTACTTTGTTTTACAGTTCTACGCAGAAGTTCCATGGGTTCTTCATCATCTCTCTGGAGGAAATCACCCTTCACCCATATCACATTATCATTCCATGGTCGACCTGCTGAGTTCAGATCGAAGAAACGAGGCCGAGTCGAACTCATAAAAAAATATGCCCCTCCACTTGCAAAAAAGATTTTTACCCCATAAAACTGTAAGATATCCTCAGGTGATATCCTTCTCTCAATCACAACCTCCACCCACAACTTGTTCAGAAATTCATAAACATTTATCACCTACCACATGTTCCCATTCAACTGAACTTGACATGCCTCGATGATGTTCATAATTCCTTTCACCAAATTGTTAATGGGAAGACTCAACCCGTACTCCAACTGAGATAGGTTACACAAAAAACCCTCCGCCAGGTCACTCTAGACATTTCTGCCAAAATACTCCAACGGGATCGATTCGTCTAAACCTCTATCTCATTTCTCCCTCTCTAAGTCAGCCAATATAAAGAAATATTCTTCTCTAATTGCTACAATACAACTCCTAAAATGCCTGCTGGCATGATCTACACTACTACCCTATCTCCCCCCTACAGAAGCTTTGGATTTACAAAACTCTTTGAATACATCAGAATTTGGAGGATAGGTTACCAATCTTCCAGGGATATTTGGAAATTGATCAACCCCTACTTCTTCCTACCTATCAAATATTACAATCTCGGACTCTGCCAATTGACCAGAAGTCGATGCCTCATTAATAAGAAAATTTTCTATATCAACTACAAATCTACGAAGAAGGTTTAATCCTACACGAACACTCCTCACGATTGACCTACATACAGGTCTAGGTACCCATTATTATCTTTTACATGTACATCACCTACATATATATATATATATCAGCCATTATTATCTTTTCATGATTCTCCATATCAAGGCTATATATGCCAAAAACATTTAAATAATTTTGCAACAAACAAGCGTACTTTGCCACAGTCCTCGGTACATGTACTATTTATATAACCCCAATATTTAATGTGTAGGTAAATTTCCCCAAGCGTCATCATTCGATAGATACGGAACTCTCAAAAACCTAACCGTCGCATACATCAATATTCCCATCAACATTCAATGCCAAACATCCCCCCATAATACGCATATTTTCTATGCAGTCAAATCCACATCATTACTTCCTTCATTTTTAAACTTCCTACCCAAATACCCATATATCCATAAATTCTTTCTCAACCAAAGCCACCTGCGACTTCAGTTGCGAGGGGGTAATTGTAGGGGCCTATCCCTCGATCTAACCCAAATTGAGCTATTCCAGTTCAAACTGCCTCCATGTCAGACGCACACATTGTACATGTAACATCAGTAGTCAATATCAACACCTACTCCATGAACTGATGAAGAACATCGGTCGAGCTCAAACAAAAAATATAAACAAGTCAAAGATACATATCTCTTACGAACTCAGCAATTACTTAGTCAACCGCTACTAACCACATTGTTCATAGAACGTGCTTCAGCACGATAAAAAACTGCGAAGAAGGCCTATATAAAGAAAATGTTCCAGAAGAGACAAGGACCAGAAAAATATATAAGAAATCACCAAGAAAACTATACTTTCAAGATTCTCAAAAGATTAAAACTTCTTATTTACAAGATCAAGTATTTCTAAGTCGAGAGATCACTTGCAATAAGATATCCGCCTTAAGCAATAAAAGTTACTATTACAAAAACCCTTAACTCGAGGTCGTGGTTTTTTTACCTATTCAAAGTTTTTCCACGCTAAATCACTTTTGTCATTTCTTATTTCATGTTAGTTTTGTCATAGGAACATTGGTGTAAGAGCTAATTCAAATTCATCTCGAACTTACGGAATTGGGCCATTACAATGGTCATAGTAGAGTCCATGTCCAATAGGCAATTTATTGAAAATGATCAAAGTCAATGTATGGCCTTTTTGGAGGATATTGTAAAGAAAATTCAATAATGGGGTATGGTTCGACCTACCACTGGTAATAACGGAATATATCAGGTTGCTTCACATCTTATACCTGAGATAACTTTACTATGTAAAAGGCTAGATGAACTTTAAATGATCAAAGAGGGTGGACCATCGACTTATTCATATGTTAATCATGCCACCACTTCAGTTTGTATTATCTGTGATAGATTGGAACATGAAGTCAACAATTATCCTCAGGTTAGAGAATTTAAGGAGGCTAGGATAGAGCAAGACAATTCTATGTACAACAAGACCAATGAGCCCTACCATTACCAAATTTATAATCAGGTATGGAAGAACACTACCAACCTAACTTGGGGAAAAAGGCCGAACCAAGGGGTTCATCTTCAAATTAACCGCCCCAGTTTCAAAATCCTTCATATGTCCCACATCATAATAGGAATCGAGGAGTCTATTCAGTCCTTTATAGAATAGAGTCTGAAAAAAATACTTCTATTACCCAGGCTATTGTATCCAATTCTCAATCCATTGCAAGATTAGAGACCCAAATAGGATAGCTTACTACCCAATTAACCAATATGGAGAAATGAAGTTTTCCAAGACAAATCAATCCAAATCCAAGAAATGATCAAAGGAATAAGTTTCAGAAGCATTCTAACATCATTCGAACACTCCCAAAATGCAAGGTTGTTCCATGTTACAGCCCTTATGATATTCTTAGTGACCCCACCTTTGATTTAGATGAAAGCTCAGAGTAAGCCCATGCTATTCAAACTCTGAGAAGTGGCAGAAATGTGGACAACAAAGTTATAATTTTTAAACCTAGAGAAAACCATCTATCCAAAGCTCCTCAGGATGCCCCTAAGAATAAAGAAGAGACAAAGAAAGTCTCTAAGAAAATAAGTGAGAAAGGAAGTGAACCCATTAGTTCTATGATTACACCTGCCCTTTTTCCTCAAAGGCTTGTACCCACTAAGAAGGGAAACAATTTCAATAAGATAATGGAAACTTTCTAGAATGTGAAAATTAATATTCTACTTCTTGACGCTATTCACAAAGTTCCCTCGTATGCAAAATGCCTTAAGGATTTGTGTACAGTCAATCGCCACATAAGTGTACACAAGAATACATTTTCCATAAATGCAAGTGAGAGTTCCATCCTTCTTCATGCTAATGTTAGTCAGGTTGCCAGAGGAATTATACCTAAGTTCAAAGATCCTAGTTGTCCAACCATCTGTATACATCGCATAAATCTCTAGGATAGTTCTAAAAAATCTCCTGAACATCAGCGGAGATTGAACCATACCATGGTTGAGGTAGTAAGGAAAAAGGCTTTGAAGCTACTAGATACAGGTATGGGTAACCCCATCATATACCTCATCGATGATAGCCTGTGGGTAAGCCCAGTGCAAGTGGTACCCAAGAAATCGGGGACCACTATGATCCAAAATGAGCATAATGAACTAGTTCCCACCCGAATGACCACTGGGTGGCGAGTCTGCATTGACTACCAAAAATTAAACTCTGTCACGTGAAAAGACCTTTCCTCTCCCATTCATTAATCAAATGCTAGAGAGGCTAGCAGATCATTCTTTATACTACCTTCTCGATAAATATTCAGGTTATAATTATATACCAATTTCCCCAGGGGACCAAGAGCGTACCACCTTTACTTGCCCTTTTAGGACATATGCTTAGACATATACCTTTTGGCCTTTGTAATGCGCCTACCTCGTTCCAGCGGTGTATGCTTAGTATTTTTTTTTGAAATGGTGGAACAATTCTTTGAGGTTTTCATGGATGACTTTTAAGTATTTGGGGATTCATTTGATCAGTTCTTACATTACTTAACGCTTGTTCTAGTTATATGTAAGGATAAAAACCTCATACTAAATTGGGAGAAATGTCACTTTATGGTTACTAAGGGCATAGTTTTGGGGCACCTCATATCAAGTAATGGTATCGAGGTTGGCAAGGCACAAGTTGATCTAATCTCTAGCCTTTCGCCTCCATGAGCAGTAAAGGACATTCATTCCTTTTTGTGTCATACAGGCTCTTATCGACATTTTATCAAAGATTTTAGTAAAATATCTAGGCTCTTATGCAATTTACTTGCAAATGATACCTCCTTTATTTTTTATGATGATTGTCTTATAGCCTTTGAGAATCTTAAGACCCAGTTAACTTTTGCACCCATCATTAGACCACCAGGCTGAATACTTCTTTTTGAGATCATGTGCGTCGTATCAACTTATGCGACTGCGGCCGTATTAGGGTAACATGTCAAAAAATTACCCCATGTGATATATTATGCCAATAAAACCTTGAATAATGCCCAACTGAACTACATTACTACAGAGAAGGAACTTTTGGTTATCATTTACGCACTTAAGAAATTAAGGCCTTACCTCATTGGGTCTAAAGAGATCTATTCTGATCACTCGGCACTTAAACATCTTCTCTAAAAAAAAGATACTAAAGTCCATCTGATTAGATAGATTCTTTTGTTTTAAGAATTTAATTTGGAAATTCGCGGCGAAAAAGGGTTACAAAAATATTGTAGTAAATCACCTTTCTTGACTAATCATTGAGTCAATTGGAGAGTCCTTACCAATTAGAGAGTCATTTCTGGATGAACAACTTATGTCAATCTAGACTATGACTCATTTGCAATGGTTTGCTGACATAGCCAATTATCTCGCTATGGTGTGTCTTCCTACTCATTGGACCAACTAAGACAGGTTCAAATTTTTGAGCGATGCTGAGTCCGACATTTATTTTGGAATGATCTTTATCTGTTTAAGTATTGTGCGGATCAGATTATTAGAAGATGTATCCCTGATTCTATGCATACCTAAGTTCTAGAATTTTGCCATACACATGCATATGGTGGACACTTCAGTTCGAAGAAGAACGCATTAAAGATTTTATAATACAACTTTTATAGGCTAACACTTTTTCGTTATGCTCGTAGCTTCTGCAAAGCTTGTGATCATTGCCAAAAGCTTGGAGCTATCTTTCGTTGAAATATGGGTCCTCTGAACCCTATCATTACTATCAAACTCTTCGATGCATAGGGTTTTAATTTCATGGGCCCATTTGTTTCCTCATTTGGCAACCTTTATATCCTTGTGGGAGTGGACTATGTTTCCAAGTGGATAGAGGCCATAGCGTGCACAACGAACGATCACAAGGTTGTGCTTGAATTCCTCAAGAATAACATTTTCTCTCATTTTGGCACACCAAGAGCCATCATCAGTGATGGAAGCTCGCATTTCAACAATAGACCATTCCAAGCTTTAATGAAGAAATATGGCATTACTCATAGGGTAGCCACTCCCTATCATCCTCAAACAAGTTGATAGGTAGAAGTGTCCAATAAGGAAATCAAAATCATTTGGCACAAAATAGTGAACCCAAGCCGAAAAGATTGATCTTTATGCTTAAGAGATACTATTTGGGCTTACCGCATCACTTACAAAACCCCTGCAAGTCTATTGCCATACATGCTTGCCTACGGAAAATAATGCCATCTACCAGTTTAGATAAAATATAAGGCTTATTGGGCTATCAAGGCCCTGAATTTCAATCTAGAGAAATCTGGTCCACATCGTAAACTCCAATTAAATGAATCGGCCAAATTTTGAAATGATGCATATGAGATTTCAAAAACTTATAAGGAGAAAATGAAAATATTCCATGATAAAAATATTCTTCGAAAAACATTTATATTTTCAGAAAGTCTTACTTTACAAGTCTCGGTTATATTTATTTCCTAGAAAGTTACAATCATGATGGACTTGACCTTTTATTGTCAAAGCAGTTTTCTCTCATAGGGTTGTAGAAGTTCAAGATCTCAAAAATGAAATGTTTTTAAAGTAAACAGTCAATGCTAAAAATTATTTATTGAATAGTTAAACCCTTCAATTGAAGAGACACTTCTAGAATTTTACCCGTTCAGGAGTAATTTGCATACTCTGACATTGTTATTATCAAGTTTGGGGGTACATCACTTTGTCGAGCTAACGACGTTAAACTTAGCATTTGTTAGGAGGTAACCTAGTCTGGTTGAAGGTAATATGTTTTAATTCTCCCTATTTACTGCTCTACCACTTCAGTCTTCAAAACATTGAAGACATTATTTTATTTTTTCAAGTTTGGAGGTGGGATTTTTTTTTTGAAAGCTTTTAGAGAAAACCATAACTTAGTAAATTCCTGTAATCTATGAACTTTATGTCATGGCTGAATTGAACTTAATTTCCAGAATCAGGTATAAAATTTTCTTACAAAATTGAACTTCAAAACTTAATTTGATTATCCGGTAGCAAGTTAAAATTTTCTGAGTTTGATATACTACTACAATGTTAAGAAAACAATCAAACATGTTAGCATATAAAACATTTGCACTTCACGATAGTTAAGTGTGATACCTATGGAATTAATAAAAGATAATTTAATAAATTTGATGAGAACATAATTAATTTTACTTCCTTCAGTATAAAAAAAATAGATTGCATAAGTGCATATATAGATGTAAAATAAGAGTAGAGGTAGCAGTACAATCTTAATTAAAAGTATAATAAGTGAGAAATAAATGGTGTGAACTCGAAGTCTAGGTCATGAAGGGACACCACTTCCCGACACTCTTTAGCCAACTGACAAGGATTGTCGACCAATAGATACGGGGAAATCATTATATATTTGAGTTACAAAATCAATTTTAGGGATGACAATGGGGCGGATTTGGGGTGGGGGAGCAAATACCATCCCCATCTCCACTTAAGTTTCTAACTTCCATCCCCGCCACCAAACTCGTTTAAGTTAAATGGGGATCCCCAAATCCGTCTTGCTATTACAATACTAAATCCCATCCCCGCCTCATTTAACTAATAAATTATTTTTTTTAATAAAAACTCTTTTATTTAGGTTTTTAATTAGTTATGTATAGTAGTGTAAGTTGATTGCGTGAAAGCCTGATAATCAAGAACAACATTTAATATACTCAATTGGGGAAGGAATTTGGCTCTTGGGGAACCTTAATTTTGATTTATTAGAACATTTTTTTATATATAAAACTAACTACTAGAGAAAGTATAGAGTGTCTCTTTTTATAGAACCGAAGATAGAGGCCAACTACTGTTGTGCACGCCTACCTAGGGATGTGTTGCATTAAACCATCCATCTATGGAGGAATTCAACCATGAATTCAACCGGCCGATGTAATCGAAATATAAAATTAGGTCCCTTTGTTAAAAATATGCTTCTGATATCCAAGAATCTTTTGAATCAAGCTTGCCCACCCAATACACCTTGTACATATGATAGACACCTCTTTTTGGCATCTTATTTGTACTCCTCTCTAAGACAGTGTCAATACGGTCAAACTTGTATTGTTACTGAAGAAAAATTGGTAAAGTAATAGGTGGCACGTGATCACCAACAAAATGAGAAAGGAGACTCACATTAACAATGTGAGATCATCGCATTTTCCGTGGGAGGTCTAGCTCATAAGCATTCTCCCCAATACGCAGAACAATATGGAAAGGACCCGTTCGCCAAAGGGCTAATTTAGAACCTACCCTGGAACGACACCTCTTCTCGATATACAACATAACCAAATTACTTGGCTGAAAACTAACATGTCAGGAATGTGTATCTGCATGTGCCTTGTAGGAGGCATATGTATCTGTTAAACATGTGCATACTCTCTGTCTGATATGATCCATAATGATTGCCATAAATGATCCGTGAACCTAACGTCTCTGTCTGATATGATAGATCGTGGAATACCATGTTGACAAACAATCTCCTGAAAGTACAAGTAAGCAACATGAGAAGCGTCATTTGTTCGAGAATAGGGAATAAAATGTGTCATCTTAGAGAACCTGTCGACGATAACAAAAAATGAATTAATCCCTTCTACTATTACTGGTAATCATGTTGCAAAATCTATAAAGAAGTCTCGCCAGGGTACCTCAGGAATGGGTAAGGGGGTATATAGGACAGTGTTTTACAGCGTCCCCTTAGCTATCTGACAAGTATAGTACTGCTGAATGAAATGGTTGTCATTACGCTGCATGTTGGGCCTAAAATATCTCTCTCACATAGACGACATCATCTTGGCCACTCCAAAATGTCCACCAAGTCGCCTACTATGTATTTCAGCAATGACACTATCTCATTCTCACGACTTAGGGATGCATAACGTTGACTCACGTAACAAATACTCGTCCTATATAGCGTACTCACCACATCCCATACCCTCATGTGCAAGATAATCATCAAAAACAGGACCAAATAACTCATTTGTAGCATAGAGATCACGTAATGTCTCAAACCAAAATACTAAAGCTCATAGAGTAACCAGAACTTCTTTGTATCTACTAAGACCATCTGCGACAGTGTTCTCCATTCCCTTGACATATTGAGTGTTGAATGTATAGTCTTTGAGAAAGTTGAACCACTTCGTATGTCTATCAGAAGTGACCCACTACTGACTGTGCATATGGCATAATGCATCATGGTATGCGTGGAGAATAAACTCACTGCGTACCAAATAGTGCCTCTAATGAATAAGTGAGCGGACAACAGCTAGAAGTTTAATGTTATAAGTGGAATAACGCAACTGTAGACCCAAAAGCTTCCGAGTATAATGCGAGACCAGTATCCCCCCTTAAGAAAGAACTGCTCCAATACCAGTTTTACACGCATCTATGTGTACATGGAACAACTGTTTAAAGCCAGGCAGTACTAGAATAGGAGATAACGTCAACCTATCCTTGATTATTGCAAAAGCAATAGCTGCCTCTGTCCCCCAGACAAATAGGACATCTCGCATCAAATCAATCAGTGGTGCTATGATCGTATTAAAATCCTAAATAAACCTCTTATAAAATGTAACTAGCCCGTAGAAACTCTGAACCTATGAAGTCGAAGTAGGAACCGGAAAATCTCTGATGGTCTAAACCATGTTGTTATCAACCTGTATGCCATTAGCTGACACCACAAATCCCAAAAACTGCATTGAGTCAACCATGCGCTCTAAGTGTTCTTCCTCGGTCTTGTTGTTGATTAGGATATTATCAAAGTAGACAACAACAAACATGTTGATATACTTCCGCAATACCTCTGTCATCAATCTCATAAACATTGATAGGGCATTAAATAGGCCGAAAGGCATGATTATCCACTCGAATAGACCATTCTTAGTTTTGAACGTTGTCTTCCACTCATAACTTGGTCTTATGCGAATCTGGTGGTACCCACCGCGAAAATTGAGCTTGGAGAACACTTTAGCATCGTGTAAGTTGTCAATCATATCTTCTAACTGTGGAACTAAGAAACGCTACTTAACCGTTATTTTGTTAATATACCAACTATCAATACATATCTGCCAGTTGCCATCTTTCTTAGGAGTCAGAAAGGCTGGTACTGTACATGGTGACATATGCCTTTTCTAACTAGGCCCTAGGTACATAACTCAGAGACTTGCTTCTGTAACTCGGCATGCTCTATGGGTGCCATCCGGTAGTAGGGTAAGTTCAAGAGTGGGGACCCCAGAATAAAATCAATAGTATGTTTAATATCATGTAAGAGAGGTAATGCACTATCAGTGTTCTCCTCACAAACATCACTGAACTCTACAATAATGGATTGTAAACAAGAAGGGACAGGAGTAGGGGGTGAAGAATTCGTACTGATAAGGGCGTATGCCTTACCATGTGATCGAACATCGGCGATGAAACTGGCACGCTCTAGTCGTACAGCTATGTCAAGTGTTGGAGGAAGCATTGGTTCTAGGATGACTTTTCCCTTTCCTCTAAAGAAACTGAAGGTATTTATCTCACCATCGTAACAGATTTTCCTGACAAACATCTAAGGCCTCCCATGTAGGATATGGCAAATATCCATATCAACTAGGGCTGTACACGAAACCCGCCAACCCGGGAAACAGACTTGGACCGATCCGACCCGAACGGTTTGGACCTGGTTTGAAGACAACCCGGGTCAGTTTCAGTTTATGATATAAAGACCCGGATCTGATCGGGTTGGTTTCAGTTTTCAGGTCTGGTTACCGGGTTAAACCCGAACCGACTTTGTTGTTCTTACCTCTTTAAATTCTTAAGTCTTAACACAACTCAACAGATAAAACTTAGATCTATCTCTTTAAAGTCTTTGTTGTCTTTATCACTACTAATAATATGTTAAACCCACCCCTCTCTCTCTCTCTCTCTCTTTCCCTTCCCCTTTCTTAGATCTATTGTACATGGAGTGACAAAGATGGAAGTAGCAACAACTGATGTTGATGGTTCCTTTGAAACTGAGCTTCTTCGCAAATCAGATTGTCAAACCGAGCTTCTTCATAAACTGAGCTTCTACCACTAGAATAGGGCTTAGCACCGTCTAGTTTCTACCACCAGAATGGGACTTAGCACCGTCAAAGATCTCTACCATCAATGGATACCTTGATTTTTGTTTTAAGTAATAAATTGGCAGGGGCCATTCGGGTTTCTCTTTGGTTTTTGTTGGTTGTTGTGTTTAACATATTATTGTTTTTGTTGGCTGTTTTGTGCTTGAAGTATTAATATCATGGTGAGGGCAATATTTTTATATGATGATGGTGTCGGTGTGCATCTCTGGGCTATTTTGTGGTCATACATTTTTATTTGTTGATAATGGTTTACATCTAGATTCTGGGCTATTTGGTCATACTGGGC
The DNA here is from genome assembly GCA_014058105.1 of Kingdonia uniflora. Taxonomy (NCBI): domain Eukaryota; kingdom Viridiplantae; phylum Streptophyta; class Magnoliopsida; order Ranunculales; family Circaeasteraceae; genus Kingdonia; species Kingdonia uniflora. The sequence goes on along the minus strand of JACGCM010000338.1, from coordinate 948,925 downwards.
TATTTGGCTTAATGTGGGTTTGCAATGCATCTGAAAAAATATTAACATACCAAACTCAAGACCCGCCCCAACCCGACCAACCCGGTTCGGTTCGTTTCGTGTTATGCACTTGATCGATTCGGGTTAAAGTTTATAATTTGGTAACCCGATAATTTCGGGTCGGATCAGGCATGGGCCTGGACCCGGGCCGAACCGACCCGAGTACAACCCTAATATCAACTACCGAAGCATGGATAGTATCCTCAAAGGTGTCACCCTTCGTGAATGTCACTACGCACTCATCTTCGGAATTTTTTCTTTGTCTAGGAGAGAGCCAAGTAAGATCAAATGGTTTAGTACTTGGAAACGTCTGTAACTTCAACTTTTCCACTAGCTCCTTGGACACAAAATTCTCTTCAGACCCACAGTTAAGAATGAATTTACAAAGTCTTCCCTTCGCTATGCAGCGTGTATGGAATATGTTGTTACGGAGCCAAGAATTTGTGTTTTTTGGGTCGAACCTCAATGTTCTATTTACCAAAGCGCATAAGGGTAAACTGTGACAGATGTTGCAGGGATCAAGGTTCGGTTGCATTGTTTCCAATGTTGCCCAAAGTTTCATCATTGTCGGACCTGGTAATGACGATGGCACTATGTTGGTTGGGTGCGATAAGGGGGTCAGGCCTCGGTCTTGATAGAGACACGCCTCTTTTATTGGTGACGTCGTTGGAGTGGGGATGGATAATGGTAAGCCTCCATTCATCTTACTATTTTGGTGTTCATAATTTGAATTTTGCTTCGCGTGCTGTTGTGGGGTAGGGCTCGGCCTTGTTTGCTTGGACACACATGTGGGCTTGGGTTTGGCCTTGTTTGCTTTTGGTTTTACTTGGCTTTAATTGTTTCAAGTTGGGGTTTGTAGTATGCCTGACCCATACAGCTCAAAAGGGGTCCAAGTGGTGTGTTGCTGCCCACGACCTTGTTGTTACTGTTCATCATTGCAATCTCGCCGTTTTCCACGATGTTAATCATCGGTTTTGTAGCGCCTATACCGATTGTTTGGGCTCGTCGGTGGTCCGACCATGTCATACATCGGTGGTAGTTTGCTTGGATTCTTTATTGTCGTGGCCGTTAAGTGTTCACGTGATTCACGTCGATCCATAATGCTTGTAACACCAGAGAATTCCTCGACCGTGTGGTGTGAGTTGGTCTGAACGTACCTATCTCTATCTTCAACTGAAAATTTCCTATTGAGTTATATGGAAATTCAAGTTTCTGAGAAAAAATATATTGTTAACTTACTGGAATTTACTTAATTAGAATTTGTGGATGTATTCACTGCAAACCCTCATGAGACTCAACTCGTCTACCAGGGGGGACTTGATGGTTTAAAAGCTTATTGCATCTACTAAAAGCAATCATGTAAGCTACGAAAGTGTTATCCTATCTTTGTTTCGCCCGAGGGCTAGCAAAATATAAGTTTGGGGGTATTTGATAAACAAGAATTATTGATAATTTTACCCTTGAATATATATTTAGTTAAGTCATTATTTTACTCAATTATTAGTATCTAAAGGTTTTATTTAATAAATGCAGGGTTACCATGATTGAAATACATTACGGCTTAAAAGCAACGCTATTGAGCTAATTTGCCCATAGTGATTGAAAGACTTATGGGGTCATGTGATTTTCGAAGGCATGTGCTTCATTTGGAAGGAAATTGATAAAGCAAGACAAACATTTTGATGCCGCTTTTATTGAATTGGAGATGAAGGCAAATAAGACTTTGATGCCGTGATATTTCAAGAATGTTGTGGTGTAATAAATGTTGCAACTATTTGATCTATTCATGTATTGACTTTGGAGGTCATTCTTTCCCTTATAAAAGAAAGGCATCGGTAACAAAAGAAGAGAAGAAGCTTGGAGAGGAGCGAACATCAATCTTTAAGAGAGGAAATAAAGGATAGTAAGAGGTTTTATAATTAGAGTTCACTTTGAGTTGAATAATCGTCGATTATTTTGATGCCAAAGTGGAGAGCATCAGTTTGTATGTAAATGCTTAGTTATCAAGATATTAATGGAATCTATATTTTCTCTTACCTGCATTCTTGATCTTAACATGCTTGGCTAAACATCACTTAGTGTGAGGATGAAGTCACCATTACTATATATTTAGTTATGGTAATTAACATGGATGCTCCTAAAATATGTACTTCTTACGTTTAACCTTCTAGATAACTAGATTAATTAGCGTTTATATTAATATCTCATGTTTTCCTTATAAAAGGATATATGGGATATCTTTTGTAAACTAGTTTGGAATATTAACCACGATTATGTTTATTAATCTTTTGTTATTTAAAGTATGATATTGATTAACATAATATGCTTAGTTTGAGTACTTTGATAGTATGTGTTTTTCATACATGTTTAATTTACATTTGATGTTTTAAACAAATCTACATTTTTAAAAGGTAAAACAAATCGACATCAAAGTCGTTAAAACACGTTATTCGTATTGAGCATTCCATGATTATTTCCATAATTAATATATGTTAATGGTGGTGAATTTTAAGTCCCTAAGCTTTTTATTATTCAAATTATAACCTTTGTTATTAATAGACTTTGTTTAGACGATTACCTATAATATGAAAACTAGACTAGAAAGAAAATGAAATTTGCACAGTCCTTATGTGTTCGACCTCGCTTGCTTATACACATTTTAAACGAATCGTACACTTGCGAGTACATTTTTAAGACATATCAAGCAACGCTCATATGGTTCCGAACACTGGAGGGAAATTACATCGCCAACTCGACACAGTTGTAGAGCCTATTCATAGAGAAGTATTTCCCTAATCTTACAGACCAGAAGATGATCGACTCCCTCTTCAGCATGATAGAAAGCTCAGGGGAAGCAATTAACAGCTTCCTGAATCGGTTCAAGGAAGTAGCATGGACTATCGATAAACTAGATGATGTGGCTGTTGCCCTAGTATTTTCCAATACTTGCTTACCCAACGACTTGTACAAATCGCTACACAAAACGCGACCCGCAACCTTAGCCGACATATTCGCCAGAGCAAATAAATATGATAGGGTGGAGAGAAATACTAAGTTGCAGGTGAGAAGGTTGATAGCAACAAACCATCGTCATCCATTAGCTCCAAAAATTGAGGCGAGGGTACAAAAATAGTAGGACCAACCTAGGACGCAGGATATTGCTCCCCCAACAGCAAGGACAGAAAAGCAAACCAAACCTAGTCGCTAGCATAATCAGTTCGACGAGGCGCGGAAATTGGCTGCCCCGAGAAAAAAAAATTTGACCTCGCAATCTCTTGAGTAAAGCTTTTCCAATAAATGAAGACTTATAAAGACTATCGTAGCCCCGACCCAGTCATAGATAAACCAGGACGTCCATTTTGTCTACATCATAACGCACACTGCCAGGATATTGAAAATTGTTGCAATTTTAACAACCTACCTGAAACAATTTTTTGACAAGGATGCTTCACGCAATACATAAAAAAGGTCGCCACTGCAGAAGTATAAGTGAACGATTCAATCCCGACATATGACTAGGTAGCCCGACCATAAAGCGTTGATATGAATATCGAGGACGTTCACGCAGTTCACACATATGGCGACCAAGAGACATCCAAGAGGTAGTGTATGAACCTTTCATAAATAAAACAGTTACCATGAATTGCAAAATCTACCTCCCAGCCGTAGCAGAACACCATCACTTTCTCAAATTCTGACCTGCACTCCCATGCTAATCCGCATAGCGACATACTAGTCATCCGAATTTCTATTAGCATAATAAACGTCGGCAAGATTCTAGTCAACTTCGATAGTGGCTCGAATGTCCTCTTCTATAATACAATCAACAGAATGAACTTAAGAAACTGCCTGACCAATTATAACGCAATAATAGTAGTATTTGACAGGCATATAGCGGCAGCAATCAGAGAAATTTGCTTGTACATAATGACAGGACCATCTACCTCGTCACAATGATTTGTCATTATCTCAGCAATGGGATCCTAGGATGAACTGAATCCACGCTATTGGGGCAGTACCATCTTAATACCATCAAGTGGGCATTTCCCCACAACTCAGGGAATGTTCGAAATCAAGAGCTATCAGTAAATAGTATAAGATTACTACAACACAACAAGATCACGGATAGCAAAATCTGAGAGATCACAAAGATAGCAACGGTGGAAAGTCGGCATCAACGCAAAGCCGACCGCACGAAGGATGAAGAGAAAACACAAACGTGAGACAGAAGTAAACGTGATCACTCATGATATTTAACTATTGGCACCCTGCAATCAAAAATGGAATGAGTCCCAAATTGAGGAAGTCGAGCCAGTAGAAATGACGGGCCAGGTTACTCAATCTTTATCGAAGCATCTGTTCAAGGGGAGGAGCTCGCAAGACTAACTGAACTGCTCGTCACCTTCATAGACGTCTTCGCCTGGTCATTCCTAGAAATGCTCGGCATTGACCCTACAACTGTGTGACATTGCTTAGACATAAAAGAAGACCGTAAGCCAGCAAAACAAAAACCAAGACGAATGTCGCCAAAGTTACAACTCAAAGTGAATGGCGAACTATGGCGATTTATCGAGGCCAGATACGTCCGTGTAGCACAATTCCCTAAATGGTTGTTCAACATTGTCGCAATTCTCAAAAAGAATGACAAGGTCTGAGTGTGCATTGATTTCACCGATGTTAACAAAGCATGCCCGAATGATTGCTTCCCCTTACCTGCCATCAGTCAGATGGTGTACGCTACTGTAGGACATTTTGTTGTTGTTGGAAAGTGAGCTCGGATAAAAAAAGAAAACAGATACAGAGTAAAACTCTTTAGAGCATCTGCAGCAGGGTGTGAGTTGAGTTTGGTTTGCCAACTCACACCCAAACTCATACCCAAACCCCTCCCAACAGGCACTGTTTGAGTGTGAGTTCGCTGAGCTGGCGCTACAGGAACTTAACTGAGTGTGGGGAACTCACACTAAAAAAATTGAGTTTGGCTGTGTTTTGATTATCGCCGCGATTTAAAAAAAATAAAAAATAATTTTTATTTTTTTAATGTGTGAAAGAGATTAATAGTGTATGGGGAGAGATGAATAGTGCACGGTAATCGTTAGTCCGCACGGATTAAAAAAACATAAAAAAAACAAACCCAAACTCGCTGCGTCTGAATGGGTGTGAGTTGGGTTTTTTGTGGGCTCCTTATCACTAAAGCCCACACCCAAACTCCCACTCGCTGCTGCAGATGGCTTACCTCAAAGACACCTACGTCAGAGAGCAAGGAGTAACCTAGAATAATGTACAAAGAGCTACTCCCTTAAGGTCGGCACACCAAAAGGGCAGAAGCAATAAGAAACAAAAACCCTTGGAAAACACAATTTTAAGCAGCAAGGCGGCAAGGTGGGACCTGCCTATATACAACATGCAGCACGACAAATATTATCAAGCTTCACAAACATCAATAGAAGAAGCATCAACACACAGAAAACCAGGAGTGACCAGCACATAGCTACTCCCCAAACAAACAACCCAGACCGACTCATCAGACTTGCACCATAAAAGATCTGCCACAAAGAGGGGCCAGCCCAACCAGCAGCAGCAAAACCCAACAAAGGTGGGACCAGCAAGTAGCAATAAAGACGCCACCAAGCCGAACAAAGTTCTAATACCCATGTACAGAAACTAAAGTCTTCAAAACAGCAGCAGCAAACAGCAAGGATGACAATGGATGAAAATGGATGAGAAAGGAAGTCTTCAAACAGCAAGCATTCACCAATCCAAAGAGGTTCAGCCACATAGTGGCCTTGCCTAAATAAAAAAAAAAAAAAAAAAAAATAGCACAAGCAGCAGCAGCAAAACCCAGAAAAAGTGGGACCAGCACAAAGTGAAATTTCAGATGCCAACCGCCGAACATAGTTCTGTCAAAACCAGTTCAGAGCGATCAAAACCTTGGACAGAAAAGCAAAGTCTTCAAGCAACCCACAACTAACAGCAAGGACCAGAGAAAGGATGATCTTTAAGCAAACAGTCTTCAACAGCAACCAGCATCACCTACTGAAGAGAAAGACAAACAGCTTAAACCCTATCAAACACAAACCCCAAAGCATCAAGAGCAATAAATTTCTTCTGAGCTTCACAAAAGTCTTCAACAGCAATCTCCAACCAAGGTACACCAGGGTAAATAGGCTACAGTAGGACATGAACGCCAGTCCTTCATGGACAACTACTAGGGATACAGTCAAATACCTCTGGTCACTGCTGAGTCAGAAGTCACCCTTTTTTTTTATTGCAAAATAGGCTACTCACTATTACATAGTGATGCCATTTGGATTAAAAAATGCTGGGGCAACATGCCAACGCTTAGTAGTTGAGATGTTCAATGACATCATTGGATAAATAGTGGAAGTTTACATCAACAATATCCTTGTTACGAGCGAGAGGAAGGAAGAACAACTGAATAATTTGAAAGAAGTATTCAAGCGATTAAGACTATGGAATGCAGCTCAATCAGCCAAATGAAACTTTGGTGTATTATCCGACAAATTCCTCGCTATCTCGCCACCCAGCAAGGCATTGAAGCCGGCCTACCTCAAATCAAGGCTTTTCAACTTCTACTGTTATAAGGGGAAAAGAATAGACTCAAAAATTCACCAGCAAAATCCCTCAACAAATTTTTCTCCAAATACTCTGAGAAATGTTGACCGTTATTGAAGTTGCTAAAAAATCACATCAACACTTGATGGATGCAATCCTGTGAAGATGCTTTTCAAGAGATCAAGGAATATATGAGCTCACCACCCATCCTGAGCATGCCCCAGGAAAATGAAATGTTAAATCTATGCATTGCCTGCACAGACAACTCAATTAATTTAGCAATAGGTGGGATGCAAATAACAAAGGATCTCAGGGGTCGAGGAGATTTCAGTTTTCATAGAATCCCAGCTCTTTACAAACCAGTACATCGGCACATACCAGGCAAACAATATAATGGCAGAGTACACCAAGATACTAAAGCAAGCAACGACAATGTTTAAAGTTACTCGCTATACCAACACACACGGATCAGAGAATAGGCACGTCGACTCACTCACTTATCTCACGGGCATTTTTGGAACTATACAAACACGAACAATCAAAGTATCAGTCTTAGACTACCAATACAAATACCCAATGAGATGACAGCTATGAGGATCGATTGAAAACTAGGGGACTGGCGGACACCATATATTAAGTATCTGGGATAAGATATCCCCTCAGCATACGACAAAGAGGCAATTTGACTCATGAACATGGCTCAAAATTTTCACAAGGAAAATAGCACGTTGTACAGAAAAGCAATAGGAGTACCTTAGATCACCTGTATCTCACGCGAAGATGGAAAAAAATTAATCAAGGAAATTCACGAAGGAGTCTACGGAAATCACACCGCTAACTGTTTAATGTCCGATCGAGCAAAAACATAGGGGGTCTATTGGCTTGCCATGAGGCAAGACGCCCAGGAACATGCCACCAAATGTTTAAAATGTCAAGTGTATACACACGAAATCTACACCCCAGCTAGATATTGAAGTTAACATAGCCAGCAACCGTTGGCCGTTTGCTAAGTGGGGTATGGATATCGTCGGACCATTACACACAGCTAGTAGAAATTACAAGTACTTATTAGTTATTAAAGATTACTTAAAAAAATAGGTCGAAGTGACAACACTCGATAGAATGAAAGAAGAAGACATTATTAAATTTATATAGACAAATCTGATTACTATATTTGGAATACCACATGTCATCGTGTCAAACAACGGCTCATATTTGTCGGGATAAAAGTGGACAAATTCCTCGGCAAATGCCAAATAAAACTCCTACCCTGTTCGCTGTGATACTCATAAGGAAACGGTCAAGATGAGGCCACAAACAAGAACCTCTTTGAAGGAATAAGGAAAACGTTAGATGAGGCCAAGTGTAGATGGGTCGAAGAACTTCCTCATATATTATGGGTGTATCAAACGACACCAAGGATGTAGTGACCCGGAATTTATTTTTATTATTATTCATTATCATCACTATGCATATCATTACCATACATCATTCATTACCATACATCATGCATCCTCATATTATATCTTTTATCAGGTCTTGTGTTTTCCATTTCTATGTTTCGGTAATTTCGGTAGTTTTGGCAGAGGAGGTTGTGTTGTGATTTTGGGAGCCTGTGGTTGGCTTGGTAGGGAGTGTTTGTTGTTTGTGGTTGTTGTGTGGTGTGCGATCCGGGGGGGGGGGATCTTAGGGAGGATTTTCCTTTGGGTTTTTCCTAGTTTCCGCTTGAGGGAATCTTTTTGGTTTTCTGAGTTTTTGCCAGTTTTTACCTGTTCTATCCGAGCAGACTTATTTCTGTTCGAATATGTTTCTTCCTGTTTCATTTTATTCGAATAAACTTATTTCTGTTCGAATAAGTTTCTATCTGCTTCATTTTATTCGAACAACACCTTTGCTGTTCGAATATATTTATTTATGTTTGGTTATGTTCGAACAAGTCTTTTTTTGTTCGAATAGACTTCTACCTGTCTTGTTTTGTTCGAATATAAATATATCCTACCCGAACTGAGGCGTATTTTAACGACCAGGTTGGGTCTTTTCACGCAATTCTTGGCCGTTGATCTCTTCCTCGAGATGAGTATTGGTTTTAGGGTTTTATTACCCATTTCATTCTCTCTCTCTCTCATTCACTCTCCAAATTGGAATCCATTGCTCCTCTCTCGCTCCTTTGCGAGTTGTGATTCGATTGTTAGGTTTGATCTTCGCCACTCCTTCGGCGAGTAATTCCCCTATTCCGCTTCCTTGTTGATTTTATTTTGGTTGGAATCCTTTGTGTTTTAGGGTTTGTGATTGTTGGGTTGATTTTAGGGTTTTGTGATTAGGGTTTTGTTAAGATTGTGGTATTGTGTTTATTGCAGGTGTTGGGTTGTGTTTGCTGCAGGTGTTGGATTGGTCGTGTTGGTTTGCAGTGTTGAGGCTGGGTTATTGTGTTGATTTTGGATTGACGGGTTTGTCTTTATCCTTATCAGGCGAGTGTCTCTTCCATGCTAAATTTCTCTACTAGTTTAATCTGTGTTAGTTAAAGTGATCATGTATTTGGCATTGAGGTGTTATGTGATTAGTTATAATCTATGTTGGTTATTCAGTATTGTTTTTCTATTGTTAGGCATATAGAGTGGTGTTCTCTTTTGTCTTTTAGGAGGTTGTGTTTTCGAGTGGTGCTCTTGTGGCTTTGTCCTTAAGCGCCAGGGGGTTCTGTTACGTTTGTACTGTCACCAGTGATGTTGGGACCTAGTGGGTTTCCTGTCCATTTGTTGTGGAGAGTTAAGTACATAGTAGTTAGAGAGTTGGGTTGCAGCTCTGTTCTTGGGGTTTATTGACTACTTGTTGGATACTGTTTCTCATGTTGAGTTGTGTTTCTCTTTGTCTTTTAGGAGTTGTGCTTTCGTGTGGTATTCTCGTGGCCTTATCCTTGAATGTTGTGTTTCAGTCTTTTGAGACTGATGTTGTGACTGGTGGTCACTGTTCATCTGTATTAGGATTGTTTACCATTCTCTTTGGCAGGTGGTTATCTTATGTGTGCAGATTTATGATTGTTTACCATTCTCTGAGGCAGATGGTTATCTTGTGTGTCTTGGCCGTGTGACGGCTATTGTGTTTTGATCCTTGAGATCTGTTTGCAGTGTGGGTTTTTATATTCTTTTAACTTAACGGGGACGCATACATAACAAAGCTCTATATCGGCTAACCCTCGATAGGTTTTAGGATTCCTACATCGGGTTAAAATAAGTAGTGGGATGGTATGAGATAGTTTTCCTTTGGTATCCATCTTATCATCTGTGAGATTGAAATCCCTTAGAATAAGTGAAATATTGTTCGGACGTTGGCTCCGTGGGTTGAAAATCCCGAAACACTTTGATCAAGTGATAAATCCTTTAGCGTGGTCGAGCTTGACAAAAATTGTACCCTTTGTATCCAATTGAGATCTCTTTTAGATTATTATGCATTAGCGGTTGATCAGCTCAATACATTGATTTATATGGTCTAGTCCATTGGTTCATCACATCATGAGGCGTTCACATTTGGACAATTCTAGAATCATATCATAGCATATCATATCATATCATTACATCATCGCATCACTTCATATATATCTATTCCACTTCCCTTAGATATTCTTTTTACTCTATTCTTCACTTATATATTACTGTACTTTTAATTTATTTTATATCTCATTCACCTCTCATCTTTCTCTGCACTGTTTTATCAGTAGGTTATTTAACATTGTTGGGCATTAGTGAGTCGCGGTTTTGCTCACCCTCACTTTTCCCCCCTTTCTGTGCCAGGGTAGTTGTTGGTTTTGCTGAGGCTACAGCTGTGTTGGTTCCAGTTTTTAAAGCTGCAGATTCTGCTCTTGTTGTAGTATTTCTTGTTCGATCTTAGCTTTTGACGATGTACCTTATCGAGATATTGTCTATATTTTTAGTTTAATATATATATCTTTTGCTTCCACTTTATTCTTTTTACTCTGATGATATTTATATAGTGAATGACTGAGCTATTTCCTATTAGCAAGGTTATTTGTGGGGGTGAATCTTTGGATTCCCCGACCTGCACGCCCTGGATGACATTATTTTAGATATTCTTTAATATTTGGATTTTGGGGCGTGATAAAGGAAATCTTTAGGATTCACAGAGTTTATGCTTACTTATGGCTCTGAAGCAGTCCTCCCCACTGAAATCCTTTCTCGCACAAGATGATTCTTCATGGTCAAGACAAAGGAAAATAGTAGATACTGGCCATGAACCATGACATGATCGACGATACAAGAGATAAGGCTGCAGCTAAACTAGGACGATATCAAGATATCTTAAGGAAATGTTACAACAAAAAGATTAAGCATTGAACCTTCCATCCAGGTTATTACGTAATGAAAAAGGTGTTCCCAATAGCTCATAACAAAAATAAAGGAAAATTGCAACCTCATTGGGAAGGACCCTACATAGTCGACCGCACAATAGGCACTGACTCCTATTTTATTAGAGATATGATGGGAAGTGTATTGAATTCGTCATAGAATACTGCAAATCTTAAAAACTACAATCAATGACAATTTCTATTTTAAAGCTTGAACTTTATCATTTCCCAATATGTTTCAACCACGACAATTAGGCTCCAATAATGGTAACCTTCTAATGAGGCGAGCCCCAATTGCCTTAGTCTCAATGAAGACTAGGCTCCAACATTGGCGACCCTCTAATGTGGTGAGCCTCAATTGATTTAGTCTTAATAAAGACTAGGCTCCAAGAATGATGACTCTCCAATGAGCCCCAGTAGCAATTAGCATACCATCCTAGCTCGTTATATCCTACAAAGACATTTTAATAGGGGATATTTTCTATCTATAGGGGTGAGCTAGTAGAAGCTAGCGTACCACTCCAGCTCGCAATATCTTGCAAAGATAATTTGATAACAAATGTTTTCAAAGCATACTTGGGGGTGAGCCAGTAGCAGTTAGCCAAAACAACTGAATTCAATAATTTTTAAATGCACCACTAGCTTGCCAGCCCTGCAGACATTAATTTATACAAGTATCCAAGCATACATAGACTGGAAGGCTCAATAAAAACTAGCTACAGATAACAACAAACTTTAAGCTAGCATAATTCACCAAGGGTATCCAACGACACCGTCAAAAGTTAGTTTAAATATTTCAAATGCGCCTCACCGCACAATTGTAGGGACCTAACTCCGTTCGGACGGGGAGTCGGTTCTTACAAAGTAGACTCAATCCTCAATCAAAGGGAACAAGCAATTGACCAAAGATAAGATATAATTAAAGGCAAATACTTGGGTAGAGGCCCGAATGTGACTCTCTACGACCCCTGATGAGGATTTTTAAGACAGATTGTATTACAGAAGAGTAAATAATAGGGATCAAGTTGTCTGTAGTTCTCAAAAAATTCCATCAATAAATTTGAAGAATTCGAACCAAGTCCATACAATGATTGAACTTAATTCCCAAAACAACTTTCGTAAATATATCCGTCGGGTTATCTTTGGTGCGAAACTTCTTCAATAGAATCTCACCCTCTTCCAGGACTTCTTTGACAAAGTGATAGCGCATATCAATATGCTTCATGCACTGATGATGAACCTGATCTTTGACCAATAAGATAACGCTCTGACTATCACATAAAACATCAAGATGATGCATCTTAATGCCTAAATTGCGCAGAAGACCTTTCATCCAAATATATTCCTTTATCGCCTCAGTCACCGCCATATATTCTGCCTCGATAGTAGATAGTACAACCGTTGACTGTAGCGTGGATCTTCAACTAACCGACCCTCCACCCAATGTAAACACATACCCGACAGTAGACCCCCGCTTATCCAAATCACCCATATTGTCAAAATCCACATAACCCACACATAATCGATCAATCGAATCTTGTTTACGAAATTACAAGCCAATATCCACAGTACCTTTAATATACCGTATAATCTATTTCACAGCTCGCCAATGACCTCTACCCGGATCATGCATGTATCGACTAACCATACCAACCGCTTGTAAAATATTTGGTCGAATACATACCATAATATACATCAAGCTACCAACCGTGTTAGCATAAGGAACTTGACTCATATAACCACGTTCCTCATCAGTGTTTGGAGACATAGAAGCCTTAAGCTTAAAATGAGGAGCAATGGGTGTACTTATAGATTTTGTGTTACCATCAATGCCAAATATCTGAAGTACCTTCTTCGTGTACGTCATCTTAGAGAGATGTACTGTTCCATTCTCTCTATCTCTATGAATCTCCATACCAAGAATCTTTTTTGCATCACCAAGATCTTTCATTTTAAATTTTTTACCCATTTGCTTTTTCAGCTTATCAATCTTGCTTTTGTGGTTACACAAAATAAGTATATCATCCACATACAAAAGCAAGTAAATAAAGGACCTATCACGTAGCTTGCATAAGTAGACACAATGGTCATAATGACTTTGTTTGTACTCCTACCCAATCATAAACTGATCAAACCGTTTGTACCATTGATTTGGAAACTGCTTCAAACCATACAACGACCTTTTCAGCTTACACACATAGTTTTCCTTACCCGCAACTTTAAACCCACTCGGCTGAGTCATATAGATCCCTTCTTTCAAATTCTCATGTAAGAACGCCATCTTAATATCGATCTGTTGCAACTCCAAATTAAATTTTTCCACCAATGCCAATATGATATGAATGGAAGAGTGTTTCACCACCAGAGAAAAAACTTTATTACAATTTATCCCCTCCCTTTGAGCATGAACTTTGGCTATGAGTCTTACCTTGAAGCGCATATCATCATCAAGATATCTTTGTTTCTTTGTGTAGACCCATTTACAACCGATCGCCTTCTTTCCCTTCGGCAACTTTGAAAGTTCCCAAGTTCCATTTTTGAATTCATTGCTCCCTCCCAATGCTTAGCCTCAGAACCGTAAATAGCTCCTTTATAGGTGGAAGGAACATCTTCTTTACCGACCAGAAGTGCATAGGCTACTATGGCCTTTGCCTTTGGAAGCACCATATCCTTTGTAAGCCAACTAAGTTTACTTGCATCCCTTTTTGGTTTACTCGTTGCGATTGACTCCACCACCGGAATTTCTTCATCCGTACTACCAAATGCTCCACCTTTATTCGTGTCTTCATCATTTAGAATATGAACTAATGGCTCATCATCCGTTGTCATACCGGTAGATGACACCTTCTTTTGTACGGAACTATCTGGCCAATGTGAAAATACAACAATCTCCACCTGCTGCAAAACCTCGCCGGTCGTCTTCTTTATGTGCTCAGAGGCATGTGACTTTATCATAAAAGCCTCATCAAAAGTGACATCTCTAGAATAATCTTTTAGTCTCTCGTATCTTTCTTTTTTAATTTTTTTTTTGAAAGGCAAGCTAGTTTTATTTAGGGATCCGTAACCCTGAGTTTCCAACCCCATAGGGTTTCAAACCCACGACTCCTCTATTGGTGGAGGGTCACAACCACCACTGAGCCAAAAGCCTTTTACACTCTTCTTCTTACCTAGAAAATTGGCCTTCCTTACTCGTGGATCCAACTTACCATTCTTAACATGATAGTATGTCGGACACCCAAATATACGAAGAGTATCATAATCTCTAGCAGGTTCTCCCGACCAAACTTCCATTGGTGTTTTACCCTTAATTGTAGCCAAAAGCAACCTATTAACGAGATAATATGCATATGTCAAAGCCTCAGCCCAGAACACCTTGCCCAACCCAAAATTGGACAACATACACCACACCTTCTCCAACAAAGTACAATTTATGCGTTCAGCTACCTCATTTTGTTACAGTGTCTCTCTAACCGTGAGGTGCCAAACTATCCCCTCATCCCAACATACTTGCAAGAATGGATTACTAGTGTACTCCCCACCATTATTCAAGCAGAGTAACTTGATCTTTTTGCAGTCTGAGTCTCAATCAGTTACTTCTATGTCATAAAAATTTCTAGGACATCATCCTTCTTCATCATAGTATACACCCATACATGCCTAAAAAAGTCATCCACAAAAGACACAAAGTAATTCTTCCCCCCTAACGATACGTTCTTGGAGGGTCCCCAAATATCAGAGTGATCACAATCAAGGGTTCTACGGGTACGGTGAATCGCAATGCCAAACATAACTCTTGTCTTCCTGCCCAGAACGCAGTGTTCACAAAAATCCAATTTGCGCATCTTGGCACCTCTCAAAATCCCCTGGTTAGCGAGAACTCTCAAATACTTTTCTCCCGTTTGTGCCAAACGCATGTGCCATAGCCGTGTGGTATCTTTGGAAGTGCTCTCCTCCCTTCCCGCAGTAGAAACCTCATAAAGAATAGCTGTACTATCTAAATAGTACAAGTTGTTAAATCTCCTTTGGCCCTTCAATACAACCATGGCTCCCTTAAGAACCCTTTTCGCCCCATTCTCAGACATAACCTTATAGCCTTTCGCTTCAAGTAACCCAGTCAAGATAATGTTCTGCCTCATTTTTTTAATATACCGAACCTCATCAATCTCTTTCACCAACCAATGTGCAACTTTAGTTTGATGGTACCTAACCTCATGATGCGGCAAGAATCATCGTTTCCCATCAACACCACTCCACCTTCTAGCATTTTTAAACTATAAAATAACCCCTTTCAGGAAAAATGTGATAAGTAGCTCCCAAATCTAAAACCCATTCAATTATATTAATAACACATGCACCAGAAGAAATAGTCAAAGAGAAATCAGAATCATTACCTCCATTTATCTTATCTTGAGCCACATTTACTGAAAAACCTAATTTTCCCCCTTTCTTCTTCATTTGAAGTGCGGGACATTCATTTTTTCAATGACCCATTTCCTTGCAAAACGCACATTAGTCCTTTCTCAAGTTATTTCAGTTTTCACCTCGACCTCTCGATTTTGACCGAGAGTTGTTATCAACCGGCTTCCTCTTGTCCGAAGATCTTCCTCAAACCGTTAATACTTTAGATATAGACTTATCGGTCTCACGCTTCTCCTTCCTTTGGTATTCGTGGTTTACAACGGTCGTAGACATATCCATGTATTTTAATGAATTCTTCCATAAGTTATCGTCGTAACGAAATGTTTAAATTCTTCCGGAAGTGAGTTCAAGAACAACAGTGCCTTGTTCTTCATCCCCAACTACCTCTTCAAGATTTGCCAAGTCGGCTAACAACTTGGTGAAGTCATTCAAATGCTCTGACATACTAATTCCTTGCCTTATAGTGAAGTGATAAAACTTCTTCTTCAAGTAGAGTCGATTTTGGATACTCTTTACCAATTAATTCTCCTCTAGAATCTTCTAAAAAATTTTAGTAGAGATTTCATTCATCACAAGGTATTTAATGTCTTGAGCAAGACAAAATTGAATTTGGCCACAAGCCCTCTTGTTCATCTTCCTCCATATACTTTCCTCTATGTCATTCGTCTTATCCTCCAATACCTCGTCTAAGTCTTGTTGACTTAAGGCATCAATAACCTCACATCGCTACATGCCAAAGTTATTTATGCCATTGAATTTCTCAACTTCAATCTTTGCATTGTTAAACATTACTATTATATTCCTTTTCGGGGTTGAGGAACTATATTCAACTTTGTATCCCATGTTTCCCCTAATTTTCATGAACTAACCAAATCTAAAACCAAATTAAAATTGAGAAACCCTAAGTTACCTCAAATTCGCACACCACCGATTTGGTTAGCCACAAATAAGCAATAATTAAAAAAAATACACAAGACATAAGTTTAAGGTGGTTCGGCAAATTGCCTATGTCCACCTTATAAGAGAGATGGGAGAGAGAGAGATCCCAAAGATATAATTACTCAACCAATTAAAGATTCTTTCAAGAATTTCCTCTCAAATAGATCTCACCAAAAGATTAGCTTCCAAAGAAATCTAAGTTCCCATTTATATACTAGGGGAATGATGGACATGTAAAATGACCACTTTTCCCCTATGACTTAATGTTTATTATCCTTAATTTTATTATTAAACATGACTTATAAAATAATTTTTGCATTTCAGGTCACATGGAACTCATTTACCAAATATGTGCAAATATCAGGATGTATAGCTCAAAAGATAAACTGCTGGAGAAGGAAGTAGAGTTGTCAAGCACAAAGGTCCCACACGAGGAAGTTACATTTAGAAGATAACTCTTGGAGGTTACATTTGTATGTGCATTCATGGCATAGGTTACAATTTCATATTAAATATAAGAAATCTCTCCTTCATCTATAAAAGGAGAGGTGGTAAGCTCATAAGATCATCAAGAAAAACTTGAGAAAATTATTGTAATAAAGTAAGAGAAGAAAGCATTGCTGGAGAAGTTGGAGTAAAGTTTTGAGCATTTGAAGAATTTTGTAAGTCTTATTATCATCTAATAAATTTCTTATTTTTTCTTCATTGTTTATCATGAATTCTTCTTTACTTGGTGTTTTTGTTTTATTCTTTATAGCTAGCTAAGTCTCTCCTCTAGAGGAAGATGAAGCCAAAAATATGCTAAATATGTAGACTTACATGTGTTAACCCAAATAAGCTTTTATTGTAAATGTTCATCTCTATATTGTAATATTATATTATTGGTCTATGTCCAAGAGATATAGACCAAGTTTTGTGATTAAGAATATAGTTATCCTAAAGTTCCATTTTATTGACACTAAATGCCCAACCTTCAAAAGATTCACGGTTTGTAGTTAGCATTTGTATGCTTTTACATTTAATATTTTCATACTTGAAAGTCATGTATTTTATGTAGTTTAAAATGAAGCATCATGATAAAAGATGAACCAACTTGACTTGGGGTCATTAACCATTATCATCACTATGGGTAAAATATTGTTAGTTTATATATTTGGTGTAATTGAGGTGAATTCTTTCCCGTGGTTTTTAATTATTGTCTAAAACCCATTTTTTGACTTTATTAGCATAAGTATTTTACCTCTTTGAAACACAAGACAAAACAATTTTCTAGTCCCGTTCGAAAGTGAACGACACTCGATTTCTTCCATACTAAACACTGGATTTTGACCGTTATCAGGGAACATAGTTACAATCGCTCAAATCTTGAGGTAAACTAGTGGTTCAAAAATAATCTTTAAAAATAAAGTTTTATATTGTCATTCGAATGACCGTGATAGTCGTTCAAATGAATTGGGTGGGTAGGCCAAAAAAAAAAAGAAAGTTGTTCAAGGGTTGCTCGAATGAGTTATGATACTCGTTTGAACGACTTGGGTAGCTTGGGACAAAAACTAGAGAGACATTCGAGTGTCATTCGAACGAATTCGTGGTGACATTAGAGCGACCAAGACAACATCCCCCACAATATCTGCCACCATACCTCAAAGTTTTCCATTGTCCTACTATCCCTCATTCGGCTAATCTAGTCCAATTTGTCTCATCGAGCTTTTTTAACCAAAGTTTCTTCTGTAGTTGAACCGAAAACATTCTCCCAGGCTGTCAAAATTCCAGAATGGGGAGATGCAAAGACTGCTAAAATTAAAGCGTTGGACAAAAATCAGACATAAACTCTCATACCTTTGCCCTCACGTCACAATCAAGTATCATTCTGACGGTTTCATAGAATGTTACAAGCCTTATTTGGTTGCTAAAAGATACAACCAAATTGAGGGGCACCACTATCATGATACATTTGCCCTGTGGCCAAATTTGTCACCGTTCACTTACTACTTTCCATTGCTACTATAAGAAATTGGTCAATTCACCAATTGAACGTCCACACTGCATTTCTACAAGGATATTTAGATGAAACGGTGTATATGACTACCTTCTGGATTCTCCAAACTGTGGGAATGAAAGGTACGTAGGCTCAATAAATCCTTATATGGATCCAAGCAATCCTCTCGACAATGGTTCGCCAAATTCTCTACCACATTGATCAAAGCAGGGTGCTTCACTCAATCTAAATCGGTTTACTCCTTATTTACGCAAATTAATGACTTTAACTCCACATTTGTCCTTGTTTATGTCGATGATCTTCTTATCACAGGAAATAATCCCCTTATTATTCAGAAATTAAAGCAATTCCTCGAACAAAAGTTATACATTAATGACTTAGGGTGATTAAAATATTTTTTAGGAATTGAAGTAGCACGTTTAAGGTAGATCTATTCTTCACTCAATGCAAATGCACCCTGAATATTTTATTTGATGCAGGAATTACAGGTGGTCGGATTTCCGAATTCCCTATGGAACAACATCTCAATATTGTTAAAGACACTGGAACATTATTACCGGATCCTACAGTTTATCGTTGCCCCGTCGGTTGCCTACTCTACCTTACCGTTACACGACCATATATCAACTATGTTGTTCACTACCTCAGTCAGTTCATGCAGCCACCACGTACAATACATATGGGCACTGGCAATCGCATCCTTCGGTATCTTAAAGGTTCCATTAATAAGGGCATATTTTTATCCGCTTTTAGCTCTCTACATATCACTGGGTTTTCTAACTCTGACTGGGCTGGCTGCCCTATCACTCGTCAGCCTACTAGTGGCAATTGCACTTTTCCTGGTTCAAGCCCCATTTCGTGGATGATAAAGAAATAATAAACGGTATCTCGCTTTTCTGCAGAGGCTGAATACAGAGCAATGTCAACCCTTGTATGTAAACTTAAATGGTCGAAGCACCTTCTAAATGATTTGGGATTTCTACGTATACCTTCGATGATAATGAATTGCTACAATCAAGTGGTCCTGCATATCTTTTAAAATCTCGTTTTTCATTAACGGACTAAGCACATCAAGATAGACTGTTATTTCATGCGGGAAAAGATTCAATGCAAATTGTTATTCCCTCGATACATCCACTCTTCATCTTAAATTGCTGTCATATTCACTAAACCTATCGAGAAGGACATTTTCTTAAGACTAATACGCAAGATGAGTATTCTCGACATCCACACTCCATCTTGAGGGGGAGTATAACGAGACTCACTCTACCACATTACAAGCTAGCCGTGTAAATACTCATTTTTTAAAGTAGCCGTTGTTAGTTTCCTTAGTTTAAGGAGTTGACCAAGTAAATAGGTTTTTATTATTGTTACCTGAGATGCATGAACCAACTAGTGATTCAATCATGTAAAACACTAATATATTCTCCCGTCAACAAAGTAAATATCAATAAAAAACATTCACCGCTGTTTATCTTCTCTAGTGTATTTAAGCTTTATATTTTGTCCCACATAGATTCTGCCATGAGTATGGTCTTTAAGTGAAGATTCTACTCTACATGTCACCGAAGTTTTTTATTAGAAATAAAAATCTTACACTATTGGAGATTCACAATGGTTAAATGAGGACAATATTAATGCTTGTAGAGTAGGGTTGTAATACTACTGAACCTGTTAATTTTAATTTTACAACATGATTTGCTTTACATGAATAAGACATATAAACTACCACCACCGGTAGTATATATACTTAACTAAAATAAACCAAAGAAGCTAACACAACATGTCGTTAAAATAGTGTACGTGGGTCAGACGTTAATAATCAAAACCTTATCTAACACATCCATTGAGGCCATTGTTGGGTGTGAACTCGAACTAGAAGGATTGTCGAAGAAATTAGAAAATTGTAGAAGTCGTTCGAATGAGTTGTTCGTACGAGCTTCAAAGTCGTTCGAACGAGATCTCCATTTTGTTGCTGTTTTGGATTTGGTTCATCAAACTCGTTCGAATGAGTTGTCTTGTTTCTAGGGCTGGAGACCAATTATCATAAAGTCGTTCGAGCGAGTTTGGATTCGTTCGAATTAGCTTTGCGTAGGCTTGCTTTTGGATGTTATTCTTAGACGTTGGGTTTGCCTCGAGATACGTTCTACTTATATTTTTAGCTTCCAACTATATAAAGGGAACTTAGGTTATTTTGTTAGCCTATCTTGATGAGTTTAATTCTAGAGAGACCTAGAATTTGAGAGACTACATTAAAGCTTGAGAAGCTTGGAGAGATTATTGTAACCCGTTTGATTAACATAGTAGATTGTTCAGGGAGTGGTTTTTTATTTGCAAGGGTTTTCTACTTCCCGCCTCTGGAAATTCTTGTGTCGTTATTGTTTATTTCTTGATCATTTCTTTTGTTAGGGCTTATTCTACGTATCGTTCCTGTTAGAGAGGAGAGAGTAGGTACCTCGATTATCAATAATTGGTATTAGAGCAAGTGTGATAGGGCTTGTATGGTAGAAAGCGATGGCCGATCAAGAGAAGTTGAAGATCACAAAGTTCAATGGATTAAATTTTGGAGTGTGAAAGATATAGATAAAAGATTACTTCTATCAGAATGATCATGATTTACCATTGGGTGGAGCTGAGATGATGCCAGCAGAATACGATGTTGCTAAGTGGACGTGATTAGATTGCAAAGCGCTTGGAACCGTTAGGTTAACGCTGTCATCTCAGATTCTATACATGATCTCTAAAGTTACGACAATAAAGGGTTTGATGGAGACGTTGTCAGCTATGTACTCGGAACCGTCTAGGGAAAATAAGGTACATCTTTTACAATGCTTGTTTACTTTGAAGATGAAGGATAATGGTAGTGTGCAAGCTCATATCAGTGAGTTCAATACCATACATGCTCAACTAAAATTTGTTAATATCACTTTTACCGAGGAGGTGAGAGTGTGGACTCTTTTAGGGCAGATGCCTGAGTGTTGGGAAGGGTTTATTACAACTGTGAGCAAGTCATCGGGGAAGGAAGATATCAAATTTGATACTATAGTCTCTTTGATTATGAGTGAAGTAAATAGACATAAAACATCTGAACCCTCTTCGAGTTCAAGCGGCAGTATGTTAAACATCAAGGAAAGAGGGAGATCTTACAGAAAAGGGCCAAATTTTAGAAGGGGTCGATCACAATCAAGAAGAAATTCTAAGCCGCCTGGTGCGTGTTGGACTTGTAGAAAGAAGGGTCACTTCATGTGAGATTGTAACTCTTCTTCTTTAAAGAAGATTGATGATGAAGAGAATGATACAATGAACCTTACCGAGGAGGTTAGTTCTGACGAGGCTCTAGTACTTTCGTACAACGATGCTAACAAATATTGGATAGTTGATTCGGGTGCCTCTTTCCATGCTACTGCAAACGTACCTTTCTTACAGATAAGAGTGCACACAATATTACTAAAAAGGGAAATGCTAGGTTGTTGTTGCCTTCAGGGGGAACATTGGTTTTACAGAATATGTGACTTGTACCTAAATTGGGGCCTAACCTTATATCGGTTAACAAATTGGTAGATGATGACAGATATATGAGTACCTATGGTATAACCTTCTGGATGGTTATAAATAGAGCTATGCTAGTAGCTCGAGGCTTGCGATAAAGAACATTATATACAACGTAAAACACAATATATACTATTTGTGCGGCCACTCCGGGGATTGATACAAGTAGGTGGCACAAACAGCTCAGTCACATGAGTGAAAAGGGGATGAAGATAATGGTAACAAAGGGAAAGCTAAATGGTCTTGTTGAGGTTGATCTCAAGTTTTGTGAAAAGTGTATTCTTTCAAAGCAGAAGGTCACATCAAAATATCTGGAAGATCAAAGAAACCAGAAAAGCTGGATCTTATACACACAGATGTTTAGGGGTCATCCAAGGTATCTTCTCTTGGTGGTTCTTATTATTACGTTACTTTTATCGATGATGCTACTCGTTAACTGTAGGTCTACTTCGTAAAGAACAAATCCGACGTGTTCGATAAATTCAAGAGGTGGAGGGATATAGTTGAAAATAAAATAGGCTTGAAACAAAAGTATCTCTGGTCGAATAACGGGGGTAAATACTGTAGTAACGAGTTTGAAGACTTTTGTGAATCAAACGGGATTAGGAGTCAGAAGACTATTCCCAAAACACTGCAACAAAATGGTGTTGCAGAACGCATAAACTGAAAAATAAATGAAAGAGCGTAGAGTATGAGACTCAACGCTGGATTGCCAAAATGTTTTTGGGCAGATACGATTAGTACGGCGGCGTACTTGATTAACAGAAGGCCTTCAACATCTTTGGATTTTGGACTTCCTGAATGAGCTTGGACCAGTAAAGAGTTAAACCTTAATCACTTACATATTTTGAGTTGTACCTCATATGTGTTTGATAATTCATATACACAGACAAAGCTAGATACAAAGTTGACGAAGTGCATATTCATTGGATATGCTGGTAATGAGTTTGTGTACTAATTTTGGGATGCAAAGAATCGGAAAGTTATCCGGAGTCGTAATGTTACATTCAATGAGGAAGTCTCATATAAATATTTTAAAGTACCTGCAGAAAGAAAATGAAGTAAAGCAGCAGAATTTGTCGACATTAAATTTAAACCCTCTCGAGAGGATGAAGAAAAAGTCGTTGTTGAGTCCGATACACCGGATCAAAACGATGAACCTTATGATATAGACATTCTAATAGTATTTCGAAAGGAGCCTAGATTTATAAGAATTCTGGCTAGGTACGTTAAATCCTTAAATCCCTTGTTACTTACAGATGGTGGTAAACCTGAATGTTACAAGGAGGCTTTAGATGTGGAAGCCAAAAGCAAGTGATAGCTTGCTATGGATGATGAGATACAGTCATTATCAGTTCATCAAACTTGGGATTTAGTTCGGTTACCAAAAGGGAAGAGAATATTGTACAACAAGTGGGTATACAGATTAAAGCAGGAATCTGACGGTTCAAGGAGATTGAAAGCTAGACTTGTGGTGAAGGTCTTTCAACAGAAAGAAGGCGTTGATTTCGGTGAGATCTTTGCTCATGTTATGAAGATGTCTACTATTTGGGTTGTGATGAATATAGTCGCAGTTGAAGATTTGCATCTTGAGCAACTGGATGTCAAGACAGTATTTCTTCACGGTAACCTTGATGAAGAAATTTTTATAAAACAGCCAGAAGGGTATTCGATTAAAGGGAAAGAAGATCTTGTGTGTATGCTTATGAAGAGCTTATATGGTTTGAAACAAGCGCTGAGACAGTGATATTTGAAGTTTAAACAATTTATGTCCAGAAATGGTTATTCGAAGAGCAATGCGGATCACTATTGTTTTATCAAGAATACGGGGAACTTGTATATTATTCTACTTCTATATGTAGATGATATGTTGGTAGCAAGTGCTGACATGAGAGAAATTGTCAAGTTGAAGGAATAGTTATCCTGAGGGTTTTTTATGAAGGACTTGGGTACAATAAAATAAGTTCTTGGTATGCGTGTTATAAGGGACAGAAAGCGGCGAGAATTGAAGTTGTCTTAAGCTGAGTACATTGGCAATGTACTGAAGCGGTTTAATATGGATAGTTCTAAAGTTGTCAGTACACCATTGGGAGGTCACTATAAATTATCAAAGGATTGTTGTCCGAAGACGCTGAAGGATCACGATGAGATGCGGAAGGTTCCTTATCAATCCGCGGTTGGTAACCTAATGCACGTTATGATTTGTACGAGACCAGATATTGCCCAAACAGTGGGAGTTGTTAGTAGGTATATAAGTAATCCAGGCAAGGAGCATTGCAGAGCTGTGAAATGGATACTGAGGTATCTAAAGGGGACTCAAGATATGACATTATATTATGGGGGTTCTCAGATATGCTTACAGGGTTTTGCTGATTATGATATGGCGGGTGACATTGATAGACGAAGGAACACTAGTGGTTTCTCTTTTATATTGGGAGGCGGTGCGGTTACATGGGTTTTTAGGCTACAGAAGATTGTAGCTTTATCTACGACGGAGATAGAATATGTTGCAGCTACAGAAGCGTGCAAGGATGTGGTTTGGCTAAAAGGGTTAATGAATGAGCTAGGTAGAGAATAATTTTCTCTTGAGCTGTATAGTGATAGTCAAAGCGATATACACTTAGCAAAAATTCAACTTTTCACTCTAAGTCCAAGCATATTGATATTCGGTATCACTATATTTGCTCGCTCCTCGAGGACGGTGTGTTGAAGCTCATGAAGATTTACACTGATGTGAATCTAGCCGATTTGTTTACGAAGGTGGTGACTTTTTAAAAGTTTACAACATGTACAACTTTTGTGGGTCTTCAAGATTGAAGGTCCGGGTAGTGCGAGCAATTCATTTGGAGATATGGAGATGGATTACGGGATTCAATTTCAAGTGGGAGATTGTTGGGTGTGAACTCGAACTAGAATGATTGTCGAAGAAATCAAAAAATTGTCGAAGTCGTTCGAACATAGAAGGAAGTCGTTCAAACGAGATCTCTATTTTTTTGCGGTTTTGGATTTGGTTCGTCAAACTCGTTCGAACGAGCTTGGATATCGTTCGAATGAGTTGTCATGTTTCTAGGGCTGGAGAACAATTATCGTAAAGCCGTTCGAACGAGCTTGGAGTAGGTTTGCTTTTCGATGTTATTCTAAGATGTTGGGTTTGCCTCAAGATCCGTTCTACTTATATTTTTAGTTCCATAGTATATAAAGGGGACTTAAGTTATTTTGTTAGCCTATCTTGGTGAGTTTAATTCTAGAGAGACCTATAATTTGAGAGACTCCATTAAAGCTTGAGAAGCTTGAAGAGATCATTGTAACCCGTTTGATTAACATAGTGGATTGTCCGGGGAGTGGTTTTTTATCCGCAAGGGTTTTCCACTTCCCTCCTTTGGAATTTCTTGTGTCGTAATTATTTTTTGCTTGATCGTTTTCTTTTGTTAGGGCTTATTCCGCGCATCGTTCTTGTCATAGAGGAGAGAGTAGCTACCTCGATTCTCAATAGCTATTTGCCCAAAATGTATTGTCGCTAATCTAATTATTATATTTTATGGCCATTTTTATTTCTTTATTGATAATGAATTTTATAATGCGCTTAGAAAGCTATATATTTCGTAAGATTACAACTTGTCTTACCTAGGGGCTGGTTAGGCTCAACCTCTTGGCTCTTTCTAAAGATTTAAATAAGATTATTTTTGAGGTTGTTTAGTCACAACAATGTCATGTGTTTTGTTTCTTCTTTTTGCTGTCTTTGCTGATCACTGGTTTTGGTTATATTTCATTTTCATTGAATCATTCATTTATACATTTAGGTAGGTCTGCCCAATCGCAACTCAGGTCTCAGAAAAGAAAGTTCTTAAAGCGTTGGCGTGGTACGCTGTTACACTCTTGTACCATACTCGTATATCACAAAGTAAATATGTTTTAGATAGATATGAGGTATTTTAGATCCCAAAGTTGTTTTAGATCGATCTGAGCTCGCCGTTAACATAATGTTTATATTAAAAGTCTAAAACCATGTAATACCTTTATATATGTATCCCCATAGATGAAACAACCATTGATGACACCATCAACCGACCCCCACTTTTGCATGTAACATTTAATAATATAATTATGGGGATCAATTCAGCTCTATGGACGACTGTCGCAACTGCTGACGTTCTCTGCTACTATGTATTGCCTGTGTGTATTAACTGAGACTCAGCTTAAGTTTAATGGGCTCTCTCCAAGCATCAAAGAGTGATTCAAAGAAAGAAGAATCAAAACCAAACCATGAAATACTACTCTCTTCCCAAAGAGAAAGGATGGGTCACGGGCACATTCTCTCAATATCAAGGCACATGGCACTCTTCAACAACTGTGGAACCAGTTACGATATTTCAGCAACACTTCCAAGCCCATGACACCGACATAATTCTCCCCACGATGCCCAGATCGGGTACAATTTGGCTTAAGGCCATGACATTCGCAATCGTAAACCCTACTCATTTCTCTTTCACTCAACACCCTCTGCTTACCAATGCCCCTCATGAATTAGTCCCTTTCCTTGAGAATATGGTCTATAGTGTTAACAAAATTTCTGATCTCACAAGCTTGGACTCCCCTTGACTTTTCTCTACTCATGTTCCATACTCATCGTTACCCAAATCTATCAAGGAAACCAAGTGCAAAGTCGTGTATTTATGTCGAAACCCAAGGGACAATTTCATTTCCCTATGGCATTTTTTGAACAAGCAAAGACCGAAGATCGTAGAGCCCCTTTCGCTTGAAGAAGCCTTTGAGATGTATTGCAGTGGGGTATCATTATTCGGACCCTTTTGGGATCATGTTCTTGGGTATTGGAAAGCTAGCTTAGACAAGCCTGAGAAAGTTTTATTTTTGAAGTACGAAAACTTGAAAAACGATGCTAAATTGAATTTGAAGAGGCTGGCAGAGTTTTTGGGATACCCTTTCTCATTAGAGGAAGAATCTGAAGGAGTAATTGAAGAGATGCTACAGTTATGTAGTTTTGAACTATTGAGGAATTTGGATATCAACAAGAATGGATTAACATCTCTAAATTTCGAAAGAAAGATACTTTTTAGGAAAGGCGATGTCGGTGATTGGGTTAATTATCTGACCCCTCCCATGGTGGAAATGTTGGACCGCGTCGTTGAAGAGAAACTGCATGGGTCTGGACTGGTTTTCAGGTACAATCTGGAATCAGTCAAGGATTTGCCAGACTGCGCCTGAACAAATATATTGTGGCTGGCCATCTTATCTATGTGCTGCTGCTTCATTACCATCGATGACTCCATAATTTCCTTGGATTCATTAATTCAATTAATATGAAACGGTTTTTCCGTGTTCTATCGTTCTATTTATCCTGTTATACCTTATCGTTGTGCCTAAAAGTTGGTTTCATAATGGTATAAAGCTCTAACGCTTAATTTCATCGAAGGGCCTGTTATCATATCCATGTGATCTACTGCTTCATTGCCATCCACGATTCCATATCAACATTAGATTCATTATTTCAATAATTTTGAACAGGACGGAGTGAGGGTTTTCATTTAAGGGGTTCAAAATGTGGGTATAAAAAAATGAACCTAAAACAATTCAAATTATGTTGGAGATGGGACCAACTAAGAACCAGTTGAGTTGTAGAATTCTAATGAATTTGTTTGAGGGAGGCAATTATGTAAGAATTTCATTAAGTGAATTTTTTTGTTGTTGAAAAAATTGCAGCATCAAATGTAAGTTCCCGACAGCGAGGGGTTTCAACTGGAACATCCCTGGTTCTTCCACTAATTATGAAATGGTTTATCCATTGTATTTATTCTTGACAGCCAGGGGTTTCAACTGACCCTCTGGAATATCCTAGTTCTTCCACTGATTATGAAATGGTTTATCCATTGTATTTATTCTTTAATACGAGCAGTTAGACGTTTTATTTTTGGGAATAAGATGGGGTTTTGTATTATTTTTTGTATTATAAACATAATGAATTTCATAGGTCTCTTTAAGATAACAATGCAAATCCTGTGTCGTGGGACATTAATGTTTGGCTAAAATCATATATAGCCATTGATGGGAGATGGTTTCATTGTTAATAATATTGTATTTATTGTTATTTAATTAATTTTTTTGTATGTATACTTATAGATTAAGTTTAATTGTAATATTCGCCCAAGATTGAAGTGCATACCCTCCCAAAGCCTGAAGTAGCCATTTTGCCCAATGTTTGAAGTGCCAATACTCCCAAAACCCCATAACCATCTAGAAGGCTGCTGTGAGCACTAGTAATGTGAGTACAATTATACCTTGTCCTGGGGCTTTCCATTGACATTAACCTAATTTTTTTGAGATGTTTTGGGGGCACACTCCCCATAAGAGTATATCTCATGTTGTATAAATGAATATCTAATATTAAGTTTTGAAGTTATACGCATAAGAATAACTCATTTATTCGCCTATGAGAATATGACATTACGACTTTCAAACTCTGACCTCAATGTTCTAAATAACTTAATCATAAGTACGATAGGTAAAAAAGACATAATAATAAAGAATAACACATATTTTTCAGGGAGTATTAAATAAATGCAATGTACAACATGAGAGAGTAGCACACATTAGCAAATGATTAACAAATAAGTGCATATGGATAGTAGTAGCAACCAACAAAATTGGGTAAAGTCAGTCTAATTTTGTTTTTATGTTCACAACAGGTTCTCTCATCATCTTTTTTATTTTCTGTTTCTTCGATCTTTTCTTTTTCTTCTTTAGCTTCTTCTTCCATTTCTTTTGCATCTTCTTCTTGGTCTTCATTTTTTGTCTTCCTGGCCTAGCTCATTTTTATTGGTTTCTTCATTTTAGCTTTTATCAATTGTATCCGCACCATTCCTGGTCTACTCTGTCTCAAACGTGTTATTTTTAAGATTAAAGTTGGGGTCGAATTTAATTTTTTGATATATTACTTAATTTTGATTATATAGATATGTTGCTGGCATTCTTTTTGAATAATATTTATAGAAAAATTTATTAAATTATAATTAGAATACATTAATGAATATTTATACCATGATTTTGATTTATTTTGTCGTAGTTTTCAATTTGTTGTTACGACAAGTATTGGTTATTGATAATTGGTAGACTAACTCTATTGTTATGATATTTTACATCATAAACAAAAAGGCGCCTACCTGACAATGGCAGAAATACTACAAAGAAATCAACTAGTAGACAAGACTATCTCCTAATGGTTGATGCATTTTGGATTTATAAAAGATAATTCTGGATGAATGGTATTATTTTTTTTAGCAATGCTAACCCATTTGCTAAGGCAGGACACAAAAGAATCCATGTTGGCTCTGTTGAAAAACTTAAAGAGAAATTCTTTAAATTGGTCTTCTAGTTGGTACAAGAATAAATTAATTGGGAAGAACTTTTTATGGTAACTGATTACAAGCCTAATAGATTATTTCTAACATCCAAATCATGAGCTTTATTCTCAAGTATTTTTCTGTGTTGACTTTGCTCAAGGAAGGATTATAC
Organism: Kingdonia uniflora; assembly: GCA_014058105.1. Lineage (NCBI taxonomy): Eukaryota > Viridiplantae > Streptophyta > Magnoliopsida > Ranunculales > Circaeasteraceae > Kingdonia > Kingdonia uniflora. The sequence goes on along the minus strand of JACGCM010000338.1, from coordinate 919,526 downwards.
TCTAGTGTGGCTCGCTGACCTAGCTAAAAAACTATTGTATATATCATCTTGTAATCACTTAGACAATGTTATTGGCATATATAAAATTGATCTTGATTTTTTTATATATTTTGAATAGACTATTTCAGAGCAAGAAAAATTGGTAGTTATTACTTTTGAGAATAAAGTTAGGGTTTGTAGTGGCGTGTTTTCCAGAAGAAGAATCTTCGCCAGTACTTATTCGTAAAATGAGTGCAATAAGACTAGATAAATAAGATTTTACGCAGGAAACTCAGTAAAGGCTGAGAAAAACCACGACCTTGAGGAGATTTTTGATGTAAAATCCAGTAAGATGCTAGTTATTACACGTTTTAGAGTAAATGTAGGTGTTTTAAGTAATAATAGTAAAAGATCGTGTGTTGTAGTATCTATTCTCTGCCCGTATTTATAGTCATACAAACAGTTTTACATAAATAAAGAAATAGTCTCTTATTCTGGGGGAAGTGGGCGAACTTTGCAGATCTCTAACAGTTCTCTCTTGACCAGGCTTCAATGGCTACTTTTGGTAGGTCGAGGACTTATAGTATCTTCCAGAATGTTGAGTTATCTTCGACTATACTTTATTGGCTTACTCTTGTCAAATCTGGGGAATATGCTACTACAATCGCCCCATTCTCGACAGAAGCACTTGCGGTTGCGTCGAGAAGAATTTTGGAATCTAAAGAGGTTGCCGAATGAGAAAATGAATCATCTGTATTATTTCTGAGGTCAAAAAACCTGTATTTGGTCAAGTCATTCCCGAGGCGCAATTAATGCGATACATTAAATCTGTCAGAAGGATAATGGGTATAAATAGGGGGTTATTAAAGGTGGGATGGTGGTGGTTTGTGGAAAGATGCCACCTGAAGTGTGGTCTAAGGCGTTGTCTGGGGCTAAAAACGGTAGCCATTCTAAAGGAAAAATCTGGCATAAACCGATCAACGTGAAGTCGACACGTGATCGTGTTATATCATTGGGGAGGAACAAGGTCAAAACAAAGACGATGTGTATTTGTTGGTAACAATTATAGGTAATAGATTACATCAGTTTGGGGGAGAAGGGATAACTCTGTGTGTTGATGATGAAGATTTGAAGCTTAGATGGGCGTCCAGGGATCTTGCCGAACGTTTGAGTTTTCTTGCAATTTTTTACTGTTTATTTTCTGCTGAAGCATCTCTTAGAAGTTCAGTGACTTGAGATTTATTGAGCTTCGAGGACGAGAAAGAGACTTTAATGTTAAATTCTTGTAAAAAAGAAAACATAGAGTAATTAGTTCTATAAGTTGAATGTAAAAATAGATGTAGTTTGATGTAATGTAATCGAAGGATGTAGTCACGGATGGTATATGTAACAAAATTGAAGGAGGAAGTTGTCGGATATGAATTATAACTTATTCATAATAATAAATAAGTTAATATCTTCGATATTCTATTCATGTGTATTTTGAGTAGCAATAGTGGTTTTAAATTATCAAAGGTAAAATGTCAAACGTGAATGCACATAAACGGTTGATGGGTTGTCGTAACATCTCAAATGTATTTAACTGAGTGGGTCCCAAAATGGATTTTGAGGTTGAGTGATTTGACTTTGAAATTGTAGAGTTCCAAGGCAGAGTAAATGCAAGTGAGTTGAACCATGATTGGAGGGGGTATAAATAAGTTGTGTTGCTGCAGAAATGAGGCATTCATGCAAGATGGTGAAGACGAGAGCTCAGGCTCGTGATGGTGTATTCAGGCGTATTCAAGCAATGTACTAGGTGTTATACACGTGATACTTCGGATCTCGGAACTGTAACATGCATATGGAAGATCCAGAGGAGCCTGATTATGAAGGGATGAGCGAGGCAGAAGCGTGGGAAGCTGAGGAGGACTTCGAGTTTTGGGTCAAGCTACAATTTTGGCGGCCACCTGAGCGCTGCGGTTGAATGTAGACTCGAGCCAAGTTGTTGGTGATGAGGGAGGATAAAACTACAGCGAGGGGTTTATAAAGTTATAATTTTTATAGGAGTAGATCTGTGTAAGGAGTTGTGAAGGTTAATGAAATATAATAAAATAGTGTGCAGGATGTGTTGTCGATGGTAGTAATTTGTTGTTTACTTGTCAAATGGATAATGTACATGTTGAAATTTGGTAATGACAAATAGTTTTAAGTAAGTTTCTGGTAGAATGTCAAATATAATGATAATGCGTATGTTGTCGAAGATATATCCCAAAAATTAGGCATTTGTAGGTAAAGTAGAGAAATAGGTTTATGGCCCAAGACTAATGATTATAGCAAGATGTGTTCCATTAGGGGAGATTATGAAATATAAGGAAATTGATGTATACCATCTCTGTGACAATATAATTGGTAATTTGTTTCATTGGAATGTGTCTGAAGAAATTCATTGAGATATGAAAGAATTAGAGCGGGAGTGTAGGTTTTTGTTATCTCTGAGAAGGCAAAGTGTCGAAGAGGATGAGAAGAGGAAGAGAAAATGTTATATTCGAAGAGTTGAACGGTCGCGAAGTGGTACGATAAACAGTCACCTGAGGTCTATAAATACCTCTGATGTGGGTGACCGTTCACACTTTTTAAACACATAATTTTTTTTCTTAAGTGCTAATTGTTGTTGTTTGTTACTAAATTCATTGCCGACAATTGCAAAAGATGAGATTAACGTGTTGATTGGAAGAGTCAAGTGAGCAAAAGAAAGGGACACAGAAGCAACACGAAAACAAGGTTAGTAAATCAGTTTTTGATTATTTGTTGTTTGGGTTTTAATTGATTATGTGATAAACGAATAAGATTAAGTAAAGTGAATGATTTTGTTTAGTAAATTGGATCGAAAGGGAATTAGTTGTTATAAATTTAGTAAATTGACAGAGTTAGGGTAGGGCAGAGGGTTTTAAAATTCTGAAGTAGTTAGGACTATTATTTGTGTGAGGGTGGAAGAACTGGTATTATTAGGAATGTATAGGCTGGTTATGGTGTGGATGAGATGATGAATAGGTGGAGAGGAGTGGAGAGAAGTCCTGATTGGTGGCGCTGCTATTACGACGCGATTGTAAGGATGAGGGAAATATCATTTTGATTCGGCGAGATTTTTAGGGACGTTTTGTTTTGTTGAGATTTGGCCGAATTTTGTGCCGGAGAAGGGAAATTCTCAAGTTTTGAATGGTGGTATTTTTGGCGGGAAACAGGTGAAGTGTGTCGAGATGCGGTTGAGATTCCTGTAATTCGACAAAAAGTAAATGAAATTAACAAGTTATCGATGTTACTTATTAAAAAATAGAAAAACATCGAGAACTGAGCAAATGTGTTACGTGATTGAAAGATACCAATATGAATTAAATGATATGAACTATATCAAAAACTGTGGTAATAAGTATAAATATAAATGATAGTAGCAGATAGTAAAGCGAATGATGTGTTGTAGAGTTATCTCGACAACAATATCTTTATGAATATATGAACTTATGAACATATATATGTATCATATATGATAGATTCTAACTGTGCAAAAATTATGGAATCTGTTGTACAGGTTCTGTTTAAAAATGGCTGAACCAATTCAAAATAATGAGAAAGATATATACGAGGATCTCAAAGATGTAGTACCTCTGATAATTGATGTGAGGATCTGTGTACAACAATTGGGAGAGAAATATAGGGTTGGATCGAGTAGTTCGGATTTAGGTAGTGTGGAACAGTTTAGGGTGGCACCTAGTGCTGTCGAACTTTATGAGGAGGAAGCTATGAATATAGATGTGGATCACAAACCCTAAACGAGTGATCGAGAAGGTAGTGGGGAAGGGGAAGAAGATGTGGAGGAAGGTAAGGAAACATGTTATGGGGAGGGTCCAGAGACTAAAGAGATCTTAAGTTTCATGAAAAAATATGGTATTCATGAGGACATAAGGTTAGAGGAGTACATGTATGAAATGATCGGCCAGGAAATACCTCTGAATGGTATTCTGGTTCATCGAGAACAAATAAATAAGGGATTGAAGCTTCCCCTCAAAGCGGACCAAAAAAAATTAATGAATTTCTTTAATGTGGCACCGAGGTAATTCAACCAGAATGTGTATGATCTGTGCAGGGTTTGTGGGGCCTTAAATTGTCGACTTAAGACCAGGGGGGAGGAGCTAATAACTGTTGATGATTTATATGTGTACTTCACATTCAAGATGAACCCGCAAAATTTAGGATACCGGTACTTGGCGAGGTTCCTGAAAAGACCATTGTTTTATGATATGGTGTCAACTGGGGGGAGATATACAGATGAGCGCTTACTTGTTTATGGAAATTATGAGTTCGATAAAAAAGATCCTGGGGAACCCATAAAGAGAAAAATGTTTTACTTAGGTGTGTGGTTAGGTAAATGTAATTCTCGATGTTTGAATTGTGAGAATGAGATGGAAATGTTTTTAACTTGTTGATGTTGTTTTTTGCAGTATTGAAAGAGGTTGATAGGAAGTCACAGGTAAAAGAAGAATTGTATAAGGTGAGGAAATATTTTTTTGGTAGGATCGATAACCTAGTTATCGACCAAGATTTTGTGAATACGCTCTTCCAAGAAGTCGGTCTAAAGAGGTCGAGGGTAAAAGGCCCGGAAGTGCCTGTTATCGACAAAAAGATGTCGGCCAAGAATAAAAGAGCCACAGATGCGAGCTTACCTCTTGAAAATTGCTCCCTGGTTGGGTACAACACTGATATAGAGATCGATGCTATGTTGGGAGAGTCTCTGGGAAGAAATAAAAAGAAAAAGGCGGCATGTTCTGATGTCCCTCCATTGCTTCATCATAAGAGGTCTATTCGACAATCATTAACAAAGGAGGTGGTTGGAACTGCTAAATCAGCAGCTACTGTGGATATACATCCCCCACGGGGTTCTGGCAGTGTGGTCCTAAAGAAGTCCAATGGGGAGACGTCAAAGAAGAAGTTTGTCGAAGAGTCTGAGACAGAAGTGCAAAAAACTATGGATGCTTATACGTCTGGGGCAGATGAGCTGAAGACGGAGTTGGAGGATTGTATGGTGGGGATTGATAGTTTGAACACATTTTTCAGCGAAGGTTACATGAATTTGTCGAAGGTGAGAAATTTTAATGCTTTTCCTCGAATGAAAAAATTTGTTGGTCACTCGAATACTCATTATATGACTTTGATGCAGATTAGGAAGTTGGTAACTGAAGCTATGGGTCGGGTTATGGGCAGTGAAGAGCTGGCAAACTAGATTATTGCCAACAAAAATATAGAGATAGATTTGGTCGAGGTGAAGGCAGAATTAAATGCCACATTGAATAGGTATAAACTCGATGCCAAGAAGGCGAGGGAAGCGGCGCTGGGGGAAGCGAAGAAAGCGGCAGAGAAAGAGAAAAAGAGGCTTTGGCATTGCAGAAGACCACCTTTGAAAAAGATGTAAGGGATCAAGTTGCCGATGTTTGTAAAGCAATGGAGGAAGAACAAGGTAAGCTGATCGATGAGGTAAGGGCGAAGATGAATGAGAAGAGACTGGAAAAATGCATAGAAGTGAGGACGCACTATAAGAAACAATATGATGAATTGGAGGAGAGGAAAAAATTCTATAAGGGACTTGTAAAAGCTGGTGGTGTTGTGTTTGATGATAGCTCAAATGATGATGTACCCAATACGTCTGATGTACGCAGGGAAATCAAAGTCGTCGAAGATAAAGTGATGGTGGATGCTAATGGTACTCGTCCAGTTGAGGTAGTAGATATGCAGGTTCTCTAAGGTGCCCTGAAATTAAATGAAGAAAAAATCTCCTTCTGATATGTGAAACCTTGGGTAAGTTGTGTTTATGTGAGAAAGGATGTAAAAGTGGCCAGTGGGACCGAAACATTTTAATTAGTAGTATGTGGTGAAACAATATTGCGCTGCTGAACAAGTTTTATTTGTGAAATAGTTTTGTGTACTTGTTTTGTAAATAGTTCTAAGTAGCAAATTTGATAAAATGATTTTGATCGAATGTGAATATAGATCGAGCAGATAAGTGAAGAACGCTTGCTTGCGTGAAAGGTGAAAGATGGCCCGAAAATAGCAAGTATGAGATCGAGTACCAGATATCCTTAGATGGGCATCTGGATTTAGATTTGAGAATAACAAGAGCTCTTTCAGAGGTTGTTCGATAAGTAAAGAGTGCGAAGTGGAATATCCTGTAATTGGATATTGTCCGCGTAAAATTTAAATGATCGGCTTGTGGTATACTTGTTAAGTAGTGACAAAATGCAAATCAAGATAGTACGGATTTTGTTTGTCTGATGAATACTTGACAAGTATAGATCGAGATCAAATCAAATAGTAAAAAGATTGTTTGTCTAATGTATACTTTATAAGTATAGATCGAGATCAAATCAAATAGTAATAAGATTGTTTGTCTGATGTATACTTGAAAAGTATGGATCGAGATCAAATCAAATAGTAATGAGATTGTTTGTCTGATGTATACTTGAAAAGTATATATTGAGATCAAATCAAATATTAATAAGATTGTTTGTCTGATATATACTTAAAAAGTATAGTCAGAGATCAAATCAAATAGTAATGATATTGTTTGTCTGATGTATACTTGAAAAGTATAGATCAAGATCAAATTAAATAGTAATGAGATTGTTTGTCTGATATATACTTAAAAAGTATAGATCGAGATCAGATCAGGTAGTAAGGAGGAAACTGATAAAAAAGTTTGTTTATTTGAATCGATGAAAAATGGTTACAGTGTATCATCTATAAATCAACTTCCGTTAAGTAGTGTTCCATGGATATTCCAACTGTATTTCACCTTCAGTCATCAGCCAATAAGTCCCACTATCTGTTTTGTTGCTGACAATGTATGGCCCTTCCAAGTTTTCTGACAATTTTCTAAAATTTTTAGGCCGAGTACTATCTTGGATTCGTCGTAAGACAAGGTCTCCAATACTAAATTTCTGTTCCCAAAATTTCTTATGGTATGCTTTTTTCAAGGTATTATGGTATCGTCCCAGATTTGCAATTGCCTTATCTCTGGTTTCTTCTATCCAATTGAGGTTGTAAAGGAGATCGATTTCATTGCCTTCGTCTGGAATTTTTTGCCGAGTACTGGGTAAATCGAGGTCCAATGGTATGACTGCTTCGGTACCAAAATCAATCATGAATGGAGTGCAACCTATTGAGACTCGAGGAGTGGTGTCGTAGGCCCAGAGAACACTGAGCAATTCATCCACCCATTGCCCTTTCTTGTCGTCGAGAGCTTGCGTAATCCTGATTTGATGTTTTTGTTTATGGTTTCGTCTTGTCCATTGCCTTGAGGATAATACGGTGTGGATGTTGTGAGCTGGATTTTTTATTTATGGAGGAAAGCAATTACTTTGGCAGTGATGAACTGTTTGCCATTATCGGAGCGTATCATTTGCGGACATCCAAATCTTGTGACGATGTGCTCCCAAAGGAATTTGATAACTTTGTTTTCATTAGTATGACAGAGATGAACTGCTTCAACTCATTTTGTGAAGGAATCAGTTACAACCAGGACGAACCTTCGATTTCCCGATGCTGTATGGAAAGGTCCAATGATGTCGATGCCTCATCATTTGAATGGCCAGAGAACATTGCTGATATACAAGTCTAAGGCTAGGTTTTTGATATTTTGGGCATAGATTTGACATTTGTAGCATTTTCGAACAAAATCTTTCCAGTTCTGCATCATCTTGGGCCAATACGACCCTTATGTAAAAGCGCATTGTGCTAACAATCTTCCTGAAACATGTGCTCTACAAATACCTTCGTGAAGTTCTCAGATTTTAATTTGAGCTTGTTTATGAGAAATACATTCGATAAGTGGTCCCCCACCTATGATTCGATATAAGATATGACCTTGGACAGTGAATCTGGGGCATTTGGCCAAAAGATATCGAGCTTCTTCTTTTTTACTAGGGAGGATTTTAGAGTTAAGATATGCATATAATGGTCTTCTCTAGTCTTCTGGATCGCCTTCTTCAGCAATGGCAATCTGGAGTGTTGATAGTATTTCGAGGCTAAAATGCTTGATGATTTCGATTTCTAAAGATCTTTGTTCACTATCTCCCGGCATTGTAGCGATTTAAGCTAAAGTATCGGCATGTTTATTTTCCTGCCGGGGTAAGTTAGAAATTGATGCATGTTTGAATCTCTGCATCTTTTTTTCGACCAGAGTTGCATAATCAACCATTTTTCTCGTTGTTTTGAAAGTTTTGTTGTAATGATTTTCCACGAGTAAAGACTCGACGTAGACTGCTAATTCTTCTGCTCCGAGAGTAAGTGCGAGATCGAGACCATGTAAGATTCCTTCATATTTGGTTTCATTGTTGGTGGCATAGAAGTTGAGTTTGATAGCCTTTTCGATTCGATGATTGGAAGGCGTGGCGAGGACGATGCCAATCCCTGATCCCTGTGGTCTGGCTGATCCGTCTATAAAAAGTTGCCAACCAGGGCTTTTGGAGCATGCTTCTGGTTCTGCTATTAAGTCATCTGTGAAGATTTCTTCAAGTTCTTCCCAATCGGGGTTTTCGACGGGAAAGTCTGCCAAAAAGTCGAGCACTGCTTGTCCCTTGACAGATATTTGGGGTTCAAAGGAAATGTCGTATTCTCCAAGAAAAATAGACCATTACTAGATTTATCGAGATTTTTTTATTTTTGGAGTGTACTACCTTAAGGGGGTATTTGGTGATAACTTTGATGGGATGAGCTTCAAAATAGGGATGAAGTTTTTGAGAACTGTAGACTAGAGCGAGTAACTATTTTTCTGCTGTCGTATACCTTTTTTCAGCAGGCATAAATATTTTGTTGATGAAATAGATTAGTTTTTCCACTCTGCCATCTTCTCAAATAAAGACAGAACTGATCGAATCTTTGGTTGTAGATTAGTACATTGTAAGGGATTTACCATCTATTCGAGTACTCATTATAGGAGGACGCCCTAAGTATCGTTTAAGATCAAGGAAAGCCATCTCACAGTCAGGAGTCCAAATGACTTCTTTTTGCTGTTTGCTTGAAAGAGGAGTGGGGTTGCTACTTAGAAAGAGGTAAAGGAGTTTGCATCAATCAGATGACTTTGAGATGAATATGTGAAGAACAACAATTTTGCCTGCGAATTTTTGAATGATTTTTTTTTGTTCGGGGGGATGGCATTACGATGAGTGCTTTGATTTGTGCAGGATCAATTTCTATTCCTCTTTTGCTGACCAGATGTCCTAGGAATTTACCAGATGCGAATTGACATTTCTCTAGGTTAAGTTTCATTTGGTACTTGCGAATGATATCAAATTTAGTTTGGAGGTTACTGGAGTGGTCCTATCATTTCAGGCTTTTACAAATCATATCATCGATGTATACTTTCATAATTGTGACGAGATGATCTTTGAACATTTTAGTCACAAATCTTTGGTAAGTAGCGTCTGTATTTTTTAAACCGAAAGGCATGACCATGTAACAGTAGAGACCTCTGTCGGTGACGAAGGTTGTTTTTTTCTGATCTTTTTTGGCTAGTGGAACTTGGTTATAAACAAAGACTGCATCCATCATAGAAAAAAGTTTGTGTCCTGCGATTGAGTTGAGAAGTTACAAAATTAGTGTTAGCGGAAAACTATCTTTAGGTGTGAACTTGTTGGGTTCTATGAAGTCAACACAAACCCTAATTTTGCCATTTTTCTTTAGTACTGCTGCGATATTAGAAACCCACTTCGGATATTTAGCTTCCCGAATAAATCCTACCCGAAGGAGTTTATCAATTTCTTCATTTATTGCATCGCAGAGTCGGGGGGCTAAATTCTGTCATTTTTGAATGATAGCTTTACTGTCTAGAAGGAGGTTGAGTCAGTGACAAACGATTGAAGGATCGATGCTGGGCATTTCTTGGAAAGTCCAGGCAAAAATGTCAAAATTCTTCTTAAGTAGCTGTATCATGGCCTCTTTTTCGTTGGTCAATAATTTAGAGCCGATGAAGGTTGTGTATCTCGGGTCATCGAGTTCAACAGATTCGACTATCTCGGTGTCATGTTGTTCAAATGGTGTCGATTCTTCTTGCGGTAGTTACTATGCTTTGAGAAGTTTGGTTGTATGAGGGTTGGTTGTGGAATTTTCACACATTCGTGTAACTGCTTGGCTGCCCTTAATTTCATATATTCTGTGATCTGTTGGAAACGTTGTGCTAGATGACAAGTGGAAGGTGCTGCTTTGATTAAATGCAACCAACTTCGACCCAAAATTTGCAAGTATTTGGACTCTGTATTGATGACAAGAAATTTGACAAATGTAGTTTCGGAACCTGCCTGAACTGGCAGAGTGATTTCTTCTGTGGCTGATTCTTTCGAACCATTAAAGCCCGTGATTGTTGTTGTCGAAGCTTTTACAGAATCTGTAAGGCCTAGGACTTTAATTGCTCTTCTGAATAGTACATCTGTGGCATTTCCAGTATTGACGAGAAGTGTATGTAAATAGTCCTGCCCGACTTTGAGCATAATGACGAGAGGGTCATCATGGGGATATTTAACGTGGCTTGTATCACAGTTTTCGAAGGTGATTTGGTAAGGACGCTTTGATTTACTTGTGTTGGGCAGAATTTTTGCTGATTTGTCCGAGGAGGTCATTTTATAGCAAGATGTAATCCGATCGCCTTGTTTTCTTTTCTATCCTTTCTCGATCTCAATCATGTACTAGTAGGGAGCTTGCCCTTGGGCCTGATTTTGCTCTACTTCTTTATTTTTTACTTCATTCTCTAGGAATTTTTGGATGACGATGACAGAATTGCTGATAGGATGCAATGGAAGATTCGTATGAGGGAGTAACAAGTGTCAATCTCATAGTTATGCATATTATAATATTGACATAGTGGTCTGTTGGGAAGATCAGGAATTGTCTGTGGTGTGCAATAACACTCATCTCATTTTATCGTCGGTAAGTTAGCGAAGAGAGTTGCTGTCATTGGTGGCAAAACTGGGACAGGTCTGTCTGGTCTGCCGTCCCTTCTTCTATTGTTGTCGGTATTTCTGTCGCGTTGTTTAGGCACTTCAGGAGTGACTGTTTGCTGAGATGGGGTCGAAGATGTTTCTCGAGAATGGATTACTGATGAGCTTTTCATCTTATCTTTCTTCGTTGTCCTTTTCTTGACTTCTTGGCATTATCCTCGAGTTTTATCCTATGCATGCATACAGAAGGACTAATACCTTTAATATCTAAAATGTTCTATCCATGAGCTTTTGTGTTTCCCTTTAATACACGCATTAATTTCTCTTCATTCTCAGGTTCAAGGTCGGATGCTATGATAGCAGGAAGAGTCTCATTAGGACCTAGGTAGACATATTTGAGATTTTCAGGGAGAGGTTTAAGTATAACCTAACGGGCACTTCTTCCGTTTCTGGAACAGGATCCTTGACTTTCAACATTTTAACATTATCATTGTTATCCACATTAGGAGCATAATTCACCAGGGCATTGAACTCATTGATAAGGTCATCAATATCTAAATTATCTCCAAAATGTGCAGGACAAGCTTCTAACGAGTCCCTAGGATTGGAACTATGAAATGTACTGTTTACAACAGTACCAAGTATGTTACACTCATCGGGTTCATTTTCAAACGGAGTATGAGTTGCATTGAAGATATTCAGATCGATGGTCTTATTCCCATGAGTCAACTTCATAGTTCTGTTACGGCAATTGATTAATGCATTAGCAGTGGCCAAGAAAGGTCAGGCAAGGATCACAGGTATCTCACTATTTGGGTCTTCTACCGGGTTTGTGTCAAGGACCACAAAGTCGACAGGATAGAAAAAATCATCAACCTAGACAAGTACATCCATCACAACTCCCCTAGGAATTCTAATGGATCGATCAGCTAGTTACAAGGTTCTATGTGTCGGTTTTAGTCCTTCTAGACCTAGATGCTCATATACCGAATAAGGGATCAAGTTGACACTGGCACCTAAATCAAGTAAGGCTTTTCCGATACGATTTGTCCCTATGTGACAAGAAATTGTCGGCATTCCTGGATCTTTGTATTTCATGGGTGCTTTGTTCAAGATTATAGAGCTAACCTGAGCATCCAATTGAATAACATTTTCACTGTCATGGACATTGAAAGCTTTCTTGGAAACATTCATACGTTTCTTGAACGTGCAGTGGTCCTTGAGATGTTTTGCATAGGAAGGAATCTGTCGTAACGCATCGAGGAAAGGAATAGTGATCTTAAGATTCTTGAACATCTCCTTAACCTCTTCATCGGGAATGTTCTTCCTATTGACTAAAAACCGTTGGGAAAAGTGCTCTAGGAATTCTAGGCGGATCATTTTTGATAATCTTCTCACTTAGCGAGACCTGCCCAGTCTCTTCCTCTACAAAAGGAGTTTTTTCACATATAGGTTTGCCTCCTTCTGCAACTTTCTCAGTACTAGGATTAGGACTTTTATGTGATTTGTCCTCAGGCATCCTAACTTTTTTGTCTACAGTCTTTCCACTTCTAAGTGCAATCACCGCATTCGCCTGATCGTGGTGTAAACTCTCGGTTTGATCCTTTGGATTGGGTTGGGTTTGACTTGGAAACGTACCTTTGTCTCTAGTACTTAACCCAGATGCCAATTGAGTAATTGATGTTTCTATTCGACTCATGGATTGCTGATTCATTTGCATGAATTGTTGCATCAACTGGCTATTAGATTGCAATAGGGCTTGGATGCCATCATCCGAAGATGGTTTCCTATTATGAGGAGGAACGTAAGGAGTATTTTGCTAAAAAGGCTGGTGATTGGGAGTAAAGGATACACCACCTTGATTTTGATTTGAATTACTCCCTTGGTAATACGGTCTGCCAGAATAGTTATTCGAACTATTCCTCCCTGAAGAATTCCCTTGATGATGTGACTAGTTATAAGGAAAAGAGGAAGGTTTTTGATGAAACATATTTACCTGATCCTTCCTGGTTTCCCTAATTTCATGAATCAAAGGGAAATCCTGAGTATAATGTCCAACATCGTCACACGTAGCACAAACTTGCATCTTAGCATGAAAAATTAGTGCTTTAACGGACATTTTGTTTTTCCTTATTTCTATGGACTCTATCTTACACAGGATGGTCATCAGCGTAGCTTCCGAATTGGAGTTAGATCCAACTACAAAGGCATTATTCCCCTTTTCTTGAATATCAGTTTCTCTCATGGTGCCCCAGGTTTGCAATTTTTCAGCCATCTCTTCTAAGAAGTCCAAACCCTCTACATCATCCTTATCAGTAAATTTCCCTAAATAAAAGGATTCTACAGTTCTCTTGGTTTCATCATCTAATCCATCATAAAGATTTCTAGTTAGGACCCAGGAGTCGATACTGTGATGAGGGCACTGTAGGATCAGTCCCTTATATCTCTCAAGATAATGCTTTAAGCTTTCTCCATGAAGTTGGGTAATCCTAAGAATGGCCCTACGAAGGGTCTCAGTTTTCTCAAGAGAGAAAAACTTCTTGTAAAAGGCATCAGTAAGCATCTCAAAACTCGTGATTGATTTTGGCCGTAGAGCTTGAAGCCAACTCTTAGCTTTCCCAAGTAAAGAAAAGGGAAACAACACGAGTTTTATGGCCTCCAATTCGTTCTCATTTCTATACTTTTGGAGGAACATTAAGTCATCAAAATCCCTAACATGAGCGTATGTGTTCTCATCTTCTCCTCCTGAGAATTTTGGCAATGAATTGATGAGCGCATTTATAAGTTCAAATTGCCCAGTTGTAGGAGGTAAAATAATGCACGAGGCACGATTTGTCATTTTTGGGAACATGTGATCCTTAAGAGGAATTCGCATGGGTCCCTGACCATTCTCATTATCATTGGCATCTCCCATCTCAAGTGATTGGGGTAGAGCAGTAAATGGAGTGAATGAGGAAATTGGACTCGGATTAAGTCTTAATGGAGAGACAGGGAAATCAAAAGTTTCTAACTCACCCTCAACAGGGAAGAGTTCCCTACGAGTAAGGATTGTATGGTCTCTCGTATCAATAGAGATTGGAATCTCCAGTTGGGTTGACTCACCTACCTCAAAGTGGATCGGAATATCTATCAAATCAGATTCTCTAAGCCTCTCAAGACGTCTTTTAGGCCCTCAAAACCATTCTTTCATACACTAATAGATGTGCGCACTCTGATGATCACACAACAATGAGGTGCACAAAAAATAAACACAACAACCTTTTCAGATGGGCCTTAATTAAGGTCAAGTTGTGAACCCGGTCTCAGGATTCGGTTGCTCCTATTCCTGACAATCGATCGGTTCGCACGTTAAGTTGTGTATACTCTCTTTAGCAATAACTCGCGTGCAATTCTAGTCACCTAGAAGCACCTGTGCTGGAAGGTGGGGCAAACCACTTAGAATCACCTTTCTACACTAGTTATGCCAGGGAACGTACTTCCTCCAGACAATCGTAGCCACTATAATGGGTCTTAATGTGCGCATTCCTAATGCTCCCGGTCCAAGCTCTATAAGCCTTTTTGTCTATCTATGCATTTTATGGCTTAATCCTGGTTTCTTTTAAAGTTAATGTCCTGCTCTTTAAAATGTTAAACCGGGTCGTGACCTCCCGGGGTCTTAGTATGTGGTGCCACACACGGGTGATGAAATCCCGCTTTTGTTTGCCCTTTATCTAAAGTTTAGAATTTAAAAGTGCACAAACATCAGGCACATGAACAAAAATTGACCGCTTCGCAGGAGGGTACGGTGGAAGAAAGTACATGCGAGGCGGCATTTTTAGGGGCTCGTTGTTTACCCCAGTGAAACTGTTGAGATGGCCCACCCGGGCTCTCGGGCTCAAGTAGGCATTGTAGAGGGGTCCTCCCCGGATGTGGGTTCCAATATTGCCCCTGCAGAAAAAAGTACAATTTTATCCTCGCTTTAATTTCACACTCTTCGCTCAAGAGTAAAATATTTTGCCTCACTACAAGTCACTCATAGAGAGGAAGAAAAGGTAACCCTATCTAGTTTTTGGTCGGTCCTTAACTTCCTTTAGTAGTCACTGTAAAACAAAGAAAGTAGTCACCGTAAAACAAAAAAAAATTCCTCAAAGTGCAAAAGTAAAATAAAAATGTAATAAACGAAATTTATGTTCTTCTAAAAAGTGAAGCCGAAAAACAAATTAAACACAATAATTTTTTTCTTCTAATTACCGCTCGAAACCAGCAACGGCGCCATTTTGATAACGGCCAAAATCCGGTGTTTTGTATGGGTAAAAATTAGAGTGTCGTTCACTTTCGAACGAAACTGGAAATTAGCTTTGGTCTTGTGTTATAGTAATCTAAGGTTATAAAACTGTTAAAATCAATGATATGGTTTTAATCAAGAATAAAAGTCTAGGGGATTCAGATTTCACCACCATTTACATACAATATCAACATAGTATCGTATATTAAATTCTCCACTTAATTGAAATAACAAACTTTGACCTTTTGTCGATGTAATCCCATGATTAATTTTAACTCAAGTATAATATATTGTATGAACTAAGTATGTACTAAAAACACATTCCATGAAAGCTATGCTAACTATGAAATGTTAATTAAGATCATACCTTAGAAAAATTCAATATTAATCCAATTTTACTATATCATTTGAGAATCACAAAACTCTTCCTATATCTCTACTTAAAGAGATCATAGGATGATAATGGATGTCTCCAACAATATAGTTTTGGGATTTGTGATAATATGCTCATATTGTGTTGAAGAAAAATACATTCTACTACATGATATCATACGCTTATGGCGGATTCATCCTCACCCCTAGTGAGGACTTAGCCGGCCATTATAACAACTATAAAACCTAAATGATATGAGAATGAAATGAACTTAAACTAACAACAAAAAGATGAATTTTATTGACTTACAAAATAAAATGCTCAAAATGCTTACAAGACTTGCACCAACTTACTCCAATAATACTCTCTTGCACTCTACAAGAATGATTCTCTCAAAATTGGATGATCTTATGAGCTCACCACCTCTCCTTTTATAGATGAAGGAGAGGGTTCTTACATTTAATATTAGATTTATAACCTATGCCATGAATGTACATAAATTTGTAACCTCCAAGAGTTATCCTCCAAAATTGTAACCTCTCCATGTGGGACCCTTGTGCTTAACAACTCTACATCCTTCCCCAACAGTTCATCCTTTGAGCTATACATCCCGGTATTTGTACATATTTGGTAAATGAGCTCCATGCGACCTGAAATATAAAAATTGGTTTTATAAGTCATGTTTAATAATAAAATTAAGAATAATAAACATTAAGTCATAGGGGAATAGTGGTCATTTTATGTCTCCATCATGTACCCTATAGATACCCAGTCTTCACAAGTTCCTTTAGTAAATAAAACATAAGAGAGTAAATATTATATGTCCAAGATTATACATGTGATACCTACAAAGGCAACACAAACACTGTAGTGGCTTATTCTGTATCACGAACTTATGCTTCACCTTTGAACTACATACAAACTTTTGACCTCAACAATAGAGCACGTGGCACAATAAAAAATAAGACAACAACGTCAGGAAACACATACAGCATGAGTTCTTCAACCTACACCACTCATCCCTGATGCTACTGTTTAAGAGCCATCTTGTAATAGCTTATTTTGTATTTCGGACTTAAAGCCTCATCCTCGACCTCATTCGGATACATGAAACACTGCAAAAGTCATATTCAATATTCCTCAGTTTGTGTCATCGCTTTCGACCTCCACATCAGTAGTTTGATTTACGCAAGTGTACAGTCATCAATAGAGCCGCTGTACAGTAACAAAGGTAAGGAGGTTACACCATCTGGTCAAAGAATATCTTACATTTACTTTGTAACGTCCACGATTAAGAATCTTAATAGTTATCAAACGATTATTTTATAAAACCTATAAATAAGACCAGAAAGATACAAATTAAAGACAGGAAATTCTATAGAGAAAAATCCATACTCTGAAACTTCATAGATTCAGAGTGCTCATTGTAATATTTAACATTCTCAATAAACATCTCTCTTTTTCTAAAATCCTCAAGAGAGGTCGTGGTTTTTAACCTATTCAAAAGTTTTCCACGCTAAACTTTTGTGTTAGTTATTATTAACATTCTGATTACATCTGGTGTAAAGGCTAAGTCTGAATCCTGGAATTAGGCTATTATGTTTAGCGCCATCGGTGGGAACCGAAGTTCTCAAACCCATTGACTCAAAAGCCGCTGATCACTTCCTTTCAGAATGTCTTCTCTAGGTCAGAGCATGCCAATAGTTCAAGTAAAATAAAATGCCGCTCTAGCAGATCTATGAGACACCTTAAATTTTGAAACAGAACGACGTGTTGCTTTGGAGCAACAGCTGGCGAGTGTACAGGGTGCACTGATGGGTCTACTGGGTCAGTAACCCGTTGCCCAGAAGAATAAAGCCGAGCAACCTGAAGGCTTGCAAATTTACATTCATGACAAAATAAGACCTCATCCGAAAGGCAATCACGTAGGTGGTGCGCTCCAATCTAACAATCATCAACTGGAAATATAACCCATCCTGATTTAGAAGGCTCACTAGGATGTAGATGGCAGTCCTGCAGGAGTCAAACAGATTGAAAATATACCTTGAAAAGTTTTTGTTCCGTAAAAGATCGTCTAAATGAAGAGAGTAGTGACCATAATCTTGGAGAAGGATGTATCACCCGCCCGACCACCGCAGCTCAACAATATATGACTCCGGAACATGTCGAGAGATGAATTAAAGAAATGCTCGAAGCTTGGACCCCAACTAAAGGGATCCACAACTGATTGCCGAAAATCCCGATCGCACAAAATCTATTGGATGGTGAAGTCCCCATCGGATTCCATACTCCAAAGATTCGCAAATACAAAGGAACAGATCCAGTGGAGCACATCCAAGAGTTCTAGGACACTTTAGGCCTACATTCTACATCCAACCGCATTCTCTGCCGGCTCTTCCCTACCAGCTTGTCTGGAGAACCTCTGCGATGGTTCCACACACTACTTGAGGGATCCATCACAACTTTCGTGTAGTTGTGAGAACTCTTCGTCAAGAATTACTAGTACAATAAAGACAAAGAAGATAATCTATACTCCCTTTTCAGCCATAAGCAGATGCTAGGTGAGAAGCTCGAGACGTTTACTAAGAAATTCTTAGAGTTAGCTCAAAAAGATGATTGGCTAGACCAGAAGATTACCATTTTGGCTTTTACCAATGTGTTACTTGTTGATGGAAGGGCGAAGGAATACCTCGGCCTCAACAAACCAACAACTGAAGAAGATATGATCGAAAATATCAACGGTTATATCGACCTGGAAAGAATGTTGTCTGCTAGACAAAAACCAGCCAGGACTTTAATGGTACTGCCGATCAGAGAGGAGACAGGAAACAGACAAAATCTAGCGACGAGCGACCTCGAAAGGGGAATAACTTGCCTAAGCCCTGCCTTACCAAGGTGAATATAACCGTAGCTAGCATTTATCCTATACTTCAGAAGGATCGTTTCTTCCGTAATGCACAATATCTCTAACCTATTGAGAACAAACCATATTGCATTCACCACAAGGTCAGACACCATGAAATAGAATACTGCTTTGCCTTACACAACGGTTGTTAGAGTACATCTTCGCTGATGGATAAATGCATGAGTACATTTTAGACGTTGAAAGCTACATGAATGGGAGTTACAAACTTGCTACAGATGCCGTATGGATCGAAGAGCCAGCAGGAAAGAAGCATTTATACTATATGTCACTCTGCCACTTTGTTGAGACTCAGATCGTCAACCAATCGAATAGAACTAAGAGACGACGGATCAACTAATTTCACAACCTGTCTATGAAAGACAAAGAAGCTCGTTTACTTCCTGTTTCCAGCTCTCAACGAACAGGAATTTCTTTCTACGACTGTGATATCCATCATATCAAATATCTTCACCATGATGCTTTGGTGATCATGCTAAAAATATAAAATATAGCACTTTACACGAAGATGATAGATACTAGGAGTACTATTGAATTACTTTTTTAAAGTATAATTGATCAGATGGGACTGGCCGACAAAGTACAGCTCACTGATATTATTATTTGTGGATTCAATAGATCTAGGAAGAACTTGTAGGAAAAATTATACTTCATATCACGGCAGGACCTGTGACACTCGATGTTGTCTTTTAAGTTATTAATACAAAATCCCATTATTTGGGGATAATGGGGCATTACTGGTTATACAATACGCAAGCTATTCCATCCACCTATCATTTAGCACTGAGATTTGAGTGGAAAAGCGGCGTATATGAGATCAAAGGAAATCTAAAGCTCGTTCAAGCATGTGAAAATTCTGTCGCCATCGTTCCAGAATTCTTAGAGCCACAGCTCGCATAGCAATTACAGAAAACAACAGGAATAGTCACTAAAAACTATACAATATACTCTACAAAAAACCATCTGCCATGCGCAGAAACAACTAAGTACGTCAAAATTAGTGGCAAAAAGTGAGGAACATACATTGGTACTGTTTTGCCAATAGTAGAATGAGATGTCCTCATTCAGTTCCTTATAAACAACAGTGATGTATTCGCTTGGACATTTCACGAAATGCCGGTTATTGATCCAAACCTAGCTTGCCACAAGCTCAATTTAAAGGATAAAGTAGAAGCTGTCAAGCAGAAGCTTAGGACCTTAGCACCGAGACTCCGAGAAGAAGTAAATTAAGAGATCGACAAACTCATCGAAGTTAGCTTTATCAGAAAAGCCAATTACCCAGTATAGATCTAAAATATTATGGTAGTCCCAAAGAAGATTGGCAAGATCAGAGTGTACGTAGATTTCACGGACCTTATCAAACATACTCCAAAGGATAGTTTTCCACTTCCTATCATAAATCTTCTGCTCGATTCTACTGTGGGTCGCGAACTCCTGACCATGATGGATGCCGCGTTTGGATACAATCATATACCTATGCTACCTAATGACCAAGAGAAGATAACTTTCATTACAGAACATGGCTTATACTATTATAAGTTCATATCTTTTGATCTCAAGAATGCTAGAGCCACATACAAGAGGTTGATGATGTAAATGTTCAAAGATCACCTCAGAAAAATAATGGAAGTCAACATTAATGATATGTTGTGTAAAAGCCTTAAAAACGAGAATCATATTACAGACTTGCACACTACTTTTGAAATTCTTTGTTCGTACAGGCTCAACCCTGAAAGTGCTAGTTCGGGGTCTAGTCAGGAAAATTCTTGGGATACTTAATTAGTAAGAGAGGTATAGAAGCTGATCCAGATCGTATTTGAGCTTTACAGTTTATGCCTTCGCCGAAAACAAAGATAGACATACAAAAGTTAGCAGGTAAGATCGCCGTATTAAATCATTTTGTTTCGAAGTTTTCAAATCGATGTCAATGGTTGTTTAACCTTTTACGTGAAGGGACAACAAAATAGAAGTCTAGAAAGGATCTTGAGATCGAGTGGATAACAGAGTATGAAACAGCATTTCAGGAGCTCAAACTTTACTTGGGATCACCTCCAGTAATGAGTGCACCTAACGAAGGGGAAAAACTCACAATATATCTTGCGGTTACCGAGGAATCTTTAAGTTATATCCTCATTCGACTTGATGGGATGATGGAAAAACTTGTATACTTCATCAACAAAACTCTCACTTCTACAGAGTCCCAGTATACCAAGATCTAGAAATTGCTCTTAGCTCTCGTATACACATCGCATAAATTGAGACAATATTTTCAAGCACACTATATTCGAGTAGTAAAAAATAACCCTTTACGAGAGATCTTATCCAAACGGGAAAAATTCAGATGAGTTCAGCAATGCTCAATTACTCTTGGCGAACATGACATCTGTTTCAAACCATAACATTCTGAAAAGGTCAAGCAGTAGCAGACTTCCTGGGGGACTTCCCAGTAGAAGATCTTAACTGGGAGGAAGACAACGCGGATACCATTGAGGAACAATTTGAAGAAAAGTTCAAAGAAAAGTTAGACTGGATAACTCCAAAGGGGTAACATCTTTTAACTGAAGGATATTCCAGACCCGCAGGATCCAGAATTGGAATCCTGCTTATCAGGCCTTCTAATGATAGGATGGAGAAAATAGTCTGGCAAAATTTTGAAGCTACCAATACTGCGGCTGAGTATGAAGCAATAATTCACGGTTTAGATATGGCTCTTGAGATTGGAGTCTCCGAGCTGTCTGTTTACATAGACTCTTTACTCATCGTGAACCATTACACAGAAAAATTCTAGAATGAGGAAATTCAAAAGAATTACTATCGAACATTTGCCGCACGGAGTAAATCGACATTCGGACTCTCTCGCGTACCTGGCAGGAATACTTGGTACAGAAGCGCGTTATCTAAAGATCAATGTATTGTCCACCCCCAATATTAACATCATAAGCTCAAATTCTGTCAATACTGGGGGCGTTGAAGAGGACGAGGACGATTAGAAACGATCTTACCTCAAATATATTGGGACTAAAAATACTTTTGGCGGCGAACTCACTGTATAATATCAATACCATTTTTATTTTAGATGCCAGTTCGTTGGTTCCAGAGTCGTTGAGTTCCTCAATCAACACAATATCATCCGCTCCCCTTCAAACCCATATTATCCTCAAGGAAATGGCCAGGTGAAAATTACTAATCGAACTATAGCGAATAGGATTAAAAGGTTCTTGACAGAGAAGAAGGGTAATTTGGTCCAAGATCAACCACATGTCCTATGGGCATGTTGCACAATACTTCGGGTATCAACTGGGTGCACACCATTCTTACTAGCATTTGGTACAGAAGCAATCATCCCCACTCTATATCATCACCCTATACGTCACCATACCATGACGGATGAAGAGAATGAGTTCCAGTTGGCATGTAACATGAATTGGATTAAGGAGACTAGAGACAGTGCAGTTACGAAATTGGGAAGATACCACCAAGCTCTAGCCCAATCTTACAACAAGCACATTCGTTACAGAGAGTTCAAAATCAAAGACCTCGTACTGCAAAAAATTCCTAAACATAGAAAGAGAGCAAGCACTAGGAAACTGTCCGAAAATTGGGAAGGTCCTTTTGTTATTATTTAAAAAAGTAGCCTTGGTTCTTACGATCTCGCCACTGAACATGGAGATCGAATCCCTAATCCTTGGAACACGAGGAGATTGAAATTGTATCGCTGATAAAAATCCATCACAGTGTACTTTTCTACAATTCAATCTATCATCTTGTATGATGATCTTACATCAATGAAAGACTTATGTTCGATCCAAATATATCTGAGTACTTTATACTATTTCATTTAGTACTTTATCGAACACATTCATCGTACGTCAATCTTGTACCAATAAAATACTTGTGTTCAATTGCCCTATACTATAGTACTTTTCTAATATATCCAATAAGTACTTTGATTGCCTTATACGTATTACAGATCGTTTGTTACTTTGGCCAAACTGATCATCTATTTCATTACAGATCGTTTATTGCTTTGGCCAAACTAATCATTTATTACATTACAGATCGTTTGTTACTTTGGCCAAACTGATCATCTATTACATTAAGATCGTTTGTTGCTTTGACCAAGCTGATCGTTTATTTTCATTAAAGATCGTTCGTTGCTCTGGCCAAACCAATCACTTCTTATGTTATGAATCATTTATGGCTTCACTGAACCGTTCTTCCATCTATGCTCCTCTACGTTCGATAACCCCTGGAACCATCCTATACAACAAATGTTCGACTAATACAGTATCGTTGATTTAACAAAAGGTTAGTATAAATCATTATTCTTGGCATTCTTATTTTTATACATTATATGCATTTGTATACATAGAGCATCCTCGCAAATGTTACTCCTCAATAGTACTATCACTCGAGCCATCACCTATATTGCAAAGTTCCCCAATATTAGGTGCACAACCCTGGTACAGCCGTTGATGCATAAATTCTGGCATTTTCCCTATAACGAATTTTTTTCCATCTCTAACCATCCTCTATCTCAGAACTCTAATTTTGACTACCATGGGACCTAGATACTCACACCATATCGCCTCTATGTCTCACTGCGTACTTCTTCCAACTACAACATCATACACCAGCTTACTTTCTTCTTCCAATCTCTAGAACTCTGATGTAAAGAATGAAATCACTGCTGTCATATCTCTTTCATACACATCACCTGCTTTAACCTTCACCTGTTTAGACAGAATAAGCTCACTAAGTTTAGTTTGAGCTTCCTTTGGATTTTTTTTAAATGATCGCAATGCTTCTCTACTCGATGTTTCTCATCCAGCACAACAGAATTTTGAGACTCCAGCATTATCATGAACTCATCCATATGATAAATCAGAGACATTGACCCATCAAGTTCTACTTCATGATTCTCCCATTCTACTGTTTTTTCATCGAGACGTATCTCCGCCTGCAATAAGTCAGCATCTAACTTCGTATTTGCATCGCGCAAGTTCATATTCTCGCCTAGGTTCTCTAAGGCATTTAACTCCAACCCTTGTATGGTATGCTCTAGAGTGACCACTTTGTTCCAAGCCGTATTTATGTCTTCATTCTGTCTATTATGGGCCTCTTCTATCTTCTTTACCAAAACGTCAACAACTAGCCATAACACTTCATACTAAGAAGCGTGCGCTTGCATATTAGCTACCTTCACTTCAAGCAGATTTACTTGGAATTGTAAGTCTTTCACATTCTTACCATCCTCCTCAATTTTTTTAATAGTTCTGTAATTCGAACTCGAGCAAATGTCAACTTCACTCCTTGCTGGCTCGCTTGCCTCGAGCTACCTGTAAATTCAACCTCTTTCTTTCTTATAATTTCTCTTAAGTCCTATCTTTCTCAATCCATTGGCTAGATCTACATTTTTCTTCTGTAGATCCTCAGACAATCGAGCTCCAACATCTCGCTCTTTCACCATCTCCACCTCCATTATTTCTACTAATTCTGTAGCACTTTTTAGTGCGACCTGACTTAAACTTAGCTCAGCGTTCAGTTGATTGTTATGGGCGCGTAAAGCATCGCACTGACTTTGAACAGCTACCAATTCCACCTGTCATCACAGTTTATATTCATAAATAATTTGATTATAGCAGCAAATTACATCTCACAGTTAACAAGTTTAAATCAAGAATATGGTATTTGAATAATATCGATACACTATTTCATTCATCATCACAGAGAAAAAATTTCATTTATCATCAATAGCAGTATACAAAGATCTATCACATATGTAGGTCTGGTAAAAGAAAACCAAGAATACCTTATTTTTGACTCTTCAAGAAATGAGAAGACTACCCTTTATCTCTCAAACTCTTTTTGCTCGTTACTTACACATCTATCAGAGTGGTAAAGTCACTACCTCCTGCAGACGTTGTTTGTACCGTGATTAGGGTATCAGGCTTGCAACCTCCTCCTCACCCTCTTCTGAAGAAAATTCCCTAGACCTCAGAAGGGGTTTGTCACCAATAATTTCTCCATCACCTTTGGTAAACCACATGCTCTCAGCATTGGCGTTCTCCATATCAAAAACCTTCCCACATCCCATCACGAACTTCCTAAATTCGTTCTCTACCCTAGATAATTCTCCCCCATAAAATTTATTAACACTGTCTATATGACGCTCATGTTTTGTTCGAGCAGCGACTTTTGCTCGCGACGGATATAGATGTTCCTTCAATGTTATTTGTGCTTTATGCAGCCACTGACGCATATCTTTCTATAATACACCTAAAGCCCTCAAATCCGCTTCTACCTTCATTCGAACAACCACTTCTTTCAACAACAATATTTCTTAAGACATTTTTTGCTCTACGTGTTACAATAACTCATCCTGTATCCTCATTAATTCATCCCCTAATCGCTTTTGAACCTCTATTTGCTCTTTCCTTATCCTGAAAAAATACAATTCTCATAGCCCTTCGATCCTATATAAAGCCAAACACATCAGATAAAGGTTTTACATCACCCCTTACAACTAACACACCAGCTCGAGCAAAATACCTTCTCACCTCTAAACTATGACGATTACGTACTTCTTGAGCTAAAAACATAATTTGAGTTAGGTCCAGAACTACCCCTCTTTCCTTCAAAAGCTCTACATAAGCTTCTTTTAACCCTCATTTACTATCTACATCGACCTCCAAATATAATGTCAGAGCTATTAACATACTTTGACACCTGACCTTATCACCCGGGTCGTTAAAACAAGTCAACTCTTTTAGTTTTCGATCTAATAACCCCATTTCCTCTTCCTTCCTTAACACCTCATCCTTTTTATTTTTATCTTATCATATCTACATTGAAGATCAAATAGCTCTTTAAAAGTTTTCTCTGAATTCAACTTAAATTTCCTTCTCGCATATTCAGTTTTATTAAGTACTTGCTGAATTCGAGCCATGGAATCCCTCGCTCTACTCAACAATCTCTCTAGTTTAGAGTTTGTTTTTCTCTCTCACTCTATCTCCTACATAGAGTACAAATATTTTGTTATAATACAGACATCCAAAACAAAAATGCTCCAAATCATCACTTCAACTTCAACAAATACAAAGTACTATCACTTTGATATCACACGAACTACATCAATTCAAAAATAGAATACCATAGAAGGTTCAGAGATTCTAGCTGGTTTCTACCTTAAATGGAGGATCCGATGTTAACCCAACCAACTGACTCCGGCCAACAGGTTCAAAAAGATGATCCAGGGCTTTTTTAGCTACTCGGACTGGTTCAACACTTTCTGGTGGAAACATCAACGCTTTCTCAGGAGAAATACTAGCGTCCGCCATCACCTCCTCTGGAACCTCTGAAGGAAACACAATTTCCTTATACCTTCCAACCCGGCCTAATTCCACATCAGCTGGGCTCAATCCAAAATCATAGTAGGATTGGATGAAGTGATTTCGTTCAACTTTAAGGGCCTCAACCAATTTTGATATCACATCATCTTGCGCTACCTGATCTGCGTATTTTGTTACGAGCTCTGCAGCCGCTTTAGCTTCTTCAACTTTCTGCTCCTTCTCCAGCTTGAGCTCAGCTTCGAGCTCCTTTATACGAGTAGATTGATCTTCGAACTCCTTCAAACAAGAAAATTAAACTTTAAACCTCGCTGTAAGAGCCCCAAACTCCTGGCTCTTCTTTTCTAAACACTTTTTTACCCCCTTCAACAGTATTGAGAGCTGCCAATACAAGTATACAGAGTCAAAGTCAATACAACAATTTTCAGTCCGAATATAAAAATAATTAAGGACTTCAAAAAAAAAAGTACCGCAAAAGTATGTTCGTAATACTCGACATTGAGCTGCTCCGAATCTGTCCCAGCCATCGAGCAGTATTTTAGCTCCAGCTCTGCCATCTTAGCTGAGGATTTGAGGTTTAGTTTGAAAACTACCCTCTTCCTCATGCCATTTTCTTCTTAAAGAGGACTTCTCAGCCTCAACATGAGCAAATTCAAGATTCTCAACCACATCGTAAGATATAGACTTTGCAATCTCTTGTATCTTGGCCGCCCCCCGATGTCAGAAGCACTCTGTCGAGCTGGCCTCATGGGCCACCGAACATTCCACTTGGTGCTCTGAGATACAAAAGGTGGAATACTATGATCATCAGCAACAGTCAAGACAGCTTTTCCCTCAGCCATAGCTCATTTCTCCGGAGCTCGATAAACTTTGAGAACTGAAGAATCAACCCTTTTATCTCTACGGATACCCAACTTACTGAGTACCTATTTTAGGTAGGGGTGGTAATTGGGTCGGGTCGGGTTAACCCGTCACGGGTCATCCCGGGTTCGGGTTGAGAAACACCAAACCCAAACCCGACCTGCTTATAATCGGGTTGACCTGACCCATTAACTTGTATAAGTAAGAAAATCACAAAATGTAAGTGAGAATCAGATGATTAGAGGGTGATTGAGAGAACATTTGAAAATTAATAGTGAAATGAGATCAAAAACTCACATTTAGTAAATGATAACAATCCATATAAAATACACAAATTATAAAAAGATATTTAAGGATAGAACATTCCTCAGAGAGGGAGAGAAAGAGAGAATAGTAGAACAAAAGTTTAACCTATGAGAATGTTAAAGAGTATCAGAGTCATTGGGATCGAATGACCCTTCACTCCAAAATAGAGAAAGAGAACTACATAGAGAAATTTAACAATTAAACACTTTTGAAAAAACACTAAAGGAAAAACTTAAAATTCGTAGTTCGAATTATCAAGAGCTCGTTGGTGAAAAATATCTATTGAATAAAGTAAAATCAAATAGAGGAGAATGAAGTAATTGTTACCATCTGTGTCTAAACAGTACATTTCAGCGGGAATTGGTTAGAGTATAACATTAAATTATTGTTGAGTTAAACGGGTTTACGGGTCAACCTGAACACATGACAGTGAAACCCAAACCGGACCCGTTACCTAAACGGGTTAGTTGGGTCGACCCGAATTGACCCGAAACCTAAAAATGTTAAACCCAAACCCGCACAATTTGGGTCGGGTTCATGTCAGGTTAGCGGGTTTAGGTCAAATGGTCACCCCTAGTTTTAGCTCATCCAGATCTCGAGCAACAAAGTTGAACATGCTGGTCTTGTCCGGCGTAGATAAAGGCTTGGGCTCTACCAAAATAAGAAGCACAACATTAAGTAACAGATCGAAGACAAGTATACTTTATTTAAAGATTGGTAAACATTACTTACTCGGATTATATTATCTATGGTTCAGTTCGCGTCGGTTTATCTGGAACCTGCATACAGTTACCCTCTACCCACACAAGGTGGTCGTTCCATGGTCTTCCCTCAGATTTGAAATTAATTTTTTTAGCCTAACTGAATCACTATACAGGTAACCACTACTTTGACCTTCAACATATTTCATTTTATAAAACTTCATCACATCTTCAGCTTCGAACTGCTTCGTAATCCCTTCCTTCCTCCATTTTTCATTAAGTACCTCACATACACTCATCATTTCTTAAACATTCCCATTTAACTGGGCAGGGCAATACTGTATCACATTCATAACCCCTTTCTAAAATAAGGTGTCACGCCCCAAAATCCAGTAATTGGTAGCTTGACCAATTACTAGATCTGAAGCTGTACAGGTCAGGAAATCCACAGATTCACCCCACGAACTGCCGAGCTGTAGAAGAATTCTGGCCCAGTCATTCACAATAATATCACAACAGAGTAATAAGAAAATAGAAACAACGGAAGACTAAAATAACAATTATCTAAACATGAGATTCTACAAACCTCTGCGCAGCAAACCCAAAAGTAATAACTGGAGAATGAGCCTCCAACTCAGCTCCCCAAAGATCACCACAGCAGCAACTAAAACCTAAAACAACCTGCCACTGAAAGGGGGATGCGAGAGTGAGCAAACAATGAGCTCACTAACTTCCAAGAAATAGCTAAACGATTATACTAACCAATGAGATGGAGATAAGTAGTAATGATAGTGGGATATAATAATATCTAACGATAAATAATATATATGTAATCTATATACATATAGGATAACTAATAGGTATACGTATGTACACTAATTATAATAAATATATCTATAAATATACCCCGTGCAAAGGAATGCTAATCTACACTCCAGTCACAAGGACCACTAACTGCACTTTAATCACCACTGTGGCTCTCAGCGCCACGCGCAACTAATCTATCTCAGAGATACAATCACACGCAAGGGTAAATACCCTCGGCTCACAGTAATCCAACAGGGTTACCCAAACCCCAACCAGGTACAACCCCAAAGCTATCACAAGCTAAGCGAGATCGCCCACAACAAGATACCGGCCTAAAGCTCACAACAGCCAACCGGATTAATTAACCTAATAAATTATATTAGATATAGAAGATTGAGGAATAGATGCAGGGTGGAGATGAATATGCAGAAGGAAGAAGAATCTAATTACACCATAGATCAATTAGGAGAAGATGAATTTAATAAGCGAAGAAGAATATGAGGAACTATGATAATCCCATAATTATCCCAATGCAATGATATATTATGATGATGATATGATGGAATTAG
This sequence comes from Kingdonia uniflora, assembly GCA_014058105.1. NCBI lineage: Eukaryota > Viridiplantae > Streptophyta > Magnoliopsida > Ranunculales > Circaeasteraceae > Kingdonia > Kingdonia uniflora. The sequence continues at coordinate 890,436 of JACGCM010000338.1, read as the reverse complement.
ATAATCTTATGATTATCCCAAGTGCAAAAGATTCTATATTAAATGTAATACAGAAAGGGTTAAGGATTTCCATCAGAAGAACCTACGATAAGGAAGTATGCGGAGATGCAATGGTATGCTTGATGATGATGATGATGATGATGTTATGATGCAGAATGGTTTATGATGAAGTGGGATAGTCCTATACCTATCCCAATGCTGAATGATTTAGCGATGTCAACCCAAAGGGCTAGCCCCCAAGACTAAAGTGGACTGACAACAGCTGAAAAAGGATTTACCTTACCCGATATTGTTGGATACAAGGGTACAATATACTGCACTAGCTTGACCAGACTAAAAGATATAAACATAGGTAATTCAACCTCGCTTGAGGAGTCTGAGCACCAGGAACTAGCATCCATCCATAACTTCACTCGCAGGAGAAGACTGGGCACCAAGAAATAGTATCCAACCATGTTTCTCTTCGCAGGACGAGACTAGGCACCGGGAAAACTAATCCAACCATATCTTCACATCTAAAACTTTAACCCGGTCCAGGGATCCTATCAACCTATCGGGGGCCAGCTGATGCGGAGTTGCTTATGTATCCAATCGCAGTAAGATAAGGAGAGAATAAATTATCTATGGATGTGAGCATAATCCTAGAGAATGAAATACAACTGCTGTTAACACAGCCAACACACAATAGGATAACCACCTGCCTGAGAGCGTGGCAACCAAAACTAACACAGATGCCCTCCTGTGACTCAGTTGTACCATCTAAACCTAGATAAAATAGCAACTTAGCTGTCACGATATCTAAACGACATCAGTCTCTAAGATTCATTAAAGCAATATGATTACCATCAAGTACAATAGTACTCTAGCTGTCAACACAGACTAGTACTCATGGGGTGACCTACAAGAGTCCAATAAGTAGTCAATAATCCCCAATAACAGAACTGCCTCACAATCCTCCTAATCATGTACATAAGTCTCCCACACGGATGTACAGGAACCGGATTCAACAGGAGGTTTCAGCCGCATTCCAACATCTCGGGTGACGTACAACTTCATAAACCACCTGGCTCAGCCGCGGATCTCACTGAGCCATGCTGTCTCACTGCCACCTAGATGACATAAGGGAATACATCCTTGACAGCCTTATCCCAGGGAAAGAAGTCTTACGAGTAAGCTCTAATAGCTCTAAGAATCATGAACACGATAAGCAAACAATCCTAAGGCAAACTATCGGAAGTTCAACATCCACAACCAACCACCACGGACAAGCCGTCTGCTCACCATCAATGACTAATAGTCTAGGAGATACTACACTCCCACATGGAATCCAACATTCCAAACAACCACCAATCACAATGACAGTGCTCAAGGACCAGGCCTCGAGAACACAGAGTACACCTAGACTAGTCCTAAAACTAATCAAAATAATAACAGGCAAGGGGACGATCTCCGAATCGAAGACCATGTCTTACTGAAGCTATATCGCCCTAAGACTGCCCTGGAACCAAATCCAGCAACCCAAACTAACCAAGGTGCTATACTATAGGGTGAGAACTTTAGTCTCTGAACTACACTATCTCAGAGAAATGACGGCTAACCACAAGCTGTCCATACGTCTCTACTAATCGTCAAACTGAGTTACTAGTGCCCTGAAACAAGATGGGCACCCTAATAACTAACCAACAATACCATACTCAATATATATATATATAAATATTTAGCGACGCTGAGGCGTCGCAACATACTGAGAAATGCCTTTGTTCTCAACCTCGACGAAGAAAAGATTCGGGATAACCACTCTCAATGAATCGGTTTAAGAGGAATCTCATGAGTTATCGCCACATCGACGACAACAGAGAATAACCTCCTCTGGCTAATCATAGCCTACGGATTCTATCTAGTATCTAAACTCACATTATTACGGGTTATACTAACTGATCAAACCCTTTAATATTCTCGCCTAAGGTATGCTAAACGGATAACCCGTAAAAGCGTCCTAAGCAATTAACCCATATACTAACCTAATCACAATTACAAATATACTAAACTATGCATTTCTATAACTCACGAATCAGCATAATAATCTAGTTACTCAGGAAGATAAAACTCGCCTGACAAAACCACGCTCAGAACGACAATCTCGGCGAAACTGTTCAAACAGTACCTCAACGGAAATGTGCTCTGCGAATCGACTTCTGGAACTCCAAATCAATCACGAAAAGGACCAGGAACACCACAACATCAACCACTATCAAGGCCCGGAGTCCAATCGCAATTCTAATAAAGGATACCCACCCGAAACTGCATTTCAGATCAGCACCACAACTGAATCAGCAACTGAACCTCACTCCCCATCACACTAAACCCCAATCACCACCACTGAACAGCTACAAGGAAAACCCAATAATCAACATCACAATAACCACTCAAATCCACCACTCTCAGGGATCCAAAAGAATGGAAAATCAGCTATTCAAATTAGATTAGCTGGGGAGAAAAATAGTTCATAAAAGGAGGAAAACAGTTTACCAAATGGGGGAAAACAGTTAGGTGATACGAACTGATTTCAGATCCCCGGAACACCACAACGTCAACCACTACGAAGTACCGGAGCCCAATCACAAAACCAATAAATGATTTCTTACCCAAAACCGAATATCAAGTCTGCCCTACACCTGAATTTCTGTAACTGAAACTGCATCAAAACCCAACCAACAATCACCAACAATCCAACCCATACCTGCAATTAACCACACACTTCTATAAACCCCAATACTCCACAATCAAACCCAATCCACTAATAATCGCAAACCCTAAAATCAGCCCTAACAATCACAAGGGTACCAACTGAAATCAAGCAACAATAAGAAGAGGAAAAGGAGGAATAACTCACCGGAGTAGGGGTGGCTGGAAATGGCGTGGAACGGCGACGAATTCGGTGAGCAAAGAGTAGAAAATCAGCTCTCTCTCCACTACGGAGAACAGCAACACCTCTCTTTACAATCTTGAACCAAAATTGGGTGGTAGGGGATGATTCCCCAAGCTCTAATTCAAGTAAGGAAGGAGAAGGAAGTGAAGGAGAGGAGGAAAGGGTTCTTTGGAGTCGGTTGTGAGGAGAGGAAAGAATTGTGAGGAGAAAAAAAATAAGAACTTGTATTTATAGGTGAAGGGCAACGCTTATCTCGAGGAAAGACCAACGCCCAAAAATCTCCCAAAAAGACCCAACTTGGTTGTCTAAAGACGTCCTTTGTTCAAACATTTCTATACAGTTTTGAAACAAAGCAGTTGGTAAAAAGAAATCTATCAGTAGAAAATCACAGAAATCCAAGGCTAACCAACGATTCCCCAGAATCATTTCCACATCACTACACCACCATAAAACGTCATCACCAACCCACATAGGGGTTCCCAAGGTCACCATATAATATAATCCGCCCTAAACTACTGAAACCATCGGAAGGAAGCAACACAGAACCTACCAATAGAAATAATACGAATGCATAACGAATAACATATAGGTATAACAATACTAATACTTAATAATAATAAAAAAAAAAAATTACCCTAAAATTCCAGGACATTACAGAAGGCTAGAGGAATTCTAAGGCCATATACGACCTGATTCAAAAAACACAAAAACCCACCCTTCGGGCTTGATAGCACGAGCCCATTATAATATGAGAGATTAACCCCCTCACCAATCCCTCTATCCTTCATCCACTTTGACAAGTATGGGACTTGGTAGTAGACAGCCTCCTCCCCTTTACCGGGGACATAGGCCATAAACCATAAACCATAAACCTTACTCCTCCACATAACTCCCTCATTTTCCCTGCAATTCTTTTTATATTTCAAGTATTTTTTCCCTACATCTACCTCCTCTAGGTATATCACAAGGACTTTCTCCTTCTCTGATCTATCCTCCCTTTCTGTCACCTCTTTAACCTTACTGGGTTTCCCACCCCCTATGCTTCTCTCTACACTATTTATAATTTCCTCCATCACACTACACTCATCCCCCCTCTCTAATGATGGTATTTCCTCAGAACTGGACGATACTACAAAATTACTTGTGGGAATACTAGGTTTCGACTGCATATCAAACCTACAATATATAATTTTTTTTTGTCATTTTTACTAAATTACATACAGAAAAAGCAAACCCACTTTCTACCCAGTCAACAAGTCTATTTTACAAATTCCCAAAGCAAAAGCTAAAATCAATCATTTCAAATTTCCCCCTTCTTCCCCAAATGCATATTTTCTCCCTCTAATAGTCTATTCATATACCTAAACTCATATTCCCCATTGTTATTCAATCATCCCAAAATCCCTACATTATCAGCTACACATATCAAATAGATTACTGCAACTATCATACAAATTACTAAACAAGTCAACCCGACATAGCTTTATATTACCAACCTGTACTTAAAGAACAATAATCCTCTGCTTTACCCGGACATCTTTTCAAGAATGAATGCTCCCATCGCTTCTCAAACAGTTTTCTATTACCTGATGAAGATTTCCTTCCAAATCACACTCATCGCTCAAACGTTTCTTCTCCTTAAAAATAAGATTGACACAACTTTTTTTTCTCTCTGAAACTGTAGATAATTTATGAGGGGGAGATAGACGCATTATTATACTCTCCCTCTGTTTGTAAAGTAACAGCCTTTTCTGACACGCATCAACCATCCTTACTGTCTCTGTATGCACGTCTTTTCTGTTGAAGGCATCATCATGACTTTTGTGATAATGCCTGCCGTCATCACGTCTGTCCCAATTGTCTGCCATTACACAATTCTGTACCTCTTCCACAAACACTGTACAAACGACCAATCACCTTACTTTAATACCCTGCCAAGATCGTACAACTTTCCTAAAACAGATTAATATTCAAAATTCGGAGATATCAATACAGTTATAAAAATGCTACAACTGTCTTCCACAATATCCGTACACAAAGATTAAAGCTAAATTTTTTATTTTTATTCAATCTGATTGAGACATCACATTCATTTATCCTCTCAAGATCCCTCATCTTATATTTATTGAAACCCAACCATAAAACACTCAAAAACAAATTACTTATTACAGACTCTAATGCTTTGAGCTTACCGAGCTCTCCAGTTACATCAAAAGCAGCCTCGGTGATGTACATCCCTACACAGAATGATCTCCCCTCTTACTGCCCTGGCACCTTCTTCGACGATATTGTCACATGCGAGCTGTTGAACAGTCAGTTCCCGCACCGTTGTACTCAATAATGACTTCTGAAATACGTTACACCAGAAAAATCAGTCATACACTACATGCTTCCCTTCTTCATCTAGTCCAGTCTGATTCAACGGCCTTTCCGGTAACACGACATCGTAAGGGAGTAGCGAAAATACCGCTCATAAAGTTCGGTAACCTTGATATGAAAGTGACCATCTGTTGCCTGATGAACACTCTGAGCATGAGTCCTCGCCTTGGATAAACTCACCACCTCTATAAAAAAAATTATCCCTGTAGAAGATACAAATCAAAATAGCCAAGAATCATGATTTTATAGCTGCCAGTAAGATCTTTGCAAATATCACCCCATTAATTTGGCCGAAGGATATATTGTTCAGAGAAAGTTCACAAAACAATATAATATTAACATCAAATGTAGAATATCGTGACAGGTCATTCGTTCCATAGTATGAAATATCTCATCCAATTTTGTACGAGAAAATATAACCAGAGTCAACATACAAGATCATGCAAATCTAAAAGTAGTACCTACAGATCAATGCCAACCCATTCTCACAGTTCGGAAAACTCTGTCACCCAGTTCAAGTACGCAGATCACAAAGAACAATATCTAACAACTTCCTCGAACACCTCTATCTTCAACCCCATCTATAACTACCACTTACTCTCATACACACAGAACTCCTTCCGCCCTGATTTTCCCTATCATACCCCATGATATCTAACTCATATTTAATAAATAGCAAACTACACAGACAAGTTCATGACATAGAATCATGACTTAAGAACGAAGTTATTTCATTAATTCAAAAATTTCTTTGCAGGATACTTTACAGAAAAAAAAAATCCCAAATAATTACTATAGATTTCATCACAAAATTACAGTTCGAATTACTTTTCAGGAATCAGTAAAGAAGATGATGAGAAACTGAAGCAACTTTGAAACCCTGATCCCATACTGTAAGATTCAAAAAAAAGTTAGAACTAGAAATTACAGATGAATGATCTTCTTCATGGACAAAATCTATGGTCCATGGAAGAAAATAATCCTCTGCATCCTCCTACCTCTTCCACCAAAACCCCCGCCCCGCATGCTCGAGACAGACAGAAAGTCCTACCTTTTAGAAATGACCCATTCACTAGCAGGATACCGGTGAGACTCCATTGGACGAACGCCTACCACTTCATCTTCAGTTGTAACTGTCTCCTCTGCCAGCAAACAAAGCCCATTTTGGTGCTCTGCCTAAGATGTTAGCAGATTGTAAAACTGCACCATCTGATATTAATCATCTCCCGCCTCCATCACTTCTTCATATGACATGCGGTGATAGGTAGGCGACACAGGATTCGGGGTCGGCAAATGCAAAGGTTGGTATCTAAAGTATCGGATGCGTAATTCCTTGATCTTTCTACGAATCTTAGACTTCCAAGATTGGTTTCTAGTAGTCACCATACTCTCAACTATCAAGTTTTTCACAACAGTCAAGAATAGAGAAGAAGATAATCAGAGATGAAGACTTGGTTCCTTACTCTTACTTCCAAATACCTTTTATACTATGATAAGCATTTAAAATAGACTCTTAAGAATCTTAACTTCAGAAGAATTTCACATGCCAATTAACATTGTAGAACCATTTGTTATGGGAAGCCCAAAAGGCACAAACAAGATACTTATGAAAATGCATTTGAAATAATTCCTTGATTTTAACTGCACCATTAATAATACTTCTCAACCAACACCACTCGCTCGTAAGGTAACTCGTACTGCTAGCGAAGAGGGGGTGATTATAGTGGCTTATTTCGCATCTCGAAGTTATGCTTCATCATCGAACTATATACGAACTTTAGACCTCAGTAACAGAGCACGTAGTACAATCAAAAATAAAAAAACAATGTCAGAAAACACATACAACACTAGTTTTTCAACCAAGACCATTCATCCCTGATGCTATTGCTTGAGAGCCTTCTTTTAATAGCTTATTTTGTATCTCAAACTCAAAGCCTCATCCTCGACCTCATCAGCATACAGGAAACACTACTAAAATCATATTCAATATTACTCAATTCGAGTCTTCACCTTCGACCTCCACATCAGCAGTTCGATTTACGCAAGTGTAAAGTCATCAATAGAGCTGTTGTACAGTAACAGAGGATAGGATGTTACACCATCTAGTCAAAGAATATCTTATATCTACTTTTTAACGTCCACCATTAAGAATCATAATGGTCATCTAACGGTCATATTATAAGACCTATAAATAGGACCAGAAAGCTACAGATTAGAGACAGACAAATCTATACAGAAGAATCCCTACTCCAATTCATAGTGCTCATTGTAATAGCTAGCATTCTCAATAAATATCTCTTTCTTTCTAAAATCCTCAAGAAACCTATTCAAAGGTTTTCCACGCTAAACTTTTGTGTTAGTTATTATTAGCATTCTGATTTCATTTGGTGTAAAGGCTAAGTTTAAATCCCGCTACAAGAATAAAAGGTATTAGCCACTGAAAAATTTGTGGCAAAAAGGCTTTTGCCACTATTTTTATTGAGGCTAGGGTCGTGGGTGTAGATGGGGTGGCTAAAGCTTTCGCACTATTTTTACTGTGTAAAAAAATTCTTTTTGCCACTGAAAAATTCGTGGCAACAACCTCATTTAACCATTGCAAAGTTCGTGCTAAATGCCTGCTTTCACCACTATATAATCCATGGCAAAAGCCTTCTTTAACCACTACAGATTCATGGCAAAAGCCTGCTTTCACCACTACAGAATCCGTGGCAAAAGCCTACTTTCACCACTACATAATCCGTGGTAAAAACATATAATAAATAATAATAAAAAAAATTATTTCAAAAAAAAAAAATTATTTCAAAAATATATAGAAAATGAGATAAATTATAAGCATATTTCTATTACATGATACACGAAATAAACTTAAGGCTGCAAAAGTAACTTTAGAATCTATATAATAGTCAAACAATGGCTAAAACAAAAAGAAACATAATAAAAAAATGTGTAGCGGAGAAGGTTCAAACATGAAGTGTCAGCTGAAGGATGAAAAACGTTCCCAGTCTCTTTTGTGGCTTCTCCAATAGCAGTGGCAAGAGGTACGGCCTTAGATGGTGTAGTGCTTATTGTAGTAGAAGCTTGATCACTATCATCTGTAGAATGAAAGAATACAAAACTCAATCACCTATAGATATTGTCACCTAAAAGAGAAGAGAAGGGAGAAAAACACAAATTATCAGATACCAATTTTCCTTAATAAATTAAAAAAATAAAGTTGGGCAAAAACTTACATGTGGGCCAATCCATGAGCTGAATACATAGTTCCAACTAGGCCAAACTGAATAAACATAGACATGACCCAAAGTCAGATGAGCAAACAATGTGTTGTGCATTGCCGCACGGTAAACCAAGAAGTGGATGTTTATCAAAGTAATTCAGAAAGAATGGAAAGCTCAAAAAGATGAAGTTGTGCATTACTTTAATGGTTTTGCTGTTGATTCATCATCTTTAACAGTCTTGTTGCATAATTAGGACTATAAAATTGCATTTAAGTTATCCTCACGACAGGAAATACTCACTATCATCATACATTGACCAATGAGAAGCAATCTAATGACCTAAATATATAGAAAAACACAAGTATTAATGTATTAGGAGACCAGTCCAACACAAAAAAATTCATGACATCAAAGACCCCTTACAAAGAAAAGAAAAATTCGTAACATCCAAGCAGATAAAATATACAACTGTGATTGATATAACATTTGCTGAAATACATACCTCGAGAAGGAAAGACGCAGAGTTCAGATTGAGATTGCTACATCGATTCTTATTTTCAGTGGTAAGATTATCAGAAGAGCATACATCGCCCGAGATCGATATAATTGCCACATTGATCAGAAAAGCTACTAAAAGCGCAAGCCCCTTTCTATCAAGAAGTATCTACATGCACTCTATAAACAATAGTAACAAGCTTACTATAAGTAGGAAATTCAGGATTGCAAATGAGTATTATTAAGAACTAGGATACACACAACCCCAGATTTTGTATCTCGGGGTTGATTTGACAAGGGCAAAACATGTTGTTTTCGCAACAGCAGACTTCCAATTATTTTTATTTATAGTACTAATCCGTGTTAACTTACATTGATTCCACTGACAGACTGAGGTATCTTCCTTGAGAGCACTATAACAGAATGTAAAAAAAAAATGCCTGTCAAGGAAAACAAGTAAAAAATTTAGTGTGGAACTATTCTATATTTGTTTGAGCTCTAAAGAATTAGGGGAAAATGTGAAGGTCTAATGGCTAACTGCCAAAGATTTTCATTAAGTTACACCAAAAAAACCCATTGTATATCAATAAAAGACGTATAGTGGCTAGTCAAAAGAACGGTGCGTCACTTAAATATTAGAGATGAAGAGGCAATTTAGGAATACATGATTAGAATAATCATACGGCATGATGAGGGCACCAAAGAGGGCGATGGCAGCACCGATAACTCCAATAACTGTCATAATCATAAAAATAAACAAAGTTATATAAATCTTGGAAAAGGAAAAATACTCTACACTATGTGAACGACTGAAACCTCTATAAACATCATAATAACCCTTTTTACGTCCGTCACGACAAGAGAGAAGAATGTGTTTCAAGTACAGACCAAGGGTTCATAAATACAGTAGATGAATGTATGAAACCACACAAGAAGATGGAAATGATTTGTATACCTTCAGGGATATCTGCTGTAATAACTATAATCTCTGCCAATAACCATAGACAATAGTTCACGTATCTTGGGTACTCTAGTTTGTAGATCTCAGAGAGATGCTTACCTAAACATATAAACACACCCAATACACTCAACATATTAGTAGTCGGGCCAAAACTAAAAACTCTTGAATCAATTGTGGTCTTGTCTTACCAGTGGTCACACCAAGATTAGCAGCTAAATACTAAGTTATGAGAGCGAAGATCAACCGAAAGGAGCTGAAATAAGAATACATTGCATTGATTATCAGTTAATATTTTACTTGACAATGGTTAGAGCTTAGCATGACCAAATGTTCAAATCGACAAATAAGAGATGAGAATGTTTGTTAGTATCTATTACCTCAAATTTGTGATCAGCGCCAGCTTGCAGATCGGTTTCCACTGTAAAACAAACTCATTAGAATCTCCATTAACATAAAATATTATTTTATTAAACTACCCCATTATTTAGGGACCGTAAGGAAACATTTGTAGTATAGAAGGCGCACGCCAAAGGACAAAAAGAAATGCTCAATCACAAATAGACGGAAAAAAAAACAACACCACTTCAGTCTAATTATAATAGGTTTCCTTACACTACACTATATTACACCATTACAATAAAAAAAGAGCCAAATAACGTAATTTTTGGATTTAATTGAACGTTTATTTATGGGTTAAACCTGCACTATATTACACCCTTACAATGATATAACAATTGCTACTTAGAGTTGACTCGAGCATAGCTTGGACTTTCTCGAGATTACATAAGCAAGTATGAAGAACATGTAAAGAGGGTGAATTATGTTAGAACAAAATAGCTATCAGTTAAGCAAAATGGACGCACGATGAGCTCAAAATCAGTCGTTGCAACTTGCACAGATAGAACATAGTTTACAAGGCTAAACACAATACCCATAGTCCAACTCATTATTTACAACAAATGCATTATACTACCCGGTCAATACTTTTTATTCCGTATTATCTCTTGCTCTTACATTTACGATTCTAACAAATTTTATAGTACTTTTTCATTTTACGACACGTTCCATCAAATCATTAAAATCAAAACTTTCATTAATCCTACACAACAACCAATTTCTCAGGTTTTTTTTAAAATTTATTTTACCACATGGTTCAAGCTAATCCCAATATCCCCAAACCGATAAGAAGCAAATCCAATTTAGGGTTTATAAAATATGATGATACCCACAATTAAAACTAATCAAATCATGTAAAAAAGAGTAAATAAAAAAAGTTGCCATTTAGATTAAAACTTACAGTTTCCAGGATTCAAATAAGCTAAAGAACCTAGAAACCCAGGACCCACATATGGTAAAAAAAATCCACAATGATCTCTTCTCCTCCTCCCTCTGAAATCATCATCAAATCACACAAAAAAACAAACAAGTACAATAAAAATCAGATTTTTCTTATGAAGAATGTAAGACAACAGAGAGAAAGAGAAATAGATTGATGTAACTTACTATTCTGTGAAGCATGATGCAGTAAATCCAAGGCAATGTTGATAAGTCATTGAAGTCTAAGAAAGTAAAAATCACGTCGAACAAACTACATAGATATATACAAGTTGGACCCTTATGAATATTTAATTACAAGAGTTAGAGACAGTAATGGTACCTCACGAAAATATGGACATACCATGCATATCACTCACTACTACCCATAGCCATCAAAAAATCTTCTTTGTAGAAGAGTATGTCACCTAGGGGTGGCAATGGGTCGATTTTAGGGCGGGCGGAGTAATACCATCCCCATAACCGCCAAATTACCATACCCCCAAACCCGTCCCGTTTAAATTTGCCTATACCAAACCTGCCCCATCACCCGTTTAACACCCGTTTATCCTAAGTGGGGATCCCTAAACCCGGTCTATTTATGAAATTTTACAAGAAAAATAGAAATCACCTGTACAAAAAAGAAACTAAACTAAATCATGTGCATAGTGCACACATACACAAGAAAAGCTAACAAATATGAAACATACATAAAATGAATGAAGTAAAGTAAATGAATGCTCCTGCACCATAGAAGTTATCTCCAGTTCTAAATCGGAAATTACAAAAACATGTATGATCCATGCACAAACTTAATAGTTAGACCAAAAATAGTTTCGAAATGGAGGAAAGCTGAAATATTGTTGCAAACTGTTCAAATACATAAATTAATATGTAATGTGTGGATAAAAAGGTGTTCCTTATGCAGTTTTGCTTCTCTAGCAATTTTTACAAGATACGTACCAGTAGTCACACGCTTATTTTGTCCATCAGAAATTTCCCTTCTCATCTCATCACCCACATGAATATCAGCGCAGATATCCAATCCAAGAATCTATTAGAATTCTGACTTGCCAAGTATTAGTATGATGATACTCAAGCACAAATGTAAGGATTAGGAAAGGAGCCAAACAAACAGACCTTCAGAACGTAGTCTGTAACCAAACTTGATTTCTTGCCTTTCATTGTCGTGGCTTTCATAAGTACATCAATCTCAGGATCTGGTTTGATTCCTGCTTCCTTCTCTCGTCTTGACAATTCCGCGAGCATGTCAAATCTGGTTCCAACCCCCAAGCCGCGTCTAGAGAAGTCCAATATCTCTCTTACTATCATCTCACAATGGTAAAGATCATGTTGGCTAATATAAGCACAAGTTCTCTGAGGGACAAATTCTGAGAAATTATGGCCGCAGTATGTTATCTTCCCTGTTACCTACTACATGTTCCAATCATCAACTTATATAGATGCCAAGTAAGAAAGGAAAAAAAGAGGTATAGATGCACAAATGATTATAACTCACCCTTAGCTTGTTATCAAGCTTCCCTGAAAGTGCTTGTAAGAAACTTGTTTTTCCAGAGTTTGGAGGGCCAAGAAACAATGTCATTCTGTAAATAACCTCAATACAAAATCGAAGTAATAGAAGTGTGCCAAAAAAAATCATCAAATCCGCGATAGTACAACTTAAACGATGACAGCAAAACAACTAGGTCAATTCCTATACCCACCTTGATGGTTTGACTATTCCATTCACATCCTGAAGTATAGTATTAATTCGTTTCTTAGATGGAGAAAGTCGAAGGATTCGAAAAAGTGCCTGTTTTGTACACAGTAAAAAAATTAACTTTAAAAAATCCCATATAATAACTTATACAAGGTACATCTTAATAATTTTAAACCCTCAAATGCAAGTATTACAAAATTCAAAGGACAAAAAAGGAAACAATTACATTTCCATAACGTTACCTAAGTCGTCAGTTACATTGTACGAAACAAAAAGTGCGCAACAAATGATAAACTGCAAGTCAAAGACAATATTTGTTAGTTACCTCTAATGGATTCAACACAAAATTTAGTTGACAAGACATATGCATCTCCCTCTATCGACAAATTCTCAAATCGGACTTCAATCTTTGGCGTCTCAATTCCAACCCTAAATTCAATCAAATTCAACACTCGAAAATGAAATTTCCATTTTACTAAAACTGACAACTTAAGCAAAATCAATAATTTCACATTCAAACGAACCATGATTTACCTTTAATTTCTCTCCCTCAACTGCAGAAGAAACCACTCATTATCTTCTTCAACAAATTTGAGTGCATTTTCAATAATCTTCATATTATCCTGCGATTTAAGCTTCGTAAAATCAATCTCCGTATGCCATACATTACCATTATCCAACACTTGCTTTAAAACTCCTATTCTCATTCGGTCATAAGTCGGTAATCTCTCAATCGCCACCCATTTTAACTCCTCATCTTCATCATCCTTGCCCCTTCTACTACTCTTGTTGAATACTCCTGCGGAGAGTTCCATACTTCTCAAAAACTCGATACCGCCCAACTACTTCTACTACTTCCAGTTATCTCCAATATCTCTCCCGCCAATGCCGACGCCATTGTTCCCTTAATTTCCCATAAAATCAAAGCAGTAATTGTAAAATAGCTATTACTGAAAAATACCAGATTTACAGAACAATTGATATATCAAATTGAGATTGAGCTGTCTTACCTTATATTATCACAGAAATCAAATCAAAGCGGTTTTTTTTTTTCTCTCTCTCTTTGAAGCCTTAATAATGGTAGAGAGAGAGACTAATCTCCAACAATTAGGAAACTTTTTTACCAAACTTTTTTGCCCATATTGGCTTATACCAATTTGAAATCACAATTGTCGATCCCTTTGATCGAAGTTTGAAACCCCAAATTTAGATCAATCCCATTTAAAACCCTAGGAAGAGAGAAAATGGAAAATTGAAGTTAGAGAAACCCTAAGTGAGAAATTGGGAAATTGATGGTCTGGATTTCAGGTAGAGAAGGGTGAAAAACTTTACAGATAGAGAAGAGAAATTCGATTTGGTCTTTGTAAGTGTGTTCATAGCATATTAAATTTTTTAGCCACTACTTCAGTCTAATAGCCACGGCTTAGGTGGTTGCAGTTTGCTATAGAGAAATCTGTGGCAAAAACTCAACGTCTACCGTGGCATCTACCCAATTTTCTTGTAGGTTATTATAAGCATAGTCCATCCAAATGACTTGTTTATGGTCAATGTACAGTAGTTTAATCATGGCAGAAATGAGTTACACATTACCTATGCAAAAATGATTGCAAGAATTTTGGATGCCACTTATGATATTAAGCCAATCAAAAGAGAATGGAGGATATAATAATAAAGGATTGGTGATGATATTTTTGATGTACTTTTTTACTAAGACCTTTGTAATCACTGTTATTAATACTACTCTTATAGGAATAACATTTCCAACCTAAGATTACTTAACACAAAAAATCATGTCAATGTCCAACAACCAAATGGTAAATTACATACATTAGTTTAATTCAGTAAGTATTTAGTAAAGACCAAATAAAATACCTTAAGAACTTTATATCATAAATAAACATGTAAGAACAATCTCAATGTTTAAATATTGCAACTACATGGATTAATAACTTAATATCGCAAATACAATCTTGTTGCCATCAGCTTACATGTCTATCCTAGCCATAAACTCATGGTTTTAATATAATTTTGGGACTTTATTACTAATATATGCTGGGCATCATCCATGAAATTCTTCTTGCTAATAACTATTTCGACCAGACTGAGAAATAATATAAAGAGAAATAAGCACCATATAAATTTTATTGTATCATAAACAAAAAATAGAACAAAATATAGTGAAACTTGTATGACATGCCTAGTATACATAAAAACTATTAGAACATTTCATCTCAAATGTAGGTATTTGTATGACATCATGGCCAATAAACTGGATAACAAGTAACTTTAGGCATTTAGATTAAACTATATATAGCAACCCTGAAGGAAGTTATGAAATTTGCACCATAAACGGATGAGAAAAAATAAAGAAAGAATTATAAAGCTATTGGAAAATAGGATATCACAACTTAGTACCTGTAATCTCTCTATTGTGCCCCTAGACTGTGTAGCTGGATGTAGTGATCCCCACATTCAATATTCGAAACCAAGGGTCATACCTGAAACCAATTAATTTAATAAACAAGTAAAGATAAATGAAAAAAACATTACTAATGTTGAAACGGTAATCAAAAGTCAACAAGACATACAACATATTTCGAAAACAAAATACAAGTTTTCTTCTATTAAGTTTTTGTATCCACCAATGTTGTAAGAGATTGCAGCCATTGACCTTTTTTGTTTTTAAAGCTTAGCTAAGTTCAGAGTAATCACGCCTAACATTTGAAGGATATACTTCAAATTAACTCAAGATCAGAAAAATTTCTGAAGAATAAAAGCTCAACTCCATTAAAAGAAAGACGCTAGAGTAATTAAATATAATACCTACTTCGAGGTGGCATTTACATGCAATAAACTCATGGGTTACCTTTCCTTGGGTCTGATGCCTATATAAATAAACTTTTGATTAAAATTGTGCCTTTGCAATGGCAAGGAAGTGCAGGCTTCTCTATTACCGATGTGGGACTATTTACTTCAACATCTTTATCTTTGATTTCCAGCACTGCTTTACTTATAGCCAGCTAATTCATGGATACAACAGAACATAAAAATACCAATAGTATGAGATTATTTACATGTTCAAACGTAAGCATGTAATAGATCATAAAATTGAGAGTTGCAATTACACAACAACAACGTAGTAAAGCTCATGTGATACTCTGGTTTACAAATATGATAGGACAAAGGAACATTAACTTTAGGGTAGGAGTATATCCTAAGATGTAAAAGTATGCGAACAACATAAGAAATCTATGAAAGAAACCCTAGATGGCACTTGTTGGCTGTATTGTTGATTTTTGCTTCGTGAAGGCATATACTATTGGATTGGCACATGCCCAAAATGTTAGTTTCTTTACCACTGTACCTATTTTTCATAACTTGCACAATGATGGAAGTAGAGACAGAAAGATGTTAGTTTCTTTACTTAAATACCTAGTGGATGGTTTTAGAAACAACGTTCTACGCTTCTCGGTCACTGTACACTGTACCTATTTTTCATCATTCACCACTGTACCTGCTTTTCATAACTAATGTTAGTTTCTTTACTTAAATACCTGTTTTGGACAAATGTTGAGATTCGACGGTGCATACTTATTTTTTCGGTTGAATTTGCTTGCGACTCCAAAATCGATGACTAAAACCCAAGACAAAAGATGGGTCTGTTTTTATACTTCGCGGTTGTTCCAGGAGCATTGACCGATAAGCGTAGAATGCTGTCTCTAAGGCCATCCACTAGTACTTGACACTGACGTGCAATGCCCAAGCCAGATAAATACTTGGCCTTGGCTTCCCCCTCAACCCATTTTTTCTGAAGAATTTTCTCGGCCTCAGCCCTCTCATTAGATGGCATCCTCAAACTTGCATCTGAACATTAAAATTTTTGAAAAAATAAAATGAATTAAAATCTAAGAACCAAGCCACCTAACATAGCAATTATGATACATGGTTGTACCAGCAATCTTTGGTAGACAAGAGTTACTTTTTTATAAAATAGGAAATAAAACTAAATGGATTCTATTATTTAAGAAAGATAAACAATAAAACACAACTAAAAGGATATGGAAATTTAGATAATTTGCTTCAGACGCCTTTTTTTATACGGCAGCTGGGTTCTACTTCATATCCCATTTAGTTTTTGCAATGCAAACACTATTTTTATATTCTTTTCTCTTTAGTGCGTACACTAAATTTCATATTTGATAAGTCAAGAAGGCATTCCAAATGCTGTAATTCAGTCCTAAGTATCCCAATGTATAACTATGGACAATAAAAAAGTTGAAAAAATAACTTTTGGGCTCCTTTTGACTATATAAGAAGTTAGCTTCTTTCTTTCTCATTCATAGAATCAGTTATGAGTTTTTATTTCCAAGGTATTTTTCCTTAATGTACAAGTGAAGGAAAGGAAACATTCAGAGGTATAAACAAGTAATTCCTAATATACTCTAGAAAAATTATAGTCATACTACAAACAAACCAATTGTCATATGAGAAAAATAGAGTTAAGAAGTAAGTCTATTCCTTTATATTATGTAGTAACTCATGAATATGTCCTGCATCAAGATTTTGTGATTATACAACTAAGTCCTCATCATCTCATCAATTAACTTGGTATAAACAAAAGAGGTGCTTGAAATTTTACCAACATTGATTTCATTTATTGCTTGCTTCACGTGGTTATCTGGTTCTATATCAACAATTAATGATTGTTTAATCTCATACCCGTAAGCAGACATAGCCTATGGAACAGTAAAGTAGATGGCATTTGGATGTATTATATTGACTGTATTGTTTAAAAGGTTAAATAACGAACTAATCTATTTTTAAACCTTGTCTAGCTCATCTTCGATGGCATTTGCCATTTCGCGTTTTTGCTCAAAAACATCATCTAAAATGAGTTTTGGGACACTCGCTCTGATTACTAAAGAGTTAATAAAAACAAGTCTAGTTATGACATAAGTATTATTAATTATTACCAAAATTTACAATTTTTAGCTCTTACCATAAAAAATGTAGGCCTGAATTTGGAGCCCAATGTTGCTTAACTTATAAAACGCATCACTTGCACTACTAGATAGCACCTGGTACTGAATAAATTAAACAACATTGATGTAAGGGCCTAATTTCGTAGCTCAAAATAGCTCGAAATAAATCTTATACCAAATGTACTTGTGCCAATTAATATAATGAACTAACATAGGTGATTAGCGTGGAAACCTTTGAATAGGTAAAAACCATGACCTTGGCTTGAGGATTTAGTAACTGTATATTTTATTGCTTGAGGCTGATGTTTGATTACAAGCTTTTGATCTTTTGAGCTTACAAAACTTGGTTACTTTCTCCTCAAGAACTTATCATTTTTATAGTCTTCACTCTCAGTTCTCTATCGTACATAAGTACGTTCTCCTAGAAATGGGGGCATGTGGTAGTTAGAATTGTAACTGTTAGTTCATAGAAGACATGTGTCTTTGACTTGTTCTACCTCGTTTATAATGCTTAAGCCACGATCTTCATCAATTCGTGGTCTAGGTGGTATTGCTGACTTTGTATGTTACATAAGTTTAGTATTGAATCAGTTTGAGCTAATCACAGCTCGAGGGACAGGTCCCTACAATCGCCCCCTCACAACTGAAGGTACAGGTGGCTTTAGCTGAGAAGCGCCCATCGATTTGTGAGTTAGAATGTGCAACATTTTTGTAAAAATTGAATGATGTATTTTGATGGCGTGGATGTATCTGGGAATTATGAGGTATATGTTGGATACTAGTTTGGTATTAATGTCTTGAGGTATTGACTTGACTGATGTGCTTGGCTGTTGGGTTCCCCATACCATATCTTAGAATTATGACGTTCTTGGAAAACCTTCCCTGCATTGAATGTTCTGTCTCTATAAATACTTCTATTATACCACCGGTCATTTGTCTGTAAGTACTACTTTCTGTTCTACATCTGTAATTCTTTTCTTATTGTAATTTGACCAATAGCAAGCACTAGAAGTCAAGCCTGGGAGGCTAGGGATCTTGTCTAAGTGCAAGAACTTCAGTTTTGGTATTTTGGTACCCAGGCCCTTGATCTTCCGACTACCCACCTTGTTAAACCTAACTTCGAAAGTATGACTCGTCAGGAGGCAGCAAAAGCTGACGAGGAGTTTTGTTATACTTGCCACTTCTACTCGATGTTTACAATGGTAGAACGTCGTCAGGAATATCTTCGATTCCTTGTAGAGAATGTCATTGCTGAAAAGGGTGAGGAAGTTAACATGCATTCTAGGTAGTACCGTTGCAATCTTGCCAGTGATTGGGTGTTATAGGTGGAGGAGGACGTATAAGCTAGTTGTTATGGCCACCTTCATTTTGCTTGGGCGGTAGTGGTGGTTTCAGAGGAGGATGTATGCTTCTGTTGCATCCATCCTCATTTTTTATAGAAGTGTCGATTGCAGGGGAGGAAGTATGCATCTGTTATAATCATCTTTATTTTCTTGCAGAAGTAGCTGTTTCAGGGGTGGAAGAAATTACAGGTGCTCGAATAGGAAAACTTGTTAATAACTGAGGAGTATTGTAACCTATAGAATGAGCTGTAGGAAATTTTTTGTACCTTATTGTGCTTTGAAAAGTACTTTGTGATGTTTATTTTTGAGCTAATAAAATAAAATATTTTGCAAAATTGTCTGATAGCGTATATGTTTTAAAATGAATTATATTGAACTGTCTTAAATAGTTATTAGATTGAAAGGAGATTTAGAACTGTGTGTGATATGATAAAAATATATTTTTTGAAGTAAAAGTTCTGTAGATTTCGAGCTATATATATATATATATATATATATGATTGCTTTAGAAAATATGATACTGTAATGCGAACTTTGTAAAAATAGAATCCTAAGTTTTACAAAACGATTGTGGGCTTATAATGGCAGCTCAATTTAATGGTGACAATAAAAAAAAAAAAAAAAGTTCGTGAAAAAGGATGGAAGCAAATTTATATTCAGCTTGATTTGAGGAGGGGAAAACGATGGATAAGTTAGACAATTGTGATTATTATCTGCGAGTACTGGATATGCGCAAAAGGTGTGATTGAATGTGATCGTACTCTATGTTAATAAATATATGGTAGTGAGAGATGTTGAATCAATAAAAATGGTGATAATTAACTCGCTCTCAGAGAGTTCGACACGTGGCAGAGGGGCGTTTAGCGATAAAGGTTGATGTAATCCGCAAGAGGATATTTGGGCGGCTTGATTATGATGCTGATATGCCTGAATCTGTACTACAGTTGGATGGGTTGACTTCGAGGGCAAAGGAGAACGAGATTGAGCATCACTTTTGGTGTGAGGTATTTCGTAAATTGATTGTTGAGCTTGAAGCTCAATTAAATGTGGTGAGGGAGAATGCGCTTGATGAGATTGTAATGGAAGATGAGAGGTTTGTTGGTGATGTACTAATCAGATGTGGTGCTGCAGGACACCTTGGTAGTTTCAGGTGTAACTATGCTTGAGAGGGCAAACTTCTATCAGTTCGGAATAATGCAAGTAAAATAAAGGGAAAACACTTCTGTTCTGAATATGTTCCTTATTTTCTGGATATTTAGGTAAAAATAAATTTGAATTTCAAAATTGTGTAGCATTGAAAATGACGTTGTAATATGTATATATAAGTTGAGTAGGAGAATAGAAATCAAGAGTATGAAGATTAAGTTCGATTGCGTGTGGGTTAATTTTCGTATCATTAATGTGAGAGAGAGTGAGAATGATGTGGGTAAGAGATTAATTATAGGGATTGGGGTGATCATGAAAAGGTGTTTATACCCAAGAGGTATGAATCGTCTAACAGAAGCAGTCGAAAAAATGTCTTGGTTGGAAAATTGAGGGTGGCTTGCACAAATCTCAATAACTGTCAGCGGTTAGAAAAAAAAGTTATAAATAATCCTTCTCCCTCTTCTTCAAAATGTTTCCAAAATATAGAGACACGAAACTCTAGAGAGAGTGAAAGATTTTTTTTTCATTATGGTGATTTTGGAGAGACAAATCTTGGTGAGAGTCATCGTGGTCGGAGGGACGATGAGGATACTATCTTTGGGATGAAAAGAAAATTGTTGCAACGTAACGTTGCTATGAAGGAAGAGACTGTTGGGATTCCTTATTCATCTTCTGTCGTTGAGGGTTAGTTTTCATTTTAAAATAGTATTTTCTTTAGAATTGATTTTGTGTGTATTGGTTATGAATCCCAAGTATTTTGTATTTCAAATTTTGAAAAGTTACTATATTTAGAAGGTTTGTATCTGTATTTGTTAAAAAGGTTGCTCTAGAAATATGACTTGTTATAAAAAGTAAGGATATATATTTTGTTTTAAAGAAATCAGTACTGTAAATATATGAAAAATAATTTCTTACATTTTGATGTATTATTAATACAATAATTAAATTTTTGTGAGAAATTTACTGAAATATTTGGACCTGTATGTAGGGAAATACATGTAAAAGAATTTTGGAAAAATCTTTATCTTATTTCGAGCTTGTTATTCGAAATTGAACCTTCTACCTCTTGTCGCACGCCGGAGGATGAAAGTGTAGAACGTGATGCTGAATCTGTAGGGGGGAGAGTTAATGATAAATAGCCCGAAGGATATCCCTGCTGATGTCGAGGGGGATAATTATTTAGATGAGAGTGTGGTAGAGGAAAAACTCGAATTTCCAGACTTCCCTGGTAATCTCTTTCCTTGATCCATAAAGTCAGAAGTATTCAAGGAGTTTTGTAAGCAAAAGGTTATTGTAGGTGGTGTATGGGGAAATGTTATTGAACATTCTTGGAGGTTTTTTAGGGGGTGTTCAAATGGGAAAGGGGGTAAAAGAATATTTTTTGTGCTTCCTGATTTGGAGCACAAAATAAGTTTTAGGAAAATCCCCGAGGGTGCTATTCTTGAGTATTTTAATGGGAAGAAGGAAGATGATTTGATGAGGGGTTTTTGTGTTATCTTGCCCAGTTTGATTATGGGTTAGTGGAGCCTTTAAGCAATTTTGCTAAAGGTATCATGAATAAAATCAAAGGTTGCCCTTCCCAATTAAATGGTAACATTTGGGAGGTCATAAATGTTTGCGAGAATTTGAATAGGAGGTTGGCCCGTGAGGGGAATGAGAGAAGATTGACTCCTGTAGATATTTTGCAGTATTATACTATGAAATACTATGTGAATATCGGGGGGACATACCTTTGTTCTAGCTCATTTTGACCCCATTTTTTTGACCTGAACTCATCTGGAAGGGTTTGGAATGACAATTTGATTTGGGTAAAGGGTGAGTGTTTTCAGCGAGCTGACGAGGATACCCTTCCCCATAAATATAAATTTTTTAAGAAACGTAAGTAAATCTCATTATTTTTAAACTGTAATTATGAATATACTCTGCTTCGATGATGATAATATTCTATTTTTGGTATGCAGATCCTCATTCTAAAGCGACTAGAAAAGAATCTTTGATCGATATTATAGCTCGAGAGGGAGTCAAGCTTGAAGCTACATTGGGTGAGGTGGAGATTGGTAGGCACAAGAGGGCGAATAATAGATCTATTAAAGTTTTAAAATTGTTGGCCAAGCGAAAGGTGATTGGAGAGGGCTCATCAATTGCTGCTGGAGCTAAGTTATTAGCCAGTATTGGAAAATGGCCAGCATTAATAAGAACAGGGCCTATACCGCTCGTTCTAAAGTCTGCAGGCTCCGTGTTTGGCAAAATGAGGGATAGGCTAACAATGAAGAGAGGAGCCAAGATTGACTCGTCGAAGTCTGTTATCGTAGAGAGTGGGGAGGTCGAGGTTCCTTCGAAGAAGACAAAAGTAGATAATATCCTCCCTCCTGTAATGAATGAGGTGGAGGAAGATGTAGTAGCTGCGAGCAAGGAAGATGAGCTTCGCGCTGCAGAAAATAAAATGAGATTTGCTGCTCGAGAGGGTTCTGTTTAGTTGGACGCAGCGGTGAGTCTGAAGCTATGTAGAGTAATGGTAACACTATGATTTGCGTGTGTATTTGAAATGCTCAAAATGATTTATATATCTTGTTATGTAGGTTTCACATGTGCTCAGAGGTATTTTTTTAGGTCTTGAGGATGAGACGGTGGAGCTTAAAGAGCGGGTTGCTCAGTTGGAGAAGGATTCGGCAGGGGAACGAGCTAACCTTACGGAAGAGAAGGAGCGCCCGAGCTTAGAGGTGAAGTCTTTGAAGGAGATATTCCAAATAATCATGGACCAGCTCAAAGAGGAGTCTATAAAGAATGTGGAGAAGGTGACTGTTACTCGGAACAATCTCGGTTTAAAATCCTAGAGGTTGGTTACTTTAGGGAGGATGCTCAAGATATAATGGATGGACAATTTGTGGAGGTGGAGGAGTTTGACCAAGAGGATGACCCTAAGGCTGACAATACCCCCCATGAAAGTATTAAAGGTTTCGATGAGGTCATTGTTAGGACGGAGTTGGAGAACCAGGGGGAGGGCGATAAGGTAGAGTAAAACTATAGTACCATTTTTTTTTATATTTTTTTGTGGAATGAGACTATTTTTTTCAATAGAATTTAGTTGAAGTACTTGAATGATCGGTCTATGATGTATTGATGTATAAATATTGATTTATAGGTGCCTAATGGATTGTACCTCAAAATTAAGGATTTAGAGAAAGAGATAGCTGAGGAGAAATTTTTTGTGACTGAAACAACTCTCTTGGCCACTCATGCAGAGTTTTAGGTTAGAGAATATAAATGCAATTGAAAAAAATACTGAATTGATACATTCTTAGATCGTTCAGGATTAATAGAATAAAAGATATGATTAAGTTAAAAAATACGACCTTTGTAGGGGCCTAACTTCATGAGATGGGAAGCTGACTCTTACGCTATGAGTTTTATCATCGACCAAGGGGGCTCAAGCATACAATCAATAATAATAAGACCTACTATACTGATAATACACATGTGTAGAGGCCTAGAATGGGTCACTCCACGGCTTCTGGTAATGATTTTTAAGAGTTATGTTATATATGAAGAGTAGTCGAAGTATCGAGAGTTGGATGGCTAGAGGTATTCGAAGGTTAACTTGTAAGGTCTGTTGGGAGAGATTTTTCCAACCCTCTCATAGTTCCTCCTTCCTCCTATTTATAGAACATAGGAATGGCTAAGTCACCATGGGAGGTCTAGTTACATGTGTATCCTCCGGGGACAACTGACTCAAATCCGGAGTCGGTTCTGACGCTATAATTGTCGAGTTGTTGACCCTGATATTGTAGCTACTAGTTTTGACACTGCAGTTATTGGATCTGGCACCACAATTGTCGAGCGGCATGCTCCACTGTTCTGTCTGGTGAGTTGGCTGCCAGGCAAGTTTCCCTTCGATCATGTATGACCATGGTCGATGTATTTATAGTTCTGATGCATAGTTCATATGTTGTTCATCTATCTTTGCCTACAGTGGTTGGCTTCGATGGTTCCTTCGAGTGTTCGATTAGTCTCGGAATGCTTCGTGGACATAGCTATCTTCTTACTGGGCTTCAGATCTCTAGGTAGGCTTTGATGTAGCCTTCGAGTATTTGATTGGAGCTAGAAGGCCGCGAGTAGGCTACTTTATTCATCTCCTCTCAGCAGGGGCCTCGGAAATTGGTGTAGAGGGTGCGTGCTGAGAAAAGTAGTTAGGCGTTGGAAGTTGATGGGTTGATTGTTAAATGTGGCAGTTCCGAGGGAGGTAATTAAGTTTGATTGGTGATTAAGGGGTAATAAATACCTTTAATAGTTGTATAAAATAGGGGTTATTAGGAGGCAATGCACCATAGTCTTCTTATGCTTCTGCTTCTACCTCATTAAGTAACACACAACATAGAGACCACACAAAATACCCGACACCAAAGGAAGATGGTTGAACGGGACTATCAAATAGGGCAAAAGATCGTGGAGGTGAAGGTGAAGTTTTTTGGTGATGAAGGGCTGACTGGGTCATACCAAAACTGGTCGAGCTAGAGCCCTAGGAGCCGATCAATGGGCAGCCGTACGGATAATGGTGGGGGGTGCTGCAGTGGATGAACCCAATGGCTACCAACCGGTACTACTTCCTTCAGAGCTTGGCCCAACGGATAGTGGAAAAGGAGGATCAGTTGTTGGAAGACGAACCAGGGTTGCGCAAGAAGAACTGGCCCGTCTGTAAATAAGTGGTTCTTCGCAAGGTGGTGGTATGGTAGTGACATTTTTTTTGCTTTGTTAATTTTGTTGGTTTCTGTATGTTTCTATTTTTTTTTTTGTATTATCGAAGTATCAGAATGAAATAGTAGTTCAATGAAACAATGTGTTATGTATCTGACAAGTGTTGTAGATGAATAGTATGTAGGTGCGGATTCGAAACTCCACCTTCGAACAAAGAGTAAAGAGTAGAGATAGTAACCTTATTTGGGAAAAGTAATGTTGAACGATAATGGAGTGATCGAAGTCATAGGTTAACATTCGACTTTGAATGAATGGGTGACACCAAATTCTCGAAGCGCTATATATATGTAGAAAATGTTGTGACAAAATAAAAAGAGGTGTCGATAGTTCGAGAGCAAACAAAGGGCTCGAGGATAGAGATGTATCGACTGCAAGACTTGAACGCCGAAAAGACATGCCTGTCAAAGGTAATACTATTCCTAGGACAGAGTATCCTACAGGTCATCATAATATTTCCTTGGGCTATGGCAATAAGGTAGACATGACGTATAAGTTTGACGTGACAACTTCGGGCAGGGTACCAGAAGGTTCGACTCGGTTAATATAAAATTGTTAAATGTGGGCGTGGGATACACACGTGGGAGTAGTTGAGGGAAGAGGCGTCAAAAACATAACTCAGCCGAAATGTAGGGGGAGTGGTAATGATGGCGGTTTTGGAAATCGAGGCCGTTTTTCATTATTTTAAGGAGGCATTTATAGAGGGAAAAAATTTATTGTTCCCAATTATTCATTCACAAAGAAAAATAGAGAGTCAGAGAGGAAAACATACTACATTGTTAAGGTAGGGCTAGTTGGAGAGGAGAGAAAGAACCGTCGTTGTTGCCGCCTGAATCATTTGCATAGGTACTTTTTTGACTTTCTTCGTAGATAGGTTATTTGTAATTCACCTCTGTAGTTTCCTTTACTATGAATGTACTGAGGGGTAGGTGTTGTTAGGGTTTATATTGGCGAAGGCCTGGCCGAGGGAGAGGGTAACCCAAGTGGTTGGAGTTTCGGCCCAATAGGAATTTAGGGATACTTAGGTGGTTACCAGAGCTATAATTGAACATTCGACTATGGGTTGGACGAGTTGGAGAGGGTAGATCAAAATAAGTTATCGAAACGTAATAGTCGAAAATTTCGATCTAATTGTGTGCCACTTCTTCTGTAGGGTATAATGCGCACCTATCAATCTTTGAGGCTGAGGCTGATAGACGAAGAGGTCATCATAAATGAGCCGAGTGTGTCTGGCCATGGCTCAAGGGGTAAGAGCAGCGACGTAGAGGTGTTAAACATTGTAACAGATGTCCCTCTGGCTGTGGTGGTACCAGATGATGGGGCTTTGAGTAAGATTCATGGTAAGGCTCAAGTGACCGGGGATAGTGATGGAGATGAAAGGGGACACGAAGGTAGTGTTGAGTCTTCGAGGGATGAGAGAGATGTAGGGGAGCAGAGCGACAGTAGTGAAATTTCGACTGGTTCGAGGGGAGCTGCGGGGTCGATCTCGACTCAAGGGAAGCGGAAACTAGATCAATTTATGGCTAAGCATGAATTGTCAAAGGTAGGGGTGGTATTAATGGCAGAAGGGTCTGAGTATATGTTCAAGGATATCTCTAAAGAGGGTTTCATAGCGTTTAGAGGTCAAATTTGGCTAGGGATGTAACAACCCCTTCGAAGGCTGGTAAAGGCGGTATTAAACTTCTGGGAAGTTCTCCCATGCTAGATGAATGATAATTTCTATGAAATGATAAAGGTGGTCGAGGGTATGAACGTAGAATTGAGTCATGAGAAGAGGGGTTTGATCTAGTGGCTTGATATTGTATCGTTCTACTCGAGGAAAGCCTATAAGAAGGTAGATACGTACCACATCTAATATCATGCAGATAAACCATGACTATTTGATTTGTGCTCGATGGGTTGATGGTGGGATAAAGCCTTGTTGTGGTGCAAGATAATTATGAGAATGCCGAAGGGGAGGACGCTTATAAGCTGCAGCATAATCCAAGTAAGTTCACAGTCGAAGGTTATTTTAAAATAGTGTTTGAATAGACTAGTAAACATTTTTTTTTTATATTTTGTTTTATTTATTTTGCAGATCCTGGTAATAGAATTAAACTTATTGACTTTGTCGAGGAGTGGATAAACCGGGTCTTCGGGACGCTAGGTATCAAAAGGAAGAGGCAAAAGAGGGCAGACTCATTACTTCGAAATGTTTCTGTCGTTTCTAGGCCAGCAAAGAAGAGGGAAGAAGAATGTGCTTTGAGAGGGGTCGAAGAAATGGAAAAAGTGAGATTGACTCGGAAAGTGAATTATGTTCCAAAGGGGCAGCAAGCTGTGCTAGTGCCCGAAGTAGTTCCTGAGGCATCGAAGCAGGCTAACAAAGGTAAGGGCAGGGTAGTTCACTATTCAGTATAAGAGGCCTCGGGAGTTGGGTGCTGATGATATGGAAAAGACAGATGAAACATGATGGAAAGTTAAGCTATAGGAGAAGTCTCGAGTCACGTCCGCATTGATGACGAAGCTTTGTGGAAATGACCCAAAAGAGGTTGGGAAGTAAATGAATAAGTCTCTGCATAAGGTAACTATTTTCTAATTTTTTGAAATTTTGCTAAAATTCACCATGCTTCGAGAAGTACTGATGGCTCAAGTATTCTAGTAGGTGCATGCCTTGTTTTAAGCTTTTATCAGGCCTAGAAGGTAACAGCGAGGCAGCTAAAACAGGCAGCTAAAAATCTAGAGCTTGGTCGGGAGACTAAGATATCGCTGGTATCCAAGGTTAATGTACTAAAGCGAGAGCAGTTGACTATCAGAGCAGATTGTGCAAGGGAACTCGAAGCTCAGCGTGACAACCATTCGCAAATTCAGAAGGTGTTGGAGTCGAAGCTTACTAAGAAGGGGAAGGAAATGGATGAACAGAGGGAAACTTTCCAGGGGCAACTCGATGAGGAGTGTGAGACGTCTACAAATTTGAAGATCTTTATAGAGAGTTTGGGGTATGATCCCATAACCTTTAAACGCTTTCCTGCGCCCGATGGGACTTATGCCAATGGTGGTGTACGGTCAGAAGGGATGGAAGTGGATCCTTCTGCTGGTGGTGGGGGAGATGCCGGGGAAGCTTTTGTGTCCGAAGATGTTGCTGCTGGTGTGGTAGTTGATGGGGTGGCTGACGCTTTGGGGCCGAATCTTACTATCGAAGGTGTTGGAGGTGTTCCTATGGAAGGGCCTATGGAAAGAGGTGATGTGGCCACTCTTGTATGAGGTACTATAGCTATCTTCCTGCTGTAACAAACTCTTTTCTCTTATCTTGTTGTGGTGTTGGAAATTTAGAGTGATTGGTGGTACTCAAACACTGTATAATTTATTAGAGCTTGAGCTGTCTGTTTGTGATTTATTTGAATTGTGCTAGTGTATTGAACTTGAGTTGCTGATATGTATTATACTGGGGCTGAATTGTTGATATTCCTGTGTGTTTGTATTTGTATACGTTGAGAAGTATAAAATGCTTGTAGCAGGGTTTGAACGAGAACCTTGAAAAGCTCGAGGTCATCTCCAAATATTAGTCTAGTCGAGGGATGACTGTGGGGACCTAACTTCGTTCGGATGTGAAGTTGGTTCTTACAATATAGAATCGATCCTCGATCTAAGGAGGCAAACAAATAACTTAAAGTAAGATCTAACTATAGACAAATACTTGCGTAGAGGCCCAAATTTGACTCTCTATGACCTCTGATGGGGATTTTTTAAGACAGAATGTATTACTGAAGAGTAAATAACTGGGTTCGAGTACAGAGTATCCGGGTGGTCGAAGGTAAAATGCAAAGGGCTGGAGATGATTTTTCTAACCCCTCCTTGGTTTTCCTTCTCCTCTATTTATAGAGATATATGGAGCTGAGTCACCAAGGGTGGGTCAGGTTTACATGATTATTATCAGGAAATGCCAGCGAGTTATGGGTACTGGTCATGTTTGTACTGTCACTGTAACATTTATTGATGATGTCTCTGAACGGCGCGGTGGATGGACCTGTCACTGTAGCTGCACGGGCCAATCAATGCGCTGTCTGACCTAATGAGGTGATTGTCTATCTGATGTTGCTTCGACCGTATGTTAGTGAGGTCAAAGTATTTCTGCTGTGGCACATTAATCCGTTCTCGAAGCTTCACCTTCGGGGGATCTCTGGGGAGTCCTTTTAAGAGATTGAGTGGGCTTCGATACATTCTAGTAGGCTGTGAACTAGGCTTCGACTGATAGTCAAAGGCTGCGAGTAGGGTACTGCATTCGCCCCCTCTCAGCGAAGGTCTCGAAGCCAAGTGGAGAGGTGTTCACTGAGAAAGTTGTTTGGTCTTGGAATTTGAGCAGTTTGACTATTGGTTTTCGGGCAGGTAATAAAAGAGGGTTTTTAAGAGATGTAGGTGGTTATAGGGTAATAATTAAAGTTAAGGCTATAAAGATGGGTTATTGTATAGGGGTGATATATCCTCTTCCATTTACAGTTTTCTTCTGCTTCTTTCCTCTAATTTTGTGTATTTTAATGGATATCACGCTAAACACACGTTACCAGAAGAGGATGGGGTTCGCTCGTGACCGTCGTATGGGGTGGAAGATGGTAGAACTGTATATGAAGCTTTTTGGGCAGCATGATCTGAATTGGGACATGCCCGAGCTTGTGGGGGTAGGATCTGTGGGGTTCTTCAATGGTGATTCTTATTCCTATATGTGGGACCAGCTAAAGTTCCATTTTACGACCGCTGAGAGGTGCTATCTCTTTCTGATGGCACTGGCCGACAGTATTGTCTGTGTGGAGGAGATCATCGAGGAGCAGAACTCGGCCACTGAAGCTGGACCTTCTGTTAGTAGGACTAATGGTTGATGAGGTTATCTTTGTATCTTTGTTTTTTCTGTGTGGGTATTTTTTTTTGCTTGGGATGGTAGTAGAAATGTAATTTGTTTGTTTGAACGGATGTTTGGTATGGACTAAATATTTTTTGCGTACCTCTATCACTGTTTCTGACTGGTAGTATAGGCAAATGTAGACGATTTCTTTTATTGGCGCAATGTATAATGATGCTCGAATGCTCTATGCTGGAGGTATGCTCGACTAGGAGTCCTCGAGAAGAAGGTTTGAATGCATGTACCGATGAATCAGTTACACCTGGGATGTTGGAAAGTTTGTTTGCTGACTTTTCGAGGTGGGGAATTGAAGGTTGCCATTAATTTGGTTAGGGAAGAAGGAAAGTTGTGGTGGGTTTGTAAGTATAAAAGGGGATGGGCTGAAAGGAATTTCTTCATTTGTCCTGCAACTTTTTCTTTATCTACTGCTTTGTTTGTTGATCAACATGGCTGAAAACGTACCGGTTCAAGGAGATCAAGCGGCGTTGAGGGCAGGAGAATTCAGGAGGCCTTGCTGGGTCTTCAACGGAGATTCGGAATAAAGGAGGATATTGATACTAAAATGCCAGACCTCTTTAAAGCGGAACCTGGGGCACCACTCTATGACATGCTCTTCGCGTACTGGTGGGGAATAGTGTAGATGATGGGGCCATTTCTAGGCCATCGGCTGTCTCTTCTCACTGGCTTCGCGGAGGATATAGTGGACCAGGAGGACGAAGATGCAGCGGCCGCTGTTTGACGAGAAATATCCCGTCAACAAATAGGGTTCTCTCTTGCATGCTTTCAAGTTGTTTGTTTTCTTGTTTCTTCCTCCTTTTTTGTTCTCATTTTTGTATTAATCCTGTAATGTTATCTGAGTTGCTGAATGAAAATGGTTTTTGTTGATAACTTGCTTTATCGTGCTGTGTGTGCGAGTAAATATATAATTTGATTTGTGATTGGAGGTATTGAAGGGATAATACAGTTGTCGAAATGAATTGTTTGTATTGGTCGAAGATAAAAATGACTTTGTCGAAATGAAAGGTAAACTGTGTCGAAGCTGAAAACTTTATCTGTAAGCATGAGATCGTTGAATGGTCAAAGTTTATGATTGTATTTGGTCGAAGGGTTGAAATTTTTGTGTTAAAGGGTGTGCTGGATGTCGAAAGTCGATATATTAGATAAGTTTTCATGAGGCTATCTGCTGCGGATTGTTCGAGACGTAAAATGGTCGAGTACTCGAGTTCGGGGATTGTGCTATCGGTTATACAGGATTTGACTGGCCGATCTAACAGACTAGATGGCTGGTCTGTCAGACTGGTACGGGCGCCTGAGGTAATGTGTAAAAGGTAATGATGATGTTTTTCTCGTATGACGGAAATGGTTATGATATGACTATTTTGGACTTGGTTGTTTAACTTCGAGTGAGAGAGAAAAAGGTTTGAGAGCTTCAGCTTTTGCAGGCAGTTATAAGTGAGGGTGCTATTCGCACGTGAGGGATACGAGGGGTATATTGGTCAAAACACATTATAGCCTAAAAGTCGGGTAGTAGGGTCGTGGTGATGATAGTGGTTAGAAAATCGACGCGGTTTTATGTTTTTTGAAAGATATATAAGAAGGAGAAGAGTAATTACTGTATTGTTTTACTGTGAGAATCCAAGAGTATAGAGGATGGAACGTACGCCATTTCGTACTTGGAAGTTATTGCTGCACTTGTTGGTTTGGCTTTGCTGATTCGAGGGTAGTGTTGTTAACCACTGGTAAGTTACTTGATCTCTGCTGCTTGTACTTTGTTTTGCTCTTTTGAGAATGTAGGTAAGGCAATCTGTGTTTAGAGTTTTAGAGGTTATTCTTGAGGGTAAAGAAACTTGAGGGATTTGGGTTTTGACCTATTTTGGAGTTTGGGGGCTTTAGAGGGGGTACTGGGTCTGAGATTGAGATTGTGATGAATATCTAGGGGGGATGGACAGGATAGGAGTGATAGGCAAGGGATTGTCAAATTTTCTACTCTAATTGCGTGCCTCTTCTTCTGTAGGCTAAAATATATAGCCTTCAGGCTTCGAGACAGAGACTGATAGATGAGGAGTTCAAAGAATTCAAAGCTAGTATTTCTGGTCGAGCCCCAATGGATGAGGGTAGTGATGGTGAAGTGCTAGATACTGTAACCGAGGCTCCATTGTCAATGGTTCTGCCAGCTGAGGAGGTTCTGGTTTTGAGGTATGAGTGATGGGGGGTTATGTAGGGCCTTCTAGTGGTGGAGGGGGAGATAAGGTACAAAGTGAAGATAGCGGGTATTCGACTGAGTCGGATAGGGTCGAAGGTGCTATTTTAGCTAAAGAGAGGATTAGATTAGATCAGTTCGCCGCTAAACTAGAACTCTCGAAGGTAAAGATGTATCTGAGTGTTGCAGGGGCGGGGTTAACCTTCAAGTCAGACCCTGGGAGGGGATTTTGGCTTATAGATGCCAAATTCGATTAGGACTGGAGCTTCCTCTCCGAAGATTGGTGAAAGAAGTGTTAAATTTCTGTATAGTGGCTTCGGTGCAGATGAACGGTAATTTTATGAGATGAAGAGGATTATAGAGGGGATGAATGTAAAACTGGCTAGTGAGGGTCATGGCTTGATTAAGTGGTTTGACATCATCACCTTTTGCTAGAGGAAGGCTAGTCAGAACCTGGGGACCTATCACATTCAATGTCACCCAGAGAAACCTTGGTTCTTTAACCTGTGCTCGACAGGCCGAGGGTGGAATAAAGATTTATTGATAGTAAGGGGTAACTATGAGAATGTAGAGAATGATGACCCGTATAAATTATATCATAGGGTATATAATGAAAGTAAGTTTACTGTCGAAGGGTTGTTGCTGATGTCTATCTGAGATAAGTGATAACTGTGTTCTTGTTTTAATCAGCAGGTCCGGAGAGTTTGTCTTGGGATAATCCGGTAAATTATATGGATACGCTGCTCGAAGCTAGTGAAGAATGGGTTAATTTTGTGTTTGACAGTCTCAAAATCAAAAGGTAAAGGAGGAAGAAGGCGGATTCCTTACTTCGAGACGTACCCGCTACGTCGAAGCTACCAAAGAGAAAGAAAGGTGAAGGTGTTTCAAAGGGACAAAAAGAGATGGGAGGGGAAGAGTTGCTAAGAAACTACCAATTTGTACTGAGATAGCGAAGGGTTTCGAAGCCAGCAATTCCAGTACCCGAAGTGGCAGGAGATATGCCGAAGTTGAGGCCGAGGGCAGTAGCAGCTCAAACTGAGAAGGGGAAAGGCCCGATAGTCCCCAAAGCTTTGAGGTGCAACAATCGAAGGCTGGCCAACGCAAGAGGCGTAAGGTGCTGGGGGAGGATGATATACTGGAGGAAGATGAAGAGATGATGGAGGCTGAACGACAGGAGCAGGCTGTGGCAAAGCAGGCTTCAATAGTCGAGCTCTGGGAAGATGACCCAGACGAGGCTTCGAAGGAGATAAAAAAACATATGTTTCAGGTAACTATATGCAGCTTGTTGTTGTGGTATTTTGCAATTTCTTGAAAATTCTTCGAGTTTTGAGTTGTACTGATTTCTTGAAAATTTTAGCAGACGGATGCTTGGGTATAGACTTTCAGCAAGGCAATGAAGGCAGTAAAGGCGAAATTGAAGTAAGCAAAGGACAATCTGAATTTTTCTTGTGGGAAAGAGGCATCACTGGTGTCTGAAGTCAGGAAGTTGAAGCAGGATCTGGGGGTGCTTACCGACTCTTATGATGAGAGGCTCGAGCTGCAGCGGTCGAGGCTGGAGCGAGAGTGGTCTGGGAAGCTTGTGGCGTGTGAGAGGGAGAAAGCTGAGCAGAAGGTGAATTTCCAGCGGCAGTATGATAGTGAATGCAAAATGAACGTTAAGTTGAAAAGCTTTATAGATGATAAGGGGTATGACCCTGAGATATTGGAACCTTATCCTGTGTCTCCAGAACTTGTCAAAGGGGATGATCTGCAGATGAAGGGAGGAGAGGTAAACATTGCTGAAGAAGTAGTTGGAAGTATTTGGGGTGGTGCAGATACTTTGCTTGTTGGAGCGCCCATTGGTACTACTGTTGGTGGTTTAGTCGTTAGAGATTCGAATGAAGTTGTTGGGGGAGCTGTGGAGCAGAAAGGTGTACCGCGGCAGTATGAGGTATATGAGGTTGGGATGACATTTCTTCTTCTGTTGATTAAAATGTTTGAGTTATAATATTTTGAACGATGTTGTTATTTTCTGTTGGTTTCTGAACTCGGTAGGTTGTTTGTGTTTTTGTTATTTGTTTGAACTCCTGAAATTGATGCTCAACATATTGATGCGTATTTTCTAAACATACTAATTCTAAACTTCTAATTTGATATCTGATTTGCTGTTAGATTATATATTCGTGCTCTAACCTTGAATTATTAGAATTTGAATCCACATCCTGTTAAGTTTGCTTGTTGTAGACTCTTGATGATTGGTCACTGAATTGAACTGCCACTGTTCCTCTGATGGATAATATGTTGAATGTGTTCTGCAATTGATAGAATTATAGATAGCATTTTTGTATATGGTTGCTGTTTGAAAGTGGAGATGTTGGACCTGTTTGAGTAGAAATTTGGTCTGTATGAATGATTGTAATGTGATCGAAACCTGGGGAGTGTCGGCGATGTATAGATCAAACTTGAAATGTTTTGCTAGACCGAAGCCACATCGATCTTGAAATGAAAATTTTCCAGGTTGCTTCCAAGTATCAGTCGGGCCGAGGGGACGTGATACCTAGAGGAAACCCAAAAATTTACTGGACTTCGAAGGCCTAAGCCACAGTGAAGCAATATCTGATCGCCTCCAACGCATTCCTGAGGGCCCGGTCTTTCGACCATCCTTGCCCCTCGAGTCTGCTCGAATGCTGGAAACTTAAGCAATTCAAGGTCGTCCCCAAGTACCAGTCGGGACGAGGGTGGACATGATACCTGGGGAAACCAAGAAAAGGACTGGACTTTGACTATTTTAGAGCCTGGACGAAGTATATCTGATCGCCCCCAATGCATCCCTGAGGGTCTGGTCTTTCGACCATCCTTGCCCCACGAGTTTGCTTAAAATTGGAGACTTGAGCAATTCAAGATCGCCCCCAAGTATCAGTCGGGGTGAGGGTGGACGTGATACTGAGGGTCAATCAAGAAAAGGACTGGACTTCGAAGGCCTGAGCCACAGCGAAGCAATATCTGGTCACCCCCAATGCATCCCTGAGGGTCTGGCCTTTCGACCATTCTTGCCCCTCGAGTTAACTAGAAGTTAGGAGCTTGTGCAATTCAAGATCGGCCCCAAGTATCAGTCGGGTCGAAGGTTGACATGACACCTAAGTTAAATCTAGAAATTCAAAATTAAGCAGGAGGCGAAGTAAGGGTTATAAAACATGCTTATTGAATGTTTTGGATTACATCAGTTGTAATTGGTTGGAGATATGGCCTGTTATAGGAGACCAGGTGCATTGTATTCTAGGGGTTTGGTAGAGGCTCTTCTTCTTCCGTCATTAAGTAATAAGAACCCTTGTCTATTTTATCGTAGACAACATATGATCCTTCCCATGATTCAGCTAACTTGTTAACATTTCGAGGTCTTGAAGATTGATTGACATGTCGAAGTACTAGATCTCCAATATTGAAACTCCGTGGTCGAACTCTTTTGTTATAAGATTTTTGAAGTGATGTGTGGTACTGGCCAAGGTTGGCAATAACTCGATCTCTGGTTTCATCAATCCATAACATGTTACAAGCAAGTTCGAACTCAATATCTTCGTCTGGGAGGCTAGGGTCTTGAGTGGGTACTTCGAATTGGAATAGTAATACAGCTTCGGTTCCATATGTTAGGAGGAAGGGGGTGCATCCTATAGATTTCCTTGGGACTGTGCGATAGGCCCAGATGACGTGTTATAACTCTTGAACCCATCGTCCTTTCTTTGCATCGACTCTCTTCTTAAGACCATCAATGATGGTTTTGTTAATTGCTTCGACATGACCGTTACCCTGGGGATAGTAAGGTGTGGAGGGTGAGAGGATGATGTTGTGGTTTTTGGGGAAGTTTCTTACTTTGCTGCCAACGAAGTGGGGACCATTATCGCATCGAATCATATGGGGACAGCCGAAGCGAGTGATGATGTTTTCCCATAAATATTTGACAACTTCTTCTTCTCTGGTTCGGCATAAAGGTACCGCTTCGACCCATTTTGTGAAGTAATCGATTGCGACGAGGATGTTCTCTCTACTACCTGAAGCTTTTGGGAGGGATCTAATGAGATCGATGGCCCATCTTTTGAATGGCCAGGAAACTTGACTGCAGTGGAGGTCTTGAGTGGGGCAATAGATGTCATGAGCGTGACGCTGACATTTGTCGTAGTATTTTGAGTTGTCGAAAACTTGTATTTTCATACCGGGCCAAAATAATCCTTGGGTAACAGCTCGAAGGGCCATAAAATGACCAGCAGTATGAGCACCGTAGGTTCCTTCGTGAAGTTCAGCTAAGGTTTGAGAGGCTTCGGCTTGGGATTTGCATCGAAGGAGGACGCCATTTGGGGATTTTTGATGTAGTTAGTTTTTGTGGATAGTATATCTATGACAGTTTTCTAGCAAGGACCGTTTGGCTTTGGGATCATCTGGGAGGGTGGCGTTGTTGAGGTAATGAAGAAACGGTGTTCGACAATCGTTTGGATCGTGACTCTCGCCCCCAGTATTGATGGTATTGATTTCCATCTATTCGTTACTTGGGCGTTCGAGTACTTTGATATGGAGTGTTCGAGATTCTGATTGCCAGAGCATAGCTGTTATTTAGGCGAGGGCATCTGCATGTCTATTTTCTCCTCGAGGGTAATGTGTAATTATGAATTTTTCAGGGAGCCGGTCCATACGCTGTCGCACAAAGAGAGCGTAGTCAGCCATGCGACCGCCGTTAGCTTGGTTTTCTCCTGTGTAGTGTCTCTGAACGAGTTGGGAATCTGTAAAGACTGCAAGCTTAGGAATGCCAAGGTCGAATGCATGGTCGAGGTCGTGGATCAAGGCTTCGTACTCTTCTTTATTATTAGAACATTCGAAGGCCAGTTTGACAGCTTTCTCTATGCGGTCATTAGTGGGTGTTACCAAGATAATACCAATGCCTAAGCCATTAGGTCTTGCTGATCCGCTTGTGAGTAAATGCCAGCCAGTGAGAGGGTCCCTGGGATCTACTATCTCGGGTTGATCTTCTGATAAATCCTCTTCGTGTTTTTCCCAGTCGTCATCTTCGACCGGGAAGTCAGCTAGAAAGTCAGCTACTGCTTGGCCATTCAGGGATATTTGTTTCTCGAAGGTAATGTCCTGTTCGCCAAGATATACGGACCACTGTTGCACTCGTCTGGATTTTTCTTTTTTACTAAGTACCTCTCGAAGGGGATAACTGGTAATAACACGAATGGGATGAGCCTGGAAATATGGTTAGAGCTTACGGGCTGAATAGACAAGTGTGAAGTGTAAGCGCTCAAGTATTGAATATCAAGTTTCTACGGGGATTAAGGTTTTGCTGATAAAATATACAGGTTTTTCGATGTTCGAATCAAGTTGAATAAGCACTGAACTGATAGTGAGGTATAAAAAGAGTATTTCACCTTCGATAGGTGTGTTGATGATTGGTGGACGGCCAAGATAAGTTTTGAGTTCAAGGAAGGCTTATTCGCACTCAGGGGTCCAGTCGATTTCAGGATTTTTTTTCTTTTTTGCTTTGTGGACGCCTTGATCACGTAAGAGGGAAAAGAGCCAGGCACATCGATCTAAGGATTTGGAAATGAAACAATTAAGGGTTGTTATCCTACCCGCCACTTTTTGGACGTCTTTCTTGGTTCAGGGTGAAGGCATGTCTATGAGGGCTCGAATGTGGGTGGGGTCAATCTCTATCCCGCGTTTACTGATAAGGTGACCCAAAATATTTCTGGATGACACGCCAAATTGGAACTTGTCTGGGTTGAGTTTCATATTATATATGCGAAGTATCGAGAAGATTTCTGAGAGGTCTTGGATATGGGTGTTTTTCTGAAGGCTCTTGCATAACATATCGTCGATATAGACTTCGACAGATTTGCCAAGCAAGGGTTTGAACATTGTTATGACAAGGCGTTGGTAGGTGGCACCGGCATTTTTAAGGCCGAAGGGCATAACATTAAAATAGTAAAGTTCTTGTTCAATTATAAATGAAGTTTTAAGTTGATCTTCGAGGAGGAGGGGTACCTGATTTTAGCCCGAAGCCGCGTCCATCATGGATAGGCGCTCATGTCCAGCAGTGGCATCGAGGAGTGCTGAGATAGTTGGGAGGGGCAAACTATCCTTCGATGTGTGCTTGTTAAGATCTGTGAAGTCGACGCAGATTCAGATCTTGCCATTCTTCTTAGGAACTGCTGCAATGTTTGATATCCAGTCTGCATATTTCACTTCTCTGATAAAGCCTGCGGCAATGAGCTTGTCTACTTCAAGGTTCATGGCTTCTCGAAGTCATGGTGCCAGTGTACGCTTCTTTTGTTTTACTGCTAAGGATTAGGGGATGAGATCGAGGCGATGGCAGGCCAGGTTGGGGGCGACACCAGGCATTTCTTAAAATGTCCAGGCGAAGATGTCTTTGTTTGTTCGTAGGATATCGGAAAGTTCGAGGTGCTCTGACTCATTGAGGAAGGTTCCAATAAATGATCCCCGACTAGGACCGTTGAGTTCGATATAAACAGTGGGTTCGATGGATGGGGTGGTATCTGTCGAAGTCGGGGGGATAGAAAGATGATGTCAAGTTTTTGGGCTTGGTTGATCTCTTGATGCTCGCAGAAGTGGGCCAGGCACTGAGAGCCTTTCAAGTTCCAAGTACCTTCGTGATTACTTAATCGAAGGGTCTGATGGTAGGTCGAAGGTATAGCTCGTATGGCATGAAGCCAATCTTGTCCGAGTATACCGAGGTATTCAGACTTCTTTTCAATGATGATGAAGTTGGTTTTAAGGGTAATGGGGCCGGTAGTGACGGGTAGGCTGATACGGCCAACGAAGACTTCTGTTGATCCACTAAAACCTTTTAGTTCGATGTTGGCGGTGGTTATAAGGTTTGTTTTGTTCATGTTTCGGATTGTTTGGTGAAAAAGGACATCAGCTGCACTCCCAGTATCTGCGAGCATTGTATGGAGGACAAGGTTCTCGATCTTAATCATGATGACTAATGGATCGGAATGGGGAAAAGGAACGTGTAAAGTACCACAGTCGATGAAAGAAATACCTTCGAGTCGAGGGTGACGACATGATTCTGGCAGAAGCGTAGGAAATTTCTTGTGATAGGTGAGCTTGTGACATTCTTCGACACGTTTTCGTTTACTCTTAGGATGTCCACTGTCTATGTTGTTAACTTCTATCAACTTGACTCTAAAGATGTGTACATCAGCTTGTTCAGTAGTAGGGGTAGATAGAGATTTGAGATAGGACCCATCGAGGTAGCTCGGAAGATCAGCAATATATTGGTGCAAATGTCCTGCTCTGAAAATAAGTTCAAAAGAGCGTTGAAGGGCGAAACACTTATTGGTATGGTGACAGTTGTACATATGGTTGGCGCAGTAAGGTTCGCCTAGTCTAACTTCGATGGGGAAAGAGATGCGCCAAATGGGGTATGCCTGCATGTGTAGTAGAAGGGTGCTGAGGGGGGCAGTGAGTGCAGGCAAAATAGGCCTTGGTCAATTTTTGTGAGCTTCGGTGCTGTTATCAATGTGGATTTGCAGCTCTCAGTCTCCTGTGAGACAGGAGTGATCAGGAGTGCGGGAGCAGGTTGGAGGTGTTGCCGAGGTTTATTGAAGTTTGTTGTTTGCAAAGGTTGGCTCTGTTTGTGAGACTCTTGGAGGCGCTTGAGATCAATATAGCCTTTAACCTTCTAGAGCATCTCTTAGAGTATTTTTGGTTTGTGGAGGACTAGGTGCTCTTTTACTCGGCTGTGGCCGGGCAGGTCATTTGAATATGCCAAAATAGCATTCGAACAGTCGAGATTTTCAATTTTCTGGGATTCGTCGAGGAAGGCTTCGAGTGTCTCACTGTCGAATTTTTTGAAATTGAAGAGAGCCTTAACTCTGACCTCTCTATCTTTGTTGAAGGCAAATTGGGCAATGAAGAGGTGTGAAAGTTGCTCGAAGTTACGAATCGAGCCATTTGGGTGATTGTAGTACCATCGAAGGGGGTTATCGGTAAGGCTTGTTGGAAAAAGGCGACATAATAGGTAGTCAGCCGTAGAATAGAGGCTCAGGGAGTTTTGGAATTCGAGGATGTGGGATTTGGGGTCTGTATTACGGTATTTGCTGAGTTTAGGGACACGAAAGTTGGAGTGTATTTCGATAGCCAAAAGTTTGTGGCAGATTGGGTTATTGAGGTGGCTCCAGGAGTTTGTAGCGGGGCTCGTGCTAACGCGAATGATGGGTTGTATTTTGTAGTTGAGGTCCTGCTGTGTAACATGCGCAGGACATGGGGGAGATTGATGAATTTGAAGGTTGTGAGGTCGAGTGTGTGATATAAAGCCAACACTGCGCTCGGCGAGCCGTTCCCTAGCAGGACGACGTCTGGGGTGTCTGGAGGAGCAGAGGGTTAAGTTGGAAAAGTCTTATGTAGGGTGAATCCCGAGGTGAATGGAGCTGGTTGGGGGATAATACGGGGAAAACCTTCGGCACCGGTGTGAACGGGGGGTATCTTGAGATTTAGTGAAGGTCCAAGGCAGGTGCGAGCAGAGATGCGCGATGGGTCTGGTGCCTGGGACGGTCGAACAGGTTTCGAGGGCTATAATCTCTGTAGTTCTCGGACGGTGTTGTGCAGTTCCTCGATTGCTCTTTTTTATCTATTTTTATTATCCAAGTGGCAATTTTACCCAGTTTTCTAGTGCCAAGCGGTGGTTTTCAAGCTCCTGGTTTAATTGATTCTGGTGGCGCTCCTCTGCCTGAACGACTTGTTGGGATAGCAAGGCTATTTGGGTTGCGACTCCGTCAATGTAGTAGCCTGCCTGAGTTGAGTTAGAACGGCGTGTAGGGGCCATTGAGGGTAATCTGCTAAAGTTAAAAACAAAAGGAGGGGAAGAAGGAAAGGAGATTGGTAGAGTGGGAAGCACAGACGGCGCCAATTGTGGGGACCTAACTTCGTTCGGATGTGAAGTTGGTTCTTGCAACATAGGATCGATCCTCAGTCAAAGGTGGCAAACAAATGACTTAAAGTAAGATCTAACTATAGATAAATACTTGCGTAGAGTCCCGAATGTGACTCTCTACGACCTCTGGTGAGAATATTTTACAACAGAATGTATTACTGAATAGTAAATAACAAGGTTCGAGTACAAAGTATCCAGGTGGTTGATGGAAAAATGAAAAGGGCTAGAGATGATTTTTCTAACCCCTCCATGGTTTCCCTTTTCCTCTATTTAAAGAGATATAGGGAGCTGAGTCACCAAGGGAAGGTCAGGTTTTCATGATTGCTGTCAGGAAATCCCGGTGAGTTATGGGCGCTGGTTATGTCGGTACTGTCACTACAACATTTATTGATGATGTCCCTGAGCGGCGCGGTGGTTGGAGCTGTCACTATAGCTGCACGGGCCAATAAATGCTCGAAGGGTTTCTGTTGTGGCACATTAATTCATTCTCGAAGCTTTACCTGATGTCGAAGCTTCGTCTTCGAGGGATCTCTCGAAAGTCTATTTTAGAGATTAAGTGGGCTTCGATACATTTGAGTAGGCTTCGACTGACTGTCGAAGGCTACGAGTAGGCTACTACAATGACCATGATACTTAGGTTATACCAAGGAATTTACTAGACTTCAAAGGTCTCCCCTGGGCCTATCCGTGGGATTGAGCCTAAGCGAAACATTATATGTTTACCCCTATGCATTCCCGAGGGTCTGGTCTGCTGACCATTCATGCCCCTCAAGTTTACTTGAATTGGAGACTTGAAAAACTTTGAGGTCGCCCTCCAGTATCAGTCCGGTCGAAGGCTTAACATGATACTTGGGTTAGACCTAGAAATTCACTGGAATTTGAAGGTCGCCCCCGGGTCTGTCCATGGGAGTGAGCCTAAGCGAAGCATTATGTGTTTTCCCCCAATACAATCCTAAGGGTCCGGTCTGTCGACCATTCATACCCCTCAAGTTTGCTCAAATTGGAGAGTTGAGAAACTTTGAGGTTGCCCCCCAGTATCAGTTGGGTTGAAGGCTTGACGTGATACTTGGGTTAAACCCAGAAATTCACTAGACTTCAAAGGTCGCCCCCAGGTCTGTCCGCGGGAGTGAGACTAAGCGAAGCATTATGTGTTCACCCCCAATGTATTCCCAAGGGTCTTGTCTTTCGACCATTCATGCCCCTCGAGTTTGCTTGAATGGAGACTTGAAATTTTTTGAGATTGCCCCCCAAGTATCAGTCTGGTCGAAGGGTTGACATGATACTTATGTTAGGCCACAAAATTTACTGGAATTCAAAGGCCTAGGCCTGAACAAAGTATTATATGTTCACCCCTAATGCATTCCCAAGGGTCCGGTCTGTCGACCATTCATTCCCCTCGTGTTTGCTCGAATGGAAACTTGAAAAATTTTGAGGTCACCCCCCAGATATCAGTCTGGTCGAAGGGTTGATATGATACTTAGGTTAGGCCAAGAAATTCACTGGAAGACAGGATACGAAATTTAGAGAAAAACATATGTTCATTGATTATACTGTATTTACATCAGTTGAACAAGGTGGAGGTCGTGGCCTGTTGTATGAGACTAACTGCATGGTACTTCAAGGATTAGGTAAAGGCTCTTCCGCTTCTGTCATCAGTTAATAGAAACCTTTATCGGTTTTGTCATACACGACATAAGGTCCTTCCCAGGATTCGGCTAGCTTGCCGGCATTGCGAGGATTCGAAGAGGGTGTGACTCGCCAAAGTACCAAATCTCTAATATTGAAACTACGTGGTCAAACTCTTTTATTGTATGACTTTTGGAGAGAATGATGGTAATGGCCGAGGTTTGCGATAGCTCAGTCTCTAGTTTTGTCGATCCATAACATATTGCATCCGAGTTCAAACTCATTATCTTC
Organism: Kingdonia uniflora; assembly: GCA_014058105.1. Classification (NCBI taxonomy): domain Eukaryota; kingdom Viridiplantae; phylum Streptophyta; class Magnoliopsida; order Ranunculales; family Circaeasteraceae; genus Kingdonia; species Kingdonia uniflora. The sequence goes on along the minus strand of JACGCM010000338.1, from coordinate 847,290 downwards.
GTCTGGGATGTTAGGATCGCATGTTGGTATTTCAAATTCAGTAGGTAGAACCGCTTCGGTACCATAGGCAAGAAAGAAAGGTGTGCAGCCCGTTGCCTTTCGTGGTATTATTCAATAAGCCCAAAGTATATGTTGTAGTTCCTGGACCCATCGCCATTTCTTCTCATCGACCCGCTTCTTAAGACCGTCGACTATAGTTTTATTGATTACTTTGACCTGACCATTCCCCTGGGGGTAGTAAGGTGTTAAAGGGGAGAGGATAATGTTGCATTTTTTGAGGAAATTATGGACTTTGTTCCCAACGAACTGTGGACCATTGTCACATCGAATCATATGAGGACAGCCGAAACGTATAATGATATTCTCCCATAAGAACTTGATGACTTCTTCTTCTCTGGTTTGACATAAAGGCACAACTTTGACCCATTAGTAAAGTAATTTGTTGCAACAAGAATATTTTCTTGGCTACCTGACGCTTTGGGAAAAGGAGTCACGAGATCGATGGCTCACCGCTTGAATGGCATATAGACTTGATTGTAATGGAGGTCTTGTGAGGGGCTATGGATGTCGTGGTCATGATGTTGGCATTTGTCATAGTGTTTGGCATACTCTTCAACTTACTTCCTCATATTGGGCCAGAATAAACCTTGGGATACGGCTCGAAGGGCCATAGATCGACCAGCAGTGTGAGCACCGCAGGTACCATTGTGGAGTTCGGCAAGAATTATAGTGGCTTTTTTTTAGAGATGCACCGGAGGTGGACGCTATTTGGGGATTTGCGACGTAATTCTCCTTTGCGGATAGTATATCTGAAGCAATTTTCTTGTAACGATGTTTGGGTTTGAGGTCATCTGGATCGGGACTCTCTCCCCCAGTATTAATGGCATTGACTTTCGTCTGGTACTTGGGTATTCGAGTACTTCGATATGGAGTGTTTGAGGTTCGGGCTGGCCTAAAATGGCTGCTATGTAGGCGAGGGCATCATCATGTCTATTTTTCCTTGGGGGTAATGAGTAATAGAAGATTTTTCAAGAAAACAATCCATGCGCTGGCGGACGAGAGCAGTATACTCAGCCATGCGACCGTTGGCCTGATTTTCACCGATGTATTGTCTTTGCACGAGTTGGGAGTCAGTAAATACTGCAAGTTTAGGGACACCAAGGTCGAGTGTGAGGTCGAGGTCATGGATCAAGGCTTCGTACTTGGCCTCGTTGTTGGAGTATTCAAAGTTTAACTTGATGGCTTTTACAATTTGATTATTGGTAGAGGTAACCAGGACAACACCGATCCCCGAATCGTTAGGTCCAGCGAATCCATCTGTAAAGAGACGCCATCCTGTGTTAGGGTTTCATAGGTTGGTTTGTTTGGGATGGTCTTCTGGTAGAACATCTTCATGTTCATCCCAGTCAATGTCTTCGACTGGGAAGTTGGTGAGGAAATCTGCGACTGCTTGGCCCTTTTGGGATATCTATTTCTCAAATGTGATGTCGCGTTCACCAAGGTAAATGGACCACTGTTGTACCCGTCTAGATTTATCTTTCTTGCTGAGTACTTCTCGAAGGGGGTAACTTGTGATAACACGTATGGGGTGAGCTTGAAAGTATGGTTTAAGTTTTCGGGCGGCAAAAACGAGTATAAGGAGCAGTTGCTCGAGCTTGGTGTATTGAGTCTCTGTGGGTGTCAGAGTTTTACTGATAAAGTATACAGGTTTCTCGGTGTTGGATTCGAGTCGAATGATGACTGAACTAATAAAAGTGTCGGTAACAGTAAGGTATAAAGAAAGCATCTCGAACAATCACACAACAACCGATAACGACTTCAATAGCGTCGTTGAAGCATTTGAGTTCGATATTAGCCAGGGTGATGAGGTCTATTTTCTGCATGGCACGAACAGTCTGGAGGAACAGTACATCAGCTACACTGCCCGTGCCGATGAGCATGGTGAGGAGGACAAGGTGTTCGACCTTAATCATAATGACTAAAGGGTCAAAACGGGGGAAACGAACATGTGACGTGTCACAATTGATAAATGAGATACCCTCGGGTCGGGAGTATTGGCCCAATTCTGGCAGTAGGGCGGGTAACTTCCCTTTGTAGGTAAGTTTGCAATATTCTTCGACACGCTTGCGCTTGCTTTTAGAACGGACGCTGTCAATATTATTGACCTCGATGAGATGAAGTAGGAAAGTATGTACCTCGGATTGGTCGGCAGCAGGGGCGGTTTGAGGCTTATGGTACAACCCGTCAAGGTAGCTGGGGAGGTCAACGACATATTAATGTAGACGACCCGCCTTAAGAATTATTTCAAGAGAGCGCTGTAGAGCCTAACATTTGTTGATGTGATGGCAGTTATACTTATGGTTCTGGTAATAAGGTTTGCCTTGTTTGACCTTGATGGGGTAAGGGGTACGCCATATGGGGTTGGCCTGAATCTAGGGTAGAAGGGTGGTGATAGGAGCAGTAAGCTTGGGTAGGACCGGCTTCGGTCGTTTTTTACGGGCCTCGGTGGTAGTGTTGTCGGTATGGGGGAGTTTCCAGCTCTCAGTCTCCTGCGAGACGGGAGAGATCATGGGTGTAGAAGGTTGTCGAGGTTTTTTGTGATTGGTAGTCGAAGCTTGCCCCTGGAAATTTGACTCGCGGAGGCGCTTAAGGTCGATATACCCATTAACTTTGGATAACATCTCCTCGAGGGTTCACGGTTTGTTAATCACGATGTACTCCTTGATGTGGTTGTTATCAAGCTGAGCGTTAGAATAGGCGAACACAGCGTTCGCACAGTTGAGATTTTCGATCTTGCGTGACTCATCGAGAAACTTCTTGGAGAAGGCTTCAAGGGTTTCATTGGGGGATTGGCAAAAGTTGAAGAGTGCATCGGCCCAGACCTCGCGGTCTTTGTTGAAGGTGAACTGGGCGATGAAAAGGGTCAAAATTTGTTCAAAGCTCTGATCGAGCCATTAGGGAGGCTATGATACCATTTGAGAGGTCTGTCGGTGAGGGTGGTGGGAAATAGTCGACACAACAGGTGGTCGACCGTTGAGTATAGGCTTAAGGCATTCAGGAATTCGAAGATGTGGGATTGAGGGTCAGTATTGCGGTATTTGCTTACTTTGGAGGCATGGAAATTTTGAGGCACCTCGATAGCGAAAGTTTGGGGCAAAGGGGGTTGTTTAACCGACTCCAAGAGTTTGGTGTAGGGCTTGCACTGATGCGGATGGCAGTGTAGATTTTTTGGTCGAGTTCATTCTATGTAGGATAGGCTGGATGAGGGGGGATCTTTGTGGTCAAAGGGGATGAGGCTAAATGTTTGGCGTGTGCTCAGCGTCACACTCCCCGAGACATTCTCGAGCAGGGCGGCATTTGGGGAATCTGGTAGTGCGAAGAGTAGAATCAGAGGAATTCTCCGTAGGGGCCAAGGTAGATTGAACCCGTAGGTAGATTGGTAGGGGGAGCACCCTTGGCACCATGATGGACCGGGGCTACTTCCAGATGTGGTTGGGGCCTAACCAGGCGCGGGCAGAAACACGCCACGAGGCGGGTTCCCGAGATGGCGGGAGGGAATCTTGAGTCTGAAGTAGTTATAACTCGTGAACCGTATTGTGTAAATCGTTGAGGGCGCGATATTGTCTGTTTGTGTCATCTAAACGATGTTGCCGCTCAGCCTCGAGCTCTTATCGGTGTTCTTCATGCTCCTGATTTAAGTAACTTCAATGTCGCTCCTCAGCTTGAGCGAATTGTTGGGTAAGAAGGGAGAGCTGAGCGGCCACTCCGTCGGCGGAGTTGCCGGTAAGGGTGAAAGTTGATCAGAGGGTGGAGTCTATTGAAGGTTGCTTGTAGGAGTAGAAAAGGAAAAGAGAAAAAGGCACGAAGGGCGCCAAATGTAGGGGCCTAACTTCGCGAGAGGGGAAACTGACTCTTACGCCATGAGTTTTATCTTCGACCAGGGGGGTTCAAGCATATAATCAATAATAATAAGGCCTACTATACTGATAATACACTTGTGTGGAGGCCTAGAATGGGTCACTCCATGACCTCTGGTGAGGAGTTTTAAGAGTTGTGTTATATATGTATAGTAGTCAAAGTATCGAGTGCTGGGTAGCTGCAAGGTATTCAAAAGTTAACATATAAGGTCTGTTGGGAGAGATTTTTCTAAACCCCTCATAGTTTTTCCTCTATCCTATTTATAGAACATAGGAAGGGCTGAGTCACCATGGGATGTCCAGTTACATGTGTATCCTCCAGGGATAACTGACTCATACCCAGAGTCGATTCTGACGCTGTAATTGTCGAGCCTGATACTATAGTTGTTGACCCTGACACTATAGCTGTTGGTTCCGACAGTGTAGTTATTGGATCTGGCACCATAGTTGTCGAGCGGCGTGCTTCACTATTCTGCCTAACATATCTCCCTTCGACCATGTACGACCATGGTCAAAGTATTTCTGGTTCTGATGCATAGTTCATACAATGTTCATCTATTTTTCCCTACAGTGGTTGGCTTCGATGGTTCCTTCGAGTGTTTGATTAGTCTCAGAAGGCTTCGTGGACATAACTATCATCTTATTGGGCTTCGAATCTCTAGGTAGGCTTCGATGTAGCCTTCGAGTGTTCGATTGGAGCTAGAAGGCTGCGAGTAGGTTACTACAACCTTTTCCTGGTATAATTAGAAAAATGTACTCGAGACGAAATTAAAGACATATAATCGACCTTATTCCCAGGATCTATAATAAACAGTGAGGGTTAAAAAAATGTGTACCTTTAAATATTAGAAGATTATTGTATTCATTTTATCCTGGATTGTAGAACGTATTATCACTAGGACAACAAGTCATTATAGCTTAAAGGCTAAGTATGAGCTCATTATGTTGGATATATGATATATCACCTGACTGTAAGAGATGTAGTAATGTATGCAAACTATTGTTTATATTAGAATGTTTCGATGTATTGAATGTTAATTGTTACGCAGACTACTCTAGAAGTTGCACGGTTAAGTGAAGAAGATGCGCTTAAATGTAATTATGAGTTTAAACTCGAATTAGACAGGGTCGAAGTGCTATTTGAAAATAGTACATATCAATATGTAAAAGTAGAGTTGAGGTTGGTTAAGTCTAAAAAGACTGTTAGCAAGCTTAGATAGAAGATCGATAATATGGAAGCTCAATGGATGAGAGTGTAAGGTGAATGAGTAAGTGCTCAAAGTGAGGTGGAGAAGTTGAATGTCATTGTAGAGTGTTTGAAGGGGAAGCGTAAAGAGGTGGAAATTGCTCAATATCGTATCAGACTGCCAGAGGAGGAAGCAAAGGAGCTGAAGGGGAGTCTTATTAGTTTAAGGGGGCAATTGAATAGGAAGGAGGCTGAACTAGTTAAGGTACGAGCTGATGTAGCGAGTGCCGAAAATGATTTTGAGAAGCTGAGTAAAACCGTAAAGGTAAAAGAGGTTAGTCTTCGGATTGCTCAATATCAATGTGATAAGCTAAATAAACAAGTGGAGAGGCTGAAGGCTGACCTACCCAGTCTTTGCGGCTGTAAGGCGGAGGTGATAAAGAGATCGAAGAAGAAATAGAGGGATGTCAAAGCTGTGAAAATTAAGGATGATTTGTTTCGTGCCCGGGCTCAAATCAAAGAATTGGAGGCAGATTTGGTTTATGTTCGAGCTGCCGCAAGGAAAGTTAATGAGCGAGCTAGAGAGAATGGGGATAATAATCCACAATATGATTAGAGAAACCCTAAATGAATAATTACACGAAGAACACACCAATTTTATGGGTAAATCCCTTTAAGAGCTTTAATTGCATAATAGAAATCAATTACAATTAAATTACTCTCAAGCCCTAAGTAACTCTCTCAGAACTTTGATTGATCAAACCTGATCTAATCTTGCCTAGCCTTGCCCCTTTTATATGGGTTACAAGTCCAAATTACAAAATATGACAAATATGCCCCTAAACGCCTAAAAGAATAGGCTGAATCGCGCCTCTGCTCGAGTAGAACAAGTCTCTGTTCGAACAGAAGACATAACAGAAAGTGTATTTGAATAGACTTTAGTTGTATTCGAATAAAACATCTCAGAACTTAATTAATTCGAATAGAAACTAAGTTTGTTTGAATAGACCAGAAGTCGTTCGAACGATTTCAAATCTCGCTCGAACGACTTTGGTTAATTTTCATCAAAACTTCCCTAGATTCTCCTGGATCAGATAGGCTGGACATTTCAAGAATCAAAGAAAAAAAGTTGGAAGAATCTCTCAAGAAAAAGGATGAAATGTTGAAGAATTTTGCCGGGGGTAGTAATGTGCCTGATGTTTTATAGAAAAAAGAGTTGACGACGCTGCGAAAGGAAGTACAGAAGTTAAATGATAGTAAAGAGAAAAGTAAGGTGGAACAAGGTAGATTGTTGGAACTAACGGATTCATTGACCAGTGTTATATCAGAACTTGAGGAACATTCGGAGCGAGCCAAGACTCCTTGCGCAAAGTTATACAAAAAATTTATGAGTGTACGTAGTAATTTTATTGACCTGGCCATACATAATCGAGACAAGCTTTCCATGGATGAAGTGCATTCGAAGGAGATGACAACACTAATTGCTTATTTTGAGGAGGAAGTGAAGAGGCTTGAATTTAAAAGGGACACGTTGCATGGTTATCTGGTGCTTAAAGGTTGTATCTGTAAGACTGAAGTGGATTGAGGTAGCTGTCTAAATTTGATGAAAACTGGAATTGGCCCCATTACTGTAGAGCATGTTGAGCAAAGAAGAGAGATTGTTATTGCTCGAGCACAAGATTTTATAACTTCACGAACTCTGACCGTAGGGGAAGGTTCATCTGCTGTACCGCAAGAAAAACCTTTATAAATAAGTAAACTGTTTTTGCTTCTATATTGTAGATGTTAGACAGATGAAAACTAGTTTTACCTTTGCTTTATCTTGAGTCTTAGAGATAGTAGAGATCATTGATTAAAATCTTGTATTACCGTTACTTTAATCTTTGACATTTGTATGTATGTACGATTGTAGATTAATATGGAAAAAAACTTAAAAGTTTTCATTTAGTAGAAAATAGAAAAGAATATACACACTGTTGGGGATTGTAATCTCACGTTTGGAATGTAAATAATGATAATAGAGGTGTAGGGGGCCTAATTTTGTGCGGAGGGGAAGTCGGCTCTTACACCACATAATTTATCCTCTACGAAAGGGATTTAAGTATATAATCTATAACATAAGTAGTCTACTGAAAATATATTTGCGTGGAGGCCTAGAATATGATGCTCAACGACCACTGATGATGATTTTTAAGAGAGTTTATATTTTGTCTAATAGTTAATGGCTCGAGTATTGTATGTTTTACAGGATGATCGAAGGTAAACAGTAAGGGCATAGGGGAGAAATTTTGTAACCCTCCCTTGGTTCCCCATCTCTCCTATTTATAAAACATAAGAAGGGCTGAGTCACCAAGGTTAGGTCACATTACAAGTGTACCCTCCGGGTATCCTCCAGATATCGAGCGGGTATCCCAGAGTTGGTGTTGACGCCATAAATGTCGGGTCTGGCACTGTGCTCTGACATTGTAGCAGCTGCTGGGTTTATCGCTATAGCCATCTGTTGGTTCTGTCACTGTAGCTGACAGGACCAACAACGACGCCATTCTTATCCGATAAGCTGTCAGTCCTACACGTCTGCGAAGTGTTTCTGATGCTGATTTAGAGTCGAGGCTTAGTCTTCGAAGCCTTTGATGTTGATGTGGAGTTCGTCTTCGAGGTTTGTTCAGAGTCGAGGCTTCATCTTTGAATAATCTTGCAAGGCTTATTTATGGATTGAGTGAGCTTCGAGGTATTCGAGTAGGCTTCGAGGTAGCCATCGAGTGTTCAACTGGCGATAGAAGGCTGCGAGTATGCTACTACATTCACCCCCTCTCCGCAAGGGTCTCGAAAATGGGTGTATAGGCATTTGCAGAGAAAAGTTGCTGGTTGTTGGAACTTGAACGGTTGACTGCTGGTTTTCAAGGGAGGTAATAAAGGAGGGTAATAAAGAAATGTTGGCGATTATGATGTAATAAATGATGTCAAATGGGGCTAGAAGTATGGGTGATAAATGCGGTAACACTGCATATTCTTTTTCTATTGCACTTTCTTCTCCTTTATCTTCATTTCTTGAAAAACATAATGGACTCCACACCCAACACCCGCTACCAGAAAAGGATGAGATTTTCCCGAGACCGACCTATAGGGCGGAAGACTGCTAAATTGAAGTTGAAGTTCTTCAAAGATCATGAGCTTAACTGGGACATGCCTGACCTTATGGAGTTAGAGGCTGGGGAACCCATCAACGGGGTGTCTTATGCTTACTTATGGGGGTAGATGAAATTTCACTTTATGACTGCTGAGGGACGCTTCCTCTAGATATCGAGTTTGGCCAAATGTCTTGTGCAGGCAGAGGATCAGATGGTGGAGGAATAGGGTTTGGCTGGAGGATCAGGCCCATCTGAATATAGGACAGGTTCTTCTTAAAGTGGTGGCAAGGTGGTGGTAATTAGGTTTTTTTTTGTAGGTCTGTATTTGAAGATTTCTGCTGCTATTTGTTCGTTTTATGTATGTCTGAACTTGGAAGCTTCTATTCCTGCTGTTGTAATTTGCAGAATGAAATGAAAACAACACTTAACTGTGATTTTGGGTTTTTGCATCTAGTAGGCATAGTAGGCGAATAGATTTGTAGGCGCGGTATCGAACATATCTCTTCGAATGTCAATATGTAGAAATGGTTAACTTCGAGAAGAATGGACTTCGAAGTATAATGAAATGGTCAAAGATTTTTATCAATTTTTGGATTTACTGAATGGTTGACTCTATATTGGTCGAAACTTGATGAAAGAGGTGTGGGACGATGTATAAAAGAGGTCAATTGTTCGATATTGGGTATTTATTCAACTGCAAGGCCTCAAAAATAGGGTTTGAATGTGGATACTGAGAAGAGGGTTAGGTCTGAGAAGTTGTAAAGTGTGGATTGTTGAGTTTCTGAGGGGGAAGAATTAAAGACTATAATTAATGCGGCTTGGGATTAGAGAGGGTTTAAATGTATCTTCAAGTATAAATGGAGTATTTCTAAGAGAACTTTACACAACTATTTCTTCTTCGCCTATCAGAATGTCTCCATCTTCATCTCAAAGCAACGAAAATGCCTCCAACATTAAGCACCAGGACCGGGTGGCAGGAAAGGACTTTTGTGTATGGGTGAAGACTCTAGATTTGAAAATGTGGTTTCTCGGTGACCAAGAACAAGACTCGGAGATGCTTGAGTTGTTTGAAGTGGAGCCTGGGGAACCTATTAGTGGAATGCCCTTTGAGTACTTGTGAGGGGTGCTACAGATGATGGGCCCATTTCCTGGCCATCAGTTGTCCTTGTTGGAGTCCTTTGCTGAGGAGATGGTAGACCAGGAAGATTCTGAGGCTGAGGCTGGGTGAGAGAAGAAGTGTCCCGATAATAAATAGGGGCTTCTTTACCTATTTTGTTAAGTGTGTTGTATAGGATGGTATGTCTGTTGATTTTTATTTTGACTATTTTGATTTGTATTTTATGTATGGGCGTATGCCCGAATGAAATTGGAAGTTTATGAAATAATTGTCGAAGTAAAATTATAGGCTGTGTGTAAGCCGGAAAAGCATAGAATTCGAAGGTAATTTAGGCGCGATCAACTTGTCGAATGTCGAATGTTCAAGAAATCGAATGTTTGGCACATTTTGAGATCGAGTGTTAGGCTATCTGCAGACGAATGTTCGATACATGATATAGACGATTCCTTGTGTACGAGATGAATGTATGTCGAAGGTCTGTTAATTTTGACTGGTCGTACTAACAGCCGAACAACTGGCCTGTCAGAATGGTACTGTTCCTGGGGCAGAGACTCGTACAGGTCATTGTGATATTTCCTTGATTTACGAAAAAAAGGTTGATTTGATATAGGGATTTGATTTGACAATTTCGAGCGAGGACCAGAAGGTTTGACTTGGCATATATTTTAAAATTATGTAAAGGTGAGCGAGCGATTTGCGCGTGAGGGTAATGGGGGGTAAAGTGGTCAATACGCATCTCAACCGAAAAGCAGGGGTAGTGAGGTAGTGGTAATGATAGCGGTTTTGGGAATCGAGGCGGGTTTTTGGTATTCCGAGGAGGTATATATACAAATGAAATAACAAAGGTATTATTCACATAAAAACAAAAGAGTGAGAGGAAGAGAATGTATGCCATTGTTTCATGAATCTTGAGAGAAGTTATCAGGCTGTTGTTAAGGGACCTGCTGACTTGCTGTTTTGAGTGTACTTCCATTAATACAAGTATGTCAATTGATCTTTATCTATATTTTTTTTCTTTGCCTTCTATATCTGTATGTGGAGTCTTCTGGGTTTGTAGGATTAAGGATATGATCGAGGACATGGAAAAACCTTGTATCAGAGGTTTAGCTCATTTGGGATTCTAAGGGTATTGATAGTAGGACTGAGATTGGGGTTGAGTTTTTGGCTATGTCTGTATCAGTTGGAGAGGGTAGATGAAAATTAGTTATTGAAACGTAATAGTCAAATGTATCGATCTAATTGCGTGCCTCTTCTTCTGTAGGATAAGATGCGTACCCGTCGAACTTTGAGACTGAGGCTAATGGACGAGGAAATTGAAGAAAATGAGGCTAGTGTGTCTGGTCGTGCTTTAATGGGTGAGGGCAGGGACGTAGAAGAATTGGTCATAGCAAAAGATATCCTACTAGCAGTGGTGGTTCCTGGAGCTGGGGGTTCAAGTAGTAGATGTCGTAAGACGGTAGTTACCGAGGATAGTAATGAGGAAGAGATGGGGGAAGGATAGAGAAAGAGGGACGAAGGTCGGGCTAAACCTTCGGGTGGTGATAGGGGAAGAAGGGGCAAAGTGATCGTAGTGAGGATTCAACTTAGTCGGATAAGGTCAATGGTTCTATCTCGACTAGAGATAAGCAAAGATTATATCAATTTGTGGCCACATTCGGGGTTGTCGAATGTAGGAATAATATTATATGCTACGGGTTCAGGGTACAACTTCTAGTCAAAACCTTTAGACGGTATCATGGCGTTTAGAGGCCAAATTCGACTAGGGATGCAATTGCCCCTTCGAAGGCTAGTGAAGGAAGTGTTCATCTTTTGGGAAATTGCCTCAGTTCAGATGAATGGAAACTATTATGAAATGATGAAGGTTATTAAGGGTATGAATGCAAAACTGCAAGGTGAGGGGAGGAGTTTAATTGAGTAGTTTGATGTTGTCTCGTTATACTCTAAGAAGGCAAACCAGAAGGTTGGTACCAATAACATCTAGTATCACGCGGATAAGCCCTGGTTGTTTGATCTGTGTTCGACGGGTCGAGGGTGGGACAAATATTTGGTTGTAGTACAGGGTAACTATGAGAATGTCGAAGGGGAGGACCCTTATAGGTTACAACATAAAGTTTATAATCCAAGTAAGCTTTCTGTCAAATATTTGTTGATGTATTGCTCGAATAAACTGGTAATCGTCTTTCTGTTTGTTTTGTAGGTCCTAATAGACGGACTTGGGAAAATCCAAGGGATTATATTGACGCCTTAATCGAATCGGACGAGGAGCGGGTGAATTTTTTTTTCAAGAGTCTTGGCATCAAGAGGAAGAGGTAGAAGAGGACAGATTCCCTACTTTGAAATGTACCCATTACGTCGAAGCCATCAAAGAGGAGGGGAGGCGAAGGTGCTTCAAAAGTGGCCGAAGGAATGGAGGAGGAAAATTTGGCAAGGTAAAGTATGTTCCGAAGGTGCAACGGGTGTCGAAGAAGGCTGCGACCGTGCCTGAAGTAGCTGGTGATGCTTCGAGATAGAAGTTGAAGCAAGTACCGACCCAGGCTGAGAAAGGAAGAACAAGGTCATTCCCGAGTCTCCAAGGGTATAGCGGCCGAAGGTTATTCAATGCAAAAGGCGTAGGGTGTTGGGGGAGGATGATGCAGTGGATGTGGATGAATGTATGATGGTAGCTGAGTGAGAGGAGCAAGCTCTAGCTCAGGTTGCTTTGACGGCAGCACTCTGCGCCAATGACCCTGACGAGGCTGGGAGACAAATGGATAAGACAATGTACCAGGTAACTATTTTATTTTTGAAATGCTGAAATTTTGCTTGAGTGTATCATACTTTGGGAGATACTAATGGATCGATTATTCTAGCAGTTGGATGCTTGGTCACAGGCCTTCATCAAGGCCCAAAAGGTAACATTGCGGAAGCTAGAACAGGCACTTGATAATCTGGAGGTCGCTCGAGGGAATGAGGCGTCGTTGGTGTCTGAGAATAAAACTTTGAAGTGAGATCTAGCAGCTATCAATGATGCATTTGAGAAGAGATTGGAGGTTAACGATATAATCATGAGCAGGTGTTGAGGTCGAAGCTTGCTGAGAAGGAGAAGAGAAAGAGAGAACAGAAGGAGCGTTTCCAAGGGAAATTTGATTATGAAGTTATGAATAATGTCAGGCTGAAGGAGTTCATAGAAGATTTGGGGTATGATCTTGAAACTCTAGAACGCTTCCCTGTTATACAAGATTCTGTTGCTAAAGGTACTTTGTGGACAGAGGGGACAGAGGCAGGTGTTGCTGATGGTGGTGTTGGAGGTAGCGTGGAGGCTCCCATGATTGAAGGTACCGCTGCTGGAAATGCCACTGATATGATCGTCGATGGTGCATGGTCGAAATCTTCTACTGGTAGTGCTGGAGGTGTTGGCACTGAAGTGCCTGTTGGGGGAGAGGGTACAACCGCGTCGATATGAGGTATTGTACTGAAGTGCTATACCGTTATTTTTGATTTCACTGTTGGATTGTAATATTTGAAAAATGTTGAGTGTTCTTTGTACTTGATCTTTGAACTTGTGACTGCTTTGAACTGTTGTGCTAAAAATGACTTGTAGATTATTTTGAAACTGATTTGTGTTAGCTTGATTTGTACTGAATTGTTGTTCTAGATTCTTGATGTATGCTCCGAACTAAACTTGAGTCTTTGATATATGTTGTACTGAAGTGTCTTGTATGTAGCAAATCTATTAATATTATTATATATTTGTATTTGTATATGCTGTATGAATAGAACTCTTGTAGAATGATCGAACCTTGAAGAGTTTTGAGAAAGTTGTGACACTTGGGTGGACCCAAGAGATTTACTGGTCTATAAAGGCCTAAGCCACAACAAAGTAAGACGTGGTCTCCCCCAACCCATTCTCGAGGGTCCGGTTTCTCGACCATTCGTGCCCCTCGAGCTTGCTCGAATGTTGGAAGTTTAAAATTTTCAAGGTCACCTCCAAGTATCAGTCGGTATTTCAAGGCTTTGAGGATTGGGTGGCGCGTCAAAGTACGAGATCTCCGTTGTTGAAACTTCGTGGTCGAACTCTCTTGTTATATGACTTCTGAAAGGATAGGTGGTAACGACCAAGGTTGGCGATGGCTCGGTCTCTGGCTTCATTGTTCCAAAGCATATTGTACCCGAGCTCAAGCTCATTATCTTCGTCTGGGATCTTAGGATCTCGTGTGGGTACTTCGAATTATGTAGGGAGCACTACTTCACTGCCGTAGGCTAGAGGAAAGGGGTACAACCTGTAGCTTTTCTTGGTGCTGTTTGGTAGGCCCAGAGGACATGCTATAACTCCTAAACCCATCAACCTTTCTTCGCATCGACACATTTCTTGACACCATTGACTATGGTTTTGTTGATTGCTTCAACTTGACCATTGCCTTGGGGATAGTAAGGTATTGAGGGTGAGAGGATGATGTTGTGTTTTTCAAGGAAGTTTCTGACTTTGCTCTGAATGAACTGCAGACCATTGCCACATCGAATCATATGAGGGCCTCTGAAACGTGTAATGATGTTTTCCCATAGGAATTTAATAACTTCTTCTTCTCGGGTTCGACACAAAGGTACGGTTTTGACCCATTTGGTAAAATAATCTGTTGCAACAAGGATATTCGCTTGGCTGCCCGAATCTTTGGGAAAAGGACCAATGAGATTGATGGCCCAGCGTTTAAATGGCCAGGAGGCTTGACAGAAATGGAGATCTTGTGAAGGGCTATGGATTTCATGGGCGTGAGACTGATATTCGTCGCAGTGTTTGGCCTATTCTTCGACTTGCTTCTTCATATTGGGTAAGAATAAGCCTTGGGAGATGGCTCGAACGGCCATAGATCGACCAGCAGTATGAGCACCGCAAGGACCTTCATGGAGTTTGGCTAGAATTTTAGAGTCTTCAGTTTGAGAGATGCATCGAAGGAGGACGCCATTTGGGGATTTGCGATGTAACTCGTGTTTGTGGATGGTGTATCTGCGACAGTTCTCTAATAATGATTGTTTGGCTTTGGGATCATCTGGGAGGGTAGCATTGTTGAAGTAATGGAGGAATGATGTTCACCAGTCATCTGGATCGAGACTTTCGCCCCCAGTATTGATGGCATTGACTTCCGTCTAATCGATACTTTGGCATTCGAGTACTTTAATATAGAGAGTTTGGGATTCTGATTGGCTTAACATAACTGCTATGTAGGCGAGGGCATCTGCGTGTTGGTTCTCTCCTCGAGGGTAATGAGTGATGGAAGATTTTCTAGGAAAATGGTCCATGTGTCTTCAAACGAGAGCAGCATATTTAGCCATGCGACCGTTAGCTTGATTTTTACCGGAGTAATGTCTCTGAACAAGTTAGGAATATGTGAAAACTGCGAGTTTAGGGACACCAAGTTCGAGGACAAGGTCGAGGCCATGGATTAAAGCTTCATACTCAACCTTGTTGTTGGAGTATTTGAAGTTTAACTTAACTGCCTTCTCTATTCGATCATTGGTAGGTGTAACCAGGACTATGCCGATCCCTAAACCGTTAGGTCTGGCAGATCCATCTGTGAATAGATGTCATCCTGTATGAGGGTTCCATGGATCTGTTGGTTTGGTTTAGTCTTCTGTCAGGTCATCTTCATGTTCCTCCCAATCAATATCTTTGATCGGGAAGTCAGTAAGGAAATCTGCTACTGCTTGGCCTTTTTGGGATATCTGTTTCTCGAATGTGATGTCATGTTCACCAAGATAAATAGACCACTATTGCACTCTTCTGGATTTCTCTTTTTTGCTGAGTACTTCTCAAAGAGGATGGCTTGTTATAACACAGATGAGGTAAGCTTGAAAATATGGTTTTAGTTTGCAGGCCAAATAGACGAGAGTGGGGTGCAAACGCTCAAGTATTGCGTATCGAGTTTCTACAGGTGTTAGAGTTTTGCTGATAAAATATACAGGTTTCTTAATGTTTGATTCGAGTCAAATGAGTATTGAACTGAAAGATGTGTTAGTGACCGCGAGGTATAAAGAGAGTGCTTCACCTTCAATAAGGTTGCTGATGATAGGTGGTTAACCATGATAAGCTTTGAGTTCGAGGAAGGCTCGTTCACAGTCGGGTGTACAGTTAATCTCAGGGTTGTTTTTCTTTTTTTCTTTGTGGACGACTTGGTTGCGTAAGAGAGAAAAGAGCCAAGCACAACGGTCTGAGGATCTGGAAATGAAATGGTTGAGGGCACTTATCTTACCGGCCACGTTTTGGACATCTTTTTTGGTTCGGGGCGAAGGCATGTCAATAAGGGCTCTAATATGGGTATGGTCGATCTCGATACCTCGTTTACTGATAAGATGGCCTAAAAATTTACCAGACAAAACACCAAATTGGCATTTGTCTGGGTTGAGTTTCATGTTGTATGTTCGAAGTATCGAAAAGACTTAGGTTAGGTCTTGGATGTGGGTCTATTTTTGGAGGCCCTTGCATAGCATGTCGTCGATGCAAACTTTGACTGGTTTGCCAAGCAAGGGTTTACAGATGGTTATAACAAGGCGTTAATAGGTAACACCGATATTTTTAAGGCCGAAGGGCATGACATTAAAACAGTAATGGCCTTGTTCAATAATAAAGGAGGTTTTAAGTTGATCTTTAGGAAGAAGGGGTACCCGATTGTAACCCGAAGCTGTATCAATCATAGACAGACGTTCGTGTCCAGCAGTGGCATCCAGGAGTACTGAAATGATTAGATGGGTTAAGCAGTCCTTTGGTGTATGCTTGTTGAGGTCTGTGAAGTCGACGTAGATTCAGATCTTGCCATTCTTTTTGAGAACTGTAACAATGTTTGATATCCAGTCAACATACTTGACTTCTCTGATGAAACCCATGGCTATGAGTTTGTCTACTTCAACGTTTACTGCTTCTCGAAGTCGTGGGGCCAAGGTACGATTTTTCTATTTTACTATTACGGAATGGGGGTTAAGATCGAGGCGGTGGCATGCCAGATTAGGATCAACACCGGGCATCTCCTAAAATGTCCATGCAAAGACGTCTTTATTTGCTCGAAGGAAGTCTGTGAGTTCAAGGTGCTCTGCCTCATCAAGAAAGGTTCCAATGAATGTACCTCGACCAGGACCGTCGAGTTCAATATAGATAGTGGGTTTGATAGGGGAGGTGGAAGATTCTGAGGGTGTGGGGATAGAGAGAGGCAGTGATTGCTATGGGTGTCTGGCGAGTCTCCGGGTCTGTTTGATCTCCGGATGCTCATATGAACGGGTGAGGCGTTTAGAGCCTTTAAAATTCTAAGTACCAGAGGGGGTATTGAAATGAAGGGTCTGATGGTAGGTCGAAGGTATGGCACACATGGCATGGTACTAGTCGCGTCCGAGGATACCAAGGTATTCAGACTTCTTATCAATGACAAGAAAGATGGTTTAAAGTGTGACTGGGCCGATGGTAACTGGGAGGCTGATTCGACTAATAATAACTTCTATGTCCCCATTAAAACCTTTTAGTTTGACATTGTTGGCAGTGATGAGGTCTGCTTTATTCATGGCTTGGATGGTTTGGAGGAAAAGTACATCGGCTGCACTTCCTGTATCGTTAAGCATGGTACGGAGGACGAGGTGTTCGACCTTAATCATTATGACTAAAGGGTCAGAATGGGGAAAACGAACATGCGATGTATCGCAGTCGATGAAAGAGATGCCTTCAGGTTGAGGGTAAAGGCTTGATTCTGGCAGAAGCGCGGGTAGCTTCTCCTTGTAAGTGAGTTTATTACATTCTTCGATACGCTTGTGCTTGCTCATGGAACGGCCGCTGTCGATATTATTTACTTCAATGAAATGCACTTGGTATATATGGACCTCAGCCGGGTCGACAACAGGGGTGGATTGAGGCTTGAGGTATGACCCATCAAGGTAGCTGGGAAGGTCGGCAACATACTGATGTAGACGACCGGCCTTGAGTATTATTTTGAGAGCGCGCTGCAAGGCAAAGTATTTGTTAGTGTGGTGACAGTTATACGTGTGGCTGGCGCAGTAAGGTTTACCCACTTTGACCTCAATGGGGAAGAGGATACGCCATATGGGGTCTGCCTGTATTTATGGTAGAAGGGTGCTGAAAGGGGCAGTAAGCTTGGGTAGGACCGACTTTGGTCGCTTCCTGCGAGCTTCGGCATTGCTAAGCGAGCTTCGACATTGCTATCAATGTGAGGGCGCCTATGGCTCTCAGTCTCCTGTAAGACAAGAGCGATCAGGGGTGTAGGAGTAGAAGGTGAGCCTTATCGAGGTTTATTGATTACAGAGGTCGAAGGTTGCCCCTATTTATGTGATTTGCGGAGGCGCTCAAGGTCCATATACCCATTGACTTTTGAGAGCATCTCCTCTAGGGTTCAAGGTTTGTGGTGGACCAGGTACTCTTTGACACGACTGTGATCAAAGAAGCCTCTTGGTAAAGGCGTTTGAATATGAGAGTAAAACGTTCGCGCAGTCGAGGTTTTTGAATTTTCGCGACTCTTCAAGAAACCTCTTGGTGAAGGCTTCAAGGTTTTCACTGTTGGATTTTTTAAAATTGAAAAGGGCATCGACTCTGACCTCTCTGTCTTTGTTGAAGGCAAATTGGGTGATGAATAGATGGGATAGTTGGTCAAATCTTTGAATAGATCCGCTGGGAAGGTTATGATACCATCGAAGAGGGCTATCTGCAAGACTTGTGGGGAAAAGGAGACACATTAGGTGATCGACTGTGGAGTAAAGGCTTAGAGAATTTTAGAATTCAAGAATGTGAGATTGAGGGTCTGTGTTACAGTATTTGTTGAGTTTGGGAGTATAGAAATTTGGAGGCATCTCGATAGCGAGGAGTTCGGGGAAGAGGGGGTTATTCAGCCGACTCCATGAGTTTGAAGTTGGGCTTGCACTGACACAGATAATAGGCTGGATTTTGTACTCGAAGTCTTGTTGTACACAATAAGCAGGATGAGGGGGGGGGGATCGAGGGATTTGGGAATGATGAGGCCGAGTCTTCGGTGTGTTTTTGGCGCTGTGCTCCCCGAGACATTCTCGAGCAGGGTGGCATTTGGGGTGTCTGGAGATGCGAAGGGTGGATTCAGAGGAGTCCTCCATAGGAGGGATGCCGAGATGAATAAATCCTTTGAGGGAAACAGTAGGGGGAGTGCCCTCGGTGCCGATATGTACCAGGGGTACTTCTTGATGCGGTAGAGGCCCAGTCGAGCACGGGCGGATATACGCGACGGGGCTGGTTCTCCGGACGGTGGAGGAGCATCTGATGTCGCTGCAGCTCTCACACTGTGTTGCGCAATTCATCGATGGTGCTGTAATGGCTAAATTCCATAGCTCGATATGATTAGGAATTAGTTATCACACCAATGAACCTGTAACAATACTTTAATAGAAAGTAAGAAATGGAAACATGTGTTTTTACCGTAGAAAACCTCTGAACAGGTAAAAAGCCACGACCTCATATGGAGGATTTTTGTAAAAGTATCTTTATAACTTGGAGTGGATATCCTTATTATAAGTGATCTCTAAATATATAAATACTTTTGATCTCGTAAATAAGAAGTTTGAGTAATTTTTCTGGTCCTTGTCTCTTCTGGAACTTTTCCTTTATAGAGGCTTCTCCACAGCTCATCATCGTGCTAGAACAAATTTTTTGAATAATATGGTTAGTGGCGTTTGACTAAATAATTGACAAGTTGTGGGAGACAGGTGTCTTTGACTGGATAATATTTTCTGGGTTTTGCTCGACCCACGTTCTTGAGTAGTTCGTGAGGCTGGTTGGAATGTTTGACTTAAGTGTTAAAAAATAAGTGAGCCTGAGATGGAGGTAAATCGAGCTGTATGAATTCAATTATGAGTGAGATCGAGGGATAAGTCCCTACAATCGCCCCCTTGCAACCAAAGTCACGAATGGCTTTGGTTGAGAAAAATTATGTGAAAAGTTTGAAATTAGAAACGGAGTAATGATGGCATTTTGACTGGGTGGATGTTACGTGATATTGGGAAGTGATGGGTATTAAATGATGATGCGGATGTATGTGACGGTTGCTTTTGAATAGTCGCGTCCGTAATGAATGATGACGCTTGGGAAAATATACCTGCACAATAAATTTATGGTTATATAAATAGTACATGTAGTAAATCTTTGGATCTATTCCTGTATGTGTAACTTTTTCTGAGATGGTGAAAACTTGAAGTATGGTTCTTGAAGAGAGGATTGTGTCTGAAATGCAGAGGTTAAAGTTGAAATACTTTGGTGATCGCTCTTTGGAAATGGCCATCCCCGCCCCTATTCCTCCGACGTACCAAGGCTTGTTGGGAGAGGAAACGGTTGAAGCTGAGGAAGATTTCTACTATAAGTGGAGATTTCACATCTTCGTCTTGACAGGCGAGGAACGTTGGGCCTGTCTCCGTACCCTTGTGGAAGACGTGGTTAAGGCTTCATATGCAGGGATAGTTGTATCTGTGGGGAAGATATGTTGATTTCTTGTATCGCCATGGGATTTAAGGTTGGGCCTTCTTCATCTCTACCAACTCTTCGGTGGTGGTGGTTATAGAAGAGGTGGTGATGGCAGTAGAGAAGGAGGACGAGAAGTAGGAGTCTGCTGACGCACTTCCATTGTGTTTTTGCGCTCAGAAGACCTTCATCTTGTTTTGTGGGGGCCAACACTGAGTCCGCTGCTTGCATAGTTTTTGCTTGGAGTTTGTTTGGGCTTCAACCGAGCCATGTGAGAGAAGATCTTTGTTGGTTCCAATGTCTTCTTTGCATCAGGGTGAAAAATCACTGAATTAAGAAGAACTGGAAGACGTGATTCCTCGGCGTGCCTGAATGGCCTGTGACTTTTAACAAACAGGGAAAAAATATTATCTGTAAAGTACCTGGAGTTTTGTGCCAGATGGATAGCATTTTGTTATACCCCTGAGGTCGATGTGGTAAAAACTTGTTATCTGTAAATCGTATGTAATATCTTTGACATGAATAAAAGTAGATATTCAATAAACTTTATATAGAAAAATTTCTTTGAATCGAACTGAATTGTGCTGGGTGTTGGGTGTTGGTTAAATAACTGTTGATAATTGATGATACAATGTTGTAATGTTGCTCAAATAGAGATGAATATGTGTTGACAATGTCGTGCTGATATAAATGTTTTATGTATAACAGGTGAGGGACAGAATTTGTAGGAAATATGTAAACTCGGGCTGTTATAGATCTATAGGGACACTACTTGTGGTAGCGTAAGGTCGAGTGTAGTAACTAATGTGTGTACTAGTGAGGGGATAAGTTATAATAATTGAGTCCAAGATCTTGGGTTTCTATTACTAGATAAAAGATAAAAGATAAAAATCACGTATTTTGAGGGGAAAGTGAGTGAGAAACGTACAAATATGGGTAGGATGAAAGAAAAATGGAGGAGAGATTATGATGGTGTGGCTCGATCTCAAAGGATTCGTCTTGCCGTTGAAGGATGATGTCTATAAAGATTGCCAAAGTACGTGAGAGGATATTTGGTTCGTTTGGTTACAATACTGAGCTACTAGGGAGGGAATATGAGCCCGAGGGTCAGATGGAAGGAGCAGGGAGCAGGGGTATGCTCGTTCTTTCTATGAGGTAGGTTGGTGGTGGATTAGGTAGATCGAGAGAAGTTGGCTAGTTTGATTGCTGAAGTTGAGATCGAATTTGAAGATCTGATGCCTAACGAATAATGTAATTAGATAATGTTTGTCAAGGTTATTAAGACTGTGATTGATGTTGTGTAAAGTGTGTCTTATGAATAATATAATTCTTTTGAATGTAACAAAAATAATATAAGTCAATCGGATCCTCTACTGGGATAAATCTATTTTGAGGCTGTTTTAGCAAACATTTTGAATAATTTTAAATATTTGTACAGTATAGAAAATGACGTCAATCATTATAAGTATGATAAACAAAGACGGATAATCAAAAATATGAAAATGCAGAAGCTTATAGTTTTGTTTTGTATGCAAAAGGAAATAGAACTCTAACATCGTA
Source organism: Kingdonia uniflora (assembly GCA_014058105.1). Lineage (NCBI taxonomy): Eukaryota > Viridiplantae > Streptophyta > Magnoliopsida > Ranunculales > Circaeasteraceae > Kingdonia > Kingdonia uniflora. The sequence continues at coordinate 825,938 of JACGCM010000338.1, read as the reverse complement.
CAAAGTGAGTCATCATGAGTATGGGAAGGTCAGGAAAAGATATGGAAATAGGGAGAAAAAATATTTTAAAAAATGAGGGGAGTTGAAATGATGAAAATGTTGTTTTATTGAAAAGCTACAAGGTGTCTGAGATGGAGAGTGGAAAGGATGCCTCGATTATGGAATCAAGGATGGTTCATACGAGGAGCAATAAATGCTAGCCGCTGGAGAAAGAAAAGATAAATAGTTCTTCTTCATCTTTAATCAAGTATTTTACAGGTTCAAAAAATTTGGAGAGCACTCAGAGAGAGGGACAAAAGATCGGGGGATTCGATAAATTGTTATCCGAAGGTGTTAACCGGTTGAAGAGGGCAAAAGATTCTGGACCTCGTAGGTGGCAATATAGCAGCATTGTGAGGGGAAAGCTTGACTCTACTGCCAATTCCCATTCGGATACTGAAGGTTAGTAGAGATGTATGCGATATATGTTGAGGTATTTCTATATGTTAAAGATATATTTTATACGCAAACGATTGATCAGTGATATATGTTGAAGATATATATATATATATATATATATATATACATAGATGGAAGAATGATAAATACCCTAACCTGTATGTTGGTTGAGCGTAAGAGGCATCTGTGTAGGTCGAAAACGTGCCTGTAGAATTTGTTTTTAAGATGGGTAGTTCGTATGTTAATGAGGTATCGACCTATGGTCGGACGAATGAGTCTGATAATGAAGGGGAAGTAGGATTGGAACAATTTCTAGGTTTTCCAGGTTAGTTGGTATCTTATCCTCTGGGTTCTGATGCCTTTAAGAGAGTTTTGCAAAGTCAAGGTGGCTGTAGGAGGGAAATGGGGTAATTGTGTAGAGTTTTCCGGTAGACAGTTTAGGGGTTTTATGGTTGCAGAGTATTTTTATCTGCTGGCAGATTTGGAAGAAGAAAAATGAGATAGGGGTATAGATGAATCGATCTTGTTAAAGTATTTTGATGGGGATGTCCGGAGTGACCTCTTGGAAGGTTTTCTGTGTTACCTATCTCAATTAGAGTATGGGTTGAGCCTTCCCCTCACCAATTTGGCGAAGGGGATTATGAATGCAATTGAGGCATGTCCTGTTCAATTGAACGGGAACATGTGGGAGGTAATAACCGTGTGTGACCATCTGAATGAAAGATGGGAAAGGGAGGAAAAAGTGAGGAGGATAACCCCTGAGGACGTTTTGCAGTTTTACGGGGTGAAGAATTTTAAAGCAAATGGGGGATCATATTTCTGTGCGAGTGCAACTTAGCCTCGTTTCTTCGATTCAGCAGGTCAAACCTGGAATAATAACGTCATATGGATGAAGGGTAATTGCCTTCAGAGAGATGACGAAGAACCTCTGGATCTTCTGTTTAGAACTGTAAAACAAAGTAAGTATAAGCATGCATAGATAAAATTATTATTACGTTTTGTTGACAACCGTAGTTGATAGTAAAAATATGTTATTACAGGTGTGAAGTCTACAATGAAAGGAAAAAATCCCTGTTGGACAAAGTTGTGGAGGAGGAGACTAAAGTGGAACTTGTGTTGGAGGGACTCGGCCTGAGTAGAAGAAAAGGGTTGATAGTAAGTCAGGCAAGGTTAGGAAGGCTAAGTCTACTAGGTCGATGGAGAGGGTCGATAAAGGAAAAAACAAATAAGTGGTGGGGAGGTTTGAACTAATAAGACTCCGGGATCGGGCAGGTCGGCTCAGCCGATCTCACGACGAGCAAGATAGCTCAAAAATATCCGAAAAAATGGATATTAAAGTCTTTGCCGGCCTCGGACACCACAAAAAGTGGTGAGGTCGCAAAAGAGAAGAGGAGGAGGGTCGAATCCTTTGGGGAGAAGGTCGCTGAGGTGCGACCTGCTGCGGTGGATGACCTTAGGGAGGTCGAGGAAAGGGCCAGGTTGGCGGCTCTCCATGGAGAAGGAAATATGAGCAAAATGGTAAGTTTTATTAATCGGGAAAGAGTTGATTTATGTGTTTCGAGCTAATCACTTTGATTGATTTTTTTTATGTAGGTTGCTCGTCTCGGGAAGGGGATTTGGCTCGGTATTGAAGAAGAAAAATCCGAGCTGAAGAAGGCGAAGAGCGAGCTAGAGAAAGCACTAGCTTGAGCTAAGACTAGAGCAATGAAGGAAGTTAGGCTGCTAAAGGCCTCTCACGTCGTAGCGATCGGCCAGCTACAGGTCGAGGCGAAGGCCAATCTAGACGAGATGGTTGAGGAGCGTAACAGACTGGGTCATCACTTGATGCTGAAGGGCTACTCTGAGGAGGAGGTGGATGCCATTAAGGTTGACACCTATGTTGAGGAGGAAGCAAAAGCGGTGGGGGTCATCGACAGTTTGGATGGTGTTTCCTGCCAGACGGTACTCGACAATCAAGGGGATGGCATCAAGCTCTCAGAAGGTAGTAGTGAGAAGGTAGGGGAGACACGTGTTTTGTATAAATATTTGTAAGTTGCTTGAATTGTGTGTGAGGCCAAAACATTTGTAGATGGACTTTGTTTATAAACCTCTTGTAGGTAGTTAGAGAGACGAGTCTCAGAATAAATGACCTAGAGTCTAGACTTGCTAGGAAAAGAGAAACCTCTAAAGCCTTGCTGCCTGCGCAAGCGGGGCAGTAGGTTAGATCTGAATAGTTTTTTCGACTTTGGTGTTATACCAACATTAAGTTATCATTTAAATAGGATAGAAATGCATGGAAAAAATCTAACTCTATTAATAAAGAATAATATATCGAAAGTATGTACCTTGTACACTGAAAGCAGAATCATGGAGTGTTCATCTAAGAATGGATTCCAAACTTTTAGTTTAAAAGTATTTGGAAGCAGATGTTTAGAAACCACATAATCTCTTAGAAATGTAGTGTGTGTATATTCAAATTATTTCCTGAATCGAACTGTACTAAAACTTGTTATATTTACCAGGTCGAATTAGATTCATCTCGCTCACGTGAGGATGACGTACTCATGTGTAATCGGGAATTTGCAGAGCAGTTTGATAGGATGAAGGAGGCAAGCGAGAATAGATAAGATCAATACGTAAAGGCGCATTTTAGACTTGTGGAGTTGACCCAGGCCGTTTCTGACCTGACTCTCCAGGTCAAAGTGAAAGATTTCAAGATAAATAAGGGATTAAAAGAGTTTGCTGAGGTAATAGAAAGTGTTGAGAATCTTCAACGACAAGTTGACGCGTTGGCTGTGAAGGGTAAGCAGGCCGACACGGCTCAATACTGTATTCAGGCGCTTGAACAATCGAAGGAACGATTTTGATCTAATCTTCAAAAATATAGAAACGTGCTGGAGCGAATAAGGCGAAAATTCATCAAAAAAGACAACGAGCTAAGGGTGGTAGCTCGAGAAAATCTATTGGCTTCAAAAGTCGCAGCTGAGCATTTTCAAATAGCCCTAGCTGCAAAGGACATGAAATTTTAGGAAATGTAATGAAGATGCAACAATTTAAACGAGATGGTTGCATGACTTAATGCGGAACTGGTGCAAGCCCTTGCACGTGCCAAGAAACCTGAGGCCAGAGAGCATTTAGGGGGAAGCAGAACTGAGGTTAAGACTTCTTTAGTTTGAGGGGATGTAGTTAACCTATCAGGTCACATTAGAGAGCTAGAAAGTGACGTATCTCGAATTCAGGGGCATGTCCAGAAGGAAAATGCGAATTTGGGGGAATGCCAGCATAAGTTGGATGCTGCTCTTATCAGGGAAAAAGTTCTGGGGGGGGGGATCAAAGGGAAGGAATTACTTGTGAAGAGGAAAGAAGAATTTTTGAAAGATCTGCCGGCTAGGGAAGAGTTGAACGCATAAATTGGGAGACTTTGTGCTCGGGTAGTAGACTTAGAAGCCATGAACCTAGCTGAGTTAGCGAAGTATATTGCCAAGTTGGAAGAAGATGCAATCTATCATGATAAGGTCGATATGGACATAATTGAACGGTAGAATGAGTACTCTAGGTTAGAGTCATGCCTCGAGAGGTTGAAGGCGAGATTTGCAGTCATGGTAGTACCTAATGCATCTTGATCTGACCTGTTAAGGGTGATTGTTGCATATTTTGTAGAGGAAGTAAAAATAGTTGAGTCAGAATGAGATACCTTCTTCAAAACTTTGTCGGATATGGGATGTATCTGTGGGGTGAAGATAGAGATAGATCGAGAGATTTGTCTGAGCGTCATAGAGACCCAACTAGGCCCTCAAACTATTGAATCAATAGAACAAGGTAGAACTATTGTGGCCCACAAACTGAAAGAGAGACCTCTTGATGTGGTGGGAAGCACTACTGACACTCCATCAGTAGAAAAGAATCTTTTATAATATAAATTTGACCTGAAAATAAATAATATCTGTCGCATACACATTGAAATAGATGAAAGCTAGTATGGCTATTGCCTTATCTTGTGTCTGGTGGGGTCTTTGATATAAAACAAATTTTTACATTCGTTTTAATCGCAGAAATGGGTTGAGTTATGCCAAGTTGAAACTTAATTTGAACTGTAGAAATGTCACAAACATATTGAAAGAGATAAAAGCTAGTATGACCTTTACCTTATCTTATGCCTGGCTGAGTCTTTGATATGAAACAAGTTCTTACAATTGCTATATTCTTAGAGATGTAAAGAGGTAGCTGAACCAAGTGTTATCCTTGATCCAGCCTACTGAAATGATCAAAACAAGTTGAAAAAGATGAAGACTAGTATTACCTTTGTCTTATCTCTGGTTTGGCTGAGTCTTTGATGTGAAATAAGTTTTTACACTTGCTACAATCGCATAGATGTTAAGAATCCGCTGAACCAAGTGTTATCCTTGATCCAGCCTACTGAAATGATCCAAACAAGTTGAAAAAGATGAAGACTAGTATTAACTTTGTCTTTATCTTATTTGGCTGAGTGTTTGATGTGAAACAAGTTTTTACACTTGCAACAATCGCAGAGATGTAAAGAATCAGCTGAACCAAGTATTATCCTTGATCCAGCCTACTAAAATGATCCAACCAAGTGTTATTCTTGATTGTAAGCTAGTATTATCTATGCTTGAATCGGTAAAATGTGGATGAATGTTCATGAAGAGAATGACATTGCTCAAAAAAAATTTATTGATAAGTTTATAATTAACATTGGATGGAGATAAGAATCTCACTTTTTGAATTGAAAAACAAACAATGAACAATGGAAATGAAGCAGTAAGATGCCTAACGATAGTACCGTTTCAGTCGTCTAGTGTTCCAAGGATTTGATATGGGGATTCCCTCTTCTATCATGAGATAGTATGATCCCAGGCCTGAGAGACCTGTGATAATGAATGGACCCTCCCAATTGTCGGCTAATTTTCTAGCGTGAGGCTCTTTACGATATTGAGGAATTTCTTTGAGGATGAGATCTTTGATTTGGAAAGTACGACACCTGACTCGGTTGTTATACGATCTGGCAAGCGTATGATGATATTGACCTAGGTTAGCGATGGTGCGTTCCCTGGTCTTATCTATCATATTAAGGTTTCAAGCCAATTCGAGCTCATTTTTCTCGTCAGTCAGCTCACGATCGCAAACTGGATGATGATATTCATAAGGAATCACTGCCTCAGTGCCTTAACCAAGGAGGAATAGGGTACACCCAGTGGATTGTCGGGGAATGGTTCAATACGCCCGTAGGACGTGAGGTAGTTCGTGATCCCAATTTCCTTTTTACTATGAGTGAAGCCATTTTTTGAGTCCATCCACAATAGTTTTGTTGGTGATTTCGGCTTGGCCATTTCCTTGAGGATAATATGGATTTGATCGTGAGTGGATGATATTGTGGTGATTAAGGAAGGTTACGCCCTTATCTCCCACAAATTGGGGCCCGTTATTGATACGAATTAGGTGGGGGCACCCGAATCGAGTGATTATGTGGTTCCAGATAAAAGAGATGACCTCTTCTTCTCTGGTTCGACATAGTCGAATTGCTTCAACTCATTTTGAAAAGTATTCGGTAGCTACGAGTAGGTCACGACAATTACCTGGAGAGTTAGGGAATTCGCCGACGAGGTCTAGTCCCATCTTTTGAATGGCCAGAAAACCTTGCTTGCATGGGCTTCGAGCGCAGGGGCGTGTATCATATGTCCATGTCTCTGGCATGTGTCACACCTACGGGAATACTCTTCTGCTTGCATGCTCGTGCTGGGCTAGAATACTCCTTGAGTTATAGCTCGGTTTGGTAATGACCTACCTGCGGCGTGGGAGCCACAAGTTCCTTCGTGTAGTTCATAGAGTAATTCATCTTCTTTTGACTTTGAGAGGCACTAGAGGTAAGGCCCTGTAACAGAGAGGCGGTAGAGCATACCGTTATGAGTAATGTAACTCTTCGAGTTGTTGATTAGTTGTCGGCACTCTTTTGGATCTGCTGGGAGTGGTCTATTGCACTTGATGTCGGCAACGAGGTAGGCTAAGAACGGCTTTCACCAATCGTGCATACAGATATGCGATCAATGTTAAGGGTTGAAATGATTTTGATCTAGAGATATCGAGCTTTTGTTCCCAAGACCCCGGCAAGATTTGCCAAGGAATCTGCATGTCTATTTTCATGATCCTGGAGGATCTGAGATTTTTAAATTTTTAAAAAGTCAATTCGAGCATACTTTTAGTCTGTTTGAATAAACGCTTTTGTATTCAAATAGAGTCTTTTCCTATTCGAATACATTTCTGACTGATCAGTTTTATTCGAATAGACTCATGTTTGTTCGAATACATTTCAGCCTGATCAATTTTATTCGAATACAAATTATGCCTATTCGAATACATCTTTGTTCATTCAAACAGAAACTTGTTTTATTTGAGCAGAGGCGCGATTCATCTTTTTTCTTTAGGTGTTTAAGGGCATACTTGTCCTATTGGGACTAGGAACTTGTAACGCAAGTCCTATTGGGACTAGGAACTTGTAACCTAGTTCTATTGGAACTAAGAACTTGTAACCCTTATAAAAAGGGGCAAGACTAGGCATTATTTTCGAAGTAAGTTTTTTATGCTAGATCTAGAGAGAGTTCTGAGAGAAGCCTATGGTTTTTGGAGAGATTCATTGTAATCTACTTCGTTTCTTTTAAGCAATTAAGCCTTATTATACCCAATTTTGGTATTCTTCGTATCTTTCAGCTAACTAGAGCTTCTTCATCGTTGTGTGGATTAAGTGGTATCAGTTTTCCAGTTACGATTGTGGTTTATGGTCTCTACACGTAACCATCTAAAGCAAATTAAGGAAAAGTTAGTGAGTCCGTTGAAGATCCATCGTAAACCTAATTCAAATAAGAAGGACGATTTGAAGATGGGCGATCCCAACGAGAGACTCACGGTTTTGGAAACAGTAGTTTCTACCCTAACTTCTACGGTAGGGAAGTTAGTGGAGTATTTGTATCTCACGAACCTCGCTAAGGCTGCCACTTCGATGAAACAACGAGGCCGTTCGAAGAAGAAAGGGGTTCTGGAGGTGGATGGTGACGAGAATGTTCCATTTTTTTATGATTCTAGTGCTGCCAAATAGGATGAGGAGCGATCGGTTATTGGTAAGTCCATGAATCTTTTGCGTAATCTTCGTATTATTTTTAAGATTGAAATTCCGGTATTCGACGGTTCGATCGATGGTGAATTATTGGATAATTGGTTGGATAAGTTCAAGACCTATTTTTCTGCTTACAAATACCCTACTGCTCAACAAATATGCTTTGCTACGTTGAAATTTGCAAGTCATGCCCTCACGTGGTGGAAATTTTATCATAAATGCAGTGATGTAGGAGATTTGGGTTGGAAAGAATTCAAGGTTTTAGTGCAGAAGCAGTTTATTCCGATTGGGCATTAGGAAGAGAGATAGTTTTTATGACACAATTTGTGCAAAAAGTTTGAACAATCCGTACAGGAGTACACTACGGCATTTTATAACCAAGCTTTGGTTTTGGATATTGATGTAGACGAGTATGAGGTGTTCATGAAGTACACGGGGGGTTTGGTGGAGTCCATTAGGAAAGAGTTCAAGCTCTTTTTTGTGACCAATATCAAGGACGCTATCGTGAAGGCAATTGCCATTAAAGGCAAGTACTTGAAGAGTGACAAAAAGACGACAAGATCAAGTTGGGGTACAAGTCTAGTTGGAAAAACGAGCATAAGGGAGAGGCCAAGGGAGGGGGGTCTTCGTCCAAGGAGTATCATTGTAATCATTGTAAGGCAAGTGGGCATATTTCTGAATATTATTGGAAACCTCACCCGACGCTTAGGCAGAAGGAGGAGAAGAGCAAGAAAGAGAGATATAAACTAGCTGCAGAGGTTATTGACCTTCCGAATTTATATAAACTGGATCCTAAGCTTACACTTATATTTTAGCGGACTTTGGCTGCCAAGGAAGAGAGTCAGGAAGAGCTTTTTCATGTCAGTATTCAGGTAAAGCAGAGTTTTCTCAAGGCTATAATGGATCTGGGTAGTCAGAAAATTTTGATTTCTGAGACGTTGGTGAAGAATATGGGTTTGACGACTACAGCTCATCCTAAGCCGTATGGCTTGGGGTGGTTTCAGAAAGATGCGGAGGTGTTGGTCACGAAGCAGTATACTTTCAAGTTTGTGATTTTATAAAAGTTTATTGACGAGGTGACGTGTGAGGTGGTTCCTTTGGATGTGTGTCAGGTCATCTTTGGTAGCCATTATCTTTGGGACCGAGATGCGATTCATTACCTTAGAGCTCGCAAGTATCGTCTTGTGAAGGAGGAAAAGGAGTTCCATATCAATGCTTACATAGAGCATGCACCACGTCAAATTTAGTAATGGCGATACAGTTGAAGCGGCTGGTTAATGCGAGCGGCAAGTTTGAGTTATTAGTGTGACCAGTTCAGGAGGCTACGTCGGCTCGAGTGTTGTCTCCTACGGTAACGTTTTATACGTAACAAACTGATATGGGGAAGTTACAAGAGGATGTTGTAGTACATACAAATCTCAAACCATCCCAATTTTTTGTTACACAGTCCAAGCTACAGCAAGCTCACCAGATGAAGGGGAGATCGTATCTCCAATAATTTCCCTTGATTATGAAGTATAAGAAGGGTGTGGATAACAAAATGGCTTATTGTTAATCTTGACCCCTATTACCAACTACTTCCACTATGTTGGTTTCTATGCAGAGACAACCTTTTGTTACGTCAAGATATGATGATCCTAAAGGGCGTAGTGTGTTTCACTAAAAGTTGCTGCTAGGCAAGACATGTGCTTGTTTTGATTCGTTTTGGGTTTGGAAGAAAGGTCAGCTACCTCATCAGTAAAATTGGTACAGTAGGGTAATGGGCAGTGCCGCATTCCCTTCTTTCCAGTTCTAGCTTAAGTAGGAGCTCAAGGCTCCTAAAGGGGGGAGCCATGATCGAGGAGGATCTAAATTTTATGGCTTTTTAAGAAGTCTTTAGTCTATTCGAATATACCCTTTTATATTTGAATAGAGTCTTTTCCTATTTGAATACATTACTGTTTGATTAGTTTTATTCGAATACACTTATGTCTGCTCGAATACATTTCAGCCTGATCAGTTTTATTCGAATACAAATTATGCGTATTCGAATACATCTTTGTTTATTCAAACAGAAACTTGTTCTGTTCGAACAGTGGCAAGATTCAACTTATCACTTTAGGCGTTTAAGGGCATACTTGTCCTATTGGGACTTGAAACTTGTAACGCAAGTCCTGTTGGGACTAGGAACTAGTAACCTAGTCCTATTGGAACTAAGAACTTGTAACCCTTATAAAAAGGGGTTAGGCTAGGCATTATTTTCAAAGTAAGTTTTTTTATGTTAGATCTAAAGAGAGTTTTGAGAAAAGCCTAGGGTTTTTGGAGATATTCAATGTAATCTACTTCATTTCTTTTAAGCAATTAAGCTTTATTATGCCAAATTTTGGTGTTCTTCCTATCTTTCTGCTAACTAGAGCTTCTTCATCGCAGTGTGGATTAAATGGTATATGTTTTCCAGTTACGATCTTCGGGGGTTCATTATGGTTTATGGTCTCTACACGTGACCGTCTCAAGCAAACAAAGGAGAAGTTAGTGAGTCCGTTGAAGATCCATCGTAAACCTAATTCAAATAAGAAGGACGATTTGGAGATGGGCGATCCCAACGAGAGACTCATGGTTTTGGAAATAACAGTTTCTGCCCTAACTTCTACGGTAGGGGTGTTAGTGGAGCAGTTGTATCTCACAAACCTCGCTAAGGCTACCACTTTGATGAAACGCCGAGGTCGTTCGAAGAAGAAAGGGGTTCTGGAGGTGGATTGTGACGAGAACGTTCCATTTATTTATGATTCTAGTACTGCCGAATCTGATGAGGAGTGATCGGTTATTAGTAATTCCATGAAGCTTTTGTGTAATCTTTGTATTGGTTTTAAGATTGAAATTCCGGTATTCGACGGTTCGATCGATGCTGAGTTATTGGATAATTGGTTGGATAGGTTAGAGACCTATTTTTCTGTTTACAAATATTCTACTGCTCAACAAATAAGTTTTGCTACGTTGAAATTCGCAAGTCATGCCCTCACGTGGTTGAAATCTTATCGAAAATGCCACGATGTAGGAGATTTGGGTTGGAAAGAATTCAAGGTTTTAGTACGGACGCAGTTTAATCCAATTGGGTATGAGGAAGAGAGAAAGTTTTTATGGCACAATTTGTGCCAAAAGTTTAAACAATCCGTACAGGAGTACACTACGACATTTCATAACCAAGCATTGGTTTTGGACATTGATGTGGACGAGTATGAGGTTTTCCTAAAGTACACGGGGGGTTTGTCGGAGTTCATTAGAAGAGAGTTGAGGCTCTCTACAGTGACCAATATCTTGGATACTGCCGTGAAGGCAATTCCCATTAATGGCATGTACTTGAAGAGTGACAAAGAAAACGACAAGATCAAGTCGGGGTACAAGTCTTGTTGGAAACACGAGCATATGGGTGAGGCCAAGGGAGAGGGGTCTTCATCCAAGGAATATCATTATAATTATTGTAAGGCGAGTGGGCATATTTTTTATTATTTTTGGAAACTTCACTCGGAGCTTAGGCCGAAGGAGGAGAAGAGCAAGAAAGAGAGATATACACTAGCCGCAGAGGTAGTTGACCTTCTAGAGATATACACTAGCCGCAGAGACGGCCTTATAAAAAGGGGCATGGCTAGGCATTATTTTTGAAGTAAGTTTCTTTATGTTAGATCTAGAGAGAGTTCTGAGAGAAGCCTAGAGTTTTTGGAGAGATTCATTATAATCTACTTCGTTTCTTTTAAGAAATTAAGCTTTATTTTGCCCAATTTTTGTGTTCATCGTATCTTTCAGCTATCTAGAGCTTCTTCATTGTAGTGTAGATTAAGTGGTATCAGTTTTCCAGTTACGATCTTCGGGGGTTGATTGTGGTTTATGGTCTCTACACGTGACCGTCTCAAGCAAACAAAAGAGAAGTTAGTGAGTCCGTTGAAGATTCATCGTAAACCTAATTTAAATAAGAAGGACGATTTGGAGATGGGCGATCCCAACGAGAGACTCACAGTTTAGGAAACAACAGTTTCTGCCTTAACTTCTATGGTAGGAGAGTTGGAGGAGCAGTTGCATCTCACAAACCTTGCTAAGGCTGCCACTTCGATGATTCGGCAAAGCCGTACGAAGAAGAAAAGGGTTCTGGAGGTGACGAGAACGTTCCATTATTTTATGATTCTAGCGCTGCCGAATCTGACGAGGAGTGATCGGTTATTGGTAATTCCATGAAGTTTTTGCGTAATTCTCGTATTGGTTTTAAGATTGAAATTCCGGTATTCGACGGTTCGATCGATGCTGAGTTATTGGATAATTGGTTGGATAGGTTAGAGACCTATTTTTCTGTTTACAAATACTCTACTGCTCAACAAATATGCTTTGCTACATTGAAATTTGCAACTCATGCCCTCACGTTGTGGAAATCTTATCAAAAATACCACGATGTAGGAGATTTGGTTGAAAAGAATTCAAGGTTTTAGTGCGGAAGCATTTTAATCCAATTGGGTATGAGGAAGAGAGACTGTTTTTATGGCACAATTTGCCCAAAAAGTTTGAACAATCCATACATGAGTACACTACGACATTTCATAACCAAGCTTTGGTTTTGAACATTGATGTGGACGAGTATGAGGTATTAATGAAGTACACGGGGGGATTGTCGGAGTCCATTAGGAGATAGTTGAAGCTCTTTTCTTTGACCAATATCAAGTACGCTATCAAGAAGGCAATTGCCATTAAAGGCAAGTACTTGAAGAGTGACAAAGAAGACAACAAGATCACGTCAGGGTACAAGTCTAGTTGGAAAAACGAGCATAAGGGAGAGGCAAAGAGAGAGGGGTCTTCGTCCAAGGAGTATCATTACAATCATTGTAAAACGAGTAGGCATATTTCTGATTATTGTTGGTAACTTAACCGGAGCTTAAGCCGTAGGAGGAGAAGAGTAAGAAAGAGAAATATGCACTAGCCGCAGAGGTTGTTGACCTTCCAGATTTAGATAAACTAAATCCTAAGTTTGCACTTATGCTTCAGGGGACTTTGATTGCCGAGGAAAAGAGTTGGGAAGAGCTTTTTCATGTCAGTATTTAGGTAAAGCAGAGTTTTGTCAAGGCCATTATTCAAAAAAATTAATTTCTGAGACGTTGGTGAAGAAGATGGGTTTAACGACTACAGTTTATCCTATGCTGTATGGTTTGGGTTGGTTTCAGAAAGATGCGAAGGTGATGGTCACGAAGCAGTGTACTTTCAAGTTTGTAATTTCTAATAAGTTTATTGACAAGGTAACGTATGAGGTGGTTCCTTTGGATGTGTGTCAGGTCATCTTGGGTTGCCCTTATCATTGGGATCGTGATGCGATTCATTACTGTAGAGCTTGCAAGTATCATCTTGTGAAGGAGGGAAAGGAGTTCCATATCAATTCTAGTAAAAGGCATATCACTACGTCAAATTTAGTAACGGTGATACAGGTGAAGCGGCTGGTTAATGCGAGCGGCAAGTTTGTGCTATTAGTGCAACCAGTTCATAAGGGTACATAGGCTCGATTGTTGTCTCCTATGACAACGTTTTTTAAGAACCAAACCGATATGGGGAAGATGCAAGAAGAGGTTGTGGTACATACTGATGACCAACCATCCCAGTTTTTTGCTACATACTCCAACCTACAACAAGCTTGCCAGATGAAGGGGAGGTCGTATCTCCAACAATTTCCCATGATAATGAAGTATAAGAAGGGAGTGGATAATAAAATTGCTGATTGTTTATTTCGACCCCTAATACCAACTACTTCTGCTATGTTGGTTTCTATGCAGAGACAGCCTTTTTTAACGTCAAGATATGAAGATCCTAAAGGTTGTAGTGTGTTTCGCTAAAAGTTGCTGCCAGGCAAGACATGTGCTCGTTTTGATTCGTCTCGGGTTTGGAAGAAGGGTCAGCTACCTCTTCAGTCAAAGTGGTACAGTAGGGTAATGGGAAGCACTGCATTTCCTCCTTTCCAGTTCCCGCTTGAGCAGGAGCTCAAGGCTCCAAATGCGGGGATCCATGATCCAGGAGGATCTGAATTTTTTAACTTTTTAAGAAGTCTATTCGAACAGGCTTTTTGTCTATTCGAATACAACCTTTTCTATTCGAATAGAGTCTATTCCTATTCGAATATATTTCAGTCTGATTAGTTTTATTCAAATAGACTCATGTCTGCTTGAATAAATTTCAGCCTGACCAGTTTTATTCGAATACAAATTATGCGTATTCGAATACATCTTTGTTCATTCAAACAGAAACTTGTTTTATTCGAGCAGAGGCGCGATTCATCTTTTTTCTTTAGGTGTTTAAGGGCATACTTGTCCTATTGGGACTAGGAACTTGTAACGCAAGTCCTATTGGGACTAGAAACTTGTAACCTAGTCCTATTGGAACTAAGAACTTGTAACCCTTATAAAAAGGGGTAAGGCTAGGCATTATTTTTTAAGTAAGTTTTTTTATGTTAGATCTAGAGAGAGTTCTGAGAGAAGCCTAGGATTTTTGGAGAAATTCATTGTAATCTACTCCGTTTCTTTTAAGCAATTAAGCTTTATTTTGCCCAATTTTGGTGTTCTTCGTATCTTTCAGCTAACTAGAGCTTCTTCATCGTATTGCGGATTATTTTACCTCGAGAAAGATATTTGAGAGTTGCTTTCGCAAACTTACTCATCCTATCTGCAACGAGGGTTGCGTATTTGGTAATCTTCCCATTCTTCTTGTATTGCTCAGAATAATGATGAACGATGAGTAATGAATCTGTGTAAACTTAGAGTTCGGGGACATCGAGTTCAAGTGTGAGGTTGAGCCTGTGAATGAAAGCTTCATTCTCGGTGATATTATTTTAGGCCTTAAAATCCAAGTAGATTGATTTCTTAATTTTTTTTATTAGAAGGGGTAATCAAAAGGATACCGATCCCTGACCCTATGGGTCCTGCTGATCCATCTGTGAGAAGCCTCCACCGTGATGTAGTGATCAAGTCATCTCTTTTGTCAAATATCTTGGGGGTTGGATTCTCTGACGCAATTTCGGTAAGGTACGGGTTGTGCTCCTCCCACTCGGGATCCTTCACTGAAAAGTCTGCAAGAAAATCAGCAACGGCCTGACCTTTTTCGAAATGATGCTGTTTGAACTTGATATAATATTCTCCCAAACTAACTGACCATTGTTGCACTCTTCGTGACATCTCTTTTTTGGACAGAACTTCCCGAAGTGGGTAGTTCGCCATAACATTGACGAAATGTGCTTGAAAGTAGTGCTTGAGTTTCTACAAAGTGTAAACAAGGGTGAGACGAAGTTTCTCAATTTTAGAGTACTTTGTCTCTGCTGGTGTGAGTGTTTTTCTGATGAAGAAGACTGGTTACTCTATTTTCCCTTCCAGGCAAATGAGAACCGAGCTGAGAGAAATATCTGTGACAGCTAGGTCGATTATCAGTTCCTCATTATCTACTGGGGTGCTCATTACGGGAGACCTCTCCAAATAGATAATGAGATCCTGAAAAGCCGCTTCACATTCTGATATCCACGTGACTTCTGCAGCTGGCTGAACCTTTCCTCGTTTGGTACATCCGCGGAGTAATAAAAATAGCCAACGGAAGTGGTCTGAAGATTTCGAGACGAAACGGTTGATCGCGGAATCTGGTAGGCGAGTTTTTGAACGTCTTTTGTTGTCTTTGAAGAAGGAATGTCGAGGAGGGTCCAAATTTCATCTAGATTGGCCTCAATCACTTTCTTGCTGATGAGGTGGCCTAGAAAGCGGCCAGAATATACCCAGAATTAACATTTTTCAGGGTTGAGATGCATTTTGTAGGATCGAAGGATGTCGAATATTGTATTGAGATCTGAGATGTGATTGACTGATTGTACGCTTTTGCACAAGAAATCATTGATGTAGACTTCAGCGATTTTTCCCTGGTGTGCCTTAAACATAGCAGTCATCAATCGTTGATATGTGGCTCCTGCGTTCATTAGCCCGAAGGTCATGACTTTGTAACAGTACAGGCCACTTTCAGTGATGAACGTTGTTTTCTCCTGATCTTCTTCCAGAGGTGGGATTTGATTATACCCTGAAGCAGCGTCCATGATAGATAAGAGATCATGGCCTGTTATGGAATCGACGATCTGATGAATGTTGGGAAGAAGAAAACTATCCTTTGGAGTATGTTTATTTAGATCAATGAAATCTACGCAAATGTAAACTTTTCTGTTCTTCTTTGGGACAGCGACAATGTTGGATATCCAGTCCGGATACTTGGCTTTTCGAATGAATCCCACCTCGATCAATTTCTCGATCTCAGTGTTAACTTTATCTCGAAGATGAGGTCAAAGTCATCGCTGCTTCTGCTTAACCATTGTGGCGTTGATGTTGATGGCTAACTTGTGGTAAGCCATGACCAGATCAACTCCGGGCATTTCTTTGAAAGACAATGCAAAAACATCTCGATTGAGGTGTAGGAACTGGATGAAAGTATCTTTCTCATGCTGAACCAGCCTGGGTCTGATGAACATACCTCTGCAAGGTCTATCAATGTTGACATATTCCGTGGGTTCCTCTGTAGGTGATTAATCGTTGAGGTGATCATTTTTTGCAATTGCAATGCGGTCAATCTGTCTGAAGTATCTAGGATGGCAGAGACAATATTTTCACAAGATCGAGAGAGTTTTTAACTGCCTCTGATCTCATAAATACCATTGTCATATTTGAATAATAGTGCTTGATGATAGGTGAAAGTGATTCCTTCCATATTGTGTATCCAGCAACAACCCATAATCCCAAGATAGCGAAACTTGGCATTGATGACGTAGAAAACGACATCAATAGTGGCTAGTCCTGCGGTAATAGGTAAGATAATATTGCCTACTCGTTCCTCCTTGGAGCCATTGAGCCCACTAATGTCTGTGTCGCTCAAAATGACTTGGTCGGCCAAACCCATCTGGTCGATCATACTCTGAAAAAGAATTTCAATACCGCTTCAAGTATCGATCATCATTATGTGCATGACAAACTGTTTCATCTTGAGCATTATGACTAATACATCATGATGTGGAAATTGTACATGGCTATTATCGCAATCCTCGAAGGATATTTCGAGTCGGTGATTGCTGGACTCGGGAAGAAGTTTGGCTTTTTTGTTTTAAGGTGTAAGATCATAGCATTCTGAGAGCTTCTGGCGCTTTGATCGGCTAGAATTATTGATCTAGTTTATTTTGATCATGCTTCTGAGGTACATGTAGTAGAGATGCTTCCCCTCAGCTCTGTCGTTGACCTGAACAATTTTAAGTTACTTCTTATAGTTGCCATCTTGGTATGACTTCAGGTCAACAATGTACTCGATCATCCGTCCTTCCTTGAAAATGAACCCGAGCAACCGCTATAGAGCATAGAAATTTTTAGTTAAATGATGATTTACCTTATGGTGCAGGCAAAATGGTTAATTCTCTATGGGATCCAGTGGTTAAGAGGCGTGGTAGAGCGTGTCTTTTAACAGCAGTGGAAAAATTGTAGAGATTCGGATGTTCAGCTTTGGGAGGACGGGTTTGTTTTGCAAACCGATTCTTTTAGGGTATCCAGTATTTCCCTTGGTGTATTTGTGATCTCCCTGTTCCTCCTTAGGCTCGCTGGTTCATTCTGCAGGTGGGGATTTGGTGGAGAGGACAGACTTAGTAGACTTTTGTTGCTTAAACATCATCATCTCCAAGTTGATGTAACCACTAACTTTGGTGATCATCTCCTCTAACTTTGCAGGCTTGTTAAGGAAGAGGTATTATGTGGCCTTACAATCGAACCGGAGAGCATTGGTGAAACCGGTCACAACTATTTTTTGGTCGAGGTTATCCACCTTTCTCACGAGCTCTAGGAATTTCTTTGAGAAGTCTTCAAGCTTTTCTCCCAGTGACTGCTTAAGACCGATAAGAGAATACAAGTTCTCATTATTGTCTTTGTTGTGAGCGTATGCCTTGATGAACTGCTTCTGCAGCTGATCAAACGTGTAGATAGATTCCTTAGGAAGATAATGGAACCATCGGAGTGGCTCCTCCTGTAAACTTATGGCGAACAGGTGGCAGAGAATGTGGTTGAGATTGGAGTACAACCCCAATGAACCGCGGTATTGCTGAATGTGTTCCTTCGGGTTTGTACCTTTGTACTTGTGAATCTAGGGAGTATGGAAACCATTCGGTATTTCCATATCGAATAGTTCTTTGGCAATCAGACTTGCTTGTAACTTCGTGGTATCGCCGGTAGTACCAAGAACTCCTGCCTCGATCAGCCCATTAATTCGCTGATCCATATGTTCTTTTGTGACGTAATTACGTGTTGGTTGTGCTGCTAGACGTGCGGGCAGGGGATAATAAGCTCGGGTACCTTCACTCAAGCGATCTCGTGCTGGAACTTGATGTAGAGGTCGTTGGTCTTCCACCTGACGGATAGAAATCTGATGATATTGACTGACTTCTTATTGAACTTCTCCCCCCAAATAGATAGAGGGTTGCAATCCATGTGGTAAATTTTTGGAAATGGCTTTACTAGTGGCTCCCAGAGGTCCTAATATTTCCCTTTCTGAAATACAGGTGGTTTCTAAAAGTTGATCGTGACCCATGGCAGGAGGAATCTGTAAGTTATTTTGTAGAGCCTCGAGTGCAATCTGTATCGTCGTCATTTAATCTTCATGCCATTTGAGCGCTGTCAAATGAGCTTGTCGTTCTGCATCAAGCTCTTTCTCTCGGAGCTCGCGATCTTTTGTCAACTGAAGTTCGAGTTCGGCGCATTTGTCTGCCTCAACGTGGATATTTGCCAGTAACTCAGTAAGCTGTCACGGATCTACATAAATTTTGAGCTGAGTTCCTGTGGCCTGTCGTCTGGAAGAAACCATAATTGAAAATTATAGTGAAAGACTGCCTTAGGGTATCGTGGAAATGCAATCTTTCCCACAGACGACACTAAATACTTTGGCCAAACTCCGTAGCTCCATATGATTAGGAATTAGCTATCACACCAATGAACCTGTAACAATACTCTAATAGAAACTAAGAAATGGAAATAGGTGTTTTTAGCATGGAAAACCTCTAAACAGGTAAAAATCCATGACCTCGTAAGGAGGATTTTTGTAATAGTATCTTTATAGCTTAGAGTAGATATCTTTATTACAAGTGATCTCTAAATATATAAATACTTTTGATCTCGTAAATAAGAAGTTTGAGTAATTTTCCTTGTCCCTGTCTCTTCTGGAACTTTTCCTTTATAGAGGCTTCTCCACAGCTCTTCATCGTGCTAGAACATATTTTTCGAATAATGTGGTTAGTGGCGTTTGACTGAATAACTGACAAGTTTGTGGGAGACAGGTGTCTTTAACTGAATAACGCTTTTTGGGTTTAGCTCGACCCACGTTCTTGAGTAGTTCGTAGGACTGGTTGGAATATTTGACTGAAGTGTTAAGTGCTAAAAAATATGTGAGCCTGAGATGGAGGGAAACTGAGTTGTGTGAGTTCGATTATGAGTGAGATCGAGGGATAAGTCCATACAGGTGTGGTTTTGTCTATTGGAGTCATCCAAACGGCGATGTCGTTCGGCTTCAAACTTCTGCTGGTGTTTTTCACGTTCCTAGTGCATTTATGTTTGGTGTCGCTCCTCGGCTTGAACAAATTGCCGTGAAAGTAAGGCAAGTTGGGCGGCTACTCCGTCGACGGAGTTGCCTGCATGGGTGGAAGTTGAATGGAGGGTGGGGGCCATTAGGAATAATCTGTGGGAGTTAAAAAAGGGAGAAAATAAGCAAGGGAGATTGGTAGGGTGGGCAAGCACAGACGGCGCCAAATGTAGGGGGCCTAACTTCATGCAGAGGGGAAGTCGGCTCCTGCACCACAAAATTTATCCTCTACCAAAGGGATTCAAGTATATAATCTATAACATAAGTAGTCTACTAACAATATACTTGCGTGGATGCCTAGAATGTGATGCTCTACGACCTCTGATGAGGATTTTTAAGAGAGTTTATATTCTGTCGAATAGTCGAAGGTTCGAGTATTGTATATTTTACAGGGTGATCGATGGTAAACAGTAAGGGTTTGGGGGAGAGATTTTGTAACCCTCCCTTAGTTCCCCATCTCTCCTATTTATAGAACATAGGAAGGCTGAGTTACCAAGGTTAGGTCACATTTCAAGTGTAACCTCCGGGTATCCTCCGGATATCGAGCGGGTATCCCAAAGTTGGTGTTGACGCTAGAAATATCGGGTCAGGCACTATACTCTGACACTGTAGCAGTTGTTGGGTTTGTCACTATAGCCGTCTGTTGGTTCTGTTACTGTAACTGACGGGACCGATAACGGTGTCATTCTTATCCGATGAGTTGTCTGTCTGACACGTCTGCGAAGTGTTTTTGATGTTGATGTGGAGTCAAGGCTTAGTCTTCGAAGCCTTTGATGCTGATGTGGAGTTCGTCTTTGAGGCTTTTTGAGAGTCGAGGCTTCGTCTTTGAATAATCTTGCAAGGCTTATTTATGGATTGAGTGAGCTTTGAGGTATTCGAGTAGGCTTTGAGGTAGCCTTCGAGTGTTCAACTGGCGATAGAAGGCTACGAGTAGGCTACTACAAGAGATACCATACTTTTAGGAACTAGGGTTTTAACGATAGTATCGTTTTAATCTCCTAGTATTCCAAGGGTTTGGTATTTTGGTGCCTTTCTCTAACATGAGGTAGTAGGATCCAAGTCCAGTGCGTTCGACGACTAGAAACGGACCCTCTCAATTTTCTGCGAGCTTCCCGACATTTAACTCTTTTCTACTCTTAAGGATCTTTCTAAGGACAAGATCGTCAATTTGGAACTCACGACTTCAGACTCTTTTATTGTGCAAACTGGCTAGCATATTATGATATCGACCCACGTTAGCAATAGCTTCAGCTCTGGTCTCATCAATCCAGTTCATATTGCAGGCTAGTTCGAATTCATTTTTCTCATCTGTTAGCTCGTGATCTTTGACAGGATGGTAATACTCTGCTGGGATGACGGCTTCAATTCCATTACAAAGGAGGAAAGGGGAACAACCAGTTGATTGTCTTTGTGTAGTACGGTACGCCCATAAGACACGAGGCAACTCCCTTATC
Organism: Kingdonia uniflora; assembly: GCA_014058105.1. NCBI lineage: Eukaryota > Viridiplantae > Streptophyta > Magnoliopsida > Ranunculales > Circaeasteraceae > Kingdonia > Kingdonia uniflora. The sequence goes on along the minus strand of JACGCM010000338.1, from coordinate 805,313 downwards.
CAATTTCTTTTCTTTTCTGATTTGAATTTCTTTTTTAATCTATCCACTGTCATTTTGTTTGTGATTTCGGCCTACCTATTTCTTTGGGGGAAGTATGGATTGGATGGGGAATGAATGATATTGTGTTTGTTGAGAAAAGAAACTACCTTCTCTCCAACGAACTGTGGCCCGTTATTGATCTGAATTTGGTGGGGGCAATAAAATCTTATTGTGATATGTTCCTAGATAAATGAGATGACCTCTTCTCTTCATTAGTTCGGCAAAGGGGAACTGCTTCTACCCATTTCGTGAAGTAATCCGTCGCAACTAGTAAGATCCTTTTGTTACCTGGTGTGTTTGGGAATTCTCCCATTAGATCAAGTGCCAATCTCTTAAAATGCTAGAATACCTTACTAGCATGGAGCTCGAGTACAGGCGCTCGTATCTGGTGACCAGGTCTCTGACATTTGTCACAATTACACGAGTACTCTTCTTCTTGTTTCGTATTCTTTGCCAGAAGACTCCTTGTATAATTGCTCGGCTAGCAAGGGATCATCCTGCTACATGGGAGCTACACGTTCCTTCATATAATTCTTTGAACATGCCATCTTCTTGTTGCTTTAAAAGGTACTTGAGATAAGGCCCCGTTACTAAACATCAATATAAACAGCCTTTCTGAGCTATGTAATGCTTGGAGTTTTTAATCAATTATCTACGTTCTTTCAGATTTTCTAGAAGTAGCCCATTACACTTATTTTTGAGCCGAGGTATGCGAGGAAAGGCTTCTTCCAATCGTCATCCTCCTCTTCATCACACCCAGTGTTGATCACGCATACCAAGAAGAGATCAATGTTGGGAGTTGAGATCACTTAGATTTGGAGTTATCTTGCTTTTCTACCCAAGATTCCGGCTAAGTAAGCCAAGAAATCAGTGTGTCGGTTTTCTCCTCAGGGTAGATAGCTGAGAGTAGCTTTAGTGAACTTGCACATCCTATCAGTAACGAGGGCTGCATAGTCGACCATTTTTTCATTCTTCTTGTATTGCTCGGAGTAGTGATGGACAATTAGGAATTAATCAGTATAGACTGATAGCTCAGGAACTCTGATTTCCAGCGCCAAATCGAGTCCATGGATCAAGACTTCCTACTCTGTGACATTGTTGGAGGCTTCAAAATTAAGACGTATGAATTTCTTAATTTTGTCATTAAAAGGAATAATTAGTACGATACCAATCCCTGACCCTGCGGGCCCTGCTAATCCATCAGTAAGAAGTCCCCATCCCTTTCGTGTAACCCATTCAGCTCGTTCGTCAAAAGGTTTAGTAGGTGGGACTTCTGAGAGTTTGTCTGTGTGATCAGGATCGTGCTTTTCCCAATCTAGATCTTCTACTTGAAGTTTGCTAGAAAATTAGCCACTAGTTGACCTTTTTCTGAATGTCATTGTTCGAATTTAATATCATGCTCCCCAAACTTACGGACCACTGTTGCACTCTTCATGATTTCTCTTTTTTGGATAGAACTTCTCGAAGTGGGTAGTTCATCATGAATTTGACTGAATGAGCTTAGAAGTAGTGATTGAGCTTCTATGAAGTGTAAATGAGGGTTAGGAGGAGTCGCTCGATCTTGGAATATCTTATTCCTGCTGGAGGGAGGGTCTTGTTGAAAAAATACACCGGCTTCTCAATTTTTCTTTCAAGTTGAATGAGAACTGAGCTGAGAGGGTTATCTGTAACTGTGAGGTAGATGATCAATTCTTCATTGTCTATTAGGGTACTTATTATGGGAGACTTCCCAAGATAGGTTTTGAGTTCTTGAAAAGCTACTTCACATTCTCTGTCCAATCAATCTCATCATACTATCGACCTTTACCTCTCCTGGTAGATTTACGTAGTAACATGAATAACCATCGGCATCAATCTAAAAACTTTGAGATGATTCTGCTAAAAACTGTAATCATGTCAGCGGGCTTTTGTACCTCCTTTCTCATTTTTGGGGACGACATGTTAAGTAAAGCTTGAATCTGATCTGGATCAGCTTTGATCCCATTTTTACTAATGAGATATCTCAAGAATTTGCCCGAGTATACTCCGAATTGACAATTATTGGGATTGAGCTTCATCCGGCATGATCGCAAAATGTGAAAGACTATTGAGATCTGTGATATGATCTTTTTTCTATAAGCTTTTGTATAGTCGATCGTCAATGTATACTTTGACAATTTTCCCCAAGTGTGCTTTGAACATAGTTGCCATTAACCATTGATAAGTTTCTCTGGCATTCCTAAGTCTGAAAGGCATGACTCTGTAATAGTAGAGCCCTCTTTTAGTGATGAAAGTAGTCTTTTCCTGATCTTCATCTAAAAGGGGTATCTGGTTGTATCCCGAAGCAGCATGCATCATAGATAATAGCCCATGACCTGCTGTAGAATCAATAATTTTATAAATGATTGGGAGAGGAAAACTATCCTTTGGCGTGTGTTTGTTTAAATATGTGAAATCTACATAAACTCGGGCTTTCCCATTCTTTTTTGAAACTGTGACAGTGTTGGAGATCCAATCCTGGTACTTAGCTTCTCGAATGAATCCAACTTCGATCAACTTATCGATTTCAATGCTGACATTATCTTTGAGACGAGGTGATAGCCTTCTCTATTTTTGTTTGACTGTCGTGGCTTTGTTGTTGATGCTCAATTTGTGACATGCCTTGGCTTGGTCGACTCCTGACATTTCCTTGAAAGTCCAAGCGAAAACGTTTCAATTCATATATAAAAAATGTATGAGAGTGTCCTTCTCTGTTGAACTAGCATGGTACTAATATAAGTACATCTGCTAGGCCCATCGATGTCAATGTTCTTTGTAGGTTTTTCTGTTAAAGGCTGATCATCGATGTGACCAGCTTTCTATGATTAATATACAGCAAATCATTCGGATGTATCTAGTTTTGCAGAGACAGCATTTTTGCAAGCTCGTAAGAGCTTTTGACGTCCTTTTATTTCATAGATTCCACCGTTATGTTTGAAACGAAGTGCTTCATGGTATGTGGATGTGATTGCTTCCATGTTATGTATCTAGCAGCGGCCCATGATCCCCAAGTAATAGAATTTTTGCATTGATGATGTAGAAAACAAAATCGATAGTGGTAGGTCCAGCGATCTTCTTTATAGCCATTAAATCCACTGATATTGATGTCACTTGGAATAACTTGGTCTAATCATCTCATTTTCTCGATTGTGCTCTGAAAAAGGATTTTAATACCGCCGCCACTATCGATTATCATGGTATACATGACAAATTTTTTCATCTTAAGCATAATAACCAGATCGTCATGATGTGGAAACTGAACATCACTGATATCGCAATCCTCAAAAGAAATCCCAGTTCGTCGATTGCTTGATTCAGGAAGGAGTTTAGCTTCTTTATCCTGAAGTGTAAGGTCGCGGCATTCCGATAATCTCCTCCTCTTGAATCTGGTAGAGTTCTTGATTGATCTCGATCATGTTGTTGTGGTACATATGGCACAAATATTTTTTCTCGGATTGATCTTCGACTTGAACTACTTCAACTTACGTCCTATAGGTTCCATTCTTGTATCCCTCCAGGTCGATAATGTACTCGTACATTCACCCATCTATAAAAATGTATTTTAGCAACTTCTGTAAAGTGTAATAGTTGTCAGTTTCATGATGAGTTACCTTGTGATGCATGCAGCAAAGTTTTCTTTCTATGGGTTCTAGCGGCTGAGATACACAATAGAACTTATCTTTCACAAGTATGGGAAAAATTACTGATATCCGGACATTCATCTTTGGAGGATCGGCTTGGGTAATAAATTTCCTTTTCGAGATTTGTTTATGTTTACTCTAGCTCACTTTTGATCACCCAGGCCCTCCTTTGTGTCATTGTCACGATCTATGTTTTGACATTTTGTGGTTATGATGTTTTCAGTAGATTTATGCCTTTCAGTTATCATCTCATTGGCCTTGGTAATCATTTCTTCCAAGGACGAGGGTTTGTTCAAGAAGAGAAGCTCATTCACTTTGCAATCGATCTGTAGTACATTGGTAAATGCAAAAACACTATCGTAGCTTTTAACCACGTGGTTGTGGGTTCAATTCCCACAAATGGCACCAAATATAAGGGCCTAATTTTGTAGCCCGAAATATATCTTACACCAAATGTACCTATGACAATTAATATAATAAAATAACACAGGTGATTAGCGTAGAAACCTTTGAATAGGTAAAAACCACGACCTCGGCTTGAGGTTTAGTAACTGTATCTTTTATTGCTTGAGACTAACGTTTGATTACAAGTTTTTAATCTCTTGAGCTTGAAAAACTTGGTCCCATTCTCCCCTAAAACTTATCCTTTTTATAGTCTTCACTCTTAGTTTGTTATCATGCATAAGCACATTCTCCTAGAACTGAGGGCAAATGGCAGTTGGAATTGTAACTGCTAGCTCATGGGAGACAGATGTCCTTGACTTGTTCTACTTCATCTGTAATGCTTAAGCCACGATCTTCATCAGTCCGTGGTCTAGGTGGTATTGCTGACTGTGTATGTTGCATGAGTCTGGTATTGAATCAGTTCGAGTTTATCACAGCTCGAAGGATAGGTCCCTACAATTGAAAAATACATTAACCTACCGATAAATGATAAGAAGAATGATCATTTTAAAGAAGATACAAGTATATTATTTGGAATTATCAATTACCCTACCTGAATGCTAAATGTATCCAACAAAGTTTTCTATACAAAGAAATCTAGTATGATCTCAACAAAGAAAGTTACTAAGAGTAAGGGCATCTTTAATGTAACTGTTATATTAGAAGAAAACAAAACCTCAAAACACCATACACTAGCCATGTAAAAGAGATCAAATAAAACATAAAAGTTATCCATGGTTAGTGATCTACATAACAATATAGTTAGAATTTTATTAACTTTCCAGATCATTAGTTTCAAATAAATTTCATGATACTGGTTAAGACCATGTACTGGTATGCGAAACTTAAATATAGTCTAATCTGATGTTATATTGAACCAACAAAGATATTGGAATTTTAGTTAGAACATTAAATAAATAGAGATGGCAACATTAACTTTAGCATACACCATGTAAACTAATATCTAAGTAACAATGACACGAATACGGGTGTCGGTGTTGGTGTCCGACATGGATACGGGTGTCAAAAATGACAAAAAATTGTTAAGTACCTTGCAAATAGTGCTGGACACGTGCATCTGAGTGTCCAAGTGTCCGAGTGTCGGGGTGTTGGATACGCTTTATTTTTGTAAAGAGAAATGTCATTGTTGCATAGACTAATATGATCACAATTTGTCATTTTAGTTGTATAAGTACATTAAGATTGAAAGAGAGGTTTAGTTATACAACTTTGGTTACTACACGTTCAGTGAAACTCGCTAAAAGTAGATTCAATTAGCAAATATAATGAAAAGTAATCAAGCATAAACACTTGAAAGCACGTTATGGGCATTGTGATTAGTTTGTTTCCAGCTAGAATATGCAAACCTTAGTCTTAGTCTCGCATTTCACATCAAGTTGCTACACATGAATTGAGAGGTGGCTGACGACCTGACTACCAAGGAACCAAGGAAGGCAATGACATCCTGGCTCAAGACCCTCCTCAAATTTTCCAAACCTTTCTCTAATGGAAACAGTTGATTGGTCCACTTGCACACAACACAGAAGATTCCCCATGCTCCCTATTCACTATTTATTTTCAAAGCACAAAAAGATTATTATGACAAAGATTTGGATAAAGCTTTTGTATGAATAAAACTTAAACAAGGAAGTTGATGAAACAATAAGGGATTGCATTTTTCATAAATATCATAATATATTATCTTCACTAACGTAAATATGAACAAAGAGAATGGAACATGGATTGCAACGGGAATCATTACGTCGTAATTAAAATCGCAGCAGGAATTTAGTAAATACCCACAGTGTACTAAATTTATAGGGAACACGAGTAAGGAATAAAAACTTTCATCGATAACCAAAAAGCAAGAAAAGTGGGTTACGACAAAACTATCGATGGTGGTGACCCTGTTACTCCTCAAAATCATACTGAAAAATATATATTCACAATAGCCATATATTCATTCTAACAAACACAGGGCAAAAGTCCCAAACCACAAAAATAAACAATTTCCTTCCTTATCTCCTTGTAGAATCCATCAGCAAGTAATTAGTAATAAGCACAAACTGATAATGGTAAAGAAGGCAAATATGGTGAAACATGTATCAATTGAACGTTATTGGCCTATCGGAACTTGGGAAAAATACAAATTGGAAACAAAAACAACTACAAATAAGTCATTGATGCTCAAGTAACTAAAGATTACTAGCTTTATGTCTTGACGGCCAAGGAGAACCAGATTCTCATCTTAAACAAGAACCACATTAACGTCTTGAAAGTACACTTTTTTCATCGAAACAACACCAATGACTTAAATTTTGGCAATGTTAATTAAACAAAAAAAGTGTAAATGTTCTAAAAGGGTTTACCCGCAATGTTCATCGTTCACGAGTTGCTACTAATCAACCAAGCCCCGACCCGTTCAAGACTCCTCACTGTGGTTGTTGCCTTTAAATTACATTCTTTCCTAAACATCTCAACCATCTTCTCCCCAATCGTTTCCCCCCTTAGCTCACTATCCGTCATAGCAACAGTGGTCGGACCAGTATCACTTATCGTATATCCAAACGCCCCTGCCCCAATCATTGCATTCTTTATCGCTCGCATTCTAGGAATCAAAGGAGCGAGCTTCGGCTCCACTATTCTATCCGAAGATAACACCTTTCCTAAACCCCTCAAATCCCCTTGCAAAACCGCAGCAGCTAAACTCGTCGCTTGACAAGAATTTAAAATGTGATCCAACATTGCAATCTCCGATGGCAATACCGCCCGCATCTTCTTCGTTGGCACCTCAAATTTTGGATTCACAAGTACAAAAACCAACTCCTTCTCTATCGGAAACCACAACTAGATTATATCGAGCGGGTCATAACTACGAATAAAAAAAAACCTACCCATTATCACCGGTGCCCAATACCTTTGCCTCTGACTCCAACCTAGCAAGACCAAGCTCCGCTTCTGATAATACCCCACAAAACATCTCATTTACCATAACAGCAGCTGCAGCAGCACTCGCTGTACTCGACCCCAACCAGGTCCTTAACGGCAGCCCCTTCTCGAGCGAAATCGATGAACTTACTTATGAAACACCCAACATTTGCATAACCAATATCGTAGTGATTCTTGCACAGTTCTAAAGTAGGCTCTTACTAAGCTTATAACTATTACCAACCCCATTGACATCAGATATCGAGACCATAAGAAAAATATATACATATTTTGACAAAAACGCAAAGCAGTTTGTAGAACTACATTCTTATTTTTGAATCTAAGGGCATATTTGGGGTCTAATTCAAGCTTTGAGATCTTCTCAGTGTTGTCTGACTCATCAAATAAATTAATTCCAATTTTAAATTGATAGAAATTAAAAATTAGGGTTTACCTGATTTTGAGATTTTCCCCAATTTGAGTACTCCCAGATTTAGCCCTGTAAATCCAATTCCTACCACTCAATCCAATAATGTTTGGAACTCTTTTAGGGTTTCACTCTAAATTAAAGTTAAGGCGGTTCGATGATTTGAGTGAGGAGATAGCTACCTTGGAAGATTGTTGATTCAGCAATTTCGTAGCGAGGGAGAGATAGTGAGTAGGGTTATAAAGGGAAAAGATTAGATAGAGGAAAATACTATTATATGCCAAGAGGTATATTAAGTTGAGTAGAGGTCCCTCGAGATTGACATGGGTAATCAACGGCTGGGATGCATTTTTTCCCACAAATGGTATTAAAGCCACGGTACGGATTACCCGCGATGTATACTTTTAAAGCGATAGACAGGAACACATAAGGGTCTGAGGCCGATAGCTCAGGAATACATAAGGGACGAAATACAAAATGGAACAAGACTTGGATACTGAGATCCAAGAATTAGAACTACAAATGATGCAAAAAATAATGAAAATTCTTCAGATCAAACAAAAGCGAAAGCTTATATCTTCATTTATTGAAGAAGAAGAAGAAGAAGAAGAAGAAAAAGAAGACGAAGAAGAAGAAGAAGAAAAAGATCCGAGAGGATCATATTACCAAGAAATGTTCAACATTTCAAACAGTCTAGAACGTCAAAGTTCTTTAGTATAATCAAATCCTCCACATAAGTGTCACAACTCTAAAGAAGATTTCAACTCTTCAACAGGATGCAATGAGAAATCATCCAACTCAAAATAATATGAGGATTTGTATATCCAAAATAAGTCTTCATAGGCTTTAGGAGGCTTTAAAGCCCCAAAATACTATTATATTTATAACAATAACAATGCAGGGATCTACACATCCTAGGCTGAAACTAGCATAAAAGTAATTGGAATAAAATGTGTTATACACCAAGCATTCAAATCATGGCAAGAGGATGACTAGGCTTTCAAAAGCTACAATGAAAAAAAAGATGAGAGTCCTCCAGCCCATCCAGCATATACAATTTTTCTTTTTCTGAGGACAAAGGTTGTCATTCTTGTTTATGAAGTTTCTCTTTTTAAAGAATTTCTTCTGAAAATGGGGTTTTTCTTTATTTTTTAAAAACTTCATCCCTTTGTACTTTTTGAACCGGTATTTTTTATGTGAAAATTCTCGTTTAAAGAATTTATTTTTCTTTTTATGGGATGTAATTGAGCATCCATAATTTTCGGATATATCAGCATTTGTTTTGTCATAAAAGATGTTCTCCTTACCTTTGAGTTGTTTGGCAACTGTCCGTTGTTGGCAAGTCAGTATAATATACTATTTTGCAAATTTTATTCTTCCCCCATGAGTATCAGGGATAAATTCCTATTTGTTAAATTCATTTCTGAATACTCAGGCAATGTTTCCAGGAAGTTTATTATAAATTTTTTTTTATAATATTCCTGAACTGATTTATTAAGTTTATAGTAAAAAAATTCGTATTCAAATGTGTATGTGTCAAAATAACACATATCGTAAATGGTTAGGTTATCCAAATGCCAGGCAGCTTGGACTTCTTCTAATTGAGATATTTTGTAATTATATTGTTTTTTTGTCATCACCAACCATTTCTCCGTAAATGGCATCCGTGACTTTATTTAAATATTTGAGTCCAGTTTTACAACCTTGACCCAATTCAAAGTGTTCTTCGTCTGTAAGTTTGTCAAACCATGTTCTTACATTTCCAGTGAGTTTGTGGTAAATTAATTTTTTGCTGCTTGTAGGTTTGTTGTTAGTTCTGAAGTGGTTTGGATGATAAGACTCATTTCTGCATACCACTCTGTTATTAATTTTTCTCTTTCTCGGATACAATCTATATCCAAAATAGATGTTCCCGGAATGCCAACTTTTTGCTTTAGTTTATATTTTGAAGGATTATTCCTGTTGTGGAAGTTAGGTAGTCTATCCGTAGCGCTATTTGTTCTAATAGGGATGGTTCTGGTTCTTTCAAACTCAGCATCAACTTTTGGCCCGAGTTTGGACCTTCTTCTTCTTTGTTGATCCTCATTTTCAGTATTTGAGTTTGGATAGGTTTGTCCTATAGTGTTTGTGTTAGAATATTGGCCTTCTTCTCTATTAGGTTTTAGGTTCATTTTTATCTTTTTCCCGATATTTTCTTCATCTACTTCTGAGTCGTCTTCTGATCTTACAGATTTATCATCTTCGTATCTGTTATTTTCCATGTGGATTTTTCTCCCAAATCCTTATCGTTCATAGATAAGAGTTTGATGATGGTGTCTAGATTTTTTTCTTCAGGGTTTTCAAACCTGTCTTCTAACTTTTTCCTAAATATACTTGTTGACATCTAGTATTGTTGGTGGTGGTTTCAAATTCTTTAGGAAGAATCCTCCTGTTGTTTTGATAATTATTAGTAGATTTGGTCTGGTTTCTAAAATATTACTTAGATTTATTTCCTCAGTAATTTTGTTTAATTTTATTACACTTAAGCTTTCTACATTGAGAGATAAATCGCGCATATCTTTAATAATCTTGCTTAGAGGAATCTGTTGGACTCCCTCTATGATTTCATTTATACTTGTTTGAAGCTCTCTGACACTTGCCATGAGTTCCATAATTTGAGATTAGAGATGAGCAAAACATCTCTGTAAATGCTTCATTATATTTTCTTTATTTATTATTGGTTCTATTAGTCCAAAAGGGCTCTTTGGAGAGTATCTATTTTTACCGATAATTGCCTAATTTCTATAAGGGATTGGTTTGCAGGTTCTTCTTCTAATATATATTTCCTAATTTGGAACCTGGAAGAGTTTCTTACTTCCATTTGTCCATTTTGTACGCTTACCTCCTTCGATCTTTGATAACCTAGAAGGGGTTTTTCTCTTATGTTTACGCTCTAGTTTTCTAGAAGTTCATCTAATTCCTCTATTTGAGGTTGGTGAATTTTTCCTATTTCAGAGAAGATGTTATCTATCTCAATCATTTCTATTTGCTTGAATAACTCATTGTGATGAGAGTTAGTTAAAGCTTATTTCATCACATATATAATGCTGAAAGGACTGTTTCTTAGTTTAACTAGTTCAGATCTTTCAAAATAATGGGCTAAACTTAAAGTTTTGTTTAGATCTTTGTCATGTAGGCTTATTGTATACTTTGGGTATACGAAAAATACTAATTTTTTAAAACTTAGGTTCCCTTGAACCATTCCTAATAATACATCTTTGCGGTTATTAATACGATTATCAAGTATTGCTACTTTGGTAGGTGTATTAATTCCTTCTCTAAAATAAGATTTTACCATAATCTGGATCCCTCCAAGATGTATATAACCTATTTTACTCCTATCATCTTTTAGAATGGCATTTATTCTTAGATTTAAGTATTTTCTGGTGATGAGAGGCAGATTTATGCGTTCTGATGTGTCTTCTATATCAAGACTATATTCTTTATGGCTAACGCCAAAATAAACCAAATTTTTACTTTTAATAAATATTCCTGCAATTTTAGAGATATTGTTGGGAACTTTGAATATCTTATTTTTATCCAAAGAAAGCTATTTCTTTATAATTACATTAAATTTTTCGTTTCAAATAATTAAATCAGCTGAAATTTTTTCTTCTTGTTCATGAACTTCATATAATTCTATTTCTGGATTTATACTATTATCATAAGAATTACTAGCTTCTTTCTCTGACATTACTAGTCCTTTTTTTTTACATCTATTGATAATAATATTTAAGTGTTCATAATGTTCATCTAGTGTATTACTGAAGAAAAGGATATCGTCTATATAAACATATCAAAAGATGAAGTATTCTACAAAGATATCATCCATATGTCTTTAGAAAATCCCTGGTGCTTGTTTTAATCCAATGGGGACTACCTTCCATTGGTAATGACCTTGGGGGCAGCTAAACGCTGTCAGTTTTTGTAATTCCTCATCTATTGTAACTTGATAAAAACCTAATTTACTATCTAATGTGGAGTAATATTTCTTCCCTCTGATTAGGCTTATTAATTCCTCTTTCTTTAGAATATAATAGCCATCATTAATAGTTTCTTGTTTGAGGGCGTAATTTACTATTATCCATTTTTTTTCTTTTTCTTTTTCTGCTGCTTTATTTACCATAAAAGCAGGCGAACTGTGTGGGAATTTGCTTTTGTAAATTACATGTAATTCGAGTAGTTCTTGGATGTGTTTAGCAAATTCTACTCTATCGTCTGGTGAGTAAATCATAAGTTTAATCCTGATTACTTTGTTTTTATCTTTTAGTCTGATCTCAGCTGTAAGTTTTTATCTTCGTATTTTTGGGTCTAATGGATGTCCAGAGCCAATTTCTTTTAATTTTCCCCTAATTTCTTTAAGTTCTCATATGGATTTTAATTAAGGATTTTCTCCTAGTATTTCTATACTTAAATCTTCGTAATTATATTCTTTTTTGTTATGAAGAATACTAATATTGGTAACATGTGGTTTAGTTTGTTTGATTTCTACACCTCGTTTATGTTCTTATGCTGATCAAGGATCACTGGATTCCAATAGTAATTGCATTTCTTACTTTACTCATTAAAATCTTGCCACCCATAATTGTTGAGATACTGATAGTATCCATATTTTGGATAAATGGATTATAAAGATTTAAGAAGTTATTTCTGATAAGAAAATCAACTCCTGAGTCTTCTTGATGAATAGAAGGGATATGCAACGAAGAAGAGCATTATACAAACGAATGCCCTAATAGGGCAGGAAAGGATTTTAAACATAAAGTAAAAATCTTAGAGCAAGCCTATGTAATAAGATTAGAACCTGTAGAGGAAGAAATTTTAGAAAACGAAAGTATTTATCTCCTTGAAATAGAGACTGAAAAAGACAGTTCTAGTACAGAAACTGATATTGAAGAATGGACAAGTTAGGCATACTAACAGATTTCGAGGATAACCCAATCCCCAATACTTTAAACATTATCACAAACCCTAACAACACCTATATAAAAATTACTTGCAAATTTAAGAGATATAAACAATACCCTCTGCATGTATACATAGATACAAGAGCAAGTATCTATATTACAAACAAATATGTCCTACCTTCAGAATTATGGGAAAAGGCAAGAGTACCCTTAGAAATAAAAATTGCAAATAATACTTTGATATATCTAGACTATGTAGCTATAAATATCGGCATACTAATAGGAGAAATATAATAATTATTATTTATTTATTTTATTTTTTATTTTTTTTAAATCCTTCCGAAGGTTCACCTACGAAAACCTTGTTACGACTTTACCCATCCTGAGACAGCATCTTCAGCAACCTTTGCATGTTGCTTTACATGAGCGTCCTTAGAAATCATCTCCGTATTACCTGAAGCAATCTTACCCAGGTGAAGAATTTTAGAAGAAGATGAGATGGGTCAGTACCCATATGCCAAAGAAGTTGCCGACACAAAGATGGGTCCACACCAAAGTGAAGACAACCTGAAAAACACATATATCAAGCATTATGTAGTGCTGATGCTCAATTATCTATAATTATTGCATTAAATATAAAGTTGTGGTCAGGAGAAGTCTAGTGGGCCCTCCACTATGTAAAGTTAAGTCTCTACTATATAAAGGAGGATAGCTATATAAGGCGTCTCACAAGAATAAATCGGGGAGCGAGAGTGTTTTAATAAAAAGTTCTTCAAAAAATTTCGAGTTCTCTAAATTAAGTTACAAAATAGAAGTTCTTTATTCTCCAATCCAATTCTTCAAACAATCTAAAAATTTATGTGGAAAGCTCTGTACAAATTTCTTCAAAAACTCTGCAAGAAAACATTTCTTCACACTGTAGGCTTTCATCTCAGTTCAAAATGGTATCAGAGCCACAGTACGAATTACCCGGTGCATACTTTTAAAGCCATAGACAGGTGGTTATCGGCGATTTGGTAATTGCACAATCAAAGAGTTTGAGGCTGATAGATCAGGTATACACACTCTTTCGCTCCTATCACTAAGCTTCTTTAGGAAGAAAAGATTCTGCCGATACAAAAACAAAATATCTTGTGAAAAGGAAATAGTGAATAGTAATTTCAATATTCATTATGGCAACTTTTAGTATCAACATCACTTTGTCAAAAGAAAATAATTGAGACACGTTAAGTCTCAAAGAAAATGACATAAATACAAAATATTTTATTAATAGTAATTTCAATATTCATTAAGACAGCTTTTAGTGTCGTCATCTTTTTGTCAAAAGGGAATAATTGAGATACTTTGCGTCTCAAGAGAAGATAAGTCTCAGAGAAGACACGTCTCAGAGAACTATGAATTGGTTATAAAAGAATGCATAAAAAGCTCTTTGGTTCATCAATCACCTTTGAACAAAAAATACATTACATTTGTGGTGGGGTATACCTTAACTAACTCTCATCACAGTGAGTTATTAAAGCAAAAAGAAATGATTGAGATAGATGACATCTTCTCTAAAATAGAAAAATTTTACATACCTCAAATAGAGGAATTAGATGAACTTCTAGAAAACTGGAGCCTAAACATAAGAGAAAAACCCCTTCTAGGTTATCAAAGACCAAAAGAGGTAAACGTGCAAAATAGAGAAATAGAAGTAAGAAAATCTTCCAGGTTCCAAATTATGAAAGATATATTAGAAGAAGAACCTGCAAACCAATCCCTTGCAAAAATTAGGCGATTGTCGGTAAAAATAGATACTCTCCAAATAGCCCTTTTGGACTAATGAAACCAATAAAAAATGGAGAAAATAAAATTAAGTATTTGCAGAGATACTTTGCTCATCTCTTACCTCAAATTATGGAACTCATGGCAAGCGTCAGAGAGCTTCAAACAAGTATAAAAGAAATCAAAGAGGAAGTCCAGCAGAATCCTCCAAGCAAGATTATTAAAGATATACAAGATTTATCTCTTAAAGTAGAAAGCTTAAGTGCAATACAATTAAACAAAATCACTGAGGAAATAAATCTAAGTGATATCTTAGAAACCAGACCAAATCTACTAATAATTATCGAAACAACAGGAAAAAATTTCCCAATGAATTTGAAACCACCACCAACAATACGAGATGTCAACAAGTATATTTAGGAAAAAATTAGAAGACAGGTTTGAAAACCCTGAAGAAAAAAATCTATACACCATCATCAAACTCTTATCTATGGATGATAAGGATTTGGGAGAAAAAATCCACATGGCAAATAACAGATACGAAGATGATGAATCTGTAAGATCAAAAGACGACTCAGAAGTAGATGAAGAAAATATCGGGAAAAAGATAAAAATGTACCTAAAACCTAATAGAGAAGAAGGCCAAGATTCTAACACAAACACTATAGGACAAACCTATCCTAACTCAAATACGGAAAATGAGGATCAACAGAGAAGAAGAAGGTTCGAACTCAGGCCAAAAGATGTTGAGTTTGAAAGAACCAAAACCATCCCTATCAGAACAAATAACACTACGGATAGACTACCTAACTTCCACAATAGGAATATCCCTTCAGAATATTAACTAAAGCAAAATGTTGGCATTCTGGGAACATCTATTTTGGATATAGATTGTATCCGAGAAAAAGAAAAATTAATAATAGAGTGGTGCGCAGAAATGAGTCTTATCATCCAAACCACTTCAAAACTATTAACAAACCTACAAGCAATAAAAACATTAATTTACCACAAACTCAGTAGAAATGTAAGAACATGGTTTGACAAACTTACAGACGAAGAACACATTGAATTGGGTCAAGGTTGTAAAACTGGAATCGAATATTTAAATAAAGTCACGGATGTCATTTACCGAGAAATGGTTGGTGAAGACAAAAAATAATATAAAAACAAAATATCTCAATTAGAAGAAGTCCAAGCTACATGGCATTTGGATAACCTAACCATTTGCGTTATGTATTATTTTGACACATACACATGTGAATATGAAAGATTTTACCAAAAACTTAATAAATCTATTCAGGAATATTATAGAACTTTATTCTATAATAAACGCCTAGGAAACATAGCCCGAGTATTCAAAGAAGAATTTAACAAACAAAAATTTATCCTTGATACTCATGGGAGGAAAATAAAATTCGTAAAACTGTATATTATACTGGCTTGCCAACAATGGACAGTCACTAAACAACTCAAAGGTAAGGACAGCATCTGTTGTGACAAAACAAATGCCGATATACCATTAAAATATGGATGCATAACAACATCCCATAAAAAAGAAAAAAAATCTTTAAACGAGAATTTTCACATAAAAAATACCGGTTCAAGAAGTACAAAAGGAAAAAAGTTTTTTAGAAACAAAGAAAAACCCCATTTTCAGAAGAAATTCTTTAAAAAGAGAAACTTTGCAAAAAAGAATGACAACTTTTGTACTCAAAAAAAGAAAAATTGTAAATGCTGGATATCCAACGAAGAAGGGCATTATGCAAATGAATACCCTAATAGGGTAGGAAAGGATTTTAAGCATAAAGTAAAAATCTTAGGGCAAGCCTACGCAATAAGATTATAACCTGTAGAGGAAGAAATTTCAGAAAACGAAAGTATTTATCTCATTGAAACAGAGACTGAAGAAGACAGTTCTGGTACAGAAACTGATAATGAATAATGGACAAGTTAGGCATACTAACAGATTTTGAGGATAACCTAAACTCCAATACCTTAAACAGTATCACAAACCTTAACAACACCTATATAAAAATTGGTTGCAAACTTAAGGGATATAAACAATACCATCTACATGCATACATAGATATAGGAGCAAGTATTTGTATTGCAAACAAATATGTGTTACCCCCAAAATTATGGGAAAATGCAAGAGTACCCTTAGAAATAAAAATTATAAACAATACTTTGATATATCTAGACTATGTAGATCGAAATATCGACATACTAATAGGAGGAGAAACATTTCATATCCCTTCTATCCATCAACAAGACTCAGGAGTTGAAATTCTTATCGGAAATAGCTTCTTAAATCTTTATATTCCATTTATCCAAAATATGGATCCTATTAGTATCTCAACAATTATGAGTGACAAGATTGTAATGAGTAAAGTAAGAAACGCAATAACTGTTGGAATCCAGGGATTCCTTGATCAACATAAAAAATATAAACGAGGTGCAAAAATCAAACAAACCAAACCACAGATTACCAATGTTAGTATTCCTCATAACAAAGAGAAAATCCTTATTTAAAATCCATAAGAGAACTTGAAGAAATCAGAGGAAAATTAAAAGAAATTTTCCCTGAAGATCCATTAGACCCAAAAATACGAAGATCAAAACTGACAGCTGAGATCAGACTAAAAGATAAAAACAAAGTAATCAGGGTTAAACCTATGATTTACTCACCAGACGATAGAGTAGAATTTGCCAAACACATCCAAGAACTACTCGAATTACATGTAATTCGCAAAAGAAAAACCCCACACAGTTTACCTGCTTTTATGGTAAATAAAGTAGTATAACAAAAAAGAGGAAAGAAACGGATGGCAGTAAGTTACAAAGCACTCAATCAAGAAACTATTGATGATGGTTATTATATTCCAAAGAAAGATGAATTAATAAGCGTAATTAGATTGAAGAAATATTACTCCACATTAGATTGTAAACCAGGTTTTTACCAAGTTATAATAGATGAGGAACCACAAAAACTGATAGCGTTTAGCTGCCCTCAAGGTCATTATGAATGGAAGGTAATCCCCTTTTGATTAAAACAAGCACCAGGGATTTTCCAAATATATATGGATGATATCTATGCAGAATAATTCAGTTTTTGCTATGTTTATATAGACGATATCATTATCTACAGTAATACACTAGATGAATATTATGAACACTAATACAATTATCAATAGATGTAAAAAAGGACTACTAATGTCCGAGAATAAAATAGTAATTTGCCAGACAAAAATTAAGTTTTTAGGCTTAAAAATTGAGGATGGGAAACATTATCTCCAACCTCATATTATAAATAATATCCAACATTTTCCTAGTGAAATCAAGAATAAGAACCAATTACAAAGATTTGTAAGTTGCTTAACATATGCAGAAGCATATATCCATAAGCTGGCAGAAATGAGAAAATCTCTCCAAACTAAACTCAAAAAAGATGTTCCTTGGAATTAAACACCAACAGACACTATCTATATAGAAAAGGTCAAAAAATAAATAAAGAACTTACCAGGATTTTATCATCCTTCGCCTAATGCTATAATGGTGATTGAAACAGATGGATCCAATGAATATTGGGGTGTTGTGCTCAAAGCCAAGGTTATCACAATTAATGGAAGCATGGAAGAATACCTATTTAGGTATACTTCTTGTTCTTTTCAAACTGCTGAATTAAATTATCATTCCAATGAAAACGAATATTTAGCTGCCAAAAAGGCTATTAAAAAATTTACAATATATGTTTTATCACAAAGATTTATACTCAGAAGTGATAATAAGAATTTTGGTTATTTTTTAAGAACCAATATTGCAGGAGACTACAAAAAAGGAAGATTGTTGCGATGGCAACAATGGTTTAATTATTATCAATTTGATGTAGAGCACATTACAGGAATAAAAAATATCTTGGCAGATGCTTTTACAAGATAATTAACTAATCTTCATATTTTCAGGAACACATAAGGGACGAAATACAAAAATGGAACAAGATTTTGATACTGAGATCTAAGAATTAGAACTACAAATGATACAAAAAAGGATGAAAATTCTTCAGCTCAAACAAAAGCGAAAGCTTACATCTTCATTTACTGAAGAAGAAGAAGAAGAAGAAGAAGAAGAAGAAGAAGAAGAAGAAGATCCGAGAAGATCATATTACCAAAAAATGTTCAACATTTCAAACAGTCCAGAACGTCAAAGTTCTTTAGGAGAATCTAATCCACCACATGAGTGCCACAACTCTAAAGAAGATTTTAGTTCTTCAACAGGATGCAATGAGAAATGATCCAACTCAAAGCAATATGAGAATTTGTATATCCAAAATCAGTCTTCACAAGCTTTAGAAGGCTTTAAAGCCCCAAAATACTATGTTATTTTTAACACTAACAATGCAGGGATCTACACATCCTAGGCCAAAACTAGCACGAAAGTGATTGGAATAAAAGGCGTTATACACCAAGCATTCAAATCATGGCAAAAGGTTGACCAGGCTTTCAAAAGCTATAATGAAAAAAAGATTAGAGTCCTCCAGCCCATCCAGCAACACCTCAGAGAATGAAGGATCCATAAGGCCAGTGGACTTAGTAAACAAGTTCACTTGTAAAAATTAGATTGATATTGCAAAATCGGTTAACGAAGTTACCCAAACCGATAACCCAGGAAAATTGGCCATCATATCCCCTGAAAAAGATGAAAAACCTAATCGGTTCAACTTATAAAGAGACCCAATGCCATAAATAATAAACCCATAAATTACACAACACAACGAAGTCGAATACGAGATAGGAACAATAACCCCCGCAATATGGTATTATTGGTCCAACAAGGCAAGACAAGACAAAGGTCAAGACTACGACCTGTTGGGAATTTATTCTATTAACAGGCCAGTTACAGGACGCAAATTCAACGTTTGCAGCAATGCTGGCCCAAAAATGGTATACCAACTATTCCTGTACGGTTTAATTGATTGTTGCTATCCGTCAAATAATTTCTTAGAATTAAAATTCTTCCCAGATAATTTTAAGAGACCAATAAAAAACTTTTGAAAGAAAATAAAGGCAGAGGATAGACCCATTGTTCTCTAATTTCACAGTTCAATAACTGACAGGGGAAATGAAGAAGAAGGGATAAAACCCCATACCACTTTATCAAGATGGGCTTAACATCAAACGAAAGAGAGGAACCGAGGCTTTTGGCCATAAATCTAAGAAAAGAACAGGTGGAACATCTCCATAAGGAAAGAGTAATGATGCTCAGCCAGAACCTTTTTGAGATCAGAAAAATTAACTGAGAAAGTGGGGTAAAAGTAAATTATAAAACCTCAAAAATTATCCTAACAAGCAGATTCCCTATGCCAATCAACTGTGAGGATAGGACGAAAAATAATGAATTTTGAGCAGGCATTCAATGAAGGAGCTTTGGATGTCTTAGATAGTACCAAAAAAATATTATGCAAGGAGGCTAGAAGATAGGCAAAAGAAGACCATAAATGCACTTATTGCCCCAGGAAGGAAGTTGTCCTTTTACCAGAAGTACCTTACCCAGGTGAAGAATTCTAGAAGAAGATGAGATGGGTCCATACCCATATGCCAAAGAAGTTTCCGACACAATGATGGGTCCACACCCAAGTGAAGACAACCAAAAAAGCACAGATGTCAAGCATTATGTAGTGCCGACACTCAATTATCTATAATTATTGTATTAAATATAAAGTTGTGGTCAGGAGAAGTCAAGTGGGCCCTCCACTATGTAAAGTTAAGTCTCCACTATGTAAAGGAGGATAGTTATATAAAGCGCATCACAAGAATAAATCGGGGAGCGAGAGTGTTTTAATACAAAGTTTTTCAAAAAAAATTGAGTTCTTTAAATTAAGTTACAAAACAAAAGTTCTTTATTCTTCAATCCAGTTCTTCAAACAATTTAAAAATTTATGCAGAAGACTCTGCACAAATTTCTGCAGAAACTCTACAGAATAACATTTCTTCACGCTGTAGGCTTGAAGAGGAAGATATTATGGTATGCTAAGAGGTATATTAAGTTGAATCAAGGACCCTCGAGATCGACTCGGGTAATCAACGGATGGGATGCATTTTTTGGACAAATGTTTAGATCATATGGCTACAGACTCAGTTTTTTCGGCCAAATGTGATTGGGACTCGAAAATGGACCGCGGAAACCCAATAAGAAAGATGACCCTCTTTTTCGTGTCATTATATACAATAGACCCTCTCCATTTTATTGAGAATAGCGAACTACAAGCCTTTAGGATTAATCATGAATGCTAGATGACAGGCACTCTATGATAGCCAATATTTAATTTGTTCCTATGACAGTTAATTACGAGGTCCATCGATATAAATACAAGATAAGTTATTCCGTAATTCAAACTACAAAAATATGGCAAAGCATGTAAAGACCAGCACAAAAAAAGGACAATAAAAATGACAAACGAGCAACATGTTATAGTTATTCTTGATTTATTTATTTATAGAAGAAAGCTGGGATTGGGCTAGAGACCCCTACTAGAGATATATTTCTATACAAACATTCTAATACAACCTAGGGTATTTACATGATCTTGAATCAGCGGTGCAAATGGAAACTAAATCTCCCTGGAAATCCTGAAGAAATACAATACAAGTCAATTATAATCATATGCTTAGCTATATAAAAAGCTGCCTCGCTCCCCTCCTTATATGTACAGCTGCAACTGAATTCTCAGTATGTTTAATCATTTGTTGAGCTTGCCTGACCTGGACTAAACATTGCCATAGTGGTTTCCAGATGTTATCAATCACCTTCATTGCATAAATGGAATCTGTAATTATCTCATTCGTCCTTATGCCCAATGAATTTATAATCTTTAGTCCCTCACACAAAGCTACTGTTCCAATTTCAGCTAGGTTAAAGTGTTGATTTGTTTTTCCAGAAAAAGCAAGTATTGGTATACCATTCTTCAGTCTTATAATTCCTCCAAAAGCTGAAGATGTAGGGGTCTTGCATCTAGTAATATTAACCTCTGTAACAGCATTAGGATGTCAAGAGATCCAATGAATTCTTCTGGCAGATTTGTGAGTAGATTTAACCATCCAATTTACAAAGACATCTTTCTAAGAAGCAGAATCAAAGAATAGTTATTCTTGTTACCTGCCCAAGCTCATGTTATGTATCTCATGCTGCACATTTTTCATTAATAACACTTTCCAGTCTATAGTAGTCTAGATAGTTTGCAAACTCCGTGTGTATATGAATCATCTATACCAATTTCTCTAAGGCATACCAACTATTATTCTTGATTCTTATTCGCATGATCTTTCAGTCATCACCCCATAATATTTTGTGTATTAGAATTTCAGGGCTATGATCAAGTAGTACTCTATCTATAATAAGAAGGGAATAGGTTTTTTTTTATTGGGTTTCGGCCGCCCAATTCCGAGATGTGAGCGAATTTGGCCGAAAAAACGGTCCTGAGCCGTCGGATCCAAACATTTGTCCGAAAAAATAAATCCCAACCGTTCATTTTAGAAATCGATCTCGAGGGCTAATATTAGTCTATTAAGCCAAATTAGTTGGCAATCTTAAAAAAAAAAAAAAAAAAAAAGCATTCATCTCTCCCAAAGCTCTGAAGAGAGAGAGAAGCAATGGCTGGGAACTTCGAGTACTTTGTGGTTTGTGGGATTGGTCTAGAGATCCGAACTCTAGATGGAAACAGAAGATTTCATGGGTCAGATTTCATGTACATACCTTCTCTACTCGATCAATTCCCTCCTAATTACTCCCTTTACCCTCCACCTCATCCTCAATTTCCCACTGTAAGTTCTAATTCTAAACCTTTAAATTTCCCATTTTTTCTCAATTTTGTTGTTGTTTTTGGATTCATAAGCTTCATTTTATTAGTTTTAATCATACCCATTTGCTTTAACAATCGAAAAATGAAGTCTTTTGATGTAAGAATTAGGAGTAACTTCAAAGGTTGGCGATATGGAGTTTTGTGATTACAGGTATGAGACTCAAGTTTTTGGATTAATGGGCTTCAATGTAAACTGTCGAACCATGGTGTTCTTAAATACCATGAAAACAATTAAGAAAGTTCCCCTCCAGAGTCTATGTTGTGCCTGCCAATTCTCAAAAGTCGAATGTGTGACATTCGAGGCACTCGATGATGTAAATTTTTCTAGGCTTATAGTGAAATTCATACTCCTTGGGGCTGACCCTCTATCTTTGGAATGGGGTAGGAGCTCTGTACTCATCTGACCAAACAAAGTCAAGAGACTAAGTAAACTTAATATTTCCTAACCAGATAATGAAGTTTAATGAGTACCCATATATTGCTTGCAGAAGAGACAGATTTGGGATGGGAACCTAAACACATACCCAAAGATTCTTAATGTACTGCTTATCCCAAAGATTCTTATCTCTGTAAGTGAAATTAAAATTGCACATGAACTCATGGGATTGGTGACTGGTTGACTCATTTTTTTGTGATTGTAATTTGAAAGTCATAATTACACATTTGAGAAAGACCATGAATTGAATCCAAGCATGAATAATGGTGGCACCTACCAAGACAAATTTCTACTGAAGATTTTGGGTAAGATTTTGTTCTACTTTATTTATGATTATTCATTTACCAAATAGGTTTCAAGATTTTAGTTACATAGGGTTTCTTTGAATTATACATTTGTCAAGAGTTTTGTCCGTTTCTCTGTGTATATACATAAATCATTGGTATTTTATTGATGACAATTATATGTTTAGGAAGATTTCACCACATAAATTAAGATGTAACTATCTTTCAACTTGGAGAAATGTATATCTTTACGTCATTTCATGAATATGAGATAGAATAATAAGAAGATTTCATCCATCAAGTGCTTGAAGTTGTCTTTGTTTATCATATATTCATCCTTTGGTCTAGATTTTTTTTTGTAAACGAAGATTTTATCCATCAAGTGCCCTAATGTATATTACGCTTCATCAGCCTCATGCCTATATAACCGCCCTATATAATTTTCATTATAAACTGGTGGTGTTCTTAATATTAGAGTTCATACTTATTGCAACTCATCAAACATTATGCCCATTTTTCCAGATGGTGTTTCTTAATATATATTTCCTAATATATAATACTATTATTCAAAGTTTGTGCTTAGTAAAGATAATATGAAGGAAAACCGACTGTTTACTCCCTTTTACCACATGTCAAATGGCTGTTGAGAAGCAAAGATAATATGAAGGAAACATTTAGGGTCCACGGTTGTAATCTGAGCTGCAGGTGTCTGCCTTAGCCCAGCTTGAGCAATAATAGGGTCGAGTTTGTGTTTTAATCTTGAAGTGTTTGAATAATGTCATTGGAGATGTTTCTTTTGTCATCAAAGGAATAGAGAGAACACTCACATTGTTCAAAATAACAGTTTAATGCGACAAACTAGAATATAGGGAACACTTACATTATTCAAAATAACGGTTTAAAGCAACATACTGAGTGATGCAGCATACAAATAATTAGTCGAGTTCATCATCTGAATCGTGGTGTTTGGGACATCGGATTATTATTGGTCAGACCTGTAATATGGAATTTATCTTGCTGAACACTAAATAAAATACTTTTGAGGTAGAAAGCGTTGTTACAACATAAAGGGCAAAGCAAAAAGGAAAAATCATCCCCCAAAACAAAGCGATTTCGAGACAGTAACCTCAAAAGAAACGAGTAAACATTTCATGACCTGAAAAAAGTTAAAGTTCAGTTTGTGTCCTTTTTCAGGAGCAATAACGTGTTAAGTTCAACAGGAGAAATTAGAGAACAATTTTTGTACACCTTTCGCGGATTTTGGAATGGCGTCTACATTTGGTGATCAACTTGGCTTAGTGCATCTGTTTGAAATTAAGAAAAGGTAAGTTTACTGCTTTTATGTTTCTTATTAATATACTTGAGTGGGATCCATTTTCTTACAAGCAAACTAAGACTACTTACAGACTCTCTTATGGAGGTTAACTAATCTACCCAGTAATAATATTTCACTCTAATTTCCTACCTCTTACACGGCTTACACTCTTATAATCGAAATGAGTAGACAAATATTTTTTAGACGTCTTATATGATTACACGACTATGTTGTTAGTATTTTGGATTAATTGCTTAGTATAAAACATGTACACTCATATGGGTTAAATCAACAATGCGTGTACTCGGCTTTTTGTTTCACCATCGGCAATACCATAGCCATCTTCATGCTGATACACTTATTGGGCCATTCGACATCGTGAACAACAGAAGTTACGAAGGTCCACAGGAATGGAGATCAAGAAGCACGCTCTTTGTTCAATTTCTTCCATGTTTTTCTAATTAAATCCCGGATGTGTTTACGGTCAATTTCCCCGGATGTTTTGTCCAAACCAATCTCCCACTACCACCTAAATAGCAAATAACCATGTTCGTATAATAGCCTACAATATATCTCTTTATAATAACGAGGCGGTGTTTTTGCTGCTTTAGACAAGTCTGCCTTATGTCCAGAGACAAAGAGGGGTTGGGATACGTTGTGGATCCCTCAAGATTGTATATGTAGGGGTTGTTTTGGAAGTTCATATTTTAAGGCCAAAAGCAAAAAAATTAACCCCGACACCTCTCCTCCCCCGATAAAAAAAAACTTGAGTTCTTCCCAAAAAAATAGCAAAAACTTCTCCAAAACCAAACCAGTTCTCTTTCTCTCAACTGAAGCCATGAAACCCTTTCTCAGAGATTAGCTCCTTCCTCTCAAACTATCTTTCTTTCCTCTATGAAATTTGGGTTTTAACAATTCGATTTGCTGCGGTTGGGGTTGCAGATCTTTACTCCTCTCTATCTCATAATCCAAGTGTTAGGCTCGATTTCATTCAACTTAAGTGATTTGGAGATGAAGGTTTGATCTCTGGAGGTGATTTTGAATCTGCGATTGGGGTATTTCGAATGGAGGGTTCAAAGTTTTTGATTTTGGGATTTTGGGATTTTGGAGCGATTGTTTGGTTTCAACATATATCCATTAAAGTGTTTATTTGATTTGATCCACACTAGGCTTTTTGTGTGATCGATTAGTTTGGGTTCAGCATATATCCATGGTTTTAGTTTCATCGATTGATCAGGTTGAAAAATTTTATTTCTGATTTTTTGAGGCGTTTCAAAAGCTTATAAACTTGCTAAGTATGTGAACATCATCACCTCATTCCTTTTGTGGGCTTGATAGCGCTACAAAATGTGTTGGGGAATATTCTCTTTTATAATTTCGCTATGTTCAGTACGAAATTTGGGGTTTTTATGTTGTAAGTCATTGGGGTTGCTTATAACTGTGTTAAGTAATGAAATTAATGATGGGCAATGGATGCAAAGGATTAGAATCGCAGAAATGCCAATCCAGGATTGAGACCAATATGTTGAGTGCTTTAGTCCTAAGTTCCATACCCTATAGTTTGTGTGGGATCAAAGTTCCAAAGTCCAAGGAGTTATCCGGAATAGCCATCTCTTTGGAAAGTTGTTTCAGCAATATCTCAAAAGAGAACAAATTGGTACCGCATTAAGTATGATACTTCTAGCGCAACAATTAATTGGGTGATAGCAAGGTGACTAGCGTGGATATCCCCTTCTGCTATAGATTAGGTTGTACTTCTATAAAAATGGGAAGCCATCAAAACCAATTTCTAAGGATGCTATCTATCATGCTTGGACTCCATGTGCACGGATTTGTGCAATGGGCATCTATGTTGTTCAAGATAATCTGAACTTGGGTCTTTCATAGTCTGTGACCACAGTTCCTTTATAGTTAACAGTGATAGATTCTGAGAAGTTTGTTCTCCACTCTACTCAAGATGTTTGATGTATATGTTGATAATGAGCTCTTATGCTTATTAGTGGGAGAAAATGGCATGTCTTAGAATCACAAGATATTCAAATTTTTAGAGTTTTTAATGTTTACTGCGGGTACTGTGTATTCTCACGCGGGTACTGTGTATTATCGCGGTGGTGGTGATGGTGCATATAACATGATTATAACCTTGGAGGAATGTTGAAAAACTGGTTAAAACCGATTTATTAACTAAGGTGTTCATTCAAAAATGATTTATAGTTGCTGATGTTCTTCAATAATTTTTTAGGGCAGACCTTTTTAGACATAGTTTGAAGTGTCTATTATATTGCACCAGAGATATGGAGATATATGGAGCGCTGGAGTAATCTTATACATATTACTAAGTGGAATGACACTTCCACAGCTTCGGGATGAAAGTAAGGAAGAAATCATGAAATTGAATTTAGAAGGGAAGTTAGATTTCAAAGAGTCATTGACTAAAATTTTAGAAAGTGCCAAAGATCTATTGGGGAAAATGCTTGAAAGGGATCCTAAGAAGAGAATAACCACATATTAAGTTCTTTGTGAGTGCACTATTCTTTAATTTCACTGTTAGTCTTGCTAGGCACATTTTACTCAATGTTCTTTTATGATCATTAAGTGTATTTGTGTATTATTAGGCCACCTGTGGATTGTGGATGACAATGTGGCTCTAGA
Source organism: Kingdonia uniflora (assembly GCA_014058105.1). Taxonomy (NCBI): domain Eukaryota; kingdom Viridiplantae; phylum Streptophyta; class Magnoliopsida; order Ranunculales; family Circaeasteraceae; genus Kingdonia; species Kingdonia uniflora. The sequence goes on along the minus strand of JACGCM010000338.1, from coordinate 778,564 downwards.
TAAACCTTTGGACTTTGCTGCTTTATCATCTTCTAGATCCTCTTCAGTCATTCACAACAATCTTTTCGTATTCCTGTGCTCATTGGGGGAAAAGGATCTGGGAATCATATTCGAATTACAAGACAACCTTCAAGTATCTGAAGAGCGAACGGTACGTCGCTGTCTAGAGGTATCAACACGTACCCCATATGAATGCATATCGATCCCAAAGGATAAACTCTGGGGAAAAATGGAAGATCTTCATAGAGAGATAGAAATAATGAAACTCTTATCTGAGCACCCCAATACTGCAAGGATCAAAGGTGCATATGAGGACCAAAGGGTTGTTTATATTGTGAAGGAACTTTGTGCACGCGGTGATTTCTTCAATCTATTTGTAGAGAAGGAATATTATAGTGAAAAAAGGCAGCCCTACTTATTAAGACAATTGTCAAAGTGGTTGAATATTGCCATTCTCTGGGGGGTCACTCATAGAGATATCAATCCTGATAGTTTCTTATTCTCCAACGTTGATCAAGAGGCTCCTCTCAAAGCCACAAGTTTCAGATTTTTCACATTTTATAAGCCAAGTTAGTTGATATAATAGTTCATCATGGGTGTACTAATTAATAATAGCTTATATGTTGATTTCTAACTTTGTTGCTTTTATTCAAATTCGATTTATAGTTGCTGATATTCTTCAATAATATTTCAAGTAAGACATTTTTAGATATGGTTGGAATGGCCTATTATATTACACTAGAGATGTTGAGCATGGAAGCACTTGAGTCGAAGCAGCTTCTACGTTCAGGTTTGGGAGCTATTCCACAATTCCCAAGAGGTTCACATTAGGGCTAACAAGTTTACATAAGTTAAAAATTGTAGCCCTGAGTTATTTTGCCATAACACATTCAATAAACATATGATCACGTTCTCATAGGCTCACTTACAAGAAATGAATTTAGAGTAGTTGAGCAGGTGTTTTTGAACAAGCCTATCATAGGTATTAATGTAACCATTGATAACAGTCGAGGTTATATAAATATGTATCAACGCACTTTATGCAAATTCATCCTTGCTTTCTTAGACTGTAGGGGAGAGAATGCACCGTCAGGAACAAATGTCCATAGGATTCCAAATTTTAGTTTTAACATAAGTACACTATATGTATATCTTGAGGCTAAAATTACTTCTTGATAGTCTTAACTGTTAAATGCCTTACCTTATTTATTAGGATGACCAAACATGATTAATTATGATTACAAGGCTAATATTTATTAATCTTTAGTACAAATGGTAGAGCACTTGATAATGAAATTCTTTATATCATATTAAAAGAGATGGTGGTTCAAATCCACTATGATCTGGCTATTCCAAAAAGTTAAATTTATGTGTTATTATACGAGAGTACAACCGTGACACATGAACTAGATAGGTTGTAATGTCAAGACTGCCTAGTAGTGTTGAATTTTAGGCTTTAATTTCTCTTACTATCTCTGTTGTAGTTTGGTGTTGCCGTGGTTGTAACGAGTTAAGTGGTTGCAAAAGTGGACGGTTTCAGCCGTCAAAGTTTGGAGTCGCAAGCAAATTTGGCCAAAAAATGGACCTGAGCCATCGGATCTAAACATTTGTCCAAAAGAATGCATCCCATCCATTCATTTCCCAAGTCGATCTCGAGGGGCTAATATTAGTCTATTAAGCCAAATTGAATGGCAATCTTTAAAATATGAGTAAAACAAAAAGGCATCTCAGATTTCTGGCAATCGTCTATGCTTAACCATAGAAGATCCGCCTCTCTGTCTCTCTAATTTCGATTTTCTTGGAGATTTGACTAGTTTTCCCTACCGATAGGGCTGATTATGTAATTTGATTTTAGAAGCTTCAGTGGAGAAAAACCCTAATCTCCAAATCAGAGAAGAGAGGAGTAAGATCGAGGAAAGGATAGAAAAAAGATACGTCAGTTGGAGGCAAAAAGAAAACAGTTTTAACCTATAAGCAAGTCCTCAATTCCAAATACTTGAGGTATTTTTGTTATTTTATTAAAATTATTGTTTTTATGGGAATGTAGGCTCAAAGATCAAATCTTTGGGGTGAATAACATTTTAGCTTTTAGTCGGTTTTGGAGAAAAGTTTGAATCTTTGGGGTATTTCATGTCTGGGTATTCAAATTGATCTTCTTATGGTTGAATTTTTGACATTACAGAGGCTTGTTAAAGTCTTAAGTTATACTTAAATAGCTCAAAGGGGGGTTGGAGTAGTTGTTGTTAGGAATTACAGGAAATACTAGTTAATATATTTTATGCATATATGTCAATCTTACTACATTTCCCGAATTCTTATTTGAACATAATCTAATATGATTTTAATCATTTGTGATCTGCATGTGAACTATATCAAAGCAAGATACGGTGATTACTTTGGTATAACTGTTACCGGCTATCCAGGTTTAGTTTATCTTTCTACACCTTTTGTTTAGCTTAATTTAGATAAAGTGGTGTTAATCTTGCATCTATTCATTGTCTGTTTGATATAAGATCTTGCTTTCTTTTACAGAGGCGCATTCTGATAAGTTACAAAGCAACGGTTTGGCGGATTTGGATGATTACAAAAGTGATCTTGTATATTTGAAGAGGAAGGTAGTTTTCCAAGCTGTACTTTAAAAAACTTCACCACACTTGGAAAGAAAATTTGAAGTTTAGTGACCAATATTTTCTAAAAATGTGTTTTGACTGATTTTTTATAACTAGCCCCTAATGCCAATTAGTGATGCATTGGCTTTTAATTGCTTACTAGATTTCACACTAAACATACTTTTAACTTACGTGCACATTATTGAACATGTGTAAATTTGTCAGGATTTTTAAAACCGATAAGTTAATGAGATAGTAGTATTTGTTTGGGTTTCTGCAGCATCTCAATGTCATGTATTGTGTTGTTAGGCGATGAATTATTTATAATATAAGTATCGAGTTATGCAAATAATTCATGAGATTTACCTAGAATAATTATGTCAATTATCATTTTTTGTGGTTCTATTTCTAATTAGACATGTTGATATGGTGGTTTCATCTATAGGTTGACGCTGGAACCGATGTCATTATCTCTCAACTTTTCTTTGATACTGATATTTTTCTGAAGTTTGTCAAAGATTGTCGAGAAGAAGGAATTAGTTGTCCCATTGTCCCTGATATTTTACCAATCACTACCTATAGAGGCTACTTGCGCATGATTGGCATTTGCAAAACTTGGGTACATAATTTTATCCCTGCATACCCTTTGTCTGCAATGTCTAGTCAGAATCTTCTCGTGGATATAGTCAACTATTCTTGGTTTGATTCATTATGTAGTTTATAAAGTTAATTTTTGAGAAATCTTCTTCTATTCTTTTATCACAATGTCAAATATCTGTCGTCTGCTAATATATACTCATCTTTAACACTTTTTTTGTTTTTTGTTTTTTTGGTCAAAATGAAGATTTTATTACTAGAAATCTTCTTATCAGATAGCATTCTCAGAATTATAAACCTTTTGTATACCATATTTCCGTAAAAAAACATGCACTCTCAGCTCTAATATAGCAAATTATGCAGACCCAAATACGTGTTAAACATCAGCAAAAAGATATTGATTCCATAGACCTTTCCACTTTTCATCTTCAGATGCTTCAGTATCTTCCTTCCAACTTGCTAACTCAACTATCTTTAATTGCCAACTCAAAAAAATTATTTCCTTCCATTCCTCTTTCCAAACAATCAGCATAGACTTAAAACTAAAACTTAACTAGTAGTATAATTACTCCTCTATTTCTCATCTTTAGACACTTCAGCATCTTCCTTCTGACTAACCAACTCCATTTTGTCCTTGACTTGCCAGCTTCTTTTCATCTTTGGAAAAGTTGTTGATTATTTTTTGGATATATTTCTTGTCAATATTGTTTTTGAGGTGAATAGCTGCTGTGGCTACCTCTTCAGGAGTCACTTTGTCATCGCAACCCCTGTTAAGAAGTCACCAATGTTCACCTATTTTGGCATAGACAACATCAACCTCCATTTCAAGCTTTTGGAGTTTGCGTGAGTCGCCTAAACTATCACCGATATTGTTGAGTTCATTTTCAAGGTTTTGGAGCATTGCATCGACCTTGTCTATGAGTTCTGAAGAAACCTTGTTCTCTATAGGCACTTCGGCAGCTTTCTTCCTTGCTGTACCATACAAGTTTAGAGACTCTTCATACGTACCTTCCTTCTGTAGCATGCTATTATAAAGTCCAATCTCTTTATTAACAAGTCCACTCACCGAGGAGGCTGAAGCAAGGACAGATAAGGTGCGACTGAACACAAAGAGCTGCTCCTCTTTCTCCAATGTTTTTGCAACCACCTGCTCTTGTACGTCTCTCTCCATTAGCATTGGCATCTCCTCTGAAGTCACATCAACTTGGTTAATTTCCCGTCCAGCTTGGATTTCTTCCTCTCTCTCCTTGATAAGTTCTTGCGTCTCAAGGAGCTCCAATTTCCTCCTCCCAGAAACTGAAACTTCAGATGTCAAAGCTGTCCTGCCCAAAGTATCCATGACTTCATCTGACAGAAATGATAGTGTAGCTTGCATAGCTTCTTCCGGTATAAATTTTCTAGACACATTGAAGGCTCTGGAAAATATCATAAGCAAAAATGGAACAGAGTGGTTGAGAAACAAATCCAAGTAAACCCCTTTTCCTACATTCTTCACGAAGTTCAGCGTCCAAAGAGACTCCACGCTCTCTTGTTAAATCAGCCTATTATCAGCCTCGATCATGGTTAGATTTCTCGTCAGCATATAACGCAAATATGCATCTGTTCCGCAAGGGAAGATTTCCATGCACATGCACATATTGTCTAACCGAGGCCAAAAAGCAATCAAGGAAGTTTACTGTAAAATGCTCTTTATTGGCTGAACTACAGCTTCTAAGGAAGGGCCTTCCGAGAAATGCATTTAACAATTCTGACTTTCCAACATTTTTAGGTCCAAAAACAAAGCACTGAAAGTAATTTCTTTGGAGGCCTTCCCTCTTACAGTCTAACCACTTTCTCTTAGCTATGCAAAGTGCCGAAGAAGTATCTTCTGGGTAGCCAATATAGAACAAATAAGCCAAAGTCTTAGACGGATCCAGTAGTGTCATAAGGGCCACTTTGACAAGAACGCATCAAGGGGCATGCCTCCCAATGCAGTGCTCTCTCCAGCATTCTTGTAAGGAGCTTCATCCCAAGGACTTTCTGGCACATATGAGAAAAGATGATCGAGCTCATCATGTTGTAGGGTCCCATCCTGATCAGAATCTCCTTTGGATAAAACTGGAAGTAGATCAGTATGGAGGTGGTGGAGAGGATATCTCAGGTGAAGACTGTTAAGGGCAATACAGGCTCAGCTTATTTCAGGTGAAATTCTCTCCTGTTTGATGCCTTGCAGTATTCTGTTTTACAATTTCCCCCCATCTACAACTGAATAGTGATGAACATGTTTATATTGTTCTTGGTTGACAGGACGGCGAAGCTGATCGGAGATAAAAGAGCTGTTGTTGCAGAAAGGGGATTTAATCGACCGTATTCGAAGATTATTTTTACCAACTGTGGCTAGATCGATTAGTACTTGATATTTCTTATGTATTCTACTTTCGTTCCTCCATTTTTTGTTATAGAGAACAGAGTACACACCCATACATATCTACCGTATACCTCTCGGCATCCCTGCTTTAGTCACAAAATTGCATTTCAGAGTTCTGAGTGTGCTCTGCAGATAATGGAAACTGTTGAAAACAAAATAAACTCTAATTCAGGACCAAACTTCACCAAAATTTCTGAGTGAACACATAATCAGAATAACCCTTAATATAATAAAAGATGTCCCAAAATTCACCAGAACAATTAAATACTTAAATGAAAATTTCTATTTACATGCTTATACTAATTGGTGCCTTGCTCCCAATGCATTTATCCAACTTCTGTTCATCCAAGTCTCAAGAATCTGGCAGGTACTGTACCGATCTTCTCTTTATTGTGAAAAAATGGGTATCTGTAACTGACTATAAGGGTAATGCAAAATTATTATCACCCATTCTAAACACTAACTCTGTACTGGTTAAATAGTTTTGGATTTCGCCGAGGTCTCCACTACCAGTTTCAACAACACTCTTCTTGGTATATCTCATGCAGTTAGTTAACTTTATATCCCAGTCCTTAATTGTACACTCTGGGAAATCCTACCACCCTTCTAATCAACCACATCCTTTGCGCGAGTCAGATTGGGGTTACTGCAAATTTTTAGACGCTCTTTCAGATCCCTCCAAAATAAATAAGTCAACTTTAATATCCATTACAGTTTTAGGTAAATTTTGGAGGTATATACACGGTGAAGCACATAACCGAGATAATTTAATGTATTTTGATATGGGTGGTCATTTTCCGGAGAATAATGTCCCCAAAGAAAATAACACATCTTAACACTTACCTTCTAACAACAACGAAACACCACATCAGGTGCAAAGGTGCAAAAGGTGGAACTGACACTAACTTCAATTGCATTTTCCATGGGATTAGAAGTGCTTAAAATGGATTATTGCCTTTTGAGGATGATTTCTTCATGATATCAACCATCTCAGGAAACAACCCAATTATGTAAGCTCTAACACACTGTACTTCACATAGGTTGATTAGTGTAGGTTCACAATTCTGACTTACATGTGTTTGTGTAGTGAAAAAACAACAGAATCTTGATGACAGTAAGTGTAATACTCACTTGCAACTAGGTACATAGCATTCCATCTTTTTGCAACTCCGCATGATAGTCTAGTAACGCCCATAATGTCTTACACTTGATACAGCCGCCAGATGAACGAATCTTGCAATCCTTGAAATGTTTGAACTGTGATTTTGTTTTAAGATAATTCACATAGGAACACCTGGGGATACAGCATTGAGAGGCATGTATCACAACATATAGCCATTCAGTTAACTGCACAAAAGTCATTGTTTAACATAGAGAAGCACAAGCCTATTAAATTCCTAATTTAAAAAAACTAACCAATATATTATTTCAGTTACTCATAACTCGCATAAGAGCAGGAAGAAAAAAGAGCTATCAGCTAAACTCTAAATCTGTACTTGGTGATTGGTCGATTAATATTTATTCTCTCTATTTGAGGTATTCTAAGAAAATTCGAACAATACTAAAATTTAGTGGAAAATGGATCATTACACATGATAGGGCCGATGAGCTTTTACAAGAGATGAATGATAATGAGTGTTCCCCATGTAGTACGACATACAATATCATGATTAATTCACTGGGCAGCAAGAGAAATGGGACGAGTTGAAGGGCTTGGTGGAAAAGATGCGGAGCCAAGGGGTGATACCGAATGTAATCATGTATATTACACTCATTTACGTCAATGGGCAATCGTGAAGGTTTAAGGATGCAATTGAGTGCTTGGAGGTTATGAAATCCACTGGGTTTAAAGCCGTCTCCTACAATGTATCACACATTGGTCAATGCATATGCACAAAGAGTATGTTTTTTCTATTTCTTTCTCTTAGCATTGTCATCATAATTTGAGTATTATGTTAAATAGCTTCTTACATAGTATCAATCTCGTAAACGTGTTGAGGAACTATGTAGTCTTTTCCTCATGCTTAAAGTACATTTGGTTTATGAAAGTTCTAAGGTCTAACCTAGTTCAAGTCTAAACTTGTTAAGTTTAGATTGCATCGGCACATACATATTCCCTATTTACTTTATATGCCAATAAAGATCTAAAAGAAAGAATTCAAGATGCATACCATTTTATCAGTTGGGTTTGGTTGGCATTTTCCACAGTGATTGCAGTCCCTTTATTCTTCAAAGTTCCAAGAAATCGTAGCCGGCTGATTGTTGGCACCATACCAAAGAGCCGCAGTGCCTTAATCTTATAATTGTCCCAATATAACTTCACAAAGACATCAACAAGGTCTGATTTCTTTCAACAACTTAGTTGTGAAAGAGTCATGGCAATGTTATAATGCCGATATTGATTGGGCTTGTATGAGTTGAGGAATCACTATTCACTAATAACTAAATCTTCAAGATTGCATTGACATTGAGGTTTTGGTATGATAAGATAGTAATTTTAAGAGTAATGGGGCCCGTAGATGGGTTTTGGCTCCAAAAGGTAGTCAGAGCAATTCCATGGAGGTTTGGCTCCGACTAGTGATCTTTCTGTTTCTTGGCATTTATAGGATCCTTGGTCTTCGTTCCTTTTTGCAGGGTATCGAACGCTTATTGGCTTTATTTGGTTTAGTAGAATTGGCTTGATTTGTTAGTTTTTTTTTGTGACGGTTCTTAATTGGCTTAATTTGTTTAATTTTCTAAACCATATGAGTTGGCATTTAGATTAGTCGTAAAAAATTTATTGGGAGGGAAAACGAGGTTTGCTTAGTATTGAAAGTTTGAGGCCTTATGAAAATAAATGTCAAGGTGACTTACATTCGACTATGAACTGAACCTTATGAGTATTCTGACAAAGAGATTAAAGATAGGACAACTCAACCTGAGGAGAAAACTTGGTTAACTTATAAGAAGCGAAAGGAAGTTCCACTCTTTAACCTGCCAGGGTTGCACTACTTGAAAAGTAAAATAATCTTTATATTCAAATACCGTAATTGTACAACCTTCAAGTTGCACATGACCGACTTGAGCAAGCTCAGTTTAGCTACCTTACTTATAGTTTTGTAGCCTAGACATAGAGCATTGGTGGGATCTGTTCCAAGGGAGATTCCAGGTCTAGTAGAATGAAACTCTCATAACTCAAAATGACGACGTCTAGCTGCAGCAAGATAGCAAGACAACCTTAGCAACGTTAGGATAGGGGGAGATATGAGTATAGGTGTCAAAATAGCCATCAGTATGGTATAAAAAAGAGCTTTGAGGGACTAGATAGTAGTACAATAAAAAAACTAGACCTTCTAAACTGCTCTTTTTAAGCTACTTGTTTAGCAACCTATATTGATATGAAATATATTTAGATGTAGCCATTCCTCTTGTTAAATAAAAGTTTATTTATTTGTTATATAATTTCAAAAACTAACAGTAAAGTTTTCTTACACTAATACTTGAAGTTTGTATAAAGAATTATTCAATTCGATTACTTTAGTTCTAAAGTTTGTTATTCAAATTATGTATTCATATTGAATTCAATGTGGAAATGTTTTTAGTTTCTCATTTTTTGAATTTTTTCTACATTTTCAAAAGGAGACTACTACTATCAAGGTTGAAGGAAATCCATAATATTAACTAACAGTCTCAGACAGTGATTATATATAGATTATGACCTTCTCAAAGTGACTAGAAGTATCACGCCTTTTAAATCTTTTTTTAGTTTTAAGTATGACAAATTGCTGAAACTTAGAATCTTTTTTGCAATATGTTCAGAATTAATTTTTCATTTTAAGCTATGAACGTGTTATTTTATTTGTTAAATGATGTTTTTAATAACATAGTTGTAATCATATTATTTGGAATTATTCACATTGTCTTTTATTTGCTAGATGTTTGTCGCGACATTGATTGATGTTTTGTTTGCTAAGTTCATAATATTACTTTTATCTCTGGAGACCCTCAATATTTATTAACCTGCAACCTTTTTTATACCTTTGCTTCCTTCTAGAAAAGTATCTCCTGGATGTTGAATGTTGCCATTGTAATTGGAGTGTTCTTCTCTTTCTTGTTCTAAACAAATTAAACATAAACCATGTTTCCATGGCATGTTTTCAAGCCTCTATCCACTGTACGGTTTCCATCTATAAGAAGATTCTTGATTGGAAACACAATATACTGAGATTTCCTTTTGTAATAAAAGACGCCACAGTTTGATAACAAACTGCTGCATGATAAATTACTTTGGTATCAATTTAAATCTTATGCACACAAAGGGACAAGTATAAATGATACTATTTATCTCTGATGAAATCGGTGCCAAATAATAAAATAAAATTACTTACTTTTAGGTGTCTTGAGTCCTGACCATTCCCATCATCTTATTGTTTTCTTTCTGATTGCATAGGTGACCATTGTTGCTCAAGTAACTTTTGTGGGAGTAATGTTTACGAATCACTTTCGACTTAAGAATCATGTGAACAAAATTATAAAGGATCAAGAGGACCTTACATACTTGGCAAGGGAGGTACTCAAGGCACAAAAGTTGATAAATGAAATAGATGCAGAGGGAAGTGACTGATATGGATTAAGATGCATTAAACGTTAATCAAAAAAATGTTAACATACTATTATTTCTAGAAATACATTACAAATGTAATGATGAATAGTATCACAATGTAGGTTGTTCTGTTCTAAGTGTAACTCTGTTGTCTTTCATCATTAGGATAATTTTCAACGCAACATGTTTTAGTAATGGCTAGAAGGATGTTTATTTTTCTTAAGTTCATTTTCTGCCTTATTATATGCTCTGCCTTGTACACTGGAAATGCTTGTGATCGCGTGATTTAGATAGTTGTTGCCCGTTGATTTAGCTAAGCTTTCATCTCTTACATAAATCTAATGGTTAGCATATGTATAAATCCCTCACAAATATTTCCGGTTGAGCTGTAATGTTGTTACTCAAATTCATATATTTACGTAGTATATAGTTTACCATTTATAATATCTTTGTTTTTGTAAGGTTACCACTAATATTTGGCACGATAGCAGGACTTCATGTCTACTTGCATACTCTCATCGCAAAACAATGGTATATTCTCTTATAACATTAATTGGGAGAGATGGGATAGTTATTGTAACGGAGATAATCGGTAATGAAATTAAAACTTTGGATGGGGGAAGCAAAAAAATTAAAAATTAAATGACAATATAATCAATATTTGGAATGTTATGAACCAAAAATCGTCGAATTCAATATTGAAATAACAGGTCGAGATTTTGGTAAACTGTTACTCCCCCACTAGGTCTCTGATTCATTGGTAAAATTATTATAATCCAACTTCTTGGGAATGACTTGTTCCTACAGATTCTGAGTACCATATTTGTTCAACAAAAAACTTTACATATGCAAATCCATCCAGAATAGGCCTGCCTTAGTAAGATTAACACACATGAAAAAATATTGGTAATAAAACAATATAAACCATTGACTCAACCCTTCTCTCTCTTGATCAAGCAGTCCTTAATGGCGGTGAAACCATAATTACACCATATCCCCTTACAGACAAAAATGAAACTATTCTTCGGTAATCTAAAACAAAACCAAAAACATAAAAATTAAAATAAAGAAGTCAACGTGGTGAGATTACCAAGGATCTGAAACACGAAGCTATATTAAAAAATTAAACCAAAATAGGTATATTTAATTTAAAATTACAAATTATAATACTAAGTACATTTAAGTCATTTCATAGCTGTCTCTGAGATCCTATATATAAAACCGAAAAGCTATATTTCTACTTTGATATGAAAATCACAATAGTTCATAAGCTTTTGTTCAATTCCCTCAAAGATTCTTTAACCGTAGTAAGAACGGACTTAACAACATGCAAATGAGAACATCATTTAATGTACCTCAAGAATAAAAAACATAGTGCAAGTTTTTTTTGATAAAAATAGAGTAATATTCACTTATCATCTTATTGCAAAAACTATATCCAAGGACAAGTATTATCCGACGCAAAATTTTAGTTAAAAATACGGGGCATAATATGGTGTTCCTAAGCAAAAAAAATGTAAACTTTAATATATCACAAAATTACATTCAAACCCAACTTGAATCTTACAAATAATGTGTTTGCACGCGCTAGCGCGTGCCACATTGCTCGTAATACATAGATCAAAACCGTTTATATATTTTAGGCACGACACTCCTAACCAAGGAAGACAACTATTTAAAGAGAAACCTTCCATTTTGTTTTAAGACCTTACCTAAATAGCAATTTTTGTTACCCATTGCCATGTTTAGACCTCATGCTCCAATTGCTTGTGTTTTTAGAAAGCAACGCGAAGTTGTGTCCTAAAAGCGCGGTTTTAGGCTACTTGTTTTTTGTCGAACATCATACATTATTCTTACTCTTGCTATGTCAAGAAGGTTCCCCTAAAAGCAACTTAGGGCTTGGGCAATTGGCTTCGCTTCACCCATTTTGTTTTAAATTTCATAAATTTTAGCCCCAACCACTTTGGATATTATTAAGTTTGTACCTATATTGTTAACTTGATTGAAAATATCATTAATGAAGCGAGATTCAAAGTATCAATGTCACCGACTCATAGTGCCTCATCCATATTTTGGTTTCTTGATAGACATAAATATTTGGACAAAGACATTTCAAACAACCGAAGAGAATACTTTAATAAGGCAAATGCAAATACAAATAGATAAATGTCACACATTTTGCCTGTTCGTCTGTCGGTTACTCTTTTTTATCATCTTCTTCTTAATCCCTTCCCATCTCTCTGTTCTCCCTATCTCTCTCCTCCAATATCTTCATTTTCAATGCTCTCTCCTCTCACTTTTCCAATCTCTCTACTATTGCAACCACCAATGCTCTCTTCTCTCACTTTTCCAATCTCTCTACTACTGCAACAACTAATATCGCACTCTCCTCCTATCGTTTTTGGACCATTCAAGGTACATATATAATATTATAGTGAATATAGACTTTAGACCCCATATAACTGGCCAGCTTAGGGATTTCCCCCCTCATTTTGCACAAGTCTGACTATAATGGATCCAGGAGGATCTGAAGATCGAACCCCCTAAAAAGATGCTATCTCGTTCAAACGAACCTTGGAGTCGTTCGAAAGATATAGGTGAGAAACGACCTGAAGTTCCCAGAAGACACCTTGAGCTGAGTCTATTCGACTTGGGCCAATTCCAGCTAAGTCTATTCGACGTGGAGTTCTCAGAAGACCAAGTTGAATTAATCCTATTCGACCTAGACAATTCGAGCTTAGTTTATGCGAGCTAGAGTTCCCAAAAGGAAAATTTGAGCTGACTCTATTTCAAGCGAAAATAGGGAAGTCGTTCAAATGGCATTTGAGTTCGTTCGAACGAACTTGGGTTCCCGAAAGACTAATTTCAAGTTGAAGCATTTTTCAGGCAAAAATAGGCAAGTCGTTTGAATGACATTTGGAGTCGTTCAAACAAACTGGAGTCCAGAAGACCAATTCACGCTGAGGTTGTTTTTAGGCTTATTTTGGCTAGTCATTCGAACGGCCCATGGGTTCGCTCGAACGACTATCGTTTCATTTGATATTTTTAGGCATTTTAAGAGCATAATGGTCATATCTTGTAACTAGGAACTTGTAATCTTCATAAAGGGGCAAGGCTAATCTTAGATCAATCCAAGTTCAAGAAGAGAGACTAAGGATTTTGAGAGTAATTCGATTGTAATCAAATCAATTGAGCAATTAAAACTCTAAAAGAGAAATTTTCTCACTAATTGTGTTTGATCTTCATTTTATTTCTTCGTTTAGGTTAATCTCAATTTGATTGTGGATTAAGTGGTATCAGATTTCTAGTAATAATTCTCGGGGGAGGGGGAGATTGTGGTTCATGGTCTTTACACGCGACCGACTCAAGCAAACAAAAGAGAACCTAGTAAGTCCGTTGGAGATTCACCGAAAACCATACTCGAAGAAGAAGACAAATTTTGAGATAGGCAATTTTGAAGATGACTCACGAAGTTGGAAATAACAGTTTCTGACATTACTACTACTCTAGGCGAGATGGTAGAACAATTAGATATCGCGAACCTCGTGAATACTTTCGCTTCGGTGAAGCAGGGAGACCGCACGAAGAAGAAAGGGGTGCTGAAGGTGGATAGAGACGGTGGTATCGAGGAGGTAGATAATAATTCTAGTGATGCCAATTCCGTCGAGGAGCGATCGGTTATTGGGAAGTCAATGAATCCTATGCTGAATCTTCAGATCAATTTTAAAATTAAAATTATGATATTCGACGGTTCAATTGATGCCAAGAAGTTGGATAATTGGTTATATAGGTTATATACCCATTTTTTAGTTTACGAATACTTCAATGCTCATAAAATATGTTTCTCGGCATTGAAATTCGCAAGTCATGTACTCACGTGGTAGAAGTCCTATTGGAAACATTATAAAGTAGGAAACTTAGGTTAAAAAGAATTTAAGGTGTTGGTGAGGAAGCAATTTTATCCAATTGGGTATGAGCAAGAGAGATAGCTTAAATGGCATAATTTGTACCAAAAGTATGGGCAATCCGTACAAGAGTTCACTACAGAGTTTTATAACCAAGCTTTGGTTTTGGACATTGATGTGGACGAGTATGAGGTGTTCATAAAGTATACAGGGGGTTTGTCAGAGTCCATTAGAAAAAAGTTGAAGCTCTTTACTGTGGAGAATATCGAAGACGCTACCATAAAAATAATTGCTATTGAAGGCACGTACTTGAAGAGTGACAAGAAAGACGACAAGGGCAAATCGGGGTACAAGTCTAGTTGGAAGACTGAGCACAAAGGGAAGTTTAAAGGAGAGGGGTCTTCATCTAAGGGGAATCACTGTAGTCATTGTAAGGTAAATGAGCACATTTCAGATAAATGTTGGAAAATTTATTAGGAGCTTAGGCTAATGGAGCGGAGCAAGAAAGAGAAACGTGTACTAGCCACAAAGATTATTGATCTTCTGGATTTAGATAAGCCAAATCCTTAACTTACCCTTATGTTTTAGTAACTTACAACTACCGATGAGACAAGTCATGAAGAACTTTTTCATGTTAGCATTCAAGTGAAGCAGAGCTTAGTAGTGGCCATAAATGATCTGGGTAGTCAGAAGAATTTGATCTCTGAGGCAGTGTTAAAGAAAATGGGTTTGGCTACTATGGCTCATCCTATGCCGTATGGTTTGAGTTAGATTAAGAAAGATGCAGAGTTGAAGATCATGAAGCAATGTACGTTCAAGTTTGTGATTACTGAATAGTTTATTGACGAAGTAATGACTGTGGTAGTTCCTTTAGATGTGTGTCAAGTCATCTTGGGTAGCCCTTATCTATGGGACCGAGATACGATTCTTTACCATAGAGCTCACAAGTACCATCTTGTAAAGGAGGGGAAGTAATTTCATATAAATGCTTGTAAGGAACATGTCACCACCAATAATTTAGCAACGATGACTTAGGCGAAGAGGTTAATTAATGCGAGTGGCAAGTTTATTTTGTTGTTGGTACGACCAGTTTAAGAGGGTCCATCAGTTAAGGTATTATCTACTTTGGCAATGTCTCTTACGCAGCAAAGAAAAATGAGAAAGTTGTAAGAGGAATATAAAGACTTATGTCTGGGCATAGAAGGAATATCGTATAAGAGGGGTGTGAAGCATGATATCACATTGGTGAATGGTGAGCCACTACCCAACATTGGGTTGTATCAGACTTCTATAACCGAGTCTGATGAGATCAATAAACATGTACAAGAACTCCTTGAGCAATGAGTTATTAATTTGAGTTGCTCACCTTGTGGTTCACCAGTGTTATTGGTACATAAGAAGGATAGGTCTTGGAGAATGTATGTGGAATATCGAGCACAAAACAAGATTAGTGTAAGGAATCGTTATCTGCTTTCATGGATTGTCGAGCTTTTAGATGAGTTATAGAAAGCTCGGTTTTTCACAAAGCTGGATCTTAAGTCGGGTTACCATCAGGTTAGAATCCGAGAAGAAGATACTTGGAAGACTGCTTTTAAGACCAAACAAGGACTCTTTGAGTGGTTGGTGATGCCTTTTGGGTTATGCAACGCTCCAATAACATTTATGTGGTTGATAAATGAGGTGCTTCGTGCTTTTATTGATGATTTTGTGATTGTATATTTAGATAACATCATAATATATAGTCAAACATGGGAGGAACACCTTATGCATATTCGTAAGGTATTTGAAGCATTGCGATCACAATAACTTTTTCTAAATAGGAAGAAGTGCGAGTTTGGGAAGAAGGAGCTAATATACTTGGGTTTTATTATTGGTGACAGTAAGCTTAAGTAGATCCAGAGAAGGTCTCGACCATTATTGATTGGCTTAAACCCCGTATAGTGACGGAAGTGAGAAGTTTTATGGGTTCTTGTCAGTATTTATGAAAGTTTATTCAGTATTTTTTACAGATAGCTACACCGTTGCATTCCTTGAAAAAGGATGATATAAGGTTTGTGTGAGACGATCACCATGATAAGACTTTTCAGTTGTTGAAGCGCAAGATTACAGATGCGCCAGTATTAGTATTGCCCAATTTGTAGCAGCTCTTTGAGAAGTTAAAACAAATGTGTCTGACTATGCATTAGGGGCAATTCTACTGCAGGATGGGAGGCCGGTCGCTTACAATTTTGATATGCTTATAATAGCAATACGCAACTGTCCTACCTACGGTAAGGAGTTCTATGTATTATATCAATTAATAAAGCATTGGTGGAGATACTTATTGGGGAAGGAGGTTGTTGTACATTCTGATCACAAACCATTACAGTTCTTATCTACGTAGTCTAAGCTACAACAGGCTCACCACATGAAGTGGATGTCATACCTACAACAATTTTTCCTTATGATCAAATATAAGAAAAGGAGTGGACAGCAAAGTGGCTAATATGTTATATCGACCCCCATTACCAACTATTTCCGCTTTGTTGGTAGTTATGCAGATGCAGCCGATTGTTTCTTCTTACTATGTTGTAGGATATGACAATGATAAGGAGCTTAGTGTGATTCACCAAAATTTTCTATAATGTAAGACATGTAACTATGTATTGAAGGATGGTTTGATTTACAGGGGTAGCTTACTATGTATTCTTGAAGGTGAAGACCATTTGTATTGGATTCGAGAGGTACATTATTCCTGGGTAGCTGGTCATATCGGGGTTGAGAAAACTCTTCTGAATTTGCAACATTATGTCCATTGGTCAAATACGCAGGTGGATGTTGCTCGTGTGGCTCGTGGTTATGTGTTATGCAACACATCGAAGCCTTCCAATCGTAAGTTAGGACTGTACTTACCATTACCAGTTCCTAGCCGACCTTGAGAGAGCATTTCGATAAATTTTATGGGTGGTTTGTGCATGACCAAGTGTAAGAATGACTATTTGTTTATGGTGGTAGATTGATTCAGCAAGATGATTGTTTTTATTCCATGCCAGAAGACGGTCACCGGGGAAGGAGCAACGGGAATATTTTTGAGAGATGTCTGATGGTATTTCGAGCTCCCTTCTTCTATTATTTTTAATAGAGATAATTTCTTTTTGGGGAATTTCTGGAGATTGTTATGGGGGATGATGGACACTAAGTTGAAGAGAAGTACTGCCTTTCATCCATAAATTGACGAGCAACCAGAGGTAGTTAATCACACATTGTTTCACTTATTATGGGGATTCCATTCTAAGCATCCTAAGACTTGGGATGAGAATTTACCGTATTTTAAGTTTGCATTTAACAGGGCGATTCATGGTTCTACTATGAAGTCTCCATTTGAAGTTTGTTTGGGTTACTTGCCTCAAAGCCCTTTTGATTTGGCTTTTAGTCTTGGCGACAAGACGATGTCAGGGAATGAGGAAGAGGAATAGGTTAGAGCTTAACATTTCATTGAGTGGATAAGTAAGGTTTATGAGGAGGTTGAGGTACAATTGAAGACGACTCAAGTGAAGTATAAGGCTTGGCACAACAAGCATCATGTTGAGTATACTTTTTAAGAGGGCGACCAAGTTTGGTTGCATTTGGGTAAGGAACGGCTAAAGGGAAAAGGGAGGAAACTCAAGCATATCCACTATGGTCCATTCACTATACTCAAGAAGATTGGTGATAATGCATTCTAATTGGAATTGCCACATTTCATGAAGATGTATTCGGTAATTAACGCCGAGCATTTGAAGCTGTTTGAGTTGTCTTTTTTAGATGAAGACTTTACAGTTGACACTCGCCTACCATCAGTTGATGACTTATGAATAGAAAGAGAAGATCTATTACAAGAAGATAGTGTTCTAGAGAGGAAAGTTCATGTCATAAAATAGGGTAGTATTGAGTCGTTCTGAGTTGGGAAGATAGGTCAACTACCTAGCAATCGAAGTGGTACAACAGGGAAATGGGCAAGGCTGCATTTTCTCATCTCCAATTCTAGCTTGAGCAGGAGCTTAAGGATCCTAAATGAGGGAGCCATGATCCAGGAAGATATGAAGATTGAACCCCTTAAAAAGGCGTCATCTCGTTCGAACGAACCTTGGAGTCGTTCGAACGGGATAGGTGAAAAATGACCTGGAGTTCCCAGAAGACACCATGAGCTGAGTTTATTTGACTTGGGCCAATTCAAGCTGAGTTTATTCAACCTGGAGTTCTCAAAAGATCAAGTTGAACTGATCCTATTCGACCTGGACAATTCGAGCTTAGACTATGCAAGTTGGAGTTCCCAGAATGCCAATTCGAGCTGAGTTTATTTCAAGCATAAATAGACAAGTCGTTCGAACGACATTTGGGTTTGTTCGAACGAACTTGGGTTCCCAGAAGATTAATTTTAAGCTAAATCATTTTTCAGGCAAAAATAGGCAAGTTGTTCAAACGACATTTGGAGTCATTCGAACGAACTGGAGTCCAGAAGACCAATTCATGTTGAGGTCATTCTTAGGCTTATTTTGACCAGTCGTTCGAATTACCCATAGGTTCGTTCAAACGACTATCATTTCCTCTGATATTATTAGGCATTTCAAGGGCATAATGGTCTAATCTTGTAAATAGGAACTTGTAACCCTCATAAAGGGGAAAGGTTAAGCAAGGTAAACTGATCTTAGATCAATCCAAGTTCTTAAAGAGAGACTTAGGGTTTTGAGAGTAATTCGATTGTAATAATATCAATTGAGCAATTGAAGCTCCAAAAGGAAAATTCTCCTACCAATTGTGCTTGTTCTTCATTTCATTTCTTTATTTAGGTTAATCTCAATTCGATTGTGGATTATTGATCCCCAAATCTAAATTTCAGCCCAAATCAGACTAGAGTCAACTCTTTGACCCGGGAAGACCAAGTCAAGATCTGGAAAAAGACTTCAAATACCCTCAGGCATCTAACACTAAAGCAAATCGCACGTAGGTTAATCTGAACAACTAAAATTTGTTTAAAATTTTATCGTTAAATACACCCAACAAAGTTCTTTTCTGTTAATTGGTACTTCAAGAACCCTAATTTGCAGAACTTCTCAAATTTCACAATTAGAAACCCTAAGCATCTCTAAACCTTAATTGAAGTATTTTTGAATCTTTATTGAAGCTCCACTCTTTGAATCTCTAAATCCATTTTTCTTCTCCTCTTCTTTTATCTAAGTTTTCATTTCTTTGATTTCTGACAATGGTTGGAGGTAAGAAAAATGGTGATGAATCCCCTAAGGGTTTAGAGATGCTTAGAGATGCCATTGTCTTTAATTTTGGGTCTTAATTTTGCGAATCCCTAAATTCTTGAAATTGTATTGTAAAGCCCTAAATTCATCTTACAGGTTTTTTGTGAATTGTGTTTTCTTGATGCACACAGTGTAAAAGATTGTCCTTGGGTCTATACAAGTTGCAGAAAGCCTACCTGCAATGGTTTAAGAAAGTTGTTTGCATCTTACACCCCCAAAATTATGGCAGGAAATACCTACAATGCATTCCAGTGGTTGGATCATGCATTGAAAGAAGTTGAAGGTGTTAGTGGATCATCAAAGGATCAGACTCAAACTAGTTGATTTGGATATGGAAAGACTGATTATTGGTAGAGATCATGTCCATGGAGAGAAATACATTGTCACATGAAGGGATGTACATGAATTAGAAAATTGAAGACACATATGCAACCAAGTAATGGGGAGAAGTACTTAGAGTGCCAAAATGATGAATGCAAAAAGTTCATATGGCTTAGAGATGCCATATCACAGTTTGAGTCAAAGGAGGGATTTAGTGAAGCTAAGAAGAAAGCAAGTATGAATATCAAGATGAATATCGCAATAGGTCTAGATAAATTTGTTAGGGACTTCAAAGGTAAAGTTACAGTGTAAGAAATGTACTTCAAGATGTTATTTCATTAATGTAACAACCAGTTTGGATAAATGAAAATGAATGGATGTTTGAAATTATGCAACATTGTGATAAAATGCAGAATTAAGACATAAAATTCCAACACTGCATAACACACACCACAGTGCAGAATATACACAATTGTAAAAAAAATGCATATTTATAACATAAAATACAAAATTGCTAAATTTAGAGTCATATACAATATTGCAAAATTTAAAGTCATATCTCTAAAACCAAAAGTAAAACTGCAACTAGGCAGAATTTAGAGTCATATCTCTAAAACCCCCAAAAAATTACAAAAATGCATAATTTAGATCTTTCAGCTTAGTCTAGGTGGTTTATAAGACTTTTTGTATGGATTTTGTCGGGGTACAACATGTGTCTGACTTGATTATGTGGGAACTGCAGTTTTTGATTTGGTATGACTGGGCTTTGTATCAATTGTACTCCTTGGGCCACTGCCTTGACTACATTCAAACCATTCACCAATAGAAGCATTATATGAACGCCCCTCCCTCTGGAATGACTATTACTTGATCTTCCTCTTGTTTGAGTTGTAGTTGATCTAACACCTACAATTGTAGTTGATCTACCACCTGCACTTGATCTACGACTTCCCCTCCCTCCTGATTTACCTCCTCCCCTTGTAGTTGATTTGTCTCTAGTACTCATTGGTTCATCATTTGCAGTAATAAAGGCAATATTAGCTCTTAGTTCTCTTTGACTCACATGTATATCTTGTCTGGAAAGAGGCCTTCTTATTGGAGGCTGAGGCACTGCAGGTGGACCTTTGCATGCTTTCTTATTGTGGCGAAACATTCCACACTTGCCGCATTTTATTTCCCCTCCATTGCCATTAAGCTCATCCTTATCTTTTCTTCTTTGTTTTCTAGGTCTCCTAGCTGTCCTAATAAGTGGTGGTGGTCTGACCTCTCTTGGGGGCAGAAATAAGAATCAAAATCCAAATAAGAAACTGAAAATCTTTTTATTTGAAACAAATTATAATGGTATTTTCTATTTAGTTCAAGTTACCATCCCTCAACTTGATTAATCTCCTACAACATAAATGGCATTAGTATATGTAATAACATAAGACGACACCCAATGATATTTACTACAATATCTGTATATAGTTATTCAGTAGGGATTACTGAATAAAAAAGTTTGAAAGAAAAAAGAAAATAACTTTAAACAAGTTAGGTAGTTATAGGAATTTACTTTTTCATGGTCTCCTCATAGGAATAAGAACACACACTGCATGAACACATGGTAGTCAAAAAATTTGCCACTATTTACATTCACATGCATTCTTGGTCATCCAAACTCATTGACCATTGTTGCCCATCTTTTGATGTTGTGTGCTTCTTCTTAGATGCACCTACAATATCATATTTACCACAGCTCTTCTTCATCTTCTCATGAGTCACTGCCCTTGGTACCAAACCTTGTTGGTCTTAAGTTTATGCCTTGTTTCTTCATTCATACATGAGAGTTATCATCATCATATTGAGCTTCTGCACTGCCTTGTGAAGTGGCTTATCCCTAATCTTTAAAATCCACTTGTTGAATGACTTACTGAAATTGTTGGTTATGTGCTCACATTTTGCAGTTGTGTCAAAATGGGACTTGCACCAAGTTTTAGGAGCTTCCCTCTCTAACCATCTCTTTACTTCGGGATGGTCTACTTGAAGTTGTGCAAGGAAATTATCTTTGTCAACTACTCTGTAAGCTCTTGCTGTATTCCAAAGATAGTTTCTCCAAATGTATGCCTCTAAAGGTTTTTTTGAAATTCTTGTACATAAATCTAAAGCAAAATCTATGATTATAACGTGGATAGTTATCTATTATGACTTTAATTACTTTTTGCCTATCAGAGATGAATGTCAACTTGGCTTTATGTTGTTCAAGCTATGGTTGTAATATTTTCAAAAATGTGTTCCATGTTTCATAACACTCACTTATGCATAAATATGTTGCAATTGGGAACAATCTATTGTTCCCATCAAGGGCTATAATAGATAGACAAACACCACCAGAAACACCCATCTAGACCAAGAATTGACCTACAACCATTCAACCAACCATCTAATAAAGCCTTGAACATTACACAAGTACTAGTCCACTGTAATGTTGATGGACTTGAGCTACAACCAATAATACTACTAGGGTTTGCTATAAGGATTTTATCAACTAAAGCATGCATCTTAAAGTATTCTTCATCATGTAAACTCACAATTCTTTCCATACATATAGTTCATGCATTCCATGAAGTCCAATAAGAGAGATCAATCCCAAATTTCCTCTTTGTTGTTGTCTCAACATCAAGAGGCCTAGAATTCTTGTTATTCCTCAATCCATCCTCACAGTAGTTGGCAACCAAGAAAACATTTGTTAATTGATTTTTGTCATCACTATTGCCTTTACAGGTATGTTCCAAGAAACTTGAACCCTTAACAGTCATTATATGTTCTTCAGGGGATCTTTTCACATATAATATCCAATTGCAATTCTCATCTATACATTTGAACCTTATCCTATAACTATCATTTTTCTTTTGCATATATATGAACTTATTCATAATAGACCATGTCCTAATGTAGTTTCTTGCCTCATACACAGTTGGCCACTCCATACCAAGAAAAATTAGATCCAAGTTATTGGAGTATTTAGTACTATCTCCAAATTCTATTTCTTCTTCAGCCTCAAATATGTTGCTAGTCTCCATCACAAATTGTTTAAATTCTTCATGCCTTGCTAAATCTGCAATGATGGGTATACCATCTCCATCTTGTGAAGAGTGACTACTGTAGTAACCATCTTCAGTCTCCAAATTATTAATATCATTATTTGAATTTGGATCAACTTCATCCTCCACATGATTTTCTTCAAACTAATTTTCTTCAAAATGTTCTTCTTCAATATGTTGTTCTCCAATAATATCAATTACTTGTATTGTAGTTTCTTCACCTTCACCACCAGATTCAACAACATACTCATCCCCATATTCAGGAAAATCAGGAAGATTCTTATCTGTGTTTCCCTCATCATCACAATCACTATCACTAGAATCTGGGATCACATCCAATTCCTCTTCAGACAGGTAACTTGGTCTCTTCCTTTTAGCACTTGGACATCTTTAGGTTTTATGCATGACAAGTGATGCATAAAAATTAACTTTTCCCTGGGCAACAATGTTACTATTACAACACATATCCTTGAAAACATTGTTTTTATCTACTACAATTCTCTCCAAGAAATATACAACATACTTAGATCATGAAATTAGGAATTGTTCCCATGGTATGCTTTGTGAAATTTAAGAATTTTTGCCAACGTAGGGATCCAATTGAACTTCCAGATATGATGAACACTTTCCCACCAACATATTTATCATGGCTATATCCATAGTTCCCTTATTCTACCCAAGTCCCCCAAACATTAAGGATCATGGCATTATTATAATTTATAAATAAAAAATAACTGTCAGAATCTATACTTATAAAACTATACAACTATAATATCAAATACAGAATTCGTAAGGAACAATTTCAGGAAACAAATGACAATTTCATCATTCTTAATAGAAATATCAATTTACATTCACCATACAATAAAGATTACTAAAAAAGATTCAACATCTAAGCCCTAGAGGAGCAGCAAAACCAACTTCAACAAAATAAAAAAGAGTAAAAACAAACAAAACAAAAAATACAAAAGACCCACAATACCACCATCACCAAGCTACAATCACCGTCACACTACCATCACCACCCTATCTAATTTGATGCACATGATGATCCAGTTAGTCCAGTGCCACTGGCAACAGTAGATCAACTATGATCATCTCAACCATTACCACCACCACCCTTGCCCTTTCGGTTGCAGGCTCATCCTCATCCAGACTCTCTTGGTTGATACTGGGATCATTACCATCTCCCCCATCCCCATCACCCACATCACATAATACTCCACCATCACCCACAACATCCACACCCCTAACCACAACATTCTCTTCCCCAACCTCCTCTATATTATCTTCTTGTTCTTCCTCTTCTTCCTCCTCGAACTGGTTTTCTTCCTCCCCCTCATAGTAGTCATATTGAGCATCCTCCTCTGCAAGCCTTCTTTCTTCTTCCCCTGAAGAGTTCTCAGAATCAGAGTTGTGTTGAGAATCTGAGTTAGCTACTCTCTTCCTCTCGTCAAGAACGATTAGGTGGAAACACCAATATAAGAGAATAAACAAGAATCAAGGTAGAACAATAAGACACACAAAAGTTCCAGAGGATGAAAGTGGAAAATCCTTTCGAATAAAAAACCACTCCCGAGAAATTAACTATGTAAATCAAACAGGTTACAATGATCTCTCAAAGCTTTCTCAAAGCTTAATGATGGAGTCTCTTATACCTTAAAGCTTCTCTAAGATTAAACTCTCACAAGATGATTAATACAATAACCTAACACCCATTTATATAATAGAGGGCACACACCAAGATTAGAAACTTCTAATTTATGTGGGTACAGATCTCAAGGCAAACTTCTACGTCTCACAATCAAACTTTTAAACCGGAGGGAACTTCTAAAAATGTTAAACGCTAATCTCGTTCGAACGAGTCACAAAGTCGTTCGAACAATTTTGTCCTTCTGGGACAAATTCCAGCAAGCTTGACTCTTCGTTTGAACGGACAACAATATCGTTCGAACGAATCTAACCAGTTTCTAGTCTTGACAAAACATATCGCCCACTTAGCTTCATCGAAATCTGCTGGCTTCATCTCAGCTCCACCCAACAGTAAATCAAGATCCTTCTGATAAAAGTAATCTTCTATTTGCATCTTCCACACTCCAAAATTAGAACCATTAAACTTTGTGATCTTCAACTTCTCCTGATCGACCATCGTTCTTCACCACAACAAGCCCTAAGCACTCGCTCTGATACCAATTGTTAAGAATCTGAGTTAGCTACTCTCTTCCTCTCGTCAAGAACGATTATGCGAAAATACCAATATAAGAGAATAAACAAGAATCAACCAAGAACAATAAGACACACAAAAGTTCCAGAGGATGGAAGTGGAAAATCCCTTCGAATAAAAAACTACTCCCGGGCAATTCACTATGTAAATCAAACAGGTTACAATGATCCCTCAAGGCTTTCTCAAAGCTCAATGATGAAGTCTCTCAAACCTTAAAGCTTATCTAAGATTAAACTCTCACAAGATGATTAATACAATAACCTAGCACCCCTTTATATAATAGATGGCACACACCAAGATTAGAAACTTTTAATTTACGTGGGTACAGATCTCGAGGCAAACTCCTACGTCTCACAATCAAACTTCTAAACGAAGGGAACTTCTAAAAATGTTAAACGCCAATCTCGTTCGAACGAGTCACAAAGTCGTTTGAACGACTTTGTCCTTCTGGGCTAAATTCCAACAAGCTTGACTCTTTGTTCGAACAGACAATAATATCGTTCGAACGAATCTAACCAGTTTCCAGTCTTGACAAAACATAGCTTCGAGTTCATACCTTAGCAAGTTGTTTGATGGATGGGGTTGGTATCCTGGGCAATGAGGACCACATATTGCCTCGGGATCATCATAATTGTGCTCTTTATCAGAGAAGTACATAGATTGATAAGGTTTAGGAAACACCATGGTTGGAAAAACAAAGAATTGTAGAGAGACGAAGAGAAAAAAAAAGATGGGTTGATGAGAAAAAGGCTTAAATAGTAGGCAAAGTCGTGTTTTATAACTCCTCACACTAATTTGAAACGCAAACCAAGGTTCTATAACTATCCCCAATATCCTCAACACTGATTCTCCAACACCCAACACCCAACCACCTAAAACCCTAAATTTTGAAATCTGAAACACTAATTTTCAAAACTGAAACCCTAAATTGCAAACTATAGAAACCTAAATTAGATTAAGAAAACAAACAAAGTTATTAATCAAAAAAGGATTATCTTGGTTCTATAAGTTGTAGCAATTTCCAGAAAACACTTCCTTCAATTTTTTAAGAACATGAGTCGATTATAAGTCTCTCGAGAGTCTGTCTAGAGTCTCACCTATTTTCCTTCCCCAAATAGGTGAGGCGGGAAAAAAAATCTAATGTACATCTATGTGGTACATTCACAGCCAACCACGTGGAAAATAGAATATAATAAAATTATTAGAATGAAATTAAATGGGGACCGCTAGATTATTCCCCGAGATGTAAATTTTTGTCAAGATTAGATTCACTCAAAGAGGAGTGTACAATGTACGTGAGAGGCATTTTTGACATTTAAAAAATATGGCTTGGTCTTCCCGGGTCAAAGAGTTGACTTTGGTCTGATCTGGGCCAGAGTTTGGATTTGGGGATCAAAATCAGACTTGTGCCAAATGTGGTGGGCAAGCCCTAAGTTAATCAGTTATATGGGGTCTAAAGTCTAATTCAAAGCATCTCCTAAAGTTCCTCACTGACTTGGTTGAAAAAAAAGGCAAATCCAAGTCAGTGAGACTCTATTTCCTCTAATAGTACATGACTTGTTTTTTTAACAGGCGCCCAATTGATCTGTTTCATTTTTTTTCATCAAGTGCCTAAGACTTGGGCTTCCTATTTTTTTTATTTTTTTTAAAAATAAAAAATTGGGAGCCCAAGTCTTAGGCGCCCGATTTGAATATTTTGTGAAAAAAATAAAATAATTGGGCGCCCAATCGCAAAGTAAGAGCATCTCCTAAAGTGCCTCGCTACCTTGGAAGGATTTTCGACCTCCAATAGTGCCTTACTGACTTGGATTTGAGTCTCAAAAGGAAAGGTTGAGTCAAGAAATCCAAGACTCAACCTTACATTTTTACATCGCAATTGGGAGCCCAAGTGTTGGGCGCCTGTTTGTTTTCTAATCGGGCGTCTAAAGTTTGGGTGCCCAATTATTTTTTTTCACAAAAATTCAAATCGGGCGCCCAAGTCTTAGGCAACTGATGAAAAAAAGAAAAAGAAAAAAAAACACGCCTATTAAAAAAATCCAAGACTCAACCTTGCTTTTTGAGTTAGAAATCCAAGTCACTGAGGCACTACTGAAAGTTGAAAATCCTATCTGGCACCTTGGATTCTAAGGTACTTAGGCACTTGAGGAGAGATGTCTCACTCATATCATAACATACTAGTACATATTCCTTGAGTATACTACCCCCAAGTGGCTGAGCCAAGCCATCTGCTCGCCCCGCCCCAGTTTAAAAATTTGAACTACTTCCTCAGAATCATGCTTATTTACCCAACATCCGTAACCAGATCGCCAAAATCCAGAAAGAGCAACCTAATGAAGCCAACACCACTATTGAACAAAATCTCCAACGCCGTCTTCATAACCTTCTAGACATAGAAGAATCCATATGGTGTGAGAAATCGCGCGAAACGTGGCTCCGGGACGGCGACCGGAATACAAATTTTTTCCACCTGTCTACCCTTGGGCGCAGACGTGTTAACACCATCAAAAAGATCAGACGCTCCGACGGCCCTTGGGGGCAGGGGAGAAAAGACATCGGTGATACCTTCA
Organism: Kingdonia uniflora; assembly: GCA_014058105.1. Lineage (NCBI taxonomy): Eukaryota > Viridiplantae > Streptophyta > Magnoliopsida > Ranunculales > Circaeasteraceae > Kingdonia > Kingdonia uniflora. The sequence continues at coordinate 751,002 of JACGCM010000338.1, read as the reverse complement.
TCCAGCACTTCAGAGACCTTTTCACACCGTCACACCCCCCCTATCAAAGTAGGAGACCTTAACATCCTCAATGCCTCCATTACCGAAGAGGACAACGCATTGCTCACGAGAGACCCTAGTATGGAAGAGGTCAAAGAAGCCATTTTCTCCATGAACCCGCATAAATCACCCAGTCTGGACGGTTTCACCCCTCCTTTCTACCAGAAATCTTGGGATACGGTTAAACATGACCTCCACCTTGCCACGATCGCTTTCTTTCAAAGCAGTTACCTACTGGGTGAATTCAACCATACCAATGTCACCCTCATCCCCAAGCACAAACAACCGGAGAAGCCAAAGCACTTCAGACCCATCAACCTCTGTAACGTCAAGCTTAAGATCATCACCAAGATTTTGGCCACGCGGCTCTGGCCCTTCCTCAACAAGATTATTTCCCCATCCCAGAATGCCTTCATTTCTGGCTGGCAAATTTTCGACAATATCATTATGGCCCAAGAGATTCTCAAGACCTTGAAGAAGAAAAATGGAAAGCGTAACTGCATGGCCATTAAGCTCGACCTCAGTAAAGTTTTCGACCGCGTGAAGTGGGATTTCCTAGAGGACACGATGCGTGCCATGGGTTTCTGTGATAAATGGTACAACTGGGTCCACCAATGCATATCTACCACCGCGCTCTCTTTTAACTTGGATGGTTCTCCTTATGGTTTCCTGAAACCTGGACGGGGCATTCGCCAAGGCGACCCCCTCTCCCCTTCCCTATTCCTTATTTGCTCAGAAGTCTTATCCAGAATTCTGCTCCAAAAAGAAAAAGAAGGTACTTTACATGGTATTAAGACTGCTAAAGGCAGTACCCCAGTCTCTCACCTCCTTTTTATGGATGACAGCTTTATCTTATGCAATGCTACCCTTAGCGAAGCTGATACCCTCAAACAAGCCTTGGACACCTTCACCAAGGTGTCAGGCCAGGAGATTAATTTTGATAAATCCTGCATCCTCTTCAGCAAGAACGGGCATCACCGTCATCATAAGATCATCCAGAGGATCCTGCACATCAAGAGAGATTCATCTGGGGACAAATACCTCGGGGCTCCTCTTACTTTCGACCATGCCAAGAGCCTTAACTTCCAGGATATTATCACCAGGGTTTCTAGGCAGATTGAAGACTGGAAAGCAAAATTTCTTTCCCAAGCCGGCCACCTCACCCTTATTAAAGCTGTTAACTCAGCAATTCCAACCTTCCTCATGTCCTTTTTCCCCCTCCCCCACAAAACTTGCAAACAACTTGATTCTATGAACGCGCATTTCCTTTGGGGGTCAAATCACGAGGGCAGACCCAAGGCCCACCTTATCAAATGGAAAAATATTTGCAAACCCACTCAGTTTGGGGGTCTTGGCATTCACACCGCTTTTAACCATAATCAAGCCCTGATGGCCAAACTCTTCTGGCGGCATCAAAGAGCCAGATAAGGTATGGGCTAAAAACCTGAAAGCAAATTATACCCCCAAAGACTCCGTTATGTTGGCCCTCCCCAAGACTGCCGACTCCTGGATCTGGAAAGGTATCCTTAAAGCCCGTAACAACATATGGTCTGAGCTCCGCTAGCATATAGGAGATGGAGAAAGCGTCGACCTCTGGTTGGAACCATGGATCCCGGGTATTAGATTCCGGAGAACAGCTGGCCCCGTCCCCGCTGTCAGAGAAGTCACCAAAGTTGCAGACCTCATTTGGGGCAATAGCCAAACCTGGAAAACGTACCTCATCCAATCCACCTTTCACTCTGACCTTGCCGGCATTATCATCCGTATCCCTCTCAGCAAATATCCTGCGAAAGACGTCCTAAGATGGACCAAGGAAAATAACGGCATCCTTACGGTCCGGTCTGTTCATAATTTTTCGACCGATACTTTCACCTGGAGATTTCTTCACCCTCCCTCAAACAACCCCACCCTCTATACCCTAGGAAATTTTTTGGAAACTCCAAGTCCCCTTCCGCATCCAACTCTTTCTTTGGAAAATCCTTCAGAATGGTATCCCTACCAATTTCAACCTTTGGAATGGTCACGTTGATTGGGATACTAACTGCCCCCGATGCGGACTGGAAGAGGAAACTACTACCTATGCTTTATTCTTCTGCCCCAAGATCCGCGACATCTGATTCGAGTCAGACCTCTTGATCGATTTCAGAAACTGGAGCTACACAAAATCGGTTCCTATCACTCTCCTAAGAGGCTTTCAAAATCATGGGCATGTTTCTAATTTTTCATCTTATTGCAGCTCTTTTAACACAACTTATTTTGCTATCTGGACCAGCAGGAACTCTCTCGTATTCGAGCAACAAGCTAAAACAACGAGGGATATTCTGCATCATGCAAAAAGCTCTGCACCATTCCCCAAACTCCCTCGAACCCAAACCTCTCCATTAGGCAGACTCAGACCCAATACCAACTCCAGGAGGGATGGCATATTGTCAATGTGGATGCCTCCTGGAACGCCCAAGATAAGCCTGGGGGGTCGGGTTTCACTATTAAAAATCACTCAAATTTTTTTATCTGTGCAGGTTATGAACGTGCCAGAGCAGCTGGCGCTGAAGAGGCTGAGGCGCTCGCAACGCTTAGAGGACTGGAGGCGGCTCGACATTTAGGTTTGCAGGGAATTTTTCTTTTGTCTGATTGCCAGAGGATCGTTCGAGCCTTCAGAGAGAGGTCAGAGGATCTTAGTTGGGGAGCCTTACCCTTGCTCCGGATACGAGAGCTGCGGCAGATTTTTTTTTAGATTTTAGATTCGAGTATGTTAACCGTAGTTGGAACACTGCAGCTCACTCTTTAGCAGCTAGGGGAGTTGGTTCCCCTATTTATGGTTATTTTGTAGGCCAAGAGGCCAGGAGCTTATGTAAATTCTCTCTCCCCCTTGCTCTCATGCGAGTATTTTCATCCTTCTCTTGTGCGTAGAAAACAAAAAAAGGCTTATTTACCCAACAACTCAAACTGCATGTTGGCACATAAACCAATTCCCAAACTCAAATCAACTTGAAAAAAAAAAAACTCCCAAATTTTGCTTCCACCACTGTTGTTGAACCCTTAAACCCTCTCAGAAACAATGGAACATTATGACATAGTGATCCTAGGTGCCTCTGGTTTCACAGGCAAATACGTAGTAAGGGAAGCCCTTAGATTCCTCAACACCCCATCTTCACAATCTCCACTCAAAACCCTTGCAATTGCAGGAAGAAACTCTTCCAAATTAGCTGAAACTCTCAAATGGGCATCTCAATCTCAAACTCCACCTCCCATTTCCATCATAACAGCAGATGTTTCTGACCCATCTTCATTAAAAGAGCTTTGCAGCAAAACTAAGCTTGTTTTGAACTGCGTTGGACCCTTTCGGCTTTACGGAGAGCCGGTTGTGAGGGCTTGTGTCGAGGCAGGGTGTGATTATTTGGATATATGTGGGGAGCCTGAGTTTATGGAGAGAATGGAGGCGGAGTATCACGAGAAGGCGGTGGAGAGTGGGGCATTGGTGATTTCGGCGTGTGGGTATGATTCGATTCCTGCGGAGATTGGGTTGATATTTAATTCTAGGCAGTGGGTTGAGCCTGCGGTACCGAATCGGGTTGAGGCGTATTTGAGTATGGAGTCGGAGAAGAAGATTGTGGGGAATTTCGGGACGTTTGAGTCTGCTGTATTGGGTGTGGGGAATGTGGATAAGTTGCAGAAGTTGAGGAAGTCTAGACCGAGAAGAGCGAGGCCAGTGGTAAGTTTTCTCTTATTGTTTTATGTTTCCTTAGCAGTTTTGGGTTTTGAATGTTACAACCAATGATGGGGTAGACTGTAGAGGAATAAGTTATCTGCAACATGATAAAATTGAATCCCAGTCGGTGAAAGCAAGTTTGGTTGCAAGTTTTTGAATGAGTTATGCTAGTTCTAGTTCAACACATTGATGCATCTTAGGTTACATAGATACGTATGACCATTACTTCCACCATTAGAATTTCACAGTTCTGTTTATTCTAACATTTAGTTTATCTAAGTTGTACCCGTGGGGAGTTTTGTAGAAGTTAGTATTGGCCTACTTGGATGGAAATACATAACATGATATCTTGCATGTATTTCATCATATTGCAATAGGAAAATTTAATCGTTAATGAACCTTTTGGGGGTTATGGTGTAGAATAATAGGTGTTTCGTTAAATTTACATAGTTTTGATTATCATCAAAATGTTGCATTGTCTTACACGGTTTGAGCTTTTGCTCCGTATTCGTGTGAGTTACTTACGCTTCCATAGTTAGAGTTGAGGTTCTCTTTTGGTTGTGTACTCTTTTTGTTTTGATCTTATTGGTTGCATTTTGTAGAATAATTTGAGATATCCTCAATCTAACGAAGATTTACTTATCCTGTCGGCATTTTGGGATTGAGTTGGTTATTTGGGGAAAATGTCTATATTCAGTTTATTCATTCTAACTTCATTTATCATACTCCTATTATACTTTTGTCGTCTCACGTTGAGGAACATATTTATTGGTGATTATGTGAGACAAATCTCTTAGAAATAATATTTGTTCTTCTCCAATTAATTTTAATTGTTTGAATCTATATGCTGCTTCCCTAATGGAAAATTCACTTCCTCTAAAAACATTTTTCTTAATACCGTTTCTCTTAACACTGACTCGAATTACAATAAGTTGATAACCATATATGAGTATGTTCTAGTTGACTGGGTTTTGCGAAGATGTATCTTATTATCTCATATCTTATTATCTCATACGAAATATATATATTTCGTGGGAAAAGAAAACAATTTTATATCATATCTCAAAATTTATAAATTACAAGATAAACAATATTGAGAATGTTCACATAAAGCTAATTCCTGCCTTGCTGCACAATGCATGTACAAACATGAATTATCATATGCCTCCTATCCCATACTTGATTAAATTGCCTCAAATCAGTTAAAAAAGAGAGGCAGAGTGTAATAGTTCTATATCACAAGGCCATCCGTGATTGTAGAGTTCTTCAATATGACGGTAATGCCAGATTTAATGTAGAACCCCTCTGTAGGTCTTTGTGCCTCTTGTATCCCCTCTGAGTTAGCAATAACGACATTCTTTCCGATTCTCGCGTTTTTGTCGATAATGCAGTTACTAATTTTCGTATTCTCCCCAATTCCAATTGGAACCCTTCCCTCAGCCAACAACGATGCCACTTCAGCATCCATTTCATAATAATCAGCTCCGAGCATCACTGTATCCTTTAGATGTGTGTTGCTGTTTATTCGAGATCGGATACCAACAACACTATGCTCTATCAATGCATTATTTAGGAAACTTCCATGTGATACAATCGAATCAATAATCCTGCTGTTGTCAATCTTTGTTGGCGGTAGGTTGCGTCTTGATGTATACATTGGCTTGGCTGCATCATAGAAACTGAAGCTTGGTGGATGTGCTGTTAGAGCAAGGTTTGCCTCGAAAAAGGATTTAATTGTTCCGATATCCTCCCAATAATCATTAAATAGATACGCCTTGACGAAGTACTCCTTTGCTGATGCAGGGATTATTTCCGATCCAAAATCATTCGCCGTAGGATACCTCCATCTCAAAAGATTCAAAAGTATCTCTTTCTTGAAAACATATACTCCCATGGAAGCAATGTATGGTTTCTTTTCTGCCTCTTCTTTCGAAAGCCCCAAGACTGTTGTATCTACTACCATTGCTTTTAGTTCTTCTCCTTTGGGTTTTTCAGTAAATGAAAGGACCCTTCCTGTACTGTCAATCTTCATTAAACCAAAATCTGATGCTCGGCTGTCATCCATAGGTAGACATGAAATTGAAATATCAGCTCCACTTTCTCGATGATTTTGAATGAAGTCCATATAATCCATTCGATAAAGATGATCTCCGGAGAGAATAATCACATCTTCTATCTCCCTGCTTCTCGCATCCTCAAAGAGCCAATGAAACTGTCTAACTGCATCTGCAGTCCCCTGAAACCAACTTTTACCTGCTTCTCCTGGGGTTTGAGTGGCTGCCAACACCTCAACATAGCCATCTCCAAAGTTTCCATTGCCAAAATTGTAAGCACGAGCAAGATGCCTATTAAGCGAAGCAGAGTTGAACTGAGTGAGAATGTAAACCTTGTTGATTCCACTGTTTATGCAGTTGCTCATTGGCACATCAATTAATCTATATGCACCAGCTATTGGTACTGCAGGTTTAGCTCTTCGTTTGGTGAGCGGAAAGAGACGCGTACCAGCTCCTCCTCCAAGTATAACAGCCACAACCGTCCGTGGGTCCCGCCTCTCAAGCTCCAAGTTCCTCAGTTTGGTCTCACCAGCAAAATTGGTGGGAACATTCGTAGCAATAGACATACACACATTGCGACTCTGGCTCAACCTAGTTTTAAGCCCACCGTGTGTTTTAGTCATCAACTTCTTCCCCATAAACTCACCATCACAGAACCTCATAAGCTTTACATTTTTCTTCTGCGGTGTGAAACCACCACATGCATTCCCAGTGGCTAAGAAAGAACTGATAGTACTATCTGCTACTGACAATGCTGCCATTGACGGTTGCTATTCTTCAAGAGCAGTTAATATTATTCAAAGAAAGGAGGGAGGGATATCAAGAGAGCAGAGTTTAAAAGAGGTCTATGCTGTATGTATGATCATTATTGTCCAAGTTATCTAAACCCAATACCCTCCACCAGTTTCTTCTGGGTCCCACACCATCAGCCATTGAGAAAACTTTGGAAATCTGCTGGAAAATTACTCCATTTTAGGTACCAGTTGTTCCTCCAAGACCAAGAGGACCACAACCGAATTAAAATAAACTCCTGACAGATTTTATTCGTATCTCGAGAAAAACAAAGAATTTGAAAACCCCCATCTCTCTCTGCCCCATCAAAGCTCTGCTACATCTTCACCACTCCATTCCAGCTCACACAAAGACTTATGATCAATTTGAAAACCCCCATCTCTCTTGGTGCATTTTGCATTCATTTGCAATGCATTGCTCTTAGAGTGATTGGTTCGCATTTCGCACCACGACAAATATGACTTTTGAATTTCCAAAAAACGATAGAAGTTCCTTAATTTGTTTCACTGTTGCAGCAGAAAACTAAATCAAATATCAGCTTAACTTCAAGTCCCAACATCAAGCGGGTGCAGCAACTCTTAGCAAAAGCAATTTCCCTACAACACCTTACATTGCACCATGGTACTCTTAATGGGGAAGACTGAAAGACGAGAGAGAGGCGGGGAAGTTAATCGAGTTTATAAAGGTTTCCGACTGTTCTTCTATATCTTTATGTGAATTGTGACTGATTTCATTTGTTTTTTTCTTAGTTTCTCCTGCTTCTTGTTCCGTCCAGTTACATGTTGTCTTGTTTTTGCCTCATCTACTCGGTCTTTAAGAACTCTAATTACATAAAAAAAAAAATCTGCATATTGTATGCAGGATTCTCTAGCGGTGTATGGTATATTATTAGATACGGGGAGTTATTTTTAGTATAGATTATGTAGAAATGATCGTAATATGAGTATCGTTTTACTCTCAAATAATCAAAGAATAGGATTAATGATTCACAAAAGGACCAATGACTCTTTTCCTTTCGGTACCATTAAAGTAACACCGGCAATTGATGAAAACTAGCAACTAACAAGTAAATAAAGCCTTCAGATGACTATAAATTCACAAAGCACATGATGAGGAAATGAGTCATCAAGAAAGTTGGGCTTTATTTTATTAAAGATATGGAGAAATCTGTAATCCCTGAAAACACACTAAAGCACTACAAACTCTTTTGGTTCGAAACTTTATATTCAAGGCTTCTTAAACATTTAGATGTCACGTACATCACAATATATTCAAGTGTATTGTAGGGTTTGGTTTAAAAGAGATATTCAAGGTACATATGGTTCATCTTTAGTGAGGTACATATGCATCATATGATACTAACAAGGTGCATTGATATCCAAGTAATAGTATTTGCATCTTAGAGGCTAATTAAAATAAAAGAAAGATACAGTACATTTCATGGCTACGTATCCTTTACACCCAAATTCTTGTCCTACCATCCTGTAATTTATATTACCATTATGAAACTGCTCATTAATGTTAATTCATTCAACTTTCTGGACCCCCAAAACCAAAGTTTCCACATTCCGTTCAATTGCATCATGACTTCTCCCGCCTTACATATTTAACTTTGGTAGCACACATTCTCATATTAGAACTACGTGTTTGCAGATTGCAGGCCCACCTCCCAAAGGACCACTAGTTGAGCATCAGAAGGAAATTGATCTTTGGGCAGTAAAGCTACCTTCAGCAGATGCTGTAGTCGTCCGTAGGACACTAGCAACTCTGACCGAGAACCCACACGGACTTCCTGGGATTAATGAAAGCGAGGAACATATTGCTAAGAGAAAAAGTTTCTGGTCAACTGTGAAGCCTGCCCATTTTGGAGTGAAGATTGGGTACAAGTCTCTGTTGGGTATCGTTCGGGTTATGGTAGTTGGGGTGTTTATGGGGCTCCTAGGACAATTTCCATTTGGCAGGTCGCTTCTCTTAAAATTTCCGTCCGTCTTCACCCTTGGTTGGTTCAGAAAGAAGGGTCCTACTGAGGAAGAAGTAAGCAGCGCTTCCTTCAAGATGTGGTTTGTTGGACATGGTTTCAGCGATGGTAGCCTTGCAACGCAAGGAAACAGAAAGCCAGATACAGAAATAATCACAAGGGTGATGGGACCTGAGATTGGGTACTTGGCGACTCCAATTATTCTACTCCAGTGCGCTCTTATTCTCTTGAGCGAGCGCGACAACCTGCCTAAAGGAGGTGTTTTTCCTCCTGGGATTGTTTTTGGTCCAACAGATCTCCAGGATCGTCTTCAGCATAACGGAATATCTTTTGACGTTATTTCAAAGAAGGCATATTCTGCTTGATCCAGTGATCTTCAGCAGATGGTACAAGGTATTTTCACAGTAAAAGTAGAACTAGAATAATAAACGAGGACACCATAAGTAATAGCTTTATGTATAATATTTCTTTCTGCAGTTAGTGTACTTATGCCATATTGAGGTGGTTAAATTACTCAAATCGTGTTATAGTTTGTTAGGAAAAGTGCTCCTTTTGCTCTTTTTTGCTCCTTTTGCTCTTTTAGAAGAGGTGTGTTGGAGCAAGAAGGAAGTGGGACTCAATAGCATAGTTAGAAGAAGGCCCCTTTTCCTTTTGCTCCTTTTGCTCTTTTAGAAGAGGTGGTAGCTCTCTAAACCACTTAGAATAGGTTGTGTGTAAAGGTGAAACCAAGGATCCTGTGTTTTAGGCTAGATCCTGTGTTTTAGGCTAGGATCCTGTGTTTTAGAAGAGGTGTGTTGGAGCAAGAAGGAAGTGGGACTCAATAGCATAGTTAGAAGAAGGCCCCTTTTCCTTTTGCTCCTTTTGCTCTTTTAGAAGAGGTGGTAGCTCTCTAAACCACTTAGAATAGGTTGTGTGTAAAGGTGAAACCAAGGATCCTGTGTTTTAGGCTAGAGCCTAAAGAAGCGAAGGAGGTGATGCTGTTTTTAAACAGAGTTTAAAAGGGCGTGTTTGTGTTTTAGAGGTGATGCTGTTATATCTTAGTTATAAATAAGTGGGCAAAAACACACTCATTGGCGGTGCTAGAGTCAACAATATATGTAGAAGGAGGCTTAAGTTAAAGAAAAAGAAGCGTAGTGTAGTTTAGAAGGATCCTAATCATTGGTAGGATCCTTGAGTGTATTTTATTTTTAACAATGTATATAGAAGGGGTTAAATAAGGGCCAGGAGTGGTAATGGGTAATGTCTATAGTGCTTTAAAAGAGCGAGCAGCGTCAGTTGGTTGGGCCTTAACCATGTAGTAGTACTAAGGCTTTATCCATAGAATCAGAAAATAGCGCATCACCCTTTTAAAAAAGGAAAAGACCTTCGATTTCTTGCTGGTCCATTACCTATAGACCTGTTATCCCCACTACGAAAGAATTCACGGTATGAAGACTGAGCCCCAAAAAAGACTGACCACAGATCAGCGGTTTAGGCATGCCTTACGAGTTGAAAAAAAGTCGAAATCGCTGCGTAGCTACGCGGCCAACACCGTGAGCTCCAAAACACACTAACCCTCTCTCTTAACGGAGCCTTTTGACGCCCTTTGTCATTATCATCTACTGCCCTTTCTTTCCTATTGGGAAAAAGACGTATGCCTTAGCGATCGGCCCATTTACACGACCATAAGAGCAAATTGGGCTTCAAAGGGAGCTAGCGTTAGGCGCAATCGAAAAAGCTAGGTGGTGTAAGGCTGACTATTCCATTTCTATGGACAAACCAGGGAAGCCTTAGTTAGTAGCCTAAAGAAAGCCGCGCTATTCCACCCTAAGAAAAGGGGGAAGCGTTAGTAAGCCTAAAGAAAGACGCGCTATGAGAACAGTGAACAAAAACGGGGTAGTTCTTTTGGTTAAAAATAATGTCATTTCTATTAGTCCAAACAACATGCATAATAACAGTGATCTTCCCCCATATGGAGATCGTGTTATTCCCAGAGCAACTATTATTAGCAATGAGAAAAAGAACTTTTTGAAGAGAATCCGAATAGGGCAAAACTGTTAGGAATCAGGGTAGCTAATCCCAATCTCTCGCCCCAAGAATAATAAACGGTAACGCCAATTGAAAAATTAAACGTAAACAAGAACACAATGATTTACCAGGAGGAGGGAAGTGGAAAAACCTTGCAGATAGAAAACTACTCCCCGAACAATCCACTATGATAATCAAACAGGTTACAATGATCTCTTTAAGCTTTTCAAGCTTTAATGGAATCTCTCAAATTCTAGGTCTCTAGAATTAAATTCACAAAAGAAAAAGATAGGTTAACAAAATAACCTAAGTCTTCTTTATATAATAGAGGACTAAATACAAGTGGAACGGATCTCGAGGCAAAACTTGATGTCTCAGAAGAACTCACAAAAGGCAACCTAACAAAACTCGTTCGAACGAAACAATAAGTAATTTGAACGACTTTGACGATTAGAGGTTCCAGCCCTAGAAACATTCATGTCGTTTGAACGAAATCCAATCTCGTTCGATTGACTTCTTCGGTCTTTAAATCTTAAAACCTAAAATCATACAACTTGTTCGAACAAGCTCCATTCTCATTCGAACGACTCCGACCTACTTTGAGTTCATATTCAGCAACTCGAACAAAAGCAGTTCGAGTCTTCAGGTAACATAACCAGTTCAAACTTACGGTAACTTAACCAACTCAAATCTTCAGGTAACTTAACCAGCTTGAACTTCTGTTGATCTTAACCAGTTCGAATATGAACATTGAAAATCTCATTTTCAATCCGTTTCAATCCTTGAACTAAAATAACTCGAACTAAAACGATCTTGAACATAATTCGAGTTCATACCTTAAAAATCTCCCACTTGAAATCAAATCTATCATAACTCATCTCCAGATCTCCAAATGAATTGCTCGCACTACCCGGACCTTCAATCATGTAGACAGCTTACAAAAATTTCATAATCTTTAACAAATCTCCCACTTGAAATTTGAAATGTGAGGTTCTTATAACTCCACCTATCTTCAAAGTAACCACATTTGTAATTGTGTCAGACCGAACTCTTCAGGACAAAAACTACTGTACCACACAAACTTTTATAGCCGTACTGTACTTATGCCTTTGCAATAAATTATGCAATTAACCATTCTCATCTCGATACCCAAGAGGCTTCAGTATAACACCACGAAACTGTAGTCCTTTCCATGTCACTAACGTACTTCGCCATCACAAGTAAACACAACCCTTGCAAGCTGAACAAGAAACACTCCATAGCTATGAGCTATAACCGAGTCTCCTTCGAATATATAATATTCATTATCAACGACTCACAACACCTACTTCATGAGAAAACTCTAGTTTCATGTAAACAATGACATACATTAGCAAACAAATCATCAATGAGTTTAGACATACCTTAATCTATACTCATATCGCATTCTATAGCCAAACAAACACGTGTCTCAAGCCCAAAGTAACGACAAATGGTGCACTACCAAATAATACTCCAACTAGTCTAAATGTACTATGTCAATAACAACTTCTGCTTTATATTCATCCTGTTGTACTATACCATATGTCAAGGATTAGCCAATCCATCGGTCCAACCCTTTATTGAGATAATCCTTCCCACGACTCTTTAATCTCACCCATGCTTGAACTTGTATACGCAACTAGAATATCATCCATACTCTAAGAACGGACGATCCATAAGTTCTCAAAACTTATAACATCAACAATGGTCTCTGTGGTATTTCAAAAAATCCACCAATGATAAAAACATATCCAAAATTGAGCCCCATCATTTCGGTGTATATCTCGAATACGCATATGAAACTCTCATGCATGAGCCTTCATAATGCAACTTCACCCAGTAACTATGTATCCATGTATCCGACTTACATACCAATCTTCAATAAGATTAATCATGAAGAATTTTTATTCCGTATCAAGAATTACTCAATCCAGAAAAACAAAGTCACCACAAAACAACTAGCTTCCCAACCGGTAAACAAAAATAATATCTTGACATAAACACCAGTTTCTTCTTGAAAGCACTTTACCACAAGTTTTACCTTGAACTGCTTGAACAAACTTGTTCTCGTTTAACCTGTAAGCCAACTTGTGAAGTAAAGAGCTTTACCATTAGGAATAGGATTACATTCTATACCCGATATGACGATTGAGATCCCATCTCATCATCATCCATGACACTTTTCATGACCTCACCTTGTAAAGCCACCTTGTAGTCATCACCAATATCGGCTAGCCACAAACAATGTAGGAAGTATTAATAATGGGTCGTAGGTCTCGAAACCTTGGTTCTTCTTTTCATTACAATCGGAGGAGTATACGGTTCTCGTTGGACCTTTTCAACCAATGGTTCCAACACTATCTTTACAGAGATTTTTACATACTCACATGACCCCGATAAATCTACTTTTCCGGTCCACTTATCCATGTCTTCGCAAAATCCATCATCATTGGATATCACAAAATTATCACAAACATATCCAATGAACATGCACAAACTAGACATATAATCTAGTAATGATCTACTACTAGAATAGACAAAAGAAGTATAAATTATTATCTCCTTTCCGTTCAAGTAATCTCTTATAATAGTCCAAGATCCAATGTATACCAAGACTCTATATCAACCACCGAAACTACCGAATTCGCCCAAAATTGCTTTGATAACTTGATGAAACATTTCATACTTCGCGCCCTTTCAGTAATCTCACAGACCACACTATTAACCATACCAAACTCCTATAGTATTATTGGGATCTTCTCAAGCCTTTCAATCCCAATAAATGCTTTATCTATAACAAACTTGTCGCTGTAAAATTGATCACCATCACCGTTAAACCCAAGACGCTTCAACATTGAACCCGTCTCAATCTCAACCCAAGCTTTCCATCTACCGAAGACATCAAACCAATCCGTTTCATTCTTCAAGAAATATACAGCAAGCTCTCGTGTGGAATCACCAATACAAATAACAAAACCGTGAAATCCCCCGTTGGAACTAACTCTAGTCGGCTCCCATACATTATCGTATAAATGGTTTGATCCCATATTTCATTTTCTTCTTTTTCTAGGAAACCTAACTTTCTTTTGCTTCACCAAGACAATGTCTTTACAAAAGAACAAATCTTTTAATTTTAACTTGTCAAGTATTCTCCTCGAGAATAATATTTTCATCCAAATACTCACGTGACCAAGTTTTTTATGCCATGCTCTAGAGTTCACCATCGAAGTAGCAACACCAATAATCTCATCATTAACGTTACACGTCCCTAAAAATGCATGTTATCTTTTGCCCCAAGCTAAAATAGTAGCATCTTTCATCATCGTAAAAACATCATCGCCGAAGGTGGCCAAAAGACCCAAGTCTGATAGTTGGCTCGAAAACATATTTCTAGCCATACTAGACACATATTACACCGTGTCCGAACTTAACGAATGATAATTCGTTAATGCAATCCTAACATCTCTATTATCTACTATGTGATAACACTCATCATAGCTAGACAATTCACTTTTACCCGACGTAATTTCCAATGGAGCAACCAAGTCTATCCTTGACTTTTTACAAAACACCATAAGACAACCACCATAACTTATCTCGAGTACCATGAATCACATTACATAGTTTATCTCGAATATCACAAGTTATATCAACCAAATCATTAGAAATAAGATTGAAGGTATTATCAGAATTTTTACCTTCCTCAGAAAAAGTCACCGAACGTCTCTTTACAAATCTTCTCTTCTTTGTCGATCTACAATCTTCCTTCTTATGACCAACTTGACCGCAATTCTAACAAACATCTTGTTGATTGCAATTCCATGCCTTTATGCGCCTTTTGCTTCCATTCTCAATATGCGAAACTCTCTTTCTTTTAACTTCAATATCCAAATAATCACCCGATGTTAACAATGAAGATCCAAAAGGTATTACGTAAGAATCATCACCAAAGACTTCTACTACGTCGCTGAAAGTAACCCGCTTACGAAAATTTAAAATACTCGTAACACACTTCTGAGAATTTAGATAACTCAAAGTTGATTCATACATCTTTGATATAGCTTGTCCAACATCTCTAATATAGTACTCACTTTAGGTAATTTAGAAGAAATAGTACTTGACAGTGTTGAACAAACTTTACCAAGAACATCTTGATCTAAAAGCTCCCACTTCAAACGATCTATATCGGCCGACTTTGTCGATATCCCTCCTAAAAGAAAATCATAATCCTCCGCATATAGAAAATCCTCTACTTGCATCTTCCAAATCCCAAAGTTTAATCCATTGAATTTATAAATTTATAATTTCTCCATGTCAGCCATCGTTCTAATCACACAAGCCCTAACCTTGTGCTCTGACACCAGTTGTTAAGGCAAGAGCCCCCATTGCACCGATATTGTCCCTACCTTTACCACCTAGTTGGGTTGGGCTATGCGTGGGGTTTTTTATTCTTAAAAGGCCTTGGTACAATTTAATAGTCCGTATCTTTTTATATCCTTGTGTGAACTACATCTTTTACCCAATGTGGGACTAACTTTGATCCACCGATCTTAACAATCTCCACCTTAGATCAAACACCGTTAGTCAACAACCATCCATTTTGAGCTTCACGGAAGCGAACATGAGCTCCACCTCGAACGATAACCGTCTACCTCTACTGCACATCTATGCCAGAACAATCATTCATTTTGAGCTTCACGGAGAGAGATCATACGCCCAACCGAACCATCAATTCTAATACTAGTTATTAGGAATCGGGGTAGCTAATCTCAATCCCTCTCCCCAAGAACGATAAATAGAAATGCCAATTGAGAAATTAAACGTAAACAATAACACAATGATTTTCCAGGAGGAGGGAAGTGGAAAACCCTTACGGATAAAAAACTACTCCCGGAACAATCTACTATGATAATCAAACAGGTTATAATGATCTCTCCAAGCTTCTCAAGCTATAATGGAGTCTCTCAAATTCTAGGTCTTTAGAATTAAATTCACAGAAGAAAAAGATAGGCTACCAAAATAACCTAAGTCCACTTTATATACTAGAGGACTAAATACAAGTGGAACGGATCTCGAGGCAAAACTCGATGTCTAAGAAGAACTCACAAAAGGTAACCTAGAAAAACTCGTTCAAACGAAACAATAAGTCGTTGAACGACTTTGACGATTAAAGGTTTTATCCCTAGAAACATACATCTTGTTTGAATGAAATCCAATCTCATTAAAACGGCTTATTCGGTCTTTAAATCTCAAAACGTGAAATCGTACAACTCGTTCGAACGAGCTCCATTCTCGTTTGAACGACTTCGACCTACTTTGAGTTTATCTTCAGCAACTCGAACAGAAGCAACTCGAGTCTTCAGGTAACATAACCAGTTCAAATTTTAGGTAACTTAACCAACTCAAATATTCAGGTAACTTAACCAGCTCAAACTTCTGTTGATCATAACCAGTTTGAATTTAAACATTGAAAATCTCATTTTTAATCCGTTTCAATCCGACTTTAATCCTTGAACTGAAATAACTCGAACTAAAACGTCCTCAAACATAATTCAAGTTCATACCTTAATAATTTCCCACTTGAAATCGAATTTATCATAACCCATCTTCAGATCTCCAAATAAATTGCTCGCACTACCCGGACCTTCAATAATGAAGACCCACTTATAAAATTTCACAATCTTCAACATAAACCTCGCTACAAATAGAGAGATCAGAAGCGTACGAGATATCCTTGATGTTCTTACAGTAAAAGAGTGCATGCATGGTAGTTTCTTTCTCTTTACTGCATCTAGGGCAGATAACATCTTTCAGGTCCCTGTTGGTAAGGTAACTACTAAGGTTCATCTTAGTGGGGAGACCTTCTTGTATAGCTTTCCACATGAAAAATTGGATCCGAAAAGGCACATTGATCTTCCAAATAGAGGTCCAAGTTTTGTCCAGATTGTAACTAGGACTTTGGTTTATGTTCTTTGGAAGTTCTTTGTCCATTAGGGAATTGTAGACAAATTTAATCATGAGTACCCCATTGTTTACTTCTCTCCATCGTAAGATGTCATATGTCAAATTTTTGCTAAGGGGAATGGACCTGATATGTTCGACAATGTCATCCGGGAAAAAAGAACGCACCAAATCCTTTTGCTAGGCTCTGGTAGTGTGATAAATTAGGTCGGTAGCCTGCCAGATAACTCTATTACTCAGGACTGGCTTCGCGATTCTGCTAAAGGGAATATTGGGAATCCAGAGCTCGAGCCACAAGTCAACTTATTTGCCATCCCCGATATGCTAGTAGAGGTGCGGTATTGTTCTATCTCTAGCTTTTATTATACCTTTCCAAATCCAAGAATTTGATCTTTTGATGGTAATGGTCATAATTAATTCTCTTGGAGCGTACTTTTTACACAAGTTCTTGGCCCAAAGTTTATTTGGTTCCTTTATGATGCGCTAAAATAACTTAGCGAGAAGGGCATGGTTATGGAAGAGAGCTCGTCTGATGCCCAACCGCCCTCTTTTAGTAGGCCTGGAATTTTTTTTCCAATTAATAAGATGGGCTGTCTCTTCCACCATTGTTGGAGCCCCATAGAAATTTGGCGTTGAGGGAATCCAGCTTGTTACAAATTTTGACCAGAAAAGGGAAAACTGACATAAGGTATGACGGAATTGTCGAGTTAACAACTTTGATGAGGGTAAGACGACCCGCTTGGGAAATATTTTTGGCTCTCCAACATGCAATACGATTAGAAACTCTTGAAACAATTTCTTGGAAGTCTATATATTTAGAGCAACTGAAGGAAAGAGGGGCTCCAAGGTATTTTTCTCCAGCTGAATCCATTTTAATTCCAAGGATTCAAAGGTGCCTACGTTGACAGTTCTTGCTGAAGAGAATGCAAGATTTATTGAGGTTGATTTCTTGCTCAGAGACATTCTTGAGAGTATCGAGCATGACTTTCAGCGCATGGGCTTCCTTCAAATTAGCTTTACAGAAGATGAAACTGTCATCAACAAAGAGTAAGTGGGAGATAGGGGTAGATCCTATAAATATCTTGACACCATGGAGGCTACCTTTGGTCTCTTCTTTAAGTAAGATACATAACAAAATCTCAGAGTAGATGATGAAAAGGAAGGGGGACAAAGGATCTCCCTGCCGAATCCCTCTCTCTGGCTTGAGAAATCCGAAAGGCGAGCCATTAAGATTAAAAGAGAGGGTAGTAGTAGAAACGCATTGGTGAATCCAATCACACCACTTGTCGCAGAACCCCATTTCCTTCATCGTGTCAAGTAGAATATTTTATTCCACCCTGTCAAAAGCTTTGCTGAGGTCAAGCTTAATGGCCATGCATCCTGAAACACCTTTTTCTTCTTAAGAACATTGAGAATCTCTTGGGTCATGATAATGTTGTCAAAATTTTTTCTACCAGGGATGAAAGCATTCTAGGCAGGGGAAATGAGATTGTCCAATAGGTGTTTAAGACGGTTGGCCAAAATTTTAGAGTTGATCTTAAACTTAACGCTATAGAGGCTTATAGGTCTAAAGTCACTAGGATTCTCTGGGTTATTCTTCTTAGGGATTAGGGTAATATTGGCATGGTTAAACTCAGATAAAAGGTACCCTGAATGGAAGAATGAGAGGAAGGCTTTAAAGATGTCATCTTTGATAGTTTCCCAATACTTTAGGTAGAACAAGGGAGTAAATCCGTCCGGGCCCGGAGATTTGTTGGGGTTCATAGAGAAGAGTGCTTCTTTAACTTCCTCGAAAGTAGGGTCACAAGTAAGGTTAGCATTATCTTCAACTGATATAGATTTATCAAAAATATTAAGGTCACATACTTTAATGGGTAGATTGGAAGATGTGAAGATATTGGAGTAGAAGTTTACTAGGGTGTCTCCCACATTGGTCCTACCATACACCCATTTGCCGTCAATTTTACGAAGTTTAGTAATGGCATTTCTCCTTCTGCGACAAATAGTAGATAAGTAATAAAATTTAGAGTTTCTTTCGCCTTCCCTGAGCCAGGTTTCCTGGATTTGTCTCTCCACGGGATTTATTCATGGTTAAGGGTGTGTTCAAGCTCTAGCTGAAGTTCCCTCTCTCTGAGAGTATAGGAGTCATTAGGGCAGTCTCTTTGAATCCTGTTGATGTCTTCTATGATGGATTGGATCTTGTTGGGAATAAATTCAAAGATAATTTTACTCCAAGTTGTAAGCCCTTTTTTGGTATGTCAAAGTTTTTTACAAAGTTTAAGAGACTTAGAGCCATATTGCTCTTTCGCCCAAGCTTTCTCGATAACATTAAGGCAACCCTCATGCTTGGCCCATAAGGTCTTGAAATGAAATTGTTTGGGGTGGCTTTCAAATAAAGGATCTGTGTTAAGGAGAATATGACCATGGTCCGAACCAATGATAGGGAAATTTGTGATACAAGCTTTGGGGAAGGCGGTTCTCCAATAATCCAAAGTAAGTGCTCTCTCCAGACGCTTCTTGACCAGTTTCAAACCTTTTTTTTTATTTGACCAAGTAAAGCGGGGACCCGAATACCCCAAGTCCACCAAAGAAGCTTAAAAAACAAAGTCTCCCAGCGGGTTCACGGCAGTGCAGTTAAAGGGAATTTTGCCAAGTTTCTCTTTTTACTAATAATACAATTCAGGTCTTCAATGACAAGCCAGGGTAAACAGACAGATTTACCGAAGAGAGAAAATGAACTCCAGAACGCTTCTCTAAGAGACAGATTTTCTCTCTTGGGCTCACTCCACATACCGGCGCGCTGCCACGCTCACTCATCGGCGTGAAACACTAAGTAATCCAAGCCAACCCACATAACTGACTAACAGTGGATAAGTTTTTTCTGAGAGGTACTAAAGACAACCCCATGAATGCGCAAAATGAAGGTTACGTTAAGGAAAAAGATCTCTGGGGAAACCGCTAAAAAGAGATTGAACATGTGTTCTTTGTTTTAAGAACTTCATTATGTTTTCATTTCCTAATACTGGAGCACTTGAGTCACTTACGACCGACTAGAAAAATGTGAAAGAACGTCTGGAATCACTGTGCCACATTTAAGTCTAGGAAAACCAAACTCGAGCTAGGCGTTCTTAGCCAACTAGTAGTGGTGACATTGCCCTATAACTTCTCATCGTTGTGGCTTTGCTTTTCCTTTTGCTCCTTACAACTATCCATGCCAGGATCCTCTGAAAAGTTTTGGTTTGTCTCATTTCGTGTATATGCTGTCCAGTGGTTATCTTAGTCGAAGACGGTGACATAATTAAGACCGTCAGACAAGTCTTCTACGACCGGCGGTCGAGAAGGTAAGTTGGTAAAAAGGACTCTGATAAAGGAAAAGCCAAATCATTTTATGTATCTTTGTTTTTAATAAAGGTTATTAAGATTTTTCGTTCGAATGAGTTTTCTGTTCATTTGAACGACTATTGAGATAAAACACCCTTTTCATGTTACATCTTTTTGACAGGTTATTGGGGTATCTCGTTCGAATGACTTTCGGTTTCGCTTGAACGACTTCTGGGGAAAACAAACGAGTTTCAAACTGCATCTTTTCAAAGGCTTATTTGAGTATCTCGTTCGAACGACTTTCAGTTTCGTTCGGAAGAGTCTCGGGACAAACTATTTTCATATTTTAACAACCTTTAGTTTATTTTTCTGACCACCAAATTTTTCCACAGAGTTTGTTTTTTCAGAGCTTCATATTCTTTATCAGAGAAACTAATAAAGATCAATCAAAAGCCTAAAATCTTAAGGTTGATGTTTTATTAGTCAAATTCTACTTCCCACATATTATTCTGGAGTAATTCGTGAAGGGTGTTGCTTGTTGTGAGATCAATGAGAGTCGTTATGAGAACAAAGAAGAGTTATTGCGAGGACGAAAGAGATAGGGCATGAATCTTGGATCAGAAGAGAGATAATCACGAGATGAGGTTATCGAGTCTGTAAGTGTATTTCAGATTATAACTTTTTTTGATTAGTAGAGTTTTCACAGGGTGAACAATTGTTTGTGCCATTTAATTCCTTGTCATAACTTTTGATTGTTTTCTTCTTAATTCTTGATCATTGATTGCTAATAATATTTTTGGCCTAATTTCTCGAAGTACATTAAATACGAGCAAATGGAATTTCAATTGGGACCAGAGTAGAATTGCTTGTAGGCTTGATATTCTGAGCGGTGATCCTGTTAAGTGCTTGCTTAAATTTAATGGATTCTAATAAATTTGGAGGTCCTATAAATCATCCACCACTCTTTGATGGCACAAACTTTCCCTACTTGAAGGTTTGAATGATTGCCTTCTTTCAATCCATGGGAGAAGATGTATGGATTGCCATTGAAGATGGAAGGGTTCCCCCGACTGTAATGTGAGGTGAGCCAGCAACAGCTGTAGAAATTCCTAAACTTAGAAATTAATAAACTAATTAAGGATGAAAAAGAAACATCTGGTTATAATTCTAAAGGTCTTAATACTATTTTTAATTCGTTGAACCAAAGTGAGTATAAGCACATCTCTGCGTGTACCACTTCGAATGGAGCTTGAGACATCTTAATGCGTACTCACGAAGGTGATGATATGGTTAAAAAGAGTAAATTACAAATGCTTATATCTCAATTTGAAAATATCGAGATGAGTGAGGATGAACTATTCGGTGAGTTTTATGCCAGACTGAGTGACATTGTTAACAACAGTGCCACTTTAAGAGTTGGATACTCCAATATTCAAATAATATGCAAAATTTCTAAGATTTCTTCCTAAGATTTTTAGAACCAGATGTGATGCCATAGAGGAATCTCAAAACCACAAAACCATGAAACCTGACACGCTTGCTAGAAAATTATGAACATTTGAAATCGAGATTGAAATGGAAAACCTTAAGAAGAATAAGAGTGCGGCTTTTAAGTCTTCCTTCAACTCTTCATCTTTTCAGGGAACCAGAGAAGTTGACAACTTATGTCTCTCTAACAATAATGAGGAATTGGACTTTGATTCACAGATTGCGGTTATAAGCCAATAGTTTATAAAACTCTTAAAATAAATGACAATTTGAGAAACAAGAGCAAAATATAAATTATAAGCAACTTCCTCATGACCGCGTTAAGTCTTATGGCAAACAGACTAATTCTGAATAAGACCTAAGTAAAGTTAAATGCTATAGGTATCACAAGTATAGTCAATATGCTCATAGTTGTCCCACTAGAAGTTTTAATAACAACCACAAGGCCATAAATATTACTGTTACGTGGGATGACAGTAATGATGACCATAATAAACATGATAATCCCTTTTGAGAAGTTGGAAATGATTTGAGAGCTCATATACCTATTATTAACTCAAGTTGTGATCACTCTGATGTTTTTGTACTTGAAACTGACGGAGAAGATCAAAGTGATTATGAAAGTGATAATTATGAAGAATCTAATTTTGAAGAGTTGTATTCTGAACTTGTTTCTCAGCTGTAGAAACTTAAGAATGGAAAATAATTTCTTAGTGCCAAACTTGAGACTTGTGAAAAGGAAAAACACATTGCTGTAGAAAATGTAAAATTGGCTGAAACTGAAATTGAGAAACTTGAACTTGATTTGACCTCTACACAGTAAAAACTTGTACTTTTCTATTATGGAGCAAAAAATATTGATAAAATACTAAGTATGAGCAAAAAGGGCACTGACAAAAGAGTGTTAGGGTTTGATCAACAAAATATTAAATCCACCTCACCTTAAGTCACTAAGTTTGTTAAAGCTACTTCAGTTCCATATTTTCCTAAACCTTGCAAAATTAATGCTCCTCATAGGTAGACTACGAAGCCTTTTGTCTTTCATGCATTTTATTGCCAGGCTTGTTGTTAAAAGGGTCATCTTGTACCCTATTGTAGATATGTCCCTAAATTCCATATTAGAAACGATCTTCACATGGAAAGAGGAAAACCCTATCGATCATATGCTCAATCATTTGTTAATTCCTCTTTTGTCTAAATGTCTTTGAAAGGTTTCATGAATTTGACTCAAGCGATAAAAGTACAAAAGAATGTGAGATCCATTTAGGTTCAGAAGAAGGATCTTCTACCACAATTACGGTGTAATGTTCAAGTAACATCAAGTGGGTGATGTTACTTTTAGAGGAGGGATGAGTGGAAAGATTGCGGTAAAAGGAAGTGTGGAAGGAATCGGGTGCCCAACAGTTAAAAATGTAATATATGTCAAGGGACTACATTGAGTAAATCTCTCCGGTCATCCTGACTATTTGCGTCGTTATTCTGTGGACAACGTCACGTATGTGTATTTTCTTTTTTCCTATTATTTATTTCCCCTTATTTTTGCATCAAAGTCTATCTTAGTAATGCATATGCATGATCATGATTTATTTATTCGTGATATATTCATTAAATGTTTGAGCTTCTTGGTACAACATGTTCTTTACTAGAGCCAATTGTCCTTGAATCTAGTTGTAACTAGAAATCTTGAAGAGAAATGTAGAGGCTTCACTACCTAACATTATGTGAGGATCGAACCTTTTGTGCAAGCTTCGATTGTTCTTAAATAAAGTCTCTCCATCAAAGTCTCTCATTGTATTTGATCTCATTATTTTATGCATTAATCAAATATTGGTGGTGACATCTAATTCAAGTTAAATTACTATAATATTTTCTTTACTTGATTCGAGGTGAAACAAGAAATTGTATAAGTTTTAGGACATGATGTTAGGCATTATTTTTTGCACCTTATTTGGCCTTTCAATACTTAACCCAAATCGTTTAATTACTTGCTACCCTTTGAGCTTAAAATAAGCTATTTCTTTGTATGTGTCAATTCCCGTTTAACCTTTTGTTTTGAGGACAGGAAGTGATAAAGAATGAAGGGTGTTATCTGTATTAGTGTTGCATTTGCGACTTTATTTTTCAAGGTGTAAATTCAAATAATGCTAAAATATTAAGTATATATCTATAAACATTACATTGAAAAAAATAATGGAAGAAGAATGAAGGAGGTATCTCGATAATAATAATGGAGGTGGTAGTTGTACTTGTCCTCAGAATACTAGCAAAACCCCTACTTCATAACTAGCCTACCCTTGCCTTCTCAACAACCTTAAAAGTCCTAGTTGATTCTATGCATAGTGCAATCAGTTTAGTGGAGATGATAGTTGGAGAGGTTATGGTATTTAACTTGACACTGCCATTGATAATCGGCTTTCATTCCGTGGGATCTTTCATTAAAATAGCGCTGCTTTCTTGGATTGTGAATTTTTTAATATCAGTTTACTCATATTCATATTTCCTTAGAGTAATTCCTAGTAAATTTTTAGTAATTTTTCGTGACCAACCATGAGAGGCCTAAGTTGAATCATTTTTCCAATATAGTGATCTTCATACGTCTAAATGTCAGGATTTGGATTAGACTACACACACACACATACCGAGTTCTCTTGCATTATTCATTTTATAAATCAATAATATTATCTGATTTGTCATGTATCCACTGTGCCTATAGATTTGACTTTGCATATTTTGAGGGGGAGTGTGTTTGGTAGCCTCCATTTTATCTTGTTAAGGCCTGGGTCTTCCTTTAGGTCTCTTGTGTCTGCTTGTTTATTACTTGGTTTGTGTTGTTTAGATTGGGGATGTGCAGGAAGTGTTTGGGGTTTGCAAGTGGTATTGAGTTGATTATTCGTGTTGATGCGAATGATTATTGTGGTTAATTTATAGTCAATTTTTTATGCTTGGGGACCACAAATTGTGGACTTAGTTTGTGTTGTTATTATTGGATTTTACAGATAAGGGACTTGCAGGTGATGGTTTGGTTTGTGATGTTCGTGGTGGTGGGTTTGTGCTATTGCTATTGGTTTTTTACAAATGGTGAAGTTTGGTGTTGTCGACTCTGTGGCTTTGAGTTGTTTATTAAAGTATGTTTTGTTTCTTCCATGACAAAAATTTAGGAAAAATGAGTATCCCTGACAGGATAGCTCAATGAAAGGATATATGATCATGTTTTCTGGTTTGATACTTTTATAATATATTTATGACCTTGTCTTTAGTTTTTAGATATTTTTAAAGTTCTTATCTACACACGTATCATAAACTAGTTTGCTGAGTGTACAAATATTAAATAATAGATGTTTGATACATTTTTGAGTATAAAAGACGTCATCCGCAGAAGAGGTCCATAAATTAAACATGTTGATGTAAGAAGTGGTGTATTTCTAAGGTCTAGGCTGTATCTGTGTCTAGGAAGTACTACAGAGTGATGTTTAGGTCTTAATTTTGGTTCTGTCGCAAAATGAACCGAAGAGGAAGATTGAAAGGTTTTGGTTTATCTCATTTTTTGTATATGGAGTCCCGTGGTTATCTCAGTCTAAGACGATAATAGAATTAAGGCCGTCGGAAAAGTCTTCTACAACCAACGGTTGAGAGGGTAAGTTGGTAAGAAGAACTCTGATAAAGGGAAAGCTTAATTATTTTATGTGACTTTGTT
Source organism: Kingdonia uniflora (assembly GCA_014058105.1). Lineage (NCBI taxonomy): Eukaryota > Viridiplantae > Streptophyta > Magnoliopsida > Ranunculales > Circaeasteraceae > Kingdonia > Kingdonia uniflora. The sequence goes on along the minus strand of JACGCM010000338.1, from coordinate 725,938 downwards.
TTTAATAAATGTTATTAAGCTTTTTCGTTCGAACGAGTTTTCTGTACATTCGAACGACTGTTGGGATAAAACACCCTTTTGAAGCTGCATCTTTTTGAAGGCTTATTGAGGTATCTCGTTCAAACGACTTCTGGGAAAAACAAACAAGTTTCAGGCTGCATCTTTTCATAGGCTTATTTGAGTATCTTGTTTGAATGACTTTCAGTTTCGTTCGAACGAGTCTTTGGAAAAACCGTTTTCATAATTAAGTAACCCTTAGTTTGTTTTTTTCGACCACCAAGCTTTTCCACAAAGTTTGTTTTTTTAGAGCTTCATATTCTTTAACAAAGAGACTAATAAATATAAATCAAAAACCTAAAATCTTAAGGTTGATGTTTTATTAGTCAAATTCAACTTTCCACATATTATTCTAGAGTGATTTGATTAGGGTGTTCCTTGTTGTGAGATCAAGGAGAGTCGTTGTGAGATTGAAGGAGAGTCGTTGCGAGAATGAAAGAGATAGGGCGTGAAGCTTGGATAAGAAGAGAGATAATCAGGAGACGAGATTATTGAGTCTGTAAGTGTATTTTTGATCATAACTCTTTTTGATTAATAGATTTTTTGTTGTCGATTTCATCGACAACAACCTGTGGTTTTTCTCCCGAGTAAGAAGTTTCCACAGGGTGAACAATTGTTTGTATTATTTAATTCATTGTCATAACTATTGATTGTTTTCTGCTTAGCCTTAGATCATTGATTACTAAGAATATTTTTAACCTAATTTCATGAAGTACATTAAATACGAGCAAATAAAATTTCATCCTCAGCTGATACCGCAAGCCCTATAGCTTAACTTCCTTTCCTTATCCTATTTAAATCTTTATATATAACAACTCTAACTCTTTTATATAGACAAATTCTTCTATATACATTGTTTAAAAATAGTTCTTTTCCATTTTCCATTTTGGTTCCATTTTTTACTGATTTCTATACAGTGGTTTAGGATCCTTCTAAACTACGTGGTTTACAAAGCTACCTCCTTTACCCTACCCCTTATATAGAAAAGGACCAACACTACTTGTATCCTTTATGTAACTAAAAGAAAGCTAACTGTAATGGCATAGTTTCGTAGCTTAAAATAGCTCAAAATTAGATCTTACACCAAATGTACCTTTGACTAAAATTAATGTATTACAAGAAACGACACAGGTGATTTAGTGTAGAAAACCTATGAATAAGTAAAAAACCACAACCTCGAGCTGAGGGTTTAGTAACCGTAACTTTTATTGTTTGAGTTTGATATCTTATTACAAGTAATCTCTAAAACTAGAAATGGTTGATCTTAAAATAAGAACTTTTGTGGCATTTAGAATCTAGAAAATCCTGTATTAAAATCTAGAAAAATCAGTCTTTATCTCTTCTGGAACTTTTTCTTTATATAGACCTTACCTGCAGTTCGTTATCGTGTAGAAGCACGTTCTCCTGATAATAAGGTAAGTGGTAGTTGAATGTATATCTATTAATTCATGGGAGACAAATGTCTTTGAATTGTTCATATTTTGATATAGTGCTCAATCCATGCTCTTTATCAGTTTGTGGTCTAGGTGTTAATGCTGACTGTACATGTTACGTGTAGGATGGGTGACTCTGATATTGAGGTAGTTAGAGTTTGAACTAGGTCGAGAGATAGGGATGCGTAAGTATGATATTGATGTAGTTCGAGTTTGGACTAGGTCGAGGGTTAGGTCCCTACAATCACCTCCTCGCAACTGAAGGCACGAATGGTTTTGGTTGAGAAAAAAATCTTTTGACTGTTGGTGTTGGAAGTTAGAAATTGATGATGTATTGATGGGGAATATGACTGGTTGGGTATTTAGTATTTCTTAATTAAGGACTGTATCTGGCATTTATTATGGTAGAAAGGATTGATGTACCTGACGTTTGGGGTTCTCAGAGAAGTTGTTCTTTGAATGATGACTGCTTTGGAAACGTATATCCGTATTGAATATGGGTTTATATAAATAGTATCTGTACTGTAGCGTCTGTCATCTCGGTGAAAGTATCCTATTGCTATGAATATCTTCTGCCGTACTCAGTATTAAGAATGGTAAAGACGAGGCGGTAAGTCTATGAAGAGAGGGTGGCTACTGAAGTTCAGAGGCTGAAGTTGTGCTACTTGGGCAACCAAGCGTTGGAGATGCCCACGCCCATTCCAGTACCACCAACATACCACGGTATAGCAGAGGAGGAAGCGACTGAAGCTAAAGATGATTACTACTGCATGTGGAGGTTCCACTATGTGATTATGGCTGAGGAGCAGCGTCGGATATGCCTTCGCCTATTGGCAAAAGACAACGTTGAGGAGACAGATGTGGAGGCTGGTATACATAATAAGAAATCCAGCCGTTATCCTGCGAGGGACTAGGTTCTAAGGTAGGACATCCTTTAATCTCTTCCAACTCGAAGCTGGTGGGGGTTATGGAGGAAGAGACAATGGTGGCAGAGAAGGGAGACGAAGATTGGAAATCTTTTTCTGCACAATCATCGCTCTATTTTGTGAAAGAGTGTTTCCTGCTAAAGGTTAGCTCAGCCAATGTTACCACTAGCTTCCTCAGTTTCTTGTGGAAGCAAATGGTGTTGGAGGTATACTCAAGATCTGTGACAACCATTGCATGAACCTTTCTTGCAGAAGAATTTTGGAATGAAACTGTATTAAAAATTAAAATGTAATATAACCTGTATTTCAATCTGTATAAATATCTGAAAAACTTGTTATCTATAAAGTTATCTGTAAGTAATATTCGAGCTAATGAAAAAATATTTGTGCAAAAATTGTGTTGATAGATCGAATTAGCAATTAGTAGTTAAATCGACTTAAAAAGAAAAATATGTTGGGGTATGAAAGTGTAATGTTGAGAAAGCAAACTAAAAGTTAGTTTTGCTAGTTGAACTACTGAAGATATATGTGAAGATGTAAAAATAAAGATATGTGGTATGAATATCGAACTGATGAGGTATGAAGAATTGAGCTAGAAGACCGATCTTATGTAAAATAGAATGTTCAGCATATAGACATCGAGCTGCCGGGGTATTGTGAAAGTTAACTCGAAAAGTTGATGGATGAAGTTTAATGAGGTCAATGCTGAAAGATAAGTTCAAATAACTTTCTATCTTGATTTTAGGGTTTCTAATTATGGAAAAGTGGAGTAGGTAGATAAAGTTTACAATACGCAGAATGCGGGGGATTTGTTATCTCTAAGAGGTGTATAATTAATGCTTGAAAGGTTATGTAGAGATAAGGAAGCAATAAAAATGGTGAGAACTCGTTCGCAAAGAGATCGTCACCCGTCAGAGGGGAGTTTAGCAATAAAGATTACAGAAGTATGGGAGAGAATTTTTGGGCTGTTTGATTATGATGGTAACTTGCCTTAATCTGAAATCCAGTTTGAAGGTTTGAATGCGAAGGTGAGAGAGCGCATGATTGGGTGTCACTTTTACTTGGAGATATTATGTGAGGTAATTTTGGAGCCTGAAGCTCGATAAGTTGTTGTGAGTCAAATTATTGTGGAAGAGATAGTTGAGGAAGATGAGAGGATGGTTGGGAGTGAGCTGGTTAGGTGTAGCATTCCAGGGCATCTTGGATGTTTCATATGTGATTATGTATAAGGGAACAAACTGATTTAGATTGAATAACTATAAATGAAATATAGGTAGAATGTTTCTTATGAATCTATTCCTGTTTTGTTGTAAATGTTGCTGGAAACTTTTGTGAATGCAAATTTGAATTTTGCAATGTGATAGCATTGAAAAGGACGTCAGTAGTTCTAAAAGTAGTAGATGTAGGAATAGAGAAATCATATCAGCTTTAATTTTTATCTTTTGTGTAAGGGTAGAAAAAGTTTGATTGCGTGTGAGTATAGAGTCATCATGACTGTGGGAAGGTCTGAAAAAGATTTGGGTAGGTGAGAGAAAAATATATTAAAATATGGGATGTGGGATAATGATGGGAAAGAGTTTTCACTGAAAAGGTACGAGACGTTTGACATTAATTGTGGAAGGGACGCCTCGATTCCAAAACTGAGGGTGGCTTATGTGTGGCCCAATAACTACCAGCAGTTAGAGAGAAAACAATATAAATAATATTTTTTCTTTCTCATTGAAACGTTTATCAAACTCATAAAAATGAAAGAACAGAGGAAGATAAAAGGGAGAAATTTGCAGAGATTCAAGTGAGAGATTGAACGAAGGTAATTATCATAGAAGGAGAGATAAGGCTGTGGAGGTAGAGTCAAGACATTGGTTACGCAGTGTTTTGGTAAAAGAGGGATTGGGTATTGTTCCTGAATCGTACTCAGACGTTGAAGGTTAGTGATTGATTTATGATTTTACGATTGTGAAGTTTAAAATTTTTATGAGTTTTCAAAATTTGAAAATTTTGCTATTTATAGTGAACGTTTGAAAAACCTATTTAATTTGCATATAAAAAGATATATGTATATGATGTATGTATATACATGATAGATGTGTATGTGTCAAAGTATAGACAAAAGATAATAATTGAGAAAATTGATAGAATACCTGGACCTGTATGTAGGTTGAGGCATGAGGAGAATCTATTATAGAAATTGGCCTCATCCTCAAGCCTATTTTTGATATGGAGATTACACCTGATATGGAGACGTTGACCTCTGGTAGTACGGGTTAGTTTGAAAATGTAGAAGTTGTTGATGTAGATTCTGAGGGAGAGAATGAAGTACAATTTCTAGATTTCCCTGGTAATTTGTTATACTATCCTTCAAAGTCTGACGTGTTCAAAGAATTCTATAAAATCAAAAGTTGTTTAGGTAGGAAATGGGGTAATATCGTAGATCATGCCGGTAGGTCGTTTAGGGGTTGTACAGTGCCAACTGGGGAAGAACATTTCTTCTTGTTGTCCGATTTAGAATGGGAGAAATTGGAGAGGAGAGTGGAAGAATTGAGCTTTTTTGAGTACTTTTATGGGAATGTTCAAAATGGCCTAGATCAGAGGTTTTTGTACTATCTTCCTCAGTTGGAATATGAACTGATGTTGCCTCTTAGCAATCTTGCTAAAGGTATTTTGAATACCATAGAGGCTTGTTCTACCCAACTGAATAGGAATATGTTAAAAGTGATAAATATCTGTAACAATCTGAATAGATTGTGGGAGGAGAATGAGGTGAAGAAGAGAATAACTCTTGTAGATATTTTGTAGTATTACATTGTAAAATATTATACGGTAACTGGAGCCACGTATTTCTGTTCTAGTTCGTATCTACCTCTGTTTTTTTATCTGAATTCAGCAGGACAAGTTTGGAAAGATAATATGGTATTGGTGAAAGGTGATTGTCTTCAGAGAATGGGCAAGGAACCCATAAAACTTGTATATAAAACTTTGAAGAAAACTATGTAATATTATGTGATATTGAATTGTTGTAGCTGTAGAGTCGTTATGTGTTTGTTTAACAATTTGCAATGTAATGCTGCAGGTTCTTGATCTAAAGTGCCGAGAAGAGAATCGCTGCTAGATACTGTAGTTTGAGAAGGTATTGATCTCGAGATTGTCCTGAAAGAGCTTAGCATCATCAGAAACAAATGAGCTAACCACAGGTCGAAGAAAGTATAAATGACTCAAGTTAAGAGATAAATAATAGGAGCTGGAACTAGCAAGAAATGTGCAGCGGATAGGGAAGAGCGTCCGGTAGTACCGAGGGATGCGCCAATATCACTGAAGGATGTTTCTGGGTACTACTTCAAGTTAGCTAGCTCAAAAGCACCCAAAGGGGAAAGCTATGAAAGGTGGCTCGGCCTCGGGGACCACGGTGAGTGGTGTGGCCGAGATGAACGCTAAGAAGAGGAAGGCGGATTCACCTGCTGCTGTGAGCAGGGTGAAGGTTGTAGTGAGCCAACCTGTTAAGGAGGACGAGCTACTGACTATAGAGATCAGGCTGAGGCTGACAGCTCGAGGAGCCAATGAGAAGCTGAATACCTCTACACAGTCGAAGTTAAGCAGGGTAAGTTGTTGTTTTTGTGATACTGGAACTTTTGTTTTTGTTTTTGAGTTTAAAATGTCTATTTTTCTATGTTAGGCTGCTCGATTGTTGAAGGGCATCTACCTTGGGCCTGAGGAAGGAAGGGCTGAGCTTGAGGGCGTTAGAGCCGAGCTCGAGAAGAAGGTGGCTCAACTTGAGTTTGGTTTGCCTTTGGAGAGGGAGCACTTGGTTTCTTTGAAGGACTCGCATCAGGTGTTGATATGCTAGCTTGCTGACGTGGTATAGAAGAATGTTGATGAAGTTGTAGCTGCTCGGGACAACCTTAGGTACCAACTTCTAGCAGTAGGGTACACTGTTGCTGACCTCGAAGCCATTATAGCAGGTATCTATGTTAAATAGGCCGAAGCAGAAAAGGAGCCCCAGGTTGATGATGGCTCAATTCCAGGTATGGTTACAGGGCTTGACTCGGTCTATGCTAAAACTGATCTAGAGTACTTTGAGGGAGATAATGAGAAGGTAGACTAAAACTATTTGGAGTTTGTTTGTGTGCTTTTTGTGTGGGTTGAAAACTGTAAGTGTATGGTACATTATTTTATAGGATATATTTGGGATAGGCTTGGAAATGTTTGTAGACATTGATTTCTATGAACTTAAAGATACGCGCCTCAGAATTGAGGAATTAGAGAAAGAGCTCGTAAAGGAGAAAAATGTCTCAACAACTCTGCTGACTTCTTGAGCAGAGCTACAGGTTAGAAATGAGAAAAAAATGTTTGGCCATGCTGCGTTACTTTAAAGCTACAAGATAAAGTTAGAAGGCAGATACAGATCATAATACACGATAATATCCAAGCATGTTCAAATTATTTTGGAGTGCTAGAAAATTAGAACATAGGAAACATGTACCTTGAAGTAGGATGTAGATGTTGTTGCCATTAGTGCGGGATAACCTCTTAACTTGAGTGCGTAGTATAATCTCTCTTGTTGGTATGTCAGAAACAGAAATCTATTAGAAATCTGTAAAGTTATCTATATTATGTATTTGTCACATTTGTGATGCATTGTTGAATCGAGCTTGATGATGCCGGTCGAGTTAAATACTATTCGTTTGTGCGAATAGCAGATGCTCCAATGGAATCATGAGTTTAGGGCGGTGTTTAATATGATTAAAGAGGCATCTGAAGATAGGGAGGATTAATATGTCAAAGTACAAATCCAGTTTGCTAAGATGATAAAAACTGCTGATGGCCTGACCTGGCATATTAAAGGTAAAGATGTTAAAATAGAAAAAAGTTTGAAGGGAGCTCGCAGAGGCGCTGATTGAATCAGCAAAGCTCAAAAGTAGGATAAATTTGTTGATGGTGAAATGTAAAGAAGCGAATGTTGTTCAATAGTGTATCAGGTCATTTAAAACGATAAAAAAAAAGATACAGGACTGTGAGGCTAATCTAAATGGTCAAATGATCAGGAAAGTAAACAAATTTAAGAAGGTTTGAGCTGACCTAGCAAGTTTCAAAAGTGTGGTAGAGCAGTTGAATCGTGAAATACTTAGGAAGGAAAACGAGCTTGAGAAGGCTCGAGTTGACCTGACAAGTTTCGAAAGTGTGGTTGAGCAATTAAGTGAAGCCTTGCCTGCTAAAGATATCGATCTTCGGTTGGTCCAAAAATGGTATAACGAATAGAATGAAAGGGTTACAAGGTTGAAGGCGGATTTGGCTATGAGCGATTCGCGTGCCAGGAAGGCCGAGCCTGGATAGTGGTCAAAGAAGAAAAAGAATGATATTGAGGTTTCGACTGCTAAGGGTCACGTGATTAACCCATCGGCTCGAATTAAAGAGTTAGAGGTAGATGTAGCTCGTGTTCAAGCTCATGTAAGAAGAGGAAACAAACGCTTAAGAGACAGCGAGTATAAGTGAGATGTTACTCTTTGTAGAGAGCTAGAGTTAGAGGGGGTGATCAAGAGGAAAGATGAGCTACTGAAGAAGGGTCATGTTGGGGGGAGTGATGAAAATGAATTGAAGTTAGTAGAGCTTCGTGCTTAATTAGAAAAACTGAGGATGATGAATAAAGCTGAGTTGGATAAAGCAGCGTGGATAATAACATAACACAATGAGGCAATAAAACGCTAAGGGAAACGAGTAGAGCTAGATCACAATCTGCACATGGACTAGGGATAGCGTTATCAGAGACAAAGAAAGTGGTTTGGTGAGATTGCCATGCTTGATCGAGGGAATATCGGCCTGGAAGAGGTACATTTAGGGGAGTTAATGGCTATCATTGCCTATTTTGTAGAAGAAGTAAAGAGGCTTGAGATTGAAATAGATACATTGCACGACTATGCGGCATTCCCTGGCTGTGTATCTGTAATGCTGATATAGATTAAGGAAATTGCTTGAACGACATAGAAATAGAGTTAGGTTCCCGACCTGTAGAATTGGTAGAGTAGGGTAGGAATGTTGTATCTGCTCGAGCTCCAGATTTTATGGCTGCACGACCTCCTGAGTAGGGAAAAGCACAGGTGACCTCCTATAAGATAAAATAAAAAACATGTAGAAATGACTTGTAATTTATGTAGTTGTAGACATGTATAACGATAAAAGCTAGTTTTACCTTTGCTTTATTTTATGCCTGATAGAGATCATTGATTGAAAACTAGTATTACCTTCGCTTTAATCGCTGATATATGTATAGATGGGCGATTGAAAGCTAGTATTATCTTTGCTTTAATTTGTATAAATGTCGATTGAAAGCAAGTATCACCTTTGCTTTAATTTGTATAGATGTTCAATTGAAAGCTAGTATTACCTTTACTTTAATCTTTGTATAGATGGTCGATTAAAAGCTAGTATAACCTTTATTTCAATTTATGAGATTTAGTAGATTCGACGTGAGTAAAGAGTAATGTAATAAAAAACTTTGAAGTTTTCATTGTGTAAAATATAATGTACACTGTTGGAGATTGAAATCTCACTTTTGGAATGTAAAGAACGAGAATGGAGTAATTTGTAAGAAACGAGGGACTTAGCGATAATATCTTTTAAATCGCCTAGTATTCGAGGGATTTGGGATTCAGACTCTTTGTTCTATCATGAGATAATACGATCCACGACCAGTGCGGCTAACGATGAGAAAAGGACCTTCACAATTTTCTGCAAGCTTTCCATCATGTGCCTCTTTTCTGCTTTGTGAGATATCTCTCTAGACAAGATCGTCGATTTGGAACTCGTGGCTTTAAACTTTTCTACTGTATGAGATGGCCAGCATATGGCGATATCGACCTAGGTTGCCAATAGCGCGTTTACTAGTTTCATCAATCCAGTTTGTATTGCAGGCCAATTTGAACACATTTTCTTCGTCGATAAGCTAGCGGTTTCTGAAAGGATGGTTGTACTCTGTTGGAATGACGACCTCTTTGCCATAAGCCAGGAGGAAGGAGGAACCGCCAGTTGATTGTCTTGGTGTAGTACGGTATGCTCATAAGACGTGATGAAGCTCCCGTATCCTATTTCCTTTCTTCTGTCATTAATGCCTTTTCTTGAGTTAGTCCACTATGGTTTTGCTGGTGATTTCGGCTTGTCCATTTCCTTGCGGGTAGTATGGATTGGATTGGGAATGGATAATGTTGTGTTTGTTGAGGAAGGCCATAACCTTTTTTTCAACAAACTGCGGCCCGTTATCGATCCGAATCTGGTAGGGGCATCTAAATCGTTTGATAATGTATTCCCAGATAAAAGTGATGACAAAGAGGAGCTGCTTCCACCCATTTTATAAAGTAATCTATCACCACGAGTAAGGAACGTTGGTTACTTGGCATATTGGGAAACTCTCCCACGAGATCGAGTGCCCACCGCTTGAATGGCCAAAATACATTGCTTGCATGTAGTTTGAGTACAGGGGCTCGGATCATGTGTCCATTTTTATGACATGTGTCGTATTTGCCGGAGTACTCTTCTTCTTGCTTGCGGATCATGTGTCCTAGCTAGAATACTCCTTGTGTAATTGCTCTATTTGTAATTGATCGACCTGCGGCAAGGGAGCTATAAGTTCCTTCATGTAATTCTTTGAACATTCCATCGGCTTTCTTCTTCGAGAGGCACTTGAGATAAGATCCTGTTATTGATCAGCGATATAAACGGCCGTTCTAAACTGTATAACGCCTGTCGGTGTTCTTTTGGATTTGTTGGAAAGGGCTCGTTATATTTATTCTTTGGTCTGAGGTAAGCAATGAAAGGCTTCTGTCAATCCTCAGCTTCCTCTTCATCGCCCCCAGTGTTGATCGTGCATACAAAATTGAGATCAATGTTGGGGATTGAAATCACTTCGATCTGTAGATATCGTGCTTCTATACCCAAAACCCTTGCCAAATAAGCCAAGGAATCGACATGTCTATTCTCACCTCGAGTTAAATAGTCGAGAGTTGTTTTCACGAATCTGCCCATCCTATCGACAATGAAGGTTGCATATTTGATCATCTTGCCATTTTTCTTGTACAGTTCGGAGTAATGGTGGATGACAAGTAAAGAATCTGTATAGACTTATAACTCGGGGATGCTAATCTCAAGTTCTAAGTTGAGACCATGAATTAAAGCTTCGTACTCTGTAACATTATTAGAAGCTTCAAAATCTAAGCAGATTAATTTTTCGATTCTGTCGTTGGAAGGGGTAATCAGTACGATTCCAATTCCTCACCCTGCGGGTCTTGCTAAACCATCTGTAAGAAGTCTCTACCCTTTTCTGGTAATCTATTCAGCTCGTTCGTCAAAGGGCTTGGCGGGTGGATCTTCTGTAATTTCTTATGTAAGGTCAAGATCGTGCTCTTCCCAATCGGGATCTTCCACAGGAAAATTTGTGAGAAAATCGGCAACGGCCTGACCTTTTTCTGAATGGCATTGTTCAAACTTGATATCATGTTCTCCCAAACTGACTGACCATTGTTACACTCTTCGTGATTTTTCTTTTTTAGACATGACTTCTCGGAGTGGGTAGTTCATTATGACTTTGATTGAATATGCTTGAAAGTAGTGCTTGAGTTTTTGTGAAGTTTAAACATGAGTTAGAAGGAGTAGCTCAATTTTAGAATACCTCGTTTATGCTAGAGTGAGGATTTTCATGATGAAATAGATTGGATTTTTGACCTTGCCATCAATTCGAATGAGGAACGAGCTGATATAATTATCTATAACTGCGAGGTAGATGATCAATTCTTCATTCTACTCTACGATGCTCATGATGGGAGACTTCCCCAAATAGGTTTTGAGTTCCTAAAAAGCTGCCTTGTATTCTGCTGTTCACCGGATCTCTTCGTTGGGTTGAACCTTACTTTATTTAGTACACCCTCAGAATAGTAAGAACAACCACCGACATCGATCTGAAGAATTAGAGATGAATCGATTAATAGCAACAATCTTACCTATGAGTTTTTGTACGTCCTTCTTTATTCTCGTAGAGGGCATGTTAAGGAGAGCTCAAATTTAGTCTTTGTTAGCTTCAATCCCCTTCTTGCTGATAAGATGGCCGAGGAACTTGCCTGAATGTACTCCGAATTGACATTTATCAGGATTTAACCGCATCCTATAAGAATGTAGAATGCTGAAGATTGTGGAGAGATCTGTGATATGGTCCTTTGACTGTAAGCTTTTGCATAGGTGATCATCAATGACGACTTCAACGATTTTCCCCATGTGTGCTTTGAACTTTGTTATCATTAACCGCTGATAAGGTGTACCTAGGTTCTTCAGTTCGAAATGCATGACTTTGTAACAGTAAAGTCCCCTTTCAGTAATGAATGTGGTATTCTGATCAGCTTCCAAGAGATGTATTTAATTATATCCTAAGGTAACATCCATCATAAATAAGAGCTCGTGACCTGCCATAAAATTAAAATTTTGATGAATGATTGAAAGAGGGAAACTGTCCTTCAGAGTATCTTTATTTAGATCGGTAAAATTTACACAAACTCTGACTTTTCCATTCTTATTTGGAATTGCGATAATGTTGAAGATCCAATTCGGGTACATGGCTTCTCGAATGAATCCCACTTTAATCAACTTATCGATCTTAACAGATCGATCTCACTGTTGACTTTATCTCGAAGATGGGGTGAAAGTCATTTCTATTTCTGCTTGACCGCCGTGGCATTGCTGTTGATGCTCAATCTGTAACATGCCTTGGATGGATCGACTCCAGGAATTTCTTCAAAATTCCAAGTGAAGATGTCTCAATTCATTCGTTAAAAGTGAACGAGAGCTTCCTTGTCGTATTAGATCAGTTTGCTGCCAATATAAGTACCTCTTCTAGGTCTATCAATGTCTATGTACTCTGTTGGTCCTTTTGTTAAAAGCTGGTCATCGATTCTATAATTGCTGTGCAGGGTATCTGTCGGATGTGTCGAGAATAACAAAAGCGGTATTTTTGCAAGCTCGGGAGAGCTTTTGACTGCCTTTGATTTTGTAGATGCCATCGTTGTGTTTGAAGCGAAGTGCTTGATGATATGTAGAAGCGATTTCTTCCATGTTGTGGATCCAACAACGACCCATAATCCCAAGATAACGAGATTTAGTGCTGATGATATAGAATACAACGTCGATTATGGCTGGTCCAGCAGTTATAGGTAAGATAATCTTACCCAGTCATTCTTCCTTGGATCCATTAAATTCATTGATATCGATGTCGTTTGGAATAACTTGATCGGCCAACCCCATCTGTTCGATTGTGCTCTGAAAGAGAATCTTAATACCACAACCAATATCAATCATTATTGTATGCATGACAAATTTCTTCATCTTGAGCATGATAACTAGTGTGTCATGATGAGAAAACTTGGCATGACTGATATCGCAATCCTCAAATGAAATCCCAAGTTGGCAATTACCCAATTTAGGAAGAAGTTTAGCTTCTTTATCTTGAGGTATGAGATCGTAACACTCAGACAATTTCTGCTACTTAAATATGGAAGTGTTGTTAATCTGATGGATCTCGATCATGTTGCTGTGGTACATATGGTACAAATGCTTCTCCTCATCCTGAACTTCGGCCTGAACTATTATGACCTGCGTCTTGTAGCTTTCATTCTTGTATGATTCCAGATCGATAATATACTTGTGCATTCTCCTGTCTTTAAAAATATATTCTAGCAACTTCTATAGAGAATAACAGTTGTCAACTTCAGGATGATTTACCTTGTGATGCATATAGTACAGTCTGCCTTCAATCAATTCTAGTGGTTGACATATACGGTAAAATATGTCATTCGCTTGAACGAGAAAAATTAAGGAGATTTGGACATTCATCTTGGGGAGGACCGGCTTGGGTAATAAATTGCCTTTTTGAGGTTTGCCTGTGTTTGCCTTAGAATGTTTTTGATCACCCTGGTCCTCCCTTGGTTCACTGTTACATTATCTGTGTGTACCTTTAGTGGTTAGGATATATTTAGTTGATTTATGCCTTTCGGTCATCATCCTTTCCAGCTCGACATACCCATTGACCATGGTGATCGTATCCTCCATGGTCGCAGGCTTGTTTTAGAAGAGGTGCTCCTTTGCTTTGCAATCAAGTTGCAGCCCATTTGTAAAAGTTCTAACAACTGTTTATGATCGAGATTATCTACTTTTCGCGCGAGCTCGAGAACTTTCTTTGCAATGACCTTGAGTTTTTCTCCTTGTGATTGTTTGAGACTAATAAGAGAATATAAATTCTCTTCCATATCTTTGTTGTGAGCATGATTCTTGACTAAATTCTTCTATAGTTGGTCGAATGTGAGGATAAAATCTTCAGGTAGAGAGTGGAACCACCGTAGCAGTTTTCCCTGTAGACTTGTTATGAATAGATGGCAGAGAATATAGTTGAGATTTGACTATAATCCCAATGAATCACGGAATTACTGGATATGCTCCTTCGGATTGGTGCCCTTGTATTTACCTATCTTCAGAGTATGGAAACCTATTCGTACTTCCATATCAAATAACTCTTTGGCAATCAGACTACCTTGTAACTTGGTGAAATCGTCCTTATTTCCTAGAGCTTGAGCCTCAATCAACTCCTTGATACGTTGATCCATGTGTTCTTGTGTGACGTATTGACGTGTTTCCAGAGTGGCTTGGCGAGCTTGTCGAGGATTATGAGTACTTTTTCCCTTTGCTCAAGGGCTCAAGTGTTGGAATCTGGGGTTGAGGTCGCTGCTTATCATTTTGATGCTTGGAAGGCATGAGACCTCTACTGATATCAGACTGAGCTTCTATTCCCAAATGAATTGAAGCTTGAGGTTCTTGCTAAAGATTTTTGAAAATGGATTTGGTGGTTGCTCCCAAGGTCCTAATCTTTCTCGTACAGAAACTCGGAAGTTCGATGGCACTTGATCACGATCTCGGGTAAGGAGAGCCTGTCGAGTGTCCTATAAAGCTTGCAATACGGTCTGCATAGTTGTCATATGTTATTTATGTCTCTTAAATGCTGTCAGACGAGCTTGACGCTCATTTTCGAGCTCTTTGTCATGGAGCTCACCGTCAAGAGTTGACTGATACTCGAGCTTATTACAGTTCTTTGTTAGTCGCTATTCCGGTTCAACTGAAAGATCGAGTTGGACTCCTGTTGTTAGTCGCTTAGAAGTGACTATGATTGGAAATAGATAGTAAAGTAAATGTATGCCTTAGGATATCATGGAAATTGTCTTCTTTCCCACAAACGATACCAAATGTAATGGCATAATTCTGTAGCTCGAAATAGCTTGAAATTAGATCTTACACTAAATGTACCTGTGACAAAAATTAATGTAATACAAGAATGGACATAGGTGATTTAACGTGGAAAACCTTTGAGTTGGTAAAAAACCACGACCTCGAGTTGAGGGTTTAGTAACTATAACTTTTATTGCTTGAGGCTGATATCTTATTACAAGTAATTTCTTGAACTAGAAATGTTTGATCTTAAAATATGAACTTTTGTGGTGCTTAAAATCTAGAAATTCCGGTGTTAGAATCTAGAAAAATATGCCTTTATCTCCTCTGGAACTTTTTCTTTTTATAGACCTTACCTGCAGTTTATTATCTTGTAGAAGCATGCTCTCTTGATAATGAGGTAAGTGGTAGTTGAATGTGTTACTGTTAGTTCGTGGGAAATATGTGTCCTTGACTTGTTCATATTTTGCTGTAGTGCTCGATCCACATTCTTTATCAATTCGTGGTCTAGGTTACAATGCTGACTGTACATCTCACATGTAGGATGCGTGAGTCTTATATTGAGGTAGTTCGAGTTTGGACTAGGTCAAGGGATTGGGATGTGTGAGTCTGATATTGAGGTAGCTCAAGTTTTGACTAGGTCGAGGGATAGGGATGCGTGAGTCTAATATTAAGGTAGTTTAAGTTTGGACTAGGTCGAGGGATAGGTCCTATATTAACTCAATTTTCTTTTATAATATGAAACTATGACTTCAGCTATTGGTTTCATCTACTATCAGATTAGGTCTTACACAGCGCTTTCAATTCCAGCCATTTGCTTGAGATTTGTATGCATCGTATGATGAAGATCTGCATTTAATTCTAAGTGAGCTTCTAGCCATCTTCCTTAAACACTGACTGGTTTGATATATCTATAGGGATAGGATTCCCCTACACACTAATTTCACTACATACCTCCTACACTTTCTCCTAACCATACAACCTATATGACCTGACATCTTACTCCCTTTATTTAAGAGGAAAAAATTATGATGTGGACAAATTTGAAAAAAAGAACTACTCTCAGTGACTCACTCGTGCAACTTACTCGCAACTTATTCTCACTCTCACTTACAACTCTCTCTCTCTATCAATCAATCAACTCTTACTCAATCACTTCTACAACTCGCCCACATTCACTCTCTCCCTTAGTCAATATATCTCTCACTCAGTCACTCTCTCTCTCACTTAGTCTTTATCTTTCGGTGATTCTAAACCTCGGAGGACTGTCATCATTCATTAGATTTGGGAGCTGCAAATCAGAGGACTGTCATCATACACGTGATCTTGATTGACCAGGTAATCGAATGCATTTCCTTAAAAGGATCAATATTCCTATTATCTTGTATTTTTATTTTAAATTTAAAATTTCCCGCGCAATCCGTTACGCCTTTTTTTGTATGTTTCTTTAACCAAATTTTTGACAAATTTTCTCAAACTTTAGGATTTAAGCAGAACATCGACAAATTACCCACTCTAAGGGGAGTGGAACTTTTGAAAAATTGTCGATGTCTGATTAATCGATAATAATTACTATTATTTTGAGGAAAAAATTGTCGAATCTGGTTAATTTTATAAAGTATTGTCGATACATTTGTTGTTCGACAATTTAAAATTGATATGCATCAAAATATTGTCGATACATTTGTTATTTGGCAATTTATATTGTCGATTACCATAATATCGACAATTTCATGGTAATATTTGTTGAATATTTTTCTCATCGACAATATTACAATGATTAATTGTCGATTTTTAGAGTGGTCGATAACTTTTGGCTTTGACAATTTCAGTGTTTAAACTGATTCAATACGTTTCTTAGTGCTTAATTTAAGTTTCTTAAGCAGGATGGCACCAAAGCAGAAAGTCCTAGAGAAGATATTCCCAACCGCCTCGCATCGAATGAGGCTAATTGAAGAGCGAGAAGATCCCTCACATCTAAAGTTTAATCAACCTTCTCGCGTGCCTTCCAAAAGGAGCAAAACGGATTCTACTACTGTAGAAAAAAGTGGGAGTATCCCTCATGTGGCAGTGACACCTGAAGAAGTTCAGGATGTTGAAAGTCCTTCTACAAGTAGGGGTGATTTGCAAGCATCTCTTTCCAGTACAGATTATGTCTATTGCAATACAGTAGCTCCTGCGAGTGATACACCGCGATATAAACCTTTTTTAAACCCTGCAGTTGAAGAACAAGAGCAGGGAAAGAGAACCACTGATGAAGAAGGTATCCAGGATAATAACAACGATAACTCAAGTGAGTCGGAAGCGGACGAATATGATCATAGGGACACTAGTTTGTTACGAGCTTCCAGACACACATAGCGAAAGCTTTAGCTCTTGGATAGGTAATGTTTTAGTAGCCAATTATTTTTGCCTTCATCCCAATTCCTGTAATGTTCCCATTTTCCCTTCTTTTATTTAGACAATGATTTCATTGATTATATTATATTGCATTTACAGGACCCTAGCTATCTACGGGTGTTTCACCACTACAACGCAGCATTGATTACAGCTTTCGCCGAGCGTTGGCATCCAGAGACCAATAATTTTCATTTCAAATGAGGCGAGATTACTATCACATCGGAAAATGTGTAGAGATTAATTGGGTTGAGAGTTGGCAGTGATATGATAGTTGTTTAGGGGAAGTGGGGAGCAACTAATGTCAAACAAGTATTTAGAAACTATTTTTACCAAAGCGATCAAGTTTACCTTGATCTCAAGGCTGGAGGTGCAAGGATATCTCTTTCACTGGTAAAGATGGCTGATTTCTTCGCTTACAAGGTTGGAATAAATGCAGCAGCTGAGGCATCTTCTTCCTCTGAACCCCCGAGATTGTCTTCTCGAGCAGTTGCCAAAGCATACATGTTGTATGTTTTAGGATCCTTTCTTTTCCCTACGAAGAAAGGGACTGATGTGTCGCCAAAGTATCTTGATTTCTTTGAGTCCAAGAACTCAGATATTACATGGTCATGAGGAGCTGTGACGCTGGCACACCTGTATTATAGCTTAGGCGCTTATTCGAGAGTAAATGCCTAAGTTCTTGCATACTGCACTATATTGCCAGAGGTAAGTGTATGCATACATTTATTGGTTTCGTTGATGGTCTGTTGCTTTCTTTACGTTGCAATTAATGGTTTTTTAATCTTTACAGTCTTGGATATTTAAACACTTCCCGAAACTTGCCAAAATTCCAAAACTGAATGATTCCCATGCTCCTGAGTACTGTACGAGGTGGTCTTGGAGTAGAACGACATGAGATAGATCTGGTGAAAAAGCTTTAAAGACATTTGGAGAAGCGCTGGACAACTATAAGCTTGAGGATGTAAGTTCCCTTTATCCTTTGTTGGATTAATTCCCCATTATAGTACTAGTCATTTATAGTTGTAAATTGTCGAGATTTTATAGTGCAGTTGAAATTGTTGAACATTCGAAATATTCGACAATTAATGAATATGAAATTGTCGAACATTCCAAAATGTTCGACAATTTTATAGTCACTAATTGTCGATTACATGATTTAAAGATAATTTCATGTACTATATTGTCGAGCATTTGGAAAATCAACAATTTCACAATCATTTATTGTCGATTATATGCATAATAGACAATTTATATTATAACTAATTATCGATCCTCCTTTCGTGCTCTAGGTCGTTTGGGACCCGTACTTGGAAAAGAGAGTAGATAGACATGTGTTCAAAAAAGTTGCTAGTTTTACCAATTTTATTCGTAGTCCTGAACACATTGAGGTGAACAATCCTGACAGAGTACAGTACCAGTTCAACCGAAGGCAATATGTGCATAGGAATCCCATTTGTCTCAAGGATAACGGTTTACATTTTGCTGTTGAACCATGCGCATACAAACCGAAGTACGAATGGGCGGATCTATTCTCTGAAGGGAAATGGAAGGACTCTTTAATTACAACGAGGGGGTGAAAAGTACATGATGGAATCCCCGCCTGTGTTGAAGGATACTAGGAATGGTTCAAAACTGATTCATTCACCAAACTTTACCCTACTACAGTTAATCTAGATTAAAATGATGATTGGAGGATATTGGGTGATGGTGGTGTTGTTGGTGGTAGTGTTGGGAGTCTTATTGGGGGTGGTAGTGTTGGAAGTCCTATTGGGGGTAGTGTTGGCGGTGGTCTTTCATAACGTGAACATTTGAGTTTTGCTGTTTTAGCGTTTGCCCCTTGGAGTAGTACATTTGTTGCTTCTTCTAATATGCTTCTACTCTTTTACAGGTTGAGGGCCAAAATGAAAATATCATTCATTTGGAAGAGGAGATCTCTAACTTGAAGTTAGCGAAGGAGATGGCAGATCGGGCAAAATCAGAATTGCTTGAGGCTATTAAGTTGAAGGTTGGCACACACTCTCCTCACCTTTAAATTGAAGTAATATTGCCATACTATAACTCACATTCAATTCAAATTGTTTTCAACTGAAGTTAAAATGCATCATAGTCATTTATTGTCAAGTTTAAATAAAATTGACAATATATAGTCATCTATTGTCGATTTTAAATAAAATTGACAATATGAAGTCATTTATTGTCGATTTTAAATAAAATCAACAATTTATAGTAATTTATTATTGAATATACAACATTCAACAATAATCATGGTAACTAATTGTCTATTATTTCTAAAATCGTCAATTTCTCCTTACCCAATGAAAATTTGTTTCAATTTATTCGGTTTACTAATTAATTTGTTAGTGACTTCAATTAATTTATTTCCCTTACTATTACAGACAGATGAATGTGAATAATTTAACTTCAATTAATTTATTTCCCTTACTATTACAGACAGATGAATGCGAATAATTTAAAGAGTCAAATGACAGATTGTAAGCCGACCTTCAGGCGAAGCAAGTGATCGACTCGATCTGCGAGAAATATTTTAGCAAAATAGAAAAGAAGTTAAATGACAAAGTATTCATAGTTTCTTTTCCCCTAGTTCATGATGTTTTACCATTCATTCCTTTCTGTGCTGTTCATAGATGCCATACCATTTTGTTATCAGAACTTGTAGTGCAATTCACGGAAGGAAACAAATAAGAAGTTTTCAGAAGATGTTTGTTCATTGAAGGAATCGCTTGAAGATTTGAATGCACAATTAGAAAAGAAAGTAAGTACTATTGAGGTCCCAACTATGAGTGCGAAGGACAAACATACTTATTGGCAGTTATTCATTTATTGGGAAGTACTCATTTGTGATTAATAACAGGTGGACAAGAGTGAGACCATGGCTTCTATCAATAAGAAGTTGATGGAACAAGTTGTTGCTCAAGAACCACAACCTTTAGCGGTGAGTAGGAAATATTACTGTAGGGGCCTAACTTCGCAAGGAGGGGAAGTTGGCTCTTACGCCATGGGGTTAATCTTCTATCAGAGGATTCAAGCATATAATCAATAATTCTAGAAGCCTACTGACAATATACTTGCGTGAAGTCCTAGAATGAGACACTCCACGACCTCTAATGAGGATTTTTAAGAGATTTGATATTACTGTCGAGTAGTCGAAGGTTCAAGTACTGGGTAATTTTCAAAGAGATCGAAGGTAAACTGCAAGGGTTTTGGGGAGGGATTTTGTAACCTCTTTATGGTTCCCCCTCCATCCTTTTTATAGAACACAGGAAGGGTTAAGTCACCATAGGAGGCCAAATTACATATGTACCCTCCGGGATCCCTTCGGGTATTAGGCGGGTATCCCGGAGTTGGTGTTGACGCCGTAAATATCAGGTCTGGCACTGTGCTTTAACACTATAGCCATTGTTGGTTCTGTCACTGTAGCTATCAAGACCAACAACACCGCCGTTCATGTCTAGTGAGCTGGTTGTCTGACATGTCTGCCTTCGACCACGTATGAATATGGTCGAAGTGTTTCTGATGCTAATGTGGAGTTCATGTACTGATGAATCTTTCTTCATCTTCGAGGCTTTGTCTTTGGGGCTTCATCTACGTATAGTCTTGCAAAGCTTTTTACGGATTGAATGAGCTTCGAGGTATTCATGTAGGCTTCGATGTAGCCTTTGAGTGTTCGACTGGAGCTAAAAGGCTGCGAGTAGGCTACTATATTCACCCCTTCTCAGCAAATGTTTTGGAAATAGGTGTAGAGGCATTTGCTGAGAAAAACTATTGGTTGTTGGAAGTCGAACGGTTAACTGAGGCATATTTGATTTCCGAGGAAGATAATAAAGGAGGGTAATTACGAAGTTGTGGTGATTACGGAGTAATAAATGTTGTTAATAAAGCTATAAATAGGACTTTTGAGGGGTACTACTGTATACTCTTCGTCTTCATTTTCTTTCTCTATTTTCTGCAAAAACAAAATAGATACCACTCCTAATACACGCTATCAGAGAAGGATGGGTTTTCCCAGAGACCGTCGCATAGGACAGAAAATGGCTGAACTGATACTGAAGTTCTTTGGGGACAAGGAACTCGACTGGGATATGCCAGACCTGGTGGAAGTAGAGCCTGGGGAGTTGATCAATGGGCACTCCTATGCGTACTTATAGGGAATGTTGTGGTGGAGGTTCGCAACTGCTGAAGAACCTTACCTCTTCCTATCAGGTTTAGCTGAACGTCTTGTTCAGGAAGAAGATCAGTTGATGAAGGGGCAGGGCTCGATAGGAGGGTCTAGCCCATCTGAAAATAGGCGGATTCTTTATAAGGTGGTGGTGGTGATAGGCTTTGTTATTTTCTTTATTGCTGTAATTAAAGGTTTTCTATTTCTGTTGTTGTTTTAGTTAATGTCTGTAGATTTTCCTCTTCTTCCTTAGTGTCCTCTTATTTGTAATCAATGTAATGGAATGAGAACAACACTTCCCTAAAATTGTGTGTTTTTGTATCTGGTAATTATGGTAGACGAATAGATCGTAGGCACGGGATCGAACATCCAACTTTGAAAGGTAAATAGTAGAAACGGCTATCTTCGAGGGGAAAAGTGCTTCGAATTGTCATAATTATCGAAGACATTGGTGGATATTCAACCTGGAGTTAATAATTGAATCTAAATTCTTGAAACTTTGATGTGTACATTGAAAGAGTTGTGGGGAAATATCATAGAGGGGTCAAAGGTTCGAGACTGGGGATGTGTCGAGTATAAAATCTTGGAAATAGGTGTAAGGTGCGCATGTTAATGAAACGGTTGAGTCTGGGAAGTTCAAAAGAATTGAATATTGAGATTCTGAGGGAAACGTTTAAAGATAGTGATAAATGTGGTTAAGATTAAGGAGGGTTTAAATGTATCTGCTTTCAAGTATAAGTAGGTTGTTTTTAGGAGAACTTCACACATCTGTCCCAAAGCAACGAAAATGCTCCTAACACCAAGTACCAGAGCCGGGTGGCGGCAAGGGCCCTTCGTATACGGGAGAAGACACTCGAACTGAAGTAGAGGTATTTTGACTACTGAGGCTTGGATTGGGTTATGCCGGATTTGTTTGAAGAAAAGTTAGGGGAACCCATTAGTGGGATACCCCATGCGTACTGGTGGAGGGTGCTACAAATGATGGGCCTGCTTCCCGACGACTGGTTGGCCTTCCTGGAGTCTTTGGCTAAGGAGGTGGTGGACAAGGAAGATGCCGAGGTTGAGTCTTCGAAGAACTGTCCCGTCTATAAATAGGGGATGCTTTATTGTAGCAAAATAGGATGGTAGGAGTGTTTGTAGTTTTTTTTTTTTTGTGATTATTTTCTTTTATATTTTGGTGTACGGGCATCTACCCGAATGAACTTGACTATTTATGAAATGACTGTCGAAGTGAGATACTGAACTGTCTTTGTGTAAGTAGGACAAATATAATACTCGAAAGTAATTTAGGCGCAAAAACAATTTGCTCGAGACACGCATTATTGGCATGTTTTGAATTCGAATATAAGGTTATCTTAGGGCCAATGTTCGAGAGGTGATGTAAACGATTATTCGAGGATGAGGGGAAAGTATTTCAAAGGTCGATCGGCTTCGATTGGCAAAACTGACAGTCCAAACAGCCGGCATATCAAAAACTATACAGAGCCTAGGGCAGAGTGTCCTGCAGGCATTATGATTTTTCCTTGGATTGCGAAAAAAGGTTAATTTGATATAAGGATATGATTTGACAACTTCAAGTGAGGATCAGAGGGTTCGAGTTGTTTTATGTATATAAAATTGTGTGATTGTGCACGTGAGACGCGCGTGTGGGGTAATGGAAGGTAAATCTGACAAAACACATCTCAGCCAAACAGTAGGGGTAGTGGTAATGATAGCGGTTTTGGGAATCGGGGTAGTTTTTTGGTATTCTGAGGAGGTATATATAGTGGTAAGAGCATAGTTAAAGTTCCCAGTTACCCACTAATATAAAAACCAGAGAGTGAGAGAAAGAGAATGTACGCCATTGTTCCATAGAGCTCGGTAATTGATGTAGGGTCGTCTGAATTACTTAAAGGAAGGAAAGATACTTTGCTCAAATAGGTATCTCCTCTTACTCCTATCTTGTTGCTTCATCTTCTATTTTTGTATGTGGAGTTCATATTAGGGTAGAGGCTGCTAGGGTTTTTAGTTGTGATGATATGACCGAGGACTGAGGGAAACCATGAATCTATGGGCCTAGCCTTTTGGAATTTTAAGGGTATTGATGGTGTAGCAGGGATTAGAGTCGAATATTCGACTATGATTGTATAGGTTGGAGAGGGTGGGTAAAAATAAGTTATTAACACGTAATAGTCGAATATATCGGCCTGATTATGTGCCTCTTCTTCTATAGGATAAGATACGTACTCGTCGATCTTCGAGACTGAGGCTAATAGACGAGGAGATTGAAGAAAATGAGGCTAGTATATCTGGTCATGCTCCAATGGGTGAGTGCAGTGACGTAGAAGGATTAGATATTGCAAAAGACATCCTATTAGCAATTGTGGTTCCCAAAACTGGGGATTTAAGTAGTAGTCATCATAAAACATGGGTGATAGAAGAGAGTGACGGGGAAGAGGTGGAGAGAGGAGAGAGGGAGAGACGTGAAGGTAGTATTGAGCTTACGGGTGATGAAAAAGGAAAAGGGGAACAAAATGATCATACTGAGGAATCGATTGATTCAGTGTGGGTCGCAGGTGCTATCTCGGCTAGAGAGAAGCTGAGACTGAATCGATTTGTGGTAAAATTTGAGCTGCTGAAGATAGGGGTGATATTATATGTTGTGGGGTCAGGGTACAACTTCCAATCAAAGCCTCGATTGGGTATTATGGTATATAGAGGCCAGATTTGGCTAGGAATACAACTACCCCTTTGAAGGCTGATGAAGGAGATGCTGAACTTTTGGGAAGTGGCCCCATGCCAGATGAATGAGAATTTTTATGAAATGATGAAGGCAATAGGGGGTATGAATGTAAAACTGCGAGGTGATAGGAGGAGCTTAATTGAGGTATACGATATTGTTTCGTTCTACTCTTAGAAAGCAAACCAGAAAGCGGACACCTATAACATCCAGTATCTCCAGGATAAGCCCTAGCTGTATGATCTGTGCTCGACAGGTCGAGGATGGGATAAATACTTGGTTGTTCCACGGGGTAACTATGAGAATGTCGAAGGAGAGGATCTTTATAAGTTACAGCATAAGGTCTATAATCCAAGTAAGTTGTCTGTCAAAGAGTTTTTGACTTATTGATCGAATTGAATGATAAATATGTTTCTGTTTCTTCAGCAGGTCCTAGTACCTGGACTTGGAAAAATCCGAGGGATTATATTGACGCATTAATCAACTCGGATGAGGAGTGGGTAAACTCTGTATTCAAGGGGATTGGTATTAAGAGGAAAAGGCAGAAGAAGATAGTTTCCCTACTTCGAAATGTACCCATTACGCTGAAGCCATAAAAAAAAGAGGTGTCGAAGGAATGGAGAAAGTTAAATTGTTGAGGATGGTAAATTATGTACCAAAGGGGTAGCAGGCGTCGAGGTAGGCAGCGCCAGTACCCGAAGAAGTTCGTGATGTTTCATGGCAGGAGTCGAAGTAGGCATCGATGCAGGCTGACAAAGGGAAGGAGAAAGTCTTTCCCAAATCTCTAATGGTATAGCAGCCCAAAGGACCTTAGCAGAAGAGGCGTAGAGCACTGGGGGAGGATGATGCAGAGGTTATGGGCGAAGAACTAACCGCGTCCAAATTGGAGGAGCATGCTCGAGCTAAGGCTGCTTCGATGGCGACACTCTGTGGCACTGATCCAGACGAAGCTGCGAGGCGGATGAAGAAGAGTATGTATGAGGTAACTGTTTATTTTTTGTAAAATTCTGAAATTTTCTTAAGTGCACCATGCTTCGAGAGATACTGATGGATCGAATATTCCAGCAGATAGATGCTTGGGAACAACCTTTTAACAAGGCGCAGAAGGTAGTAATGAAGCAGTTAAAGCATGCGGTTGACAATCTGGAGCTTGCTCGAGGGGCCGAAACATCGTTGGTTTCAGAAATTTTTGCTTTAAAGCGAGATCAGGGGTCTATCAGAGATGAATGCGAGAAGAGGCTCGAAGCTCAACGGAATACTCATACACAAGTTCTGCAGGCAAAACTAGCTGAGAAGGATAGGGTTATTGCATAACAGAAGGAAACCTTCCAAGGGTAGTTTGATGATGAATGAGAGACTAATGTCAGGCTCAAGGAGTTCATCGAAGTTTTGGGGTATGATCCTGAAACTTTACAATGGTTGCCTATTACAAATGATCCTGTTGCTGATTATGTTGTTCAGACAGAGGCTGTAGAAGTAGATGTTGCTGGTGTGAGTGTAAGAGTAGGAAATGGCGCAAAGACTCCTATGGTAGACATAGCTGCTACTGATATTGTAACCGAAGGGGTTGTGGGTACTTCTGGATCGAACCCTTCTGCTGAAGGTACTGGGGGTGTTGGCGAAGAGGAAACTGTAGGAGGAGATGGCGTAGCCACTCCGATATGAGGTATTGTATTGGGCGTGCCAAACTATTTTTCTAATCTTTCTGTTGTGTTGAATTATTTGAACAATGTTGAGCTTGGTTCGTACTTGATCTGTGAACTTGTGATTGTTTGGAATTGCTGATGTAAGCTGTACTAAAACTGGTTTGTGCTGAGATTGATTTGTACTGAATTGCTATGCTAGAATCCTGATATATACTATGAACTTGGTTTGAATTGATTTGAACTGAACTTGATTATCCGATATATGTTGCACTGAAACTTCTTGTATGCAGTAGAGTTGTTGATATTCATATCTACTTGTATCTGCGCTTGCTATAAGTGTAGAATGTTTATAGAATTGTCGAAACCTGAAAAACTTTAAGATGGTTCCCCGAGTTAAGAGATGAATGTGACACATGGGTGGGATCAAGAATTTTACTGGACTTCGAAGGACTGAGCCTGATCGAAGTAGAACGTTGTCGTCTCCAATGCATTCTCGATGGTCCGGTCTCTTGACCATTCGTGCCCCCCGATTTTGCTCAAATTTTGGAGACTTAAAAAATTTCAAGGTTTCCCCCAAGTATCAGTCGGGTCAAAGGGTTGACACGATACATAGGATAAACTAAGAAATTCATTGGACTTCGAAGACCTGAGCCTGATTGAAGTAGAATATGTTCGCCCCCAATGCATTCTTGAGGGTCCGGTCTCACAACCATTCGTACCCCTCGAGTTTGCTCGAATATTGGAGACTTGAAAATTTTCAAGGTCGCCCCCAAGTATCAGTCGAGTCGAAGGGTTGGCACGATACTTAGGGTAAACCAAGAAATTCACTGGAAAATAGGAGACAAAGTTCAGGGGAAAAAGATGTTTATTGGTTATAATGTATTTACATCAGTAGAATAAGGTGAGGGTCGTGGCCTATTGTATGATACTAACTGCATTGTATTCCTTGGATTTGTAGAGGCCCTTCGTCTTCTGTCATCAAGTAATATGAACCCTTGTCAGCTTTATCGTAAACGACATAAGGTCCTTCCCAGGATTGGGCTAGCTTGTTGACATTTCGAGGCTTCAAAGATTGTGTGATACGTCAAAGTACAAGATCTCCAATATTGAAACTTTGTGGTCGAAGTAGCTTGTTATATGACTTCTAGAGGAATAGATGGTAGTATATTACACCTGAGTTCAAACTCATTATCTTTTTCTGGGAGGTTGGGATCTTGTGTGGGTGCTTCGAATTGAGTAGGGTGCACTGCTTCAGTACCATAGGCTAGAAGGAAAGGAGTGCATTCCGTTACTTTTCTTGGTATTGTTCAATAGGCCCAGATGACATGAGGTAATTCTTGAACCCATCGTCCTTTCTTTACATCGATACGTTTCTTGAGACCATCAACTATGGTTTTGTTGATTTCTTCGGCCTGACCATTCCCTTGGGGGTAGTAAGGTATTGAGGGTGAGAGGATGATGTTGAATTTCTTGAGAAAATTTCAAACTTTGTTCTCGACGAATTGTGGACCATTGTCACAATGAATCATATGAGGGCAGCCGAAGCTTGTAATAATGTTCTCCCATAGGAATTTGATGACTTCTTCTCCAGTTTGACACAATGGTGCGGCTTTGACCCATTTGGTAAAGTAGTTTGTAGACCTAGGATATCCTCTTAGCTACTAGATGCATTGGGGAAGGGTCCTATGAGATCGATGGCCCGCCGCTTGAATGTCCAAGAGACTTGACTAAAATAGAGGTCTTACGAAGAGCTATGGATGTCGTGGGCATGACATTGTCATTTGTTATAGTGTTTGGAATATTTTTCTGCTTACTTTTTCATATTGGGCCTGAATAAATGTTCAGAGATGGCTCCAAGGGCCATAGATCGACCAGCGGTATGAGCACTGCAAGTACATTCGTAGAGTTTGGCTAGGATTGGAGAAGATTTGGTTTGAGGAATACATCGAAGGAGGACGCCATTTGGGGATTTGCGATGTAACTCGTATTTAGGATGGTATATCTGCGATAGTTTACTAATAATGACCTTTTAGCTTTGGGATCATCTGGGAGGATAGTATTGCTAAAGTAATCGAGGAATGGTGTTCGCCAGTCGTCTGGATCGAGATTCTTGCCCCTAGTATTGATGGTATTGACTTCCATCTGGTCGATACTTGGGCGTTTGAGTACTTCGATATGGAGAGTTCAGGATTTTGATTGGCCTAATATAGCTACTATGTAGGCAAGGGCATCTGCGTGTCTGTTTTTGCCTCGCGGGTAATGAGTAATACAAGATTTTTCAGGAAAATGGTCCATGCGCTGGCAGACGATTGCAGCATATTCGGCCATGCGACCATTTACTTGATTTTTACCGGTGTATTGTCTTTGAATGAGTTGGGAATTTGTGAAAACTGCAAGTTTAGGGATACCGAGGTCGAGTGGGAGGTCGAGGCCATGGATTAATGCTTCATACTTGTAGGGGCCTAACTTCGTGAGGAGGGAAAGTTGGCTCTTACACCACGGAGTTAATCCGTTATCAAAGGAAATCAAGTATATAATCTATAGGTTAATTAATCTACTGACAATATACTTGCGTGGAGGCCTAGAATGCGACTCTCCACGACTTCTGATGAGGATTTTTAAGAATGTTTGTATTACTGTCGAGTAGTCAAAGGTTCGAGTATCGGGTTTTACAAGGTGATCGAAGGTAAACTATAAGGGTTCATGGGAGAGATTTTGTAACCTCTCCTTGGTTCCCCATCTCTTCTATTTCTACTCTGACACTGTAGCAGCTGTTCGGTCTTGTCATACTCTGTCACTGTAGCTGTAAGGACCAACAACGTAGCCGTCTTGTCTAATGAGCTGGTTATCTGTCTTATCATACTTCGACCATGTACGGATATGGTCGAAGTGTTTCTGATATTGATGTGGAGTTTGTCTTTGAGGCTTTGTTCAGAATTGAAGCTTCGTCTTCTGATACACTTTGGGAGGCTTGTTCATGGGTTGAGTGGGCTTCGAGATGTTCGAGTAGACATCGAGGTAGCCTTTGATTGTTTGACTGGGGTAGAAGGCTATGAGTAGGCTACTACATTCACCCCCTCTCAGCAAGGGTCTTGAAAATAGGTGTAGAGGCGTTTGCTGAGAAAAACTATTTGTAGTCGGAAGTTGAACAGTTGACTGTTGTTTTTCGAGGGAGGTAATAAAGGAGGGTAATAAAGAAATGTAGGTGGTTATGGAGTAATAAATGAGGTTAGATGGGGCTATAAGTATGGGTTATGAAAGTAGTAACACTGTATACTCTACATTGCTCTGCACTTCTCTTCTCCTTCGCCTAATGTTCTTGAAAAATGTTATGGATACCACACCTAATACTCACTACCAGTAGAGGATGAGATTTTCCAGAGACCGACGTATATGGCAGAAAACTGCAGAGCTGAAGTTAAAGTTCTTTAGTCACCATGAGCTTAAGTGGGACATGCCTGACCTGGTGGAGTTAGAAGCTGGGGAACCCATCAACGGGGAATCCTATTCTTACTTCTGGAGGTAGATGAAGTTTTGTTTTACTACTATTGAAGAACATTACCTCTACCTGATGGCTTTGGCTGAATGTCTCGTTCAGGCAGAAGAGCAGTTGGAGGAACAAGGATTGGCGAGTGGAACTGACCCGCCTAAAAATAGGGCGACTTCTTCTTAAAGTGGTGACGCGGTGGTGGTGATGGGTTTTTTATTTTTTTTATTTTTGTAGGATTGTATTTTGAAGGTATATTTTTTTGTTGTAGTTATGTATATTGGGACATGGAAATTTTTTGTTTATGTTGTTGCAATTTATGGAATGGAATGGGAACGATACTTTGCGGCAATTTTGTGTGTTTTTATCTGGTAGGCATTGTAGACAGATAAACTTGTAGGCGCGGTATCGACCATATGTCCTCGAATGCTAATATATAGAAATGGTTACCTTCTGGGAAAAATTGACTTCGAGTTGTAATGTGTTGGTTGAGGAAATTGGCCGGCAGTCTGTTACAATGAATAACTATTTCTTAATACTTGATGCTCGAGGTTTGTACCATAGGGTTGTTAAAGGGTATAAAGGAAAGGGGTCGATGGTTCGAGACTAGTGATGGTTCGACTGTAAGTCCTCGGGAAAGAGGGTTGAATACGCATTCTGATGAAACGGTTATGCCTGGGAAGTTGAAGAGGTTGGACTGTTGAGTTTTCAAGGTGGAAAATTGAAGACTTGCTATTAATGCGGTTCTTATTAAGGAGGGGCTAGATGTATCTGATTTTTAGTATAAATAGGTTACTTCAGGGAGAATTTCATTCGTTTGTTCCTTCATCTCTGAGTATAATGGTTTCCTCTTCTTCCCAAAGAAAAGGCGATGCTTCCATGCCCAAGAACTAGGACCAAGTGGCAGTAAAAGCTCTTCGTGTACATGAAAATATGGGGGAGTTACATCGGAGGTTTATCGGGGATCAAGATCTGGACTCAGATATGCCGGACTTGTTTGAAGCTGAACCCGGGGAGCCCATTGCTGGAATGCCCTTCGCGTATTGGTGGGGGGTACTACAGATAATGGGACCATTTCTCGGCCACCGGTTGCCTTTGTTGGAGTCATTTGCTAAGGAGATGGTGGACCAATAAGATGCTGCTCCTGAGGCCGGGAGCGAGAAGAAATGTCCCGAGGATAAATAGGGGCTTCTTGTGCTAGCTTGCCGAGTGGTATAGAGGGATATTTGCATTTGTTATTTGAATTTGACTGTTTGTATTTATATTGAATGAAATTGGGAGTTGATAAGGTATCTGTCGAATTATGTTTATGCACTCTGTATAATAAGATTTTGAACTACCGAAGTAATATTCTGAATTCTCAAAGTAATATTCTGAGCTGTCGCAATAAAAGCTTAATCTCTCGAAGTTAAATTCTGATCTGTGTGTAAGTAGGATAGGCATAAAATTCAAAGGTAATTTAGGTGCGATCTTATTGTCGAATGTCGAATGCACCGTAAATCGAATGATTGACGCCTTTTGAAGTCGAATGTGAGGTTTAATTGTGGTCGAATGTTTGAGGCATGATAATGTCATAGGTCTGTCGGATTTGACTGGGCAGACTGACAACCTAGACAGCTGGTCTTTTTGAAGGGCATGGTTCCAGGGGCAAAGTGCCAGTAGGTCATCGTGATGTTTCCTTGAATTACGAAAAAAAGGTTGATTTGATGTAAGGATCTGACTTGACAGTTTCGATCGAGTACAAGAAGGTTTGACCTGGTTTTTGATTTTGAAATTTCGTGAGTATGAGCGTGTGACACATACATGGGGTGAAAGAGGGTAAAATTGTCAAATCATGTCTTAGCCAAAAAACAAGGGTAGTGGGGTAGTAGTAATGATGGCGGTTTGGGGAATCAAGGCAGTTTTTTGCAGTTCTAAGGTGGTATAAATATGTAGAGGAAATAACCAAAGTACTATTCATAGATAAAACCAGAGATTGAGAGGAAAGGACTTACGCCATTGTTGCGTGAAGCTTGAGAGAAGTTACTGAGGTTGTTGCTGAGTCTCGGCTGACTTGCCATTTCGATTGTTCTTCCGTTAACACAGGAATGTTGATTGATCTATGTCTGTTTATTTTTGTCTAGTTTTCCTTCTGTATCTGTAAGTCGAGTCTTCTGGGTTTGTAGTGTTGAGGATATATTCGAGGATAGGGGAAATCATATTTCAGTAGTTTAACTCATTTGGGATTCTGAGGGTAATATTGGTGGGACTGGGATTGGGGTCGAGTTCTCGATTGTGTTTGTATCTGTTGGAGAAGGTAGATGAAAATGGGTCATTGACAGGTAATAGTTGAATGTATCGATCTAATTGCGTGCCTCTTCTATTGTAGGATAAAATGCGTACCCGTCGAGCTTCGAGACTGAGGCTGATAGATGAGGAGGTCAAAGAAAATGAGGCTAGCACGTCTGCTCATACTCCGATAGATGAGGTCAGTGAAATACAAGAACTAGTCATTGCAAAGGATATCTCACTGGCATTGGTAGTTCCTAAAACTGGGGTTTCGAGTATTAGGCCTCGTAAGACGGTAGTGACTGAGGGTAGTGGTGAGGGAGATATGAGGGGAGGACTGGGAAAGTGAGGCGAAGATCGGGTTGAACCTTCGGGTGGTAAAGGGGGTGAGGGGGTGTAAGATGACCATACTGAGGATTCGACTGAGTCAGATGAGGCTGTTGGTTCTATTCCAGAGAGGGAGAAGGAAAGGCTAGATCAATTTGTAGCTAAACATGGGCTGTCTAAGGTAGAGGCTATATTGTATTCTACAGGGTCAGAGTACAGCTTTAAATCGAAGCCTCGATAAGGTATCATGGCGTATAGTGGCCAAATTCGACTGGGGATGCGATTTCCCCTTCGAAGGCTGGTGAAGGAGGTGTTGAACTTTTAGAACTTGCCCCAATTCAGATGAATGGGAACTTTTATGAGATGATAAAGGTAATCGAGGGCATGAATGCCAATTTGAGGAGTGAGGGGAGGAATTTAATTGATTGGTATGATGTGGTATTACTCTATTCGAGGAAGGCAAATTAGAATGTGGGCACATACCACATCCAATGCCATGTAGACAAGCCCTGATTGTTTAATCTGTGTTCGATGGGTCGGGGGTGGAATAGAGATTTGGTTGTAGTTTGGGGGAATTATGAGAATGTCGAAGGGGAGGACCCTTATAAATAATAGCATAAAGTCTACAATCGGAGTAAGTTTGATGTCGAATTTTTTTTGATGTGTTGCTCGAATATACTATGATTATATTTAGATTTGATCTGTAGGACCTCAAAACCGAACTTGGGCTAATCCGAGGGATTATATTGATGCCCTGATCGACTGAGACGAGTAGTAGGTGAATTATATTTTCAAGAGTCTTGGTATCAAGAGGTAGAGGCAGAAGAAGATAGATTCCCAGCTTCGAAACGTACCCATTACGTCGAAGCCATCAAAGAAGAGGGGAGGCAAAGGTGTTTCAAAGGTAGTCAAAGGTATGAAGGAGGATAATTTGGTAAGGAAGGTTTAGTATGTTCCGAAGGCAAAGAGGACGGTGAAGCAGGCGGCGTCAGTGCCCGAAGTAACTAGTGATGCTTTGAGACAGAGGTCTAGGTAGGTACCAACACTGGCTGAGAAAGGGAAGGGCAAGGTCTATCCCGAGTCTCCGAAGGTACAGCAGGCGAAGTTAATGCAACGCAAAAAGTGTAGGGCAATGGGGGTAGATGATGCGGAGGATGAGGTCGAAGAGATGACGGAGGCCGAGCGAGAAGATTAGGCTCTAGCCAAGGCTGCTTTGATGGCGGAACTCTGCGATGATGACCCTGACGAGGCTTTGAGGCAGATGAAGAGGAGTATGTATCAGGTAACTGTCAATTATAGTTTGTGAAATTCTAAAATTTTCTTAAGTGTTTTATTCTTCAAGAAATACTGATGGCTCGAATACTCAAGCAGACGGATGCTTGGGGGCAGTCATTCACCAAGGCAGGGAAAGTAGGAAAGAGGAGGTTACGGGAGGCGGATGACAGTCTGGAGCTTGCTCAGGGGATAGAAGCATCGCTGTTGTCTGAGAACAAAGTTTTGCAGTGAGATTTAGAGGCTATTAATGATTCCTTCAAGAAGAGAATCGAAGCTCAGCGTTATAATCATGAGCAAGTATTGAAGTCGAAGCTTGCTGAGAAGGAGAAGGAAAAGAAAGCACAGAAGGAGCGTTACCATGGGTGGTTTGATGCTGAATGTGTAGTTACTGTCAGACTGAAGGAGTTCATTGAGGATATGGGTTTTAATCCTGATACTCTGCAACGCTTTCCTATTACCCAAGATCCTATCGCTAAAGATTATTTACAGACGAAGGGGATGGAGGTAGAGATGTTGCTAATGGAGGTGTTGGAGATGCAGGCTTCTGTGATCAACGGTACTGCTACTAGGAGTGCAATTAATGTGGTCGCCGATGGTACAAGGTCGAAATCTTCTATTGGAGGTGCTGAAGATGTTGGCGCTGAAGAGCCTATTGGGGGAGAACGTGCAGCCACGCCGATATGAGGTATGTGTACTGGAGTACCATGCCTATTTTCTAATCTTTCTGTTGGGTTGTAATATTTGAACAATGTTAAGCTCTCGGTGTACTTGATCTTTGAACTTGTGCTTGCTTCGAATTGCTGTGCTGGACTGACTTCTAGACTATTCTGAAACTAATTTGTGTTAATCTTGAATTGTATTGAATTGCCGCGATAGATACTTTATGTATGCTCTGAACATGATTTAACTTGATTTGTGTTGAAAAAGCTTCTCTGACAATGTATTAGAGTGTCTTGTGTGCAGCAGAATTGTAGATATAACCGAATAATTATGTCTGCATATGTTGTAACTTGATTTCTTGATTCAGTCACTGACTAGCTCTTCTGTACGCTAATTTTGTGTGTTTTTACTGTTTATGTATATATAAACCCATGTTTGATAGGTGAAGGTTACTCATGACAGGTGGTATGCCAAATATATTCACGAAACCAACGGGGTTATAAGTTGTCGTGTGAGTTCAAATTTTCCTTCCACCAAATATTAATAACGTCTCTCAAAACAGTCCCTATACTATTCAGGAAATCAAACTGACGATAACGAAAGAGATGAGATTTAATCTACAAATTGACAATGATAAGTGGGAGTGTGCACCTTTGTCATCCAATGCTTGTAGTTTAGGTTTAAATAACTTTGTTTAAATTTTTAACTACGATCTCTTGGTTGCGTTTGCGATACGGGGAGTGTGGCACTTGGTACTAAAAGGTGTCAATGAAGGAAGGGAAGGGGATTTTCAAGATCCTGATGATCCGACATGGGAGAAACTAGGAGTGCAATTTACTAAACACTTAACTATTGCATTGCTCAAGAGGGTCTAAAAGGGGAATATCAGGATGACTTGATCGTAGAAGGCGGGGGGGGGGAGTATAATGAGAGGATTGAATCAAGGTTGAAGAAGATTGATGATAAAACCAAGCTAAGACATACTTTGTTTCAACCATTTAATTGGTTCCAACTGGATATACGCGATGTTGAAAGGGATGAGAACACAACGTTTAGGGTTGTTACATTAAATGCATATCAAAACTAATTGAAGTTCTTGAATATGAAGAAGTTCTTGTATACCGTGATGACCAATAAACCTTTATATTGAAAGAACGTGTTCAGCCAGACGTTAGATGTAGCATACAATGATTTATGAGAGAGACGGTATGATACTTTGCTACGAGTGTTTAACTTCAGTGGTATGTTTGTGGAATATTTATATATGGGCCATTTGTTGGCAACACATTACGAGAAGGTGGTGATCTTCATCAGCAATAAGGAGGCCCAAAGATTTTTACTCATGTTCTAGCACAAAACAAATAACAAGATTTGAAAATTAAAGAGGTTTCAAAACATTTTTGCCAATATCTCGAAGTATTGGTGGGTTGGGATGACATCTGATGAAAACTTTATGAAATTGAAGACCAAGTACCTATCACCTATACCTCCACTTTCTACAGCATGGTGGGCGCATATGCAATTGATGATTCCAGATGATTTTATGAAGGAATCTATGAAGACCAATTTCGACGCGCCAAACCAAGCTTGGATAAAGTTGATGAAAGACAACAACGTAAATCCACGAGATTACAAAACAAATGATTTGTTTTCTTGAATGCTGTACATATTTCTATGTTTTTTTTTTATGTACAATTTTTGAAGAAATGAATTTATTTTTTGTAGCTTCTTGACATAAGAAGCTGCTTCGTCAATCATTTAATTGTTGAGTTAATAGTAGAATCGACATTTAATTGTCGAGTTCTAGGTGAATTATTAGATTAAATGTCGAATTTACCTTTTTTGTCGAGTTCAA
Organism: Kingdonia uniflora; assembly: GCA_014058105.1. NCBI lineage: Eukaryota > Viridiplantae > Streptophyta > Magnoliopsida > Ranunculales > Circaeasteraceae > Kingdonia > Kingdonia uniflora. Next base: position 690,465 of record JACGCM010000338.1, on the reverse strand, counting down.
GGTGAATTTAACAATTTATTGTCGAGTTCAAGGTGAAGTCGACAATTAATTTTTGATTTCGTAATTTTTTGTCGACTTCAATGTGAAATCGATAATTAATTGTTAAATTCACCTTGAACTCGACCAAAAGGGTAAATTCGATATTTAATCTAATAATTCACCTAGAACTCGACAATTAATTGTTGAGTTTAAGATTAATTAACAATTAATTTCCGAATATACAACATTATCGATTACAAAAAAATATTAAAAAAAACAAGACGATTACTCTACGATAATAGTAATTAACAGAGAAACAATTTATTCCCATAATAATAGTAATTAACAGAGAGACAAAAAGGGACAAAAAAACATACTAGTTACAACTGGGGGAACAACTAGTAACAACTGAAATGGCCACCTGCGTAAACATTACGCGTAGATCCTCACCGCAAGCGCATCCTCTTCCCTCACCATCGTCTTGGCCCGGTTGATGAGACTAGCCACACGTTCCCACAGATTCGCAATCACGGACTGCAGCTGACAATGGTAGAGATACTGATAACGGTCAAAATTCGGTGTTTAGTATGGGTAAAAATTAGAGTGTCGTTCACTTTCGAACGGAAATAGAAATTAGTTTTGGTCTTGCGTTATAGTAATCTAAGGTGTAAAACCGTAAAAATCAATGATATAGTTTTAATCAAGAATAATGGTCTAGGGGCTTCGGATTTCACCACCATTTACATACAATATCAACATAGTATCGTATATTAAATTCTCCACTTAATTGAAATAACAAACTTCGAACTTTTCTCGATGTAATCCCATGATTAATTATAACTCAAGTAGAATATATTATATGAACTAAGTATGTACTAAAAACATATTCCATAAAAGCTACGCTAACTATGAAATGTTAATTAGGATCATACCTTAGAAAAATGCAATATTAATACAATTTTACTATATCATTTGAGAATCACAAAACTCTTCATATATCTCTACTTAAAGAGATCATATGATGATAATGGATGTCTCAAACAATATAGTTTTGGGATTTGTGATAATATGCTCATATTGTGTTGGAGAAAAATACATTCTACTACATGATATCATACGCTTATGGCGGATCCATCCTCACCCCTAGTGAGGACTTAGCCGGCCATTATAACAACTATAAAAGTTAAATGATATGAGAATGAAATGAACATAAACTAACAACAAAAAGAGGAATTATATTGACTTACAAAATGAAATGCTCCAAATGCTTACAAGACTTGCACCAACTTACTCCAATAATGCTCTCTTGCACTCTGCAAGAATGATTCTCTCAAAATTGGATGATCTTATGAGCTCATCACCTCTCCTTTTATAGATGAAGGAGAGGGTTCTTACATTTAATATTAGATTTATTACCTATGCCATGAATGTACATAAATTTATAACCTCCAAGAGTTATCCTTCAAAATTGTAACCTCCCCATGTGGGACCCTTGTGTTTGACAACTCGGCATCCTTCTCCAACAGTTCATCCTTTGAGCTGTACATCCCGGTATTTGCACATATTTGGTAAATGAGATCCATGTGACCTAAAATATAAAAATTGGTTTTATAAGTCATGTTTAATAATAAAATTAAGAATAATAAACATTAAGTCATAGGGGAATAGTGATCATTTTATGTGTCCATCAAATACCTCCAAACTTAAAGTTTGTTAGTCCTCGAGCAAAGAAAAGAATAAAAGCATAACTCTTTCGTGGTTAAGACGATTGCATTTAGCATATGCAACAAGCCGTTAAACCTATAGGTTACCCATATAGGACGAGTTTTGTCTCGTGAGGGTTTGCAGTGACTATACCCACAAAAGTCAATAAGGGCATTGTAGTAGTTTAGATACTCATTAGGTCATTTCAACTAACTTATTGATATCTGATAATGGTAAAAACATTAAGAAGGTAAACCCCTTAAAATTTAATTCTTTCACATATATATAATCAGAGAACTTGGAGAATTATCCAAAACTAGAGATACTACCCAATACTTAAATGAGATTTCACATATTTTTTTAATATCCTCAAGTGTTGTGAAAATAGTTACTGCACGTACAACTTTATTTAGAGGCTCTTGAGTCAATATCTAGTTATTTCGTATTTCGTGAAACAAATCCAACGATCAGTTTGACATGTGCCATAGTCAATTCAAATCCTGTTATTGATTTTTGGGGAATAACTATAGGCCTTTTTATTTTGGGACTTGTTTCCTTAGCGAAGCCTCTATAATATGAGTCGTTGGTCGACAATCCAAACCAGTTGGCTTAGGTTGCCGGGGTTTGGTGCCCCCTTCGTGACCTAGGCTCTAGATTCTCACAAGTAAACTTTATTCCTTGCTCTTTTCACATAGTTCATGACTATACTCGAGATTGGTGATAATTCTTTCTCTTTCAGTTCTAGTCATGCGAGTATGCCTTACATCGTGAAAGTTTTTAGAGCTATTTTGGCTTATAGAAATCCTTATTATATTACTTCAGGATCGAACTTATTCTTTAGGCAATTATTTCCCTTGTAGTGGATCATTCCTACCTCAAATACTAGATTCCCTTTGATTGCTCAAAATTCTAGCAAAAGTAATAAATGCATTACTATCGTGAAGTGCATTTGTTTTGAGAAATTTCAGTCAACATAAAATTTTCTCTAATTAAAGGCTAGTGGGTAGTACATCTAGCTTAGGATAATGTTCCAAAATTTTCTAAGCATGTATTTGATGAAAATTTTAACTTCACGCTTTTTACGACCAAAATATTTAGACCATATCAAATACTTATAAGCTTGCAAAAGCTTACTAAAGAGTCTCGTAAATTACCATAATGACCTATCTTTTCTCTAAAAAAGTAAAAAATGTGAACGATTTTTCCCCACCCCCAAACTAGAAAGAAGCATTGTCTCTAATATTTGAAAACATACCTTAAAAGAAGGGAAAAAAATCAGAACATAGTACCTGATATAACATGGGTTACCTCCCAGATAGCGCTAAGTTTATTGTCTTCAGCAAGACAAAATGAGGAGCCCCCTAACTCAATAAAAGTTGGGTGAAAAGGATATGAATATCACTCCTCATAAACTGGGTCCAGAAGCTTTAAGTCTTCATTGGTGAAGCTAAAATGTTCATAATAAGGCTTAAGCCTTTGCCCGTTCACTTTTTATATTTTGCCAGTACTCGGTTCTTCAACCTCAACCGCCCCATGTGGATATACCATTTTAACAATGAGAGGCCCGGTCCATCGTGATCGTAGTTTGCCATGAAATAAATACAACCTAGAAGAGTACAACAAGACTTTTTGGTTTGGTTCAAATGATTTTTGCAAAATGTTTTTTTCGTGAAACGCTTTCATGCGCTCCTTGTAAGTCTTTGCTGAATGGTATGCATCATTCCGTAGTTCTTCTAACTCATTGAGTTGAAGCTTGTGATACAAATCGGCCTTCCCAATGTCAAAGTTTGGCGCCTTTATTTCCCAATATGCTCGGTGTTCTAATTCAACTGGAAGTGACAAACCTTTTCATAGACTAGCCGGTAAGGGGACATTCCAATAGGTGTCATAAAGGCAGTATGATAAGCCCAAAGAGCATCGTTTAGTCGAGTTGACCAATCTTTACAGTTTGGTCTTATCGTTTTTTGAAGAAGATTATTGATTTCACGATTGGAAACCTCCACTTGCCTACTAGTCTGCAGATGGTACGGTGTAGCAACCTTGTGTGTTACTCCAAATTTTTTCATTAAGTTTGCAAACATTTGACTGTTAAAATGTGACCCCCCCCATCACTAATTATTGCCCTCGGTGTACTAAAACGAGAAAAAATATTCTCTTTTAAAAATTTAATAACAGCCGAACTATCATTGGTCCTGGTAGGAATAGCTTCAACCCACTTAGTCACATAGTCAACAGCTAAAAGGATGTACATGAACCCAAAAGATGGAGTGAAGGTACCCATAAAGTCTATGCCCCAAAGATCAAATGGCTCAACGATCAAGATTGGGTTTAGTGGCATCATATTCCTACGGGACAAGGCTCCCATTCTCTGACATCTATCACAAGTCTTGCAAAATTTGTGAGCATCACGAAATAAGGTAGGCCAATAAAATCCACATTGTAAAATTTTTGCACAGGTCTTTTTGGAGCTGAAGTGACCACCACAAGCTTGGGAGGGACAAAATTCTATGACTTTGGTATGTTCAGAATCTGGGACACATCTCCTAATGATTTGATCAGAACAATATTTGAACAGGTACTTGTCATCCCAAAAGAAGTGTCGGGCCTCACTAAGAAATTTATTCTTATCTGGCTTGGTCCAAAAACTAGGAAGGTGCCATGTGGCAAGATAATTTGCTATGTCTGCAAACCATGGTACAGAAGACATAGAGCGAATGGATATGAGTTGCTCGTCAGGAAAGAACTTATGAATAGGTAACGACCTATCTAAAGAATCATTGTCTATTTGAGAAAGGTGGTCAGCTACCACATTTTTGGTACCTTTTTTATCCCGAATCTCAATATCAAACTTCTGAAGTAATAATATCCATCGGATTAAGCATTGTTTGGCGTCCTTCTTGGTAAGAAGGTGTTTGATAGCAGCATGATCCGTATAGACTATTACTTTAGAACCAATGAGATAAGAACATAATTTTTCTAGAGCAAAGACTATCGCTAGAAGTTCTTTCTCTGTGGTTGTGTTATTGAGTTGCGCATCATTAAGAGTTTTACTGGCATAATAGATGGCATGGGGAAGGTAATCAATGTGTTGTGCCAAAACTGCACCAATGGCATAGTCAGATGCATCACACATCAACTCGAAAGGTTCGTTCCAATTTGGAGGTTGGATGATGGGTGATGATGTTAGGCGTATTCAGAGATTCTCAAAAGGTTTAAGACATGAATCATCGAATAAAAAGGTGGTGTCCTTGGCGAGGAGATTGCTTAGGGGTCGAACAATTTTGCTAAACTCAAGAACAAAACGTCGATAAAATCTTGCATGCCCCAAGAATGAATGAACATCCTTGGCTGTTCGTTGGGGTGGGAGACTAGATATGACATCGATCTTGGCTTTATCCACTTCGATACCCTTTGCTGATATGACATGTCCTAATACTATGCCTTTTTTCACCATGAAGTATCATTTTTCCCAATTTAGAATAAGATTTTTCTGTTGATACCTAGCAAGAACAATAGATAAGTGGTGTAGACATTAGTCAAACGAATCTCCGAAGAGGGAGAAGCCATCCATGAAAACCTCAAGGAAACGCTCAGCCATGTTAGAGAAAATGCTTAACATGCATCGCTGAAATGTTGCTGGAGCATTGCATAACCCAAATGGCATGCGACGATAGGCAAAGGTTCCAAAAGGACAAGTAAACGTGATTTTGTCTTGGTCTTCTAGAGCGATGGGTATTTTATTTTACCCAGAATACCATCAAGATAACAATAGTATTCATGACCGGTAAGACGTTCAAGCATTTGATCCATGAATGGTAAGGGAAAATGATCTTTTCGAGTGATCGAATTGAGTTTTCTAGAATCTATACACACTCACCACCCTGTGGACATGCGAGTGAGGATAAGATCATTGTGATCATTCTTCACAACAGTGATTCTAGACTTTTTAGGAACAGCATGAATTGGGCTTACCCATGGGCTGTCAGAAATAGGATAAATGATCCCAGCGTCAAGCAGTTTCAAAATTTATTTTCTCACAACCTCAGCCATAGTCGGGTTAAACCTTCGTTGTCCTTCTCTGGACTTCTTGGCATTATCCTCAAGTTTTATCTTGTGCATGCATACAGAAGGACTAATACCCTTAATATCTGAAATGTTCAATCCAATAGCTTTTGAGTTTCCCTTTAATACACGCATTAATTTCTCTTCATTCTTAAGTTCAAGGTCGGATGTAATGATAGCAGGAAGAGTCACATTAAGACCTAGGTAGACATATTTGAGATTTTCAGGGAGAGGTTTAAGTTCTAACCTAACGGGCACTTCTTCCGCCTCTGGAATAGGATCCTTGACTTTAAGCATTTTAACATTATTATTGTTATCCACAATAGGAACAGAATCCAACAAGGCATTGACCTCATTGATAAGGTCATCAACATCTAAATTATCTCCAAAATGTGCAAGATAAGCTTCTAACGGGTCCCTAAAATTGGAACTATGAAATGTACTATTTACAATAGTAACAGGCATGTTACACTCATCGGGTTCATTTTCAAACAGAGTATGAGTTTCATTAAAGATATTCAGATCGATGGTCTTATTCCCATAAGTCAACTTCATAGCTCCGCTGCGGTAATTGATTAATGCATTAGCAGTGGCCAAGAAAGGTCGGCCAAGGTTCACAGGTATCTCATTATTTAGGTCTTCTACCGGGTTTGTGTCAAGGAGCACAAATTCGACAGGATAGAAAAAATCATCAACCTGGACAAATACATCCATCACAACTCCCCTAGGAATTCTAATGGATCAATCAGCTAGTTGCAATGTTCTATGTATCGGTTTTAGTCCTTCTAGACCTAGCTGCTCATATACAAAATAAGGGATCAAGTTGACACTGGCACCTAAATCAAGTAAGGCTTTTCCGATGCGATTTATCCCTATGTGACAAGAAATTGTCAGCATTCCTGGATCTTTGTATTTCATGGGTGCTTTGTTCAAGATTATAGAGCTAACCTGAGCATCCAATTAAATAACATTTTCACTGTCATGGACATTGAAAGCTTTCTTGGAAACATTCATACGTTTCTTGAACGTGCAGAGGTCCTTGAGATGTTTTGCATAGGAAGGAATCTGTCGTAACGCATTGAGGATAAGAATAGTGATCTTAAGATTCGTGAACATCTCCTTAACCTCTTCATCGGGAATGTTCTTCCTATTGACTAAAAACCGTTGGGGAAAAGGTGCTCTAGGAATTCTAGGGAGATCATTTTTGATAATCTTCTCACTTAGCGAGACCTGCCCAGTCTCTTCCTCAATAAAAGGAGTTTCTTCACATATAGGTTTGCCTCCTTCTACAACTTTCTCAGTACTAGGATTAGGACTTTTACGTGATTTGTCCTCAGGCATCCTAACTTTGCTGTCTACAGTCTTTGTACTTCTAAGTGTAATCACCGCATTCGCCTGATCGCGATGTAAACTCTTGGTTTGATCCTTCGGATTGGGTTGGGTTTGACTTAGAAACGTACCTTTGTCTCCAGTACTTAACCCAGATGCCAATTGAGCAATTGATGTTTCTATTCGACTCATGGATTGCTGATTCATTTGCATGAATTGTTGTATCAACTAGTTATTAGATTGCGATAGGGCTTGGATGCCATCATCCGAAGATGGTTTCCTATTCTGAGGAGGACATAAGGAGTATTTTGCTGAAAAGGTTGGTGATTGGGAGTAAAGGACACACCACCTTGATTTTGATTTGAATTACTCCCTTGGTAATACGGTCTGCCAGAATAGTTATTCGAATTATTCCTCCCTGAAGAATTCCCTTCGATGAATACCTCTCCACCTGAAGAATAGGGTAATTAATAAAAGAGGGTAATTAAGAGGTATAGGTGGTTATAGGGTAATAAATGAGGTGAAGGCTATAAAAATGGGTTATTGTGAAGGGATGCGGTATCTTCTCCCTTTTACAGTAGTCTTCTGCTCTTTCTCCAGATTCTGATTATTTGAATGGATACCACGCCAAACACGCATTACCAGAAGGAGTTGGGCTTCACTCGCGATCGTCGAGTGCGGCGGAAGATGGTGAAACTGCATATGAATTTTTTTGGGCAGCATGGTCTGAACTGGGACATGCCAGACCTTATGGAGGTAGTACCTGAGGAGTTCATCAATGGTGATCCTTATGCCTATCTGTGGGAACAACTGAGGTTTCATTTTACAACTGCTGAGAGGCGCTATCTCTTTCTGATGGCTCTGGCCGAAAGTCTTATTTGTGCAGAAGAGATCATCGAGGAGCAACACGCAGCAAGCGGAGCTGAACCTTCCGGACGTAGGGCTACTGTTTGATGTGGTGGATATTTGTATTTTGGCATGCTTTTATTTTTCTATATGGGATTTTTTTCTTGGGGTGGTTGTAGGTATATAATCTGTTTGTTTGATCGGATATTTGGAATGAACATAATATTTTCTACACACTAGTATTACTGTGTTTGATTGATAATGTAGAAGAATGGAGACAAAATCTCTTGTAGACGCGCTTAGCATATGCATGTTATCGAACTGTTAGTGGTGTCGAGGTATAATGATATGATTGAAGGTAATGGTAGTCGTAGGTTATGATGAGATGATGTTTGTGATGATCGATGGTTATAATGAGCGAATGCTCAATGTTAGAGGTATACTCGACTAGAATTCCTCGGGAATGATGTTTGAACATAGGTACCGACGAATTAGTTACGTCTAGGAATTTAGAAAGGTTGTATGTTGACTTTTCGAGGTTAGAAATTAAAGGTTGCCATTAATTCGATTAGAGAAGAGGGAAAGTTGTGGCGGGTTTGTAGGTATAAAAGGGGGTAGGGTGGAGGGAATTTCTTCATCTGTCCTGCAGCATTCTCTTCATCTGTTTCTTTTAACTTGGTTTGATCAACATGACTGGAAACGTACCCGTTCAGGAAGATCAAGCGGTGGTGAGGGACAGAAGAGTCCAGAAGGCCTTGTTGGGTCTGCAGCGGAGGTTCGATATAGAGAAGGATATTAATGCTAAAATGCCAGACCTTTTTGAAGTTGAACCCGGGGCACTACTTTACGGTATGCCCTTCGCGTACTGGTGGGGAATAGTATAGATGATGGTGCCGTTACCCAGCCATCGGCTGTCTCTTCTCAAAGGCTTCGCAAAGGATATAGTGGATCAGGAGGATGCAGATGCAGCGGCCGTGGCTGAAGAGGGGCATCCTGCTAATAACTAGGGTCCTCTGTCATATGTTGGTATTGTTGCATTCCTTTGCTCTATTTTTTTTTTTTACTTTCTCTATACGAGGTTTGTAATGTTTTCTTCCTTTCTGAAAGAAAATGATTTCTTGGAATAACTTGCTTTGTCGAACTGTGAGTAGTAGTAATAAAATCTAAATTCTGGACATAGTATCTTGAATCGTTGAATTGATAGTACAACTGTCATAATATATTGTTTGTGTCAATCGAAGATAAGAATAAATTTTTTCGAAGCGAAAGATACAGTGTGTCGAAGCTGAAAACATTATCTGTAAGCATAAATTTTTGAATTGAAGTGTGTGTTGTGCATTGAAGGTCGATATATTTGATCAGTGAATTTGAGGCTATCTATTGAGGATTGTTCGAGACGTAGAATGGTCGAGTACTCGAGTTCAGGGATTATATCGAAGGTTATGCCTGATTTGAATAGCCATTTTGACAGCCCAGACAGCTGGTCTGTTAGACTAGTACGTGCGCCTGAGGTAGCGTGCGAAAAGTAATGATGGTGTTTTACTCGTATTACGGAAAAGTTTATGATGCGACTGTTTGGATTTGATTGTTTAGTTTCGAGTAGGGGGAAAGAAGGTTCGTGAAGCTTCGGCATTTGCAAGTAGTTTGAAGTGAGGGTGATGTTCGTACGTGAGAGATACAAGGGGTATATTGGTCAAAGCACGTTGTAGCCGAAAAACCAGGGTAGTGGGGTCATGGAAATGATAGTGGTTAGAAAATTGAGGCGATTTTGGTTTTTCGAAATATATATAAGTATGAAGAGAAGAAAACGTACGCCATTTTGAACTTGGTGTTGGTTGCTGCATTTGTTGATTTGATCTTGTTGATTCGAGGATAGTACTGCTAATCACCGTTAAGTTATTTGATCTCTGCCCACTTTACTTTATTTTTCCCTTTTGAGGGTGTAGGACATTCTATGTTTGGGGTTTAAGTGCTATTTTTGAGGGTAAGGAGACTTGGTAGATCAGGGTTTCGAGCCATTCTGGGGTTTGAGGTGGTTTGGAGGAGGTATAGGGTTTGAAATTGAATTTTTGATAAATTTCTAAAGGGGGTAGACGAGATAAGGGCTCTGAACACGGAATTGTCGAGTTTATCGATCTAATTGTGCACCTCTTCTTCTGTAGGCTAACATGTATAACCGCTAAGCTTCGAGACGGAGGCTGATAGATGAGGAAATTGAAGAATTCGACGCTAGTATTTCTGGTCGAGTCCCAATGGATGAGGGTAATGATGTAGAAGTATTAGATGTTGTAACCGAGGCTCCATTATCTATGGTTCTGCCGGCTGAGGAGGTTCTGGTTACGAGACGTTGAATGAAGATAGTGACCAAAGATAGTGATGAAGAGGAAACAGTATGGGGGGAGGGGGTGATGTAGGGCCTTCGGGTGATGGAGAGGGAGATAAGGTGCAGAGTGACGATAGTGGGGATTCGACTTCGGATAGGGTTGAAGGTGCAATTTCAGCTAAAGATAGGATTAGATTAGATCGGTTTGCCATCAAATTAGAACTCTCCAAGGTGAGGGTGTATCTAAGTGTTGCGGGGGCGAGGTTGACCTTTAAGTCGGACCCTGGGGAAAGGATTATGGCTTATAGAGGCCAAATTCGATTGGGACTGGAGCTTCCTCTTCGAAGACTGGTAAAAGAAGTGCTAAATTTCTGGGGGGTGGCTCCGGTGCAAATGAGCGGTAATTTTTATGAGATGATGAGAGTGATAGAGGGGATGAATGTAAAATTGGTTGGTGAGGGTCGAAGTTTGATTAAGTAGTTTGACATTATCACCTTTTACTCGAGGAAGGCTAGTCTGAACCTGGGGGACCTATCACATCTAATGTCACACAGAGAAACCTTGGTTCTTTAATCTGTACTCGACAGGCTAGGGGTGGAATAGCGATTTACTGACAGTAAGGGGTAACTATGAGAATGTAGACGAGGATGACCCTTATAAATTACATCATAGGGTATATAACGAAAGTAAGTTTACGGTCGAAGGGTTGATGTTGATGTGTATCTGAAATAAGTGATAACTGAGTTCTTGTTTTAATCTACAGGTCCGAAGAGTTCGTCTTGGGATAATTCGGTAAATTATATTGATACTCTGCGGGAAGCTAGTGAAGACTGGGAAAATTTTGTGTTTGACAGTCTCAAAATCGAAAGGCAAAGAGAAAGAAAGCGGATTCCCTACTTTGAGATGTACCCACTACGCCAAAGCTACCAAAGAAAATGAGAGGTCAAGGTGTTTCAAAGGGGCAAAAAGAGATGAGAGGGGAAAAGTTGCCAAGGAACTACCAGTTTGTGCCAAGATCGCGTAGGGGATCGAAGCAAGCAGCGCTAGTGCCCGAAGTAGCAGGAGATGCTTTGAAGTTGAGGCGGAGGCCGGTAGCAACTCAAACTAAGAAGGGGAAGGGGAAGGGTAGCTCCCGAGGCCCCGAAGGTGCAGGAATTAAAGGGTGGCCAATGCAAGAGGCGTAAAGTACTGGTGGAGGATGATACACTGGAGGAGGATGAAGAGATGACAGAGGCTGAACGACAGGTGCAGGCTGTAGCGATGCAGGCTTCGATGGTTGAGCTCTGGGAAGATGATCCAGACGAGGCTTCGAAGGAAATAAAAAAGCACATGTTTCATGTAACTATATATGTCTTGCTATTATGGTACTTTGAGATTTCTTGAAAATTCTTCGAGTTTCGAGGTGCATTAATTTCTTGACTATTTTAGCAGATGGATGTTTGAGTACAAACTTGCAACAAGGCAATGAAGTCAGTAAAGGAAAAATTTCAACAAGCAAAGGAAAACCTGAATCTTTCTCGTGGGATAGAGGCATCATTGGTGTCTAAAGTTAGAAAGTTGAAGCAAGATCTGGGGGTGCTTACTGACTCTAATGATGAGAGGCTCGAGCTGCAGCAGTTGAGGCTGGTGCGAGAGTGGTCTGCAAAGCTTGCGACGTGTGAAAGAGAGAAAGCGGAACAGAAGGTAAATTTCCAGCGGCAGTATGATGGCGAATGCAAGTTGAATGTTAGGTCGAAAATATTTATAGATGATAAGGAATATGACCCCGAGACATTGCAACCTTACCCTGTGTCTCCAAAACTTGTTAACGGGGATGATTTGCAGATGAAGGGAGAAGAGGCAAACAATGTTGAAGAAGTAGTTGGATGTACTAGAGGTGGTGCAGATACATCTCTTAATGGAGCGCCCGTTGGTAGGACTGTTGATGGTTTGGTCATCGAAAGTTTGAATTAAGTTGCTGGGGGATTTGTGGAGCAAGAAGGTGTAACAGCGCCGATATGAGGTATTTGGGGTTGGGGTTTCATGTCTTCTTCTGCTGATTATAATGTTGAGTTGTAATATGTTAAACGATGTTGTTGTTTTTTGTTGGTCTCTGAACTCGGTAGGTATTTTTTTGTACGTTTGTTATCTGTTGAACTTCTGAAGTTGATGCTGAACATGTTGATACACTTTTTTTTTTTGCTAAGTAAGAATAATTTATTGCAAAAAACCCAGAATCTTACAAGAGGTTAGCAGCCAAAAGAAGAAAAAATACAAGAGTGTAATCAACAAAATTGAAAATATTCTTGCATTGGTATTTCAATTATTTTTTGAAACTCGGGTCTACTCAAACTAAACTCGCATAAGCCATCAAGAAGATAGGCTCCTCGCTTTGATAGAGCATCGACACTAAAATTAGCTTCTCTCCATGTGGCAGAGATTCTAATTAGTTGCATATATCATTTAGCATTAGCCCATTCAGTTTCCAAGATTCAAGGAATGTTATCCGCATATATTGATTCTGGACATACTGATTCTGAACTTATGATCTGATATCTGATTTTCAGATTGATTGTGTTATCTTGCTCTGACCTTAAATTATTGGAATTTGGATGTGTATTCTATTGATTTTGCTTGTTTTTGACTCTTGATGATTGATCTTTGAATTATACCGCAACTGTTCCTCTTATGGATAATATATTGAATGTTCTCTGCACTTGATAGAATTGTAGATAATATTTTTGTATACTGTTGCGGTTTGAATGACTGTAGTGTGATCGAACTCTGGAGAGTGTCGAAGATGTTTTGATCGAACTCTGTATGTTCTGCTAGACATCGAAGGCCGAAGCCACAGCGATGTTTAAAATTTTGAAAAATTTCTAGGTCGCCTCCGAGTATCAGTCGGGCAGAGGGGACATGATACCTAGTGGAAACCCGAAAATTTACTGGAATTTGAAGGTCTAAGCCACAACGAAACAATATTTGATCTCCTCCAACACATTCCCGAGGGTCCGGTCTTTCGACCATTCGTGCCCCTCGAGTTTGCCCGAATGTTGGAAACTTGAGCAAATCAAGGTCGCCCCCAAGTATCAGTCGGGGTGAGGGTAGATATGATACTCGGGGTAAACCAAGAAAATGACTAGACTTCGACGATTTCAGAGCCTGGATAAAGTATATCTGATCGCCCCCAATGCATCCTTGAGGGTCCGGTCTTTCGACCATCCTTACCCCTCGAGTTTGCTCGAATTTGGAGACTTAAGCAATTCAAGGTCGCCCCCAAGTATCAGTCGGGGTGAGGGTGGACATGATACCCGGGGTAAACCAAGAAAAGGACTGGACTTTGAAGGCCTTTGCTACAGCAAAGTAATATCTGATCGCCCCCAATGCAACCCCAAGGGTCCGGTCTTTCGACCATCCTTGCCCCTCGAGTTTGCTTGAAATTGGGAGCTTGAATTTTTTTGAGATTACCCTCAAGTATCAGTCGGGTCGAAGCTTGACATGATACCTAAATTAAATTAAGAAATTCAAAATAAAATAGGAGACGAAGTAAGGGTTGAAAAACTTGTTTATTGATTATTTTGGATTGCATAAGTTGTACATGGTTGGAGATATGGCCGGTTATAGGAGACCAGCTGCATCGTATTCCAGGGATTTAGTAGAGGCTCTTCGTCTTCTATCAATAAGTAATAATAACCCTTATATTTTTTATCGTAGACGACATATGGTCCTTCCCAAGATCTAGCTAACTTGCCGGGATTTTGAGGTTTCGAAGATTGATTAACACGTTGAAGTACTAGATCTCCAATGTTGAAACTTCGCGGTCGAACTCTTTATTTATAGGATTTCTAAAGTGATGTGTGGTACCGGCCAAGGTTGGCGTAGCTCGATCTCTCGTTTCATCGATCCATAACATGCTTCATGCAAGTTCGAACTCATTATCTTTGTCTGGGAGGTTAAGGTCTCGAGTGGGTACTTCAAATCTAGTTGGTAATATAGCCTCGGTTCCATATGTTAGGAGGAAGGGGGTGCATCCTGTAGATTTTCTTGGGGTTGTGCAATAGGCCCAGAAGACGTGTTGTAACTCTTGAACCCATCGTCCTTTCTTTCTATCAACTCTCTTCTTAAGACCATCGACAATGGTTTTGTTAATTGTTTCGACTTGACCGTTGCCTTGAGGATAGTAAGGTCTGAAGGGTGGGAGGATGATGTTGTGTTTTATGAGGAAGTTTCTGACTTTACTGCTAACGAATTGGGGACCATTGTCGCATCGAATCATATGGGGACAGCGGAAGCGAATGATGATGTTTTCCCATAAAAATTTGACAACTTCTTCTCTTCTCTGGTTCGGCTTAGAGGTACAGCTTCGACCCATTTAGTGATGCAATCGGTTACGACGAGGATGTTTTCTCTGCTACCCGAGGCTTTTGGGAAGGGTCTAATGAGATCGATGGCCCATCTTTTGAATGGCCAAGAAACTTGACTGAAATGGAGGTCTTGAGAGGGGCAATGGATGTCATGGGAGTGACGTTGGTATTTGTCACAATGTTTTGCATCTTCTGAAGCTTATTTTTTCATATCAGGCCAAAATAATCTTTGGGTGACAGCTCGAAGGGCCATAGAAGGACCAGCAGTGTGAGCACTGCAGGTTCTTTCGTGAAATTCGGCTAAGATTTGAGAGACTTCGGCTTGGGATATGCATCAAAGGAAGACGCCATTTGGGGATTTTTGATGTAGTTGGTTTTTTTGTGGATAGTGTATCTGTGACAGTTTTCTAGCAGCGACCGTTTGGCTTTGGCAGCATCTGGGAGGATGGCATTGTTGATGCAATGAAGAAACGGTGTTCGCCAATCGTCTGGATCGTGACTCTCGCCCCCAGTATTGATAGTATTGATTTCCATCTGGTCGATACTTGGGCGTTCGAGTACTTTGATATGGAGGGGTCCGAGATTCTGATTGTTCGAGCATAGCTGCTATGTAGGCGAGGGCATTTGCATGTCTATTTTATCCTTGAGGCTAATGAGTGATTGTGGATTTTTTGGGGAGCTGGTCCATGCCCTGTAGCACAAAAAGAGCGCTGTCAGCCATGCGACTGTTAGCTTAGTTTTCTCCTGTGTAATGTCTCTGAACAAATTGGGAGCCTGTAAAGACTACAAGTTTGGGAATGCCGAGGTCGAGTGCGAGGTCGAGGCTATGGATCAAGGCTTCATACTATGTTTTGTTATTGGAACATTCAAAGGTAACTTTGACAGCTTTCTCTATGCGGTCATTAGTGGGTGTTACCAAGACAATACCAATTCCTGAGCCATTAGGTCCTGTTGATCCATCTGTGAATAAATACCAGCCAGTGAGAGAGTTCCAGGGATCTGCTATTTTTGGTTGGTCTTCTGATAAGTCATCTTTGTGTTCTTCCCAATCGACATCTTCGACCGGGAAGTCAGCTAAAAAGTTTGCTACTGTTTGGCCTTTCTGGGATATTTGTTTCTCGAAGGTAATATCCTATTCGCCAAGGTATACGGACCACTGTTGCACTCGTCTGGATTTTTCATTTTTATTAAGTACTTCTCGAAGGGGATAATTGGTAATAACACGGATAGGATGAGCCTAAAAATATGGTTTGAGATTACGGGCGGAATAGACAAGTGTGAGGAGCAAACGTTCAAGCTTGGAATATCGAGTTTCTGCTGGGTTTAGAGTTTTGCTGATGAAATATACCAGTTTTTTGATGTTGGAATCAAGTCGAATGAGCACTGAGCTAAGAAAGGTTTCTGTGGTAGCAAGGTATAAAGAGAGTGTTTCACCTTCGATAGGGGTGCTGATAATCGGTAGACGACCAAGATAAGTTTTGAGTTCGATGAAGGCTTGTTTGCACTCAGGGGTCCAGTCGATCAATGGATTGTTCTTCTTTTTTACTTTGTGGATGCCCTGATCGTATATGAAAGAAAAGAGCCAAGCATATCGATATGAGGATTTAGAAATAAAACGATTGTGGGCTGCTATCCTGCCTGCCACTTTTTAGAATTCTTTCTTGGTTCAGGGTAAAGGCATGTTTATGAGGGCTCGAATGTGGGTGGGGTCAATCTCTATCCCGCGTTTACTGATAAGGTGACCCAAATTTTTTCCGGGTGATACGCAAAATTGGCACTTGTTTGGGTTGAGTTTAATTTTATACGTACGAAAGTATTGAGAAGATTTTTGAGAGATCTTGGATATGGGTATTTTTCTGAAGGCTTTTGCATTACATGTCGTCGATATAGACTTCGACAGATTTACCAAGCAAAGGTTTAAACATGGTCGTGACAAGGCGTTGGTAGGCAGCTCTGGCATTTTTAAGGCCGAAGGGTATAACATTGAAACATAAAGGCCTTGTTCAGTTATAAATAAAGTTTTAAGTTGATCTTCAGGGAGGAAGGGTACCTGATTGTAACCCGAAGCCTCGTCCATCATGGATAGGTACTCGTGTCCGGCAGTGGCATCGAGGAGTGCTAAGATAGTCGGTAGGGAGAAACTTTCCTTCGGTATATGCTTGTTGAGGTCTGAGAAATCGATGTAGATTCGGATCTTTCCATTCTTCTTAGGAACTACTACAATGTTTGATATCCATTCTGCGTACTTCACTTCTCTGATAAAGCCTACGGGCATGAGCTTTTCCACTTCCAGGTTCACTACTTCTCGAAGTCGTTGTGCCAAGTTACGCTTCTTTTGTTTTACTGCTGAGGAATAGGGGATGAGATCGAGACGATGGCAGGCCAGGTTGGGGTCGACACCTGACATCTTTTAAAATGTCTAGGCGAAGATGTCTTTATTTGCTCGAAGGAACTCTGAAAGTTTGAGGCGCTCTGACTCATTGAGGAAGGTTCCGATAAATGTACCCCTACCAGGACCGTCGAGTTCGATATAGAAAGTGGGTTCGATAGGTAAGGTGGTATCTGTCGAAGTCGAAGGAATATAAAGATACTGTGATTGCTATGGGTGGCTAAGAAGTTTGCGGGTTTGGTCGATCTCTGGGTGCTACCATGAGCGGGAGAGGCATTGTGAGCCTTTCAAATTCCAAGTACCCTCATGATTGTTGAATCGAAGGGTCTAATGGTAGGTCGAAAGTATTGTTCGCATGGCGTGAATCCAATCTCGTTCGAGTATACTGAGGTATTTGGACTTTTTGTCAATGACGATGAAGTTGGTTTGAAGGGTAATGGGGCTTGTGGTGACAGGTAGGCTGATACGGCCTGCAACGACTTTGGTCGATCCATTAAAACCTTTTAGTTCGATGTTGGCAGCGGTTATGAGGTCTGTTTTCTTTATGGTTTGGATTGTTTGGAGAAAGAGGACGTCAGCTGCGCTCCCAGTATCTACGAGTATTGTATGGAGGATGAGGTTCTCGATCTTAATCATGATGACTAATGTATCGGAATGGGGGAAACGAACGTGTGAAGTGTCACAGTTGATGAAAGAAATACCTTCGAGTCGAGGGTGACAGCTTGATTCTGGCAAAAGGGTAGGGAATTTCTACTTATAGGTGAGCTTGTAACATTCTTCGATGCGCTTTCGTTTGCTCTTGGAATGTCCACTGTCTATGTTATTGACTTCGATAAACTTGACTCTATAGATGTGCACCTCGGCTGGTTCAGTAGTATGAGTGGATAGAGATTTGAGGTAAGACCCATCGAGGTAGGTTGGAAGATCAGCAATATACTGTTGCAAACGTCCTGCTCTGAAGATTAGTTCAAGAGATCGCTGAAGGGCAAAGTATTTATTGGTATGGTGACAGTTGCACTTATAGTTGGCGCAGTAAGATTCGCCTGGTCTGACTTTGATGGGGAAAGGGACGCGCCAAATGGGGTCTGCCTGTATGTGGGGTAGAAGGGTACTGAAGGGAGTAGTGAGTATAGGCAAAATAGGCCTTGGTCGCTTCTTGCGAGCTTCGGTGCTGTTATTAATGTTGGGGCATTTGCGGCCCTCAGTCTCCTGTGAGACAGAAGCGATCAGGGGTGTGGGAGCAGAGTGGGGTTGTTGCCGAGATTTATTGAAGTTTGCTATTTGCGAAGGCTGACTCTGTTTGCGGGACTCTTGAAGGCGCTCGAGGTCGATATAGCCTTTGACCTTCGAGAACATTTCTTCAAGTATTTTTGGTTTGAAGAGAACTAGGTGCTCTTTTACTCGGCTGTGGTCGGGTAGGGCATTCAAATATGCCAAAATAGCATTCGAGCAGTTGAGAATTTCTATTTTCTGGGATTCTTCGAGGAATCTCCTAGTGAAGGCTTCAAGGGTTTCATTACCAGATTTTCTGAAATTGAATAGTGCGTCAACTCTGACCTCTCTGTCTTTGTTGAAAGAAAACTGGGCAATGAAAAGTTGAGATAGCTGTTTGAAGCTTCGTATCGAGCCATTTGGGAGGTTGTGGTACCATCGAAGGGGGTTGTCAGTGAGGCTCGTTGGGAAAAGATGACATAATAGGTACTCAGCCGTAGAGTAAAGGCTCAGGAAATTTTAGAATTCTAGGATATAGGATTTAGGGTCTGTGTTACGGTATTTGCTGAGTTTGGGGGTACTGAAGTTGCAGGGTATTTCGATAGCCAAAAAGGGCAGATCGTGTTATTGAGGCGACTCCAAGAGTTTGTGGCTGGACTCGCGCTAACGCGAATGACGGGTTGAATTTTGTGGTCGAAATCCTACTGTGTAACATATGCAGGATGTGGGGGTGACTGATAAATTCGAAGGTTATGAGGTCGAGCATGTGGTATAAAGTCAGCACTGCGTTCTTCGAGCCGTTCCTGAGCAGGACGGCGTCTGGGGTGTCTTGAGGAACGGAGGGTTGAGTCAGAAGAGTCTTCTGTGAGGTGAATCCCGAGGTGGATGGAGCCGGATGGGGGAATAATACGGGGGAAACCTTTGGCACCGATGTGAACGGGGGGTATCTCGAGGTTTGGTGAGGTTCCTAGGCGGGCACAGGCAGATACGTGTGATGGGTCTGGTGGCTGGGCTGTAATCTCTGTAGCTCCCGGACGGTGTTGCGCAGCTCATCGATTTATCTGTTCTATCTATTTTCATCATCTAAGCGGCGATTCCTCTTAGTTTCCAGTGCCAAACGGTGGTTTTCACGCTCCTAGTTTAGTTGGTTCAGGTGGCGCTCCTCTGCCTGAGAGACTTGTTGAGATAATAAGGCTATTTGGGCAGTTATTCCGTCAATGAAGTTGCCTGCCTGGGTTGAGTTGGAACGGCGTATGGGTGTCATTGAAGATAATCAGTTGGGGTGGGAAATAAAAGGAGGGGAATAAGGAAGGAGATTGGTAGGGTGGAAAGCACAGACGGCGCCAATTGTAGGGACCTAACTTTGTTTGGAGGTGAAGTTAGTTCTTATAACGTAGAATCAATCTTCAATCAAAGGTATGCAAACAATTGGTCTAGAGTAAGAACTAACGACAGACAAACACTTGCGTAGAGGCCCGAATGTGACTCTCTACGACCTCTGACGAGGATTTTTAAGATAGATTATATTACTGAAGAGTAATTGGTGGGTTTGAATACAGTGTGCACTGGGAGGTCGAAGGTAAAATGCAAGAGGCCGAAGATAATTTTTCTAACCCCCACTTGGTTTCCCCTCTCTTCTATTTATAGGGTCATAGGAAGCCAAGTCACCAAATGTGGTTCAGGATTACATAATTACTGTCAGGAAATCTCGGAGAGTTATGGCGCCGGCTCTGCCTGCACTGTCACTGTGGCAGCTGTCTGATGTGTCTCTATACTTTGGCACTGTGGCGCAGTGGTCGGCCTGGCACTATAGCTGTAAAGGCCAATCATTACTACAGCTTGTCTGGTGAGCTGGTTGTCTGTCCCGTCATACTTTGACCCTGTGTAGATATGGTCGAAGAGTGTCTGTCACGACGTGTTAGTCCGTCCTCGAAGCTTTGCCTGGTTTTGAAGCTTCGTCTTTGGGGGATCTCTAGGGAGTCTATTTTAGGAATTAAGTAGGCTTCGATACATTCGAGTAGGCTGTGAAGTGGGCTTCGACTGTTTGTCGAAGGCTACGAGTAGGCTACTACAATAAATTACATACATATTCAATAAACCTCATATCTGTGACATAAACAAGTTTCACTGAGTTATATTGTCGACAACCGTTAGAAATCGACAATTTATTATCGATTTATAGGGTATTCGACAATAAAATTATCGACAATTCCTTAAATCGACAAAAAAATGTCGATTTAGGCGGTTGTCGACAACCCCTTACATCGACAATTTTTGTGGACTTCGACATTATTTTCGTCGATTTCAGATGTATTCGACAATAAATTTGTTGATTGTTGATTGTTATTTGTTGTGTTGTACGACACTGCTAAATTGTCGTATGGCGACATTTTGGCAATAACATGTCCACTATGTGGTGTACGAAACTTTTTAAATTTATAGAGAAGAAATTTGCATACCAATGACCTGTTGGTAGATGTTGGGATGTTGGGTTTCTTGGTAGATGTTGGAATGTCGTCCACTATCCTGTTAAATCAAGCAAAATCAATACCCCTACGCAAATTACATCTGTACCACAGTTCCAACATTACGTTCACAAAATACAGTTTCCCTACAAGGATATAAACTGAGAAAGTATCGTACCTTAACCGGAGGTAGATAAAGAGAGTGTGAATTTTTAATGGGAATTTGAATTTTTGATTGAGAGAGAGTGAGTAATTGAATGGAGTGAGTGAGTGATGAGTTGGTGGAGTGAGTGAGTTGAGTGAGATGCCATGTCACATAGATATGTGGTTTAGAGAAAGTATACTTGGTCTCTAGTGAAATTGGTGTAGGGGAATCCTCTCCCATATCTATTATCATGTGGTAGGTACTGTTCACCCCATTAGAATGATTCCTTAGACTTAAAAATTTGCATTACTTACATATCAACAACAACAAGCCAATCGAAAGCTCTTCCTAACTGCTTCTCTACCATCTTCAGAAATGTCAGATCCCAAACCCCAGCCTCATGTAGCTCTCCTTCCCAGTTCTGGCATGGGTCATCTGACACCGTTCTTCCGGCTCGCCGCTTTACTCACGACTAAATATAACTGCAGAGTCACCTTCATCACTACCAGTCAAACTGTTTCGCTTGCAGAGTCGAATTCCATAGCTAGTTTTCTCTCAGCTTTTCCTGAAATCATTCCAATTAATTTCAATCTCCTTCCCTTCGACTCGACGACAGCAAATTCTACTGACCCTTTTTTTCTTCAGTTTGAAGCAATTAGTCGGTCTGCTCACCTTATTGCTCCTCTTCTAGCTTCTTCATCTTTACCTGTCTCTGCTCTTATCATTGATGTAACGTTAGCTGCCAGTTTTGTGCCCGCCACGGCCGATCTGCATCTCCCTAGGTACATCCTATTCACATCTTCGGCGAAAATGTTATCACTATGTGCTTACTTTCCTGCTGCTGCTGCTGTTTCTGAATCTAGTGAAGATTCTGATATTTTTCGTGATGGTATTTGTATCAATGACTCGCTAGTAATACCAAAATCATGGCTTCCACTGCCACTTCTCGATCTCACGAATCTATTTACGACCCAATTCATTGCGAATGGGGAGAAGCTCTTACATTCCGATGGAATCTTGATTAGCACGCTGGATGATTTAGAGCGCGACACGCTGGGGGAGCTTAATGCTGGAAAAATAGTCAATGGGTTACCACCAGTAATCCCAATAGGACCATTAACTCCCTGCGATTTTGAGCGAGGCAATGGCACACAGTTATCATGGCTCGATGATCAAGCGGAGAATTCCGTGGTGTACATTAGCTTTGGAAGTAGAACTAGTTTGCCAAGAAACCAAATTCGAGAATTGGGTGATGGTTTACTAAAGAGTGGGCACAAGTTTTTGTGGGTGATAAAGGATATGAAAGTCGATAAAGACGACGAAGATGGTGTGGAGGAAATCGTTGGTTACGAATTCATTGAAAAGGCAAAAGATTATGGGCTAGTGGTAAAAACTTGGGTTGATCAATTTGGGATACTAAGTCACCCAGCCGTAGGCGGGTTCGTGACGCATTGTGGATGGAACTCGGTGACTGAAGCGGCGTTATGCGGTGTACCGATGTTGGCTTGGCCACAAGGAGGGGATCAAAGGGTTAATGCTAAGGTTATTGAGAGTGGAGGAATGGGGTTGTGGGTTGAGAGTTGGGGTTGGGGTGGAGAGTTGGTTAAGGGTAATGAGATTGGGATGAAAATTAAGGAGTTGATGGAGGATGAAGGGCTGAGGGTAAGAGCTGCTCATGTCAAAAAGGAGGCTAGGAAAGTTGGTAAACATGTTGGGGGTGGTGCCCATAAATTAGGATTCTTAGAGATAATTGAAGGCTGGAAATAACTTGTACTCCATTTCACCTTTTTTTTCAGTGTGGCAATGATAAGCCCCCTTTTTTTTTTGCCGTAATCGCGGTTATATTATAAATCAGAAGATCAAATGATAAATTTCAGTTAACAGGGTTGAGCATACGAGGAAGGTATGTTTCTTTCGGCGAACAAGAGCTCCCGACTTTTCTTTACTGCAGCAAGTTCATGAGCCAACGAAGTTACAAAAGCTGAGACCGTTTTATTTCATATGATTGTTAGTAAAGATATTCCATGAGTTAATCCACTGGTTATCTATACGACATCAAGGATGGGCGGCATCAAAGCTAGCATTGCAAGCTGAGACCGTAAATGCTGTGCAGGGCTTGGCTAGTCTGACTCTTAATGTTGTTTAGGGCTCGGTCCAGGTCAAAGTATTAAGCAAGATTGTTCAACGAAACATGGGCTAACCCTGGCAGGGCTAGCCGCTGAAAAAGACAAACCCTAAGAGGTCGAGGACAGCCCAGTTGTAACGAACGGATAACAGTCTTATCGGGGTTATATATCTGATTACTGTCCTGCATGAGAAGAGATGTCTTCTGGACTCGACCTTTCTAATGAAAGATCAAAGACTATTTGACTAAGTGAGCATAATGTCTTGGACTATCAGCTGCTTGTACACCAAGACAATATATTTTGCAAAGTAACTTTCCTAATGCAGTCCGTTCTTACACTTGTGTTAAATTCAAGCCTGAATATTAGTTGCGCTCGTGAGCTTTCAGACAATTCAAACAAAAAAGTTATCATGCAAGTGAAGTGCACATAGCTACCATTGAGTTCTTGGCTGTGTGACCCTCCATCCCATGAGAGGTCATGAGTTCGAACCCCTATGGGATGAGAATTGTAGACATCCTTTGGGTTGTCTTGTGGGCCTTTGAGCTTTGTACCTCTTCGGAGGCTTGTGGTTGCCTTCCGGCTTTGGTTACTCTGTGGTTACGGACATCTTTTGGGTTGCCTTGTGGGCCTTTGGGCTTTGTACCCTCTTCCTTTGGGTTGTCTTGTGGGCCTTTGGGCTTTGTACCCGCTTCGTTGGCTTGTGGTTGCCTTCGGGCTTTGGATGCTCTTCAGGGCTTTGGTTACTCTGTGGTTACGGATCCCTAAAACCGGCTTACCTTCCAAAAAAAAAGTGGACATAGCTGAATTCCTATTAAGAGTTGGGTTGCCTTGTGGGCCTTTGGGCTTTGTACCCTCTTCCTTTGGGTTGTCTTGTGGGCCTTTGGGCTTTGTACCCGCTTCGTTGGCTTGTGGTTGCCTTCGGGCTTTGGATGCTCTTCAGGGCTTTGGTTACTCTGTGGTTACGGATCCCTAAAACCGGCTTACCTTCCAAAAAAAAAGTGGACATAGCTGAATTCCTATTAAGAGTTGGGTTGCCTTGTGGGCCTTTGGGCTTTGTACCCTCTTCCTTTGGGTTGTCTTGTGGGCCTTTGGGCTTTGTACCCGCTTCGTTGGCTTGTGGTTGCCTTCGGGCTTTGGATACTCTTCAGGGCTTTGGTTACTCTGTGGTTACGGATCCCTAAAATCGGCTTACCTTCCAAAAAAAAAGTAGACATAGCTGAATTCCTATTAAGAGTACCCTGGAAGCATTAAAAGAATATCTTACCGTTAAATCACTACAAATTGCTCAAGTTGCAGAGATTCAGAGTGCTTATGGTGAGTAATTCACAATTAGATTTACTATTTCCCACTCTCCATCCTTTACCTTCCAAAAAAAAAGTGGACATAGCTGAATTCCTATTAAGAGTACCCTGGAAGCATTAAAAGAATATCTTACCGTTAAATCACTACAAATTGCTCAAGTTGCAGAGATTCAGAGTGCTTATGGTGAGTAATTCACAATTAGATTTACTATTGCCCACTCTCCATCCTTAATCGGGCTGAGTTTCAAAGCCACCCAACTTGTAGGCCTAGATTCAAGAACAAACGCAGAAGATTGTGACTTTTCTCTATTGCAGCAAGTTCATGAGCAACAAAGTTACAAAGTCTGGAGTCTGGACGAGTTTAAATTTGTAGTAGAGTTATCCCAAGATTTCCTTGTGGAAGACTGGGAGCGCCTCAGCCAAGGTTAGCCTTGCCAACTTGACCTAGATGTTGTGTCGGGCACGACCAATCCAGCTTTTACCTGCCCGTTAGCCATAAGTTTATGGATGGAAAATGGGCTAGGAAATGGAAGTTCCATGGTATAATTTTTTTCAAAGACAATGTATAAGCATGCTAGAAAATAACAAAAATGTTAGGAGTTGGGTCGGGCCCAAGGTGGGAACCTAACTGGGTTAGGGTGTACTACTGGGCTCCTAACAAGCTCATGTAAGCTAGGATTTTATGGGCAGAGTTTATGAAGAGTATTTATATCCCAATAAGGGTTCAATATTATAATACAGAGAAACCTACAACAACCTCAGGGCTTTCAATCAATATATTTTTCTCTCATATCTATTATGAGTATGTGTATGTTAGTCAAGAGTGGCTTGATATCCAACATGTTATCAGCACGACTCTCCAAAGGAACGTTTTTATATTTTTTTTTCGTTGCGGAGAGTTTTTTTTTTTTAAAATTCGTTTTGGGTATTAGTTGCACGATCACGGTAGTATATCACACTCCGTCGGTAGATGTCCCTATCGACGGGAGATTGGTGTTGAACTGGAAGTAGTTCACGACCAAAAACTATATTTTGACGGCTAATGAGGTCAAGATGATGTCATCATCCCTTTAGTGTTTATTTAAATTATTTCTTTTAATAATAAAATTGCTGACGTCATCAAGGGTTTAAAACTGATCCAGATCCAATTATGAAAATCAGACCTGATCATACCAAATTAGCTTCGGTGATGTGGCAGGGAGTGAGACCCACAGTGCTGATGTTACAATATTTACTATAGACACGTGGCATGTGGGACCCATATGAGGGATGACATGGCAGGGTCCATGTAGGACCTACACGTGCTGACGTGGTAGGGACACGTGGCATGTGTATCCTACCTACTAACGTGTCAGTAACACGTGAATGGTAGACCC
This sequence comes from Kingdonia uniflora, assembly GCA_014058105.1. Classification (NCBI taxonomy): domain Eukaryota; kingdom Viridiplantae; phylum Streptophyta; class Magnoliopsida; order Ranunculales; family Circaeasteraceae; genus Kingdonia; species Kingdonia uniflora. The sequence goes on along the minus strand of JACGCM010000338.1, from coordinate 664,865 downwards.
TACGTGAAAACGTGGCAGTACTTTACCAGTGATACATGGCAGATACTATTGCAGGACACGTGTCAGTACATTAGCTGGACACGTGTCAGACCAAGTCAGACCGGTCCATTCATTAAAATTGGCTTTTAGAGCTAAAGTTTTAGTCACATTTAGTCAATTCTTTAAAAAAAATCCATATTGACTGGACCTACCCCTGGAAGACCCATTTTTAATGTTTTTTTTGGGAACGGGTGCCTTATAATATAAAATTGACTAACTTATATGTGATATAAAAATATAGACTAATACCTACTCAAGTATCTTACGATAGCTTATAATATATTAATGGTATGCCAATAGGATTATTCTGACTAGAGATCAAAGATAATTCAAAAACTAAGACTAATTTAGAATACGGCTGAGAGTCATATCTAAATCACAGTTAAATGTCAAAGATAATAATTAAAGATCAATTGGTAATTGGCTTAGTATTATTTTCTAAAAACTTGGTGTCTAAGAAACCAATTTTACGTATTTAGGTACAATTAGATGTTACTTGATAATAACATTTAAATGTATGTATGCTCTAATAACAACCTATAATAGCCTAGAATGTTAGTTCAAAGATAGGATTAATCTACTTATCTTGTGAACTCAGTAGACTTCAGGATGTGACCACTTGTCACCTAAACATCTAATAAGAATTACAATATCTAGTTGTTAGAATAAGAATTACAATATCTAGTGGTTTTAAATAGCTGTCTTGGCTAAGACTCTATTAAAACGCACTTTCCGGTTAAAATCACCATTTTACAAGGTTAAGTTGGGATTTGATGCTTAATAGGATCTCATGAGTATAAAGCCATAACCATGGTTCACTTGCAAGTAATGATTGGAATTGTGCACTTCATTGCGTTATATACTATGAATCACAAGTAATGATTAAAAATCATGTATCTAATATGATTTCATGAGTAATAGGACATGAATAAGGTTCACCTACAAGTAATGATTGGGAATCACTGACTTGAATACTATGTATTTCCTTTATACAAGGAATGGTCATCAAGTACTACTGGTATTGATCTGCATGCATAATAGATATTAGTGACACTCAGAACATTGAGTACCTCCCATACTGTAACTCTATTTCAGTAATAATAAACTTGATCTGTATGGATACTGAAATCCATCTGCTATTGTAGAATTTGGAAAATACTATTATTAAGAACAATGGGTCTCTAAATAATAAATTTAGAGCTTTGTTTGTACCTTCTTCTCCATATTCAAAAAGACCTGATCATGGATTACCATATACTATGTTAGTATTGTATGACTGCGGCAAAATTTTATTCAGTAGTGCAACTCTACAATAATGTTACGTAGAGAAATAGTTAAGGTAAATAGAGATATTAAAAATATTCTATTAACCTTTCATTCTTCAAATATTGCGCTTTCGAGGATATAATCGATAGATCATTGCGCACGTAGACCTGATTCAAGTTTTCCTTATTTCTGAGTAAAACAATGACCTACTGGTTAAGAACCTCAAGCCTATTAAGATTAAGCATGTGTCAGGGTCGCACAATGTTGGGTTTAGTGATAGGGGAACTTTCGGATAGGGTCGCAGCTGTGGATAGACGAGAGGTGGTAACAATGGCAAGATTAAAATTCTAGCCATCAATAACCTGAGGCAAGGAGAACAAGAAGTTCACCAATGGACCAAAATGGAATAGGAAGAATTCGTAAATTGATATGAGATAGTCTGGCACTCGGAGCCGGATTGCAAGGCTCCCCCAAACAATTTAAAGATATCAGTACCGGACTTATTATGTGATCACAGCTGGCGCATGCCCTCGCCATGGCAAAGTCTGCAACCTTAGATTTCTTCCATGATACCAATACAGCTTTAGATCTAGTTCAAAGAATGAATAGTAGTAAATTCTTAGTAGATGAATGATGTGACCTAGAGAGCATTGCTAATTAGTAACTTTACTCATTGCATAGTAGTACTTTTACTTTATTAGTACTATGATTGACTGAGTTGGGAACTCTTCACTGGTTAGTATAATAGAATGCTCATAACATGCACTGATTCGGTATCACATCTATGTGATTATTCTTTGATTATGCAAATTTATCTTTTGAGAAATAGTTAAATTCCATGTATGATAGTTGATCTACTATATACAACACGTCCTATAGATCTATATGCTCATTAAACATTATCGATAATCAGATGAGTGACGATACATGTTTAAGAGACAGTAGTACCACGCACTCGATCCTTATGAAATATGGACATATTTTTTGTCTCTAACCTTGTACATCGGGGATGTTACAAATATCAATGGCACGATGAACATTATAGAATACACTGAGTGCGTCACACTATTACTCCCTAACAGTATAATACGGGGTACCTAGTCCGCTTTATATACACTAGTATATTTAGTCATATTTTACTGAGGTTTAAGGACATACATGATAATCGTTATCAAGTAAAGACGATAGGAGAAAATAATTGACAAGTTCTATGCATTTCGTCTATGTTTAATGGTCAGAGCACGCTATTAGAATGATTTCCAATATATTTCTTCAGGTTAGGATAATGAGGAGGATTATCGGGAATACATTTTGACTTTCCTTAAAAGAAGAGAGGATCTAAAGAGTGTACGTGTAATGATTGCTTTTAAGGAAAATCTACTGTTTATCCAAGTATGACCATGGTAGAGTGGGATTTCCAGCCTTTACTCCAAACGCATCCATGGAGACACATGTGGACCAATCCATCTACATAGTATGGCACTTGAGTATTTATAGTCATAATAGATATTTCTTAGAGATGGTCCTACGGTTTCCGGTTGTAAATGATCTAGGAGGATTGAGACATTCAACCTGTTAAAACGATGCCATGTAGCTCGAACGAGCCTTGGAGCCATCCGAACGAGTTCGAAGGATAGTGAAGCTAATGGTTATGTTGGTGATTTTATGCTTATTTGCTTACGTCGTTCGAAAGAGCTTTGGAGCGTTCAAACGAGTCGAAGACCAAGAGAAGAGATTCTAGCTATCTTGATTTCTAGGGATAATTTTCCATGTCGTTTGAACGACTCTTGGTTCAAAAAACCAATTGGTTCTGTATCAGTTTTCAGGCTTAATTAAGCCAGTCGTTCGAATGACCCATGGGTTTGTTCGAATAACTATTGCGACTACTTTATAATTTAATACGCTTAAGGGCATATTTGTCATATTTTGTAACTAGGAAACTTGTAACCTTCATAAAAGGGCAAGGCTAGGTAAAATGAAGAGGATTCAAGATTTTATAATCTCGAACTTAGGGTTTGAAATAGAAATTCAATTGGAATCAATCCATTGAGCAATTGAAGCTCTTATTGGGAAATTTTCCCACTAAATTGTGTTTTTCGTTTAATTCTTTGATTAGGAATTTCTCTAATTTAATTGTGGATTAAGTGGTATCAGATTTTCAAGTTACAATTCTCGGGGGGTTGTTTGTTTATGATCTCTACACATGACCGACAAGCAAACGAAAAAGATTATCGTGAGTCCGTTAAAGATTCATAGATAACCTAACTCGAAGAAGAAGGTTAATTTAGAGATAGGTGATTCTAAAGATCGACTCACGAAGCTTGAAACTCAAGTTTTTGTCCTAACTACTACTCTAGGAGAGTTGGTAGAGAACATACATCTCACAAACTTCTTCAAACATCTGGTTCAACGAAATGACAAGAGTGCACGAAGTAAAAATGAGTAGCAGAAGAGGAGAGAGACGAGGGTAACGAGGAGGAAGATAGAAATTCTAGTAATGTCAAATCCGTTGAAGAGTGATTGGTTATTGGTAAGTCTATGAATCCTATGCGTAATTTTTGAATAAATTTCAAAATTGTAATTCTGGTATTCGGCAGGTCAATCGATGCTGAGAAATTAAATAACTGGTTAGATAGGCTATAGACCTACTTTTTAGTTTACGAATATTCAAATGCTCAGAAAATATGCTTTTCGGCATTGAAATTTGCAAGTCATACACTTACGTGGTGTAGTTAAAAGCTTGAGTTGGAAAGAATTCAAGGTGTTGGCTAGGAAACAATTTTATCCTATTGGGTATGAGGAAGAACGATGGTTTAAATGACACCATTTGCGCCAAAAGTATAGGAAATTTGTATAAGAGTTCACTATAGAGTTTCTTAACCAAGCTTTGGTTTTAGACATCGATGTGGTTGAGTATGAGGTACTTATGAAGTACACGGGGGGTTTGTCAGAGTCCATTAAAATGGAATTGAAGCTCTTTACTGTAACAAATATCGAAGATGCTACCATGAAGGCAATTGCTATTGAAGGCAAGTACTTGAAGAGTGTCAAGTAAAATGATAAGAACAAGTCGGGGTACAAGTCTAGTTGGAAGAACGAGCATAAGGAAGAGTCCAAAAGAGAGGGGTCTTCGTCTAAGGAGAATTATTACAGTAATTATAAGGTGAGTGGGCATATTTTAGATTAATATTAGAAGCTTCGCCAAAGCTTAGGCCGAAGGAGGAGAAGAATAAGAAAGAAAGATATGCACTAGCTGTAGCGGTTGTTGACCTCCCGAATTTAAATAAACTGAATCCTAAAGTTATACTTATGTTTTAACATACTATGGCTACCGAGGAGGCGAGTTGGGAAGAACTTTTTCATGTTAGTATTCAAGTGCAACAAAGCTTAGTAGAGGCCATTATTGATCTGAGTAGGCAGAAAAACTTAATTTTTGAGGCGTTGGTGAAGAAGATGGGTTTGATACTATTGCCTATCCTAAGCCATATGGTTTAGGGTGGGTTCAGAAAGACCCAAATTTGAGGATCACGAAGCAGTGTACGTTCAAGTTTGTGGTTACTGAAAAGTTTATTGACGAGGTAATGTATGAAGTGGTTCCTTTAGATGTGAATCAGGTCATCTTGGGTAGCCCTTATCTTTGGGACTGAGATGTGATTCATTATAGTAGAGCTCGCAAGTATTGTCTTGTGAAGGAGGGAAATGAGTTCCATATGAATGCTCGTAAGGAGCATGTCACCATGAATAATTTAGTAATGGCGACTCAGGTAAAGAGGTTAGTTAATACGAGTGGCAAGTTTATGTTATTGGTGCGACTGGTTCAAGAGGGTACGTCGGCTAAAGTGTTGTCTACGATTACTATTTCTTCAAAATAAGAAATCGAAATGGGGAAGTTGCAAGATGAGGTTGTGGTGCATTTCGATCACAACCTGCTCTAGTTTTTATCTATACAGTCCAAGCTACATCAAGCTCACCATATTTAGTGAATGTCGTATATACAATAATTCACCTTACTTATCAAGTATAAGAAGGGAGTAGACAACATAATGGCTGACATGTTATCTTGACCACCATTACCAATTATTTCTACTATGTTGGTAGCTATACAAGTGGAACCTATTGTTCCATCTAAGTATGTTACAGGATATGATGATCACAAAGAACTTGGTGTGATTTACCTGAAGTTGTTTCAAGGCAAGACATGTGGGCATGAATTGAAGAAGACTCAAGTGAAGTATAAGGCTCGACAGGACAAGCATCGGCTTGAGTATACTTTTCAAGAGGGCGATCTAGTTTAGTTGCATTTGGGTAAGGAATGAATAAATGGAGAAGGTAAGAAGCTCAAGCCTATCTATTATGGTTTGTTTACTATACTCAAGATGATTGGTGATAACGCATTCCAATTGGATTTGCCACCATTTATGAAGATGCATTCTGTGAAACTATTTGAGCAATCTCTCCTAGATGAAAACTCTACAATCCACACTCACCTACCGTCAGTTCATGACCTATGGATAGAAAGCGAAGATCCATTGTATGAGGATAATATTGTAGAGATGAAGGTTTACGTCACAAGACAGGGAAGTATCGAGTCGTTCCAAGTTGGGAAGAAAAGTTAACTACCTAGCAAGTTGAAGTGGTACAATAAGGGCATGGGCACGACCACTTTTCCTCATCTCTAGTTCTAGCTTGAGCAGGAGCTCAAGGCTCTTAAATGGATGAGTTATGATCCAGGGGGATCTAGACATTCTCCCTCTTAAAATGATGCAATGTCGTTTGAACGAGCCGTATAGCCATTCGAACGAGTTCGAAGGAAAGTGAAGCTAATGATTTTGTTGCTAATTTTAGGCTTACTTGCCTAGCGAATGAGCTTTGAAGCCGTTCGAATGAGTCAAAATCTAAATGAAGATATTCTAGCTTTCTTGATTTCTAGGCATAATTTACCATGTTGTTCAAACAACATTTGGAGTTGTCGAACGACTCTTGGTTCAGAAGAGCAATTGGTTTTGTATTAGTTTTTCAACTTAATTATGGGTTCGTTCAAACTACTATCGCGACTACTTCATAATTAAGTATGCTTAAGGGTATATTTGTCATATTTTTTAACTAGGAAACTTGTAACCTTCATAAAAAGGAAAAGCTAGACAAGATGAAGAGGATCAAAGTTTTTATAATCTAGAACTTTGGGTTTGAAAGAGGAATTCAATTGGAATCAATCCATTAAGAAATGGAAGCTCTTATTGAGAAATTATCATGCCAAATTGTGCTCCTTATTTAATTGTCTGATTAGGAAGTTCTCAAATTCGATTGCGGATTAGTTAACAACTAGGAATGCAATATTAGCACGATATCTCACTTAGTTTTTTTTACTGTAGGCTCAGTTCTTGGTTGGACCGATCATGTTGATGAGACTTGACGGAGCTTCTGAGCTTGACACACAAGCTTTTGATGACTATTTTATCGCTAATAGGATATATAATTGAGCATCATGTGCACCCCATACAATGCCCAACTAGTGATTGGTGGAAAACCTAATTAGAAGATTTAGGTTAATTGTTTGGCCAGTGTTAATATAATCACAGCTTCCGGCTAGTGTGTGGGTTATGCATTTTTTTCTCCCTACATCACTGATTAGATTTTTTTTAATTGAAAATCATTAAAGCTTTCTCAAAATAACTAGTAACTAGAGGGGATCCTTATATCGCCTTTTGTGCACATATTTATATACCATGCAGGTATCAGAGATTTCCTTGCAACACACGAAGTTGGGTCCCCAACGTCAGCATGGTATTATGTAGGTTATGATTCACATCTATTATTAGATATTTAAAGCCCACTGGCGACGTATATACTACAGGGCAGATTGCCACTTTGATGATGCAATATTCCTAGTATTTGGGAGATATATGATAGTCAATACTAATGATGTTTCCATGGTTAGTTAGAAAATGCCATCATTGTTTCATTTAGACCCCTTTACATAAGTTAAGTGATAATGAGTTCCAATAGATGTAACATATACAACAGGTTGTAAATGAATTTCCTGACATATTCATAGATGTTGTTAAAGTAACGTAGGTGTATCTACCTATAAGTAATGCACCTATACAGCTGAATATTATGGGGGAAATAGTATACATCCTGCAAGCAAATCTGTGGCCCACACTTATTACGGAGTACTATTGGAAGATAGTTTTATGAGCTAGGGAGCTACAGAATAAGGGACAAATATGACTAATGGTGTAGCTGGTTCATCGAGGATAAAACAACCCATCAAGTAGGTAATAGTAGCTACGCGAGCAGTTGATGCATTACGAGACAAACCCAGGGTGACACAAGCGTATGATAATAAGGAGATCTTGATCTAATAAAGTCTCTAATTGCACAACGTAGGATCGATTAATAGTAATTTGTCGACATGGTGCTCATATTCATTTAAGTGCTCGTCATCAAGAATAAGGATTCAGAACCACTTATTATAAATGACAGTGTGTTGTTGTACATTGGCCAAAGTGGGTATCTAGAATCTAAGGGGAGCTCAGCTTGTTAGCATAATACGAAGTAATACCATAGAGCCTGTCAGTTACATGGGAATGGTACGAAAGCGTAATTAAATTTGAGAGATAGTTCTGTCAAGGCAAAATTTGTTATCCACGAATTCTCTCAAAAACATGACATCAATTATGATAAGACCTATTATCCGGTTATGGATGTTATAACGTTTCGATACTAATCAGTCTATTAGCTGTTAAAGACAAGCTAAACATGCATCTTATATAATTTCCGTATATCTATATGAGGCTACCCGGGGGGGGTAGCTTTTAGAAGTAATTAAGCCCAATATGTAATAAAACTGGATAAGTCACTGTTGGCTTGAAGTAATCAGGGCCTATGCAATATAGTAAGTTGGCTAAGTATTTGAAGGTCCTATATGTTCATGCGTTCTCATTAAGAATGCAAATATTGGCTTAAGTTATCATAATAATATACTAAATGATTTGGATATCATTAGAACTCCGTAGAAGATTGTGAGAACTGCTGAATACCTTAGAAATTAATTCAAAATGAAAGACCTGGGGAAAACCAAGTATTGTCTCTATTTGCAGATCAAACATCTTGGTAGTGGCATACTTGTACGCCAAGCAGTATATATCGAAAGAGTTTTATAATACTTTGGTATGGATGCAACACACGGTACTAAGTCGCTTATTGTTGTCCATCATTGGATGTGGACATGGACATCTTCGACCATCTTAATGGGGGGAGAAACTCCTAGGGCTGGGGTGCCACATGTAGGAGGTGCTTTGCTATAGTTAATTGGGTATACTATACCCGATGTCTCATTCACAGTGAACTGTTTGAATTGTCATAGTTTTATTCTTATCCAAAGGCATTAGAAGGAGATCAAGCATAGTCTGAGGTATCTGATCGGCATGAAAGACTGAGACTGTTCTACCTGAAAAATGGTAAAAGTAAAATTATAGGGTACGCTAATTCAAGATACATGTCAGAGCCACATAGAGGCCATTATCAGATGTACTATGTGTTTATGTACGGGGATACATAAAATTCTTGGAGACCGATGAGGAAGACAACATTTTTTGCATCTTTGAATCACAGACAAATTCTTGCGCTTCATGAAGCTGGCAGAGAATGATGGTTGCGCTCCAAGATACATCACATCAACTGAAGTTGTGGTATGTTATATTTAAGATAAAGAATTGATTCTGTATGAAGATAACTCGACTTGCATCAATGAAGTCAATGGAAAGAGAACAAAGTATATTTCACAGATGTCCATTCATACTTATGAATTACAAAAGGTGAATGAGATTGATGTTGTTAAAAATATTTCAGAAGACAACTTTACAAACCTATTCATGAAGACTCTTACACCACTTACGTTTAAGTAGCTGGTACATGGAATCGACATGAAAAGGTTTTATTCATTATTATCTCGAGGAGATACATCTCAAGGAGATAGATTTTTGGGGCGATCGACGTCAGAGGGAGTTTATTTTACTGATAGTGCAATTTTTGTCCTGAGGGGTTTTATTGACTAGAGGATTTGATGATGCAACATATGCGCATCCATAACTCATATAGAGCATATGATTATACTCTTTCCTTGCACAATTGTTTTCTCAAGGGGTTTTACAAAGCAGAGGTTTTGTTGAGGTAAGTCGTCTTGGTATGGAACACCCCTGGGGGAGTGTTAGGAGTTGAGTCTGACCCAAGGCGGGAACCCAACTGGGTTGGGCTATCCTATTGGGCTCCTAACAAGCCCATGTAAGTGAGGGCTTTATAGGGAGTGTAAGAACCTAATTTTGGATCTCGAACTTAGTATCTCACACCAAATATTATCAGAATGTTAGTAATAACAAATGATCATTAATGCACAAGAATTATCTTGGAAATCTCTGAATAGGTAAAAACCACGACTTCTCTTGAGGATTTAGAAAGAGTGATCATATTGACTGAGTGACTATATATTTCAGGGAACGTTCTGGATAGTTTTTTTTATAAATTTTGTGGATAGAAAAATTTGTCCTTAATCTGTTCTTCCTTGGTCTTATTTATAGGTTTCATATTATGATCGTTTTATGACCATTATCTCATTTAATGACAAGCATTACAACATTGTTTTGATGAGTCATCGTAAAGTCTGTATAATGGTCTGACTATTCTTTCTGCAATAGCTTCTTTAATGACGTCGTATGATTGTGGAGTCGGGCTATTTATACGAAAGTCGATATATAAACTTCTTTAAGGTCGAGGGTGGGAATACGTCCTTACAATCACCCCTTCTCAACTAAGAACTCGAGTGGTGTTGGTTGAGAAAACTCATCCCTGATACATAAATGTGGTGAAATCATTTCCAATGTTTATTCTCGAATACTTGTCTTAACTTGAATAGTCTTTCAGAGTTCCAAGGTGTATTGATGACATTCCTTTTAACTGTTGGGATTTGCAACATTAGTTTTTGAGGCTATAAATATTACATCTCTAAGAACCTTTTTCTTACGTCCTCTCTACATCATAGTGAAGACATGATCTCAGACTCGTCGTGAGGAGTTTGTTGTGCTTGTATATGGCTAGTTTGAAGAGCTTCAAACTCGATACTTTGGGTAGCAGTCTTTAGTAGACTCCACTCCTGTACCTATGGAATCGACGTACCAGGGGATGTGGGAGGAGAAAGTTGAATTTTCTGAGGAAGACCTTTTCTAGCTTTGCTAATTCTACTATGTTCTATTATCGGAAGCGGAACACAAGGATAGTTTTTGCAGCTTAGCCGAAGTGACTATATAGTTTGAAGACAAAGCTTCTATTGTGGACGTGAAGGAGGCCATTTTTTTGGTTGTATCGGTTGAAAATAGGCTTTCTTTGAAAAAAACTTATTTGTAACTGTTATGGTTTGGAATAAATAAGTCCTTCCATTTCCTTTTTGTTGTGTAACTTTTTTTTTCCTCTGTTTAAATATGTCGACCTTGTATGCATAATTTCATGCAAACTGGTTATGCAGGAAACTGTAGAAATTTGGCTCAAACTGTGTAGGGAATAGTGGTCAGTGACTTGAACAAATATTCTTCCTCTTGGTATAGTAAGTTTATGCTGACCTGGTCAAATAATTTTCCTCTTTTTAAGTTGGCCTGGTTAAATATTCTTCCTCTTTTAATGGTAAATATACATTGGTATTAGTTTTTATCTGTATCCACGTGCTAGGATTGGTAGTGAAGATATTCTATTTCTCAAAATTTGATTCTAAAGAATATGTAGTCCCAAAAATCGGTTTCCTAGAAGATTTTGATGGTTCAAAAGGATCTTCTCCTTGGCTAAAAAAAGGGATTGGTCTTTGGTTATATTTCATCTTGCTCATCTTCACAAAAATTTCTTCTTTGCAACTTGTGAGTTTTCATGGTAAGGACAAGCTCCCAACGTATGCAACATGTAGTGGAAGGTAGGTTACCCATCAAGGTGGCTGAGCTGCGTAAGCGATACTTTTGGCTAATGCCTTATGACGCTATTTTGTCGTAGTGGCCATTACAATTTGTGTGCCGAAATGATGATGAGACTAGTAAAAATTTGACTGCCACTTCTGGCGTGATGTTTTCTGTACTCTTATCCTTAATGCAACAGTTTAAGAAACTACTGTGCAGGAGATTGCGTTGGACAAACTTGCAGAAGAGGGCAAAAAAGTAGCAGGTGGGGAAATAATTCCATGTGGCGAACCGAATTACCCTGGTTTTTTTAAATGCGATTATCTTTAAATGTAAGCATGCATGTTGCCAGCTCGATTTTAATGAACAAATGATTTTCCGCATAGTTATGTAATTTTCAACTGTATTTTTAGTTTGGATAACTACTTCTTTAGCTTCAAACTGTCTGGTACAAATGGTACTTGATTCGTGCCATTTATAGGGGCATATGTTATGGGTGACAGTTGTTTTTTGTCATCAATAAATATTAAATATTTTGAATTTGAAACTTTTGCTATTTATAGTGATAAAGTTTTGGGGTAGTATGGGCTGTTTGGGGTAAAGAATAGTAAGTAGACGTACAGAGTTTATTATTATCAGGCTTTCTTAGGAAGGAGGAGTAGAAATAATTTATGGCTGACGTGGAAATAGTCATGATAATAGAACTCGTTATCCAAAAAGTCATGATGAAGTGGGGCGGAAAAAGGACGCTTCTATACAGAAGGCAGGGGTGACTGACACATGTATGAGTGTGCCATTATTTCAAAAACCGGGGAAGAGTATAAAAACTCGTCTCTCTTTTCTCCATGAGATTTTTATAATTTTTGAGAGAGAAAAGGTTATGGTGAATGGTGCATCTAGAGAGAAAGCATTTGAATTCTGAGGGTTTTCCACCATTGTTGACCAAAATTTCTTGCGGTGTTACGACTGGTCTTGAAGGTTAGTGCAAACAGTAGATTTCTTTAAAAATTTACTGGTAAAATAGAGGATTGTGGATCTTCTAGCACAGGTTAGTGTGAATTCCTAATACTGTATTATGTTTTTGCAATTGTAACTTTTTGTTTTGGGAATTTATGGATTTTGTTGTGAGTTGGGATTTTGGGAGCAATTTCAGAACTTTTGCTCCCCAATTAATATGTTGAATGATTATTTATGTGGGGAAATTATAGAGTAGATTATTGTAAGATTTGGGGGTATAAATTTCTAATTTTATTTATAATCTTGCTTATGTTCTATAACTGTTGTGGGTAAAGGGGGAAGTTTGAACATTTTCTTTAAGGTTTAAAATAAGGAAAAGTTTGTTGTAGGGGTGATTGGGTAGTTTAAGAAAAGAAAATTTGTGTTATAGATTTTTGCCCAATTTGTGAGAACGGATCATAGAGATAGATTTAACAAACACCTTTTTCTTTGAATTGTAGGTCGAATATGCATATAGAAAATTTAAGCCCTTGGAATAAGTTTGTAGTAACGACAAGTTTGGAAGAAACATCGTAATTTGTTAGAGAAGGGGATTGTGATAGGGTGGAGGAGGTCGTAGATTGTAAGGATGTATTAATAGGTATAGTAGAAAATGTGCCCATTCAAGTCGATCATAGAGTAGTGGAGAATGCTGAAAGGGAGATGAGTGTTGATGATGTGGAACTTTGTATATACTCGGAGAGGGTGAACATTAGAAAAGAGTCTCAAAAATATAAGAACAAACTGAAAGGGACATGGGGGCAATATGTAATGGAAGATGGCTTGTGGTTTATGGTATTTTTCCTAGTGGAAGGGGGGAATAATGTGTTACCAAGTTCCTAGCCTTGAACTCTTGAAGTTGGATAAGGGCATTCAAAACGATGTGATAATAATACAATATAATGGATCTGTAGAGTTAGGCCCAAGTGATGGTTTATTATGCTTTACTAACTAGTTGTCGTATGTCCTTAGAGTACCATTGACCTACTTTGAAAAAGGGGTCATGAATCTATTATACTACTGCCTAACACAGATGAATGTGAATGTATATGAGATGATGAGGGTATGTGAGGCCTTTAATGATAGGTGGGAGGTGAGTGGTGTTGCAAAGCAGTTTGTCGCTGCAGATGTGATGAAATATTATAAGTTAAAGTGCCTAAAGGCCAGTAGGAATTGTTACCTGTATAATGATCTATCAAGACCGAAGTTTTCTAATTTTGACTTTGTTGGTCGACCATGGAATGACCATCTTGTGTTGGTCAGGGGCAACTGTATGCAGGTCCCAAATGAAACAGAGCTCGAGCTGGAATTAAAATATGTTAATATGCGTAAGTGTCCCTTGTTATTTTGAGTAAATAACTTGACTTATTCAGGCTCCTTATCACTTCTTGTATTTATCTTTTTTAGGTCCCCATGTCGTCGGTACTCTTGATGAGTCGAGCTTAATTGATCGTCGCGCGAACAGAAGGAGATAAAAATGTTCTTGGTGATTTGAATATCCAGAAACATAAAAGTGTAAATTTAGAGATTCCCAAAGTCCAATACACTAACCGGAGGCGTGCTATGGCTGGTCGAGGGGAGACTATAAGCCAAAAGGGCTCTTCCGGGAATACTTGGGATTTTGACCTTCCACTTGTACTTGATTTTATGGAAATCCCTCCTCCTGTGACATCAAGTGGTGCTAAAGAAATTCGCATGTTGAGGAAGTCAAACCAGGAGATTTCACAGTCCACTACAAAGGTTCCACGAGTAGTTGAAGGTGATACCTTGCAAGCTCAAGATACCTTTGAAGTTGGGATTCCATAAAAATGTAAGGTTGATGAAGCGGTCACATAGGAAATAGGTGAGTCCACGCTGACAAAGCAGAAAAATCATGAGTTCGAAGGGAGTGATAGAACTCGGTCCGATGTGGTGAAGAAGTTTAGGGCAGTGGAAAATTACTGCTTTCGCCTTGCTAAGAACGACCCTGAGACGCTCGAGGAGATCTTCTAAGAGAAGGTTACATAGGTACATTTTTACTACAACCTCATTTTTTAGTTCGATTTTTTGAGTACGACTGTTCCTAAATTGAATGGTGTCTTGTTGCCTATACTGGTAAAGGGTTCTTCACAATTTTCCTGAAGAGGAACAAAGAACATTTGGATCTCTCCACAAGGTCGAGGCTCAAATGGAAGAAAATATGCAGCTAAAAACTTAGTTGAGTGATTTGACTACTGAGCTCCAAAAGCAGTTGGCAGAGCGCTAACAAATTATGGAGAAGGTGATGGAGGCGATCAAGGTTGGACAAAACAACTTGATTCAGTCGTATCATTTCTTTGGTCTATCCAAGAATGATATCGTTCTCGGGCTAGCTTGTGGGTATGAAGATATTATTTTCCCTTATGACATTGAGGATGAGCAGGTCGAGGAGAATCAGCTAGATAGTGATTTTTTCTCTGCAGATGCGGCGAATGTACTCCCTTCCTATCATACTAACACTGGTCGGGATACTGCTACGGGAGCTAAGTCACCCTAAGAGTTAGAACTTGTCAAAGGCTATTAGGCCTATCTTTTTTTGTTTTTGCTGGCATTTTACACTATAGGAATATCTTGTTTTAACTTTTGATCTGCCATGTGAATGTAATTGAATATGTATAGAAATTGTAGGTTCTTGATAAATATTGATTTTGGCATGTGAGTTTGAAATGCGTTAATAATATAAAAAATTTACTCTGTATAGGACTTAGAGTGGTTGAGGTAAACAATTAACGATCTACAGAGAGTGTTGACTAGAGCTAGAAAATCTGTGAGTCGCACTCAGCAGGTATTAAATAAAACTGAATATGAGAGAAGACATTTTAAATCTGTGTCGGAGAAGAATTTTAATGAATTGTATGAACTTCAAGGTAGATATGCTAAAATAAAAATAGAGAGGGATGAGTCAAAAAGAAAAGAGGATGAGAGGATTAAATTACAGGAAAAAAATCTTAAAAGAGGATCCTTTTACGGACAAGGGTGATAAGGCTAAGTGTCAAAGAACATTGTTATCTTTGACACAATATTTTGAGGCAAAAGTGGATAGTGAACGAGGCTTAAAAGATGCTTACATATACATTTTAAAAGAGAGGGGGTGTAATGCCAGATCTAACTTGAGTTTAATCTTTAATGTAAGAAATAAGAAATTATCATAGTGGAGAAGTCAAAAACTGATCTCCTGGAGCTGGTACATTTGTAATATATAGAACTTAATGATATGGGTTGCGTAGGTTTGAATCGACGTCTTCGGTCTTGTGTAGGGTAGGAGGGAGATAAGGATCTTTTTCTTCAATGTAAATAAATAACAGAAGATGATACAAGCCACTTTAGAGAATAAGTTGTGCAAATTTCAAGAAACGTTAAATCATTGTACTGATCAAAATGTTTGGCTTGCAACTCGGGTGGCAGAGAAGATATCTCAAATAAGTAAAGTGGAAAAGAAACTAAAGGCATTGAAAGGTGTTTAAAAAGAAACTTGACCGTCTTTACCATTCAAATAAGAGCATGTGGGAATATTAATATCCTATACGATCACAGGTTATTGCTAAGACTGACCATGAATGGCATATAGAGTCAGTGATTGGAATTTGTGGTAGTGAGTTGGACAGAGTGGAGAATGAATTTAGAAAGTATATTACTAAGTGTGGAAAAGATTTTGACATGGAAAATGTGAAGGAAGAGAATCTTTGGGTTGTAAAAGATGAAAATGGGAAAGGTTTTAATTGTTCTGAAGATGTAGGACCTATACAAAATTAGTTACTGGACAAGGAGGAGGTCAAAAATTAGGTACCTCGATTTCAATGAGTGTCGCGTAAGCAAGATATTTTGAGATTCTATTCCTCTAATACTGATTGTGTAGGTAGCTCGCTGAGAGGAGGGATAAAAAAGTAGTCTTCTCATCGTTCAATAAAGGAGTGAAAGAAATAAATTACCCGTGTGCCTAGTTTCATTGTATTGATAAGCGGTGTAGTGTACAATTTATAGTAGACTGAGTTATTTGTATAAATGTATAGTAGATGTGTGCTTTTTATATAGTAGATGTTTTGCATTTATACTGGATGTGTACGTCGAGCAAAGATAAGTATTTCATTAATGCAAGAACAACGTACATAAAAATTGAAAAATAATTCCCATGAAAGAGTTAAAAATTTGAATTGTGGAATATTCTTATCTGCAATATGTTTTCAACCTCGTATTCTAAGGATTTGGAACTCGAACTCCTTCTTCTGTGATCAGATCGTAAAAACTGTGGTCATTTTTACCGATATGATTTTTGGCAAACTTCCCTGCATTTAATTCCTTTCCATATTTTGGTTTTTCCCATGGTACGAGGTCTTGAATGTCAAATTCTCTATTATGAACTCATTTGTTGTAAGATTTGGCCAGCACCTAATGGTGGCGTCTAAGATTCATTATTACTCAGTCTCTTGTTTCCTCGATCTAATTTATATTGTAAGCTAATTAAAATTTATTCTCTTCATCTGTTATTTCATAGTTGCTTATAGGGTGATGATATTTAGTTGGGATAGCAGCTTCAGTTCCATATGGTGGAATCTAAGATTCATTATTACTCAGTCTCTTGTTTCCTCGATCTAATTTATATTGTAAGCTAATTAAAATTTATTCTCTTCATCTATTATTTCATAGTTGCTTATAGGGTGATGATATTTAGTTGGGATAGCAGCTTCAGTTCCATAAGCTAACTGGAATGGGGTACAACCTGAAGATATCCTTAGGGTTGTTCGGTATGCCCATAGTACATGCAGTAATTCTTGAATCCAATTTTTTCCTTTCTACTCCTTTAAACGCTTTTTTATCCCATCAATTATAGTTCGATTGGTTATTTTTGTTTGGCCGTTCCCCTATGGGTAGTAAGGATTTGAACGAGAGTTAATGATGTTGTGTTTGTTAATAAATGCCACCACCTTTTTACCAATGAACTGTGGTCTATTATCAATTTTGATGACCAAACTTTGTGATGATATTTTCCATATGAACTGGATCACCTCTTCTTCTCGTGTTCCACACAATGAGACTGCTTCTACCCATTTGGTAAAGTAATTGGTGCTACTAAAAGATGTCTCTGTAATGGCCTAATTTTGTAAACTCAAAGTAGCTTGGAATTAGTTCTTACACCAATGCACCTGTAGCAAAATCTAATTGAAAACAAGAAATGACATAGGTGTTTAGCATAAAAAACCTATGAATAGGTTAAAAACCATGACCTCAGGTTGAAGATTTTTGTAATAGTAATGTTTATTGCTTGAGGTGATATCTTATTACAAGTGATCTCTCGACTTAAAAATGCTTGATCATGTGAATAAGAAGTTTAAAGTGTTGGAGAATCTAGAAAATATAATCTTCATGGTGATTTTTCCTGTAATCTTTTTTATGTGTGTTTGTGTGTCCCTATCTCTTCTGGAACTTTTTCTTTATATAGGCCTTTCCCACAGTTCTTCATCGTACTGTAGAACGTTCTCCGAACAATGTGATTAGTGGCAATTGACTGAGTAACTGCTGAGTTTGAGAGAGACAGGTGGCTTTGAATTGTTCAAGTTTTTTGTTTGAACTCGGCCCATGTTCTTTATCAGTTCGTAGAGTATGCGGCAATGTTGACTGGTGAAGTCATATGGAGAACGCGTGAGCTTGATGTAGAGGTAGTTTGAACTGGAGACAACAAAATTTAGGTAAGATCGAGAGGCAGGCCTCTACAATTGCCCCCTCACAACCGAAGTCACGAGTATCTTGGGCTGAGAAAGAATATTTGGGATATGGGTTAGAAATTTGAATGAGGATGGAAGTAATGATGGTGTTTGACTACACGAAGATTGCGCATCTCAAGGGGGAAGTACGTGCATTTATTGCTGATGAGAATATTAATGTATGTGACGGTTAGGGTTTGAAGAGTCTCGTCGTATTGAATGATGATGCTTGGGAAAACATACCTTTACAATAAATGTAAGGTTATGTAAATAGTACCTGTACCGAGGTTGGTGGCCAAGTACGCTTGTTCTGATACAAAATCATCTACAAGTGTTGAAGATGGTGAAGACTCATAGGATGTTTCTTGAAGAGAGAATCTCTTCTGAAATGTAGAGGTTAAAGTTGAAGTTCTTCGAAGATCAGCCCTTAAAGAATTTGACTCCTGTTTCTATTCCTTCGACGTATTAAGGAATGTCGGAAAATAAAGCGGCTGAAACTGAGGAGGATTTTTATAGTAGATGGAGGTTTCACCACGCTGTATTGACTGGCGAGCAACATTGGGTTTGTCTCCGCATTCCTGCGGAAGACAAGGTTAGGGAGACAGATGCAGGGATTGGCATAACTGCGGTGCAGTTGCGCTAATGTCTTGTGTTACAATAGATTCTAAGGTCGGGTCCTTTTTATCTCTACCAACTCTGAGGGGTTGGAAGTTATAGGGGTGGTGGTGATGGAGTGGAAGAGGCAGATGAAGAATGAAAGTCTACTTCTGCATTTCCATCACTACTTCGCGCTGAGAAAACCTTCAGTTTGTAGGGTTGGTTTAAGCACGGTGTCTCTTACTCCCTTAGTTTCCTTTTGAAGTTCGTCTAGGCTTCGACCAAACTCATGGGAGGTAGGATCTTTGTTGTTTTTAATATCTTCCTTGCATCAGGGTAAAAAAATATTGCAGGATGAACTGAAGGATTTAAAGTTTTGGAGTGCCTGAAAGACTTGTTAGCTGTAAAAACATTGAAAAACATGATATCTATAAAGTACCTGAAGCTGAGTATTAGACAAAACTTCATCTGTAAAGTACTAATTGTCGAGTACATAAAAAACTTGTTATCTGTAAAAGTACTTGTAATATGTTTCGAGATGAATAAAATTTGTTATCGAAATTCGTGTTGATATGGAAATAGAATAACTCAAGAAATTGAGCTGTATGAAGAGTTTAGAATATTGTATGAAATGAAATATATGAGGGCAAAAAGTAAAATGCTTGTAATAATCGAACTGGAATACATTTTTTTTTTGAATATATGTGTTAAAAGGCGAATAGTATCTGATCTCTGAATTGGAAATGTGGGAGAGAAAAAAAAATTATAAGAGTTTTGAATTAAGAATCGATCTTGAGAGGTCATTTTAGAAAATTAGATCTAGAAATAATAAGTTCGATCAGCAATAGTATGAAATAACGGAGTTCGATAGGAAGAAATACGTTCAAATAATTTCTCTCAAGATAAGGGGCATCTGTTACGAGATAAAAGGAAAATAACATGATTTGCGTGAAATTGATACAATGATTTTTGAATTTAAGGAAAGAGATAAGAACGATGTGGACTCGAGCCCAGAGAATCCGTTATACCGCTGAAGGACGATTGGCAATAAAGATCCCTGAAGTGCGTGAAAGAATGTTTGGACTGCTGGATTATGATGCCTAGTTGCCAGTGAGGGAATGTCAGTTCGAAGGTTTAGATTCGATGGGAAGGGAACTTGATTATGCACATTTTTTCTATGAAGGGTTTTTTCACGAACTGGTTACGGATCCCGCAGATCTAGAAGAGGTGGTAGGATTTATTGCTGAAGAAGAGATTGATTTTGTGGATGCGAGGATCGCTGTAGGTTTATTGATTAGATGTGGCTTCCCAGGTCATGAAGGCTATTTTAGATGTAATTATATGTGAGTTGAACAGAGTTTATGTAAAATTAGGGGTGATAGAATATAACTGCTTGTGTTTGAATGATTTGAAATGAATTATTGATGAATAGATCCTCTATTTTGTGATGGTTGTTTACGACTGTTGTGAAATATGAAATTGAAAATATTTGAAACTCTGTTATATAAGCTTTGGAAATGATATCATTGCTGCTATAAGTGTAGAAGAAGAAAGACGTACAAGAAAAGTATGGAGTTTTTGATTTTGTCCCTTGTGCAAAAGTTGTGAAAACCCGATTATGTGTAAATGTGAGTCATCATAAGTGTCATGAGGTTAAAAGGTAATTTGGAAAAGAGAGATAGAAATAGAATAAATTATAAGGGAAAAGGCAATGGGAAGGTGTTGTTACTGAAAAAGTGCAAGACATCTGATATGGATAGTGGAAGGGATGCATCGGTTCTAAAGCCGAGACGTCTCGTGCGGGGCTCAATAACTGCTAGTAGTTAGATAAATAAAATATAAATACTACTTCATCTTCATCAATTGAATGTTTTTCAACTTCAAAAAACATGAAGAGAAGTGAGAGAGGAAGAAAAAGGAGAAGTACAAATAGCGCAGAAACTCGAAGAGATTTAAGTGAATGAGATCATCAATCAGAGCCTGTGAGAGTCCTTGATACTAAGTTGCGAAGGTGGCTGTACAACAGCATGGTGAGGGAAGGATACGTCACTACCTCTGATTCATATTTTGACATAGAAGGTTAGTAGAGGATTTGTGATGTGTATATATATTTTTTCCAAGATCATTTGGTATTACTAAGAAAAGTGATCAATTACGATTTATTGTAATCTATGAAAATCTGTTGTATATGATATATGAAAGATATTTGAATGTTGACGTATTTTAAAAGATAATGATAGATACCTGGACCTAAGTAGGTCAAACGTGAGGAGTGTTGTGTAAGATAAAATTACTTCTTGTAGTTGATTATGAGGAGTTTCCCAATAAGTGAGGCAACGATCTCTGGTCGGTCGGTTGATTCTGAGAGTTTGACGTCTAGAAGTAAGAAAGAAAAAGGTGTCGATTAATTTTTAGGTTTCCCTGGAAGATTGGTATCCTATCCTCCTCGTTCTGATGCATGCAAAGAGTTTTGTAAAGCCAAGGCTTTTATAAGTGGTAGATGGGGTAATTTTAAAGATTGTGCTAGTAGGCAATTTGGGGGTTGTACTGTAACAGCAGGAGAGGAATATTTTTATCTGTTATCTGATTTGGCGATGGAGAAAAGGGACAGGGGTATAGAGGAATCGATCTCTTTAGAGTATTTTGATAGGGATGTTCAGACTAAATTGTCAGAGGGTTTTTTATGTTACCTATCTTAGTTGGAGTAAGGTTTGAGTCTTCCCCTTAGCAATATGGCAAAAGGGATTATGAATCTTATAGGGGAATGTCACGTTCAAATGAACGGAAACTTGTGGAAGGTGATAAGTGTCTGTAAAACTTTGAATATTTGGTGTAAAGGAGATAGGAGAAAGAGGAGGATATCCTCTGAGGATGTATTACAGTTTTATGGTGTAAAAAACTATTCTACAAGTGGAGGGGCATATTTTTGTGTGAGCGCAATTCGACTTTGCTACTTCGATCTGCACTCAGCAGGTCGACCGTGGAATGATAATGTGATATGTGTGAAGGGCGATTGCCTTCAGAGAGATGATGGAGAACCCATGGAACTTCTCTTTAGAACTATAAAACAAAGTAAGTATAACCATAAAAATATATGATATGGATAGTTGAATTTGTATTACAACGAAATGCTCACTGATGTTAACATTTTGTATGTTGCAGGTCCTAAATCACCGATTAAGAGGAAAAAATCGTTGTTGGATACAGTTGCTCAAGAGGAGACAGAGCTTAAGGCTGTACTGGAAGATCTTCGCATTAGTAGAAAAAAATGTGTCAACAGTTGAGTTGATAAAGTTTTGAAATCTCAGTCGACAAGGCTGATGACGAGTGCAGACCGTAGCAAGAAGAAGGAGACTGATGGGGAAAGGCGAGCAAACTTGCCTAAGTCCCCTGGAGTAGAATAAGCAGGATTACCTGAGTCTGTTACGTCTAGTAAATTAGCTCGAACATTCCCCAGAAGGTAAATGCTGAAGTGTCCTTCAGCTTCTGGGACCACAAAAAGTGGCAAGGCTGGGGAAAAAGGAGAAGGGTTGAACCTAAAATGTTTGGGGTAAAGGTCGTAGAAGATTGACCTGTTGTGAAAGATGATTGAAAAGAGGTGGAGAAAAAAACCAGGTTGGCAGCTCTCCACGGGGAGGAAGAGATTAGCCGAATGGTATGTTCATAAGCTAGAATACGTATTGTAATGAATTTTGTATTATGTTTCGGGCTAACTGATAAGGTTGATTCTCTTTGATTTTTGTAAGCTGCTCGGCTAATGAAGGGAATATGCCTCGGGGTTGAGGAGAAGAGGGCCAAGCTGAAGAGAAAGAAGATTGAGCTTGAAAGGAACGTAGCTCGATTGAAATCTAATTTGAGTAAGAAGGGAAAGCTGCTAGAGGCCTTGAAGGCTTCCCAAGTAGTAAAGATCAATAAGCTTCAGGCAAAGGAGAGAGTGGATTTGGAGGAGGCAGTAGTTGAGCGCGACAGGCACGGGCGTCACCTTATGTCCAAAGGGTATTCTGAAGTTGAGGTAGATGCCATTAAGGCCAACACTTATGTAGAGGTGGATGAGGATGAGGATGAGGATGAAGAGACTGTAGATGTTACCGCTGGCATTGTGGAAGGGTTGGAAGGTGTGTCTCCCGAGACGGTGAGGGACAACCAATGGGATGACAATGAACGCCTAGAGTTGGAGAATGAGAAGGTAGGATAGTGTGATAGAACTGTGATTGTATGAATATTTGAGAATGTTCCTAAAATATGGATATACTTTGGATATAATTTTGTAGGCTAAGTTGCTTTCGTAAACCTTGCTATAGGAACTTAAGAACATACGCCTCAGAATAAAAGATTTAAAGGCTGAGCTCGCTATGGAGAGAATGAGACCTCAACGTCCCTGTTGTCTTCGTAAGGGGAGCTGTAGGTTAGAATAGAGCAAGAAATATTTGATTTGTAGGCTTCATTAATCTAGAGGTACAAAGTAATAAATAAAGTGTAGAGACGGACCAAAAACTCGTTACCTGTTAAGGTGCAAACGGCACTAGAATGGTACGTATAAGAGATATTAGTCTTTAACATACAAAAATATAGAGAATATTTACCTTGGATTTGGAAGTATATGTTATGGAGCATTCATCCGAGATTGCACTTTGACCTTAAGTCCAGAAGTAGTTTTACACAGTAGATGTCAAAAAATTAATATATTGTTAGAAGTGAGTCATATGTAGTGATTGAGTGTTCCGAATCGAACTTGATATAATATAACTGCTACGTACAGGTCGAATTGGAGTAAGCTCGCTTACGCGAAGATGAAGCTCGTCAATGTAGCCAAGAGTTTGCAGAGGAGTTCGAGAGGATGAGAGAGGCGAATGAAGATAGAGAAGATTAACGAGTGAAGGTACACTTTAAGTTTATTAAGGTAACACAAACTGCTGTTGATCTGACTCGGCAGATTGGGGAGAAGGATGCCGAAATTGAGAAAGGGTTGAAAGAGCTCGAGGAGTTGAAAGAGCATCCAGCGAAACTTAAAAGTCTAAACGATGCATTGGTGGTAAAGAGCAGGGAAGCTGACATGGCTCATTACCGTATACATGCTCTGGAAAGATCGGAAGAAGGTTTAAATCGGTTGATGGTTGGTTTGAGAAATGACCTGGCCAGGAAAACTCATGATCAAGAGAAAATTCGATCTGATCTGAGCGGGAGCGAACTCGATCGGTTGAAGAAGAAATTATTTGATAAAGATAACGAGCTAAAGGGAGCTCGAGATGATCTGTCTGCATCTGAAGTTGCGGCTGAACAATGGACTGCAGCTTTATCTACAAAAGATATGGAGTTTAGGATGGTATAACGCAAGTGTAATGAGTTGAATGGGAGAGTGGCTCAATTGAAAACTAATCTGGCGTAGGCCAATTTGTGTGTTTTGAGTATCGAGACTGGAGAGCGCTCGAAGAAGAATAAAAATGATGCCAGAGTTCCACTTGTTCAAGGAGATGTCATTAATCTATCAGCTCAAATAAGAGTGTTGTAGGGGGATGTTTCTCAAATCCAAGGGCATGTGCGTAAAGGAGTTGAACAATTACGAGAGTGTCAAATAAAGTTTGGCATTGCTCTTATTAGGGTAAAAGGGTTAGAGCGTGTTATCAGAGATATTGATAAAGGATAAAGAAGAATTGTTAAAGAAAATTCCAGATGTGGAAGAATTGAATAAGGAGATCGAGAGAATACATGCTCAGGTGGTTGATTTGGAGGCGATTAATCGAGCTGAGTCAGCTAAAGCTGATGAAAAATCTGTAGAGACCATTGCTTTTATAGATCTAATAAAAAGATAACTGATGAGTCAGAAAGTACGGTACAAGAGGTTAGAGGATCACCTTCAGAGGTCAAGGATGGTTTTTTCTCACTCAGTTGTAACTCAGGCCCAGCATTCAGAATTACTAAAGTCGGTGATTGCTTATTTTGTAAAAGAAGTAAAAAAACTTGAGTTAGAGAGAGATACCTTGTTTGACTGTGTGTCAGCAAAGGGGTATATATGCAAGGTTGATATAGATCGAGGAGATTTCACGAGTTCCATGGAGATGGATCTAGGCCCTCAACCTACTAAATTGATAGAGCAGGGCCGGATCGTTGTTATTGTACAAGTTCAAGATTTTATGGCTAGTCGACCTCTTGTCGTAGGGGTAAGCGTAATTGACATCCCAACAGCAGAACTGAATCTATTGTAGTAGTTGTGTATAAACCTGAGATGAAAGCTAGTTTTACCTTTGCTTTATCTTATGTCTGGCTGAGCTTTTCGATAGAAAACTAGTATCACCTTCGTTTTAATCTTGGAGTTGAGTAGAGTCAGTCAAACAGGCTTAACCTAAATTTAACTTGTAGAATGTCGCAGACATATTGAAAGAGATGAAAACTAGTTTTACCTTTGCCTTATCTTATGTCATGTAGGGTCCTTTGATTGAAAACGAGTACTCCATGTTCTAACCACAGGGGATTTAGTAGAGTTAGCTAAAATTAGTATATTCTTGATTTAACGAATATGATGTTGCAGACATATTGAAAGAGATGAAAGCTAGTTTTACCTTTGCCTTATCTTATGTCTGGTAGTGTCCTTTGATTGAAAACAAGTACTACCTTGTTATAATCGCAGGGGATTTTATAGAATAAACCAAACCAAGTTTATTCTTGATTTAACTGATATGATGTTGCAAACTTATTGAAAGAGATGGAAGCTAGTTTTACCTTTGCCTTATCTTATGTCTAGTAGAATCCTTTGATTGAAAATTACTGCTACCTTGTTCTAATCACAGGGGATTTAGTAGAGTCAACCAAACCAAGTGTATTCTTGATTTAACTGATATGATGTCGATTGAAAACTAGTATTATCTATAAATTAATATATGTATTGTTTATGAAGTAGAGAGATGTATGGAGAAAAACTTGTAAGTTTCATTGAATTCTAAAAATGAATTTATATTGGATAGAGATGGAAATCTCACTTCTGGAATGAAAAAGGGGTAAAACTGAAATGGAGTAGTGAGGGACTTCAACGTTAATATTATTTCAGTCGTTTAGTGTTCCAAGGACTCGAAATGTGGACTCCTTCTACTGTCATGAGGTAATATGATCCCAGGCCTGACAGACCTGTGATAAGGAATGGACCCTCCCAATTATCTGCTAGTTTCCCAGTATGAGGCTCTTTATGGCGTTGAGGTATTTCTCTAAGAACAAGATCATTGATTTGGAAGGTACAGCTTTTGACTCATTTATTTTAAGAACTAGCCAGCATTTGCTAATATCGACCTTGGTTAGCAACAGTGCGTTCCCTGGTTTCATCGATCTAATTGAGGTTGCAAGCCAATTTAAACTTAATTTCTTCATCAATTAGCTCGTGATCTTTAGCTGGATGATGGTATTCAGAAGGAATGACAGCCTTGGTGCCATAGGCAAGGAGGAATGGAGTGGTACGATATGTCCATAAGACATGAGGGAGTTCTCGAACCCAATTTTTTTTTTTTTTTGAGTGTAGCTTTTTCTTGAGTCCATCCACGATGGTTTTATTGGTGCTTTTGGCTTGACCATTACCTTGAGGGTAGTAGGGATTGGATGGTGAGTGAATGATATTGTGTTGGATGAGGAAAGTTATGATTTTATCTCCAACAAATTGGGGCCCATTATGGATTCGAATTAGGTGGGGGCACCCAAACCGAGTGATGATGTATTCCCAAATAAAAAAGATGACCTCTTCTTCTCTAGTTCGATAAAGTGGAACTGCTTCTACCTATTGTGCAAAATAATCTGTAGCTACGAGTAGGTAGCGGCGGTTACCTGGCAAATTAGGAAACTTGCTGACAAGATCGAGTGCCCATCTTTTGAATGGCCAAAACACCTAGCTTGCATGGAGTTTGAGCGCAGGGGCGCATATCATCTTTCTAAGTCGTTGACTTACGTCACATTTGTGTGAGTACTCTTCTGCTTGCTTGCACATGCCAGGCGAGAATACTCCTTGCGTAATGGCTCCATTTTTCTGTGATCGACTCGCGGCATGGGAGCTACAAGTCCCTTCATGTAAATCGCGGAGCATCTCGTCTGCTTTTTGTTTGGAGAGGAACTTGAGGTAAGGCTCCATGACTGGACGGCGGCATAAGGTACAATTTTGATTGGTGTAGCGCTTTGAGTTGTCCAACAGTTGTTGGCTCACCTTCGGGTCTGCGGGAAGTGGTCCTTCGCATTTGTTGCTGACACTGAGATAAACAAAGAAAAGCTTTTGCCAATCTTCATCTCACCCTTTATTGCCCCCAATGTTAATTGTGCGCACAAAAATGCGATCAATGCTGGGGGTTAAAATCAATTCGATCTGGAGATATCGAGCTTTTGTACCTAAGACACCGGCTAGATATGCCAAGGAATCGGCGTGTCTATTATCTCCTCGAGGAAGATAATCGAGAGTTGTTTGCGCAAACTTGCTCATCCTATCCGCAACCAGGGCTGCGTATTCGATCATCTTGCAATTCTTCTTGTATTGCTCGGTGACATTGTTTGAGGCCTCCAAATCTAAACAGATTGATTTCTCAATTCTATCGTTAGAAGCGGTAATCAATACAGTTCTAATTCCTGGCTCTACGTGTCCTGCTAATCCATCTGTAAGAAGTCTCTACTATTTCCTTGTTATCCATTCAGCTCGTTTGTCAAATACTTTATGGGGTGGATCTTATGTAACTTCCTTTGTAAGGTCAGGATCGTGCTCCTCCCACTCGAGATTTTCCACTAGAAAATTTTCTAGGCAATCAACAATGGGCTGGCCCTTTTCGGAATGATGTTGTTCGAACTTTATATCATGTTCTCCCATACTAACTGACCATTGTTGCACCCTCCTTAATTTTTCCTTTTTTTGACAGAACTTCCCGAAGTGGGTAGTTTGTCATGAGCTTGACTGAATGAGCTTGGATGTAATACTTGAGCTTCTGCAAGGTATAAACAAGAGTGTGAAATTTTTCTCAATTTTAGAGTTCCTCATTTCCACTGGAGTGGGGGTTTTCTGATAAAGTAGATTGGCTTCTAAATATTTCCTTCAAGTCAAATGAAAACCGAGCTGAGGGAAGTTTCTATGACAACTAGGTAAATAATCAGTTCCCCATCATTTACTGCGGTGCTCATTATTGGAGACCTCTCCAAATAGGTTTTGAGATCCTAAAAAGTCGTTTTACATTGTGGTGTCTCGATTTTTCCTTCAAGTTGAATGAGAATCTAACTGAGTAAAGTATCTGTAACTGCTAGGTAGATAATCAGTTCCTTATTATATATTCGGGTACTCATGATAGGTAGATAATCAGTTCCTGAAAAGTTATTTCACATTCTGATGTCTATTGAACCTTTGCATTCAGCTAAACTTTTTCTCGTTTGGTGCAGCCGTAGAGTTAAAGGAACAGTCAACGGCAGTGGTCTAAAGATTTTGAAATGAAATGGTTGATAGTAGGAATCTTACCGACAAGTTTCTGAACATCTTTTGTTATTTTTGGAGATGGCACGTTGAGGAGAGCCTGAATCTGATCTGGATCAGCCTTAATCCCCTTCTTACTGATGAGGTAGCCTAGAAATAGACCTGAATGTACTCCGAACTGATACTTATCAGGATTGAGACGCATCCTATATGATCGAAGAATGTTGAATATTGTGCTGAGATCTGAAATGTGGTTGATGAACTATATGCTTTTGCACAAGAGACCGTCAATGTAGACTTCCATGACTTTCCCGAGCTGTGCTTTAAACATAGTAGTCATTAAGCGCTGATAAGTTGCACCTGTGTTTTTGAGTCCGAAGCGCATGAATTTGCTGCGTCAAAGTCCCCTTTTAGTGATGAAAGTGGTCTATTCTTGATCTTCATTCAAGAGTGGAATCTGAATGTATCCCGAAGCAGTGTCCATCATGGATAGGAGTTCATGACCTGCCATAGAATCAAGGATCTGATGAATTTTGGAAAGAGGGAAACTGTCATTTGGAGTATATTTGTTGAGATCGGTGAAATCTACACAAACTCAAACTTTCCCATTCATTTTCAGGACAGCGATGATGTTGGATATCCAATATGGTTATTTGGCTTCTTAAATAAATCCCACTTTGATCAATTTCTTGATCTCCATGTTAACTTCATCTCAAAGTCACGGTGATAAGCATCGCTATTTCTGTTTGACTTCCGTGGCCTTGATGTTGATGGCTAATTTGTGACATGCCTTGGCTGGATCGACCCCTGGCATCTCTTTGAAATACCACGTAAAAACATCTTGATTTAATTGTAAGAACTGAATTAGAACATCTTTTTCATTTTGATCTAGCTTAGTACCGATGAAAGTACCTCTGTTAGGTCCATCAATGCTGATGTATTCGGTGGGCTCCTCCCCGGAAGGCTGATCATCGGGGTGATCAACTTTCTTTAATTGATATACAGCATATCTGTCTGAGGTATCTAGAATTGCAGAGATAGTATATTCGTAAGCTCGAGAAAGCTTTTGACTACTCCTGATCTCATAAATACCATCATTGTGTTTGAAGCGGAGTGCTTTATGATAGGTGGAAGCGATTGCTTCCATGTTATGAGCCTAGCAACGACCCATAATCCTGAGATAACGAGATTTGGCGTTGATGACATAAAAGATGACATCAATTGTGGTTGGTCCTGCGGTAATAGGCAAGATGATCTTCCCTACTCGTTCTTCCTTAAAACCATTAAACCCACTGATATTGGTGTCACTTTAAATGACCTGATCGGCTAAACCCATTTGGTCGATAGTGCCCTGAAAAGGAATCTCAATACTGCTGCCAGTATCGATCATCATCGTATGCATGACAAACTTCTTCATCTTGAGCATTAAGACTAATGCATCATGGTGTGGGAATTTAACATGGCAAGTATTGCAATCTTAGAATGATATCCCGAGCTGGCGATTGCTCGACTCAGGCAGAAGTTTAACTTCTTTTTCTTTAGGTGTGAGATCGCAGCATTCTAATAATCTTATTTGCTTAAATCTGTTAAAGTTGGTGATCTGATTGATCTCGATCATGTTGCTATGGTACATATGGTAGAGATGCTTTTCCTCGGCTTGATCTTTGACCTGGACAATTTCCAACTGCTTCATATAGCTGCTATCCTTGTATAATTCTAGGTCGACAATATATTCCGGCATCCATCCCTCCTTGAAAATGTACTCGAACAACCTTTATAAAGCATAGCAATTGTTAGTAGAATGATGGCTTACCTTATGATGCATGCAGTACGGTCGGCTCCCGATTGGTTCTTGCAGTTGGGAGAGACGATAGATCTTATCCTTTGTGAGGATTGGAAATATTGTGGAAATTCGAGCATTTATCTTTGGGAGGATAGGTTTGACTTGTGATCTACTTTTCTGAGGGTTGCTGGTGTTTACCTTGGCGCGTTTTTGGTCACCTTGGTCCTCCTTTGGTTCAGTGGCTTGATCTGCAGATGGACCTTTCGTGGAAAGGATAGATTTTGTAGATTTATGCCTTTCAAACATCATCCTTTCCAGGTCAACGTAACTATTAACCTTGGTAATCATATCCTCCAGGTCGCAGATTTGCTGAGAAAGAGGTACTCTTTGGCTTTGTAGTCAAGTTGGTGCGCGTTGGTAAAAGTTGTGACAGTTGTTTTCTGATTGAGATTGTCCACTTTACGCACGAGCTCCAAGAACTTCTTTGAAAATGGCTCGAGTTTTCTCCGTGGGATTGTTTGAGACTAATAAGAGTGCACAAATTTTCTTCTTTGTCTCTGCTGTGAGCATACGTCTTGATGAATTATTTTTGCAGCTGGTCGAATGTGTATATGGATTCTTTCGGTAGTGAGTGGAACCATCGAAGTGGTTCCTCCAGTAGACTTGTGGCGATTAAATGGCAGAGAATGTGGTTGACATTGGAGTACAACCCCAATGAATCACGGTATTGTTGAATGTGCTCCTTTGAATTGGTACCCTTGTATTTGTGAATTTTCAGAGTATTAAAACCTTTCAGAATATCCATATCGAATAGTTCTTTGGTAATTGAACTTCCTCGTAACTTGGTAAGGTCGTTGGTAGCACCCAGAACTAGTGCTTCGATTAACTCTTTAATACGCTGGTTCATAAGCTCTTGTGTGACGTAGTGACGAGTCGGTTAAGTGGCTTGATGAGGAGGATACGAATTATGAGTGCCGGTATCTTTGCTCAAATGATCTCATACTAGAACTCGAGCTTGAGGTCTTTGTTCCTCATCTTAACGTACGGAACACCGGTGACCTCGGCTTATCTCAGACTGAACCTCACCCCCTAAATGAATGAAAGGTTGGGGTTCATTCCGAATATTCCAGGAAATAGCTTTGCTGGTGGCTCCTTGAGGTCCTAATCTTTTCCGTGCAGAAGTTTAAGAGGCTTCTAGCACCTGACCGCAGTCTCATATTTGAGGAGCCTGTTGAATGTTCTACTGAGTTTGCAGGGCTGTCTTTATTATTGTTATTTGGTCTTCATGTCGTTTGAGTGCTGTCAAATGAGCTTGTCATTCTGTGCTAAGCTCCTTTTCACGGAGCTCTCTGTCATGAGTTAATTATTTTTTGAGCTCGTTGCGTTTGTCCGTTTCAGTGTTGAGATTCCCCCGTAGCTCTGTAAGTTGTTCCAGCTTAACTAAGAGATAGAGCTGAATTCTGGTAGTTGGTCGCCTGGATGTGACCATGATTAAAATTTGTTATAGAGTGACTGAATGCCTTCGAATATCGTGGAAAATATTTTCTTTCCCACAGATGGCGCCAAATGTAATGGCCTAATTCTGTAAACTCAAAGTGGCCTGGAATTAGCTCTTACACCAATGTACCTGTAATAAAATCTAATTGAAAACTAGAAATGATACAGGTGTTTAGCGTGGAAAACCTATGAATAGGTTAAATACCACGACCTCGGGTTAAAGATTTTTGTAATTGTGATGGTTATTACTTGAGCCTGATATCTTATTACAAGTGATCTCTCGACTTAGAAATACTTGATCTTGTGAATAAGAAGTTTGAAATTTTGGAAAATCTAGAAAATATAGTCTTCCTCGTAATTTCTCCTGCAATCTTTTTTGTGTGTATCTGCGTGTCCCTGTCTCTTCTGGAACTTTATCTTTATATAGTCTTTTCCCACAGTTCTTCATCGTGCTGAAGCACGTTCTCCTAAAAATATGGTTAGTGGCAATTGACTGAGTAACTGCTTAGTTTGAGAGAGACATGTGGCTTTGACTTGTTTAGGTTTTTCAATTTGAGCTTGACCCACGTTCTTTGTCTGTTCGTGGAGTATGTGGCAATATTGACTGGTGAAGTCATCTGGAGAACGCGTGAGCCTGACATAGAGATAGTTTGAACTGGAGATAGCTCAATTTAGGCAAGATTGAGGCGTAGGCCCCTGCGGTCTCCTTTTTTCGGTGGTGTTTGGAAATTCCCTCACTAGGTTGAGGACCCATCTTTTAGAATGCCAATATACTTTGCAAGAGTAAAGTTCTAAGGCTAGAACTTCAATTTTGGGTTTGTGTCGTTGACATACGTCACATTTGTTTGCATACTCGATAACATGTATTCTTTTTCTAGGTCAAAAAATATCCAGGGCCATAACTCGACTTGCCAAGGACCGTCCTGCCGTATACGATCCACAAGTGCCTTCATGTAATTCCTGCTAAAAGTTGAGAGCTTATGTGTCGGACAGACATTTGGTATAAAGCTTTTAATTGATCTTTTATATAGGCCGTTGTCAATGATAGTGTATCCTTTAACATTGTTCACCAGTAAAATCGTTATTTGGTTTAATATTTTTACGGAAAGGTTATCTTGAATACTCTTCCCTCTCTTTATTTCCCCAAGTATTAATGGTATTCTTTCTGATGACATTAATGCTTAGGGTAGGTATGACTTTTATCTTTAAATATAAAGTTTATGTTCCAAGAATTCCTTTAAGATAAGCAAAGGAATCTGCGTGTCAGTTTTTTTCTTGAGGTAGATATTTGATCACAACCTTCTAGAATCTACTCATTCTATCAGCTACAAACGCGGCATACTCCTCCATTTTTTTGATATCATTTTGCATAGTGGTTTACAATTAAAAAGGAATTTACGTATATAGATAGTTCAGGCACTCCAAGTTCTAGTGCCATATCCATTCCATGGATTAATGCCTCGTATTTTGTTTCATTATTGGTGGCCTCAAAATTGAGTCAAATTGATTTTTTGATCTTATCATTTGAGGGTGTGATGAGAACGATACTGATTCCTGAGCCTACCGATCCCACATATCTATTGTCAAAAGGCGCTATCTAGTCTGCTTTGTCATCAAATTATTCTTCTACGAGGTTAGTGTCATCCTCTCCCTAATCAGAGTCTTTGACTGGAAAATCTGACAAGAAATTTTCTATTGCCTGACCCTTTTTTGAATGTCTTTGTTCATAACGAATATTGGGATCCCTCAAAATGACCGACCACTCCTGTACTCGTCTGAATTTTTTTGGACGATACCTCTCGCGGTGGGTAATTCATCATTACCCGAATCGAATGTGCTTGAAAATATTATTTCAATTTATGTGAAGTATGCACGAGGGTTAAGACTAGCTTTTAAATTTTAGTGTATAGTATTTCTACTGGAATAAGGGTTTTACTGATGAAATAGACGGGTTTTTCTATTTTTTTGTCAAGTCGAATGAGCACTAAACTTAGTAAGTCCTCTGTAATTTCAAGGTATACAATAAGTTCTTCACCTTCTATGGGGGTATTCATTAGGCGAGATTTTTGCAAATAACTCTTTAACTCCTTAAATGCTGCCTCACATTCGTTATTCAACTTGATCTCCGGACCCATTTTAGTTTTGCCTTTCCGTGTACCTTCACATAGTAGGTTAAATAATCATCTACATCAATCTGATGATTTTGATACAAATCGATTAATTGCTAAAATTTTACTTATCAATTTTTGTACTTCTTTCTTCATTTTTGGCAAAGACATAGATAGTAGAGCAAGAATGCGATCTGGATCAACTTCTATTCATTTCTTGCTAATCAAAATCCCCAAGTACTTTCCTAATTGGATGTCGAACTGACATTTATCAGCGTTGAGCTTCATTCTGTATAAACAAAGAATTTAAAAAGTTGTGTATAACTCTATAACATGATTTTCTTTTATTTAGACCGATGTAAACTTCCATTGTTTTCCTGAGATGGTCTTTAAACATTTGGGCCATCAAGCTTTGATAAATAGCTCCCACATTTTTAAGTCTGAAAGATATGACTTTCTAATAGTATAGTCTATGCTCTGTGATGAAAGCTATTTTTTCTGGTCGTCAGACAAAAGAGGTATTTGGTTGTATCCTGATGCAGCATCTATCATGGACAAAATTTTATTCCCGGCGGTGGAATCTAGTAAATGATTGATTATAAGAAGAAGGAAACTATCCTTCATAGTATTTTTATTAAGGTTTGCGAAATCTATGCTGACTCTGATCTTGCCATTTTTTTTGGAATTGCAGCAATATTTGAGATCCAGTCAGGATAGTTTACCATTTGAATAAAGCCAACTTCAATAAGTTTGCCGATCTCCTTGTAAACTTTCTCCCAGAGTCAAGGTGCTAGTATCCTCTATTTTTGCTTAATTACCATAGCCTTGTCTTTTAAGCAGTGTTTATAATAAGCTAAAGTGGGATCCAATCCTGGCATTTTGTGAAATGTGCATGCGAACACGTCGTTATTTTCCTTTAAAAATTGAATAAGAGCATCGTGTTCTGTTAAGGATAGACGAATCCCAATATATGTGTCTACCTTTTCTCTGCTGATCTCGATGTACTATGTGATTTTGGCATTTGGTGGTTGGATTTCTATGGCTTTAGTATTCCATAAATGTTATGCTTCGTACTCCTTAAAAGGTTTCATCACGATAGTTACGATATTTTTACAAGCTTCTGCTAACTTCTGGCTGCCTTTGATCTTATAAATCCCACTATTCTAATCAAAGCACAACGTCAAATGATAAGTCGAGGGAATGGCTATCATATTATGCAGCTAACATCGTCCCATGATTCCCAGATAACGTGATTTTTCATTAACGACGTAAAATATTATGCCTATTATTACTGTTTCAACTGTAATGGGAAGTACAATCTTGCCTACTTGATCTCCTTGCGAACTATTGAAAGCACGGATGTCTATATCGGTAGCCTCGACTTGATCTGTTAAACCCATCTGATCAATTGTACTTTGAAAAAGTGTATCAATACCGCTCCCGGTATCTACTATTATCATATGCATGATCATTCAGATGTGTTGGAGGGGCTGGACATTCCAAAAAAACTTGCCTTTTTGTAGTGTAGGGTAGATATCGGCCAGTTTAGCAATTAATTTTGAAAGGCATCGCTTTGGAAGGTCGTTGCCCTTTCAAGGGCGATCTCCATCATATTTAGTTCGTTTCCTATCTCATCCGGTATTTCTAGTACACTCGAATTCTCGTTCTGTGGCTTGTCTTTTGGATGTTAGGATTAATTTTTGGGATTTTGTCTCTCGGACATCATCCTTTCGAGATCGATGTAAATGTTTACATTTTTGATCATGTCCTATGGAGTTGTAGCTTTATTTAAGATGAGGTGCTCCTTTGCTTGGTTTTTATGAGTAGAGCATTGGTGAAGGCTGAAACTGTAATTTTTTGTTTCGGACTATCAGCCCATCTTTCCAAATCTAGGTATTTTTTGGCGAATGTCTTGAGCTTCACCCTCCACATCTGTTTAAGGCTGATCAGGGAGTATAGGTTCTTTTCTTTGTCTCTCTTGTACAAATAGTATTAACAAAAAGTTTGCACAGTTGCTCAAAAGTATGAATAAACCCTTCCTCTAATGAATAGAACCATAGTAGAGGCTCACCCTGGAGACTGGCAAGTAAAAGTCAGCACAAAATGTGATTTGACATAGAATGTAAACCCAAAGAGTCTTGGAACTCTTGACTCTGCTCAACGGAATCAGTCCATATGTATTTTTAATTTTTGGCGTGTGAAAACTAGTTGACACTTGACTGTCTGACAGATCTTGACTGTCTAACTGGTCAGGCTCTTTAGTAGTCTACTGAAGATGCTTTTACTTGCGCATGGTTGGGCTTCAAATAGCTCTTTGATGCATTTGTCCATGTGTTCCAGTGTAACGAACTGTTAAGTCATGATTGCGTGATGTTGGAGATGCCCCTTTCTGGGATTGTGATCTCCAATTTCTTTACTGGGCCTTTCATGTACAGGTCACAATTTCTTCCCCTTTGTAAATCTTCTGCTTATCTAAGGTTAGTGGGTGTTTATCAATTTCTTGGGCAAAATTTGGAATCAGTATGATTTATGGTCGTCACTGATTATGATCAGGTCAAACATCAGCTCCCTGGTTATCACCGGCCAAAATTCTTGATGAAGCCGGATGCGCCTCATAATTCTTTTGTATTGTTATTTGCTGTCCTTGGAACAATTTTAAACACTTCTCATACTTAATTCAGTAGTTGCTCTAGAATAGTTTGCCTTTCTACCTCATAATTCAGAGTACTAGTGCATAATTTTGCCATTTGATTTGTTCCCGCGCCAGCTCCTTTTGTTTGTCGAGCTATGGAAATTAGAGTTGGGCTCAACATTTTGCGAAGATGAAAAAATATCTGTAATATTCTGGAATTGTGGCTAATTGCTCAATTTCCACAGACGGCGCCAAATGTAAGAGTCTAATTTTTGATCTCAAACTTAGTATCTAACACTAAATATGATCAGAACGCTAGCAATAACAAATGATCATTAATGCACAAGAATTACCTTGAAAACCTCTGAATAGGTAAAAACCACGACCTCTCTTGAAGATTTAGAAAGAGTGATCTTATTGATTGAGTGACTATTTATTACACCAAACGTTCTGGATAGTTTTGTATAGATTTTGTAGATAGAAAAATCTTCCCTTAATCTGTTATTCCTTGGTCTTAGTTGTAGGTCTCATATTATGACCGTGTTATGACTATTATCTCCTTTATTAACGAGCGTTATAACATTGTTTTGAAGAGTCTACAAAAAGTCTGTGTAACGGTCCGACTCTTATTTTTGTAACAGCTTTTTTAATGACATCGTGTGATTAGGGAGTCGAGTTATTTGAACGGAGGTCGATATCAAAACTTCTACAAGGTCGAGGGCGGGAATAAGTCCTTCTAGGAAGTGTTTATGGAGAGTATTTATATCCCAATAATATTGAAACCTGGAGAAACCTACAACAACTTCAGATTTTCAATCAATATAACAATCTCTTTTATCTCTCATATCTATTATGAGTAATATGTGTATGTTAATCTAGAGTACCTTAATAACCAATAGAAGAATCATTGATGAAAGATTGTTTAGGGCTTTGACGTGGGTTAGGAACAATAGAAAAGCTCCAACCTTAACAACTTTGAGGACTGGGACGGCCGGTCTTTGGACAATCCTAATAGCTTAGAATTATCGTTTGGACAATCGGGTTGGGTTTACAACAATGATCTTCTCCCACATAGATAAAACCTAGCTTGGAACCAGTTTGGATACTTCAATTTTCCAGTTGTTTCTAATTAAAGTATTTTTGTATGATGAAATGTTCATTTGATTCCACTTAGAACCAATTTAAGGGACTACAAAATTCTTGAATTCATCAACCAATTATTGAGTCCTAGTACTAAAGCAACGTACAATATAGTTGAATACTCATCTTGATAAGAGGGTATGATCTTTCCAACTTCAACTACATAAACAAAATTTAAAATGGGCAGATTCAAACTATTTTTACAAGTAGTAATAAATAAAGTGATTGTTAAGCGGTATCAATGCAATCGTTGTTTTTGTTGTATCAACCCTTGTGAAACGTTTATAAGAATCATCCAATCTATCTTTAAGGTTATAAAATGGTGTAGGGACCCTTTCCTTTTCTTGAAAAAATTGTCTATAGACGTATTTTAGTCTTCTGCCAAGAAATGGCTAAAAATGGCGCTAATTCAGGCCGAGCTCCTTGCTTCCAATATGTAGGTCTATATATAT
This sequence comes from Kingdonia uniflora, assembly GCA_014058105.1. Taxonomy (NCBI): domain Eukaryota; kingdom Viridiplantae; phylum Streptophyta; class Magnoliopsida; order Ranunculales; family Circaeasteraceae; genus Kingdonia; species Kingdonia uniflora. The sequence goes on along the minus strand of JACGCM010000338.1, from coordinate 627,288 downwards.
ATATGAGAAATGAGCTAAAATGTCACATATTATTTTAAATCTTATAGAGGTGAAAGCAAGTGACAAGAAGCCGATAGATGTAGCTATTGAAAAGAAGCTGGTGGATATCAAAACTGGCACGAAAAAGCCTACAACTAAGGAGCATGTGTCCGGTGCTAAGATATTAGTAATTGACACAGCAAAAATAACACTTAACAATATCACAACAACAGACGCGGTGAAGATAGCTGTCGTGGCCACCAATCTGACCGGTGTATCCAATCTCTTATACAAACTGGGGACAATGAGCTTTTCATTTAGTATGGCAGCTAATATTAAAAAAATCACGTCTGCAATGGCCTAATTCCGTAAGCTCCAGATGGCTCAGAATTTGCTCTTACACTAATGTTCTTTTGTCAAAAGCTAATGTAAAGTAAGAAATGACATAGGTTATTTAGTGTGGAAAACCTCTAAATAGGTAAAAAACCACAACCTCAGATTGAGGGTTTTAGTAATAGTAATTTTTATTTCTTGAAGCTGATATTTTATTAAAAGTGATCTCTCAAACTAGAAATACTTGATCTTTTAAATAAGAAATTTGGTGTTTGAGAATCCAGAAAATATGATTTTCTTGGTGATTTCTCGTGTATTTTTTTGGTCATTTTTCCTTATATAGGACTTGCTCGCAGTTCGTTATTGTGCTAAAGCACGTTCTCCAAACAATGTGGGAATTGGTGGTTGACTGAGTAACTTTTAAGTTTGTGAGAGACAGATGTCTTTGACTTGTTCATGCTTTTCTATTTGTTCTCGATCCACGTTCTTCATCAGCTCGTGGGCTAGGAGACACTATTGACTGTTCATGTCATGTATAAAATGTGTGAGTCTGATATGGAGGTAGTTTGATTTAGGTTAGGGTTAGATTGAGGGATAGGTCCCTACAATCGCCTCCTCGCAGCTGAAGTCACGAGTGGCTTTGGTTGAGAAAGAATCTGCGGAGTTATGTTATTGGAAGTTAAAAAAAATGACGTATTAATGTTGATTTGACTGGTTTGGAAAATGGGTATTTGTTTTATGTGGTGGGATGTATCTGCATTGAATAATATTAGAAGTATTGATGCATGCGACGCTTTGAGGTTTGAGAGTGGTTCTATATTGATTAATCACATCTTTAGAAATGTACCTGCGCATTAAAGATGAGGGTTATATAAATAGTACTTGTATCAAAGATTCTGGCAAAGTACGCTGTTTGTTGAAAAATTCTTTAGAAGTCTAGATTGATGATGGTGAAGACCTAGAGAATGGTTTATGAAGAGAGAGTTTTTGCGGATATGCAAAAATTTAAGTTGAGGTACTTCGGTGACCAATCGTTGGAGAAGCCCACCCCCATTCTCGTTCTACTTATGTATCAGGGTATGTCGGAAGAAAAAGTAGCTGAAGCTGAAGAAGATTTTTACTGTATGTGGGGATTTCATTACGTTATCTTGACAGGCAAGCAACGTTGGGGGTGTCCCCTCATCCTTGCGGAGGACAAGGTTAAGGAGATAGATGTGGGGGCTGGTATAATTACAGGGCAGTAACGCCTGTATCTTACGTCTGATTAGATTCTAAGGTAGGGCCTTCTTCATCTCCACCATCTCTTTGATGGTGGTGGTTATAGAAAAGGTAATGGTGGTAGTGGAGAAAAGAGACAGAGGTTTGAAGTTTGCTTCTACACCATCATCGTTTCTTAGTCTTAAGGAGACCTTTTATTTGAATAGTTGGTTCAAGCACTGACTTCTTTTCTTGTATAAATTCAATTTGAAGTATAGCTTCATGTCTAACCTTCGACCAACTCAGAGGAAGGTGGACGATCAGTGTTTCTCAATGCCTAATTTACTCTAGAAGATTTTTAGTGAAACATCACTGTAGACAGATGAACTGACGGATTTTTTATTTTTGGAGTACCTGAAGGACTTGTTATCTGTAAAGTACCTAAAAGACTTGTTATCTGTAAAGTACCTATAATTTATATTTTAGCTTAATAAAAAAAATATTTTTTTGAACTCTGTGTTGATAGATTGAATTAGCACTTGTGATTGTAATCGAGCTACTTACGAATAGAGAATGAAATGTAATATATATATATAAGGCTAAACTACAAAGTTAATCGAGCTAAAAAAATGTGTTTATGAAATAAATATGTGAAAAAACTTGTTTCAAACTGAAGAACTTAGAATTATTGGGGGAGATAATTGTAGAAGATTTATAATATGTTAGAATTGGAAATTTGAACTCAGGGAGGTTTCTCTGAAATATTTGATTTGGAGAAAATAAGTTTGAGATGAAGTAGGACGAATTCATTAATGTTGATGTGGATAGATAAGTTCAAATAATTTTTACTTAGGATACTAGGGCTTTTTTTATTGTGAAAGAACATAATATAAATACGAATTGTAGGGAATTTGAAGTAATCTAAAGAGATGCATAAATAGGGTGAAATGAGTATAGATAGGAGTAAGACATAGAAGATGGTGTGGACTCGATCTGAGAGAATTCATTATGCCGTTGAGGGACGATTGACAATTAAGATAGCTGAATTGCGAGAGCGGATCTTTGGCTTGCTAGATTATGATGCTGACTTTCCAGTATTCGAGTATCAGTTTGAAGGTTTAGATTAGATGGGTAGGGAACTTGAGTTAAGACGTCTCTTCTACGAGGAGCTGTTCTGAGAAGTTATTACGGAGCCTTATGCTCAAAAAGAGGTTGTGAGGCTAATTATTGAAAAAGAGATCAAGTTGGACAATGTGAGGATTTTTGCCTGACATCTGGGGTATTTCATGTGTAATTATATGTGAGGGATTGATTTGTATGAGGTCGAATAACTGTCAAGGAAATGTAATTAAAATAAATTTTTGAATTTGTCCTTCCTTATTGCAAATGTTGTTTGACTATTTAGAATAAAGAATTTGAATTTTTGAAATGTGGTAGCTTTGGAAATAACGTTAGCACTTCTATAAGTAGTAGAAGCAAGAATAGAAAAAGGAGGCAGCTTTGATTTTTGTCTCTTGTGTTATTGCAGGGAAAGTTTGATTGCTTGTAAGTGTTAAGTTATTATGAGTATAGTGAGGTCAGTGGGATATTTGGGTAGGAGAGATGATAATATAATAAAATTTATGGTAGGTGGCAATGATGGGAAGGTGTTTTCACCAAAAAGGTACAAAACATCTTACATTAATTGTAGAAAGGACATTTCAGTTCCAAAACTGAGGGTGACCCGGGCATGGCCCAATAACTGCCAGCAGTTAGAGAAAGAAACTATAAATAATACTTTATTTTCTTTATAGAAATGTTTACCAACTTCTAAAAAATGGAAGAACAGAGAGAGAGGAAAGAAAAAAAATAGCAGAGATTCTTTTGAGAGATTAGATAGAGTAATAAAGATTTAAGGTGAGAGAAAGTTGTGGAGACTGAGTCACGAAGGTGGTTGTATAAAAGCATTGTGAAGGAAAGATTTGTCGCTGTGTCAAATTTATTTTTTGACGTTGAAGGTTAGTAGAATGTTTTTATGATACTGTTGATGTATATTTTTTGAAAGATTTTTGTGGTTTTAAAATTTCAAAAAATTACCATTTATAGTTACCTATAAAAATTTGTTTGATATATCTGCATGGAATGATATACGTATATGTATAATGTATGTATAAAAGATAATGATAGAATACTTGGACCTGTATGTAGGTAGAACGGGAAGAGTATTTGTGTAGAATCAAACCTCATCTTAGATTTGTAGTTGAGATGAGGGACTTCCCCTGTGATGGAGGCGTCGACTTCTGGTCATTCGGTTGAATTTGATAATGTAGAATATGATAGGGAGGATGAAGTAAGAGTGGTTCAATTTCTAGATTTTCCTAGACAATTGATATCATACCCTTCGAACTCCGATGTGTTTAGAGAGTTTGGCAAATCCAAGGCTCTTAAAGGGGGAAGATGGGGGAAGATGGGGGAACTTTGTAAAACATGTCAGTAGGTAGTTTCAAAGTTGTGCAGTAGGATCTGGGAAAGAACATTTCTTTCTTTTGAATGATTTAGAGAAGGAGAATTCAAAAAGTGGTTTAGACGAATCGTTATCTTAGAGTATTATAATGGGAATGTCTAGGATGACCTGAAAGAAAGTTTTTTGTGTTACCTGTCTCAATTGGAGTACGGGTTGAGTCTGCCCCTAAGAAATCTTGCGAAAGGGATAATAAATATCATAGGGGCATGTCCTGCCCAGTTGAACCTGAAGATGTGGGAGGTAATAAATGTATGTGAGAGTTTGAATAAATTATGGGAGGAGAATGAGGTGGAGAGGAGAATATCTTTTGAAAATGTGTTACAATTTGATGGATTGAAGAATTATTCTGCAAGTGGAGGGGCATATTTCTTTGTGAGCTTGTCTCGACCTCTTTTCTTCGATCTGAATTCGGCAGGTCGAATGTGGAATGATAATGTTACTTAGGTGAAAGGTGATTGCCTTCAGAGATATGATGACTAACCCATGGAACTATGCATAGAACTGTGAAGAAAAATAAGTGTAATAGCGTATAATATTGAACTTTTAAAATCGACTATTGTTCTGTTGTTAAAAATGTGTTGTATTTTGACAGGTCCTTCGCCGAAGGTAAAGAAGAAGAAATCCTTGTTAGATATTGTTGCTCAAGAAAGGGCTGAGCTCAAGGTAGTACTTAAAGACCTCGATATTTATAGAAATTAACAAGCTAACAGCAGGTTTGAGAAAGTTTAAAAGTCTTAAGCAATGAGACTTATGACGGGTGTTGGCGGCAACAAGAAGATGGGAGTTGATGGAGAGAGACGAGTGACTTTGCTAATGGCCTCTGGAGTAGATTTTGTGGACGTGTTGGAGTCTACAATGTTGAGAAAGCTAGCTCGGACATTTCTGAAGAAGAAGATGTTGAAGCATGACTCGAACTCTTGAACCACGGGGAGTGGTGAGGTCGAGGGAGGGGCAAAAAGGAGAAGGGTAGATCCATCTTCTGAACTGATTGGGGTGAAGGTCGTAGAGACTTGACCTGGTAGGGAAGATGAGTTGCAAGCTGTGGAGGATAGGGCGAGGCTTATAGCTTGCAGGGGTGTGGAAGATATGAGTAAAGTGGTAAGTTTGATGATTTGAATGTTCTCTGAATTATGTATAATGATTTGATCCTAAAAATGTGTTTTATTTGTTTTTTGCAGGTTGCTCGTTTAATAAAGGGGATCTACCTGGGAATGGAGGAGGAGAATGTCAAGCTCAAGAGTGGGAAGGCAGAGCTCGAGAAGGAGGTAGCTCGATTAAAATCTAATTTGGTTCGGGAGGGGAAGCGACTGAATTCTGTAAAGGCTACGCAAGAAGTAGAGATTAGCGAGATGACAGACGAGGTGGGAAAAAATCTAGAAGTGGTGGCAGTCCAGCATGATAGACTTGGGCGCCACCTTCTCAAAATGGGGTGGGTACTCCAAAACTAAGGTGAATGACATTATAGAGGATACCAATGTTGAAGAGAAGGAGGATGAAACTGATGGGGCTGGAATTGGATGATGTCTCTCCCCAAACTGATTGAGAAAATTGAGTGGATGATTCGGTGAACCCAACGAATGAGAATGAGAAGATAGAGTAAAATTGTCGACTCTTTGGTTGTGTGATAAGAGGGATTGGTGAATTGTAATTGTATGGATCATTGTAGGATAAATTTATGTAGGCTAAGTTATGTTTGTAAACCTTGTATGTAAGAATGTAAGAATATGCGCCACAAAATAAAAGAAATAGAAAATTAGCTTGCTAAGGAGAAAGATGTCTCAGTGTCCCTGTTGACTTCGCAAGCGGAGTTATAGTTTAAAAAAGAATAAAAAATATTTGACTTGCATGCTTTATTACTCTAGAGATACAAAGTAAAAATTAGAGCGTAGAGGCAGACACAAAATATGTTAATAGTTTAGGGGCCATGATACTTAACTGTGTATAGGTAATATCAAAGTGTTGAAAAAGTTAGAATAAAGAGAATTTATACCTTGGAATTTAAAGTATATGTTATTGTTCATCAAACTGGGATCATACTTCGACCATAAGTTTAGAAGCAGTTTCACACAGTAGATGTCAAAAAATAGAAACTTGGTAGAAATATGATTCCTGTATGTATCGATTGAGTATTCTTAAATCAAACTTGATGTATTGTATCTGTGATGTGTAGGTCGAACTGGAGCCAGCTTGCTTGGGCGAAGAAGAAATGCGCAAATATAACCAAGAGTTTGTGGCGGAGTTCGATAGAATGAGAAAGGCAAATGAAAATAGGGAGGATCAACATGTAAATGTACATTTCAAGTTCATCGAGGCGACACAAACTGTTGATAACCTCACTCGGTAGATCGTGGGTAAAGGTGCCTAAATTAATAAGGCGTAAAATGAGCTCGCGGAGGTGAAGGAAGAAACAGCGAAGCTCAAAAGTCGTAATGATGCGCTGATGGTAAAGGGTAAGGGGCATACATGGCTCGTTACCATATCTAGGCTTTGGAGACGTTATCGAAAGATTCACACCCTTTTGTGGCCAGTCTGAAGGGCCAAATGATCAACAAAACAAATGAACAAGAACAGACTCAACCTGATTTAGTTAGTACCAGGAACCAACTTTGCCGATTGAAGAATAAAATGATTGAGAAAGATAGCGAGCTAAGGAGAGCTCGAGATGACCTATCTAACATTGAAATTATGGTTGAGCAGCTTAATGCAGTTTTACCTGCTAAAGATATAGAGTTCGAGTTGGTGCAAAAAAAATGTGATGAGTTGAAAGAGAGGGTGGCACAATTGAAAGCCAATTTGGCTCTGGCTAATTTGCGCGGCAAAATTGCTGAGGCTAGAAAGCACTCGAGGAAGAATAAAGGTGATGCTAGGGGCTCCATTGTTCAAGGGAATGTGGTTAGCTTATCAACTTGAATTAGAGAGCTGGAGGAAGATGTAGCCCGTACTCAACCCCATGTACAAAAAGGAAATGGGCGGTTAAGGGAGTGCCAAGGTAAGTTGGATGCTGCTCTCATCAGGAAATAGGAGTTAGAATGGGTGATTAGAGGTAAGGATATTTTGATAAGGAAAAATGACAAATCGTTAAAGAAATCTCTTGCCAGGGAAGGTATAGACAATAAACTTGAGAAACTTCATGCTCTGGTGGCAGAATTGAGGACGATGCTCCAAGCTGAGTTAGATAAAGCAGATGAGAAAGCGAGGGTGCATATAAATCTTTTATCCAACGCCGATAGTCGAATGGAATGGCATGAAGCACGGTACAAGAAGTTGCAAGAACATCTTTAGAAAGTAAGAGTGAATTTTTCCAAGGCGGTTATGCCTGTGGTATTGCTCTTAGAGTCATGCTAATGGCAGTTATTACCTATTTTTTGAGGAGGTAAGAAGGCTCGAGTTAGAGAGAGATACCTTACACGACTGTTTGTCGGATAGAGAATGTGTTTGCAGAGTTGATGTAGATAGAGGAAACTATATGAATTCCATGAAAATGGAGTTAGGCTCTCGACCTTTTGAATTAGTGGAGTAAGCCAGGGTTACTGTAGCTACTCGAGCTCAAGATTTTATGGCTGATTGTCCTCCTGTTGTAGGGGAGAGCGTAGTTGGCCTCCCATCAGCAGAGATAAATCCTTTATAGTAGTTATGCATGTAACTTATAAAAGTATCTGTCGCAGACATATTGAGAGATGAAAGCTAGTTTAAGCTTTACTTTATCTTATGTCTGGTAGAGTTCTTTGATTGAAAACTAGTATTACCATCATTTTAATCGTAGAGTATGTATAGAGTTCGATTGAAAGCTAGTTTTACCTTTGCTTTATCTTATGTTTGATAGAGTTCTTTAGATGAAAGCTAGTATTACCTTTATTTTAATCGCAGAGTATGTATAGATTTTGATTTAAAGCTAGTTTTATTTGTGTTTTAACCAGTATAATTGTCGCAGCCATAATGAAAGATGAAAGCTACTTTTACCTTTACTTTATCTTATGTCAGGTAGAGTTTTTTGATTAAAAACTAGTATTACCTTTGTTTTAATTGTAGAATATGTATAGAGTGCGATTGAAAGCTAGTTTTACCTTTTGCTTTAACCAGAATAGAGGTTGATTAAAAGATAGTATTACCTTTGTTTTAATCTATGTATTATCTACGTAAGAAGAGAGTCATATGGGAAAAAAACTTGGAAGTTGTTATTGAATAAAATAGAATGTACATTGTATGAAGATGAAAATCTCACTTTTGGAATAGAAAGAATGAGAATTTTGAAATAGAGTAGTGAGGAACTTAACGATAGTACCATTTCAGTCGCCTAGTGTTTCATTAATTTGGGATTCGAACTCCCTATTATGTCATGAGATAATATGATCCCAGACTACTTTAACCAACGATTAGGAATGGACCCTCCCAATTTTCTGCCAGTTTCTAGGCATGTGGCTCTTTTCTGTGTGAAGGGATTTCTATGAGGACGAGATCGTCAATTTGGAAAGTACAGTTTAAGACTCATCTATTTTATGAATTGGCTAGCATAGGTTGATATCAAACTAAGTTGGCAATAGCGTGTTCCCTAGTTTAATTAATCCAATTCATGTGCAAGCCAATTCGAACTCGTTCTCTTCATCGGTAAGTTCGTGATCTTTGACTAGATGGTGGTATTTTGTTGGAATGACGGCTTCGGTGCCATATACGAGGAGGAATGGGATACTGCCGGCTAACAGATGTGGAGTGGTACGGTATGCCCATAAGACATGAGGAAGCTCTCGTATCCAGTTCCCTTTTTTTGTGCGTGAAGTCTTTTCTTGAGTCCATCTACAATGGTTTTGTTGGTAATTTTGGCTTGGCCATTGGCTTAAGGGCAGGAGGGATTGGATGATGAGTGGATGATGTTGTGTTTGTTAAGAAAAGCTCCAATTTTTTTTCTAACGAATTGTGGCCCATTATCAATTCGAATTAGGTGGGGGCATCCAAACTGAGTGATGACGTGTTCCCAGATAAAAGAGGTGACCTCTTCTTCTCTAGTTTGACAGAGTAGAACTACTTTTACCTATTTTGTAAAATAATCTATAGCTACTAATAGGTATCGTCGATTACTTGGAGATCGAGCGCCCACTGCTTGAATTGCCAGAACACCTTGCTTGCATGTAGCTCGAGTGTAGGGGCGCGGATCATGTGTCCATGTCATTGACATGTATCGTATTTACGTGAGTACTCTTTTACCTGCTTGCGCATGCCTGGCAAGAATACTCCTTATGCAATTTCTCCATTAACGAGTGATCGACCTATGGCATTGGAGCCACAAGTCCCTTCATGTAAATCTCTAAGCATTTTGTCTGCTTTTTTTTTTAGAGGCACTTAAGGTAAGGCCCTGTGACTGAACGGCAATATAAAAAACCATTTTGATTTGTGTAGCGCTTTGTGTTTTCAATCAACTATCGGTGCTCTTTTGGATCTGTTGGAAGGGGCCCTTTGTATTCGTTGTCGGTGCCAAGGTAGGCAAGGAAGGGCTTTGGCCAATCATCAGCCTCCTCTTTATCGCCCCCAGTGTTGATCGTGCATACAGAATGATGATCAATGCTGGTGGTTGATATCACTTCGATCTTGAGATATCTATCTTCTGTACCCAAGACTCCAGCTAGATAAGCCAAAGAATTGGCAAGTCTATTTTTACCTCGAGGAAGATAATCAAGAGTTTCTTTTGCAAATTTGCTAATCCCATCTGCAGCAAGGGTTGCATATTCGATCATCTTGCCATTCTTCATGTATTTCTAAGAGTAATGGTGGATGATGAGTAAAGAATCTATGTAGACTGAGAGCTCTGGGACGCCGAGATCAAGTGCGAAGTCGAGTCCATGAATGAGAGCTTTGTATTCGTTGATATTGTTGGAGGCTTCTAAATCCAAATGAATTAATTTCCCGATTCTGTCATTAGACTGGGTAATTAATACAATTCCAATTCCAGACCATGCGGGTCCTGCTAAACCATCTATTACAAGACTCCCCCTTTTCCTTATAACCCATTCAGCTCGTTCATCAAATAATTTGGTGGGCGGATCTTCTATAATTTCTTCGGCAAGGTCTGGATCGTGCTCCTCCCACCCAGGATCTTCTATTAGAAAATCCGCGAGAAAATCGACTGACCATTGTTGCACTCTTCTAGATTTTTCCTTTTGGGACAAAACTTCCCGGAGTGGGTAGTTTATTATGACTTTGACTGAATGAGCTTGGAAGTAGTGCTTAAGTTTCTGTGAAGTATAAACAAAAGTTAGAAGGAGTCTCACAATTTTTGAATACCTCATTTCAGCTGGAGTGAGGATTTTGCTGATGAAATAGATTTAATTTCGATCTTCACTTCAAGTCGAATGAGAACTAAGCTGATAGAAGTATCTGGAACTGCTAGGTGGATGATCATTTCCTCAGTATCTGGAACTGCTAGATGGGAGACTTCCCCAAATAGGTTTTAAGATCCGGAAAAGCTATCTTGCATTCTGATGTCGATTGGATCTCTGCATTAGGGTGAACTTTGCCTCATTTGGTATAACTGTGGAGTAATAGGAACAACTAATGACAGCGATCAAAAGATTTTGAAATGAATTGGTTAATAGCGGCAATCTTGCCGGCAAGTTTCTATAATTCTTTCGTCATCTTTGGAGATGGCATATTGAGGAGAGCTCAAATTTTATCTGCATCGGCCTCAATCCTCTTTTTCCTGATGAGATGGCCGAGGAATCGGCCTGAATGTACTCTGAATTGATACTTATCAATATTGAGTCGCATATTGTAAGATTGAATCTTTGGAAAAGCGACGATGTTAAATATTGTGTTGAGATTTGTGATATGGTTGATTGAATGGATGCTCTTGCACAGGATATCATCAATGTAGACTTCCATGATTTACCCAAGATGTGCTTTGAACATAGTAGTCATCAATCGTTGATAAGTCGGGCTTGCAATTTTGAGTTCGAAGGGCATGATTTTTTAGCTGTAAAGTCCTCTTTCAGTGATGAAAGTAGTCTTATCTTAATTTTCTTCCAAGAAAGGAATCTGTTTGTATCCCAAAATAACGTCCATCATAAATAGGAGTTTGTGACCTGCCATGGAATCAAGAATTTGATGGATGCTGAGAAGAGGGAAACTATCCTTTGGAGTATGATCATTTAGATCTGTAAAATCTACACAAACTCGTACTTTTCCATTCTTCTTTGGGACAGGGATGATGTTGGATATCCAATTTGGATACTTAGCTTCTCGACTGAATCTCACCTTGATTAATTTTGCAATTTCTATTTTAAATTTATCTCGAAGATGAGGTGATAGTCATCATTGTTTCTGTTTGACCGCCGTGGCGTTGATATCGATGGCCAATTTGTCACATGCCTTAGCCGGATTGACCCCAGGTATATCTTCGAAAGTCCGCACAAAAAAGTCTTGACTCAGTCGTAAGAATTGAATGAGAGCATTCCTATCATGCTGGATCAGTTTGGTACCAAAAAAAGTACACTACACCAAAATTGTAAAATTACCACAGTCTATTTTTGAGATTTGCCACAGATTAAAGCCATGGTACACTTGAATCGGACTTATCCTGTGGTAAATTGGTAAAGTATCCGTGGTAATTCTAATTCTTTTAACTTTAACTCAAATGGACTCATAACAAGACTCAACTAACTATTGCAGTCACTCTTCAGAAGATAATCCTGGGGTTTCCAGGTTCCATACAAACTTTGCGATTTCAAGGGTTGCCAAATTAGGTTTTTCACAAAGCTTGCTTTCATTTTTCATAAACTTCACGATTTCAAGGGCTCTTTCTATCTCTCTCGGTGAATGAGATTTTGGGGATAACAAATTAGGGTTTGTAGGGTTTTACAGAGATGACGACCATGGAGAACTTGACCGGTCTCGTTAATATAATTGAGATTGATTATACGAAGCTCGGTGATTATGGTGGTGATGACGAATTTAGACACTATGGGAAGGTCTTCCTTCTTTCAGTGTTGTTAGTGCTTAGATCTCTCACTCTCTCCCCACCTTCATTGAAGTTTTTGTTTGAATGATATGTGATTACAAAGTTCTTGGAAATTGCCAATTTTGGAAAATATAGTTGGATGGGATTTTCTTCTATGCAGATTTGGCTAGGCTTCTTAAAGTTTGATTTGGGGATTTTTGGTTTCAGGTTTTGAGTGTTTGTTTGATTTGGTTTTTTGATGTTTGTGGTGTTTATAGGAATTGTGACGAGGCAGGCGTAAGTGTTGCAGCCGCACAAGATGAAGGAGGGGCAGGCAGAGTACACAGAGTTTCATCATATGCCGATTTCAGAAAGTTTAGGGTTTTGTTAGTTCATGATCATTTAATATTTGCTTAAGTGAAGTGGCATGAAAAGGAGAATTGCAACTTGAATCAACTGTGGTATATTTTGAGGATTAAGGAAGAAGAAGTAAAATCTGCAAGTACCCACTGCCACAATCTCTTCTAATGCATATCCAGCCACAATCTTAAATCAAATTAAAAACTTATAGGCTGTTAAACCCTAATTAAGAAATTAACACGTGAATTACGGACCGGTATAGATTTGGTTCTCTTAACACTAAAATCTATAGATGTAATTCAAAAATTAGCATCTAATTTCTAATAATATAGTTACTGAATGTCATTGTGAGTTCTAATAGTATAGTTGCTCAAATAAGATGAGATAAACCAAGACCTGAAGTCATTGTGAAATATAGTTAATATTATTGTTTGACCTGAAGTCATTGTGAGTTTTGAATTGGAATTACTAGAATATTCTATCTGAAATAAGATGAGATAAACCAAGACATCTTATGTAAAATCCAAACCAAATAGGCTCTTCAAAACTGCAGAATAAGTTCATTTGGGGATCCTATTCGAGTTACTATAAATTTACTCTTATAGTATAGTTGTTTCAATCCATATTGATATGGCTTGTCATTTTTGTGTGTGCCTTGCAGTAGAGTTCTGGAAAATAGTGTTATGCTTGTTATTACGACAATATAGGCATTGTCTTAGGTTTTTGGTGGTGCTTTATTTTCATATATATGTTTCAGCTGATAAGGTATGTACCATAATATATCATTTTATAATTGCTTTGTGTAATACCATACCCTTTTGTTGTCCCCTTGCCGTAAAATAGTAGTGAGGAATTGATGGTATAGATTGCACAATTGCATTTTAAGTATTGAACCTCAAGCTATCATTGGTCTTATGTGGACTTTGTGCCATGAATTCGGGTACAGTTGAATGAGAGTCTTTCCATTAGGGCTTTTAAAGTCCACTAATTGAAGCTAAATTAGATAGAGGTACGTAAAGATAAAAATACTTTAAATTAGTACCTAATGGCATAACTCCTTACATACAATTGATATGTCATTCTCCAAACAACAATAGACTTTCTAACTCCAAGTTGACATGTCATTCAATTGGCAATAATTTTCTAATTTGAGCAAGCTTCAACGCAATAATTGAATAATGAAAACTTCAGGGCGAATAGACTCGACGATTTTCAATGTGGGAAACTGCTTGAGTAAATGCTTCAATCAATTTTTTTTAGTGCTTCAGAGCAAAGTTCAAGCTATTATAGTCTTCTCCATCAAGATCTTACTTTTAGCATTGAGGATTATTGTCTATGGCTGCGAAGAATGAAAAGATGACCAGTTGGAAGGTTTTGGTAGATAAAAAACATAATCGAGTTGTTTTTGATGAATCAGATAAGGATTTCGTAGATATTCTCTTCTATTTTTTGGCGATGCCTATGGGTACAATAGTCAGGCTCACTTGCAAACAATTGGAAACAACAACATTGGGATCCATGAGCACTCTGTATCAAACCCTGGAGAATTTAGAAGAAGGTTATTTTGAGAAGGAAATAACTTTGGCATTGCTCCTACGTCCAAGAAATCTGTATGGCCATCGATGCAGGATGATAATCCATATTAGCTACTCTATACTCTTAGGTACCTTCCTGGCTTAAAAATCTCGCTATTTTGCATGATATAATTGGGCCAATATCTGATTTTTTCAAGTTCTATACAATCTGAGATTTTTTCTATACTCTTTTGTGAGCTTCTGTCCTATTATCTGGTTGAACATGAATTCACATTGAAAAAATAATTCTAAGAAAAAGGATCGATTCGAACTTTGGTTTGGTCTTTCTTTGAAACAGTATCCAAATATTATCTTATAATTGATTAAGAGTGTGATTAAGAAGAAACTCAGAAAAAGGTGGTGGTAAATAAAGGAAGGTCTAACAAAGATTATCGATGCCATTTCTCTACTCTTATTTGACCCAATGTAATCTCCGCAACTTCTTCTTTTCCTTATTCTTCTTCTCTTTTCTTTCATTGATTTTATTTTATTAATTTCTTATGTCTCAGCTACATTATACAACAAAGATTATCGATACCATTTCGATCGCAGATATTGGAGCATTAAGGGTCTCGGTGAGCAGCGAAATAAAGATAAATGTTGTTACAAAGATTGATAATTGTAGCAGGAAATTGTAGTTGCTGTTGCATTAAAGTATCAACGAGGTTCCAAAAATGAACTTTAGTCGAATTTGCTATATCGAAGGTGTCGCCGATTGGTAAATAACGTAAATAACATGAAAAGATCAAAGATATCTATCTCTTCATTACAGTTACCAGTTCAGATAATCTCATCTCTATCTAATAAATTTTATAGCAACTTGCTTTCTATTTCATTTTATTTGGGACGAAAGCAGCAAGTTTTTCATTTCTGTTTAATAAATCATAACCTTAAAGGAATGTTGCATTTTGCTATGCTACTAATTTGAATATCAGTATCAATGTTATGGGAGGAAAGATTGAAGAAAAGGAAACAAACCCATGTTTGCAGAGAGGAAGAGCTAAGCGGTTTTGTAATCTTAGCACTAAGTCCACAAAAAGAAGTCCTTTTGTCAAAATATCAGCCACAGTATACATCTTCTAACACCATTTGAGATTCTTTATGATTAAGGGTTTTACTGCTGAAGCGAAGAGGAAGGATTATAGTTAATTACAAGGATGGGAAATGACATAGAAAAATAACCATATGTGCCAAAAGTTTGACACAAACATGTTAATAAATGTGGTGATAATATAGAGTTGACACAAACATCTAGCTTCAGAATTCCTCCTTATTTCTTTAGGTGGTGCAGTGCTTGGAACTAAAAAGGCTCATGGTGATAATATAGTAAAACAGCTCCATAAAGTTTGACATGAACATGTCAATACACTCGATTTTTTTGAATTTTTCTGAATCTTATTACTATTTGAGCAAAGTAAATATAATTTTCAGCTCTAACATTGCACAATTGTTTAAAAATCTGCGACAAAACAAAGAAACATTCATAAAAGTATATATGTTTATGATATGAAAGTAAACTGTGGCAGTTTTCTGCTTCATGTTCCATTTCTTATATAAAAGCATGGTAACATATGAACCACAAGTCCGATTTCCCTGCACAATTTCTCAGTACTTTTTTTCAGGCTGATATTGATGGATGGATTGAGGTATCTACAAAGAATAAGAGTACTGAGAAAGAGTTGGTAGATCTGAGCAGCTGTCATAGCTACGGGGCATATGCACTTGCTATTACTGTTGTGCAAATGAGAAGCACTGTGAGTAGTCACTAATCACAAATTTTTTTATTTGACTTTCTATTCTTATGGGGTGTTTGTTTTTTGATTTTCAAAGTGATGAATGCTAAATGGGACATGTGACATGTTCGTCTATATTTCCTCCTTCTGCCCATGCTCTAAAATTTGGACTTTATAATGATACTTTTGTGTGAAATGCATTGGTGGCTTCTTATGTCAATGAAGGGAAGAAAGGGCTGCATTGTTTCATAAGGTTGAGGTCTTTGGGGATGTTTGGGTGACGGTTGTTAACATTCTCGGTGCAGTTGGGATGACAGAGGATGATTGGTTTGGGAGATATATTCATGGGTTTTGTGGTTTGTGGGAGTGGGAGTGGAGTTTGTTGTATATGTAGGCGGTACTCTTCTAATATATATGTACATTGTGGTTTCTGCACAGAAGTTATTCAATGAAATGCCAGTTATAAATGCAGTTTTGTGGACTGCATTGTTGCTGGTTATGTTCATTGTGGGTAGAGGTAGGCCCGTGGTGCGATCATATGTGAAGGTGTGATGAACTTGGTATTCGTAGGGGCAGAGGTAGACCCGTGGAGCAAAACTAAAGGACTTGGTGATGTTCTTGGAGGCCTTCCACCAGCAATGGCGGTATGGATTATTTTCTCAATATTTTTGTTTGATCCATCAATGTACATAGTTGAGATCTCCATTCTCTGAGTTGGAGCTTAATTCGTGTATGTAAGCTTGATGAGAACATAAATAACTTATTTGAATTATTAATCTATTCTTTCTAGGCTAATGGGCATTGGGTTATGACCGATTCTCCGTGTTACAATCGCTACAAAGACGTTTGGAATACAACTGTTTCAGTTGAGGTGATTTCCTGGCCACTCTTGTAATTCATCTGCAAAAAATATATCATGAATGTTAATTATCCCAATTAAGTATGAATTTAATATCTAATGCTATTTTATTTTGGTAGATAAAAGTTGGGGATAAAATTGAAACCGTTTAGTTTTTCCACTGCTATAAGCGAGGAGTTGATCGTGTTTTCGTGGATCAACCTATTTTCCTCGAGAAGGTTAAGGGCAAAACTGCATCAAAAGACTATGGCCTACGACTAGAAAAGATTACACGGATAACCAACTTCGATTTAGCCTGTTGAGCCAGGTAAATTGTAAGCCATTTTTTTCATAAATTCTTTTTGTTCTCTTTTTGTATGTTTGAATATGATATCTAGGTAGCCTTAGAAGCTCTAAGGGCTTTGAGTCTCAGCAGTAACAAGTATTTCTCGGGACCTTACGGTATAATCTTTATTCTTTGTCTCTTTAAGTTGGTGCCAAAACTTTCTATAAGAAAAGTTGTATACTTTAGCTCTTACTTAATTATTAGGCCATTAATCCTCTTGTACACAGGGGATGATGTTATCTTCATTGGTAATGATTGGAAAACTACTCTTCTCCCATACTACATCAAGAGTATAAACAAGTTTCAAGGGATCTACGAAAGTGCTAAGGTGTGTTTTCTTCTTAAGTTACTTTATATATCAGATCATATGGAGTCGTAAGGACCAAATTTGTTTCAGTTTACCTACCACATACCAAATTTGTTTCATATGGAGACACTTATTGATCCCTTTTTTCTGATGACTATTTTTGGTCAAGTATATTATATCATAAAGTAGTTACATTGTATTAGTCGTTTATGATATGTGGAAAAAGTATATACTTAACATATGTACTTTAAAAATTTTAGCTAGTATTTTATATTCGTAAATATATTTACTATGAGAATTATCCATATGCCTAAGGTATGCGACTTGGGAATGAAAAATGTAGATAACATAGTATTAAGTAAATTGTGATGACTTATGAATGAAAAATGTGGATAACATTGCCATATGAGAATTACCTGACACCTTCGCAATATGTATGTGAATAACATAGTGTGAAATAGTAACATTTTCACATATTTTCTTATTTAATTTGAAGTTTATGTTATGTATCTATCAATATCTTGACTGTTGAATTCATTAGGAGTCACATCCCGAATCTACTTAAAATCGTTGGTGGACTTGGTCAGGTTCGTGGAGGTTGGAGCAATGCGTTGTCTATTGTAAAATGGATTTACAATCGGAGCGAATACAAACTAAAAAAAAACAGGTATTTTTTATATCTGGTTGCTTTAGCGTATTTTTCTGATAAGTAAAATTGCAGTTTTTCCCTTAAAAATATATTTGGCTGCTTTAGGGAAATTGTTCATTGATGGAAGCAAAATTGAGCTCTTGAAATGGTTGTTTCTCTTGTAGATTTGTTTATACAAAGCTCTTAGCAATTCTTGGGAAAGCACGCATGCCAGTGAAGCATTACGTATTTTCATGGTTTGAACACCGCTATATTAATCCTTTGCTTTTGAAGCCACTGCGCTTCCTTTTTTGGTTTCTCAATCCATAATTTTTTTGGATTTATTATAGAGAACATGTATATAGCTTGTAACCAGTGTACCTGGATTTTTTGGGCCAATATTTATAAATTAAACAAGTAATTGAATTGTGTGCTTTTGTTTATATATGTGTATACAACAGGTAAAATTTGTTTTTCTGAATTGTAGGTTTTGTGGCTATTTTTTTATTTAAAAAAAAAAAAAAAAAATATTACCACGGACTAAAGCAGTGGTAAATATTCTAATTATACTACAAATATTATCCGTGGTAAAAAAAATTCACGAATTTACTCCCTATCAATATTAATTAGATAGCCATAAACAAACTCCGTGGCAAAAAAATTGCCACAGATTTACTCCATATCAATATAAATTTAATAACCACAGACAAACTCCGTGGCAAAGGAATTACCACGGATTTACTCTGTAGCAATATTAATTAGATAACCCAGACAAACTCCGTGGTAAAAAAATTGCCACGGATTTACTCCGTAGTAATATAAATTAGATAACCTCAGATAAAGTCTATGGTAAAAATATTGCCACACACCTTTTACTACAGGCCTCTACTAAAAACTTTATCCATGGCAAAATGACTATTACCACAGACTTTATCTATGATAATTTAGCAAAATTGGTGTAGTGGTACCTCTGCTAGGTCCATCAATGTTGATATATTCTATAGGCTCTCTTGTTGAAGGTTAATCATCAAGGTGATTAGTTTTCTATAATTGTTATGCAGCGTATCTTTCTGTGGAATCTAGAATGACAAAGACGGTATTCTTACAAGCTCGAGAAAGCTTTTGACAACTTTTGATTTCATAGATGCCATAATAGTATTTGAAGCATAGTGCTTGATGATAGATGAAAGCGATTGTTTCCAAGCTGCGAATCCAGCAGCGGCCCATAATCTTGAGATAACGTAGAAGGCGACGTAGAAGACGACGTCGATTGTGGCTGGTCCTATGGAAATGGGTAAGATGATCTTGCCTACTTGTTCTTCTTTTAAACCATTGAATCCACTGATATCGGTGTCGCTTGGAATAACTTTATCGGCCAATCCCATCAGGTCGATTATGCTCTGAAAGAGAATCTCAATACTGCTTCCTATATCGATCATCATTGTATGCATGACAAAGTGCTTCATCTTGAGCATTATGACTAATGTATTATGATATAGAAATTTTACATGACTAATGTCACAATCTTCTAATAAGATCCCAAGCCGATGATTGCTCGACTCTGGTAGAAGCTTAGCTTCTTTAACTTAAGGTATGAGATCGCAGCATTCTGACCGTCTCCTGCACATAAATCAACAAGAGTTGCTGATCTGATGAATTTTAATCATGTTGATGTGGAACATATGGTAGAGATGTTTCTCTTCAGCTTGATCTTCTCCCCACGCAAACTCCAAAAATTTCTTTGTAAAAGCCTCAAGCTTCTCTCCGTGTGATTACTTAAGACTAATAAGAGAATATAAATTCTCATCCTTGTCTCTGTTGTAAGCATACATCTTGATGAACTTTTTCTACAGCTGATCGAATCTGAGTATAGAATCTTCTTGTAAAGAGTAGAATCATCGGAGTGGTTCTTCCTATAGACTTTTTATGAACAAATAATAGAGGATGTGGTTGAGATTAGAGTACAATCTCAATGAATCATGGTATTGTTGAATGTGCTCCTTTGGATCGATGCCCTTGTATTTATGAATTTTTTGGAGTATGGAAACCCTTCAGTACTTCCATATCAAATAGCTATTTGGCAATCGGACTTCCTTGTAATTTGGTAAGGTCATCTGTAGCGCCTAGAACCTGTGCTTCAATCAACTCCTTAATGCGCTGATCCATATACTCTTTTGTGACATATTGTGTATCGGTTGAGTAGCTTGATGAGGTGGCTGAGAATTATGAGTAGCAGTGCCTTCTCTGAAATGATCACGTGCTTAAATTTATGGTTGAGGTCGTTGTTCGTCCTCCTGATGTTTGGAAGGTCGGGGACCTCTACTGATATTAGATTGAACTTCGTTGCCCAAATGAATAGCAGGTTGAGGCCCGTGCTAAACATTTTAAGAAATAGCTTCGCTGGTGGCCCCTCGAGGTCCTAATCTTTCTTGTGCAGAAACCCGGGAGGTCTCTAGCATATGATTATGATCTCTAGTTTGGGGAGCATGTTGAGTATCCTGCAAAGCCTGTAATGCAGTCTACATAGTTTTTATATGATCTTTATGTCGTTTGAATGCTGTCAAATGAGCTTGTCGCTCGACTTCAATTTCCTTCTTACAGAGCTCTTGGTCAAGAGTTAACTGACGTTTAAGCTTATTAGGTTTATCTATTTTGGTGTGGAGATTCGCCCGTAGTTCTGTAAGCTGCTCCAGCTTAATTAAAAATCTAGCTGGATTCTGGTTGATGGCCATCTGGAAGTGACCATGATTGGAGATTGATAGTAGAGTGAATGTATACCATAGGATATTGTTGAAATGTCTTTTTTCTAACAGACGGTACCCAATGTAATGGCTTAATTCTGTAAGCTCGAGATGGCTCAAAATTAACTCTTACACCAATGTTCCTGTGACAAAAAATAATGTAAAGTAAGAAATAACATAGGTTATTTATCATGGAAAATCTCTTAATAGGTTAAAAATCACAACCTCGGTTTGAGGGTTTTAGTAACTGTAACTTTTTTGCTTGAGGCTGATATCTAATTACAAGTGATCTCTCAAAATATAAATACTTGATCTTATGAATAAGAAATTTGGTGTTTGAGAATCCAAAAAATATAGTTTTCTTGGCAATTGTTTGTGTATTTTTCTGATCCATGTCTCTTCTGGAACTTTTTCCTTATATAGGCCTTGTCCGCAGTTCGTTATTATGTTGAAGCACGTTCTTCGAACAATGTAGGAAGTGGCGGTTGACTAAGTTGCTGTTCAGTTTGTGAGAGACAGATGACTTTAACTTGTTCATGCTTTTCTGTTTGTGCTCAATCCACGTTCTTTATCAGTTTATAGGCTAAGAGAGAGTATTGACTATTCAAGTCATGTTTAAAATGTGTTAGTCTAATATGGAGGTAGCTCGAATTGGAAATAGTTTGAATTGGGTTAAATCAAGGGATAGGTTCCGACAGCGTCAACTGCAACAGCGACCATTCTTAAAACTGAAGATGGAACCACTTTTATAGGGACCTGTCCCTCGAGCTATGATAAACTCGAACTGATTCAATACTAGACTCACACATTATACACGTGACATACACAGTCAGCAATATCATCTAAATTACGAGTTGTTGAAGATCATGGCTCGAACATTATAGACAAAGTAGAACAAGTCAAAGATACCTATCAGCCATGAACTTACAAGTTACAATTCAAACCACTACTTGCCCCCAATTCCAGGAGAACGTGCTTTTCCATAATAACGAACTGAGAGTAAAGACTGTAAAAGGGATAAGTTTAAGTGGAGAAAGGGACCAAGTTTTTCTAGCCCAATAGATCACAATCTTGTAGTCAAATATTAGCCTCACAGAATTAAAGATAGAGTTACTAAATCTTCAAGCCCGAGGTCATGGTTTTAACCTATTTAAAGGTTTCTATGCTAATCATTTGTGTTATTTTAT
The DNA here is from genome assembly GCA_014058105.1 of Kingdonia uniflora. NCBI lineage: Eukaryota > Viridiplantae > Streptophyta > Magnoliopsida > Ranunculales > Circaeasteraceae > Kingdonia > Kingdonia uniflora. The sequence goes on along the minus strand of JACGCM010000338.1, from coordinate 605,638 downwards.
TATATAAATTATTACAGGTACATTTGGTATAAGATCTATTTCGAATCATTTTATACTAGGAAATCAGATCTTTACATTTGGTGCCGTCTGTGGGAAGGAAGACATTTTTACGAAATCCTAAAGCATACAGTTACTTTACACTCAATTTCCGTTTATGGTGACTTCTAAGCGACCAGCCACTAGAGTCGAACTTGATGTTTTAATCGAACCGGATTAGCTAGCTGAATTACGGGCGAATCTCTACGCCAAAATAGAGAAGAGAAATGAGCTCGAGTGTCAATTATTGCTTGACCACGAGCTCCGCGAACGGGAACTTAACAATGGGCACCAAGCTCGTCAAATAGAATTCAAGCGATACGAAGAGTAGATGACCATAATGCAGACTGCCTTGTAAGACAATCAATAAGTTCCTCTTACAAGAGAATGTGATCAGCTTCCAGCGAACTCCAGAGTTTTTGTGTGAGAAAGATTGGGACCTCGAGGAGCAACTAGCAAAGTCAATTCCAAACTTCTCCGTGTAGGGCCTAACTTTGCAAGGAGGGGAAGTTGGCTCTTACACCATGAGATTTATCTTCTATCAAAGGGTTCAAGCATATAATCAATAATACAAATAATCTACTGACTATATACTTGCGTGGAGGCCTAGAATGGGTCTCTCCACGACCTCTGATGAGGATTTTTAAGAAAATTGATATAACTGCCGAGTAGTCGAAGTTTCTAGTACTGGTAATTTACAGAGTGATCGAAGGTAAACGGTAAGGGTTCTGGGGAGAGATTTTGTAACCCCTCCTTGGTTCCTCCTCTCTTCTATTTATAGAACATAGGAAGAGCTGAGTCACTAAGGAAAGTCAAATTACCGGTGTATCCTCTAGGTATCAGGAGGGTATCCCAGAGTTTGTATTGGCGCCGTAAATATCGGGTCTGGCGCTGTACTCTAACACTGTAGCCATTGATGGTTCTGTTACTGTAGTTGTCAGGACCAATAGTGCCACCATTTTTGTCTGGTGAGCTGGCTTATCTGACATGTCTGTCTTTGACCATGTACAACTATGGTCAAAGTATTTCTAATGCTAATGTGGGGCTCGCGTGCTGACGGATCTGCCTTCGTCTTCGAAGCTTGTTCATATTCAAAGTTCGTGTAGTCACGAAAGGTTTGTTTACGGATTGATTGGAGTTCGAGGTATTCATGTAGGCTTTGAGGTAGCCTTCGAGTGTTCGACTGGAGCTAGAAGGCTACGAGTAGGCTACTACACTCCCCAACGACCCATAAGTATTTAAAGCTTCGATTCATCTGGGATGGGAAGATCAGTCTGGCATTAGTAGAGGATGTTGACATTCCAAATGCCAAGAAGAGGAGTAACAACCTCATTCTAGAATGCTAGTTCATGAACGCTTGAGCGAAGATACTGGTACCTATAACCCTCGGCCTATACATCAAGTCGCACAATCACCATGGCAGTACGTCACATAGGAACATATAGATTAGCCAATCAAAGAATTAATCGAAACTTTAGCTCTCAGCAATAAGGACGATTTAGCAAAATTACAAGGAAGTTCAATCGCTAAAAAGTTATGTACGACTATGGTTAAAGTATTTGTGGTGCTTATGTGGGGTTCGTGTGCTGACGGATCTGCCTTCGTCTTCGAGGCTTGTTCATAGTTAAAGTTTGTGTAGCCACTAAAGGATTGTTTACGGATTGATTGGGGTTCTAGGTATTCATGTAGGCTTCGAGGTAGCCTTCGAGTGTTCGACTGGAGCAAGAAGGATGTGAGTAGGCTACTACATTTTCTCTCTCTTAGCAAGGGTCTCAGAAATAGGTGTAGAGGCGTTTGCTGAGAAAAACTGTCAGCTATTGGAAGTTGAACGGTTTACTAATGAATATTTGGTTTCCAAGGAAGGTAATAAAGGAGGGTAATTACAAAGTTATGGCGATTTCATAGTAATAAATGATATTAATGAGGATATAAATAAGGCTTGTGAGGGTTAATACTGCATACTCTTCGTCTTCACTCTCTTCCTCTGTATTTCGTAAAAACAATCATGGATACCACTCCCAACACGTGTTATCCAAGATGGATGGGATTTTCCAGAGACCGTCGAATAGGACAGAAAACGGCTGAATAGAAGATGAAGTTCTTTGGTGACAAGGAGCTCAACTTGAACATGCCGGACCTGGTAGAGGTAGAACCTGAGGAGCCAATCAATGGGCACTCCTATGTGTACTTATGGGGGATGATGCAGTGGAGGTTTACAGCGTTCGAAGAGCGTTACATCCTTCTGTCGGGTTTGACCGAGCGTATTATGCAGGAAGAGGATCAGTTATTGAAGGATGAGCAAGGCTCGGCGGGAGGAGCTGGTCTGTCTGAAAATAGGGCAAGTTCGTCGTATGGTGGGGATGGGTTTTGTTTTGTATGGGAGTATTCGAAAAAAAATTGGTTTTGTTTTTGTTGAAGTCTGTGTATTTTTCTCTTCTGCCCTTCTAGCTTCTTTTGTATGAATGAAGTAATTAAATAAAAAGGTAATTTAATGGAATAATTTGTTTTGCATCTGATAAGTATGGTAGGTGAATAGAGTGTTAGGCTTTGGAATGAAGGGTAAATGGTAGAAACAGTACTCTGCGAAGGGAAAAATAATTCGAATTATCATAGTTATCGAAGGCATTGATTAATATTCGACCTGGAAAGAATAATTGACTCGGAGTTCTCGAAGAAGGATATATATATCGACATGGTTGTGGGAAAAAGCATATATAGGGGTTGAGGGTTCGAGACTGCGGATGTGTCGATTGTAAAACCCAGAAATAGGTGTTGAGTGCGCATGCTGATAAAATAGTTTAGTCTGGGAAGTTAAAAAGATTTGACAGCTGAGCTTTTGAGGGAAACTTCTATTACTGTGATAAATGTGGGTTCAGATTAAGGAGGGTTTATATGCATCTGCTTTCAGCTATAAGTAGGGCGTTTTGAGAGAATTTCAGACATCTACACTCTCTTTGAGTAAACATGTCTTTATCTTCTCCCCACAGCAGCGGAGATACTCGTAACACCAGGGACCAGAAACAAGTGGCAGCAAGGGACCTTCGTAAATGGAAGAAGATGCTCGAGCTGAAGCAGAGGCTTTTTGGGTTATGCCGGATTTGTTTGAACTGGAGCCAGGGAGGGGAACCCATTAGTTGGATTCCCTATGCGTACTGGTGGAGGGTGCTACAAGCGACCGGTTCTCCTTCCTGGAGTTTTTAGCTTAGGAGGTGGTGGAAAAGAAAGATGTTGAGGTTGGGTTCTTGAAGAAGTGTCCCGTCTGTGAATATGGGTTTCTATAATGTGGTAGAAGTACTGGTGTGGGATGGTAGGTAGGAATGTTTATAGTTTTTTCTATTGATGTTGATTATTTTTTTTGTGTTTCGGTGTAAGGGCGTCTACCCAAATAAAATTGAAAAACTATAAGATAACAGTCGAAGTGAGATACTGAATTTGTTTGTGTGTAAGTAAGGCCGTTGTAATACTCGAAGGTAATATAAGCGCGACACCAGCTTGTCGAATGTTAAATATGAAAGAAATCGAATAACTGACACATTTTGAATTTGAATTTTAGGTTATCTGTGGACGAATGTTCAAGACATGATGTAGACAATTATTCAAAGATGGGAAGAAGGGGCTTCGAAGGTAGGTGGGCTTCGATTGTCAGAACTGACGATCCAAACAGCTGGCATATCAGAAACTGTACTAAGCCTAGGGCATAGTACCTTACAGGCATCATGATGTTTCCTTGGATTACGAAAAAGGTTGATTTGATGTAAGGATTTGAATTGACAGCTTCGAGTGGAGATCAGAAGGTTCAACTTGGTTTATATATAAAATTATATAAATGTGAGCGCGAGATGCGCATCTGGTGATAATGGAGGGTAAAGTTGACAAAACACATCTCAGCCGAAAAGTAGGGGTAGTGGGGTAGTGATAATGATAGCATTTTTGGAAATCAAGGCAGTTTTTTGTTATTTTGAGGAGGTATATATAATGGCAAGAGCAAGGTTACTATTCCCATTTGCCCACTTAGAAAAACCCAAAGAGTTAGAGGAGGAGAACATACGCCATTGTTTCATAGAGCTTGGTCATTATTGTGGGATCATTGGATTTGCTGCAGGGAAAGAAGAATATTCTACTCTAACAGGTATATCATCTTATTTCTGTCTTGCTGCTTCGTCTTCTGTATCTGTATGTGGAGTAGATATTAGGGTAGAGGCTGCTAGGGTTTATAGTTGTGATAATATGACCGAGGACGGGGGAAAATCATGTATCTGTGGGTCAAGCCTTTTGGGTTTCTGAAGGTATTGACGGTGTGATAGGGATTGGAGTCGAACATTCGACTATGATAGCATGGGTTGGAGAGGGTAGATAAAATTAAGTTATTGACACATAATAGCCGAATATATCGATCTGATTGCGTGCCTCTTCTTCTGAAGGGTAAGATGCGTACATGTCGATCTTCAAGGCTGAGGCTAATAGACAAGGAGATTGAAGAAAATGAACCAAGTGTGTCTGGTCTTGCTCCCGTGGATGAGAGCAGCGACTTAGGGGAGTTACAAATAGCAACAAATGCCCCATTAATCGTGGTGGTACCTGAAGTGGCGGCTTCGTGTAAGAGCCATCGAAAGGCTTGAGTAATTGAGAAGGGGGAGGGGGATAAGGAGATTGAAGGAGAGAGAAGGGGACACGAAGGTAGTGTTGAGCCTTCGGGGTATGAAAGAGAAGAAGAGGAGCAGAGTGGCGATAGTGAGAGTTTGACTGATTCAAGGAAAGCTGCAGGGTTGGTCTCAACTAAAAAGAAGCTGAGATTGGATCGATTTGCGGCTAAACTAGAATTCTCAAAGGTAGGGGTGGTATTATATGCATTGGGATCGGGGTATACCTTCAAGTCTCGACCTTGAGAGGGTTTCAGGGCATTAAAGAGCTAGATTCGGCTAGGTAGGAGCCTAACTTCGTCCGGAGAGAAAGTCGACTCTTATACCATGGAATTTATCCTCTATAGATGAGATTCAAGTATATAATCTATGGCAAAGTAATCTATTGACAATATACTTGCATGGAGGCCTAGAATGTGACGCTTTATGACCTCTAAGGAAAAATTTTAGGAGAGTATGTATTACTGCTGAGTAGTTGAAGGTTCGAGTCTTGTGTGTGTTACAAGGTAAACGAAGGTAAACTGTAAGGATTCAGGGGCAAGATTTCGTAACCCCTCCTCGGTTTACCATCTCTTATATTTATAGAACATAGGAAGGGCTGAGTCACCAAGGTTAGGTCATATTACAAGTGTACCCTCCAGGTATCCTCCAGATATCGAGCGGGTATCCCAGAGTTGGTGTTGACGCAATGAATGTCGGGTTTGTCACTATGCGCTATCATTATAGCCGCCTGTTGGTCTTGTCACTGTGCTCTGACACTGTAGCCATTTATTAGTTATGTCACTAAAGCTGATAGGACCGACAATGGCGTTGTTCTTATCCGATGAGCTATCTGTCTGACATATCTACAAAGTGTTTTTGATGTTGATGTGGAGTCGAGGCTTCATCTTCAAGGTTTGTTCAGAGTCGAGGCTTCGCCTTTTAATAATCTTGTAGGACTTATTTATGGATAGAGTGGGCTTTAAGATATTCGAGTAGGCATCGAGGTAGCCTTCGAGTGCTTGACTGGGGTTGAAGGCTACGAGTAGGCTGCTAGAAGCTGGGGATGCAACTTCCCATTCGAAGGCTGGTGAAGGAGGTGCTAAACTTTTTAGAGGTTGCCCCATGCCAGATGAATGGAATTTTTTATTAAATAATGAGGGTGGCCAAGGGAATTAATGTTGAACTAAGGAGTAAAGGGAGGGGTTTAATCGAGTGATATGATATTGCATCGTTCTACTCAAGAAAAGCAAACAAGAAGGTGGGCACATACCATATCCAATGTAACGCAGATAAGCCTTGGTTGTTTGATCTGTGCTCAACGGGTCAAGGGTGGGACAAAGACTTGGTAGTTGTGCGGGGAAATTTTGAGAATGTTGAAGGGGAGAACCCTTATAAGTTACAATATAGGCTTTATAATCCAGGTAAATTGATGGTCGAAGATTTTTTTACATATTGATCGAATAGACTGATAACCATGTTTTGTTTGCACTGCAGCACCAAAGAACCGAGCTTTGACAAACCCGAGGAATTATATTGACGAGCTGATCAACGCAGACGAGGAGTGAGTAAACTGTGTTTCCAAGAAACTGGGTATTAAGTGGAAGAGGCAGAAGAGGAACGATTCCCTACTTTAAAACGTACCCGTTACGCTCAAGCCATCAAAGCAGAGGGGGGCGAAGGTTCATCGAGAGGGCGCGAAGGAATGGAAAAGGTGAAGTTGGTGAGGAAGGTAAGTTATGTTCCCAAGGGGCAGCAGGTGCCAAAGCACGCAGGACCAGTGCACGAAGTAGCTTGTGATGCCTCGAGGCATGCATCAAAGCAGACATCGACGCAAGTTGATAAAGGGAAGGGGAAGGTCTTTCCCGAATCTCCAAAGGTACAACCGCCAAAGGGAGATCAGCGGAAGAGGTGTAGAGCGCTGGGGGAGGATGATGCGAAGGATGTGAACGAAGAACTGACCGAGGCCAAGCTAGAGGATCAAGCTCGAGCCGTGGCTGATTCGATGGCAATACTATGTGCCACTAACCCAAATAAAGCTGGGAAGAGGATGAATAAGATGATGTATCAGGTGACTGCTTTGCTTTTGAAATTCTAAAATTTTGTTTAAGTGTATCATACTTCGAGAGATACTGATGGCTCGACTATTCTAGCAGATAGATGCTTGGTCGCAGGCTTTCATCAAGGCCTAAAAGGTAATATCACGGCAGTTGAAATAGGCACTTGAAATACTGGAGCTCTCTCGAGGGACCGAGGCGTTGTTGGTTTCTGAGATTAACATTTTGAAGCAAAAGTAAGGGACTGTCAGAGGTGAATGCGAGAGGAGACTCAAAGCCCAGTGTTACAACCATACGTAGGTGCTAGAGTCGAAGCTGGCTGAGAAGGATAAGGAAATGAAAGGACAGAGGGAGACCTTCCAAGAGCAGTTTGATGATGAATGAGAGACTAATGTCCGGTTTAAGGAGTTCATCAAAGATTTGGGGCATGATCCTAAAACTTTAAAATGCTTACCCAGAGCCAATGATCCTGTTGCTGACAATGTTGTTCAGACATAGGGGGCAGAAGTAGATATTACTGGTGTTGGTGTGGGAGAATCTATTGCTAGGACTCGCAGTGAGGAAGTCACTGATGTTACTATGCCGAACCCATCGATTGAGGGCGCTGGAGTTGTTGGTGAGGAGGAACCTGTAGGAGGAGATGGTGTAGACACTCCGATATGAGGTATTGTACTTGGCGTGACAAACTATTTTTTCTAATCTTTCTATAGTGTTGTAATATTTGAACAATGTTAAGCTTGTTTTGTACTTGAGCTGTGAAGTTCTGATTGATTTGACTTACTAATGGATGCTAAACTGGACTTGAGTTTGTTTGTTGATTGATATTAAACATGATTCTCTGATATATGTTGTACTAAAATTTCTTGTGTCTCGTAGATTTGCTGATGTTCTTGCATACTTGTATCTGCATATGTTGTAAGTATAGCATGCTTGTAGAATTATCTAACCTTGAAGAGCTTCGAGATGGTTCCCCGAGTGTCTGTCGAGAGATGGACATGATACATGGGGGGACCAAGAAATTTACTGGACTTCGAAGGCCTAAGTCTGAACGAAGTAGAACATGGTCACCCCGAATATATTATCGAGGGTCCGGTCTCTCGGCCATTCATGCCCCTTGAGTTTGCTAAAATTTTGGAGACTTGAAATTTTTTTAAGGTCGCCCCCACGTATCAGGCGGGTCGAAGGGTTGACATGATACTTAGGATAAACCAAGAAATTCACTGGACTTCGAAGACCTGAGCCTGATCGATCTAGAACGTGGTCGCCCCCAATACATTCTGGAGGGTCCGGTCTCTCGACCATTCATGCCCATCGAGTTTGCTCGAATTTTTGAGACTTGAAAAATTTCAAGGTCGCCCCCAAGTATCAGTCGGGTAAACATTATACTTAGGGTAAACCATGAAATTTACTGGACTTCGAAGCCTATGCCTGATCGAAATAGAACGTGGCCACATCCAATACATTCTCGAGGGTTTGATCTATCAACCATTCGGGGCCCTCGAGTTTGCTTGAAATTGGAGACCTAAAAAATTTCAAGGTCACCACCAAGTATCAATCGGGTCGAGGGGTTGACATGACACTTAGGTTAGACCAAGGAATACAATCGAAAATAGGAGACGAATTTCAGAAGAAAATATGTTCATTGATTATACTGCATTTACATCAGTGGAACAAGGTGAAGGTTGTGGCCTATTGTATGATACTAACAGCATTGTATTCCATAGATTTGGTAGAGGCTCTTTGTCTTCTATCATCAGGTAATATTAACCCTTGTCAGTTTTATCTTAAGCGACATAAGGTCCTTCCCAGAATTCGGCGAGTTTGCCGGTATTTTGAGGCTTGGAAGACTGTGTGACACGTCAAAGTAAAAGATCTCCAATGTTAAAACTTTGTGGTCGAACTCGCTTGTTATAGGACTTCAGGAGGGATAGATGGTAACAATCGAGGTTGGCGATGACCCAGTCTCTGGTTTCATCGATCCATAGCATATTGGACCTGAGTTCAAGCTCATTATTTTCATCAAGGAGGTTGGGATCTCGTGTGGGTGCTTCGAATTGCGTAGGGAGGTCTGCTTCAGTACTATAAGCTAGGAGAAAAGGGGTGCAGCCAATCACTTTTTTTGATGATGTTTGGTAAGCCCAGAGGACATGCTGTAATTCCTAAACCCAACGTCCTTTCTCTGTATCGACACTCTTCTTAAGACCGTCGATAATTGTTTCATTGATTGCTTCGACCTTACCATTCCCTTGGGGATAATAAGGTGTCGAAGGGGAGAGTATGATGTTATACTTCTTGAGAAAATTTCTGACTTTGTTCCTGATGAATTGTGGATCATTGTCACATCGAATCATATGAGGGCAGCCGAAGCGTGAAATTATGTTCTCCCATAGGAATTTGATGACTTCTTCTTCTTCTCTGGTTTGACACATAGGTACATCTTTGACACATTTGGTAAAATAATCTATTGCAACAAGGATGTTTTCTCGGCTACCCAAAGCTTTGGGAAAATGACCCACAAGATTGATGTCCCATCGTTTGAATGGCCAAGAGATTTGGCTAAAGTAGAGGTCCTGTGAGGGTCTATGGATGTCATGGGCATGGCACTGGTATTTGCTATAGTGTTTGGCATACTTTTCGGCTTGCTTCTTCATATTGGAAAGAATAAACCTTAGGGGACGGCTCGAAGGGTCATAGATCGACCAGTGGTATAAGCACCACAGGTACCTTCGTGGAGTTCGGTATGAATTGAAGAGGCTTCATTTTGAGAAATATATCGAAGGAGGATGCCATTTGGGAATTTGCGATGTAACTCGCATTTAAGGATTGTGTATTTGCAGTAGTTTTTGAACAATGACCTTTTAGCTTTGGGATCGCTGGGAGGATAGCATTGTTGAAGTAATCGAGGAATGGCGCTCGCCAGTCATTTTGATTAAGACTCTCACCCCCAGTATTTATGGAATTGACTTCCATCTGGTCGATACTTGGGTGTTCGAGTACTTTGATATGAAGAGATCAGGATTTAGACGAGCCTAACATAGCTGCTATGTAAGCGAGGGCATCTGTGTATCTATTTTTACCTCTGAGATAGTGAGTAATAGAAGATTTTTTAGGGAAACGGTCCATGCGTCGGCGGACGAGAGTAACATATTCGGCCATGTAACCGCTGACTTGATTTTCACCAAGTATTATCTCTGGACGAGTTGGGAGTCTGTAAAAACTACATGTTTTGGGATACCGAGGTCGAGTGCGAGTTTGAGGCCGTAGATCAAGGCCTTATACTCAGCATCATTGTTGGAGTATTCGAAGTTTAACTTAACTGTCTTTTCAATTCGATCATTGGTAGGTTTAACCAGGACGATACCGATCCCAAAACCGTTAGGTTCAGCGGATCTGTCTGTGAAGAGATGTCAACCTATGTTGGGGTTCCATGGGTCTATGGGTTCGGGCTGGTTTTCTGGCAGTTCAACTTTGTGCTCCTCCCAGTCGACATCTTCGACCGGGAAGTCAGTAAGGAAATCGGTGATGTCTTGGCCTTTTTGGGATACTTGCATCTCAAATGTGATATCGTGTTCCCCCAAATAAATGGACCACTGTTGTACCGATCTGTATTTTTCTTTCTTGCTAAGAACTTTTTGAAGGGGATAACTTGTTATAACACGGATAGGGTGAGCTTGAAAATATGGTTTGAGTTTTTGGGATGTGTAAACGAGGGTGAGGAGCAAACACTCAAGTATCGTATATTAAGTCTCTGCAGGTGTCAGAGTTTTGCTGATAAAATATACAGGTTTCTCAATGTTTAATTCAAGTTAATGAGGACTGAGCTGATAGAAGTGTCATTGACCGCGAGGTACAAAGAAAGCGTTTCACCTTCGACCGGGGTGCTGATGATGGGTGGTCGATCAAGGTCTGTTTTAAGTTCGAGGAAGGCTTATTCATAATCAGGTATCCAATTGATCTCAGAGTTATTTTTCTTTTTAGCCATGTAGATGCCTTGGTCGCGTACGAGAGAGAAGAGCTGAGCACAGTGGTTTGAGGATTTGGAAATGAAACGGTTGAGGGCTGCTATTTTACTAGCCAATTTTTGGACAACTTTTTTGGTTCGGGGCGAACGCATGTCGATGAGGGCTCAACATGGATAGGGTCGATCTCGATACCTCGTTTGCTGATGAGGTGGCCTTGAAATTTTCCAGACGAAATACCAAACTGGCATTTGTCTAGGTTAATTTTTATGTTGTATGTTCAAAGTATCGAAAAGACTTTGGTTAGGTTCTGGATATGGGTATGTTTGAACATAGCTGTAACCAGGCGTTGGTAGATGGCGCCCACATTTTTAAGGCCGAAGGGCATAACGTTAAAATAATAAAGGCCTTGTTCAGTGATAAAAAAAGTTTTATGTTGATCCTCGGGGAGGAGGGGTACCTGATTGTATCCCGAGGCCGCATACATCATCGATAGGCGCTCATGTCCAGCAGTGGCATCGAGGAGTACTAAAATGATCGGGAGGGAGAAGTAGTCCATCGATGGTTATTTGTTGAGGTCTGTGAAGTCGGCACAGATTCTGATCTTGTCATTCTTTTTAAGAACTGCAACAATATTGGATATCCAATCAGCATACTTGACTTCTCTGATGAAACCTGCAACTATAAGTTTGTTGACCTCGAGGTTGAAAACTTCTTGAAGTCATAGTGCCATGGTACACTTCCTCTACTTTACTACTGCCAAATAGGGGATGAGGTCGAGGTGGTGACATGCTAAACTCGGGTCGACACTGGGCATCTCCTAAAATTTCCATGCGAAGATGTTTTTATCTGTTTGAAGGAAGTTAATGAGTTCGAGGTGCTTGGCCTCATCTAGAAAGCTTCTGATGAATGTACCTCGACCAGGACCGTTGAGTTCGATATAGACAGTGGGTTTGATGGGTGAGATGGCAGGTGTCGAAGGTACAGGGATAGAGGGAGACAATGATTGTTATGGTAGTTTGACGAGTTCCTGGGTCTGATCGATCTTTGGATGCTCATATGAACTGGCGAGACGTTGAGAACTTTTAAGTTCCACGTTCCGCAGGGGGAATTAAAGCGAAAGGTCTGATGATAAGTCGAAGGTATGGCGCGCATAGCATGGAGCCAGTCGTGCCCAAGGATTCCGAGGGACTTAGATTTCTTATCAATGACAAGAAAACTGGTTTGAAGTGTAACTGGGCCTGTAGTAACAGGAAGGCTGACCCGACCAACGGAAACTTTGGTAGCCCCATTAAAACCTTTCAGTTTGACATTGGCGGCAGTGATGAGGTCTATTTTGTTCATTGCTTGGACGGTTTGAAGAAAAAGTACATCGGCTGCACTTCCTGTATCGATAAACCTGGTATGGAAGATGAGGTGCTCGACTTAAATCATTATGACTAAAGGGTCAGAATGGGGAAAATAAACATGCGATGTATCACAGTCGATAAATGAGATACCCTCGAGTTAAGGGAATTGGCTTGACTCTTGCAAGTGGGCGGGTAGCTTCTCCGGGTAAGTGAGTTTGTAGCATTCTTTGGCACGCTTGTGCTTGCTCTTGGAACAGCCACTGTCAATAATAATTACTTTGATGAAATGAACTTAGTAGATATGTACCTCGGCTGGGTCCGAAGTAGGGGTGGGTTGAGGTTTGAGGTACGACCCATCGAGGTAACTAGGAAGGTTGGCAACATACTAATATAGACGACCCGCCTTGAGAATTATTTTGAGACAACGCTGTAAGGCGAAGCATTTGTTTGTATGGTGACAGTTACACTTGTGGTTGGTGCAATAGGGTTCGCCTGGTTTGACCTCGATGGGGAAAAGGATGCGCCATATGGGGTCTGCCTAGATCTGTAGTAGAAGAGTGCCGATAGGGGCAGTAAATTTGGGAAGGACCGGCTTCGGTCATTTTTAGTGAGCTTCAGCAGTGTTGTTAGTGTGAAGACGTTTACGGCTCTCTGTCTACTATGAGACATCAGCGATCAGGGGTGTAAGAATAAAATGTTTGCCTTGTCAAGGTTTATTTAGGTTGGTGGTCGAAGGCTGCCCCTATTTATTTGATTCGCAGAGGAGCTCAAGGTCGATATACCCATTGACTATTGAGAGCATCTCATCGAGGGTTTGTGGCTTGTGGGGGACCAGGTACTCTTTAACACGGATGTTATCCGACAAAGCATTCGAATACGCTAGTACGGCATTCGCGCAGTTGAGGATTTCGACTTTACACGACTCATCGAGGAACCTCTTGGTGAAGGCCTCAAGTGTTTCACTGAGAGATTTTTTAAAATTAAAGAGGGTATCGACTCAGACTTTACGGTCCTTGTTGAAGGTGAATTGGGTGATGAAGAGGCTAGATAATTTCTCGAAGCTTCGAATTGAGCCATTGGGAAGGTTATGATACCAACGAAGAGGGTTATCTGTGAGGCTGGTGGGAAAAAGTTGACACGTCAGGTGGTCATCCTTGGAGTAAAGGATTAGAGCATTTTGGAATTTGAGAATGTGGGATTGAGGATCGATGTTGCGATATTTACTGATTTTGGGGGCTCAGAAATTTGGAGGCAATTCGATATCGTGGAGTTTCGAACATAGGGGATTGATTAACCGACTCCATGAGTTCGGTGTTGGGCTCGCAATGATGCGGATGGTAGGGTAGATTTTGTAGTCAAGGTCCTTTTGTGCATGATAGGTAGGATGAGGGGGGGATGAGGCCGAATGTTCGGTGTGTTCTCGGCGCTGCACTTGCTAAGGCATTCCTGAGCAGGGCTGCGTTTGGGGTGACTATTGGAACGAAGGGTGGAGTCAGAGGAGTCCTCCATGGGGTGGATGCCAAGATGGATGGAGCCAGTAGGGGGGATAGTGGGGGGAGCACCCTTGGTACCAAGATGGACAGGGGATACTTCCAGATGTGGTAGGGTCCTCAGTCTAGCGTGGGCAGACACGTGTGACGGGGCAGGTGCTCGAGATGGAACAGGGGAGTCTAAAGGCTGTAGTCATTGGAACTCTGGAATTGTGTTGCATAGGTCATCGATGGCGCGGTACATTCTGTCATCGTTGTCCAAACGGCGTTACCGTTCGGCTTCAAACTCTTACCGTTGTTCTTCGCGCTCCTCACTCAATTGCGCTCGGTGCCACTCAGCTTGAGCGAATTGATGAGTAAGAAGTATTAACTTGGCAGCGACTCCATCAGCAGAGTTTCCGGCATGGGTGGAAGTGGAGCGTAGGGTGGGGGCCATTAAAAGTTGTTTATAGGAATTGGAAAAGGAATATACAAGGCAGGGGGAAACTGGAAGGGTGAGAAAGCACGGACGGCGCCAAATGTAGGGGACTAACTTCGCAAAGAGAGGAAGTTGGCTCTTATACCATAAGATTTATCTTCTATCAAAGCGTTCAAGATCATAATCAATAATACGAATAATCTATTGACAATATACTTGTGTAGAGGCCTAGAATGGGTCTCTTCACGACCTCTGATGATGATTTTTAAGAGAATTGATATAACTGTCGAGTAGTCAAAGTTTCAAATACTGGGCAATTTATAGAGTGATCGAAGGTAAACAACAAGGGTTCTGGGGAGAGATTTTGTAACCCCTCCTTGGTTCCCCCTCTCTCCTATTTATAGAACATAGGAAGGGCTGAGTCATAGAGGAAAGTCAAATTACAGGTGCATCCTCCGGGTGTCCTTCGGATATCAGGTGGGTATCCCAGAGTTGGTGTTGACGCCGTAAATATCGAGTATGGAACTGTGCTCTAACACTATAGCCTTTGTTGGTTATGTTACTGAAGTTATCAGGACCAACAATGCTGCCGTTCTTGTCTGGTGAGCTGTCTTATCTGACACGTCTGCCTTCCACCATGTATGACTATGGTCAAAGTATTTCTGATACTGATGTGAGGTTCGTATACTGACGGATCTGCCTTCGTCTTCGAGGCTTGTTCATAGTCGAAGTTCATGTAGTCACGAAAGGCTTATTTACGGATTGATTGAGGTTCGAGGTATTCATGTTGGCTTCGAGGTAGCTATTTAGTGTTTGACTGGAGCTAGAAGTCAATAAATAGGCTACTACACTATGCAATGACCCATAAGTACCTGAAGCTTCGATTCATCTGGGATGGGAAGATCAGTCCGGCATTAGTAGAGGTTGTTGACATTCCAAATGTCAAGTAGAGGAGTAATAACATCATTCTAGAATACCAGTTCGTGAATGCTTGAGCATATTCAACAATTCCGCAATTGTTTGGGATTATATTCCAATTTGAATCATATCTTGTATCGTCTGTTTTCCACAAGCCTGCAAGGCGAACCACTCCGGTGGTTCCATTCTCTTCCTGAAAATTCAATCCACATATTCAACCAACTACAAAAAATCTTTGTCAAAACCTATGCTCATAATAGAAACAAAGAAAATAATTTATACACTCTTATTACTCTTAAGCAATCTCAAGGGACGAAGCTCGAGATCTTTGCGAAGAAATTTCTGGAGCTCACCCGGAAGGTTGACAATCTCGATCAAAAAACAGCCGTTTTTATATTTACTAATGCATTGCAGATCGATTACAAGGCGAAAGAGCATCTCTTTTTAAATAAGCACTCGACCTTGGAAGACATGATTTCCAAGTTCAATGGGTATGTTGACCTAGAAAGGATGATGACTGAAAGGCATAAATCTACTAAAACTGTCCTAACCATGAATGGTCCACACACAGAACGTGATAGTGAACAAAAGGATGGCTAGGGTGACAAAAAGTACACTAAAGCAAACTCAGACAAATCTCGAAAAGGCAATTTATTACCTAAGCCGGTAACCCCAAAGATAAATGTCCGAATTAAAGCAATTTTTCCACTACTAGCAAAAGATAAGTTCTATCGCGTATCACAGCCTCTGGAACCTATAGAGGGCAACCCTAATGGCATGCATCACAAGGTGAATCATTACAAATCTAGCAGTTGTTACACTTTATAGAGGCTGCTATAATACATTTTCAAAGATGGACGAATGCACGATTATATTATAGACCTAGAGGGATACAAGAATGGAAGCTATAAGGCACAAGTCGAAGTAGTTCAGGTCGAAGATCAAGTAGAAGAAAAACATTTGTACTATATGTACCACAGTAACATGACCGAGATCCATCAAATCAGCAACTTCACCAAATTCAAGCGAAGGAGGCTAAAAGAATACTGTGACCTCAAAGTTCAGGATAAAAAAGTTAAACTCCTTCCTGAACGCTCTGGTTATTATGCTTAAAATGAAGAAATTCGTCATGCATACCATGATGATCGATACCGGCAATAATATTGAAATCTTTTTCTAAATCACAATCGAGAAAATAGGATTGATAGATCAAGTTATACCCAGCGACATCGATATCAGTGGGTTCAATGGATCTAAACAAGAACGAGTAGAAAAGATCATCCTGCCCATCACCGCTGGACCCACCACTATCGACATTGTTTTCTACATCATCAATTCCAAATCCCGTTACTTAGGGATCATGGACCATTACAGGATACACAACATGGAATAGATTGCATCTACGTACCATTAAACACTTTATTTCAAGCACAATGGCGGCATCTAAAAAATCAAAAGCAATCAAAATCTCTCACGAGCTTGCAAAAATATAGTATTTGCTATAAAAGATGCATCCGACAGATTTACTGTATAGCAATTACAGAAAGCTTATCACACCGATGATCAACCTTCAGCAGAAGAACCTACTGAGTACATTGACATCGATGGGCCTAGCAGATGAACCTATATTGTTACTAAGCTAGTCCCCCAAGAGAAGGACACTCTCATACATTTTTTACAGAAGAATTAAGACGTCTTCGCTTGGACTCTCAAAGAAATACCAGGAGTCAACCCAGCCAAGGCCTATCACAAATTAAACATACACAACGGAGCCACAATAGTCAAACAAAAACAAAGAAGGCTATCACCTCATCTTATAAATGAAGTCAACAATGAGATTGATAAGTTGATCGAAGTCGGGTTCATTCACAAAGAAAAGTACCCAAATTGGATCTCCAACATAGTCACAGTTCTGAAGTAGAATGGAAAGGTCCGAGTTTGCGTAGATTTTATAGATCTAAACAAGCATGCGTAAAAGGATAGTTTTCCTCTCCCAATCATTCATCAAATTCTTGATTCTACAGTAGGACACGAGTTATTATCCATGATGGATGCTACTTTGGGATACAACTAGATACCTATTTTAGACGAAGATCAAGAGAAAACCACTTTTATTACTAAAAGGGGGGTTCTACTGTTACAAAGTCATGCCTTTCGGATTGTAAAATGCTGGAGCATCTTATCAAAGGTTAATGACAGTTATGTTCAAAGCATACTTACGGAAAATCGTCAAAGTATGCATCGATGACCTCCTCTACAAAAGTTTAAAGCAAAAAGATAACCTCACAGATCTCGATACAGTCTTCCACATCTTACGATCATATCGGAGTGCACTCGGGTAAGTACCTGGGACATCTTATCAGTAAGAAGGGGATCGAAGATGTTTCAGATCAGATTTGAGCTCTACACAATATGCCATCTCCAAAAATAACAAAGGAGGTACAGAAGCTCGTTGGCAAAATTGTAGCTATCAATAGATTCATCACAAAATTTTCTGATCAATATTGATGGTTATTCATGTTACTACGTAGATCCACCAGGAGAGAAAAGAGTCAACAGATTGGAGAGATTGATTGGACAAAAAGATGTTAAACAACCATTCAAAAACTCAAAACTTATCTTGGGACGTCTCCCATAATGAGCACCCCTATAGGCAATGAAGAATTGATCATCTACCTCAAATTATAGATAAGTCTCTCAGCTCGGTTCTCATCCAACTTGAAGGATAGATTGAGAAACTAGTATATTTCATCAGCAAAACTCTTACTCCAATAGAAACACGATATTCCAAAATTGAAAGACTTCTCCTAACCCTCGTTTACATTTCACAAAAAATCAAGCACTACTTCCAAGCTCATTCAGTCAAATTCATGATGAACTACCCACTTCAAGAAGTTCTATCTAAAAAAGAGAAATCAAGACGAGTGTAACAATGGTCTGTGAGTTTGGAGAGCATAATATCAAGTTTGAGCAGCGACATTCAAAAAAGGTCAAGTAGTGGCAAATTTCCTCATAAACTTCCCAGTAGAAGATCCAGATTAGGAAGAGCATGATCCTGATCTTACAGACAAACTCGAAGAAGTTCCACCTATGAAACCCTTAGACGAACGTGCTGAATGGGTTACACGAAAGGATGAGACTTTTTATAGATGAATCAGCAGGACTCATAGGGTCAGGGCTCGGTATCGTACTAATTACTCCCAATGACAGAATTGAAATATTAATACTCCTTGATTTTGAGGCCTCCAACAATATCACACAGTACAAAGCCATTATCCATGGGATTGATCTGGTACTGGAGCTAGGAGTTCAAGAGCTATCAGTCTATACTGATTCATTACAAATTGTCCATTATTACTCTGAGTAATACAAGTAGAATGGGAAGATGATCAATTATGCAGTTCTCATCGTTGAAAGGATGAACAGATTTTCTATGGCTACTCTCGACTATCAACCTAGATGGGAAAATAGACACGCCGATTCCTTGGCTAACTTAACTGGGGAATTGGGTACATAAGTAAGATATCTCCAAATTGAAGTAATCTCAAACCCCAACATTGATCTCCCCATTGTCTGTACGATCAACACTGGGGGTGATAAAGGAGAGGACGATGATTGGATGGAGTGTTTCCTCG
Source organism: Kingdonia uniflora (assembly GCA_014058105.1). Classification (NCBI taxonomy): domain Eukaryota; kingdom Viridiplantae; phylum Streptophyta; class Magnoliopsida; order Ranunculales; family Circaeasteraceae; genus Kingdonia; species Kingdonia uniflora. Next base: position 587,157 of record JACGCM010000338.1, on the reverse strand, counting down.
GATACCTCGGCCTGAATAACCAATGCAATGGACCACTTCCTGCAGATCCAAGAGAACGGCGATAATTAATCAAAAACTCTAAATGTGATACAATACAGAAAGGCGTTTATATCAGCGCTCAGTATTGGGGATTTATCTCAAGTGTCGTTCCAAGCAACAAGAAGATGAAATGCTTATGGAATTACATGAAGGAACGTGTGGCTCCCATGCAGCAGGATGATCACTTGCTAATAGAGTAATTATACAAGGAGTCTTCTGGCCAGGAATGCGAAAAAAAGTAGAAGAATACTCAAGAAAATGCGACGCATGTCAGAGACATGAACACCAGATACGAGCGCTAGCACTCGAGCTCATGCAAGTAAGGTTTTCTAGCCTTTCAAAAGATGGGCACACGATATAATGGGAGAATTCCCCAACACACCAGGTAACAGATGATTCTTACTAGATACTGTAAATTACTTTACGAAATAGGTAGAAGGAGTTCCCCTTTGTCAAACTCGTTATGAAGAGGTCATCTCATTTATCTGAGAACACATTATATCAAGATTTTGTTGCCCCCACCCGATTCAGATCGATAATAGGACACAGTTTGTTGGGGAGAAAGTGGTTACTTTTCTTAACAAACACAACATCATTTATTCTACGTTCAATCCCTACTACCACCAAGGAAATGGGCATGCCAAAATATCAAACAAACTGATAGTGGATGGAATCAAAAGAAGGCTCGAATTAGAAAATAAGGAAAATTGGACAAGGGAGTTGCCTCATGTCTTATGGGTGTACCGTACTACCCCATGACAATCAACTGGATGTTCCCCCTTCTTCCTTGCTTATGGAACTGAAGTTGTCATCCCAACAGAATATTATCATCCTGTCAAAGATCATGCTCTTAGAGATGAGGAAAATGAATTTGAACTAGCCTGCAATATGAACTGGATCAACGAGACCCGAGCTAGGGCAGTTGCCAACCTGGGTCGATATCATAATATTCTGGCCAGTTCGAATAACATATGAAATCAAAGTATTGTATTCCAGATCGATGATCTCATCCTCAGGGAGATCCCCAAGAGTAGAAATGAGTTTAATGCCAGAAAGCTCATAGAAAATTAGGAGTCGTTTCTGGTCGTGGGACGAACTGGACTTGGATCCTACTACCTCATGATAGATAAAAGAGATCGAATAGCAAACCCTTGGAAGACTAGGTGATTAAAATGATACTATCTCTAAATCGCTAATCAACCCACACAGGATACATCTATTATCATTCTTTATATTCCAGAAGTGAGATTACAATCTCCAACAATTGGTATATTCTTTTCAACTATATGAAAACTTTTAAGCTTTTTCCCACATTACTCTACAATCATACATCTATACATATTTTAAAGATTAAAGCAGAGGTAGTACTAGCTTTCAATCAATGATCTCTACAATCTCTAAAACTTAGAATAAAGCAAAGGTATAACTAGTTTTCATTTATTCTAAAGATTTCCAATACAGAGGCAAAAACAGTTTACTGCTTTATACCGGATTTTTTGCGGTCAACCGGTTGATGCTTCCCCTACAGTTAGAGCTCGTGAAGCCATAAATTCTTGTGCTCGAGCAACAACACCAATTCCGGTGCCCATCGAATTCAGACAGCTACCTCGATCCACTTAAGTTTTATAGATACAACCTTTAAACACTAGGTAATCATGCAATGTGTCCCTTTCTAACTCAAGCCTTTTCACTTCTTCCACAAAATGCGTAATTATGGCAGTCAACTCCTACGAATGTACTTCATCTGTAGAAAGACTGTCTCAATTATGTGCAGCCAGGTCAGGAAAACTGTTACGTACATTCTGAAAATGTTTGTTTAACTTTGCGCAACGCATCTTAGCTCACTCTACACATCCCTCGAGATCTGATATGACGTAACTCAATAAATTTGTCAATTCTAACAATTTACCCTATTCTACCTTGTTTTTCTCATTACGCTCGTTTAACTCATCTACTTCCTTTCGTAGCACTGTCAACTCCTTTTTCTGTGAATCGTCTGACACATTACTTCCACCGAGACAATTCTTCAACACTTTATCCCTTTACTTGAGAAATTCTTCCAACTCTTTTTCTTTGATTATCAAAACATACAACCTTTCCCCACTCACTCTCACTCGCTCATTAGCTTTTCTTACGGCAGCTCAAACATAAGCTATATCCGCCTCCAATTCGTTGATTTGAGCCTAGGCACGACACAATTCGTCCTATATTTTTACAGCTTCATCATCCCACTGTTTCTTATTTGATATCTCTATAACCACCGCTTTACAGCCTCGAAGACTAAACAGATCAGCCTTCTGCTTTTCCACTCGATCATTCAGCTTATCACATTGATTTTGAGCAGTCCGATGACTAACATCTTTCAGTTGTATGGTCTTCCTCAGTTTTTCCATATCACTTTTGGCACTCGCCAAATTAGCTCGTGCCTTAACATGCTCGACCTCCTTTATATCCAGTTACCCCCTCAAATTAGTAAGACTCTCGTTCAGCTCCTTTGCTTCTTCCTCTAATGCTCTGATACGATATGGAGCAATTCCAGCCTCTTTATGCTTCCCCTTTAAAGAATCCGCATCACCCTTCCACTTCTCCAATTCACTTTGAGCACTTGCCAGCTCGCCTTCTATTCTCACCCGGTCTTTTTTCATAGTGTCAATCTTCTAGTTCAACTTGGTAACAGTCTTTTTAGCTTTAACCAACCTCGCTTCCACCTTTACATATCGATATGCGCTATTTTCAACTTCCTCCTAAGCCCTGTCCAATTCAAGATTCAATTCGTAATTGCATCTTAGCAATTCTTCTTCCAGTAGCCATGCGGTTTCGAAAGCGGTATGTGTTACAATTAACATATACAAATTGACACAGTCACGGTATAGGCAACACTTTACATACATTACTACATCCCTTAAAGTCCGATTATATATTTACATATCCACCGAACCGAGCTAATACTTAGCCTTCAAGCTATGATGACTTCTCATCCTAGTGATTGCGCTCTATTATCATAAGATCGGAGGGATACAACAATTCTCTAATAGTTCAAGGTACACATTCTTTATCACTCTCACTATTTATTACAACTCATGAGAATAAGGCCGATTATAAATGTTTGTTATTGTTATTTTTAGAATATGTTTTTCTAATCAAACTGGGCTAAGGTCGAATATTTGGATTAACATTTTCTTTAAATCTACTAAACGAGCTAAGAAACTATCTTATCAGTACTATTTTCTATCTCTTTTATATTCTCTAACCTGAAGCTCTGCATGAGAAGCCAAGAAAGTTGCTGCATTCGCAAAAAAAAATTCCTTAGCAAGCTCTTTCTTTAAATCCTCAATTCTAAGGCGCAAGTCTTTAAGCTTCTACACATAAATGTTTATTCATCAATATACCAAAATGATTTGTTACAATATACTTCCAATTGTATTGCATCCCACAAATAATCACAATTTACCGAAACAAAGAAACATGCCACTACGATGTTACTCTACCTTATCATCCTCACCCTAATTCTCCAACTCTGTCCTCACCGAGACCTCATCCAAACCTTTCACGGTTTCCTCCAGAGTTCCACTAACTTCTAGATCATCCTTCAGGTCGAGATCGTCCGCCTCCAAATAATGTCCTTCCATTATCGCCTGAACGTCTTCTACGGGGTACCTGACCTCTTAGAGTTTAACACCAAGATTGTTACGTGCCGCAGTCACCTCCTCCACATTCTTTCTCGCCTCCACCTCGAGCAGGTCCATGGTCATTTGAAATGTGTCCTTCAAAGCCTTCAGCTCCAAGATCGAACGCTCCTTATCTTTCGCACGCTGACTTCGCTCCCCTGTCAGGTCCTTCCCTAACAGAACCACGCGCTCTTTTAACTCGGCCTTCCCATCCTCAAAACCTTAAAAAATTCCTCAGAGTACACATGCAACCTACAAACATGATACATAAATTATTCAAACATTACAACAAAATCTACGACACATGATAATGTTACCATCAGCAAGAGTTACCGCTACGTCTAATTCAATAGATGCCTCTCAAGCTGCAAACCTCATTTTGTTTTCTACAGCGTGTAGCTCATCATCCTTGCTCGCAACCAAGCCCTCTCCCACCTCTTTCACTGCAATAGGAGGAATAATGTCTGCCTTCCTCTTTTTCGAAGGAGAAATGACCTCCCCACTCTCTACAAAAAAAACCATCGTTGAATCGACCTTGGCTCCTTTCTTCTTTATCTGCATCTCCCTTATTTTTCCAAACAAGGCTGCAGGCTTCCGAATCGCTGGCATGGGCCTGACTTTTATTAGCACTCAGCCCCAGCGGTAGTAGAGGAGAGCTCCCCAATCATTTTTCTCTTTGCCTACGATTTTTGCACTTTAATCGACCTACTGTTCACCCTATTGGGCCTACTAATTTCCAACTCTCCCAATACGACCTCAAGCTTGGTTCCCTCTCGAGCTATAATATCGATCAACAATTCTTTCCTGGTCACTTTAGACTAAGGATCTGCACAACAAATATAAAAAATCTATTATCATCTAAAAGCATAACTTCACAATTACAATTACAAAGTACTGTGATTTACTTATGTTCCCTAAATGATTTGTATATAAGGGGAAGGGTATCTTCGTTAGCTTGCTGATGATACTCGCCCTTTACCCATATCAAATTGTCCTTCCAAACCCTTCATGCTGAATTCAGGTCAGAAAACTAGGGTCGGGACGAGCTCGAACAGAAATATATACCCCCAGTATTCACATTGTATTTGACAGTAAAATTCCGCCGAACATCAATAGGAGTCAATCTTCTCTCATTCACCTCATGGATCGACCTCCTATTCTAATTATAACAAACATTTATGACCTTCCTCATATTGCCATTCAGCTGGGCAGGGTAAGCTTTGATTTCATTCATGATCCCTTTGACAAAGTTGCTTTAGGGAACTGTAAGCCCATAATCGAACTGGGCAAGATAGCATAAAAAACCCTCATCTTAATCATCTTCCTTCTTTCCATTAAAATACTCAAGGGACACACCTTCTAGGGTTTTCCTATACAATTTCTCGCGCTCCAAATCAGGAAGCACGAACAATGTACTTTTACCCCTTTCCTCGAACAAACAACCCCTAAAAAACCTCCCTGTAATAACATCACCTTAAACCACCTAAAATAAATTTATGCTTACAAAACTCCATAAGCACTTCTGATTCTTTGAGGCAAGGAAAGAAATTACCAGGAAAATCAGGAAATTTAAACTTTTCCTCTACCACACTCTCCTTCGAAAAGCCCTCTCCCTTAACATCAATATGAATGTCTTTTGGGCTATCTATCATTAGTTTGCCCACTACAGATTCGACATCAAGTTTTACTCTTTCGTTCGTAGAAGAGCACCCATAGGTGGAAGTTTCCATCTCGAACGATAAGCTCGCATCAGAGAAGGAATTCCTAAGTACTTTCATGCGCATTTACCTATATACAGGTCCAGGTATTTCAATAAAAAAAATCTATATTGTCAAGATAAGATCATAACAAGCACAACACACACAGACGTACACACATACACACACAGATATATATATATAGTATGATTTTTTATACAGTACTTTATGTTTTGCACTACTGCAGAGCAACCATATTCAAACACCCATTTGGTTTTCAAACAATATGAAAAGTTTCTATATATAGTATATATTTCAAAATTCAAAAACAAAAAATAAAGTGACTCATCAAACTTTGCATATACGTTCACAACCTAAACAATATTGTAAGCAAGATCAACCACTAACCTGTAATGATAGAAGATGAATCAAGAATACCAATGCCTCCTCCTTCAACACAACACTACACCTCAGGCATTTCTTCTCTAAACAAATATTGGCACCTTCCTCTTCCCTACGATAACGTTTCCTGGTATCTGGAGTTCCCTCTCTAGTTTCTTAAATCAATTTGTTTTTCTCTCTCTCTAAATTTTTGCCTCTCTATATTTTGTAAACAATTGGAAGACGAAAGAGAAAAACTATTTATACGTTTTAATTCAAACCGCTGGCAATTTTGGGAAATCAAGCAAGCCGCTCTCAGTTTTCCAATCAAGGGCATCCCTTCCACTCTACCAGTCAGACGGTTCATACATTTTGGAAAAAAATAATTTCTCATCATTACCCCAAACCCTATAATTAAATAAATCTTTCTCTTTCTTACCAACATCCATCTCATAACCTTTCCCATTCATGATCACACAATATATCGAACTATATCTTTAAAAGCTTCTCTACTCTTGATTTCAATTCAGCTTATTTATTTATAACTTTTACATCGTCATTTCCAATGCGCAATTTTGAAATTCAAATTTACTTTCACCAGAGACCACAGAAAACAAGAAGTATATTCAGAACATAAACATTATCTTTTATTGCCTTAAATTATTTCAAACTCAAACCATAGTTCACCCTCTCACTCATTACATCTATAACAACCAAGATGCCCTGCACTACCACATCTGATACGAACATCACCAACAAATATTTCATCTTCAGCTACAATCTCATCTAACGCAATCTCCATCACCATAGTTTCTCGAGCTTCAGGTTCCATGACCAATTCACAAAAAACCTCACACCAAAAATGACGGTCAATCTCGATTTCCTGAGCCTTTACATTCAACCCCACCAACTATAGAATAGATTCAGTTATATCAGCATCATAGTCAAGCTGCCCAAATATCCTTTCCTGGATTACAGAAACCTTTATCGCTAAATGGCCCTCTGCCAAGTGTCAGACTCTCTACGAGCGAGTAAACACCATTTTTCTTTTTTACTCTATAGTGAATTTATCTATTCAGAGAACGATCTAATCCACTTGTACATTTTTTGAATATATAGGACTCCTAGATACGAATCACAACTGCTTACCTACTCCATTATTTTCCTCTCTTCGACTTAAGAAGAATATAGATTTGCTTCATTCTATTCCACATTACGTTTTTATAATTATCCATAATAAATCGAACTTCTATGCTAAACCCTTAGACAGTTTTAACCACTTAGCTTGAACACTATTTTTTCTTATAGCTCGATAAAAATCTTTTTATAAAGTTCGTAGCAGCAAACCGATTTATCATTTCTTAATAACCAAACATTTCTTCACCATCACACATATTCATTTTGATCTAATAATACTATTATCTACAATTCAATATATTACTTTCTTCAACATATTCCAGTTATTGTCAAAAGATTTTGTTTCATTAGCTCGAAAAGGACATTACAGAATGCTTTTTACAATATAGTAAGATATAGGATCTTCCTCCAGCCCGTTGTGAAAATTACAAAACTCAGCTCCCTACACGTTCTTCCACTGGTGAAATACTTCGGCAAGAAAACAAAGTCGCATGCAACATAAACATACTTCCTCCCTTGTAGGAAACTCTTCTGCAAGAAAACAAAAATGTATGCAAGAAAAGCATACTTCCTCCTCTGAAACCACCACCACCGCCCAAATAAAATGATGGTGGCCGTACCAGATAGCTTCTACCAACTCCTCTAGCAACAAAACACAATCACTGACAGGATACCGACGGTACTTCCTGACTTGGACCCCAGCTTTCTCATCTTCTTCAGAAATGACATCCTCAGCTAGAAGATGAAGATAAACTCTATGTTGCTCCCCGGATAACATAAAATATTGGAAGCGAGCATATGGTAATAATCATTGCCTGCCTCAACTACTTCCTCATATGTCATTCCATGATAGGTAGGATGAATAGGGATGGCGGTAGGAAGTTCTAGGAACTGCGTCCCGAAATATCATAATTGGAGTTCCTGCACTTTGACAAGAACCCTAACATCATATAATAGGCGTCGAGTACTCACCATTTCGACTACAGAAGGAGCTTGCAGAGGATTTAAAAGGACAGAACTATTTAAAGAAGAATTACCAACAGTACCACAAGAACATGAGTATTTAAAACGACAGAGCATTCAAAGCAGGGATAATTTTTTGAGACAGTCATAATTCCAGGATATGGTATGGGGAACCCAGCAATAAAGTACATCAGTCAAATCAATTCCTCAAAACATTAATTCCACACCAATATCCAACATATACCTCACGATTCTTAGATATATCCTCTTCATTAAAATACATCACTCAATTTATGAAAAAAAACCTTTCTAAATTCCAAACTCAACTAAAGCCATCTGTGCCTTCAGTTGCGAGGGGGCGATTGTAGGGACCTGTCTCTCGAGCTATGATAAACTCAAACTAATTCAATACGAGACTCACGCATTATACAAGAGACATACACAACCAGTAATATCTTCTAAACCACGAGCTGATGAAGATTGTGGATCAAATATTACAGACGAAGTCGAACAAGTCAAAGACACCTGGTTCCCATGAACAAACAAGTTACAATTCTAACCACCACTTGCCCCCAGTTCCAGGAGAACGTGCTTATGCACGATAACGAGCTGAGAGTGAAGACTATAAAAAGATAAGTTTAAGTAGAGAAAGAGACCAAGTTTTTCTAGCTCAAGAAATCACAATCATGTAATCAAACATCAGCCTCAAGCAATAAAAGTTATAATTACTAAATCCTCCAGCCCGAGGTTGTGGTTTTTACCTATTATGAGGTTTCCATGCTAGTCACCAGTGTTATTTTATTATATAAATTATCACAGGTACATTTCGTGTAAAATCTATTTTGAGTCATTTCAAACTATGAAATCAGGTCTTTACAACTTCAATCACAACTAATATGAGCATCGACGGAGTTGATATCTAAATGAGTGAAGTTACTAATTCGGAAATATCTTATAGTTTTTATAAAATGAATAATTGCGTTGAGAAATATATTTGAACTACCTTTGTATCCATCAATAATTAATTTTCCAAAATGGGGCAAGGACTTGTAATTTTATTTTGTAACACTTATGCATGTTTTTTTTTTTCAATGCAAGCTGGGGCTAGGTGTCGCCCCATGGACCTTTTATACAAAAAATCAAAAGAAATTATAACCTGACATATTTTTTAGCCCCAACATCTTCCCTCGTACAGACAACTAGATCAATGGGCCAAGAGTTGAGGGCCATTATTAAGTCACCATCTATAGTACAAAATGAAGCTAACAATTTTGCACACCTATTTGCCTTTCTGTATCTGTGTATAATGGAAAAGCCACTAAGCTGCCTTATGCTGGAGCAGATGTATGTGTAGTAGCCTACTCGCAGCCTTCTACCCCAAACAGATACTCGAAGGCTACTTCGAAGCCTACTCGAACATCTCGAAGTCTAGTCAATACACAAACAAGCCTCCCAAAGATCATCCGAAGACGAAGCCTCGACTCTGAGCAAAACCTCGAGGATGGACTCCACATCACAGCAGAAACACTTTGACCATATCCGCACATGGTCGAAGTATGATGAGATAGACAGCCAGCTCACTAGACAAGACGGTGTAGTTGTTGGTCCTTGAAGCTACAGTGACAGGCCTAACCACTACTACAGTATCAAAATACAGATACAGACCCAACAACTATTACAGTGATAGTTCTGACATTTTTGGCACCCATACCAATGCCGGTATATCCGGATAGTACCCTTTTAATGCGACCTAACATTGGTGACTCTGCCCTTTCTATGATCTATAAATAAGAGAGATGGGGAACCAAGAGAGGGTTACGAAAATTCTCCACAGTCCCTCTGCAGTTTGCCTTCGATCACCCTGTAAAAACCTAGTACTCGAACCTTTGACTACTCGACAGAAATATAAACACTCTTATAATCCTCATCAGAAGTCGTGGAGAGTCACATTCTAGGGCTTCACACAAGTATATTGTCTATTGATTACTCTAATTCTAGATAACAGACTTATATTCCTTTGCTTGAAGATTTAACCCCGTGGTGTAAGAGCCAACTCCCCCCCCCCCTTTAAGAAGTTAGGCCCCTACATTTGGCACCCTATGTGCTTCCCGCCCTACTAGTCTCTCTTTCTCTTCCCCTCCCCTTTGCTTTCAACTTCCACAGACTCTCCTCAATGGCACCCACCCTACGTTCTAGTTCAACCCACACCGGCAACTCCGTTGACGGAGTGGCTGCCCAAATAGCCCTTCTTTCTCAACAATTTTCTCAAGCGGAGGAGCGCCACCATGCACAACTCCACCAGGAGTGTGAAAAGCATCGGCTGGAGTTTGAAGCCAAATGGAATCGTCGCCTGGACCATGCCGACAGATAGAACCGAGCAATCGATGAGTTGCAAAATACTGTTCGTAAGTTGCAGAGACTACAGCCCCTGGAAGCTGCTCGACCAACCCAAGCACCAGATCTGTCGCACGCGTCTGCCCGCACCAGTCTAAGGCCCCTACCAATTCTTGAAGGACCCCCAGTCAGTATCTAGGTCGAGGGTTCTCCCCACACTTTTCCTCCTACTAGCTCCATCCATCTCGGCATTCACCCCACAAAAAATTCTTCTAACTCTACCCTCCGATTCTCTAGACACCTCAAACGCCGCCCTGTTCGAGAACATCTCGGGGAGTGCAAGGTTGAGCACGTTTCACCCACTCAACCTCACTATCCTCGAATCCCTCGATCTCCCCCTCATCCTTCCTATACTGCACAATTGGACTTCAACTACAAAATATAACCTATCATTCGCGTCAGTGCGTGCCCAACTCCCAACTCTTGGAGTCGACTGAATAACCCCCTTTACCCCAAACTTCTCACTATTGAGATGCCTTCGAATTTCCGTGCTCCCAAACTTAGCAAATACCGCAACACAGACCCTCAATCATATATTCTTGAATTCCAAAATGCTCTGAGCCTCTATTCTACAGCCGACTACCTATTATGTCACCTTTTCCCACTAGCTTTACTGACAGCCCCCTTTGATGGTATCACAATCATCTAAATGGCTCGATCTTAAGCTTCGAGCACCTATCACAGCTTTTCATCGCCCAGTTTGCCTTTAATAAAGACAGAGAAGTCAGAGTCGATGACCTGTTCAATTTTAGAAAATCTAGCAATGAGACACTCGAAGCCTTCACCAAGAGGTTTCTCGATGAATCACGGAAAGTTGAGAACCTTGACTGCGTGAATGCTATGCTCGCGTATTCAAATGCCCTACCATATCACAACCGTGTGAAAGAATACCTAGCTCTCCAAAAACCTCAAACTTTCGTGAGGATGCTCTCAAAGGTAAACGGCTATATCGATGTTGAACTCCTGCACGAATCCCATAAATAGGGCCAACCTTCAGCCACCAACTTTAATAAGCCTTTACAAAACCCACCTTCTACTCCAGCACCCCTGATCGCTTCTGTCTCACAGGAGACTGAGAGCCGCAAACGTCCTAACAATAATAATAATGTTAAAGCCCGCATGAAGCGACCGAAGTCTGTCTTGCTACACTTACTGCCCCTTTTAGCACCTTTCTGCCATATATATAGGCAGACCCCATTTGGCATATCCCTTTCCCTATCGAAGTCAGACCAGGCAAACCTTACTGTGCCAATCTCATATGTAACTGTCACCATACCAACAAATGCTTTGCCCTTCAACGCTACCTCGAAATCATCATCAAAGCAGGTCGTCTGGAATAGTATATTGCCGACCTTCCCAGCTACCTTGACGGGTCATACCTCAAGTCTCAACCCACCCCCGCTACTGACCCGGCCGAGGTGCATATCTTCTAAATAAATTTCATCGGGTCAACAGCATTGACAGCAGGCATTCCAAGAGTAAGCGTAAGCGTGTCAAAGAATGTTACAAACTCACTTATCAAGAGAAGCTACCCACCCTACTGCCAAGATCAAGCCTTTCCCCTCAACCCAAAGGTATTTCTTTCAATGACTGTGATACTTCCCATGTTCGATTTCCCCACTCTTCCCCTTTAGTCATCATGATTAAGGTTGAAAACCTCATCCTCCACACCATGCTAATCGATACAGTGAGTACAGTTGATGTACTTTTCCTTCAGATTGTTCAAACCATGAAGAAGACGGATCTCATTACTGCTGCCAATATCGAATTAAAAGGCTTCAATGGGGCTACAGAAGTCGTTGTTAGTCAAATTAGCCTACCAGTCACCACAGGCCCTGTCACACTTTAAACTAGCTTTCTTGTCATCAATAGGAAGTCAAAATACCTCAGTATCCTCGGGCGTGACTGGCTTCACGCCACGCATGCCATACCTTCGACCAACCATCAAAACCATCGTTTCACCACCCCCGAAGGTACTTGGGACTTGAAAGGCTCTCAGCGCCTCACCTGTTCATGCGAGCACCCGGAGATTGATCTGACCCAGAAACTCATCAGCCGCCCATAGCAATCACTGTCTTTTTCTATTCCCAAACCTTCGACATATACAACCTCACCCATTGAACCCACTGTTTATATCAAACTCGACGAGGCAGAGCGCCTCGAGCTTACAGATTTCCTTCTAGCAAACAAAGATGTCTTTGCATGGATGCTCCAGGAGATGCTCGGTGTCAACCCCAGTTTAGAGTGCCATCACCTCGATCTCATTCCCTATTGCTCAGCAGTAAAATAGAAGAAGCGTACCCTGCCACCATAACTCCGAGAAGCAGTGAACCTTGAAGTAGACAAGCTCATAGCCGCAGGTTTTATTAGAGATGTGAAGTACGCTGACTGGATATCAAATATTGTGGCAGTTCCCAAAATGAACAGCAAGATCAGAATATACGTCGACTTTACAGACCTTAATAAGCATACACCGATGGACAGTTTCCCCCTCTCGATTATCTCAGCACTCCTCGATGCCACTGCTAGACATGAGAACCTATCAATGATGGGCGCGGCTTCGGGTTACAATCACGTACCCCTCCTCCCCGAAGATCAACTTAAAACTTCCTTTATTACTGAACAAGGCCTTTAATGTTTTAACGTCATGCCCTTCGGCCTTAAAAATATGGAAGCCACTTACCAACGCCTTGTCACAACCATGTTGAAACCTGTGTTTGGCAAGTCGGTCAAAGTTTACATCGACGACATATTATGCAAGAGCCTCAAAAAATAGACCCACATTCAAGACCTAACCAAAGTCTTTTCGATACATTGAACATACAACATGAAACTCAACCCAGAAAAATGCCAATTTGGTGTTTCGTCTGGTAAATTTTTAGGCCACCTCATCAGTAAATGAGATACCGAGATCGGCCCCACCCATATTCGAGCCCTCATCGATGTGCCTTCTCCCCAAAGCAAAAAGATGTCCAAAAAGTGGCTGGTAAGATAACAGCCCTCAACCGTTTCATTTCCAAATCCTCAGACATATGTGTTTGGTTCTTTTCCCTCTTAAGCGACCAAGGCGCCCACAAAGCATAAAAGAAAAGCAATCCTGAGATCAACTGGACACCCGAATGTGAACAGGCCTTACCTTGGCCGACCAACCATTATTAACACCCCTATCGAAGGCAAACCACTCTCTTAATACCTCGTCGTTACAGACACCTCTATCAGTTCAGTGCTTATTCCACTCGATTTAAATGTCGAGAAGCCTTTATATTTTATCAGCAAAACTCTAACACCCGCAGAAACCTGATACTCGAAACTTGAGCGTTTACTCCACACCCTTGTCTATTCAGCCCGAAAACTCAAACCATATTTTCAAGCTCACCCCATCCTCATTATAACAAGTTACCCCCTTCGAGAAGTACTCAGTAAAAAAGGGAAATCTAGATGAGTACAACAGTGGTCTGTGTACCTTGGCGAACATGACATTATATTCAAGAAGCAGATATCCCAAAAAGACCAAGCAGTAGCAGATTTCCTTGCCGACTTCCCGGTCGAAGATGTCGATTGGGAAGAACATGAAGATGACTTAACAGAAGACCAACCCAAAGCAACAAATCCATGGAGCCGTAACACCGGCTGGCGTTTATTCACAGATGGATCCGCTGGGCCAAATAGCTCAGAAATTGGTATTGTCTTGGTCACACCCACCAATGATTAAATAGAGAAGGCCGTCAAACTTACCTTTGAATGTTCCAATAGTGAAGCTGAGTACGAAGCCTTGATCCACGGCCTCGACCTCACTCTCGATCTCGGCATTCCCAAACTTGCAGTTTTCACAGATTCTCAACTTGTTTAGAGGAATTACACAGGTGAAAATCAAGTTAATGGTCGTATGGCTGACTATGCTCTTTTCGTTCGACAGCGTATGGGCCGTTTGCCCGAAAAATCTACTATCACCCATTACCCTCAAGGAGAAAATTAATATGCAGATGCCCTCGCCTACATGGCAGCCATGCTAGGCCAATCAGAATCCCAGACACTCCATATCGAAGTACTCGAACGCCCAAGTATCAACCAGATGAAAGTCAATGCCATCAATACTGGGAGTAAGAGTCTCGATCCAGATGACTGGCGAACACCATTCCTCCATTACCTCAATAATGCAACCCTCCTAGATGATCCCAAAGCCAAATGATCGTTGCTAGAAAACTATCATAGATACACTATCCACAAACATGAGTTACACTGCAAATCCCCAAATGGCGTCCTCCTTCGATGCATCTCTCAAGCCGAGGCCTCTTCAATTCTTGCCAAACACTACTAAGGTACCTGCGGTGCTCACACTGCTGGTCATTCTATGGCCCATCGAGCCGTCTCTCAAGGATTATTCTGGCCTAATATGAAAAAACAAGCCGATGAGTATGCCAAACTTTGTGACAAATGCCAACGTCATGCTCACGACATCCATTGCCCTTTAGAAGACCTCCATTTCAGTGAAGTCTCCTGGCAATTCAAAAGATGGGTTATCGATCTCATTGGTCCTTTTCCCAAAGCCTCAGGCAGCCGAGAAAACGTCCTTGTTGCAACAGACTATTTTACGAAATGCGTCGAAGTTGTACCTTCGTGCCGAACCAGAGAAGACAAAGTTATCAAATTTCTATGGGAAAATATCATTACACGCTTCGGTTGCCCTCATTTGATCCGATGCGACAATGGTCCCCAGTTCATCGGTAGCAAATTCAAAAACTTTCTCAAGAAACATAACATTATCCTCTCACCCTCAACACCTTATTACCCTAAAGGAAATGGTCAATTCGAAGCCATCAACAAAACCATAGTCGATGGTCTCAAGAAAAGAGTTGATGCAAAGAAAGGTCGATGGGTCCAAGAATTACAGCATGTCCTCTGGGCCTATCGAATAATACCAAGAAAAACTACAGGCTACACCTCTTTCCTTCTAGCATACGGTACCAAAGTTGTGCTCCCTACTCAATTCAAAGTACCTACACAAGATCTCAACCTCCCAGATGAAGACAATGAGTTTGAACTCAGATGTAACTTGTTACGGATTGACAAAACCAAAGATCAAGACATCGCTAACTTTGGCCCTTATCATACATCACTTCAAAAGTAATACAACAAGAGAGTTCGACCACGAAGTTTCAACATTAGAGATCTTGTACTTCGACGTGTTAATTAATCCTTCAAGCCTCGAAATGCCAGTAAGCTAGTCAAATCCTGGGAAGGACCCTATGTCGTCTACGATAAAATTGACAAAGGCTCATATTACTTAATGACAGAAGACGAAGAACCACTACTAAATCTATGGAACGCAATGTTGCTGGTCTCATACAACAGGCCACGACATTTCCCTTGTACAACTGATATAAATACAGAGTAATAAATAAACAATTTTTTCCATCCATACTTCGTCTCCTCTTTTCAATAAATTTTTTGGTTTAACTTAGGTATTATGTCAACCCTTCGACCCGACTGATACTTAGAAGCGACCTTGAGATTTTTCAGACCTCCAAATTCGAGCAAACTCGAGAGGCAAGGATGGTTGAAAGATCGGACCTTCAAGAATGCATTGGGAGCGAACAGTTATACTTCGCTATGGCTTAGGCCTTCGATATCCAATCGATTTCTTGGTTTACTCTAAGTATCATGTCAACCCGACTAATACTTGGGGGCGACCATGAAATTTTTAAGCTTCTAATTTCGTGCAAACTTGAGGGGCAAGGATGGTTGAAAGACCGGACCCTCAGGAATGCATTGGGGGCCAACAGATATGCTTCGATCAGGTTTAAAACTGTCAAAGTCCAGTCGATTTCTTGGTTTACCCTGGGTATCATGATCCACCCTCACCCCGACTGATACTTAGGGGCGACCTTGAAATTTTCAAGTTTCCAACATTCAAGCAAACTCGAGGGGCACGAATGGTCGAAAGGCCGGACCCTCGAGAATCCGTTGGGGGTAAACAGACCTTGCTTTGTGTGGCTTTGGCCTTCGAAGTCCAGTAAATTTCCTCGTTTCCCCAAGGTATCACGTCAACCTCGGCCCGACTGATATTCGGGGGCGACCTGGAAAATTTTCAAACTCCCAACATTTGAGCAGACTCGAGGTGCACGAATGGTCGACCGACCGGACCCACGTGTATGCGTTGGGGGCGAACATGTCTTACATCGCTATGGCCTAGGCCTTCGATGTCCAGCAGATCCCTTAATTTCAAAAGAGGTATCACAACCATCTCTAAGCTCTCACATTTTCGATTACTCTAAAATCATTCGACATAAGCAATGCATGTAGAGACTATTATATAATAATATTACAGTCCTACCACAAGCAAGAAGTTTCAAAACATCATACATCAGAAAAGCAGTTTCAACACAACTCAAGTCAAGTCATGCATCAAGAATTCAGTACATGTTAAGCTAACAAAATCAGCCTCAATATCTCAGCAATCCAGTACAACGCAAGTTCGGCACAACAATACAAATCAAGTTCATACCAAGCAGTCTCAACATTTGACAACAGAGCAGAATCAGTATAACAACAGTCAGTTTCTCCACAACAACTCAAAGCAATAACATAGTTTAAATATTACAACTCTACAGCCAATTAAAAAATAAAAAAAACAAATAGCACGAGCAGATATCCAATATAAATACCTCATATTGGGGCGGCCGCATCCTCTTCCCCAACAGGCCCTTCAACAACAACACCCTCCACACATTTAGTCAAAGACTTCGACCCCGCACCATTGGTAACCATATCATCCATAGTTCCAATGCTGGTCACTTCAATCACAGGAGCCTCCATGTCACCTCCAGTACCTCCATCTGTTCCATCAACAACATCTGCCTCTCCTTCCTTTGTCTGCAAATCGTCCCCAGCAACTAGTTTTGGGGTAGCAGGGACAGGCTCCAAAGTATTAGGGTCATACCTCTTATCCTCTATAAACTCCTTTAGCCTAACAACGACTCTACATTCACTATCAAACAGTACCTGATAACGCACCTTCAGTTCTGCCTTTCCCTTATCCTTCACAACAAGCATTGCCGCACACACCTACTCCTAGTTATACTGCTGAACCTTGGACCTCTTATCGAAGGAGTTAGTGATCGCCGCCAGATCTCGTTTTAATACTTTGACCCAGACAACAACGATGCCTCAGTCCCTCAAGCAAGATCCAGACTTTTAACTGCCTGCTGTAACTTCCTCTTTACTGATCTCATCGCACTATTGTAAGACTGTGCCCAAGCATTGTCTGCTAGAATATTCAAGCCATTAGTACCCCTCAAAGCATGAAGAACTTAAAAGAAATCTCAGAATCTCATAAAAAAATTAATAGACAGTTACCTGATACATACTCCTCTTCATTTCTTTCGAAGCCTCATTTGGGTCATCTCTGCAGAGTTCAGCCATCGAAGCGTATTTGGCTAGTGCTTGCTCTCGTCGCTCAGCCTCCGCCATCTTTTCAACCTCATCCGCTGCATCATCTTCCCCCA
This sequence comes from Kingdonia uniflora, assembly GCA_014058105.1. NCBI lineage: Eukaryota > Viridiplantae > Streptophyta > Magnoliopsida > Ranunculales > Circaeasteraceae > Kingdonia > Kingdonia uniflora. The sequence continues at coordinate 569,373 of JACGCM010000338.1, read as the reverse complement.
GCGCCCTATGCCTTTTGTGCAGAACAACCTTCGACTGTTGTACCTTCGGAGCCTCGGGAGCAACCTTGCCTTTCCCTTTCTCAGCTTGTGTTGGTACCTGCCTTGGCCTTAATCTCGAAGGATCACTAGCCACTTCGAGCACCGGTGTTGCTTGCTTCGAGGCCCTTTTCGCCTTCGGCACAAACTAAACTATCCTTCCCAAATCATCCTCTCCCATTTCTTCGGATACTTTCGAACCACCTTCGCCTCTCCTCCTCATTGACGACTTCGGGGTAACGGGTACATTTCAAAGCAGGGAGTACATCTTCTTCCTTCTCTACCTCTTGATACCAAGACTTTTGAAAACATAATTCACCTACTCCTCACTAGCTTCGAGCAAGACGTCAATATAGTTCCTCGGGTTGTCCTAAAACAGATTCTTCGGACCTGTACAAAAAGCAAAATATGATCACCGTTTATTTGAGAAATGCATCAAAAACAATTCTTCGATAGCAAACTTACTCTTATTATAGACTCTATGGTGCAAATTATAAAGGTCATCCCCTTCAACATTCTCATAGTTACCCCGTACTATAACTAAGTCTTTATTCCACCCTCGCCCCGTCGAGCACAGATAAAAAAACCAGGGCTTCTCAGGGTGACACTAGATTTGGTAGGTACCTGTGCTCTGGTTCGCCTTCTTCGAGTAGAAGGAAACAACATTGAACCACTTAATTAGACCCCTCCCCTCACTACCTAATTTTGCATTCATTCCCTCAATTACCCTCATCATCTTGTAAAAATTTCCATTCATTTGAACTGGGGTAACCTCCCAAAAATTTAATACCTCTTTCACCAACCTTCAGAGAGGAAATTCCATTCCCAATCAACTCTGGCCTCTATAAGTCATTATCCCTTCTCCAGAGTTTGATTTGAAAATTAACCTTGCTCCCGCCATACTCAACAATACCCCCACCTTCAATAGCTCCAGCTTGGCAACAAATCGATCCACTCTTATTTTATCCCTAGCCGAGATAGAACCCTTGACCTTATCCAACTCAGTCGAATCCCTACTTTGATCATTCTGCCCCTCTCCTCCCTTTTCACCACCAGAAGACCCAGCATTGCCCTCACCTCTCTCCCTCCCTCCTATCTCCTCCTCATCACTATCTTCAGTTACTACCGTCTTACGATGCCTAGTCATCGAAACCCCACCAACTGGTAGTACCATGGCTAAAGAGGCATCGGTTACAACATCTAATACTTCTAAGTCCCTGCCCTCATCCATTGGAGCACAACCAGAAATACTAGCTTCGAACTCATCAATTTTTCGCCTATCAGCCTCTGCCTCGAAGCTCGACAGGTACGCATCTTATCCTACAGAAGAAGAGGCACGCAATCAGATCAATACATTTGATAATTACGTGTTAATAACCTATATCCCATCTACCCCCTCCAACAGATAACAAACACATTCGAAAACTCGACCCCAAACCCAGTTTCTCTGGCAATACCCTTAAAATCCGTAAATGGGATACAATCTAAACTCCCAAATTCTCCCTGTTCTCGACTATAACCTCCAAACTGCTAACCCAAAAGATTTTACTCACAAAAAGTAGCAAGAAGAGCAAAAACAAGAATAGACAGAGATCAAGCGACATACCTCTATTAGAAGATGTATACTCGAAACAGCAAGATCAATGCAACAACTTCAGCAACTTCTCTCAAGTACCAGCACTAATGGTGCATGTTCTCTTATTCTCACTCTTTCTATTTTTTCTCAATGAACAGTACAGTGGTTACTTCTCTCACACTTATATACCTTCTCAAAAAGCCAATACCACCTCAATTTTCAAACTACTATCATTACCACGCCCCACTACCCCGGGTTTTTGGCTACAATGTGTTTTGACTGATTTACCCCTCATATCCTTCATGTGTGAATTGCACGCTCACTTCGAATTAGCTATAAAATTAAAGCCTCTCGAACCTTTTTACACTCACTCGAAGCCAACCAGTCAAATCCCAAAATCAAATCACAACTTTTCTGTGAAATAAGGACAAAACCCATGATTACCTGCATGGTACACGGCCCCAGCCGTACATACCGTTCTGACAGACCAGCTGTCTGGGCTGTCAGTATGACCAGTTAAATCCAACAAAACCTTTGCCACACATCTTACATACGAGTAATCAACTATACTGCATCTTGAACATTCATCAACAGATAACCTTAAATGAGATTCCCAAATATATCGAACATTCGATCTACAGTACATTCGCCAGTTCAAAACTTTATGTCTTTATTACTTCAACAGATCATCCGATCTACATAACCTTCGACAAATCATAATATTATTTCGACAGATATAGATCCCAATTTTCCTTCCACATACCACATTTTTCCTTTAACAGATTAAAATTTTTTACTTCGACAATTAAAAAATGTATGCCTACACAGGTCAGACCTGTTATATCGACAGATCAGTACTTTTATTTTTGACAGATTAGACCTCCTACTTCGACAGTTTGAACCTTTTACTTCGAAGATCAAAATTAAACTTCGAACATTCACAATTTTATACTGAAAAATAAATTGACAGATTATACTACCAACACCCAATTTCATTAACTTCCAAGCAACACAGTAGAATGCCAAGAATTCTTACAAGTACCCTACAGACCAGCATATCTAAAACAGCTACCAAAATAGATTGAGGACCCTAATAATCAGCGGGATGCTCCTCTTCGACCACAGGCACAGCACCAGCATCCTCCTGGTCTACCATCTCTTTCACAAATGACTTAAGCAGGGACAACTAGTGGCTGGGTAACGGTCCCATCACCTAAAGTATTCCCCACCAGTACGCAAAGGGCATGCCAGTAATAGGTGCCTCGAGTTCCACTTAAAATGATCTGGCATCTCCGCATCAATGTCTTGTTCGATAACAAACCTCCGTTGCAACCCAATGTCGCCTCTCATACTCGCCTGAACCTTTCAGCCTCCTGGTTCTCTTGTGCGGGTACTGGAAATTCAGTATTATTTTAAGAAGAAGAGGAAGCCATTATATTCAGAGATGAAAGAATAGTTGTATGCAATCCTCCTAGAAACACCCATTTTATACTAAAAATCGGATTCAGTTAACCCTTCATTAAATAGAGTTACATTCATTACAGTCTTTAATTTTTCCTTCTTGAAAAACCAATAGTCATGACTTTTACACTTCCTAGACGTAACCGTTTCCTCTGTATCCCCATTCAAACCATATTCCCAAGTCCTATAGTCGAACCATCAGACACCGAACCCTTTCACACTTTGTCCCACACCTCTCCCACAGATTTTTGACTACTAAGGGACAATTACATTCGATCAGGCCATTATACTTTAAAGCCAGTTTTTGACAACATTCGATGAGATACACGTGTTACCCTGCCTATAAGTATATTCGTCTACAATGCCAACCAGATTCAAACACACAAAGTTTTAGCCAAAATTTTGTTTCCATTCCATTCCCCAAAGTATAACAACTAAAACAGCAAATTTATAAACTCAAATACATTCAAAACTACAGTAAAAGCATAAACCTCCAAATACAACCCTACAATACAAAAAATAACCCTACACTATCACCGTCACCTTCACACTACCTCAAACAGCAAACCTACTCCCAGAAGGTCCAATTCCAGTCACCGAGTTTTGTTCCTCCATCTCCTCTTCTACACAAATGAGGCACTCGGCCAAGGCTGACAAAAAAAGGTAAGGTTTCTCCGCATTAGTAAAGTTTTACTTTAGTTGTTCCCAAATGATTGGCATAAGGCTCTCCGTTTATGAGCTCTCTAGCCTCTACCTTTACCAATTCAGGCATTTCCTAGTCGAGATCATGATGGTCGAAGAACTTCACATGCAATTCAGCTGTCTTTCACCCTATATGACTATCTCGGGCGAATCTCATTCTTTTTTGATAGCGCGTGTTCAGAGTGGTATCCATAGAATTTTCAGGAAATGCAGAAGCAAGATAATAGAATAAAGCAGAAGAAGAGTGCATAGCATCTCTACCCTCTTAACCCATACTTATAGCCTCATTTCATTTATTACCCAATAACCACCAACATCTCATTATTACCCTCTTTTATTACGTACCTGGGAACCAACAGTCAAACGGTTCAGCATCCAATACCAAACAGCTTTCTCAATAAATGCCTTTATACCTGCTGTCGAGACCTTCGCTGAGAGGGGGCAAATGTAGTAGCCTACTCGCAGCCTTCTACCTGAAACAGATGCTCGAAGCCTACTTTGAAGCTTACTCGAAGGCTACTTTGAAGCCTACTCGAACGTCTCGAAGTCTAGTAAATGTACAAACAAGCCTCCCAAAGATCATCCAAAGATGAAGCCTCAACTTTGAACAAATCCTCGAGGACGGACTCCAGATCACAGCAGAAACACTTCGACCATATCCACACATGGTCGAAGTATGATGGGATAGACAGCCAGCTCACTAAATAAGGTGGTGCAGTTGTTGGTCCTTGCAGTTACAGTGACAGACCCAATCACTGCTACAGTATTAAAGTACAGAGACAAACCCAACAACTGTTACAGTGACAGTTCTGACATTTCGGCGCCCATACCCACACCAGGATATTCGGATAGTACCCTTATAATGTGACCTAACATTGGTGACTCAGCCCATCCTATGATCTATAAATAGGAGTGATGGGGAACCAAAGGAGGGTTACAAAAATTCTCCCAAGTTCCTTTGTAGTTTACCTTCGATCACCCTATAAAAACCTAGTATTCGAACCTTTGACTACTCGACAGAAATATAAGCACTCTTAAAAATCCTCATCAGAGGTCGTGGAGAGTCACATTCCAGACCTCCACGCAAGTATATTGTCTATTGATTACTCTATTTCTATATAACGGACTTGTATTTCTTTGCTTGAAGATTTAACCCCGTGGTGTAAGAGCAAACTTCCCCCCCCCCCCTTAAGAAGTTAGGCCCCAACAGTATGCAGTTTCAAGGAGACTTCTTTTCTCTTTCAATACGAGCAATTGCGTGCACATTATTTTTAGAATTATAATTATGTATTAAATTTTTTGAGCTTATTTTTTATTGATAAAAATTATAAAATTGATTAATAGTAGATGCAGTTTCATATTTATGTTTAAATGAAAAAAAAATTGAAGTAAAAGAGGCCCATTTTTATTCTTCACACAGGGCCTTATAAAAGCTAGGGCCGGCCTTGAAATTTTTATACAAATAAGGGATATTTCATGCTTGAGCAATTTGATACACAAAAGATGCAAGAATGTGGCTTGTGATCATGCCAGGTTTTTATTATTTTGATACAAAAATAAGTATGATATATCATGTTCGATCAATTTGATGCAAAAAAGATACAAGAATAGGGTTTATGATCACGTCAGGTTCTAGGTCGCGGATTTATTACTCTATGTTAAATCTATTACATGATCAATGAAAGAATGGGTTTATGTTGGACAAGGTAACATAAAAAAGAAGTTGCGTGCTACAGATCTTCTTCAGTGGTTTGCACTCATGCCTTCTGCCTTTGGTATAATAACTTTAGTTAATTTTCTTCTTCTTTTTGCATGAACTTGCATTTTTAAGATTTTTTTCTTATTTTTTTTATTTGAACTTGCATTTTTAAGATGTTATCATTCCAACCCAATTTCGGTAAAGTGTTGTCAAAGGTGCAGCACTTTATAAAACAATTGCAATACCCAATTTATGCTAATAGATTAGGGAGGCACTATAATGGATTTGGGAGGCACGTATATCACGTGACTCTCGTCTATACCACAATTCCATCCTTGGAGACTGAAATCTTAGAATAACTTCGACATAGTAGGTATGCACATAAAGTATGAAGGTAAACCATATTTTTGATCTAAATATTTCCCATATTGCTTGTCAAAATTGGGAGCTAATCATGGGTGAGAGTCCTAACATAATACGTTGTAGCAGTTTGTAACACTAGACATGTCCTTACTCATGACTTGTGGGTATCGATAGAGGTTCGGTCCTTAGAGCCTCTCATTCTATTCAACTGATCACTGGCTTTCTTTCATTGAGTGGCGTAGTGTACAACAAACACAACAAACCAAAGATACAAAACCAAGTGCTACAGTTGATTTTCACAATACATTAAAGCTTTAAAAGTTGAGCCTGCTAGGCTGTGCCTTGGTTACCCTGGTCTCCTTATAGGGCTCGTCATTGTCCATGCGCCTGTTGTTCTTGAAACCGGCAAATCCGATCCCATATACGATCACTGGAAGGATGAGCATTATGATATAAATCATTGAGACTTCCCTTCAAGTCTTTTTTATGCTTGCTAACACACCTGCCTTGCAAGAGTCACAATTATAGCACAATTATGCTTGATCGTTACTCCATCTGAAGCAATCAATAGAAGTACCTACTAGTCCCCCACCGAGTTCGGTCCAGACCATCTCGTTACTATAAACTTTTATCACATTCAATTAAAGGCTTGGATTATTCGTACTGAGCTGGGTAAAGCATCATTTGGTAAAACATATCTGTAGATTCATAAAAACTACCATAACTCCTCATCTTCTGAAAAATCTTAAAATCCCTCACACAAGTCCTAATCTTCCCCCAATACATACCATCTGTAACCCTCTCTTGAAGCCAACCCAAATAATCCTCAAGATAATAATCAAAATAACCCATGTTTAACACACCCCTGCCTGGCCCTTTGGATATAACAACATAAGCTAGAACAATGACGTAAAGGTAAGGGAATATGTGCTTTGAAAGCGAGACACCTACTTCCATTTTAGGAAAATACTTATAAGTTGAACTTTCAAAGCTAAGGGAACTTGTCATTCTTTTTAACGAATTGAAAAGATGCCAAAGAACTGCACTTGGTTATTTTAGAGATTGATGAAACTGGTGTTGTAAGGACCTGCTCCCGATAGCAAACACAAGCATTGATATCGATCTCTTAGTAAGAGTTCGACTTCATAATCACAAGACGTCGTGCTACAGTCATGACTAATTAAGAGCCGTTACAAGAAATAGGAATCATTCATCATACAGCCGCTACGAAAACTCATCAAAGCTATTTTGTAATGTTCATCATTAAAATAGATAGTGGTCATTAAATGGTCATAATATGAGACCTATAAATAAGAAATATGAAGTATAAATTAGTGACAGATTTTTTATCTAGATGTTCTAAACAACACTACCCAAAATATTTGTTGTAACAAGTAGTCACTCAATCAATAACATCATTGTTTCTAAATCCTTAAGAGAGGTCATGGTTTTTACATATTCAAAGGTTTCCACGCTAGATATTATTTTTATTTGTAGTTACTTGTTTACTGCATAGTATTCTGCTCATCTTTGGTGTAAGAAACTAAGTTTGAGCTTTGAATATAGGCTCTTTCATTTGGCGCCGTCTATAGGAATCAACAAAATTAGCCATAATTCTCAATTCAACAGTTACTAACTAGTGTTAAGATATCTCGAATCCCAGTCAAAATACCCATTCTTACATACAGAAGGAACAAGCATGGGAGCAAATCAAATGGCAGAACTATGCGCTACGCTTAACTCCTAGACAAAAAAAATAGCATCTTTAGAGTAACAATTAGCAGAAGTGTAAGACGCCCTCAATGCTCTACTAGGGCAACAGACAGCAATACAAAAAAATAAGGAGAAATAACCCGCTGCATCGAGAATCTCAGCTCGTGCCAGATTAGGACCTCATAGAGGTAGCAGCCAGGGAGCTGATATCCGACCTAACCAAAACTCGCGAGGACCAGAGATTTTTTTGGCAGGAGGTCGACAAAATCCTAACTAACCTTAGACATGTAGAAGTCATCCAAAGAATAAAAACTCAAATTCCCGCGTGAGAGAGGCTCAACGAGGGAAGTGGAGGCCAGGACCCTAGGGAGGGATGCTTTCAATGCCAAACATTCACAACTCAATAGGCTCAACGAGTGAAGTACTGTCAAGTTTTCATACACCCAAGATCTGAAAGTATAAAGGGACAGATCATGTTGAACACATACAAGAATTCCAAGATTCTTTGGGATTGTATTCGATGACAAACCTTATTTTATATCGTTTGGTCCCTACTAGTCTCAAGGGAGAGCCCTTACGTTAGTTTTAGTCATTGAATAAAGGTTCAATCCATTCTTTTGATTAATTTCACGATCTCTTCATCAAAACCAATTCGCACAACCGGAAAGAACTATTCGCACAACCAGGATAAGGAAGAAAATCATTGCACCCTTATCAATCTTAAATAAATGCTAGGAGAGAAGCTCAAAGCATTCACCAAGAAATTTTTGGATCTGGCGTGAAGAGTGAATAATCTCAACCAATAAATCACAGTGTCAGCCTTTGCAAATGTTCTACACATTAAAAGTAGAGCGAATGAGCATCACATCTTGAACAAACCAAAAACTCTGCAAGATATGGTTGAGAAGGTAAACAATTACATCAATATTGAAAGAATGATGTCTGAGAGGCAAAAGCCTGAAAAAAAAATATCCTCAAAACTATAAGACAAAACACAGAACGTGCTACAGATACAGGGGGTGGCAGAAAATGAGTTAGGTTCGAAGGAAATCGACCTTAAAAAGGAAATGATCTTCCAAAGCCTTGTCTCCTGAGGTTGTCTACCAAATTAGCTGACATTTATCTTATACTTCAAGAGGAAAAGATTTCTAGGAAATGTACAACCCCTCCAACCCATCGAAGGAAAACCATACTGCTAACATCACAAAGTCAGACATCACGATACGGAGCGATGCTATACTCTATAAAGGCTCATAGAATACATACTTAAAGACAGAAGAATGCATGCATACATCGTCGATTTGGAAAGTTATAAGAACAAGAACTGCAAAATAGATAATGAAGTCATCCAGTTCTAAGATGGGACTAAAGAAAAGCACCTCCATCATCTTCGCCTCAATCACTTTATCGAGACACACAAGATAAATAGATCGGTCAGATTCAAAAGACGCTGACTCATTCAATGTCATGACCTGTCTGTGGTAGAAAATAGAGCTCGTTTGCTTTCAAAATATAGTAATAGGAGAGCTGGAATCTCCTTCGAAGATTATGGCATTAGCCATGTAAGATTCCCCCACCATGACGTACTACTTATTATGTTGAAAATAAAAAACTTAGTCATGAAAATGATGATGCCGGATACTAGGAGCGTTATTAAAATACTTTTTCATAGCATAATCGAACAGATGGGTCTAACATATTAAGTCTAGGCCAGCGATAAGGATATCAGTGGCTTCAATTGGTCTAAAGAAGTATGGGTAGGCAAAATTGTACTTCATATCATCATAGGACTGACAATAATTGAAATGAGATTTTATATCGTATATGCGAAGTCAAGATATTTGGGGATAATGGGACGATATTGGCTGCATATTATGAAGGCCATCCCCTATACTTATTATTTGGTGTTGTGATTTGATTGGAATAATGGGATCTACAAAGTCAAGGGTAGCCAGAAACTAGCTCGAGCGTATGAAAATACTATCACTATTGTGAATGATCCTTTTGAGGAGTTAGAATCATAGCAATTATAGAAAGCTTGACTTATAGAGGACCAACCGTTAACCACAGAAATCACAGAGTATACCAAGATCGACGGAGCTAATCGAGGTAAATTGATAAGAACTCGTATACCTCTAGAGGAGCAAAACGCACCTATCGAATTCTTGAAGTGAAATATCAATGTGTTTACTTGGATGCTTCAAGAGATGCCAGGTGTAGATCCTGATTTGACTTATCATAAGCTATATTTAAAAGAGAAGGCCGAGGAAGTTTAACAAAAATAAAGGACGTTAGCACCTTGACTTTAAGATGAAGTAATTAGGGAGATCGATAAGCTTATTAAGGTTAGATTCATCAGGAAAGTGAATTACCCCAATTAGATCATGAACATCGTAGATGTTTCGAAGAAAAATGGCAAGATCAGAGTTTGTGTGGATTTTACTGATCTGAATAAACATACATTAACAAATAATTTTCCCCTCCCAATAATCAATCATTTACTAGATTCCACTACCAGGTACGAGCTCCTATATATGATGGATGCCACATTAGGTTACAATCAGATTCTACTCTGCCCGACGATTAAGAGAAAATAACTTTCATCACAGGGCAAAGATTATATTACTATAAAGTCATGCCTTTCAGACTTAAGAATGTTGGAGCAACTTCTCAAAAATTGGTAACCCCAATATTTAAAAATCACCTTCGGAAAATAATGGAAGTCTACATAGATGACATGTTATGTAAAAGCCTCAAGAAATAAGATTACCTTACGGATCATCTCACATGTTTCAAAATCCTCTGATCTTACATAATGAAGCTTAACCCTAATAAATACCAGTTCGGGGTCTAATCAGAAAAATTCTTAAGGCACTTAATCAGCAAAAAGGGAATTAAAACTAACCCTGGCCGTATTTGAGCTCTTTTGTCAATGTCATCACCAAAAATAAAGAGAGACGTACAAAAGTTGGCTGGCAAGATTGCAGTGATCAATAAATTTTGTCAAAATCATCAGATCGATGTAAATGGTTATTCAACCTACTACGCAAAGGGAAATGAAGAGGTAATAATAGGAAAGATCCTGATATCAAATATAATAACAAGTAGGAAGTAGCATTTTAAGACTTCAAGAGTTATTTGGGAAAAACTCCCATCATGAGTACTCCAACAGAAGAAGAAAAGCTTATAATATACCTTGCCATTATAGAAAACTAACTCAGTTTGGTACTTATCCAACTTGATGGGAAAATAGAAAAGCTTGTATATTTTATTAGTAAAACTCTTACTCCAGTAGAGTCACAGTACACCAAAATAGAAAAATTACTCCTTACCCTAGTTTGCACCTCGCAAAAGTTGAAGAAATATTTTTAAAATCATTTAATTTGAGTAATAACGAATTATCCCCTTCAGGAGGGCTTATCAAAGAAAAAAAGACGAGTACAACGGTGGTCAGTTAGCTTGGGTGAGTACGATATACATTTCAATCAAAGACTTTCTAAAAAGGGACAGGTAGTAGGTGATTTTCTAGCAGATTTCCTGGTAGAAGACCCAAATTTGGAAGAACACGATCCTAACAACGTAGAAGAATATTTCAAAGAAAGGCAAACTTGGTATTGAAAAAGGGGTGGCGCTTTTTGACCGAGGGTTTGCTGGACAGACAGGTTCAGGAATTGGGATCATTATTATCCTACCCTCAAATGATAGGATTGAGAAATCGATCTGACTCAATTTTAAGGTAATAAGCAATAAAACAGAGTACGAGGCATTAATCCATGGAATAGATATGACATTAGAGCTCAGAGTACCCAAACTTTCTATGTACACCGACTCTTTATTAATTGTAAACTATTACACATAAAGATATAAGAAAAATGGAAAGATGGTAGAATATACTGCTCTAGTGGCTAACAAAAAATGCAAATTTCAGAAGGCCACGTTTGAGTATTTACCTCAGGGAAAAAACAACATGCAAACTCCCTTCCATATCTGGCAGGTATTCTCGAAGAAGAGGATCGCTATTTAAAAGTCGAAGTCGTCTCTACCCCAAGTACTAATCTTATCAGCTCGAATACAATTAGCACTAGGGGCAATGAGCCTGGAGAAAACGATTGAAGGTTGCATTTTCTAAAATATATTGGTCTACAGAGCAATTTTAAAGGTGAGCTTCCTAAAGACATCAATAAAAAAAGAAAACTGATAAAAAAAATGTAAAATGATACATAGTTATCGACAAGAAGCTTTATAAAAGATCAGTCATAGGTTCTTACTTAGCGCAAGTGTCCATAAAAGATGCCAAGAAATTGAAAATCTTGGAAGATATCATCAAATATTGGCTAAATCCTATAACAAAAGGGTTAGTAACAGAGAATTTGACATCCAAAATCTTGTCCTATGAGAAATACCCAAACACAGGAAGGAATTGAATACCGAGAAACTTACGGAAAATTGGGAAGGACCCTTCATTATGGCCGGTAAGAGTAACCTCGGATCCTACGACCTGATCACAAAAGAAGGAATTTGAGTTCCAAACCCTTGGAATACAAGGAGGTTGAAACCATATTGCCGATAAACATATTCTATAGTTTGATATTTTATTCATCCAGTTACATTCCAAAAGCGAGAATCATTCTCAATTTCTATGTACGTTGCTCTCTACAATAATGAAATACTTATGTTTAGTCGACGTACACATCTATTATAATCTTAAAACATCTATTTAAAGTTGGAAGCAAACAACACGCATTCAATATAAATTTGAACATATAATTTCAGGTATTAAACAGGTAACTTTGTCTACTATATTACAACTCACAACGAACAAAGTATTTCTAATAGAATAATCTAAGCATGTGTATAAGTTCCATTTCTTCCCCTTCTCATTGACCACTGAGAAGACTGCTTCTTTTTCCTACCTATATACAAGCTACCCACTTGCCTAGCTGCTGGCAAACAAAATCTCACAATATCTTCTTTACAACGTGCTCAATGGAAGTGTGGTAAAAGACCCTCAACCTCATCATCATCTAGTAAATCCTCCATAGTAACAGGAACTGGAACCTCAGTACGGTCAAAGTCCTTCATATTCTCATCCTTTACAAATGAAAGATTATCATCCTTCGCATTTTCCATATTAAATTCCTTCCTACAGTCAGTTACGTACTTTCAAAATTTATTCTCAAATCTGTCCAATTCACCGCCATAAAAACCAATCGCTGCTTGCACATGTCACAATTTTTTCTCGTGTATGATATAAATAATCCCGCATTCGCTTCTTCGAGTCAAATAACCAATCACGAGTCTGTTTTTGTACTACTTCAAATTTTATCGTTACTCTTCCTCCTTCTTTCTTAGTGCTATCTCCTCTATAACTTGCGTCGTGAATTGAACATTCTATTCGGTGCAATGGTTTAATGTTTCTTATGAAATTTTTAACTCATTCTCTAAATCAGTCCCCATACATTTCTGTTATTGATTTATTTTGAAAAACAATATTCTCATTGATCTTCAACCCTTCAAAAATATCGAGGGTATAGGTTTGAAAACCTATATTCACATGCCTCATATCACTTGGTCACTTAAATAACAGACAAACCAGCTCGAGCTGAACATTCTTTTGTCTTTATACTATGGTGATTTCTTGCTTCAGTAGCCAAATATTGAACTCGAGCTAGATCTGGTACCATCCCTCTCTTATAATATGTGCATATATGCATCTTTTAAATCTCACTCACTATCAATTTCTGCCTCAAAATAAAGTGTTAAGGATAACAATGACTTCGCACACTCATCTTTCAAGGTGATTTCTTTTAATGTTTTTTTAAGCATCTTAAAGCTATCAGATTCTTTTCTAAGAGACTCACCTTTCTCCATTTTTGCTTTAGCAGATTGAAATTGGAGATCAAGTAATTCTTGAAATTTCTTATCTGACAAGGATTTGCAATGTCTTCATTGATATTCAGATTGATCAATTAGTTGATGAGTGTGACTCAAGGAGTTCCTAGCCCTATTTAGTGCTCTCTGCAAACTATTTACAGTCACCCTAAATTGCTCTATGTTTTAAAAAGATTACAAATTCTACATAATTCACATAATTAAAATCCAGCTTATGGATAGTAATTTTTTCCAAAAATTTACAGTTTTCCCACATAACGTTCAAATCTCACAAAAATTGACAAATTAACAGAAATACTTCAACATATCAAATTCATAAAATTTGTAAGCTTAACAACTTTTGGTAAGATCTACCTCTTAAGTTGATACAATCTCAACAGAAATGCTAGGAACTTTAGTAGCACTATCACGAGACTTCGAGAACGGAGCATTCACAACATCTATAGGATAAGCACCAACATTTGACTGGCCTTACATGGCATATTCATCCTCGACCTCCATAGGGAAGATGATGTCTTGGCATTTTCCATCAAACCCAAGAGTAATGATATTCTCTAACAGGCCAAAGAAACGATAAAGATTAGATCAGATTGTTCCGTCGAACCTTAACAAGCTCTGCCACCTTCTGGTACACAATCACCTAATTCCATTGCACCAACTGCAATGGCATAATTTTGTGAGCTCGAAGTGGCCTAGAATTAGCTCTTACACCAATGTATTTGTGACAAAATCTAATTGGAAACAAGAAATGATACAGATGTTTAGCGTGGAAAATCTATGAATAGGTTAAAAACTACGATCTCGGGTTGAGAATTTTTGTAATAGTGACATGTATTGTTTAATGCCGATACCGTATTACAAGTGATCTCTATACTTAAAATGCTAAATCTTGTAAATAAGAAATTTGAGGTTTTTGATAATCTAGAAAATATAGTTTTCCTGGTGATTTCACCTGTAATCTTCTGGTCTTTGTCTATTCTAGAACTTTTTCATTATATAAGCCTTTTCCGTAGTTCTTCATCATACTGGAGCACGTTCACCAAACAGTGTGGTTAGTAGCGGTTGACTGAGTAACTGCTGAGTTCGAGAGAAACAGGTGGCTTTGACTTATTTAGGTTTTTCGATTTGAGCTCGATCCACATTTTTTATCAGTTTGTGGAGAATGTCGCAACAGTGACTGGAGAAGTCGAGTAGAGAATGCGCGAGTCTGACATGAAGGTAATTTAAACTAGATACAGCTAGATTTAGGTAAGAGCTCAAGATGAATTGTTAAGGATATTTTGATCTACTTCGCGCTCAAGTGAATGATTTGGAGGTGACTAATCGAGCTGAGTCAGCTAAAGCTGTTAAAAAATTTATAGAGAATATTACTTTTATAGATCGAATAGACAGAGAAATGGAGAGCCAAAAAGCATGGTACAAGAGGTCAGAAGATCGCCTTCAGAGGCCGGGGATAATTTTCTCCCACTCAATTATAACTCAGGCCTCGTATTCATAATTTTTTAGGGCGGTGATTGCTTATTTTGTAGAAGAGTTAAAAAGACTTGAATTAGAGAGAGATACCTTGTTTGACTGTATGTCAGAAAAGGGATATATCTATAAGGTTGATTTAGATCGAGGAGATTACACGAGTTTCATGGGGACGGATCTAGGCCCTCGACCTGCTGAATTAAAAGTGTAGGGCAGGATTATTGTGATTGCTCAAGCTCGAGAATTTATTGCTAGTCGACCTCCTGCTGCAGGGGAAAGCATAGCTGACATCCCAATAACATAACAAAATCCATTAGAGTAGTTGTATATAAACTTGAAAAGAAATAATATGTTCGCAGACATGTTGAGAAATGAAAGCTAGTTTAACCTTTGTTTTATCTTATATATGGCCGAGCTCTTCGATTGAAAACTAGTATCACCTTTATTTTAATCTAGGAGTTGAGTAGAGTCAGTCAAACCTGGCGTAACTTGAATTTAACTTAAAGAATGTCGCAGACGTATTGAAAGATATGAAAGCTAGTTTTACCTTTATTGTATCTTATGTCTGGTAGAGTCCCTCGATTGAAAATAAGTGCTACCTTGTTTTAATCTCAGAAGATTTAGTAGAGTCAGCTAAAGCAAGTGTTATCCTTGATTTAGCTGGTATGATGTCGTAGACATATTAAAATAGATGAAAGCTAGTTTTACCTTTGCTTTATCTTATGTCTGGTAGGGTCCCTCGATTAAAAACAAGTGCTACCTATGTTTTAATCTCAGAAGATTTAGTAGAGTCAGCTAAAACAAGTGTTATCCTTGATTTAACAGGTATAATGCCATAGGCATATTGAAGGAGATGAAAGTTAGTTTTACCTTTGCTTTATCGTATGTCTGGTAGAGTCCCTCGATTGAAAACAAGTCCTACCTTTGTTTTAATCTTAGAAGATTTAGTAGAGTCAGCCAAACCTAGTGTTATCATTTATTTAACTGGTATGATGTTGATTGAAAGCTAGTATCATCTATGTTTTAATTTGTGCATTGTCTACAAAGTAGAGATATGCATGGGAGAAAAACTTGTAAGTTTCATTAAATTCTTCTTTATATTGAATGGAGATGGAAATCTCACTTCTGGAATGAAAAGGGGAAAAACTGGAATAGAGTAGTGAGGGACTTAACAATAGTATCCTTTCAGTCACCTAGTGTTCCAAGGACTCGAAATGTAGACTCCCTCTTCTGTCATGAGGTAATATGATCCTAGGCCTGAGACACCTGTGATAAGGAATAGACCCTCCCAATTGTCTGTTAGTTTCCCAGCATGAGGCTCTTTACGGTGATGAGGTATTTCTCTGAGGATGAGATCATTGATTTAGAAGGTACGACTTTTGACTCATTTGTTGATCAAACTGGCCAGCATATGGTGATATCGACCTTGGTTAGCGGCGACGCGTTCACTAGTTTCATCAATCCAATTAAGGTTGCAAGCCGAGTGATGATGTGTTGGTTGATAAAAGCTATGACCTTTTCTCCAATAAATTGGGGCATGTTATCGATACGAATTAAGTGAGGGCACCCAAACCGAGTGATGATGTGTTCCCAGATAAAAGAGATGACTTCTTCTTCTCTGGTTCGATAATGTGGAACTGCTTCTACCCATTTTGTAAAATAATCGGTAGCTACGAGTAGGTGGCGGCGGTTACTTGGAGAATTAGGAAATTTGCCAACAAGATCGAGTGCCTATCTTTTAAATGGCCAAAACACCTTGCTTGGATAGACTTTGAGCACAGGGGCGCAGATTATCTTTCCATGTCATTGAACTTCCTCATCCTATCTGCAATGAGGGCTGCGTATTTGATCATCTTGTTATTCTTCTTGTATTGCTCAGAGTAATGGTGAATGATGAGTAGTAAATCTGTGCGAACTGAGAGTTCGGGGATGCCGAGCTCGAGGGCAAAATCAAGTCCATGAATAAGAGTTTTGTACTCGGTGACATTGTTTGAGCCCTCAAAATCAAAGCGGATTGATTTCTCAATTCTGTCATTGGAAGGGGTAATCAATACGATTCCAATTCCTGACCCTGCGGGTCCTGCTGATCCATCTGTAAGAAGTCTCCACCCTTTCATCGTAACCTATTTAGCTCGCTCGTCAAATACTTTGGAGGGTGGATCTTTTGTAGCTTCCTCTAAAAGGTTAGGATGATGCTCCTCCCACTCAGGATCTTCTACTGGAAAATCTACAAGGAAATCGGTGACGGCCTTCTCCTTTGTGGAATGACGTTGTTCGAACTTGATATCATGTTCTCCCAAACTAACTGACCATTGTTACACTCTCCTTGAATTTTCTTTCTTGGACAGAACCTCCCAAAGTAGGTAGTTTGTCATGACTTTGACTGAATAAGCTTGAAAGTAGTGATTGAGTTTCTGTGAAGTATAAACAGGAGTGAGAAGAAGTTTCACAATTTTAGAGTACCTCATTTCCACTGGAGTAAGGGTTTTACTGATAAAATAGACTGGTTTCTCAATTTTTCCTTCAAGTCGAATGAGAACTGAGCTGAGTGAAGTATCTATAACTACTAGGTAGATAATCAGTCCTTATTATCTATTGGGGTACTCATGATAAATAGGAGACTTCCCCAAATAATTTTTGAGATCTTAAAAAGCTGCCTCGCATTCTGATGTCCATTGAACCTCTGTATTTGGCTAAACTTTTCCTCGCTTTGTACAATCGCGGAGTAATAGGAATAGCTAATGACAGCAGTCTAAAGATTTCAAAACAAAACGGTTGATAGCAGAAATCTTATCGGCAAGTTTTTGAACGTCTTTCATCATTTTTGGAGATAGCATGTCGAGATGAACCCGAATCTGATCTAGATCGGTCTCAATCCCTATCTTGCTGATGAGGTGTCCTAGAAATCGACCTGAATGTACTCTAAATTGACACATATCTTGATTAAGATGCATCCAATCAGATCGAAGAATAATGAATATTGTGTTTAGATCTAAAATGTGGTTGATGGACTGTATGCTCTTGCACAAGAGATCATTAATGCAGACGTGGCTGATGGACTGTACACTCTTGTACAAGAGATCGTTAATGTAGACTTCTACGAATTTCTTGAGATGTGCTTTAAACATAGTAGTCATCAATCGTTGATAAGTTGCACCGGCATTTTTGAGTCCGAAGGGCATGACTTTATAGCAGTAAAGTTCTCTTTCAGTGATGAAAGTGGTCTTTTTATGATCTTCATCCAAGAGTGGAATCTGATTCTATCCTGAAGAAGCGTCCATTATAGATAGGTGTTCATGACCTGCTGTAAAATCAAGGATCTGATGAATGTTGGGAAGAGGGAAACTGTCATTTGGAGTATGTTTGTTAAGATTGATAAAATCTACACAAACTTAGACTTTTCCATTCTTCTTTGGGATAGCGACGATGTTTGATATCCAATCTGGATACTTAGCTTCTCGAATGAATCCCACTTTGATCAATATCTCAATCTCCATGTTAACTTCATCTCGAAGTCGTGGTGATAAACTTTACTATTTTTGTTTAACTACCACGGTACTGATGTTGATGGCCAATTTGTGACATGCCTTGGTCGGATCGACCCTAGGCATCTCTTTGAAAGACCACGCAAAAGCATCTCGAATCAATCGTAAGAACTGAATGATAGCATCTTTTTCGTGTTCAACCAGCTTAGTACCAATGAAAGTACCTCTATTATGTCCATCAATGTTGATGATCAGCTTACTGTAATTGTTATGCAACATATTTGTCAGGGGTATCTAGAATTGCAGAGACATTATTTTAGTAAGCTTGAGAAAGCTTTTGACTACCCCTGATCTCATAGATAACATCGTTGTATTTGAAGAGGAGTGCTTGATGATAGGTAGAAGCGATTACTTCCATGTTATGAATCCAGTAACGGCCCATAATCCTGAGATAATAAGATTTTGCATTGATCACATAGAAGATGACGTCAATTGTGGCTGGTCCTACGGCAATAGGTAAAATGATCTTCCCTACTCGCTCTTCTTTAAAACCATTGAATCCACTGATATCGGTGTCTCTTTGAATAACTTGATCGGCTAAACCCATTTGGTCAATAGTACTTTAAAAGATAATCTTAATACCGCTGCCAGTATCGATCATCATCGTGTGCATAACAAACTTCTTCATCTTGAGCATTACGACTAATGCATCATGATGTAGAAATTTGACATGGCTAGTATCACAATCTTTGAATGATATCCTGAACCGGCAATTGCTCAACTCAGGCAGAAGTTTGGCTTCTTTGTTTTGAGGTGTAAGATCACAGCATTCAGACAGCCTCTTATACTTCAATCTATTAGAGTTGGTGATCTGATTGATCTCAATCATTTTTTGTGGTACATATAGTAGAGATGCTTCACCTCAGCTAGATCTTCAACCTGGATTGCTTCAAGCTTCATCTTATAGCTGCCATCCTTGTATGATTCCAGGTCGACAATATATTTAAACTTCCGTCCCTCCTTCAAAATGTACTCGAGCAACCTCTGTAAAGTATAGAAATTATCAGTAGAATGATGGCTTACCTTGTGATGCATGCAGTACGGTCGGCTCTCGATTAGCTATGATGGTTGGGAGAGACGCCAGAGCTTATCCTTTGAGAGGATTAGAAAAATTGCGGAGATTAGAACATTAATTTTTGGGAGAACGGGTTTGACTTGTGATCTACCATTCCGAGGGTTGCCAGTGTTTCCCTTGGTGTACTTCGGGTCACCCTGATCCTCCTTAGGTTAAGTGCTTCGATCTGTAGATGGACCTTTTGTGGCTAGGATGGATTTAGTAGATTTATGTCTTTCCGATATCATCATTTCCAAGTCGACGTAACTATTGACCTCGGTGATCATATCCTCTAAGGTCGCAGGTTTATTGAGGAAGAGGTGCTCTTTGGCTTTGCAGTCGAGTTGGAGCGCGTTGGTAAAAGCATTAACAACTATTTTCTGATCGAGATTATCAACTTTACGCGTGAGCTCCAGGAACTTCTTTGCAAATGCCTTGAGCTTCTCTCCGTGTGACTGTTTGAGACTGATAAGAGAATATAAATTTTCTTCTTTGACTCTGTTGTGAGCATACGTCTTGATAAATTATTTCTGCAGCTGGTCGAATGTGTATATGGAGTCTTCAGGTAGAGAGTGGAACAATCGGAGTGGATCCTCCTACAGACTTGTGGTGAACAGACGGCAAGAAATGTGGTTGAGATTGGAGTACAACCCCAATGTATAACGGTATTGCTGAATGTACTCCTTTGGATCGGTACCCTTGCATTTGTGAATTTTTGGAGTATGGAAACCTTTCAAAATGTCCATATTAAATAGTTATTTGGCAATTGGACTTCCTTGTAACTTGGTAAGGTCGTCGGTAGTGCCCAGAACTTGTGTTTCGATTAAATCCTTAATAGGCTGGTCCATATGGTCTTGAATGACATAGTGACAGGTCGGTTGAGTGGCTTGACGAGGAGGTTGTGAATTATAAGTACCAGTACCTTTACTCAAACAATCTCGTACTGGAACTCAAGACTGAGGTCTCTGTTCTTCCTCTTGATGTATGGAACAACGGTGACCTCGACTAATTTCAGACTCGACCTCTCCCCCCCCAAATAAATGGAAGGTTGAGATTCATTCTGAATATTTCAGGAAATAGGCTTATGGTACCTGATCACGATCTCGTGTTGGAGGAGCCTGCTAAGTATTCTACAGAGCTTACAAGGCAGTCTGCATGGTTATCATTTGATCTTCATGTCGTATGAGTGCTGCCAAATGAGCTTGTCGTTCGGCATCGAACTCTTTCTCACGGAGCTCTAGATCGAGAGTTAATTGCCATTTGAGCTCATTGCGTTTCTTCATTTTAGTGTTGAGATTCGCCCGTAGCTCTGTAAGTTATTTTGGCTCAACTGAGAGATCGAGCTGGATTCTGATAGCTAGTCTCCTGGATGTGTCCATGATTGAAATTGGTAGTAGAGTAACTGAATACCTTCGGATATCATAGAAATGATTTATTTCCCACAGACGGCGCCAAATGTAATGGCCTAATTCCATGAGCTCGAAGTGGCCAGGAATTAGCTCTTATATCAATGTATTTGTGACAAAATCTAATTGGAAACAAGAAATGACACAGCTATTTAGCATGGAAAACCTATGAATAGGTTAAATCCATGACCTCGGGTTGAGGATTTTTATAATAGTGACATTTATTGCTTGAGGCTGATACCTTATTACAAGTGATCTTTAGACATAGAAATGATTGATCTCGTGAATAAGAAGTTTGAGGTTTTTGAGAATCTAGAAAATATAGTTTTCCTGGTATTTTCTCCTGTAATATTCTAGTCCTTGTCCCTTTCGGAACTTTTTCTTTATATAGGCATTTTCTGTAATTCTTCGTCGTGCTGGAGCATGTTTTCCGAACAATGTGGTTAGTGGCGGTTGACAGAGTAATTGCTGAGTTTGAGAGAAACAGGTAGCTTTGACTTGTTCAGGTTTTTTGATTTGAGCTCGACCCACGTTTTTTATCAGTTCGTGGAGTATGTGGCAATGTTGACTGGAGAAGTTATGTGGAGAATGCGTGAGTCTGACATGGAGGTAGTTCAAATTGGATACAGCTCGATTTAGGGAATATGAGGGATAGTCCCCTACACAAACCTAACCACATCTCTTGCTTCCTCTACAACTTTTTCCTTCTCTATCTCGGCCTCTGCCACTAACCTACCCAACCGAGCCTTTAATTTTTCATTCTCAGCCTTTAATACATGCTTAGTTACGGTTTAAGCCTTGACCTTACGGGAGATCTTGAGATAATTATTATTTCTTTTCAACAGGGCCCAAGATGAACCTTTTACAAGTATGGTCAGCTGCTAAAGCCACAACGTTTAGAATACGCAATCACAAGAACAAGATAAAGGGAATGATCAGAGGATGAAACACAATTGTACCTGTGCGACATGCTCTTGGAACATTTCCTTAAGTTTTTTGGGTCCGATAAAGCAAGCTAATAGCAATGACTCTCAGCATCCCTGAGTCTGGTCACAACTACAGAGCGAGTCCAATCTTTCCTTTCAGTCTCATGAATCTTCTAGTTTTTTACCGCAAAATCACCCACATCGCCCACCTTGGTCTTACTAACCATACGCTTCATCTATTGATCTTTCTCAGGGATACTAGCATCAATAATTTTCCACATGGGCACAGTCATGCCATCAATTGCCGATGGGACCACCTACATATTTTTTTGGAACTTCTTATTGGCATTTTTAAGCTGACGAAGCTTCTGACCGACACTTGAAGTCTTAGATCGTAGAATATATGCCAGGCCACTCACAGATGGAAGATCGGGACCATCACCAGTAGCCGTCAAAGAATATTTTTTGTCGGGTTCTCTTCTTGCCTGGCCATAACTCGCCTTTGGTTCGCCTATTAGATTTTGGGTATCTTAAAGTTTACCTTCTTATTTTTCTAGATTTTCAGATCAATAAGACCTTCTTAGAGTTCGCTCTTCTCACGACCAACATGATCAAAATGGCTTGAATCGCCGAGAATTACAGTTGTCTGAGGACCTACAAGATGAAGCAGCAAGGAACAGCAGAAATGATTAGCAACATGGACATGCAAAACAGTCACTTGATCGATTATGAAACTAACGTCTTAAAAGACCCACAAGCGCATGGTATAGCGTTGAGTACAAATGGTAGCGGGGTCGTATCCCAAGAAACTTGTGGCATAATATACTCTTTGTATATGCGTCTAATTTTTGTAAATATAAGCAGAAGAACTTTTAGTATCGCATTTATTTAATAAATGACTAAGTAGATATTAATTTAGGAGTTGTACACGTAAATATTACGTATTTATCAAATACCCCCAAACTTATAATTTGCTAGTCCTCGAGTAATTGTAAATAAAAGCCATTTTTGTAGGTCACGCGATTGTATTTGGCGTATGCAAGTGGATAAGTATTGTCTCCTGAGGGTTTACAGTGATTATACCCATAAAAATTGATAATGATACTTTGGCAACTCCTGATTTCAAATGACTTATTTCCTATCAACTTATCCTTACTTTGTTATGACAAGAAAATATTATGATAGAAAATTTATTAAAACTCAGTATTTCTCAAGTGTGTCATAGAATATCATTTACAGAATCTGAAACTAATAATATTGCCCCATGCTTAGAAAGAGATTCAAACATTTTCCTTAGCTATATCTCAGTGTAGTAAAGATAGTGTCCCAACACATTATATTGCATAGAATAGTGAGTTAGTGTTTGGTAGTCTAACACTTATTGGAATAAATTAATCGGTTAGTTCGACAAGTGCCTTAGTCAATTCATTTTCCTGGGTTTTTTTATAAGCTTTTTTTTCTTTTCATACATTGTTTCTTAGTGAAGTGTCTATAACAAGGAGTTTCATTTGATAATCCCCGCTAACTGGCTAAGGTTGCCAGGTTTTGGTGCCCCTTCATGACCTTGACCCAGGATTCTCACATGTAACACTTTGCATGCTCCTTTCACATAGTTCATGGTCATACTCGAGATTGGTAATAATTTTTCTTCTTTCAGTTCTTAATCATGCGAGTATGCCTTGCAGCATGAAAGTTTTATAGAAAATTTGGCTTTTCTTTTATACCTTCAGAAATGAAGTAATTCTTAGGTAGTTGTCTCCTTTGGAGCGAATTATTCCTAACATAAATGTTAAATTTTCCATATTTTGGTCAAAAACTTTATTGAAGGTATTGGTAGTCTAACTATAGTGAAGTGCAAGGTTTGAAAATCTACCAAAAACAATTTGAGCTTTTTGCTAATCACAAGGTAGTATATCGAGTTAAGAACACGATAAATAAATATTATAGTGTATACATGGTAAAATATCAAAAAAAATTGGGTTTTCCAATCAACTTATCATTTTTCAAAGTGTTGGAAATTTACCAAAAATATATCATAAATTGCAAAAGAGTCATTATTTTACTTTTTACCTAAAGGTATATAAAAAGTAGTTTTTCTACCCCCAAACTTAAATAATAAATTGTCCTCAATGTTTGAGAACAAAATTTAATACATAGAATGGGAAATAAAAACATGAACTTCTCAACTGAATATGCATTGGGTTATCTCATAGGAAGTGCTAAATTTTACAATCTTCAGCTAGACGAATGTACCCCCAAACTTGAATGTCATGATATAGGTCTAAAGGGGTACAAAGTACAATAATTGATGAACTATCCAGGTTGCAAGTTCTCCTTAAATAACCAAGGAACACAAAAATTATCCTTATCCTTGAATAACCAGATTATAGAAAAATAGTGGTTATCCTTATTTACACCAAATTGTGCTAATGCAATCATGATACATACAAATAACTCATGGTCTAATCCCCCATGATAAAGATTTTCCCTATTTAATTTATGGGGAATCTCACTTTGAGATATTTTATAAGGTATAAGCCCATACACCAAAAATATATCTTGATATTCATCATTTTCAAAAAAGTGACGTGAACCATTAAAGTAATGTCGATCAGGAGGTTGTGGGTCGGGCTTAAGTTTGTATGACTAAGTTGCAGGTAATAATACTTGCACTATTTTAAGAATTATGGGGTCGTCCCAGTACTTGAAAAAATTTAAACATTTATCAATAAAGTAAGTACAACAAGAGTTATCGCGCAACAAATCCTTAAATTCATTAATAATTATGGTTGTGAAATGAAGATATAGGCATAAGTATAGGTATGGTTGGTGAAGGAGTACCCAATATAGAATCAACCTCTAATAATAGTGATATATCTCTTGAAGAAGGGTCTTCTACCAATTGGTTTATAACCTCGCAATTTATGTCAGGTAGACACGGCTCAAGGCATGGCTGAGGTGACTCATAAGGAGGTTGGGAAAGAAATGATAACTTTATAATATCTGTAACAGGTTCGGCATTGTCCAATTTATTGACCTTCATACAAATATCACTATCTACAAATTTCTTACATATTTTTGTAAGATGAGACGGTGATTCCATATATTCATATACTATCTCGTCATTATCATCATCAAAAAAATCATCAGAGGAATGGGAAAAGTATTCAGTATCAGTCATAGTTTCCACAATAGAATTTGTTGGGTTCAGATATGAAAGGATGGATGGTGGCATCGGTAGTTGAATGTGGATGGCTGAATTTAGAGGTGATTGAGAAAGAATTATATTAAACATGATAGATGCTTCTTCGAGATCTTCTTGTGACATAGGATTGTCGACCTTAAAATGTTCATATTCAAAATCTATCTCGTAATATGGAATCTATTCACCTTACAGGAAAAACATTCCTTGATTACGCTTGAATTCATCTATTTCTAAATAACAAGGGGATTTAACTTTGGATTATTCTTCTTCATTGCTTGGAAGTTTTTTGTTTTCTATTTCACTCTACGTGGATGACAACTGAGTTATCTGAGTATTGGTTCATAGAATTTTGATGTACAACTCATTTGGCTGAAATTGAAGTATTTGTTTTTGAAATTGCAAAGCTTGTTATTGATTTTCAATTATTTGTTGCATGAAAAGTGATATGGTATCATCCAAAGATGGCTTGGGTATAGCGGGTGGGAACTGATTAGATGATTGGACTGACTGATGTGTCTGCATATAGGAGTGAGGCTAGAACTGTTCCACATATTGAGAATTTTTGTGATCTCGTGATTAAAATTGATTTTGAGGTTATTGTGGGATGTCGAATTGTGACCTGTATAGATTCCAATGTTCTTGCATGTATGACATTTTAAAATAAAAGTAATACCCAATGCAATAAACGACCAATTAAACCTAAACTCTAGCACATCAACATTTTTTAGAAGTAATAAATAGGTCTTCCCTATATTCTTCTATGTTCACAATAGGTAGGATGGCAAAAGGCTTTAGTTCCTATACTCCCCTGCGTCACTATGCTAGAACCAGCTTAAAGTAGATGTTTGGTCATCACGTCCAAGCGAGTCACCTTATCATACTTCAACACTCAGAACGATGATGTTGTAAACCTATAACCAGTATTTTGTAGAGCTAGGCTGGGGTCGTATCCTATGAACCCGTGTTTGTACCCCGGTCTAGTACATCTATCCGTTGGGTGATAAAATTCTGCGGGAATCTTGCTACTCTCTTTTATTATAAGTTATTTTGAGGTATGGACATTCAATTTTAGTGTGATACAAATTTCTCCGTATCCCTAATGGGTGGTCCCATAGTCCCACTTA
This sequence comes from Kingdonia uniflora, assembly GCA_014058105.1. Lineage (NCBI taxonomy): Eukaryota > Viridiplantae > Streptophyta > Magnoliopsida > Ranunculales > Circaeasteraceae > Kingdonia > Kingdonia uniflora. The sequence goes on along the minus strand of JACGCM010000338.1, from coordinate 543,201 downwards.
TTAGAGAGCTTTTGGGGTGATGAAATCCCGCAAGTCTCTAACAGTTTTTACCTTTACTAATGTCGAAATAAAAATAACTTATATACAATAATAGGTCAATCCAACCACAACAAAAAATTTATTAGAGCAGCGTGTATTTGTACAGTCCACACGACATCGTATGTTCCTACTGCCGGAGCGGAGCGGATATGTACTTCTTCTAGATGTCAATTTTAGAGAAGTATCAACATATGGGAAGTGTTTCCCGGTGAAGCTGTGGCCGCCCCTACACTTAGGGGGCGAAAGAAGGAAGTGCCCCTTCACTTAAGGGGCACAAGAAGGATTTTCAAACAAGCTTTAAACTTTTTGTATTTCCACATTTTCTGTTCTTTTGTCTTGATTCCTGATGCTCAAAATGAACAATGTGTGATCGGTGTATATTTAAGCAAACATCGAGGAAGTGTTACCAAGGTTCAAATACATTTAAGCAAACATCAAAGAAGTGTTACCAAGGTTTAAATGCATTCGTGTTCCAACAAGGAAAGAGGATTGGGTGAAATTATGGAACGAAAACTTGCAAAAGTAATTAGTGCAGCACCTCAGTAACCTTTTCTTTCGATTTCTTTATATCTTAGCAAGTGAAATTTAAATGTAATACAAAATGAGTATGAAATAAAGAATTTAAAACAAAGGTGGGGCTATTCCAATTTCGACTATTGTGGTACTGTACCTACAAATCATCAAACAAAATGCTTATGGTGAAACCAACCACCACACATAAAGTAAGGTTTTACACCACTAACAATAATAAATGGGTACCACACACCAATAGTAAACTTGGAACTATAGCAACTTGTGCCAATTGAATGTTAATGTTCCAAGTATCCCACATCCACGTACGTTTTACACCTTTTGGAATAGTAATGCAAGATGAATTTTGGAAACTGTGTTATAATCTCTCAACGAATAACTCTTGACCACCAAATAATGGCTAGTGTTTGAACCCAAGTATTCCAAAATCCAAAACAAAAAAACAAAAAAAGTAGAAAAAGAAAAAAAGAAAAAGAAAAAAATTAGAAAAATTGGCTTAAAAATAACAGTTCAAAAAAAATAAAACGCGCATTTACAAGTCCCCGACAACGGCGCCAAAAACTTGATCGATTATAAAATCGACGTCTTAACAAACCCGCAAGCGCCAGGTGTACCGTTGAGTACAAATGGTAGCGGGGTCGTATCCCAAGTGACTTGTGGTGCGAATTGTACTTTGAGTTATTAATTTTATCCAATAAGAATTGTTAGGCTTTTATAATTGAAGAAATTAAAATAAAATACACACTAGAAAAGGTGTTGATACGATTAGAGAGGAAACTAGGGCGTGATTCCACTCCATCCGTTATAACCTTGAGATAGTGTACCTAGTTAAAGTATATCTCAAATTCACATATTGCATATCCTTGGTCAGGTATAGACACATCATGAGATAAGATAATTAGTGATTGAGAACTACCCATAAACCAACTTACTCAACCATGGTCTGGTTGATAAGCATGGATTATGTTCTCTTCACCATGTTTCTAACCTATCTTGTTATGGTCAAAAAAGAAGGTTACTTAGATTCATTATTCCTCCTAATCCTAGCTATGATCAAGCATAGGACGAAGGAATATGAATATACAATAAGCCGGGATAAAGAGAATGCAATTACTTTAACTATACTATACAATCTACACTAATGTTGCATTGGATGGAGTTTCCTCTAGCCTTGGCTAAGAGGTTTAGCTACTCAACCCTTTGATCATTGCCATAATACTATTACTACAATAAAAGTAAAAGACAAGAAGAGAAAAACAAGAACTTTATTGCTTTGTACCTTTTGATTTACACTCTCCAAGATGTCTCTAATGGTAAAAATCCCCCCCCCCCTATTTATAGAGTATAGGAGGGGTTACAAAGCATCATCATTAATATAAAATCTCCTAAACAGTGTCTTAAACCATGCATAAATATTACAACTCATTAGAATAATCTCTATATTAAATTTTCTTCAATGGTCTTCTATGGACCATTGGTTGACAACTTAAAATGAGGATCATTGTTGAAGTGTATCATCTTGTTCTTTATTAAAAAGTGGAAAAATGTACGACTTGTATATCATGCGTCCGATTTCTGCAAATATAAGCAAAAGCATTATTATGTCGCATTTATTTTATAAATGACTAGGTTGATATAAATTTAGGAGTTGTGCACGTAAATATTACGTATCTATCATCACTTATCAAGTTTAGTGATAAATACTGACTCGGATTAAAATATTTAAAATTCAGCATGAGCGTTGGTTCATCTGGGACTTGCATACAGTTCTCTCTAACCAATACCATACTGTAATTCCAAGGACGATCAGCAAAATCAAAATCAAAAATTTTTTCTTGTAGAGTCTCTAAATAGGTAACAGCTCTGACCCGCCCTCAGATATTTCATCTTATAGAATTCATAATATTTGAAGCAACAAACTTCTTCTCAACCCCATTCGCTCTCCATATCTCGTTCAAAGTCTCACAGACTTTTATCATCTCATACACATTGCCCTTTCGTTGAGTTGGCCAATAGTAGAGCAGATTCATGACCCCCTTTTGGAAGTGGGTTAGAGGTATCTTAAGACTGTAAACCAATTGATTGGTATAGCATAAATATCCATCACTATGGCCAAACTTCAAGATTCCGGTGTAATACTCTAAAGTCACATCATTTTGAAGATTCCTATATTTTTTAACCTATTCGAGGTCAGACACTTGATAATACTTGTTTAGCCTATCTACTGGCGTGAGCTCTCTAAAGCATAAATTTTCTTTTATTACATGCTCCCCCCCCCCCCAACTCAGCTTTCAATTTCTTTTTATACCTAAGGAATTCCTTTCTAATATCTACCCCGTCAGGATATAAACATAATTCTATTGCACTCGATGCATTATTCCTTACTGAAGTCCCTGACACTTCAGGTTTGACCTTTGAAAGCCTGACCTCTGTGACCCCACCCAGTCCTTCCCGACTATCTACTACTTCTTCATCCACCTTGTCAAATTCATCCTCTTACCTAGATGACAACATTTCCTTCGAGCTCGAGGAAATTACAAATTAACTCCTAGAAAGTAAATTTCTAATATGCATACTCGACCTACAAAGATCAGTAGTGATTAACTGTTAAATTCCCTCTATGATTCATCCTGACACTTTGGATCGATAGTTTCATAGCAAGCATAAAAATCCTACATATATACAATTAGTTTGAGCAATGACTCTTGTTTGGATCACACACATTTTACAATGCTAATTTTTTCTCCCAAAGTTATTGAATTATCCTTAAAAAAACAATTTTATCAATTATATTCAAATTTTGGGGGAAAATCACATACATTTACACTTTCCTCAAAAACCCCAAATCATCAGAAACACAATCTCAAATTTCCCACACGCAGTCAATCAAAATTAAACTATAACAAATACCATGAATCCAAGAACAACACATTCAAACAAGTACAATTGCATAATTCAAACTACAAATTACAAAAATCAAAAACACAAATACTAACCTATACTAGAAGAACCACAATCCTCAACCTTTGCAGACGGTTTGGGAAGATAACTCTTGTATTGTTTCTATTCAAAAACAATCAGGCCATAGCGGGAAGTTTTTATGAAGGATTTACAAATAGTTTGCTTTTATGTACTTGGAAACTTTTTCTCTCTAGATTGGGTTTTCTCAACAGTCATTTCTTTCTCTAAACTAGACAAATGACCCTTGAGGAGAAAGAGATAAGATTTAATACTTTCTTATGATTTTTGAAATGAGGGTTCCTTGCAACACATGTCAGTCGCCCTCGGGTTCTGAAAGGAGGCGTCCTTTCCCCTTCGCCACTCATTTCCATCATGTCTTGTGTGGGATACACACCTTGTCATCATTTCCCCTCTTTACATATGCAATTAAAATATTATTCTCACTTCTTCTTTCCCAAGGTAGTCTAAAAAAACCACAAACTCCGTACGGTTACTCACTCCTCTGTCCTTTAGGTTTGTATTTTTATTCTCTTTCACATCAGACCCCTTTTATCACGACTGTTGTAGAAAAGTAATTTTTTCAAATTTCAAAAATTTTGAAATAGCTATTTCAGATTACAACTATCACATTCACACATGATACGTACATTTATATACGGTACAAAGTATGCACATACAAAAGATTTATAGTATTCAGTTCGATACGTATTCGTTCATAATAGATAAATTTAATGTCATACAAAAAATGAAAACTGAGTTACGAACTACAGAGTCCTAAAATTAAGGAAACTTCTTTTATTTATTCAAATCAACCTTGGCGCACTGGATACTACAATCAGATATAGTTACATTTAAAGTAACTAGGGTGGTTAGGTTCACCACAAGGAATTATTTCTCCACCAGCTGCTCTCTCATCCTATTCTATAAGCTTATCCAATGCGATTTCCCTCATTGCGCTTTTTCGAACAATTGTATCCAGGATCAGATTTTGAAAGAAGTTACACCAGAAGTGATGGTCCAGCTCTACATGCCTTTCCTCCTCATTTAGACCCTCGAATTGTAATGGGCACTCCGGTAATGCCTCATCATAGGACAACAGTTGGAAATACCACCCACGTAGTTCGGCCACCTTGATGGCTAGTCTACCCTCTATTGTATGTTGACGGCATTAGGAACATGTCCTCACCATGTTAGGTGTAAGAACAATGAACAAGAAGATTTATGGAGAAAGAGAATGATGAACTATACTCAAGGACCAAATTCCTTATATAGCCGAAGGGAAGCAGATTTTTGGAATAACAAATTTTTGAGAAACAAAATATCTTACATACCAGTCCCAAAATGTGATTTTAGGGATGCATTATTATCCGCAATAGTCCCAACATATATTTCCCATCATAAGATCCCCCATAAATAAGAGGAAGAATCTTTGACCTAATGCACATATAACTATTACCCAATCAATTCGAATAGAATCCCTAAAGGTTGAATTATTATTTCCATTCAGAACTATAAATTTGACCTAGAAAGGCTCCTTCTCTTGACATCGAGTATCACAATTTGCATCTCTAAGATTGCATAATACAAGTTTCATAACATACTAGAGACCGAGAACCAAGTACCATTTCATTTTAGTAGTAGAGATTACAAACAAGTCTTTTACCTTATTTATAACCTATACATTCACATTCACACTCACAAGAACCCCTCTGAGCAACATCATTTGCATTGTCTTCATCTTCAACAATAACTTATGTCAGGCCACGAAGGCAATTCCAACGCTCATCTTTCGACAAAATGATGTAATGAAACTGATAGAGCAGAAAGTAGTCCTCACTAGTATTTTCTGCCTTAACATCCGTCAGATCCTTGAAGGTAGGCAGGCTCCACTGGTATCGGAATTGGGCCCTTAATTGATGATTGATCATAATAGAGAGTTTTTAGTTCTTCTAGCCTTGCCATAAAGCACGATTCGAGTTCTTCACAACGAGTCTGAGATCTTGTTTTCGCCATGGTGTATTCAAGATTGACAAGTGAAAGGTGAGTTAACTATACTGGATGGAAAATATTATATTTATAGGCTGAATACATATGTTGCAGATTCCAGAAGTTAAAAAAGAATCTCATAAATGAACCTCGAAACTCTGAGAGTCAAGTCAAGTAAGGTATTTAAGGATGACATCGGTAATGATTTCACCAAACTCAAGGCATCAACATAGTTTACTGCATTAATGGCGAGTTTTCAACCAACATCACTCGTGTTCTTGGTTGAGAGGGGGCGATTGTAAGGACCTACTTCCGATAGCGAACTCGGGCATTGATATCGATCTCTTAGTAAGAGTTCAACTTCATAATCACAAGACGTCGTGCTATAGTGTGACTTATTAAGAACCGTTACAAGAAATAGGAATCATTCATCATACAGTAGTCGCGTAGACTCATCAAAACTTCTTTGTAACGTTCATCATTAAAAGTGATAATGGTCATTAAACGGTCATAATATGAGACCTATAAATAAGAAAAAGAAAGAACAGATTAGTGACATATTTTCTATCTAGAAGTTCTAAGCAACACTGCCCAGAATACTTGCAGTAATAAGTAGTCACTCAATCAATAGCATCATTATTTCTAAATCCTCAAGAGAGGTCGTGGTTTTTACCTATTCAAAGGTTTCCACGCTAGATCTTGTTTTCATTTGAGGTTACTTGTTTACTGTTTAGTAATCTGCTCATCCTTGGTGTGAAACTAAGTTCGAGCTCTGAATTTAGGCTCTTACAAGTGTAAATCAACTTGCTCACAGCCTATCTTGGAGATGCTCTAACTTATAGACATATTTCTTATGTAAATACACGGTAAAACACCTAGATCGATACTCAATACCTCTGAATGTATGTTTCTTTCCGCGAACAACAGCTCCTGACTTTTCTTTCCTGCAGCAAGTTCATGAGCAACAAAGGTACAAAAACTGAGACCGTTTAATTTCATAGGATTGTCAGTAAAGGTATTTCATGAGTTAATCCACTAGTTATCTATACGGCATAAAGGATGGGCCGCATCAAGGCTAGTATTGCAAGCTGAGACGGTAAATGTTGTGCAGGGTTTGGCTAGTCCGACTCTTAATGTTGTTTAGGGGTCGGTCCAGGTCAGAGTATTAAGCAAGATTGTTCAACGAAACATGGGCTAACATTGGCAGGGCTAGCGGGTAGCGGCTGAAAAAGACAAACCCTAAGAGGCCGCGGACAGCCCAGTCTCTCGACAATCCAGTTGGCCTTAAAATATTAATCTTCCCCAACTTTGAAACGAACGGATAACAGTCTTATTGGGTTTATATATCTGAATACTGTCCTGCACGATAAGAGATGTCTTTTGGTCTTGACCTTTCTAAATTCTAATAAAAGATCACAGACTATTTGACTAAGTGAGCATTATGACTTGGACTATCTACTGCTCTTGTACACCAAGACAATGTTTTTCGCAAAGTAACTCTCCTAATGCACTCCGTTCTGACACTTGTGTTAATTCAAGCCTATTGCAGCAAGTTCATGAGCAACAAAGTTACAAAGTCTGGAGGCTGTACGAGTTTAAATTTCATAGGATTTGGGGTAGAATTATCCCAAAATCTCCTTGCGGAAGACTGGGACCGCCTCAGCCAAGGCTAGCCTTGTAATCTGACATAGATGCTGTGTCGGGCTTGACCAATCCAACTCCTACCTGCCCGTTGGCCCTAAGTTTATGGATGGAGATTGGGCTAGGAAATGGAAGTGCCATAGTATAATTTTTTTAAAAGACAACGAATAAGGGCATGCTAGAAAATAACAAAGAATCACTCAAGCAAGATTGTTTAGGGCTTCGACATGGGCTAGGAGCAGCAGAAAAGCTCTAACCCTAATAACTTCGAGGACCGGGACGGGCGATCTTTGGACAAGCCCAATAGCTCAAAATTGTCCTTTAATCGGGTTGAGTATATAACAATAATCTTCTCCCACAGAAAAAAAAAACTAGCTTCAATACTTCAATTTGCATGTAGTTTCTAAAATATTTTTGTAAGATGAAATGTTCATTTGATTCCGCTTAGAACCAGCTTAAGGGACAAAAAAATTCTTGAATTCATCCACCAATTATTGAGCCCTCCTACTAAAGCAACGTACAAAATAGATGGAATACTCAGCTTGAAAAGTGGGAATGATCTTTCCAATCCATAAACCTAATTGAAAATCGACAAATTCAAACCATTTTTTCAATTAGTAATAAATAAAGTGATTGTTAAGCGGTATCAATGCAGCCGTTGTTTTCGTTATCAACCCTTGTGAAATGTTTATTAGAATCACCCAATCTATCTTTAAGATTATTAAAGTATCTAGGGACCCTTTCCTTTTCTTGAAAAAAATACCTATAGACGTACTTCAGTCTTCTACCAAGAAAAGGTTGAAAATGACCTAATTCAGGCTGAGCTCTTTGCTTCCAATATGTAGGTCTATATATAGATGAGAGATGAGCTAAAACGTCATGGATTATTTTAAATCTCATAGAGGTAAAAACTAGTGACAAGAAGCCGATGAATGCAGCTAGTGATAAGGATCTGGTGAACGCCAAAACTGAGACAAAGAAACCTACAACTAAGGAGCTTGTGTCGGGTGCTAAGACAATAGTGATTGACACAGCAAAAGCAACACTTAACAATGTCGCAACAACAGACGTGATGAAGATAGCTGACGTGGCCACCAATCTGATCGGTGTATCCAATCCCCTAAACAAACTGGGGACAATGAGCAAGTCATTTAGTATGGCTGCTAGTGTCAAAAAAACCGTGTCAATTACAACAACAACCACTGTTGCAGCTAAAGATGGAACCACTTCAACCACAACTAGTATGAGCACCGCGGAGGTGATAACTCAATGACTGAAGTTGATAATTGGGAAATAACTTGTAGTTTTTATAAGATGAATAATTGTGTTGAGAAATATATTTGGACTACTTCTGTATTCATGAATAATTAATCTTCCAAATGGGGTAAGCCTTGTGATTTTATTTTGTAAGAAACTTAAGCATGTTATTTTTTACATTGCAAGCTGGGGATAGGTGCCCCATGGATCATTGTGCCAAGAGTTGAGGGCCAATATTAATTCACCATTTATGGTACAAAATGAAGCTAGCAATTTTGCACACTTATTTGTGTATAATGGAGAAGCTACTAAACTGCTTTATGCCCGAGCAGATGTATGCAGTTCCAAGGAGGCTTCTTTTTTCTTTCAATACGACCCATTATGTATGCGCGAGAGCGTGTGTACACATTATTTTTGGAACAATAATTGGGTATTGAATATATATATATATTTTTAGCTTATTTTTTATGGATAAAAATGGTGTAATTGTTTGGTAGTAAATGTAGTTTCATATTTATCTTTAAATGAAACTAAGGGGGTGTTTGTTTTTTTAAGTTAGTAAGTGTTGAATGCTGAATGTTTTGAAGTGCTAAATGTTTAATGATAAAGTGCTGAATAAGTTATAGTGTTTTTTTTTTCTTTCTAAGAAGAGCTAAAAGATGGTAAATGTCTTAAACACCCCTGTTATAAAAGAACACAACTTTGAGCATCACCTCAAAATTCGCAGCACCTCTCCACAATAAAGTACTATATTACCATAAAAGTATATTCACAACTTGAAAATGTAACACAATGGTTTATGTGAACTTTAAGCATATAATTCAAGATTTCATATATATATAAAAGGCAGCACTTCCCCTAAAATAAAGCTTATGACACCCTAAAAGTATATTCAAAACTTGTAAATCAATGAAAAATCTCTAAAAAGTAATGATAAACAATAAAAAAAAGACAAGATAAACAAAACTAAAGATAGTCAGAAGTACGAATCTTAAGATAACACACTTGTAATTTTATGCATTTTTAGGGGTTGAGGATTTTCATAGCAAAACTATACAACAAACAATATATACAATAAAGCATTGCAAAACAGAAGCAACATATAGAACACAACTTGGAGAACTTGACATATCAAAATAATACACCAAACAGTCTATACAATAAACATCCCTAAACGAAAACAACATAGAAAACACAATGTGATGTATCAAAATTATACACAATCTATTAAAAAAAAAGTAGTCTATAATAAGATATCACACAAGCGTACTTTATAAAAATTATACCATAAACAATTTATACAACAAACAATCTATGGTAATACATTCACAATATGTAGAGATTGGATAGTGAGAAAGCCTGAAATCAGCCACAAAGTTCAAAATCCAAATATCTTTTAACAACAATTACACGGATCAATTAGATCAAAACTAGCATTCAAATAAGTGAGATAAGTAACAGTAAACTAATAACAACAGTAACTGATAACAGTTCATATGTTAACCAAACACAACTAATAACAGCCTACAATTCATAAGGGCCTACAATTCAGCCTTTAAATGAAATGAAGTATAATGCAGGATTGCTCCGAAATATAAGTAAAAGACGAGAACAATATGCAAAATCCCATGATTACAACAAATTAAGGCAGAAAAATTAAAAATCAAGGATACCCCATGGTTCAAAATGCAACTAAATTCTACATTCCCCTAAAATTACATATAAATCACATAATCAATGTCAGATCAAACTATAAAAAATACAAAGCCCCTTTCCAGATATCAAAGCCAATCCATCATTCACATTCACACAATTTTGTAATTGAATTGAATTGAATAGATTCATAGAGAGAGAGAGAGAGTACCATTTTGTGTTTCTTATTCAGAGTTTCTTCGAGAGTTCTTCACGGTAGAGGAGATGGAGAAGGGAGCACTCAGGATAAAGATGAGAAATGTGGTGTTGAATTTTTTTTTTATGTATGTCTCAACTGCTGAATGAAAACCGCTGAAAAGATGAGGCTAATTTTTTTTCAACAAAAAGAACACTAAACCAATTGCTGAATTTAGTTTTTTACAGCTGAAAAAAAATAGCTATGAAACAAACACCACCTTAAAGTTGATCATGTATGTATATATATCACTCCCCCTCCCAATAAACCACCCTATTAGAGGCACACATCTAGATGAGATGAGTGGTTGAGATCAAAAGAGGGGTGTTGGGGGTAACCTGGTGACGTGGCGGTTACCAGGTCAACCGGTTTTCCCTTGCAGAGGCTGAATGCCCAGTTTTGAACTCCCCCTTGATGGTGGAGAGTGGGGTGTACCCTCTAGACTAGAGTATGCTCATCTATTGGAAGGACCATCGTGGCAAGCAAATTATCGACGAGCTGGTAAGTATCGGCTTTGCTGAATTATATGATAAATTTCTTCCTTTTTTTCCAAATATATGAGCAACTGTGTCTGATTAACAAATTTTGAATTTTTTGAGTGTAGTTTTGGAATTTCATATTATGTTACCTACGGAATATGAATCTTTCAGTTATGATTATGTTGAATTCATGTTTTCCGTTGCCATTATTTCAGAATATTCTATATCGTTACAAAGTTGGTTTATATTTTGTACTGTCTTAAAATTTATCAGCCTGAGCTGGTCCACTGAAATGACACCACCACCCAATCAAGTGGGATTTGTGCCAAGAGAACGATGACGTCAGATACCAGGTGATGACTGCGGGTTTAGGGCATCTGGGTGAGATTGCATATGATCACCACAACGGGATCGTTAATGACCGCCTTTGTTGAGCGCTAAAATTGCGAGGCCAGCAACTTTCATTTTAGTTGGGGGGAGATGACTATCATATTAGAGGATATGGTGAAGCTTGTTGGGGTGGTGGTGAAGAGTAAGTGTCAACAGGGGATTGGAAAGCCAGATTCTGCCATGAAGGTCTTCCGTGATCTGCTTGGTTTAACTGAAGAAAATTTCATTGCTACTAAGTCTAACGTGCAGGTGGCGACATTCAGAATTTTATGGCCCCAAGAGTATTTTGGGAAGAAGGTTGTGAAGGAGGTAAAAAAGGACAAAAATGGGAAGGGTAAGGTTATCCAGGAAGAGGATTCCTTGGCTAAAAAAGGGAAGGGGATGCAGACAACCGTTAACCCAGAAGAGAAGTCATTGCCTTGTACATTAAAAGCTTATCTTCTATATCTGATGGGAAGTTTGTTCTGGAGAAGACCAGGGCCTACATATCTCTTAAATACCTAGAGTTTTTCAAGTCTTTGGAGAAAGCAGGGGAATATGCTTGGGGAACTGCTGCTCTTCCATACCTGTATTGCGAGATGAGCTCGATATGTTAGTACGAAGGGAAACAGTTTGTAGCGTTTACCACTCTTTTGGAAGTATCCCAAATCTGAACCACTGCTTGTTATTTTGTAAGCGTTCCGAGTATATCAAATTGAGGCTAATTTTTAATTTCTTGCCCTGATGAACAGTCGTGGATTTATGCACATTTCCCCAAATTGCCTTATGTTCCAGAAGTTGGCCTACGTAAAAGACAGGAGTACTATATCAAGTGGATACCAAAGAAAAATGTTAGGTTTAGCACTAAAATGCTTCAGGAAATTCGTCAAGCCCTCGACGCCTACTCAGTCGATGATGTAAGTAATATAATCTTGAATCTATTTAATATTACTTATATATTTCCACAACTATCTTATTATATTATCTAATCTACAAGTTGTTTTTGATCCCTATGATTATAACAGAGAAAAGGGTATTTTGAGAGCTCAAAGATTTTTTTCAACTTATGGATGTGCTTATAAGGGCTCTCAGAATTAAGCCCATGAAATGTAAGTAACATTTGAATCATACTAGGCTTAATTTCATAATGGTTTATTATGACGTCTGGTAACATGATACACGAAGGAATATCGCTCACCATTGGGGTCTAATAGTTCTGAAGAGATTTGGCGGTAACCATGATTGGGGGTTTGACTTCTAGATCAACATGAAGTTCAATTGGGTCAACAGTTGATGGATTACACTCCTCCAAAATTGGGGAAACTCAGATTGACCACTCCCTGCCCAAAATGGGTCTCCGAAGTCTTCTATTGTGTTGACTGTGTGAGGTGGTCGCTCTCTCCGCTTAGGCTGAGGTGGTGAACCGTAAATGGGCAAAGGTTCCTGTAAACTTCCTAATCGCTTTCCTTTACATGTATAATTAATTATGCACAACTAATAATCAATAAGAATCGACACCCAGTGCAGTTAACAATCAATCAAACCTAGACTCTAGTACATCAATATTATTTAGAAGTAATAATTAGGTCTCCCCTGTATTTTTCTATGTTCAAAATGGGTAGGATGGCCAAAGTCTTTCGTTCCTATACTCCTCATCATCATGATACTAGTACCAACTTGATGTAGATGTTTTGTCTTCATGCCCGAGCAAGTCGCCTTATCGTACACCAGTATACAGAACGGTGATGTCGTAAATCTACAGCCAGTATTTCACGGCGCTTGGCTGGGGCCGTATCCTATGAACCCGTGTTCGTACCTCGGTCTAGTACACCTATCCATTGAGTGATAAAATCCCATGAGAATCTTGTTACTTTTTTTTAATTATAAGTTATTTTGAGGCCCGGGACGTTCAATTTTCGTGTGAATCCAAACACAATATAATTTTTTTATTAGAGTAGTGTGCATTTACACAATTCACATGACTTAATGTCCTAATGCTAGGCCGGAGTGGGCATGAACTTCTTTTATATGTCAACTTTTAAAGGTACCAACCTACGGGAAATGTTTCTCGGTGAAGTTGTGGTCGCCCCTTCACTTAGGGGGCGAGAGAAGGATTTGCCCCTTCACTTAGGTGGCAACAGAGGGATGGATCTGATGATACTTTAAGCTTCACATATTTTTTATGCCCACACTTTTTATCATAATTTGCTCGTTTAAGTTTTGAAGCTTGTTCTAAGAGTGTAGTTCACACACCAAGACTTAAATAATCTATACAATGCTTCTGCGGATGCTAGTCCCTTTTTTTTTCATCTAACCTAATCATAAAAACATAACAAATAAGAAAAAAAAAATTAAGAAAATAAAACTCGGTATTAAAAAGAACTCGATTTCACCATTGCTTTCCCGGTAACGGCGCCATTTGATAAGAATTTTTTCGATCCTCAAACAAATTACCCGCTTAAACTACAGTTGTCAATTTGTAATACGGATGAGTGCGATCAAATCCAAATGGAGGTTTGGGAAATAATCTCTTTCTAGGCCGAATATAGATTTTGTGAAAGGTTAATTAATGAAATAGAGAAAATAAAATAAAAACTACTTATTGAACTTAATGAGAGAGAAAACTAAGGTTCAGATTTGGCCCTTACCTTTCAAAGTACTAATCGATACATAAATAGATCCTAATATCTCCACCCATCATATGTTCGTGTTAAAGCACATACGATGTTGTAAAATAGACCACCAAATATATGGTCAAACATTTATTGGTTATACTTTTAAGTGATGGTGACGAGTGTCTTAGAGAATTTTTAACTTAACTATGGTTAGGTTTGAGTGAGTTTTCAAGTGTTTCTTCTTTTTAGATCTCCAGATGAAGTCTACGGTTAGTAGTACTTGTTTCCATCCAAAGTTATCGTACACCAAGCCGAAGCTATGGTCAAGCCTTCGATATGATGTACTAACTTATTAATCATAAAGTACTAAGAGAAAACTAATTTGAACTTTATTAATACCAACTATTACTCATCCAATAAGAGGCATCATCCCAGCCTTAGTTAGGTGATTAGCCACTCATCTTGGACTTCATCGCATTAACAACTAATAAAGACATTAACAAAAATTAAACTAAAGAGAAGAAGAAGAAAATTTATTTACTATTACCTTCCAATGTGAGATCCTCAATTACAATAGGAGATAGTTCCTTTTATAGGAGAAGGAACCCAAATCTAGAAAATATACATTAAATTATAAATAATATTTTCACAATAATTTCTTTTAATATTACAACCAATCACCTAAGATTCTTGCAAATAATTCTCTTAAGTAATGTAAAGATCTTTCTTAATAGAAACTTTTGCATATATCTTCAATTTAAAATATCTTCAAGGATCTTGGATGCAATATCTTTTTTAATCTTATTATCTTAGAATATTTGTATATATATTTTTTCAATATTGAGAGCAAATTATATTGTGTCTTTGACTTTTTGTGCTATGAACTGCTTGAGATACTTTTACTTGACTTTAAGAGCTTGGTTTCAAATCTTCATCTCTATTGGCTACAATCAAACAAATATGCATAAGTATACATAATTAAATGGGATGGACGACAAAAATATTTATTTGGGAGCGTGCAAAATGTAGTAATAATACGCTTATCAAATACCGCCAAACTTGTCTTTTTGCTCGTCTCGAGTAAAATAATATAGAACCATTTTTGCAGGGACTGCGATTGTATTTTGCATATGCAACAAGCCGTTAAACCCCCAGGTTTAACCTGGTCGACGAGTATTGTCTCGTGAGGGTTTGTAGTGATTATACCCACAAATGTCAATAATAACATTGTTAAAAAATTCTAGAAGACACATGACTGATTTCCAGTCATTTTATCCTTACTTAGTTGTGACAAAAATATACTGATGGGAAATCTTTAAATTTGCTATTCTCCCAAGTATACTAAAGAATATTTTAAATTTATTCCAACTAGAAGTACTACCTCAAGATTAGAAAGAGATTTAAATATTTTTTTAGCTATATTTAAGTATACTGTAAAAATAGTTTTATCACCTAATACGTTGTCTAATATAATAAACTCAGTTTCTGGTACTCCAGTTCTTATTAGAATAAATTCAACTGTTAGTTCGACAAGTGGCTTAGCCAATTTGTCTTCATAGAATTTTACTTTTCTTTTGTAAGTCTTTTCTTTTTAGTACATTATTTCTTAGTGAAGCCTCTATAAGAAGGAGTTTTTGGTTAACAATCCCCGCTAGTTGGCCAAGGTTGCCGGGGTGTGGTGCCCCATCATGACCTAAAATTAAGATTCTCACAAGTAATATTTTTTTATGTTTATTTTACATAGTTCATGGTCAAACTTGAGATTAGTAATAATTTTTCATATTTTAGTTCTTAATCATGCGAGTAGCCTTGCAGCGTGAAAGTTTTTAGAGTAAATTTGGCTTCTTAAATTTTTCTTTGGAATGAACTTATTCTTGTGCAGTTGTTTCCCTTATAGCAAATTAATCCTAACATAAATGCTAAATTTCCCTTATACTAGGGAAAATCAATTGAAGACATTAATTGTAAAACTGCAGTGAAGTCATATTTTCAAAATATGTCAAGTTAACTTAAATTAGTTGCTAATTAAAAGACAGTACACCTAGCTCAAGATAGTCCAAAATATTACAGTATATACTTGGTACAATTTCAAATTTTAAGCTCTTCTATAATATTTTTGTCAATGTAAAATCAGTTTAAGTGTTTAGAAATTCGTAAAAAATATATCATAAATTGCCAAAGTGTCATTATTTTACTTTTCTTTAAAAAATATTTAAAGAAATGGATTCCTACCCCCAAACTTAAATGAAACATTGCCCTCAATGTTTGAGAATAAGAAAATAAATGGAAGATGAAAATTGAACTTTCTTATCTGAATGTGCTATGGGTTGCCTCCTAAGAAGTGTTAAGTTTACCGTCTTTAGCCAGAAGAATGTACCCTCATACTTAAATGATATTGCAATGGTACTATAGGAGTACACAATATCTGCTTTGATGTATTGGATTATATAGAAATGTTGTCTCTTCATCGAAAGTGTAGGACTCTAAGTATATTTTCAATCATTGGCCATTGACCTTAAAAATATTTCCATTCTTAGGATCCTCCACCTCCACTGCCCCATGAGGAAAAATGGCTTTAATCGTAAAGGAGCAATGCCAACGGGATCGCAGTTTCCCTGGAAATAGATGAAGCTTAAATTTATTAAGCAATAACTTTTGATTGGGCCCGAAGGTTTTACAAATAATTGATTTATCGCTAAAAGCTTCGATATGTTTATTGTAAATTTTTGAACTTCCATGAACGTCGTGACGGAGTTCATCCAACTCAAAAGTTAAAGCCAGGTAAGTGACAAACCTTCCTAAAGATAAGTCTATAGGGTGACATTTCAATCGGGGGTTTGTAAGTTGTTTTATAGGCCCAAAGAGTATCATCAAGACAATTTAACCAATCTTTGCAATAAGTTGGAACAATTTTTTAAAAAAAATTTGAAATCTCCTGATTGGAAACTTCCACTTGACCTCTTATTTATGGATGGCAAGGTGTGACAACTTTATGAATATTGGAATAACTTTTTAATAAAGTTTAGAAAATACGATTACAAAAATGTTGCCCACCATCACTAATAACTGCCCAAGGAGTGCCAAAACGATTAAAAATGTTCTTCATCAATTTAACCACAGGCTTATGGTCATTTGTCAGACATGCTACCGCTTTAACCCATTTGCAGGCATAATCCACTACGACTAGAATATAAAGGTTTCCACGAGATAAAAGAAATGGGCCCATAAAATCTATGCTCCAATCATAAAATAATTCAGAATTAATATTGTTGTTTAGGGGAATCATGTTGCAGTGAGAAATATTGTCGGTCCTCTGGCATCTATCACAAGTATAACAAAAGGTCTATGTATCACAGAAAAAGGAAGGCCAATAAAGACCAGATTGAAGAATTTTTTCAGCCGTTTTCTTGGTATTGAAATGCCCCCACAGGCATAGGTGTTACAAAACATGAGTGCGCGCTTGAACTCATCATTTGGAATATATTTTCCAATAACTTGGTCAGAACAAAACCTATGCAGATAAGGATCGTCCCAACTGAAATGTCTAACCTCGTGTAGGAATTTTGTTTTATCTTGCTTAGACCAGTGGTTATGCAATTGTTCAGTAGCGAGATAATTGACAATATCAGCATACCAAGGTAGTTGACATTTTCAATACCTTTTTTATCTTGAATTTCGATGTCAAATTATTGTAATAAGAGGATCCATCAGATTAATGGAGGCTTAACGTCCTTTTTGGATAACAAATATTTTAAGGTTGCGTGATCGGTGTAGACAATGATCTTGGACCCCACAAGATATAACCGAAACTTTTCTAAAGCAAACACAATGGCTAATAACTCATTCTTAGTGGTGGAGTAATTTATTTGTGCATCATTGAGTGCGTGACTAGGTAAATAACATGAGGTGTTTTATCTACTCTTTGCTATAAAACTGCTTCGATAGTGTAGTCAGAGGCATCACACATCAATTCAAATAGAAGATCCTAGTTGTGTGATTGGATGATTAGAGCAGAAGTTAATAGAAGTTTGAGCTTTTCAAAAGCTCTGGAACATTCATCATCAAAGTGAAAATTATTGTCCTTAGATAGTAAATTACATAATGGTTAGGAAATTTTGTTAAAATCTTTGATGAACCGACGATAAAACTCGGCATGGCCTAGAAATGATCGAATGGCCTTAACCGTAGGAATAAGAGGTAAGGAAGAAATAATGTCAATTTTGGCCTTATCAACTTCTATCCCTTTGTTAGAGATGATATGCCCAAGAACTATCCCTTGTGTCACCATGAAGTGGCACTTTCCCAGTAACACCAAATTGGTTTGTGTATATTGTTCTAGCATGAGTTCCAAATGGTACAAACATTCATCAAAAGAGGAACCAAACACTGAAAAATCATCCATGAAAATTTTAATAAATTTATCAACAATATCAAAGAATATGCTCATCATATAATGTTAAAATATAGCGGGTGTATTACATAAGCCAAATGGCATACGTTGATAAGCATAAGTCCCATAGGTACACGTGAATGTGGTTTTCTCCTGATCTTCTAGAGTGATGGGCATCTGCTTATATCCAGAATAATCGTCAAGAAAACAGTAAAGATTCTTTCCAGCTAATCGTTCAAGTATTTGATCAATGAATGGAAGAGAAAAATAATCTTTACTAGTGACCGTGTTTAACTTTTTGTAATCGATACAAACACGCCACCCGGTGGTCATACGGATGGGGATTAATTCATTATTCACATTTTCTATTATAGTAATCAATGATTGCATGGGTACAACTTGAATAGGGTTGACCCACTTACTATATGAAATGGGGTATATGATACCCGAGTCCAAAAGCTTGAGAACTTCCTTCTTAACCACCTCCATCATAGTTGGATTCAAACACCGTTATATCTAGCACAAATTTTTAGCACCTTCCTCGTGATTGATGCGATGCATGCACACGGCCGAGCTAATTCTCTTCAAGTCTTCTATAGACCACCCTATTGCTGATTTATATTTTCTAAGGGCACTCAACAGTCTACCTTCTTGGTCAACATCTAGATTGAAAGTTATTATCACAGGTAGAGTTTTAAAATCACCTAGAAAGGCATACTTGAGAGTATTGGGTAATGGCTTGAGGTCCAACTAGGGTGGTTTAACAATGGATAGAATAGGTAAAGTAGGCCATGGTTCAAGAGGTTTCAATCTAGGTCTCCATTTGGACATGTTAAAAATTAGAGTTGAGTCGAGTAAGGCATTAAGCTCTTCAACGATCGTGTCTTCATTAAATTCCTAACCAATGTTTACAAGACATGATTCTAATGGGTCATCAGAAAAGGACTTGGCGAAAGAGTTGTAAACTAGAGAGTCAATCATATTGAGCTCAGCCATGTCATCAGAATCAGGAACTTGAGTATTATTGTTAAAAACATTGAGTTTGATTTTCAAGTCGCCCATAGATAATTGTAGGGCCCCATTAAAGCAATTGATAATGGCATGGGCAGTAGCAAGAAATGGGTGACCCAATATAACAGGGATCTCACAACTAGAATTTTGGACATCTTCAATCTTCAATATAAAAAAGTTTACAAGTAAAATGATATCATCAACCTTAATAAGAATATCCCCAAGGATACCATATGGGCATTATATTGACCTATCGGCCAATTAGAGTGTCATCTGAATAGGTTTGAGTTCTCCAAGTCCTAATTCCTAGTGGTCTCTCGTGCAATGTATTTGCTAAATGACTTATCTGAGTCTCTAGATTTGAGATAGATTGGGATGTAAAATCTTGATCCACCAAAGACTGTTGTTGAGATTGTATTATTTGTTGCTAAAATTGTAATGCTTGTTTTTGACTTTCCATTGATTGCTGAATGATGACAGCAATGGTGTCTTCCATAGATGGTTTGGGTGAAGTGAGTGGGAACTGTTTGGATGAATGAAAGGATTACTGAGATGCCTAAGGATAAGATTGAGAAAGGGGATTCCTAAGAAAATGATTACCTGAGGTTTGTGGCTCTCCAAAACCCGAACTGGGTAGGTTGTTCTTCCACAAAAATTTTGGGTGGTTCTGCCAAGTTGGTTTGTACGGGTCAAAGGGCCTCTTGTAGGTATTATTTAAAACATTCACTTTCTCTTGATTGCCATTCATTTCATTGAACATGGGACACATTTAAGTCATATGGGTGACATTATAACAAAAGGGGCAACCCTGTTGTTGAACATGGTTCACACTACCCTTAGATTGATTCATAGCCATAGCCTTGATTTTTTAGGTAAGCGTATCTAATTGGGCTTTTATAGCCATTCCCTCACTCACTTCGTATAAGCCACATTTCTTGGTTGTACAAAAATTTTATGTGGATCAAAATTCTACTGCTTATTGTTCTTAACCAATGTCTCAAACTCCTTATATGCTCTATCAGGTTCAAGGTCCTGGAAATTTCTATTATGCATGGATTCTAGCTTATAACAATTTTTAGAGGTTATTCCACGATAAAAGATTTGGGCTAAATGTTACTTTTCAAAACCATGATGGGGATATTGTAAAAGAAGATTTTTATATCTCTCCCATGACTCGTAAAACATTTTGCTCTCATTTTAAAAAAATTCAACAATTGTATTTCTAAGAGCGAGGGTCTTGCCCATTAAAAACCATTTGGCTTTGAACTTGGTTTCTATTTGGTCCCATAAATTGGTAGATGCTAGTGCTAATGAATCAAGCCAATAACTCGCATTGTCTTTTAGTAAGAATGAGAATAAACAAAGGTGGACAAAGTTCTTAGTAAAATGTTGATATTTTAAGAACACACATTTTTTTAAACTCGTGAACGTGCTTATAAGGGCTCCTGGAATCAAGCCCATAAAATATAGGTATTATTTGGATCACACTAGACTTGATTTCATAATGATTTGCTGTGACGGCTGGTAACAAGATACACAAAGGTATATCGCTCACTACTGGGGTCCAATAGTTCTTAAGAGATTTTGTGGGATCCATGATTGGGGGTTCGACTTTGAGCTCAAGAATAAGCTCATTTGAGGATACCCAGGATGGATCACTTTCCTTATAAACTGGGGATCCTAAGCTCAATATTGTGTTGAGTGGGCGTGGTGGTCACCCTCTTCGCTTAGGCTGAGGTGGTGGGTTGTAAATAGGCAAAAGTTCTGGTAAACTTCCTAAACGCTTTTCTCCACGTGTCCAATCGATCATGCAGAAACTAATATACAATAAAATTCAGCACCCGATGCAGTAAACAATCAATCAAACCTATACTCTAACATTTCAATATTTTTTAATAAATAATAATTAAGTCTCCCCTATATTCTTCTATGTTCACAAAATGATAGGATGGTCAAAGGCTTTAGTTCCTACACTCCCCTGTGTCATTGTGCTAGTACTAGCTTAGAGTAGATGTTCGGTCCTTACGCCTGAGTGTGTCACCTTATCGTACGTCAGCACTCTAAATGTTGATGTCGCAAACCTATAACTAGTATTTCATTGCTCAAGGTTGGGGCTGTATCCCACGAACTCGTGTTTGTACCCCGATACGGTACACCTATCCTTTTAGGTGATGAAATCCCATGGGAATATTACTACTCTTTTAAATTATCAGTTATTTTTAAGTCTGGGATGTTAAATTTTCGCGTGATACGAATTTCTTCATATCCCAAATGGGTGGTCCCACTTTTTAGAGAGCTTTTTGGGTGATGAAATCCCGTAAGTCTCTAACAGTTTTTACCTTTACTAAAGTTGGAATGAAAAGAAATTTAAACACGTCAATAGATCAATCCAACCATATCAAATATTTTATTAGAATAGCATGTATTTGCACAGTCCGTACAACTTTATTTTCCTAATGCTGGGGAGAAGCGGATATGAACCCGTTCTTGATATCAAGTTTAGATTAATACCAACCTGCGAGAAGTGTTTCCCGGTGAAGTTGTAGCTGCCCCTTCACTTCGGGGGCGAAAGATGGAAGTGCCCATTCACTTAAGGGGTACAAGAAGGATGGATTTGATGATGCTTTCAGCTTTGTGTATTTTCCGTCCTCGCTCTTTTTTTCACTTTAACACCTATTTTACCATGTCCCAAAACAAACCTGAAAAGAGAAGAAAATTAGCTAAAGATACTAACTCCCACCTCCAAGTACCAAACAAACTATACAATACTAATTACATAAATAAAATACTTGGCCAATAAGAGTATTAATGAAACCAGCAAGAACTTAAACGAGAAGTGATCCCACCAAAGCAACAATAATTCAATGATAGTAAATGGTTTACTGCTGTCACAACAAAGGATTTCTCATGGCAATAACACTATACTCCTTTCAAGCATATACCAAATTGGCCCATGTGCACACTAAGCAAGCATCAACCTTATCAACAGAGTAGATTGGCTTGGGTTGAATAGCAAAAATACTTAGAAGTACACATGCATTAACGATGAGCGCAACAAGTTAAAAAAATTAATAATAAATAGCAAAAAAAAAAAAAAAACACTAATCCTAGAGAAAACAAATACAAAAATAAAAAACAAACAAAGGAGAAATAAAACGAAAAAAAAAATCGGTATTAAAAAGAATCAGTTTCTACCATTTTCTCCCGGCAACGGTGCCATTTGATAGGAGGATTTTAGGGGTCCTCTAGAAAAATACCCGCTCAAAGTACGGTTGTCGAATTGTAGAAGGGATGAATGAGATCAAATCCATAGGGAGATTTAGGAAAACAAATACTTTCGAGGCCGAATTACAGTTTTATAAGAGATAAATCTAAAAGGAAGAAATAAAAGTTATTTATAAAACTTAATGTGAGAGAGCTAAGGTTTGGGCTTGGCCTCTACCTTTCAAAGCACTAATCGTTATATAAATATATCATAATAACTTCACCCATCATATGTTCATGTTAAGACACATACGATGTTGTAAAATAAACTACTAAATCTATGGTCGTTAATCCAAACACTGAAATGTCATCCATAAAGATTTCAAGAAACTTATCAACCATATTAGAAAATATGCTCATCATACAACGTTGGAATGTAGCGGGTGCATTGCACAACCCAAATGGCATACGTCGATAACCAAATGTCTTATAGAGATACGTGAAAGTTGTTCTCTCCAGATCTTCTAGGGCAATGGAGATTTGATTGTATCCAGAATAGCCGTTAAGAAAGCTATGTGTCCAAGTATTTGATCAATGAATGGAAGAGGAAAATGATCTTTACTTGTGACTGTGTTCAATTTTCTATAGTCGATAGATCACTACAACTAAATCGGCTAAATACGACAAGAAAAAATAACTACATACTTAATCGCTAATAAACAACCACAGTGCCCTCGCTTTGTTACTTTTCCCTTCGTATTTTATATTTTTGCCAATATAGCTGACAAATTTGCCCTTTTCATATTTTAATTTTCCCCGTGAAAACCCTTTTTCCTTTGAGATCAGACTCTGTAAAGAGAGAAAGGGGGAGAAAATAGAGTGAATGAGTTATAAGAGCATTTACAATAGTAGGGTAGGTGGATTTGCCCAAAATCAGGGTGAATTCAATCCACCCCAATCCACCCCACAGTAGTTGAACAAGAAATCAAGGTGAATATCACACCCCACAGTTCCAAACTGTGGGGCACAATCAACGCACATGATCAACCCATGTATCCCCATCTCAAATGTTCAAAGCTGCAGCACAGTTCTAAATCGCGCATAAGAATGAAAAATAAGGAATTGCCACGTATATATATATTTTTGTTAATTAGCCATGGAGTTCAGAACCGTGTGGCAACTCCCCGAAAGTTTTAGGCATAACTTTGGTTCATTCGTTTTAAGTGTTATTTCAAAGAATAACATACCCAAGGCATACCCAACCCTTACTCCACAAGTTTCCCAACCCGACCCATTTCCTCTGTCATCGACGCCATTAATCGCTTAAAATTTTTGGGAGAGTCTAGTTCGCGACCGAGGTATGATTTTTCCAAAACTACACGTAATAAAAATGCCAAAGTAAAACGAAGGGGGCAAGAATTGGTAACACATGTGGCCATTACAATTAACGTCGGACAACGATCCCTCTCCAATGCTCGAGGAGTTGAACCGAGTAGATATCCTCCCGGATGGCTGGGTCCATATTTGTATTGGATCGGAGGAAATGCCGGTAAGTTTTTTATAAATTTAGGGTGTTATTAGCATATATTTCCATGTGTTCGATGAAATGCCTGAATGAAAGTCTAACGTGTTAATGTGTTTTTTTTGTCAGAACCGAGATGAAATATAGTGTAGGGGATCATTGGATAAGGTACTGAAGTGGTACCAATGGATTGCACGGTACCCAACATTGAAGAAGTTGGTCGACAATATGGGTTTTGAGGAGTTTTGCTCGATTAAGGTGGGAAACTCTGATAACTGTCCCATTCATGCTCTTGTGGAATGGTGGTTGCATTCCACCCATACCTTTCACTTCCCTTGCAGGGAACTAAGTTTCACACCGTTTAACTTTGTCATGCTAACGGGCTTAAATTTTGGACTAGGTCGCGAACTCTCGTATGAGGAGAGGTACTCCAAGTTAGAGGAAGCAGAAAAGATATTCTCGGGGATTACAAGCTCTGACATCAGGTACAGTAACCTCAGTCTCATCTATTTAAAAATGTGGAAAGAGCCTTTGAATCCACGTCTTAACAATTATGACCCACAAATGGATATCATGTATGCGAGGGCATTTATTGCCTATATGATGGGTAATCTCTTCTTCTCAAATACTAGTACATCTCTTCGGGCGGGTTATCTTGCAGCCTTGACAGACTACGATATTATTGTTGCGTCGAGTTTTGACTGGGGTACGCCGATTATGGCGGCTTTGTATCGGGGACTGGATGAAGTCTTAGTTCTAAAGGACGGGAAGGTGAAGAAATCGAACACCGGATTCTATGCGATGTTAGAGTTCTGGTTCATCGAGTACTATTGGGTTGGAATGTATCTAGTAAAGGTACAAAACTTTAACCATATTTATCCCCGTATGGGTGCGTGGAGAGATGAAAGGGCTAGTACAGAGTCTGAAATCTACCATTCTTTGGCTGTGATCAAAGAAATAATAGAATGGAAGGACAAAACCAACATAGATTGGCAACCAAGGCATAGGTCTGGGCAAACAATTTGTCTAGAGGTAAGAATCGTTTTAGCACTGAGCTTTCAGAGGGTTCCATTGGTGTCAGTCCCATATAAACACAGTAGGCTTTAGTATTTAGGAGGCCGGTGTATGCGTCAGATGACTGGGCATGATAGTATATCCTATGACCCCCTCAAGAGATAATAGAATTCCCAAGGTACGATCGAGAGTTATATCAGGGTATGAAAGATGTGAACTTCTACGATGGTCGCAATTACCTTGTTTCAGACGTAGATTACATGACATATTGGCGTGCCGCTCATCCAAATCCCAAGATCGGCTACAATTTAGTAAAGAGGGCCAGAAAAATTTGGATTTGGATGGTCGGGCGTGATCTAGTGAGGCCCGATATATACTTGCCACCTATATTGAGTTTAGCTACGTCTTCACAGGTGCAAGACTATGGTATTCAGGCGACCGATGATCCACATGATAAGGGATGGTTCATAGATATGGCGAGAACGAGCAATCAGTGTAGATGGATATCGATCCCGGTGATGTAAGTACTATACCCGTGTCCACCTATGTATAGTATAGATGAGTTATGGCATCAATCCCATGGAATGCGGTATGTAGCATATGAAGACTAGAGGCAATACATTGACCGCACGACCGAGTTAGAGGGGTAGCTGAGACGGACACAAGAGGTCATCCGAGAGACGTCCGAGAGACTAGCAGAGTTGTCCATTTCCTACTAGACAGATCTAGTTGTACAATGTACCTATGACGAGAGTCTTGCACGTAGTAGACACACCCGCCAAACAAAGATAGGTCATCCTATTTAGGCTATCTTTTATTTAAAACTTTGATTTATGTTTTGTTTAAACTACGTTGAGTATGCTTAGTTTTGTTTAGAACTTTTATTTGTTATATTAAAACTATGTTGATTATGTTATGTTTTGTTTAGAACTTTGATATGTTATGTTAAACCTTAGGCTGCTTATCACCTTCTCTCTATACTTGGTTTAATTGGTTATAAAAAATTTAATATTGTTTGGGCAAACTTGTTGTGCAAGTTACTCAACGATCATATTAACGACTAGTTTTTTTTTGTGGAAACTTGTTCCCCAAGTTACTCAGCGGCCATATTAACGGCTAGCTTTTGTTTTGGAAACTTGTTGTCCAAGTTATTCAACGGCCATATTACCGGCTAGTTTTTTTCAATAATAAATGTCATTCATCTTCTACACTCTCCTCCCTTTTAATCTTCTACACTTTCCTCCCTCCTTACCTTACAAACAAAATCACTATGTCATCCTCAAGCTCCCAATCTAATTCTCAAAGCCACTCTCAATCCTCCAATATGAACCAACAAGGAAACGTCTTTCCTTGTCAATTCGGGGCATTTAATCCGTCGTAAATGCCTTGCACTTCCTAATATCTGAATCACCATGTTCGCCAACTATTCCCGCCACCCGACAATAAATTTCAATCTCAAACCCATGATATTACCATCATTACCCAATCAAGGGATATTACCCTCAATTTAATGGGTATACGGACTCGTACCCTCAATCGAGGAATCCATATTATTCATCTCAAACTGATTTCGCCGGTGGAAGTTTGAGTACCACGCCGATGTAAGGTACATGGGGTTTAAATGACTTAAATCTTAATACATCACCGGTTGCATCTTCGGTTGTCTCTCCGGTCATCTCCAAGAAACTCAATCCGATTTTTACGAGAAGTAATACCCTCGGGAAGGCAAGGTCTAAAAAAAAGACTGCATTAGTTAAGGATGTAGTTGATGATGAAGTTGATGACGACAAAGAAAGATATAAGAACTCTAAAAATTGGTCGTCTGTTGACTTCGTGAATACTGTATGCGCTTTATCCCATGTGTCTCAAAACCTCGCTACCACAGACAGCCAAAAAATCGCTATATTTTGGCTCAAGGTACGTGATCAATTTAACTCCTTCTATGTAGACCAATCGATGTGGCGATCGTAGAATGGTGTCAATTGTGCGTATATGGGGCGGTTCAATAAGGAATGTTCGATTTTTAGAGGTATCATTCAAGACCTTGAGAGCCGATATGTGACCAACATTTGTACGGCTGACTTCGTAAGTATTTCATTTATTTTCCTCATTTTATTAATGTTCAAAGGTTAATCGTACTCTAAAGAATTTTCAAACTTAATTTCTAGGAACGTATGGCATATGATACATTCACATAACTACAGCACAAACAATTTATACTTGGGGAAGCGTACAAAATTTTGGAAATTTTCCCAAAATGGTCACAAATTCATCACATCGGGCAACCCAGCCGTAACGTCGCTAGGAAGTCAAATTTTAACGATAGCCCGGGTAACTTCACCAATACCAATCCTAAAACACCTATATCAGACACTCTAAATATCATAATTCTGAATGATTCTATTGATGTGGATACACCATAATATTCTTGTGGGGATGTACGACTGGGTGGCTTAAAAAAAATATAAGGCAAAAGAAGCGGCAAAGTCAAGTATAGGTTATTAGGGGAAGAAGATGTTTGAGACAACGACAAACATGATGAAGGCATGAAATGAGATAAACAAGCAAAAGAAAGAGGAAAAGGAAGCTAGAGCTAGAGCACAAGAGGAACAAAAGTTGGCTAGAGAGGCTGAGATTCAAATGAGGCGTAAAGTAGAGCTAACTAAAAAAAAGCCATCGAAGATGCGCATATGGTTTAGGTGATACAACGGACCCAAGTAACCCACTACCAGCACAAATGCGCTGGATGAAGAAGCAAATAAAATAATATTCAAAGAAGATGAAGGAGCAGTGTCCAAGTGATGACGACGTTTCTCATGATGAAGATTGATGCAATCCTTAGCGTTAATAGTAGTTCTTAACTTCTATGTAATTTCATTATTTCAATAAAATTGTTATTAATTGTACGTAATCCTTAAAATATACTTCAATCAAGTAAAGGAAATAGATTACAACTTCAACAAAATACATTACTTTAGAAAATAAAAAAAACAATGATGAAGACTTTATTACTCCGCCCCTTTTCGATTCCACAAATGCGCGATAAGTTCATCTCGTAATTAAAAATGAACACCTTCATTTCTAATTTCATGAACTTTCTGGATATACTCTGCCATAGTGTTGATCGCGTATCTTGGATTTAAGTCATCCTTCTAATTCTTCACGAATGTTCTAAACTTGGGATCAGTGTCCATTTGCTGGATTTAAGTATAACGTTCATCTTCGACGATCATATTGTGCAGGATTGTACAAGCATGCATAACATTTCCTAGATCACTAGGTTTCCAAAATTACGTACCGTGTACTAATATTTGAAACCTAGCTCGTAATACCCCAAAAGCACACTCTACGTCTTTCCGACATGCTTCTTGTATCTTTAAAAAATGTCTTTCAGCATCATTAGACGAATTTCTTATAGTTTGAACAAGTGTTTGCCATTTTGGATAGACTCCATCCACTAAATAATACCCCATAGTATGCGGTACCGTGCCTATATTATAATTGCATGGCGGCACAACTCCATTAGACAAGTTGTTAAAAAGCTACCCTTGATACAATACGTACACATCATTGTTAGAACCGAGCACCCCAAAGAATGCGTGCAATATCTAAAGATCTTGCGATGTAACCGCTTCTAAAATTACAGTCGGGATTTTCTTATACCCGGTATATTGTCCTGCCCACCCAGTAGGACAATTCTTCAATTTATAATGCATACAATCTAAACTACGAAACATCCCCGGGAAGCCTCACGATCAATTCACTTCTTACAAGTGTAATGTATTATTTTTATTGGGAGATCTAAGGTATTGAGCTTTGAATTGTGTTATAACTGTTCCACAAAATTCTTTCAAGCACAAAATAGCCGTAGACTCCCCAAGATGAAGGTATTCTTCTTGGGCGTCTGCGCTCGTACCGTAACATAACATGCGAAGTGCGCACGTTATCTTTTGGTACGAGGATAAGCCCATCGTCTTAGCGGTATTTTCTCTTTTAATAAAATAGGGGTTCGAAGAAAGTATTTGATCATAAATACGTTGATATACACCTTCGCTTAAACGGAATCGATGATGAAATGGGATACTTTTGAATCTTGGGCTGTCACTGAAATAATCCCGATTAAGGCTAAACTCCCCCAATTTATTATCATGGCATTTCCGCTTGTCAATCCTTCCCATTTTACTACCTCCGCGCCTCCGTGATGATGTCGGCTCTTACTCTTTTTCTTTTACTTCTCCCATTTCAATCATTATCTTGCTATACTCGTGCATCATCTCAATTTGACGTCGAAAGACCTCTTCTCTTTCGTACGATGATGAAGATGACGACTCCAAAGATGAGAGTGATGGGTCAGACGCGATTAGGTCAGCCAGGATTTTGTCAGACATGATTCGGAAAAATTAATAACAACAGAATAAAGTTGAGCTTTGAGATTTAAGAGGAATGAGCTGATTGCAGAAGAGTAAGAGAGTAGAAGATAAATGGGTTTTATAGATGAAAAAAACTAGTTGTTTATAGCCGTTGAGCATCTTGTTGAATAAGTTTGATCTGGGCAAAACCAAGTATGGAGGGGAACCAACATATATTTCATGCCTTTAGACTTGCAGGCTCTTGCCGCGTAGTTCTGAACTGCGCGACAAGAACTAGCCGTTTGCAATTATTTAAATCTAAGTCAGCCACGTGTCTCCATCTCAAACGTTGCTTATTCGCGCAGTTCAGAACTGTGCGGCAAGAGGACCTATTAAAGCTTGACAAGTGTCATCATCTCATTGGCTTACTCCCTACGCGTAGTTCTAAACTTCGCGGCATCAATCCACCAAAAATCTACCCAGAGGGTGAAAAATACACCCTCAAGGTAGATTGGTGCTCAAGAGGGTGGAGGATGAAAATCTACCCTCTATGCCGTCCTTCACCTAGCTGCTGTAGGTGCTCAAAGAATCTTTGAAGTACCCATACGCAGAAACACTAAGCAAACAATTATCTAAAGCTAAAATATTATATCAATGGTATCATTATTCGGCAAACAAATAGGTTTATCTCTCTCTCTCTATCTCTTTCTTTCTCTTTATCTCTCTCTCTTACTATAAATTTTAGGGTTTTGTTTATTGATTGTCTGATTTGGGTATGGGGAATGGTTATGATAGATCTTATGTTATAGGCATATGGAGCTTTGGAATTCTTATATTAGGATTTGATAATAACAAATTTTAGGAGGGACAGGCAATTATTCTTCCTCTCTGATCTTCTCTGTGATGGATAGTGTTTACTAAAAGGAAAAAATCATAATCTAATTTGTTTTGAAAATTTACTAATTATAGAAAAGCAAAGGAGAAGATTTGAAACTACTTTGTGGATTTTACTACTTATCCGCTCTTGGGGATTTCGTCTTACTCATGTAAATGCCATAAGTAGGATAGTCTACTTCTACATTTTTAGATTTAATCTAATATATGGTTACATTTATAAATTTTGATTTGTATATTAAGTTTTCTTGGTGAAACAGTGCATAAATTGTTTATTGAGTTTGGTTGTGCATTGTTAGTAATTGAAACGATGACGACATATGCATGTCCTTTCTTCACGATTAAAATCAATAAGTTTCTCGGTTATAATTTCTAGATTATTTTCTGTATTCAGAGTATTGTACGTAAAGCTTCCTAAGTCAAGATGCACCTGGAACTTGTGCATCATTGGAGGCTGATACTTGTCCAATCTTTTGTGAACTAGGCTCATAAGTTATCACTGAACGTTGTCCTTGTACTTGCAAGCATAGTGGTAAATTTACTGAGCTATTTACAAAAAACCTAGTCGCTTTACAATCACAATATTAGTTTATTGCCGTTCTCCTGAATTTCCAGGATAAATAGGATCTTTATCTCTGGGAGTGGGAGCGGTAACTTGGTTAAAATTGAAAATGAAGAGCATCCCAAAAAGAATAAAGCATTTGTCGAAGTTAGTCAGGGCACAAGGTAATCTTCTAACTCATCTCTCATGGCTTTCATTATATAGTATATCAATATTAGCAAAAAAAAAAAAAAATGCTGGGAAAGGAGGGCTTATTTGAATTGATTTGTTGTTAGCAAAGGTCTTATGACTTTATTGTCACGTGCTTATTATGGTGTTATTTTGGCCAATAGTCATTATTTTTGGCACACTAACAACTGGATTTTCCATTAATATCCAAAAGAAAGTTATGGTTGTTCATAGTTTATGCTAAGGAATCTTGCATTGCCGGCTTGTTCCGAGGTCAGGTCTATAATACTCTGTTAATACAACATTTCCCCCTCTTATTTTTTGGCACTCATGGGGAATATATTTGAAAGTTATTCACAAGCTTGGAGTTATTATGTCAATATTATATAATTTCATTTTAAGTCAATATTCTTTTTGTAGGTTTCGTTCTATTTTACTTATTTCCGTAGTGTATTTGTCTGTAGGAATCTTGAACCATATCCATCGGCAATACAAGATTCAATGAAGGTATTTTACATCTTTTTGTATACTAACTGTAGATGTTAAAACAATATTTTCTAAATAATTTAGTGGGCATTTGTGGTGTTGTAGCTGAGTCAGGATATGGGAATAGAGGCACTTGTTCATGTGAGCATGAAATTATATGATCTTAGCAATGTGTTTGGAAGGAAAAGTAGTTCATCAAGTACCCCATAAGTGTATTTCGCAAACTAAACTAATTCATACACCTCCTAAACTAATCCATGTTAGTCTTCCCAAACTTGGGAGTAGATGAAAGAGTCTTCTTCACCCTATCACACGATTTTCTCAATCAATTCAAAAGCCATAGGGTTTCCACTAATTTTCTTCTATTGATTTCTCATAAACTCTTGAACAATTTGGTTTATCTAGTTGTGGTTCTAAAATCTATTATCAATTTACACTAATTCATCTAAGTCTTATAGATGGTAATTTTTTTCTCCGTCTCGAAACTTATAGTTAATCATACTTGTTGCACGAATTATGTGCCGGTATATACTACGACATAATTTCTTATATGTAAAATCTTTGAGTACAAAAAGTCGTACAAATGCTTCATAGATGGCATAATTATGGATTTTGAAATTGTTCTATGAGCTTGATATAGTTATTATCGATTTTTCATTAAGGTATTATTAGCTTCAAAATTTGTAGGAGTTTGCTTCAGTGGGCAGTTCTTGCCATGCTGGAGAATGTAATTGGCTTCTTCCCAGATGTTACCCTTTCGTATACGCAACAAAGGGACGAATACGTGGATTAATTGGTATGCGTACCTTTCTAACTTAGTCCTTTTCCAACTATTTTATTCCATATTTAGGCACATCTTCAGTACTTAGTTTCATAGTCACAACACCGAAATAGAGAAAATACCCCCTTTCTTCTAACTTCATTCTTTTTTGTACTAGTAATTCATATGAGATCATTGGCTCCACTTTGTAGTTGTTATTGATGGACCCAAACATTTTTTAATTGCCTTCTATTGTTTTTAGAAGCACTGGAGCACTCGTGACCTAATTTCGGGGGAGCATAGCATTTTGAAATAGAGGCAATGCCGCGTAGGTTAAATTTTCACAAGGCATTAATAAATCAGAGGTATTTTGTTGACATTAATTAATATTAAATGCATGTTTCACTTATTTAGAGTATCGTAGTTGGCTCAGATCTTTTAGTGTTTGGTTTTGAATGATTGTAAGCAAGTAACTCAAATTATCCTCTATCTTATTGTGTAGGACCAAAAATATGAACTAAGAGCTGCATCTCACCATTCTTAGTGTGTAATTCTGCTAATTTTTATTTTATATATAATCCTTCCTAAAGTGCTTTAATGCTTCAATTTGGGCTTGAATCCTATGATTATACATTGATTAATAATATGCTAAACCCTAGATTTCTTACTCATAATTTTAAATGGATCTATTAGCTCAAGATGAAAAGAGTGCTCAACTTTTTGAAAGGATGGTGGTTCAAATAGTTTTTGGTACAAATAGAACATCAGTAGTTATAAAATTAGGATTTTTTGGCAAATTGTTTGCAAAAATACATTGATATGCATAGTCGCTTTGGAGAAACGACGGGGTACGTTCGTCGCAAAACTTGAAGAAACCATATTTTAGTGTGGACAAAACGATAACTTTTTGCAGTCGCTAATTTGTGACTTTTCGAGGTCGACGCATATTTTTCTTAAGAAATGACGGCCAGTTGCGCTGTGAACAAAATGCGGCTAACCAACGGCGACAGTTAAAACGATGGCAATTCCCCTCGTTTTTGTATAAAAATGACGGACTACTGCCCTCACTTTTTAGCCTATTTGTTGTTATGATACACGCTACCCAGTGGTTATGCGGGTGAGGATTAGGTCATTATTATCATTCTCAACTATAGTAATCTCTGATTTCTCTAAACAGGGCTAACCCACTTACTATCCGAATTATGGTATATGATACCCGAGTCCAAAAGTTTGAGAACTTCTTTCTTTACCACCTCCATCATGATGGGATTCAACCGCCGTTGCATCTCACAAATTTTTTTTGCACCTTCCTCGAGATTGATGCGATGCATGCAAACGGTCGGGTTAATCCCCTTTAAGTCTGCTATAGACCACCCTAGGGCAAATTTGTATCTTCCAAGGACACCCAGCAATCTACTTTTCTAGTCAACATTTAGATTGGAAGCTATGATCACATGCAGTATTTCATGCTCACCTAAGAAAGCGTACTTCAGAGTCTTGGGTATTGATGGTTTGAGGTCTAGCTTGGGTGCTTTAATGATTGATGGAATAGGTAGAGTAGTGGATTGTTCAAGAGACTCAGCATGGGGTCCCTATTTGGACTACCTAAAAATAGGTGTTGAGTTAAGTAGAGCATTAAGCTCTTCAACAATCGTATCTTCATCAGAGTCTTTACCAAAGTTTGCAAGACATGATTCTAAGGTGTCCTTAAAAAATTAATTAGGGAACGAGTTGTAAACTATGGAGTCTGTCATATTTAGCTCTGCCATGTCATTAGAATGAGGGACTTGAGTATTATTGTTAAAAACATTAAGTTTGATCGCATGAGCCGTCACAAGGATATGGCAGCCTAATATGACGGGGATCTCACAAATAGGATTCTTTACATCTTTAGTTTCTAAAAAACGAAAATCCACTGGAAAAATGAGAGTATCAACCTTGATAAGAATATTCTCAAGAATACCACGTGGGTATCGCATTGACCTGTCAGCTAATTGTAGTATCATTCGGGTAGGTTCAAGCTCTCCAAGTCATAATTTCTGATAGACCGAGTAAGGTAAGACCTTTAAACTAGCCCCCAAATCAAGTAACTCCTTATCCACTTTGTGATATCCAATTTTACAGGGGATGGTTGGGCTTCCAGGATCTTGGAGCTCAGGAGGGGTTAATGTCTTAGTCAAGAAGACTTTATTGTGCACATTGATATTTCTTTTTCTAGTGCACCTATCCTTAAGGAATTTGGCATATATGTTGGGATAAGCATGATGGCATCAAGTACTGGAATATTTATATGAACTTGCTTCAATGTATCTAATATCTCGTCAAATTGAATCCCTTTATTATCTAGAAGAAGGCGTTATAGATAAGGTACCTTTGGCTCAAAAACTACCATTGGTACAGAAACGGATGAGGTAGGCAACTCCTAAGATTTCTTAGAAGGTTCATGGTATCTTACAACAACTGGTTCAATCATACCTACCTCATCTTCAATAGTAACAGGTGTTGTCTCAACCCTAGGCATTTCAACTTGATTATTAATTTGTCTACCACTTCGAAGGGTGGCAATAGCATTAAGCTATTCAGGGATTGAGTTAGAATCAAACCCTGGTGGTCCATTCGTATTAGATACAGGATGGCTAGGTAGCTTTCTTGGTGGTCTTTTAGGTAATGCAATTGCCAATTATCCATTATAAGTATCTAGATTAGAAATAGATTGGGATGTAAAATTTTGATTCACCAAAATATGTTATTGGAATTGCATCATTTGTTACTGAAATTACAATGCTTGTTTTTGTCTTTCTATTGATTGTTGAATGAAGACAGTAAGGGTGTCTCCAAAGATGGGTTGGGTGGAGTGGGTGGAAACTGTTTGGATGACTGAAATGATTGCTGAGATGCCTAATATAGGGGCATATCCCAAATCGAGCTATTCCAGTTCAAATTATCTCCATATCAGACTTACGCATTCTACATGTGACATCAACAGTCAACATCAACACCTACTCTACGAAATGATGAAAAATGTGGGTCGAGCTTAACAGAAAAAACATGAACAAGTCAAAAATATCTATATCTCATGAACTCAACAGTTTCTCAGCCACTAACCACATTGTTCAGAGAACGTGCTTCAACACGATGAAGAACTGCGGAGAAGGCCTATATAAAGAAAATATTCCAGATGAGACAAGGACCAGAAAAATACATGAGAAATCACCAATAAAACTACATATTCTAGATTCTCAAAACCTCAAAGCCTCTTATTTACAAGATCAAGTATTTATAAGTCTAGAGATCACTTGTAATAAGATATCAGCCTCAAGCAATAAAAGTTACTATTACATAAACTCTCAACTCGAGGTCATGGTTTTTTACCTATTCAGAGGTTTTTTAAGCAAAATCACTTGTGTCATTTCTTATTTCATGGTAGTTTTTGTCACATGAACATTGGTTTAAGAGCTAATTTCAAGCCATCTCGAGCTTACAGAATTAGGCCATTACATTTGGCACCGTCTGTGGGAAAGAAGGCATTTCCACGATATCCTAAGGCACACATTCTCTACTACAAATTTCAATCATGGTCACTTCTAGACGACCAGCAACCGAAATCAAGCTCGATCTTTCAGTTGAGCCAGAATAAATTACAGAGCTACGGGCGAATCTCAACGCCAAAATAGAGAAGAGTAATAAGCTCGAACATCAATTAACTCTTGACCGAAAGCTCTGTGAGAAAGAGTTCAAAGAAGAGCGACAAGCTCGTTTGATAGCGCACAAATGATATAAAGACCAGATGACAATTATGTCGACTGCCTTACAAGCTCTACAAAATTCTCAGACTCTTCCAATAAGAGATTGCGATCAATTGCCAAAAATCTCCCAAGTTTCAACGTGGGAAAGGTTAGGACCTCGAGGAGCCACCAACAAAGTTATTTCCATAAATATTCAGCACAAAACTCAGCCTTCCATTCATTTGGGTGGTGAAGTTCAGTTGAGATCAGTCGAGGTCACCAATTTTCTATACGCCAGGAGGAAGAACAATGACCTCAACCTCGAGTTCCAGCATGTGATCGTTTGAGTAAAGGTATCGGTATTCACAATGCTCAACCTCCTCGTCAAGCCACTCAGTCGACATGCCAAAATGTTATGCAAGAGCATATGGATCAGAGTATTAAGGAGGTAATCGAAGCACATGTTCTGGGCACTACAGACGACCTTACCAAGTTACAAGGAAGTTAAATTGCCAAAGATATATTTGATATGGAAATACCAAAAAATTTCCATACTCCAAAAATTCGCAAATACAAGGGCACCGATCCAAAGGAGCACATTCGACAGTACCGTGATTCATTGGGGATGTATTCCAACCTCAACCACATCCTCTGCCATTTGTTCACAACAAGTCTTCAGGATGAACTGCTCTAGTGGTTCCACTATTTACCTAGAGGCTCCATACACACATTCAACCAGCTGCAGAAGAAATTCATCAAAACGTATGCTCAAAACTGAGACAAAGAGGAGATTTTTATTCTCTTATCAGTCTTAAATAGTCACACGGAGAGAAGCTCAAGGCTTTTGCAAAGAATTTTTTGGAGCTTGTACGCAAAGTACACAATCTCAATCAAAAAATAGCTGCTACTGCTTTTACCAGCGCACTCCAACTCAACTGCAAGACCAAAGAACACATCTTCCTCAACAAACCTGCGACCTTGGAAGATATGATCACCAAGGTCAATAGTTACGCTGACCTGGAAAGGATAATGTCCGAAAGGCATAAATTTACTAAATTCGCCCTAACCACGAAAGGTCCATCTACAGATCGAAGTACTGAAGCAAAGGAGGATTAGGGTGATCAAAAGAGCTCCATGGGAAATACTAGCAACCCTCAAAAAGGAAATTCACTACCCAAACCGGTCCTCCCAAGGATGAATGTTCGAATCTCCATAATTTTTTTGATCCTCTCCAAGGATAAGCTCTACCGTCTCTCTCAATAATTGGAACCAATCGTGAACTACTCGTACAACATACATCAAAAGGTAAACAATCATTCTACTGATAATTGCTATGCTTTATAAAGGTTATTGGAATACATTTTTAAAGAGGGACGGATGTTTGAATACATTATCGACCTGAAATCATACAAGGATGGCAACTATAAGAAGCAGCTTAAAGTCATCCAGGTCGAAGATTAAGCTGAGGGGAAACATCTTTACCATATGCACCACAACAACATGACCGAAATCCTTCAAATCACCAACTCTTTCCGATTCAAGCGCAAGAGACTGTCAGAATATTGCAATCTCACACCTTAAGACAACAAACCAAGCTTCTGCTTGAGTCGAGCAATTATCAGTTTGAGATCTCATTCGAAGATTGTGACATTAGTCATGTAAAATTTCTACATCATGATACATTAGTCATAATGCTCAAAATGAATAAGTTTGTCATGCACACAATGATGATCGATACTGGAAGCGGTATTGAAATTTTCTTTCAGAGTACAATCGACCAAATGGGATTGGCCGATCAAGTTATTCCAAACGACACCGATATCAGTGTATTCAATAGTTCTAAAGAATAGCTAAGCGAGTAGGCAAGATCACCTTACCTATTACCACAGGACCAGCCACCATCGACGTCATCTTCTACGTAATCAATGCCAAATCTCACTATCTCAGGATTATGGGCCGCTGCTGGATTCACAACATGGAAGCAATCGCTTCCACCTATCATCAAGCACTCCGCTTTAAATACAATGATGATATCTATAAAATCAAGGGTAGTTAAAAGCTTTCTCGAGCTTGCGAAAACACAGTCTCAGTAATTTGAGATACCTATGACAGATACGCAGTATAGCAAATATATAAAGCTGATCACCTTAATGATCATCCTTCTACTTAAGAACCTACAGAATATATCAACATTGGTGGACCTAGCAGAGGTACTTTCATCGGTACTGAGTTGGTTCAGCACGATAAAATTACTCTCATTCAGTTCTTAAGACTAAATCGAGATGTTTTTGCATGGACTTTCGAAGAGATGCCTGTGGTCGATCTGGCCAAGGCATTTCGCAAATTGGCCATCAACATCAACGCCACGGTAATCAAACAAAAACAGTGACAACTATCAACTCGACTCTGAAATGAAGTTAACATGGAGATTGAGAATTTGATCAAAGTAGGATTCATTCGAGAAGCCAAATATCCAGATTGGATATCCAACATCGTCGCTTTTCCAATGAAGAATGGAAAAGTCTGAGTTTGTATAAATTTTACAGATCTAAACAAACACACTCCAAAGGACAGTTTCCCTCTTTCTAACAATCATCAAATCCTTGATTTCACAGTAGGTCACAAACTTCTATCTATGATGGATGCTACTTCTAGATGTAATCGGATACCACTCATGGAAGAAGATCAAGAAAAGACCACTTTCATCACTGAAAGAGGACTTTACTGTTACAAAGTCATGCCTTTCGAACTCAAAACTGCAGGTGCGACTTATCAACGGTTGATGACTACTATCTTCAAAGCACATCTTGGGAAAGTCGTGGAAGTCTATATTGACAATCTCTTGTGCACGAGCATACAGTCAGCTAACCATATTACAGATCTTACGGTATGTGTCTCAATCCAGATAAGTGTCTATTCGGAGTCCATTCAGGTCGATTTCTTGGCCATCTCATCAGAAAGAAAGGGATTGAGGCTGATCCAGATCAAATTCGGGCTCTCCTCAACATGCTATCTCCAAATACGACAAAGACGTACAGAAACTTGCCGGCAAGACTACCGCTATCAACCGATTTGTTTCAAAATCTTTAGACCGCTCTCGTTTGTTGTTCCTACTACTCTGAGGTTGTTCCAAACGAGGAAAAGTTTAGTCAAATATAGAGGTCCAATTGACATCATAATGCGAAGCAGCTTTTCAGGATCTCAAAACCTATTTGGGGAGGTCTCCTATAATGAGAGCCCCAATGGACATTAGGGACTTCTTCTAACTATTGTTTATACTTTACAGAAACTTAAGCACTACTTCCAAATATAGAGTTGTTAATAACTCTGTAGTGCCAAAGGCGCTTTACTGGGATCATCGTGGCGAGCCACAGGTAGTACTAGTCTATAACATTAGGCACCCTTCTTTAAAACATTCAGAGTCTGACACTCTAACTCACTCTTAAGAGTTTGAAAACCAAAAATTTCAACCAAATTCGAAGCCCCCCCCCCCCCCCCCCCGCGCGAAGAATTTTGGGAAAAAATTAGTACTATAATTCTTCTAAATGCAGATTGAAGTAGCTCAATTGGTTAAGAATCTTGCAATTGTTCAATTCATGATTAACCATTTTTCTTTTTCTTTCGAAAAAATTTCCTTTCATTTTCTATAAGTGTATCAAATATATCCTAAGATTCTTAACCAATTGAGCTACTTCTATTTGATAAAAATTTCTTTAAACAATTGGATATATATTTTAATCCAATTGTTAATTAAGGCTCTGCTTGATAAAAATATATCCCATAAATTCGATATTTTGGATATCCTGATATTTGAAAAATAAAATATCTCATATATATGCTTTTAGTTTGGCAGTCGATTATCAAAAACATATATTCCAAAACTCTGTGTTTGACAAATCAGATATTGTAAATAATATCTTTAACATATTCTCTTTTTAACAATTATTAATGTATAAATTATGTGACATTAAAATGTTGAAGTAGACAAACAACAAAAACTCGTTTATTAATCTTTCAATAAATACAATAAATAGACAACTAATATCGAAATAAACTTGAATAGATTCAAATAATAAAGTGTTACATTCCTCCCTGCGAATAGTACGAACATCTTTTTCAATCTAATATGAAAAACTTTTAATCAATGAAAAACTACTAGATAATCTTCATCTCATATTGCAAATAGTCCTTCTTTAAATCTTGAGACACAGCAAGAAAACCTTGGGCAGCACCATCATTGTCGCGATAGTAAAATAGGGCCTTAGGGCCTTTATTAGATCGTCTTTTGAAAAATTTGGGATTTCTTTCAAAAAAAAATCCAACACAGCCAAATCAGGTGTAAGCGCTAATTTTTCTATAGCTTGGTCATTTTTATCCAAATTGTCATGACGAACTCTATTCTTTTTAGGAGCCGAAGCACCAGTAGAAAGAGCAGAAGCACCAGCAGGAGTTATTGAAGATAAAGTACGATTCAGGGCTCTCTCGTCAATAGTGGAATAGACAGACTCGACTCCTTCATTATCGACCTCAAAGCCTAATATAACAAACTTATAAAGCGTAGTTGTATGCACCAAATATTTCCAAAAATAAAATAATTATTACCTTCTTATGGGATGTTTGTTTCATCATTTCTTATGCCATCTTCTGCACCTGTCATAGATTGCCTTATCCCGATAGTTCTTCACTAATGGATCCCTCAAACAAATAGCATGAGTAAGAACGTAATAACTTATATTATTAAAGAAGAAATTATTCTATCACCAAAATATATACCTCAATAAATACTTTCCAGACCATCTCCTCAGTCGTTACCAACTGAGTTTCTTCATTCCACCAAAAGCCACCCGATTTAACATCTTTTTTGACGAGTAGGTGATTTTCCCTTAATGTCTTCCACTGAGTTTTACATTGCTCAGCAGTAACATCTGGATTTGCTTCCCTTTAATTCAAGTTAAAAGAAGCTTTGTTATATGCCATCAAGCTCCAACCGCAGGCAGTTTTTTGGCCATGTTGCCTTTGTTCCAATAATTTATTGATAAAGATAGCATCCATTTTCTCGTCCGATCTCAAATAAGCCCTACCAGATATTGGTGCCATTCTTAAATGTAGGTTTCCATTAATGTATTAAATCTACTGAGAAGTAGGTTCACATGTAAATTAGTGATTAAAAATCTATATATCAAATATAAAATAAAATAATAATTACACAAATAACGTCCACTTGAAAATAAACCCAAAATCTAATCAATAATTAACGAGCTAAATTAATACAAGATCATGGATTATATTCTTGCCACATTAATTCTGCTAAGGCATCCCTTTTTGCTCTCCACAGAGGTGAATGCTCAAAGACAATATGTTATTCTTCTATAGGTACATCATCATGCTCTTCCTCCCCCTGTGCAGGATCAAATTTGTTCTCGCATAAGTCACATGGATCAACTTCCAAAATAAAGTTGTGTAAAGCAAAACATGCAAGTAACATTCTTTTTTACGTCTTAATATCATAGAATGGCAAAGTCCTCAAATATGCAAACCATTTCTTTAGAAGTCCGGATGTTCTTTCAATTACATTACGTAATAACGAATGTCGATAATTATATAATTCTCTTGCATTTCTTGGATTCCGTCCACGAGTGTCATTCAAATGATATCGAGTGCCTCAAAATGGGGTAAATATTCTTGGGACATGTTAAAATCTAGTATCGGCAAGATAAGAATGACCTATGTACGATATGTAATTAGATTTTTTCCTTCAAAATAATTCACATCTATAGTACTTAATACCGTGAATCGTTACGTACCAGCGGGAATGATTAACCAGACCCCTACACGGGTGACTGCATCCTTCAGCACTTTACTGTCATGTGCAGACCCTTTTCCATCCCGCAAGAACATACGTTAGTCACATATCAAATGTACACGCCATTAGGACATTTTGACGAATATCACCCTTTCTATTTTGATACCTTGCTTGGTCAACAACTGGCACTTATGCGGGGATATATGCTCCATCTATGGCACCCACCATATCCTATATAATTGATAATAGTATTGTTTTTTTAAAATACTTGAAAACTTAATATTAATAAAAATTAAAGAGGAGTTAAGTTTCACCTCAAAGTAATGGTGCCAGCTCCTTATATAACTCGAATCACGTGTAGGTAAATTAATAGCGCGTGCTTGCTTAAACACTTCCTTGTATATACCCATCATTGTATTGAGTGTCCTGTAGAGGTATCGACTAATAGTTTCCCCAGAATGTGTGAACGTAAATTTCGTAGCAGAATTCCTTTGGTCGTGTCCTACAGTATGAAGAAACATTGTTAATTGTTCTTCAGCTATCAAAAACTATGAATCACATCAGCCATGCCTTCTTAAATGACTCACTAACACTAGAAGCACATTTATGTTCATGCACAATTGCTCGTAACAATTTTATCACTCTCTACATACATCCTTTGTACTAAAAGTCTTCTTTCATGGTCTCTATTAACTATAGGTTGTC
Source organism: Kingdonia uniflora (assembly GCA_014058105.1). Lineage (NCBI taxonomy): Eukaryota > Viridiplantae > Streptophyta > Magnoliopsida > Ranunculales > Circaeasteraceae > Kingdonia > Kingdonia uniflora. The sequence continues at coordinate 500,842 of JACGCM010000338.1, read as the reverse complement.
TAGGTAATGGTCTCCATTTATAAATTATTGTAACTACAAATATACTTACAGTAGGAGAAAACATTTTAGCAACATCAACCCATTTTACTTGAGTGTACCCTTGAGCAACCAATTGAGCTTTGTTTCGAATTACATTCCCAAGTTCGTCATGTTTGTTCATATAAACCCATTTAGTCCCAATGATATATGAATTTGACAGACGTGGAACTAAATCCCAAACATCTTGACGTCAAAACTGGTGAAGCTCATCTTGCATTGCATGTAGCCAATATTTGTCTGAAAGATCTTCCTTTACCGTTGTTGGTACGATCACACAAATATAGCAAACAAAGTGCACCGTCTCATGGTGTTAGCTTCAAGTCTGAACCTGAGAGGTAGTATCCCCAATGATATCGGCATTTGAGTGATCCTTACGAACTTGTTTCCATCCGGGTTGCGGTACACTTGGGGCGAGAGGGGGTGGTGGGGTTGGGGGTGGTGGAGTAGAGCCTGATGCAAGAATATCACTAGTTATTGTTTCTGGATTTTCTGTTGTACTATCATCTTCACTCACATCTGCAGAACTAATGGTGAAAGTATCATCCACAACCACATTACAAGACTCCATCATCACGTTGGTCCTCAAATTGTAGACTCGAAAAGCTCTACTATTTGGTGAGTAGCCCAATAAAATATCTTCATCACTCTGAGAGTCAAATTTCCCAATGTTTTCCCGCTCTCTAAAGTATAAACATTTACTCCCAAAAACCTGGAAGTAGTTGACATTTAGCTTCTTTCCAAACCACAGTTTATAGGGCGTGTTTAGAGTAAGTGGACATAGATACACTCTATTAATAGTATAACACGCGATATGAATGGCCTCACCCCAAAAGTGTATTGGAAGATCCTTGCTATGAAGAAAGACTCGTCCTATTTATTGAAGAACTTTATTCTTCCTTTCTGCAATCCCATTTTGTTATGGAGTGATTGAAGCAGATAATTCATGTTTAATCCTATTAGAAGTACAATACTCAACCACCCCAGTATCCTTAAACTCTCCTCCACGATCACTTTGAATTTTATCAATAGAGCAATCTTTCTCATTTTGGATTCAAAGCGATATATTGCGGAATTCTTCAAAAGTATTAGACTTTTCTCTCAAAATTACTAATCATGTATAAGGAGGGAAATCATCCACCATTATAAAAATATACATTTTACCTCCCAAGGATGTCGTTCTCATAGGACCCATCAATTCCATGTGCATTAGCTCAAGAATCCGAGTAGTAGCAATATTGTTGAACTTCTTGTAAGAGCTCTTTATTTGCTTGCCAATTTGATATGGACCACATACCACGTTCCTCAATCATCCCAACTTTGGTACTCCTCGAATCAGCTCTTTACTTGTAATCATAGAAAAATCATTGAAGTTTATATGTCCTAACCGTTGAGGCCATAAGTCCACATCACTCAGTATTGCTTTGTTACACAGTATAGCTCCTTGTTGAATAGCATAACAGTTATCAGCGATTCTAGCAGCATGCATCACACGTTGTCCTTGAGAGATCAAAATATCACATCTACCTCTGGAAAATATAACAGTGTGATCTGTATCACATAGTTGACTGACACTAAGAAGATTGGCCTTTAACCCCTCAACTAAGAGAACATTATTAATTGCTGGAGTACCAAGTCAATCGGTCTTTCCCTTTCCTACCATAGGAGATGTGCTCCCATTACAAAAAGTAACATCACCTCTCTGAATATTCTCTAGTTGACTCAGCTTGGACCCATCACCAGTCATATGATGGGAACACCCACTATCCATATACCAGTGAATTGACTTGAACGCATTCAAAGCAGTTAGTACAACATTACACCTTATCTGAGGTGCCAAATCCATCTTTCAAACCCAAATGCTTCAAAAAGTTCTTCGACCTGTAGTTTCATGTGTAAACCATCTAGACATATTCTTACTTTTCACATTATTAGCAATCACATTAGAATTATATCTATATCTATATCCATTGACAGGAAGAGCATATGGCTGATAGGGTTCAACAAATCTACATTAAGATGCAATATGTCCCTTTTTGCCATATAGACTACAATAAAAAATTTGAGAGTAAGAGACCCATTTGGAGTGATTATGAGTAATGGATATTATGTTATATATGGGCACCAAAGTAGACGCAGTTGTTTTCACAAACTTTGTGATTTGAGTTGTTTTGGCCTTATGAAGAGATTCCTCATATCCTAGACCCCTTTTGTCATTGTCCGTCTTTCCCATACATAACATTTAATCAATGTTCATGTCCCCATGACAGAACTTTTCTTGTTTTTACTGAGATAGAACTACATCAAGCTTGGCCAAATGAAATTCGTCCAAAGTTGATTTTATTTTCTCATTTGCATCATTAACTTCTTTTCTGAAAATATAACGTTGCAATGAAGGCCTTGTTTCTCATTCTCAAGTACCACTATCTCGAGAGTTGTACTCCCAGTTTTTCCTTAAAGTTCGCACGTAAGTGTATTAACTAGGTCTTTCAAGACTTTGTTAAGTTTATCAAGTTTCATACACTTGGCGAAAGTCTTAGCATACAAGTACTAAAGATATGGGTTCTCAAACTACTCATACTCATTTTGTCCTTGATTACTTTGATTTTCATCAGAATTTTTAAATTCAAAAACGTCAAAGTTATTATTGCCACAATTAAAAATTGTAGGATAGGCACAATATGGTCCATTATCAACTACTTGGGGATTACTTTTATTGTTATCATGTTCATCATCACTGTCATTCCAAGTAACACTGATATTCATAACTTTATAAGTTTTTCCAGATTTCTTATTGGGACAGCTATGGGAAGAGTAACCAAACTTATGATATTTGTAATATTCAACTTGACTAAGGTTAGTATCATTATTGGTCTGCCGATTATAAGATTTGACCCGATTATGAAGTTGCGGTTTATAGTTCATTGATTGCCCTTGTTTCTAAAATTGACTTTTTTCAATATTTTTTGAAATTGTTGACTAATAATGGCAATTGAAGAATCTATATCCGAACCGTCATCATCATCTGAGATATATGAGTGATCAGCCTCTTTGGAACCCATAGAAGAAGAGTTGTGAGATGAAGACTTGAAAGCAATACTCTTGTTCTTCTTGAGGTTTTCCATTTACATCTCGAGTTCAAACGTCCACAATTTTCTAGCCAATGTATCGGGTTTTATTTCCTTAAGATCTTGTACTTCCTCGATAGCATCACGTCTAGATCTAAAGCTCTTAGGAAGAGATCATAAAACTTTGCGAACTATTTGAACATCGGAAAACGCTGCTCCTAATACGGCACTAGTATTTACAATATCACTTAGTCTCGTATAAAACTCGTCAAAGGGTTCATTTTTACTCATTCTTATATTCTCAAATTGCGAAGTAAGCATTTGAAGCTTACTTTCTTTTACTGTATCATCGACTTCATGAGTTCAAACTAGGATGTCTCAAGCTTCTTTAGAAGTGGTACATACAGAGATATGTCGAAACTCTCTTTGACTTGCAGCCATTAAGATAGCATTGAGGCCTTTAGAATTATAACCAACAGTATCCTTTTATTCCTTTGACCATTGGTTCCTAGGTTTAAGGACTTTAATAGCACTCCCTGGTGGACCTTGCATCATAGTAGGGGGTGTCCATCCATCCTCAATAGTAATCCATACATCTTCTCTGATTGATTGTAAATATGCAATCATTCAGACTTTCCAGTATGGGTATTCTTTGTCATCAAATAGTGGAGGGCGATTTATAAGACCTCCAAACTTCTCGGAACTCATTATTCTCAAGAAAACTATTTGAGATCCATGCTTAGGCTGCTAAACCTCGAAACGTGACTGCTCTGATACCAATTGAAGATTCTTAGCCGCTTCAGACTAACCAACTTCGATTGTTTTAGGTCTAAATCGAAAGAGTCCTAATTACTTTGAATTAATGGTTTGTGCTTAACCTAAATCAAGTTGATTCAATTAACTAATGTCAAGCATGCAGCTAGAAACATAAAGACATGGGTAAAGATTTGTAACCCTGTGGGAAATATTTCTCAGGAGAAAAGCCTACAGGTCACTATCGAATCACTTGACATCTAAACAATCCACTATGAAAAAGAATTACAAGAGTATGACTATTTACAGACTCGATAAACACATCTCGTGGTTACCTCTCTTCTAATCATGCTCCTAGCAACCAATTCATCATTCTCGCAACTCCTCGCCTTGGATAACGCACCAAAGCTTCAAAGCTTGAATCGCTCAAGTTCTTCAATCAATAATTAGAGTTTCTTGATCAATGATGATTGATTCAAGATATGATTCTTTTAATTTTCTCTTGAATCTCTCAAGAGTAATCTCTCCTCACTCTAAAAAAAAGCCCATGGAAAAATTGATTTTCGATGAAGTGAGTTTTGAAAAAATGAAAGCTGTCTTTTATTATAAAATAGAAATCATGGTCTCTGTTCGAATTAAAATAAATGTATTCGAATAGAAATGTGACTGGGGTATTTTATTCGAATAAAAATAAGATCTATTCCAATAGAATTGTGACTTAGGCATTTTATTCGAATACAAATAAAATCTATTCGAATAGAAATGTTCCCAGTTCTATTCGAATAGAAAAAATCTATTCATATAGAAGTTTTGCTATCTTATAGAAGACATACTTATTACCTGGGCTTGATATTTATAAACAAAGAGTTAGAAACCCACTTACTTGTTCACTGTCAGTCCAGCTGCAGTCTCTCTACGTGCACTCACTGACTTCGGATAACCACAAGATATTGTTGACCCCTACTCTAGACACTAAATGAAACAAAATCCAAAATGGATGTTTCAATCTCCTCATTTGGTTCATTTTGTGTCAAAACTAGAACTAGGTAATAAACAAAAAGATGAACTAACTTACTCGTTGAACATACATTCATAAAAGCATATCCTCTGAAATCCCTGAACACTAAATAAGATACATCACATAACCGTTCATATTTAAAATAAGGAATTCAGAGGACACAAAGTACTTAACTGAAGAACCATCTCTCTCCCTTTTTGACACAGAAAAACAAAGGGTAAACAAATAAAAAGATAGAGGAAAGTAAAATTCAATTATAAATACCAATATATATAACAGTTATGGAAGAGTAAATATCATGGAATAGAAAAATCATATAGCAAAAGCTTGATAGAGTATCCGTACAAAACAAAATTGTTAATCCATAGCAAAGTCAGATAGAACATCTACATAGAATATACATGCAATAAAGAGAGCAAACGGAAAAAAAAGTCATTGAAAAAACAAAACATCAAGCTATCACTCTAAAGGGAAAAAGATAAACCCAAAGTTACACACAACCTAAGACCCGGCAGGAGGACCACTCGATGAGCATCGTACTATACTGCTCAATCCGTCCACAAAAGTTTGGAGTCGACCGATATCATCTCTGAAGAGCCGAAACTGAGTTTGTATCTGAGTATCTATGCTAACAAAACGAGTCTCCATCCGAGTGTCCAGCCTATTAAAACAAGAATCCATATAGGTGTACATAGAGGAAAAATCATGTGGGACCACTCCAGTATAAGCAACTGTAGAAACATCAGGCATGGAAGAAGCAACAGTCCTAGAAGTAGAGGGCCTAGCTGCTCACCTAGCTGCACTAGGTGTAGCCTCAGTCTTTAAGTCCTCTGCATCCTCCTCGGACTCAGACTCTGACTCAGAAATTACCATATGTTTTCTGTTCTTTTCCCAATAACGAGAATTAATCACTTTATTTTTCACGTCTGCTTCCTCATCCACACGGAGAACATACCCCATCCCAATCAAAAGCTGAGAGATAAACCTATTGTACGGCAAAGCCCGTGCCTAGAGATCTGGGTTAGACGTAAGAATCATCTCGTGCATAATAATAGGAACCAAATTAACAGTGCACCCCTTATGGTACATATAAACCAAATAAAGCCTATTGCCCACCAGAAAATTCTAATTCCCCAGTTAGGGAATAATGTTCCGATGAGCAATCATATGAAAGAGACAAGGTGCTGGGCTCAGATTCTTATGCCTGAGATATGGGCCTTTTATTTTCCCTGCGACTCGATGCCCCTCCTGCATCTCCTTCTTGGAAGGAAACTCACTATGAACCGGAGGCCACTCCGAATATACCTCGTCCTCATCTGCAGGCTCACCAGACCAAAAGCATGCCTAATGTCATCCATCCCAATATATAATTCGATACCATCAATGGACACTTTGAAACTCTTGTCATCTCATATGCCCTACACATCGCGGAGAGAAGCATAGAAAAGTCGTACCAAACAGGGATAACACGGCATTTAGGGATGAATATTCCAGTCCAACCAATTTCGGCAAATGTATTAAAATCCTGAGCGATAGTGGGGTATTGCTCACAGAACTCCTCCTCATCAAGAGATACTTTCTTCTGATAGTTCCAAAACATAAAATCGGAGCGCGGGGTAGACCAATGGGGGGGTTAGGATGCATACCGTGATTCCCCCCGTCATTATCTCGTAAATGTCCATGAGACCCCCCAGCACCACTAGATCCTCCTCGTCCAGTGGCTTGATGAGCAACATTACTAGGACCCATCCTAGTTCCTTGCCTCGTCTGACCCCGTTTAGCCGTATCGCTCGAAGCGGGAATAAGGGACACAGCCTCAAGGCGTTTCACCCTAGCCATGGAAACCAATGCCCAAAGTACTCACTTAACCTGCAAGAAAATTACCATCACTTCCCTAAACCTAACCAACACGGTTAAGCAGGGAAACTCAATGAATTACACAACTAACACTTCACCACTGCAAGCAAGCAAACACTAAACAAACAACCCAAAACCCTGGAAAAAACCATAACACACTCTAATCTCCAAATTCTTCACAACACAGATGCCACTTCCACTTTCAAATCCAAACCTAAGTGGCAGTTCCAATTACAAAATTCTAACTCCAAATCCATGTGACAGTTCAATTCAAAACAACAAAACCAAACCCAAAGCACAAATTGACAAATTGATCAACAAACTTGAAGGAGAGATAGTAGATCAAACTTACCAAAGTGGAAGATGAGTCTAATCACTAAATTAGGGCAAAACTGTCGAGATCAAATCACTAATTGGACCGCCTAGCTTCAAATTCTGAAACCCCCAACTCAACAAAGAAAATGAGGTACTCAAGAACAATTAAATTCTAGTATGGATTCTAAACTTGGTAGGATTCGAGTGAGAGAGAGAGAGAGAGATAGCGCTAAGATGTGTTCGAATAAAAAGTAAGAGAGTGAAGAAAAGAAGAAAAATGGATGTTATAAAAAAACAAAAACTGCGAAATGTATTCAAATAAGAAAAATTATATTCGAATAAAAAGAAGCTGCACAAAAATATTTGAATAGAGAAAGAAATCTATTCGAATAAAAGATGAGATCGGTTATAAAAAACAAACTGTGAAAACTCAATTCGAATAACAAATAAATTTATTCGAATACAAAATGCACTGAGGCAAAATATTCGAATACAAAAAATATTTATTCGAACAGTTTTTTTATTTTTTCAACTTGAGACAAAAGGAAGTAAACGACAAAAAAAAATACTCCCCCTGTCTACTCTTCACGAGAGGCTAATCATAAGCTATATGAATATTAGATAGGAAATCATTCTATAGAAAAGCCAGTCATAATAAATGTTTACTCAGAGTGTGTGTGTGCGCAGTCAACATAAAACAGTATCATGCATTCAGCAGATCTCACAGCGAGAAATAAGATACTATAAGGAAAGTTGTTTCAACTTAGGCCTCTCATGGTGGCCACTCGAAATCAATGAGAATTGACTAGCTAGCACTCTGTGTGAAATATGAATATGAATATGAATATAGTGCAAAAAATCATATTTCATCAGAAAAAAATGAAGCACTGTGAGCTGGAAGATCTCATGGAAAAGAAACTCATTTGTCACGAATGGTATCAAGTATATACTAAGTTAGATTTCCTATTTCCAATCTCTACTAATATTGACTAAGCCGAACTCAAGATCAAGTAGGTCTTTATATAGGTTATAATGTAGGTACAAGTAGGCATATGATGGAGTAGGTGTTTTTACTGGCGTTATGAGACTCCAGTTACACTGCTGCTCTGTTTTTCTTGAATCCAAATTCACCTTTTGTTGTCTTCTTTCTTATGAAGTACAGACATAAACATACCTCTTCATATCCCCTTTTATTGAATTTTGAATGAGATAATAAAAAGTCATTTGGAGGTTCATTGTATTCTTCTCTACATCTTCCCAAAAAAAACACACATAGTTTTCCTTTTCCTTTTTTTTCCACTAAAAAGTCTCAGAACAATTGGGTAAAAAAAAGAGTTTTGGAAAAGAAATGAAAGGGCATATTTTAAGGCTCAACGGGTTGCAAGTGGATAAAGCTAAGGTTATAAATAACGAAGGCCAAAAATGGGTGAAGAAAAACTCCCTATTATCATATCTTTGGTTGGATGCAATCTCTTTTTTGCCTCGAATAAAAACATAAAAATTTTACTAGTATAACTTGACTTTGATGGTACCATTTGACAATTGGGTAAGGAAACGAAACAAGATCACAAACAACAAAATCAAATAAAATAGTAAATGCCATAACACTCGAAGCTCATAAAGAAGGCCAGATCCTCACATAACATTAGGTACAAAGTCTCTACATGTATCCTAAAATATAATAGCAATGAGTGCTTATCTATCTGAGCATCCGATAGTTAACTGCCGTAAAAGAAAGAAAATCCTAGTAAACACTATACTGAACTGTCCTAACATGGAATTAGAAAACGTATCTGAATAAGCATATATCACCGTGATAGTCTAACAAAAGAGTGTAAAGAGGAAGTAAGAGACATACCTAATCAATAGAGCAGACACCAATTGACCATCTCAGAAGCTCAAATCTCATAGCATCTAACGGCTTGGTGAAAAAATTGGATAACTAACTCTCTGTAAGAACATACTCAATATTAACTATCTTGCGCTCAACAAGATCACGGATGAAGTGGACGCGAATGTCGATGTGCTTGGTTCTGGAATGTTGTTCAGGATTCTTGGAGATGTTGATCGCACTTGTATTATCACAAAAAACTAACATCGTCCCCTGGACTATTTCATAGTCATGCACCATCTGTTTCATCCAGATCAATTGAGTGCAACAACTACCCACAGCAATATACTTCGCCTCTGCTATAGATTGAGAAATACAATTCTGCTTCTTGCTTTGCCAAACCACAAGATTATTCCCAATATAATAGCATCTACCTGAAGTGTTCTTCCTATCATCTGCATTACCCACCCAATCTACATCGGAATACCCAATTACCTCGGAATTTGTGTCATGTGAGTACCATAAACCAAAATCAGAAGTCCCACATACATAGCGAATAATACGTTTAACAGCCTGTAAGTGGGATTCTTTAGGATTACTTTGATAACGAGCACAAATACATACACTAAACATAATATCAGGATGAGTAGTAGTAAGATAAAGTAAACTACCTATCATACTTCTATACATCTTTTGTTCAACGTCCTTACCTGCCGAGTCCTTACTTAGCTTTGTAGTGGTACTCATGGGTATCCTTGCATACTTTGAAAAAGAGATACCAAACTTCTTCACAAGATCCCTGGCATACGTGAATTGAGAAATAAACATTCTTTTCTCCACTTGATGTATTTGGAGACCTAGGAAATAAGTTAGTTCCCCAACCATGCTCATCTCAAATTACCTTTTCATTAAAACTGTAAAAGAAGTGGTTAGTGAACTCGAAGTAGAGCCAAACACAATATCATCTACATATGCATGTGCAACGAGTATCGTGCCTCCCTCCCGTTGGATAAATAGTATTTTATCAACTCCCCCTCGAACAAAACCCTTAGCTAAGAGAATATTTGAGAGTCGTTCATACCATGCTCGAGGAGCTTGCTTTAAACTGTAAAGAGCTTTCTTCAAGTAGAACACGTGATAAGGATGATGAGGATCCTCAAACCCTTTTGGTTGGGCCACATACACTTCTTCCTCTAAGAGCCCATTCAAAAAAGTACTCATCACATCCATCTGATACAACTTGAATTTTTTATTGCAAGCAAGAGCAAACAGTAGGTGAATAGGCTCAAGCCTTATAGTAGGAGCAAACGTTTCAGCAAAATCAACCCAATTTACTTGATTGTACCCTTGAGTGACCAATCGAGCTTTGTTTCGAATTACATTCACAAGTTTGTCATATTTGTTTTTATAAACCCATTTAGTCCCAATGATATTTGTATTTGATGGACGCGGAACTAAATCTAAAACATCTTGATGTCGAAACTGGCGAAGCTCATCTTGCATTGTATGTAGCCAATATTCGCCTGAAAGAGCTTCCTTTACCGTTGTTGGTTTGATCACAGAAACATAAGAAACAAAGTGCACTGTCTCATGGTGTTAGCTTTAAGTCTGAACCCGAGAGGTAGCATCCCCGATGATTTTGGCATTTGAGTGATCCTTATGAACTTGTTTCCATCCGGGTTGCGGTACACTTGGGGCGAGAGGGGGTGGTGGAGTAGAGCCTGATGCAAGAATATCACTAGTTATTGTTTCTGGATTTTCCGTTGTACTATCATCTTTACTCACATCTGCAGAACTAATGGTGAAAGTATCATCCACAACCACATTACAAGACTCCATCATCACGTTGGTCCTCAAATTGTAAACTCGAAAAGCTCTACTATTTTTTGAGTAGCACAATAAAATACCTTCATCACTCTGAGAATCAAATTTTCCAATGTTCTCCCGATCTCTAAAGATGGAACATTTACTCCCAAAAACCCAGAAGTAGTTGGCATTTGTCTTTTTTCCAAACTACAGTTCATAGGGCGTGTTTAAAGTAAGTTGACGTAGATACACTCTATTAATAGTATAGCATGCAGTATGAATGGCCTTCCCCCAAAAGTGTGCTAGAAGATCCTTGTTATGAAGTAAGACTCGTCCCATTTCTTGAAGAACTTTATTCTTCCTTTCTGCAATCTCATTTTGTTATGGAGTGATTGGAGTAGAGAATTCATACTTAATCCCATTAGAAGTACAATACTCAACCACCCCAGTATCCTTAAACTCTCCTCCACGATCACTTCAAATTTTATCAATAGAGCAATCTTTCTTATTTTGGATTTGAAGCGAAATATTACAGAATTCTTCAAAAGTATTAAACTTCTCTCTCAAAAGTGGTATCCATGTATAACGAGAGAAATCATCCACCATTACCAAAATATACCTTTTACCTCCCAAGGATGCTGTTCTCATAGGACCCATCAAGTCCATGTGTATTAGCCCAAGAATCCGAGTAGTAGCAACATTATTGGACTTCTTGTGAGAGCTCTTTATTTGCTTGCCAATTTGACAAGGACCGCACACCACGTTGCTCAATCTTCCCAACTTTGGTACCCCTCGAATCAGCTCTTTACTTGTAACCATGGAAATATCATTAAAGTTTATATGTCCTAACTGTTGATGCCATAAGTCAACATCACTCAGTTTTGCTTTGTAACACAGTATAGCTCGTTCCGGAATAGCATAACAGTTATCAGTGGTTCTAGCATCATGCATCACACGCTGTTTTTGAGAGTTCAAAACATCGTATCCACCTCTAGAAAATATAACAGTGTGATCTGCATCACATATTTGACTGACACTAAGAAGATTTTCCTTCAGCCCCTCAACTAAGAGAACATTATCAATTGCTGGAGTACCAAGTCCTTCGGCCTTTCCCGTTCCTACCACAGGAGATGTGTTCCCATCACCAAAAGTAACATCACCTTCCTGAATATTCTCTAGGTGACTCAGCTTAGACCCATCACCAGTCATATGATGGGAACACCCACTATCCATATACCATATAATTGACTTGAGCGCATTCAAAGCAGTTAGTGCAACATTACATCTTATGAGGTGCCAAATCCATCTTTCGGGCCCAAATTCTTCGAAAAGTTCATCGACCTGTAGTTTCGTGTGCAAACCATCTATACATATTCTCACTTTTTACATTATTAGCAATCACAATAGAATTATATCTATATCCATTGACAGGACGAACATATGGTTGATAGGGTCCAACAAATCTACAGTAAGATGCAATATGTCCCTTTCTACCACATAGACTACAATAATAAATTTGAGAGTAAAGGACCCGTTTGGAGTGATTATGAATTGTGGATATCATGTTATGTTTTGGCACCGAAGTAGACGCATTTGCTTTCACAAACTCTGTGATTTGAGGAGTCTTGGCATTAGGAAAAGATTCCTCATATCCTTGACCCTTTTTGTCACTGTCTGTCTTTCCCATACATAACATTTTACCAATGTTCTTGGCCCCATGATAGAACTTCTCAAATTTTTGTTGAGATAGAACTACATCAAGCTTGGCCGAATGAAGTTCGTCCAAAGTTGATTTCATTTTCTCCTTTGCATCATTAACTTCTTTTTCTCAAAATACAACTTTATCATGAAGACATTGATTCTCATTCTCAAGTGCATCTATCTCATGACTTGTATTCTCAGTTTTTCCTTGAAGTTTGCACGAAAGTGTATTAACTTGGTCTTTCAAGACTTTGTTAAGTTTATCGAGTTTCATTCACTAGTCGAGAGTCTGAGCATACAAATCCTCATGATGTGGGTCCTCAAACTCCTCAGACTCATTTTGTTCTTGATTACTCTGATTTTTATCAGAATTTTCAACTTCAAAAGCGTTTAACTTATTATTGCCACAATTAAAAATTACAGCATGGGCACAATATGTTCCATTATCAGCTACTTGGGGATTACTCTCATTGTTCTCATATTCATCATCACTGTCATCCAAGTAACATTGATATTCATAGCTTTATGAGTTGTTCCAGATTTCCTATTAGGACAGCTATGGGCATAGTAACCAAACTTGTGACATTTGTAACATTCAACTTGACTAAGGTTAGTATCATTATTGGTCTGCCGATTATAAGATTTGACCCGATTATGAAGTCGCGGTTTATAGTTCATTGATTGCCCTTGTTTCTAAAATTGACGTTTTTCAATATTTTTTGAAATTGTTGACTAATAATGGCAATTGAAGAATCTATATCCGAACCGTCATCATCATCTGAGATATATGAGTGATCAGCCTCTTTGGAACCCATAGAAGAAGAGTAGTGAGATGAAGACTTGAAAGCAATACTCTTGTTCTTCTCGAGGTTTTCCATTAGCATCTCGAGTTCAAACGTCCACAATTTTCCAGCCAATGTATCGAGTTTTATTTCCTTAAGATCTTGTACTTCCTCGATAGCATCACGTCTGGATCTAAAGCTCTTAAGAAGAGATCATAAAACTTTGCGAACTATTTGAACATCGGAAAACGCTGCTCCTAATACGGCACTAGTATTTACAATATCACTTAGTCTCGCATAGAACTCGTCAAAGGGTTCGTTTTTACTCATTCTTATATTCTCAAATTGCGAAATAAGCATTTGAAGCTTACTTTCTTTTACTGTATCATCGACTTCATGAGTTCAAACTAGGATGTCTCAAGCTTCTTTAGAAGTAGTACATGCAGAGATATGTCGAAACTCTCTTTGACTCGCAGCCATTAAGATAGCATTGAGGCCTTTAGAATTATAACCAACAGTATCATTTTATTCCTTTGACCATTGGTTCCTAGGTTTAAGGACCTTAATAGCACTCCCTGGTGGACCTTGCATCATAGTAGGGGGTGTCCATCCATCCTCAATAGTAATCCATACATCTTCTCTGATTGATTGTAAATATGCAATCATTCAGACTTTCCAGTATGGGTATTCTTTGCCATCAAAGAGTGGAAGGCAATTTATAGGACCTCCAAACTTCTTGGAACTCATTATTCACAAGCAAACTATCCTGAATCCATACTTATGTTGTTAAACCTCAAAATATGACCGCTCTGATACCAATTGAAGATTCTTAGTCGCTTGGGACTAACCAATTTCGATTGTTTTAGGTCTAAATCAAAAGGGTCCTAATTCCTTTGAATTAATGGTTTGTGTTTAACCTAAATCAGGCTAATTTAATTAACTAATGTCTAGCAAGCAGTTGGGAATATAAAGACATGGGCAAAGATTTGTAACCCTATGGGAACCTTTCTCAGGTGAAAACTTCACAGGTCGCTTTTGAATCACTCGACAGCTAAACAATCTACTATGAAAAAGAATTACAAGAGTATGACTACTTACATACTCAATAAACACATCCCGTGGTTACCTCTCTTCTAATCATGTTCCTAGCAACCAATTCTTCATTCTCGCAACTCCTCGCCTCGGATAACGTACCAAAGCTTTAAAGCTTGAATCACTCATGTTCTTCAATCCATAATTAGGGTTTCTTGATCAATGATGATTGATTCAAGATATGATTGTTTTAATTCTCTCTTGAATCTCTCAAGAGTAATCTCTCCTCACTCTAAAAAGCAAACCCTTGGAAAATTGATTTTCGAAGAAGTAAGTTTTGAAAAAATGAAAGTTGTTTTTTATTAGAAAATAAAAATTACGGTCTCTGTTCGAATTGAAATAAATGTATTCGAATAGAAATGTGACTGAGGCATTTTATTCGAATAAAAATAAGATCTATTCGAATAGAAATATGACTAAGGCATTTTATTCTAATACAGATAAAATCTATTCGAATAGAAATATTCCCAGTTCTATTGGAATAGAAAAGAATCTATTCGAATAGAAGTTTTGTTATCTTATAGAAGACATACTTATTACCTGAGCTTGATATTTAGAAACAAGGAGTTAGAAACCCACTTACCTATTCAGTGCCAGTCCAACTGTAGTCTCTCCACGTGCACTCACTAACGTCGGATAACCACGAGATAGTGTTGACCCCTACTCTAGACACTAAATGAAACAAACTCTAAAATGGATGTTTCACATGTGTGACACAGACTAACTTAACTCAAGCTTGGTACATGTGGTACTCAAGGCACGTGCCTCAAGTAAGCCTTTTTATTCATCACTTTCAATCATTTTTAGAACACACTATCGCATAAGATCACATAAAATCAAGGCAACACAAACACTGTACAAAGGGTCTTTAAAAGCATCATTTCATTCATTTATCAACAACAATTACAAAGCTTAAATTACTTCTTGGATGTATCGGATACAAGTCCTCTACATATATAGCTACTAAGAAAATACATAAGTTCTAAAAGGAGACATCAAAGATGGAGACGAAGCGTATTCCCCCTTTTGCCTAACCTAAGATTTTCAAAAATAAATGAAAATTTATACATGGCTTTATTGCATCCTAAAGCTACTTTGTACAAAATTTGGGTTTGATCGGCTGAGGCATCACACTCTCTCCCACTCAGCTTGGAGACGCCCGCATCGACTTCTTCTTCCTCCGTATCTGCATGTTCTCTTTCCTCTCTTGCTTGGCCTCAATCTTGCTGAGTCGGACCAGAAGGGGATGAGAATCTTGGTGCTCCCAGCTGGCTTCTATTTCTGGTAGATCCTTCCACTTTACTAGGTACTCGTCGACTTCATCCTTGGTGTCCGGGTCAACATGGGCCACTCTGTAAGCAAGAACACTCACTGAAACTTGGACTGAGTTGACTGGCTTGAGAGGAACCATAGGTCTGACGGTACTTCTGCTTGGATCTTTCCAATATTGGTGGTAAGGCTTTAGGGCACTGGCATAAAACACTGGATAGGTAAAACGAAGGTGGGGTGGCAATTGAAGCTTGTAAGAAACCTTCCCAGCTTTGCCAATGATCGGCATTGGACCGATATACTTGGGTACCAGGCCTTTTGTACTCTGTCACTTCGGTACTTGAGGTGAGAGGTCTTGATCAGAACGAGGTCCCCAACTTGGAAAGGATCTGGTCATCTCTTCTGATCTGCCCATTTCTTCATTCTGGTGGATACTTTTTCCAAATAGACCGGAAGAACATCAGTATTTCTCTGCCATTCCCTTGCAAACTGGTAGGCTCTCGAAACGCTTCCTTTGTAACCGGAGACCACCGTGAGCGGTGTGAGGGGTTGTTGTCCCAATAGTATCTCAGAGGGACTCTTGTTGGTTGAGAAACTCTTCTGTAGATTAAAGAAAAACTGTGTTACATCCAGGAGTTCGGCCCAGTTCTTCTTGTTCGCCCTGACAAAGTGTTGGAGGTATTCTTCCAACATTGCATTAAAGCGTTCGGCCTGACCATCTGATTGTGGATGGTTACTGGTTGAGAAGTTGAGAGTGAATCCTAATAATCTAAATACTTCCCTCCAAAACATCCCAGTAAATCTCGGATCTCTATCGCTGACAATATCCTGTGGCACGCCTCAATACTTAACAATGTGCTTCACAAAGAGATGCGCTGTTTTATCTGCCATGCAAATAATCAGGGCAGGAATGAACGTCGCATACTTAGAAAATCTGTCAATGATCAGAAGTATGGAACCATATCCTTTAGTCTTAGGTAACCCATAGATAAATTCCAGAGAGACGCTTTCCCAAGGTCGTGTTGGTATAGGAAGTGGTTCAAGCTATCCCAGCGTCAAATCCCGATCCACTTTATCTTGCTAGAAAATGTGACAAGTCTGCGTGTAATCCATCACTTAGTTTTGATCATTGGACCAATAGTAACCTCTATGCAACAAGGATAGTGTTCTCCGCCAACCCGGATCGCCTGCCCAAAGAGTATCATGGCACTCATTTATTAGCTCCCGTCTTAGTCCTGCGAACCGAGGAACATAGATCCACCGTCCCTTCGTATATAAAATACCATCTTCTAGCCAGAACCGCTTTGTCTTCCCCTATTTTACCAAGTGAATGATAGCCTGGGTCTGAGGATCCACTGCCAATCCTTCGCGGATCCTGTCTTGGAGAGTGCTAGTAACATGAGAGTGAGACTATTCGGAGGCCATAGAGATGGCCGCTAGTTCAGCTTTACGGCTCAACGCATCCAGTACATTGTTTATTCTCCCTTGCTTGTGCTCGAGTTCTAAATCAAACTATGCTAGTAACTTTTACCAACGAGCCTGCTTCGACGTCAACTTCTTCTGCGTAAGGAAATGGCTGGTCGCACTATTATCGGTCTTCACCAGAACCTTTATTCCCAACAAATAGTGTCGCCATACTCGCAGACAATGCATAATAGCTAGGAGTTCCTTCTGCTGGGTTGAATACCGCCTATCTATGTCATTCAGCTTCCTACTTTCATATGCAACTGGATGTCCCTCTTGTAATAATACTCCCCCGATAGCGAAATCAGACACGTCGATATGTACCTCAAATGGCTTGGTATTATCTGGCAAGGCTAAGACTGAGTTGCTAATCACCGCATGCTTCAGATCGTCAAAGGCTGCTTGACATTTCTCGGACCATGACCAAGATAAGTCCTTCTTGAGAAGATCTGTAAGGGGTGCCGCATGCTTTGAATATCCCTCGATGAACTTGCGGTAGTAGTTCACAAGGCCAAGAAAGGAGCGCACTTCTGTAACTTCCGTAGGGGCTTTCCACTCCTCAATAGCGCGGACCTTTTCCATATCTATGCGGTTTTGTCCTCCGCCAATAAAGTGTCCAAGAAACATAACTTGTTCCTGGGCAAACGAGCATTTCTCCAACTTGACATATAGCTAGTTTTGTCGTAGGACTTGGAATACCAGGTGAAGATGTTCAAGGTGTTCTAACATAGTGCGGCTGTAGATAACAATATCATCCAAATACACCACCACAAACTTGTCGATATATTTCTGAAAGAGCTCATTCATAAGAGTACAGAATGTTGCAGAAGCGTTAGTCAGGCCGAATGGCATGACAAGAAATTCATATGCCCCATACCGAGTGGAACAGGTCATCTTCGGTTCATCCCCGGCAACAATCCTGACTTGGTAGTAACCTGATCTCAAATCAAATTTAGAGAAGTACTTCACAGATGTAAGCTGGTCAAATAAATCGACAATGAGCGGTATTGGGTACTTGTTCTTCACCGTTACCTTGTTCAGAGCTCGATAGTCGACACACAATCGCAGACTTCCATCGTGTTTCTTCTTAAATAAGACTGGGGCACCATATGGCGCCTTTGAGGGGCGAATAATACCCGATTCCAATAGTCCATCAAGTTATTTCTGGAGCTCTGCTAGTTCGGGCGGACTCATCCTATACGGTCCTTTGGCAGGAGGTTTAGTTCCAGGAACTAACTCAATCTGATGATCGATAGGATTTCATGGAGGTAACACCTTTGGCAGTTCCTTCGGCATCACATCCTGGAACTCAGTAAGTACCCAGGAAACTTCCGTTGGAAGGGCATTATGGTTCTGATCATCCGGTTCTAACCGCAAGGTAGCGAGGTAAGTTAACTCTCCTCGCCTTAGTCCCTTCTCCAACTTAAGGGCTAATAGCATTCTGCCCTCATTACTATGCGTGGACATCTGTATGATCGAAGGATTATCACAAAAAATCCCCAAGGAATTTGCGAACGGCATCGGCACTGCTTTGTGGTAGCGGAGAAAGTCCATTCCCAAAATAATCTTAAAATCATACTACGTCACTGCGAGAAGGTTGACTTTCCCACTCCACTGTCCCATCTTAGCTGGAACCAACTTGGCAATACTATGTATCGGCATTGCGGCAGAGTTGACGGCTTTCATCCTGCTAAAGTCTTTCACCAAACATAATCTCAAACAATTCGCCTTCTGAATGGCGATAAAGCTATGGGTAGCACCTGTATCAACCATCGCCGAATTGCTCTGCCCATTAATACTGAGGTCCACGTACATAAGTCCCTTCTTAGGCTTAGTCTCTGGCAACTGAGTGGTCACGGCATTGAGCAAGTAAAGATAACCCATATGAGTTTCACTGCTATCATTTCTTTGAGTGGTGTCATTGGCTTGGTCCCCCTGCGATGCCATTAGAGCATTCAGGGCCGTCTTCTGAGGATATTGATAGGCCTTGTGATTCCCTCCACAGAGAAAATACCTCAAGTTTCTTGGACGTCCTTGAAACCTGGACGATGAGGAAGCGCCACCATTATTATGCGGCCTGTGGTACTCCCTCCCGGAATTGGAACTCGAGGCACCACCCGTACTTGCTCCCTCACTTCTGCTCTGGCCATGACCTTGGCCTTGACCTTGGTCTCCCCCACTTCTAACTTGGTATCCCCCATTCTTGCCCTTATTGTAATTATAGGAGGATCCCGTTCTCTGCTGCGACTGGGAACTAGACTGAGACTGAGCCGGTCGACGCTCACCCTACATATAAGTGTAGTCGTTGCCTTTGAAGTTCATTCTGGAACCATGGTTTTAAACCTTCCAAGAAACATAACAACTTATCATTTTTAGACATGTCGCGGATATCTAACATCAGGGTTGAGAACCGCTTCACATACTCATGGATATGGCCGATTTGCTTTAGCTGCCTTAAACTCCTCCGAGCAATGAACTCAACATTCTCGGGTGAGAACTGATTCTTCAGCTCTTTCTTCAACTCATCTCACATTCTAATAATACAGTGACCGCTCTGGATCTCAGCATACTTGATGCGCCACCATAGTTTAGCGTCACCGGCGAGGTACATGGTTGTTATCGACACCTTTGCACCTTCGCTATCCGGCCTGACCACATTGAAGTACGTCTTCATATCAAAGAGGAAGTTCTCTACCTCCTTTGCGTCCCTCGCCCACTCGTACGCCTTGGGTTTGGGTACCTTGATCTTGGGTCGTTCTATACCGCCGCCCAAAGGTGTTGGTTCATCATTTCCAACAACCTTAACTAGGAGATTTACCTTCGAAGAAAGTTCAGCCACCTGATCTAGAAGAGTAGCCATATTCCCTTCAACCACTCATTCTAGCATAACAAGACGTTCGCCCATATGGGCCTGATCGTCTGAGAACCCGTCCAATCGTTTCTTCAAAGTCGTTACTTGATTAATAATCTCACTCAGAGCTTATATCTTTTCCTCTAATTGGTCCAACTGCGTTCGGGTATTCAAGGGCCTGGGATTGACAGGTGGTCCTCCCACTTGCAGGACAGGGGGAGGGGCGAAGTCAAGGGCATTGGGACCCTCCGCCATAGCAACTAGATCGCTTACTATGTACAAAAGTTAGCTCTGATACCAACTGACACGGACCAACTTAACTCAAGCTTGGTACGTGCGGCACTCAAGGCACGCGCCTCAAGTAAGCCTTTTTATTCGTCTCTTTCACTCGTTTTTAGAGCATACTATCGCATAAGATCACATAAAATCAAGGCAACACAAACACTGTAGAAAGGGTCTTTGAAAGCATCATTTCATTCATTTATCAACAACAATTACAAAGCTTAAATTCATTCTCGAATGTATCGAATATCAGTCCTCTACATATATAGCTACTAAGGAAATACACAAGTTCTAAAATGAAATATCAAAGTTGAAAACGAAGCGTACTCCCCCTTTTGCTTAACCTAAGCTTTACAAAAATAAACAAAAATTTATACATGGCTTTATTACATCCTAAAGCTACTTTGTACAAAATTTGGGCTTGATCAACTGAGACGTCACAATGTGTATCCTAAATACCATCTGGACTACTACATATCATTGTATCTGAAGGACTCTAATGTTTACAAAGGAGAGCCAAGTAATCACATAGAACAAGTACTCCAACAAACTGAAATGGCAATAAAACAGCTGATATAGACCTAGATATAATCACACAACACATGGACAAAGATTTTTCTCAATCATGGAGCAAGACGTTATCAACATGTAGACAACACTGATAAACACAAGTGTATTTGATATTTATATGTAAATATATGTTTTCATTATGCATGCTCGAAGACCGCAGAGCACACATTTATTTTTATTAGCCACATCACGTATTACATGAACAACCAGGAAGCAAAGCATGCATCAAGCAGCTGTCCCGACAGCTTTGTTCACAAAGGCTTCAAGATATTCTTTCCTGCAAATACAAATGTTGGGAAAAATTGGAAAGATAGGAAAAATTGGACTGGAAAAAGAGAAATATTAGAAACCCGTGAAAACTAAACGTTAGAAGAGAACTTGCGTACCTTGCAGATAGGTCATCGTGAGGACGATTGTACGGAGTCCAGACAGGTTCACCGACAAACAAACGCATTGCCTACAAGAATATCAAGTAAGAAAAAATATGACTATCTTAAGGCAAGAGCATTTACTATACTGCCCAAAAAACCTTAACTAACCCTACAAAAACTCCTATCTAATTTCCCTACTAATGAGAAGAGAGACTTTATATGAAATCACGCTAGCTTTTGCATTTATTCAAATATGAAAGCACTAATTGATCTTAAACCTGAGAACAACAATTCAATTTATGTGCAGCAGCCTCGTTTAGACACCAATTGAAAATGGAGTTACATGCAAAAGACATTTGCTTTTACACATCTAAAATAATAGATAATGTGCAGGCTAACCCTGAGATGAGGCGATGGGAAAACCTAAAACAAATATCTCCATGCTGATTGAATTAGAGTGTTCCTGAGTGTACGCAAATTCAATTGTTATGTTAGGTTAGCTTTCATTTGGGCAAGCCTGCAGTGCTATGTGGCTGACAATTTTCATTATAGAAAATTTAGGTATCATAAATAAATCTATCAAATTATCGTTTACCATCTCCTCAAAAGTAGATGGTCACTTTTATCTACTACCTAAAAGTTGCATCCTGTAGTCTCTAGCCCATTTCCTTATTCAATTTTCTTACGTATTTACCCAGTGTGATTTGAAAAACTTTTGAAAGTAACACCTTCAAGTTTGAAGTTTGAACAGATGATTAACTTCAGGAATTTGCGAGACTCAACAATATTGAAGGTTTCAAATTTAGGTAGCAAGTGATTAAATTTGAAAACTATAGTAAAGATGTCATTGACTCAACTGTTGCTAGCAAATGAAAGTGACTATGAATTTTATTGCTAGACAATAACAAACTCCTAACAAAAGTAGGTAAAAAACTACGAGCTTTTTGTATATAGAAGTGTACTAATAGCTTTAAAAAATAAAGTAAATGTAGTACCTTGATGTAGTTGTCGGTATCCAGAGTAAAACGGTGATAAATTCCAGCCGGTAGGACAATCAAGCCACCCTTCTTAACCCACACACGAATCCAGCGCTCATCACGGTCCCTCACATCGAAATAGCCTTTAAAGATACAAGTTAACAAATATTTAAAATTAATCTCTAATAATCATTAATAATTAAATCCAAAACTATAGCCAGTCCTACCACTTCCTGCGACACAGTAACGGATTTCCTCATCAGTATGAAGATGCTCTTCAAAAAAGCTTTTTATCTTGTGCTCATAATTTGGCAGCTTCTCAGGGCAAACCTCGCAAAAATCCTAGAAGAAAAGAAAAAGAAAAACATAAGGTTTAAACAACATTTTTTTTGCTATCAAGTAAACCACTTGACATTGAGTCCTATGGAACTTAGCGATAAAAGTCAAACTATAAGGGCCCTGTAACCAACCATATAGGAATATCCCCGGCTTTCACGGATCTTCTTTAGTTCCTGATCAGTTTCATAATTATCTGCATCTAACCGCCAGCTGAGCACTCCTAGCTCTGCATGGTAAAAACAGTGGTTCTTGACAAGTTCATTACACCTTACAACAATGCAACATGATGGACTGATGTTTTGATACAAGAATATCTACCGGCAATCTGGTCCAAGGAAAGGAACTCCTTCGGTTCCTGGTGATGGGGAAGTCTCTGGTCAGCATCGCTGTCATCCATGTACCAAGCCTGGATGACTTCATCCCTACTGTCCTGTTAAAAAGATTCAGAGAGCATCCCATGGATAGTATTCAATCTAGGAAATTTCCGAGTACTCTAAATTATTGAGGTGCTTCAAAGTCTCCAAAGACTACAGCAATGTTAAATGCATTTGTCTCTATGGGAATGGGTTTGTAAACCAAATAAACATAAAAGAGAATATAGATGAACTTTGGGTTGGAGTTGAAGGGATAGCTTAGAAGAAAAATCCCTATTAAAGTGACTGAAAACTTGTCGGTAATAACGACATAATTTATTCCTGTATCTTATATCAATGTAGTAGCGTAATTGAAAACTTGTAAGAAAGAAATGAAAAAAAAAGGAACCAGCAACTACGCAGATCCAGAGACATGCCTCCAATAGTTAAATAGTTACTACGCAAAAGTGTGTGAATACACAAAGAAAACTATAATAATTTCAAAACCCAAGGAAAGGTTGTCCGTTCCACTTTGTTCAACCTGATAGGATGTTGAATTCGATTATCATCAAATGCTGTCAGTATCTATTATATTGGACATTAAAATTTACTTGCAGCACAACCAGCAGATCTCCCACTCAAGACCGACTCAAACGGATTCTATATTGTTTGAATTTTGTGAGCTTTTGATCCAGGAGGATCTCGGGATGATTCGATGAAGATTCACCAATTCTATTCGAACAGATTTGTTTTCTGTTCGAATACATTTCGGCTTGTTTTATTCAAATAGATTAAAATCTATTCGAATACATTTTCTATTATGTTTCTGTTCGAATACACTTTTATATGTATTTGAATACATTTCGGCCTGAGGTGTTTTATTCAAAAAGATAAAAATCTATTCAAATACATTTTTTTTATTCGAACAAAAACTTATTCTGTTCGAACAGATGCGCGATTCAGGCTTTCTCTTTAGGTGTTTAAGGGCATATTTGTCATATTTTGTAAGTAGGACTTGTAACCCTTATTAAAGGGGCAAAGCTAGGCATTGTGAGATCTATATTAGTTCAATAGAAGGGTTCTGAGGAAGACACCTAGGGTTTTATAGTTTTTCATTGTAATTACTTCGTTTAAAGTAATCGAATCTCTTATTTTTCCAAACCAATTGGTGTTCTTCGTATTTTTCTGCTAACTAGAGAGTTTCTCTTCGTATTGTGGATTAAGTGGTATCAGTTTTCCAGTTGCGATTCTCGGGGGGTTGATTGTGGTTTATGGTCTCTACACGTGACCGTTTCAAGCAAACGAAGGAAAAGCTAGTGAGTCCGTTGAAGATTCATCGCAAACCTAATTCGAAGAAGGACGATTTGGAGATGGACGAGTCCAACGATCGACTCACAATTTTGGAAACGACAGTTTCCGACCTAACTTCTACTGTAGGGGGAGTTGGTGGAACAGTTGCGTCTCACGAACCTCGCGAAGGCTTCCGCTTTGGCTAGGTCGCTCTCATCGGCGAGGCCACTCGAGGAAGAAAGGGGTTATGGAGGTGGATGGAGACGGGGATAATGTGGAGATAGATAGTGATTCTAGTAATGTCGATTCCATCAAGGAGCACCCAAATTTTGGTAAGTCAATGAATCCTATACGTAATCTTCGTATTGGCTATAAGATTGAGATTCTGGTATTCGATGGTTTCGTCGATGCCGAGAAATTAGATAATTGGTTAGATAGGTTAAAGACCTATTTTTCCGTTGATGAATATTCCAACGGTCAGAAAATTTGCTTCTCTAGTTTGAAATTCACAAGTCACTCACTAACGTGGTGGAAATCCTATCGAAAACGACACGATGTCGAAAGTCTGAGTTGGAAGGAATTCAAAGTTTTAGTGAGGAAACAATTCTCTCCAATTGGGTATGAACATGAGCGATGGTATAAATGGCACAACTTGCGCCAAAGGTTTGGGCAATCCGCACAACAATTCACTACCAAGTTTCATAACCAAGAGTTGGTTTTGGATATTGACGTGGATGAGTACCAGGTGTTCATGAAGTATACAGGGGGTTTGTTAGAGTCCGTTAGAAGAGAATTAAAGTTCTTCAATGTGAAAAATATCGAAGACGCTACCGTTAAAGCAATTGCTATTGAAGGCAAGTACTTAAAGAGTGACAAGAAAGACGACAAGAACAAGTCGGGGTACAAGTCTACTTGGAAGTTTGATCAGAAAGGGGAGTCCAAAGGAGAGGGGTCTTCATTCAAAGGGACTATCTGTAGTCATTGTAAGGCTAATGGGCACAATTCAGATAGATGTTGGAAACTTCACCCGGAGCTTCGGCCGAAGGAGAAGGGCAAGAAAGAGAAACGTGCACTAGCCACAACGAAAACGATTGTGGATCTTCCGGATTTAGATAAGCCAAATCCTAAGCTTACTTTAATGTTCAAGCAACCTATAGCTATCGACGAGGCAAGTCGGGAAGAGCTTTTTTATGTCAGCATACAAGTGAAGCAAAGCTTAGTCGAGGCCATCGTTGATCCCAGTCAGAAGAATTTAATTTCTAAGGCGGTGGTGAAGAAGATGGGTTTGGCAACTATGGCTCATCCTAAGCCGTACGGTTTAGGTTGGATTCAGAAAGATGCGGAGTTGAAGATCACTAAACAGTGTACTTTCAAGTTTGCGATTACTGAGAAGTTTATTGACGAAGTGACATGTGAGGTGGTCCCGTTGGACGTGTGTCAAGTCATCTTGGGTAGCCCTTATCTTTGGGACCGAGATGCAATCCTTTACCGTCAAGCTCGTAAGCATCGTCTGGTAAAGGCTGGGACGGAGTTTCATATCAATACGTACAAGGAACATATCACTACCAGTAATTTGGTAACGGCGATTCAGGCGAAGAGGTTGGTTAATGCGAGCGGCAAATTTATATTGTTGTTGGTGCGACCGGTTCAAGAGGGTCCGTCGGCTACGGTATTGTCTACTTTGGCAATGTCTCCTGAGCAACAAACCGAGATGGGGACGTTGCAAGAGGAGTATGAAGACTTGTTTCTAGGCATAGAAAGGATGCCGCGCAAGAGGGATGTGGAGCATGATATCACCTTAGTGAATGGTGAGCAACTACCCAATATTGGTTATATCGGACATCTGTTACAGAGTCTGATGAGATCAAGAAACAAGTACATGAACTCCTTAAGCAAAGAGTTATTAATCCAAGTTCCTCACCTTGTGGTTTACCGGTGTTATTGGTGCCAAAGAAGGATGGGTCTTGAAAGATGTGTGTGGATTATCGGGCGCTGAACAAGATCACGGTGAAGAATCGTTATCCGCTTTCACGGATTGAGGAGCTTTTAGATGAGTTGCAGACGGCTCAGTTTTTCACCAAGTTAGATCTTAAGTCGGGTTACCATCAAGTTAGAATCCGGGAAGAAGATACTTGGAAGACAGCGTTCAAGACCAAACAGGGCCTATTTGAGTAGTTGGTGATGCCCATTGGGTTATGCAATGCTCCGGCGACGTTTATGCGGCTAATGAATGTGGTACTTCATGCTTTTATTGATGATTTTGTGATTGTGTATTTGGATGATATCTTAATTTATAGTCGTACATGGGAGGAGCACCTTGGAAATTTACACACAAAGTGTTGGGCGTGTTGCGATCACAACTTTTTCTGAACGGGAAGTGCGACTTTGGGAAGAGGGAGTTAGTCTATTTGGGATTTATTGTTGGTGGCGGCGAGCTTAAGGTCGATCCAGAGAAGGTCTCGCTCATTACTAATTGGCCTCGACCCCGTGCAATGACGGAAGTGGGGAGTTTTATGGGTTTTTATCAGTACTTACGGAAGTTTATTCGGCATTTTTCACAAATAGCCGCACCGTTACATTCTTTGACGAAGATCGGGGTACAGTTTGTGTGGGAAGAGCACCATGAGAAGACTTTTCTGTTACTGAAGCGGAAAATTACGGATGCACTAGTGTTAGCATTTCCCAATTTACAGCGACCTTTTGAGGTCGAGATAAATGCGTCAGACTATGCATTGGGGGCAATCCTTTTACAGGATGGGAAACCGGTTGCTTACCATTCTGAGATGTTTACAGGAGAAGTACGCAACTATCCTACCTACGTTAAGAAGTTCTACGCGTTATATCAATCTGTGAAACATTAGCAGAGTTACTTATTGGGGAAGGAGGTTGTGGTACATTCCGATCACAAACCATTACAGTTCTTATCTACGCAGTCCAAGCTTCAGCAAGCTCGCCATATGAAGTGGATGTCGTACCTTCAGCAGTTTACCTTATTGATCAAGTATAAGAAAGGAGTGGACAACAAGATGGTTGATATGTTATCTCGACCCCCATTACCAACGATTTCCGCTTTGCTGGTAGCTATGCATATCCAACCTATTGATCCTTCTAAGTACGTTTCAGGGTATGACGACGACAAGGAGCTCAGTGTGATTCACGAGAAGTTGCTGCAAGGCAAGACATACGAGTATGTTTTGAAGGATGGTTTGATTTACAGGGCAGTCTACTATGTATTCCCGAGGGTGGACACCGTTTACAGTGGATTCGAGAGGCGCATTGTTCTCGGGTGGCAAGTCATTTCGGGGTTGAGAAGACTTTTTTGAATTTGCGGCGTTATGTCTATTAGCCGAAGATACAGGTGGATGTTGCTCCTGTGGTTCGTGGTTGCGTGCTATGCAACACATCGAAGCCTTCCAATAGGAAGATAAAACTGTACTTACCATTTCCAGTTCCTAGTCAACCTTGGGAGAGCATTTCGATGAATTTTATGGGTGGTTTGCCCATGACCAGGAGTAAGTATGACTACTTGTTTGTAGTGGTGGATCGATTCAGCAAGATGATTGCTCTTATTCCATGCCAGAAGACAGTCACCGGGGAAGAAACAACGCGATTGTTTTTCAGAGACGTCTGGAGGTATTTCGGGTTCCCTTCTATTATTTTTGATAGGGATAGCCGCTTTTTGGGGTATTTCTGGAGATCGTTATGGGGGATGATGGATACTAAGTTGAAGAGAAGTACCGCTTTTCATCCGCAAACTGACGGGCAAACAGAGGTAGTTAATCGCACTTTGGTACATTTATTACGGGGATTCCATTCTAGACATCCTAAGACTTGGGATGAGAGTTTACCGTATCTTCAGTTTGCGTTCAACCGGGCGATTCATGGTTCCACTTTGAAATCTTCATTTGAAGTTTGTTTGGGGTACTTGCCGCAAAGCCTTTTGATTTGGCGTTTAGTCTTGGCGACAAGATGGTGTCAGGGAAAGAGGAAGAGGAGAAGGTTAAAGCTCAACGTTTCATTGAGAGGATAAGCAAGGTTCATGAGGCGGTTGAAGCACAATTGCATAAGACTCAAGCGAAGTATAAGGCTCGCCACGACAAGCATCGGGTTTAGTGTACTTTTCAAGAGGGCGACCTAGTTTGGTTGCATTTGGGTAAGGAACGGCTTAAGGGAGAAGGTAAGAAGCTCAAACCTATCTGTTATGGTCCGTTTTTTATACTCAAGAAGATTGGTGACAATACATTCCAGTTGGATTTGCCACCTTTCATGAAAATGTATTCGGTGATTAATACCGAGCATTTGAAGCTGTTTCAGCCGTCTCTTTTAGATGAAGACTCTACAATCGACACTCGCCTACCGTCAGTTGATGACTTATGGATGGAAAGAAAAGATCCGTTATAAGAGGATGTATTATGGAGAGGAAAGTTCATACTACAAGACGGGGTGGTATTGAGTCGTTCCGAGTTGGGAAGAAGGGTCAACAACCTAGTAAGTCGAAGTGGTACAGCAAGGAATTGGGCATCGCCGCATTCCCACATCTCCAGTTCTAGCTTGAGCAGGAGCTCAAGGCTACTAAAGGGGGGAGCCATGATCCAGGAGGATCTCGGGATGATTCGATGAAGATTCACCAATTCTATTCGAACAGATTTGTTTTCTGTTCGAATACATTTCGGCCTGAGGTGTTTTATTCGAATAAATTAAAATCTATTCGAATACATTTTTTGTTATGTTTCTGCTCGAATACACTTTTATATGTATTTGAATACATTTCGGCCTGAAGTGTTTTATTCGAATACATATTTTGTATTCAAACAAAAACTTATTATGTTCGAACAGAGGCGCGATTCAACATTTCTCTTTTGGCGTTTAAGGGCATATTTGTCCTATTTTGTAACTAGGACTTGTAACCCTTATTAAAGGGGGAAGACTAGGCATTGTGAGATCTATGTTAGTTCAATAGAAGGGTTCTGAGGAAGAAGCCTAAGGTTTTAGAGTTTTTCATTGTAATTACTTCGTTTAAAGTAATCGAATCTCTTATTTTTCCAAACCAATTGGTGTTCTTTGTACTTTTCTGCTAACTAGAGGGTTTCTCTTCATATTGTGGATTAGCTTTGCATCTTAACTTGACCAAGGAAAAAGCTTAAATGGTTATTAGTTTGTGCCTCATATAAAGTCTATGCACAAATAGACGAGGAAAATGTACTTTTCAACCAGAAATATCAAAATATACTCTTTTACTTGAGGATAATCCCCAGTCATAGTTTACCACCATTTCCCCTTATCATTCCATTGGGGCCCGTGCAGTACCCCACAAACTTTCCAAATGATCAAGCGCAATTCCTAGCGGGTGGCCTACCTTGGTGGAGAACTAACTCCAGGACCTCTTCTTACTTCCATGTCTTGATTGTAGACCGTTGACCACCTATATGCTCCTCACTGCCTTCCGCAGTAGACGTTGCACCATTAAGATACCTGGCTTTCTAACAATCAAATCATGGAGGAAGAGACTGAAGAGAAGATTTTAACTAAAGGTAAAGTCTAAACTCCTTTCCCTACTTGTCATGTGGCTCATTACTTCATTCATGCTAGATCAACTTTACTTGGGTTGCCCTAATTCCATGCTTCTAACCAAATAGTGTGGAGGCCCTCCTGGGCACCGCCAGACAATTTGCCGTACTCGTGTTAAAAGGCTTCTTGCTTGTCTCTGAGAGACCCATTTCAGTATCTACATCGTTAAATGGGCCTAATAGAGCTGCCCCGAAGTGGTCTTTCTTGATGTGCTTTGTGTCCTTGGCTTGGACTCATCTCTGGGCTCACAAGGTAATGAATGCACACCAGTAATCATACCCTATTTCAGGGATAGCGCCTTTTTGTAGGAACATCCCTTTGGACTCTTTATTTCTGTTCTCAACACATTCTCTTTGGCCTGTGATTCAAAGACTATGTGTATCAGGGGCTCTAGAATTTGCACCTCGCCGGTGCCTACATGATCGGCCACACGATCAATCATATGCCCACCAGTTGGTGACCACAAGAGCTGAGCAATGGGGTGACCTTGCCCCTCGAGATAGATCATAGATCCGAAGGATATCCCCATGGGGTTTTTCTACCCATGCTGGTTTGAAGACGGTTGTTATTTCTTTACGACTACTCTTTTAGGCAAACCTTGCGAAAGAGAGCCCTCCATGTATAGTACTTTTACCATACAACATTGTATTCACAACTTACTCAAGCGCTTCTTGAAACATTGTATTTAAACTAACCATAGGGATTCCTATGCTCACTTCCTAAACTCCCATGTATTGCACAAATCCTTCTGCCCTCGGTATCTTCCCGGTAATCCTCACGATTGCATCAACTTAAGTAAATCGAACCTTCCATTCTACTACAAAGCCTCGTTAAAGAGGTTGTCTCATTCGTGAATTGGTGTTTTCTTTCCCACTCGTCTCTGGAATACTCACAATTGATCCTGCTTTGCACGTCCAGATAATCAGAAGTCAATATCCTTATAAAGGTCTGTTTTGGAACTTGAGATCTAGTATTGCCCTTTGACACTAACCGGAACTTTTGGCACCTTGGGTTATCCTCGATGGTTCTGCCATCCATGATTCACCGTCATCTGACACTTCTCCTAATTACTAATATTTTTAAGGGGGGTAAACATTGCTTGCCCTCTCCGATACTTGCCGATGTTAACGAGAATATCTACTCCATGTTCGCATTGCAGAAGGGCCCGGTGAGTGTATGAGCCAGTGCCCTCTCCACCCAAGGAAAAGGAAGGTCGGACCTGCTGCCACCAAAAGTTACACTGATTCCTTTGCCCAGATTGGGTCTCGATGGAAGGTACCTCCCGATCGCGGCATAGATCTTTCTATGGCTATTTGGCTTTAGATAACTACGGTTCCTACTTGCTAGAGGTCCATTTCTGAGTAGTGCTCAGTTTTAACTAAGATTAATGCTTTAGTTGTAAGCAGGCCTTGAGAGATAAAATCTGAAGGAGAAAGCGGTGAGGGGAGGAATCCACAAACATAATTTTCTACAAATAAAGTTCAAATGTGTACGAAAAAACCTAATGGATGAATAAGCACAATCACCTTTTAGGAATATCATAATTTTTTATGAGAAAAATGACTAAATTGCCGAAGTTAACTTTTTGCCAAAACCATAAAGCTAGAAACTAAAATCCCACCAATATTCACCTTATGTACCCAACCAGCAAAATTTCTAAGATCCTTAAAAATACAAACACTCCCATCAACTAAATTACCCAAATCGTATAATCACGAGGTAAAAGTACTACTACTCATGAATCAATGCTAAATAAGTGGTTCCTAGCTACATATTGTTTAAGAATGATTACCAATTGCCGTATTTTAGTACCTAGTGCGAGGAAACAAGTGTTAATGGGTAACAAAAGGGGCAAACATCTTATATCTAATATATGCATATGTATTGGGTACAACTACAATAGCAGCATGTTATCATAAAGGAGCAACATACCAAGCTGGTCATTCTGCAAATAATTTTGCTTTTTTCCAAACAAATCCCTATAACAAAACAACAACAAAATTTAACCAAAAAAAACAAAAACGAACAACACTAAAAACACTTTTTAGAACCCTAAAAAACCATCAAAAACAGATAAAGATTGAATCTTTACTTCAATTGAGGTTTTAAAATCCTAGATAAATTGGAGAGAGAGAGGTATACCTGAGTCCAATTTAAGAATTGGAGAGCAGTGAGGGATGTTCAATGAAGGCGGATAGAGAAATTCAAAGATTTTTATTTGTTTTTGGTGATAGAAAGAAAGCAAGACTTTGAATTGGGCCGGGAATCAAGGCGGATACAAGGCCCTGTTTAGGTGCGTTTTATTCGGGATAGTAAGAGCATCCACTTTTCTTTTCTTTTAGCATCAACATCCACAACAATTGGGGAAAAAATTTGATCTCTCTAAAGAGATTATTCTAAAGAGATTATTTTTTGATCTCTTCTAATCAAAGTTTGTCATGGGTCAAGAGAGAGAAAGTTTAGAGAGACTAAGATAACTCAAAACTTAACACATTTTTGGCTTTTTAAGTTTTAAACATTTTCCGATTTTAAATTAATTAAATATTCTCTCTCTCCCATAAATACCTACATCTAGCATGCGAATTAGAAATTCTCTCTTTAACCGATTCTAGTAGTTATGGGTGTTACGGAACTTCCATTACATAAACTTGTTTTCTTTAATGTTCGAGCTAGTATATCGCTGCAATTACCGTTCAACCACCTCTATCTAGGTATGACGTATATGATATTCTTAAAGATAAAAAACATTGTTAAATCGGCTATTAAATGTCATCTAACTTTAAAGTTTCCCCCCCTATTAATATTAACAGAGACTACTATTAAGACTTAGTAAGAAAATCAAAAGTTGTCTTGTTCCATTTGAATCAAATGGAAGGAAACCTTTAAGAGTCTTGTGCACTACATAGTTAAGTTAATTAAATACGTTTTTGACTTAAAAAGTTGGATAGAAAAAATAATTTCTTAAATTAGGAGAGTGATGCAAGAGATGTTGAAGTTACAAAGCATTAAGTATGAGGTTTAGATGTATTGGAGTTATAAGTTTTTTGAGTGTGTGAGTTAAGTATGGGAGTTACAAGTGTTAAGAGTCTTATTTAGTGTAAGTTAAAGTTGTGAGTTATAGAGTCCAAGAGTCACTTTAAGTCTATTTAAAGGTATTGGTGTGTGGTGTGAGATCAATATTCAAGTTTGATTATAAAATGTGTGTGATGTTTAGAGTAAAACTCTGATAGTTGTGATGTTTGTGTGCTAGTCTAATATAATCCTGCATCAGTTGGTATCAGAGCAAAGATCGCTCCCAGGCATGCCGTGTGGGAAAATTTGTGTGGTCGTGTCACTCGTGACGTCCCCCAAAATGATGTGGTAGAACAAGATAGGATGGCAAAACTCCAACGGCAGGTTGATGCGCTTACCCGCCAGATGGCAGCCATGCAGCAGCCAGAGCGTCGTAGATCCCCATCCCCTGTTGTGGATGAGTGGGCTAATGAAGAGGTTGAAAACCCTTTTGTTGATGTCGATCAGGAGGACTATGTCCCTCGTGCAGCTCGACGACGTGGTTTAGGTCAGGAGGACTTCATTCCGCATGGAGCTCGACGTCTGCGAGATTCAAGGAGGTGGGAATCAGGGTTAAAAATTGAAATTCTTAAATTTTACGGTAATTTGTAGTCTAATGAACTCATCGATCGATTATGTACTGTGGAAGAAATTTTAGAATTTAAGGAGGTTTCTGATCTCAAAAGGGTACCCCTGGTTGCGACTAGATTTCGAGGAAGGGCTGCAGCTTGGTAGCAACAAATTAAAAGTACAAGAAGTCGGCAAGAATAATAAAAAATCGAGTCTTGGGAAAAATTAAAAAAACACATGCGTGCTGCATTTTTGCCCTATAACTATGCTCGAGAACTTTATCATCGCCTTCAAAATCATCGACAAGGTACTAGCTTCATAGATGATTATACCAAGGAATTCTACCAGTTAATTACTCGTGCAGATTTGATGAAGATGGAAGAGCAGCTGGTTTCTCGTTACATCGGGGGTTTAAGACAAAACTTTCAAGATACTTTGAATTTATTTGATCCTTGGTCTGTTTCAGAAACACATCAGAGAGCTTTATCTTTAGAAAAACAATTAAACGGGGGGAGTGGAAGCGTTGTTGTATCTGACTACAAGTGAGGAAATCGTCCTAACACTTTACCATCGTACAAGCCTACCTATAAGCAAGGTGTAAGTCTAAGGACCAAGTCAGATATTAAGTGCTTTCGTTGTGGCGAATCTGGACATATTGTAACAGATTGTAAAAAGAATAGTCGTTCGGGTAAAGCTTTATTTATCGATAATGATGATATCGAAGAAGAACAATCTGGTGATTATGACGATCCTCCAATATTCGATACAAGTGTTGATGACCCAGAAGAGGAACTTGTCTATGGAGATCGCGGTGAGTTGCTAGTAGTTCGAAGGATTTGTTTCACTCCAAAACAGGACAATGGTGATGAGTGGCTACGCCATAATATTTTTCACTCTATGTGTACAATTGGGGGAAAAGTTTGTCGTCTTGTTATTGATTCGGGGAGCTACGAGAACGTGATTTCTGATGAAGTTGGTGACAGAGAAACATCCTAAACCTTACACGCTTTCATGGTTAACCTAGGGAACTGAGGTAACTGTTTCTAAGCGTTGCCTAGTGACTTTTTCCATCGGTTCAAAATATAAAGATAAAGTATGGTGTGGTATCGTCACGATGGATGCTTGTCATCTTTTGTTGGGGAGGCCGTGGCAATTTAACAGGGGTGTTACACATGATGGTCGGAAAAATACATATAGTTTTTTGGTGGATTTTGTTCGTATTATACTCATGCCTACCAAAGACATTTCGCCAAAACCAAAGACGGGTGAGACGTCGAATCTTTTAACAATGCAGAGGTTTGTTGAGGAGATGGAGCATTCTGGAATGGTTTATCTGTTGATGGGGAGTCCTGGTGTCGTTACTGTTGATATTCCTACTTGTGTTCAGGGCGTGTTAGACGAGTTTCAAGATGTTTTTCCTGCAAAGTTACCTGATGGTTTACCTCTTTTGCGGGACATACAACATCATATTAATCTTGTTCCTGGTTCTTCTCTTCCCAATCGTCCCCATTACCGTATGAGTCCAAGGGAACATGGCGAGCTGAAATGAGAGGTTATGGAGTTACTTGTGAAAGGTCATATCCGAGAAAACCTTAGTCCGTATGCCGTTCCGGATCTACTCACAACAAAGAAGGACGGTACTTGGCGTATGTGTGTCGATAGCCGTGCAATTAACAAAATAACAATTAAGTATCGGTTCCCCATGCCTCGACTTGACGACTTGTTGGATCAATTACATGGGGCAATGGTGTTCAGCAAATTAGATATGAAAAGCAGTTATCACCAGATTCGGATTCGAATTGGGGATGAATGGAAAACAACATTTAAAACTCAAGACGGTTTGTATGAATGGCTAGTAATGCCGTTTGGCCTTTCGAATGCACCGAGCACATTTATGCGAGTCATGAACCAAACGTTAAAACCTTTTATTGGTCAATGTGTGGTAGTTTATCTCGATGACATTTTGGTCTATAGCACCGATTTGGAGTCTCATTTACACCATTTGCGAGAGGTTTTATCTGTCTTACGTGCCGAGCAATTCTATTGTGCACCTCAAAAGTGTACCTTTTGTACCGATCATGTCTTATTTTACGGATATGTGATTTCAAAGGATGGTATATCAGTGGATCAAACTAAGGTGGAAGCGGTAAAGCAATGGCCTACTCCAAAAACGTTGCATGAGGCTAGGAGTTTTCACGATTTTGCATCATTTTATAGACGATTCATTCCGAATTTTAGTACAATCACAACGCCTATCACAGATTGCATGAAAGAAGGTAAATTTTATTGGACTGATGTTGCAGAGAAGAGTTTCCATCAAATCAAGCAAAAATTGATCACATCTCCTATTTTTTCTTTACCAAACTTTTCTTTACCTTTTGAGGTTCATACTAATGCCTCTAAGGTGGGAATTGGCGCTGTTCTCAGTCAAAATGGGAAACCGATTGCATATTTCAGTGAGAAGTTGTATGGCGCCAAATAAAATTCCAGCGCCTATGATTTGGAATTTTATGCGATTATCCAGACGCTCAAACATTGGCGGCATTATCTGATTCATACAGAATTTGTGTTATTTACTGACCATGACGCTCTCAAATATATTGGTACACAAGACAAATGCAGCAATCGACAGGTTCGCTGGTCAAATTATTTGCAGGATTATACTTTTGTGCTCAAGCATAAATCTGGTACGCATAATCGTGTTGCAGATGCTCTTAGTCGACGTATTTTGCTACTCGTTACCTTGCGAACACAAATACTTGGTTTCGATACTTTTCGTGATTTATATGAAGATGATCCCCATTTTTCTCTTGTGGTGGCTGATATTAAATCAGAGAAGCGGTCTGATTTTCTTCTACAAGATGGTTTTCTCTTCAAAGGAAAGAGATTATGTGTTCCTGTGTGCAGTTTACGCTTCCAAATCATTAAAGATTTGCACGGCGAAGGTCATTTTGGGAGGGACAAAACGCTGAAGCTAATCTCCGATTCTTATTTTTGGCCTAACCTGCATAAAGAGGTTCAAAAGTTTGTTGTCTTCATGGGCTTCCCACGTCCATTGTTTCCGATCGGGACACTCGATTTTTGATTTACTTTTGGAAAAGCTTATGGAGGCTTGTGCATACTAGTTTCGACTTTAGTAGTGTTTATCACCCACAAACAGATGGTCAAACGGAAGTGGTGAACCGTTCTTTGGGGAATTTGTTAGGAAGTTTGGTTGGTTCGAATATCAAGACTTGGGATCAACAATTGTTTCAGGCAGAATTTGCTTTCAATCGTTCGGTTAATAGGAGTACAACTTTCAATCCTTTCCAGATTTTTTTTAGTTTTAATCCTCGTTTTGCTATTGATTTGGCTCCTGTTCCAGAGTTAAAACAAGTTCATGGAACGGCCGAGGATATTATTAAACAAATTCAGGATGTGCATGCTACTACCATGAATAATTTACTAGATTCTAATTCCAAGTACAAGGCTACAGCTGATCGTTGTCGAAGACATATTGAGCTTGAGGTTGGAGATTTCGTTTGGGCTATTCTTACAAAGAATCGAATTCCTGCCAGTGACTATAACAAGTTAGGTCCCCAAAAAATTGGTCATTTGGAAGTATTGGAGAAGATCAATTCAAATGCTTATCGGTCGCGATTGCCTAATCATATTCGTACTTCGGACGTCTTTAATGTAAAACATCTTCTTCCTTCTTATGACAATTCCTCTGACGATGATGTGTCAAATTCGAGGGTGAATTTTTCTCAACCGGAGGGGAATGATGCAGGAGATGCTGAAGTTACAAAGCGTTAAGTATGAGGTTTAGATGTATTAGAGTTATAAGTCTTTTGAGTGTGTAAGTTAAGTATAGGAGTTACAAGTGTTAAGAGGTTTGAGTGTGTAAGTTAAGTATGGGAGTTACAAGTGTTAAGAGTCTTATTTAGTGTGAGTTAAGGTTGTGAGTTATAGAGTCCAAGAGTCACTTTAAGTCTATTTAAAGGTATTGGTGTGTAGTGTGAGATCATTATTCAATTTTGATTATGAAATGTGTGTTTGTTTAGAGTAAAACTCTGAGAGTTGTGATGTTTGTGTGCTAGTCTAATATAATCCTGCATCAGAGAGGAATAATAAAATCTCAAACGGTGTTAAGTTGGAGTTAAATTGGTCTCTGCCACATTGCAAACTTTGATTAGAAGAGATCAAAATATGATCTCTTTAGAGAGATCTATTTTTTTTCCAACAATGTGCTAAGACATGACCTAAGAGCATCTGGTGTAGGCTCTCTATAGTTAAAATAAATAGGAAAAAGTACTAAAAACCATGTTTTTAGCCTCCCCAATTAGATAGTTATTTTAGGTTTCAATACTCTCTCTCCTCAACATTTGAGGAGAGAGAACAAAATTGGGTAGCGACCTAGGACAACTTTATTACGTGGAAAACCTTTTTTTAAAACTAAAATCAATAGTTAGAAAGTGTTTAAAAAATTTAAACTACTTTTTTTTAACCTTTTTTATTTACACGTCATACTTTTCATTTGACATAGAGTAGTTTTTGGGGAGTCTATTTTTTTTTACTTTTTCAAATATTATTTCCCAACTCATCTTGCTAGCTATACTTTAGCTAGGCTACACCTGATGTTATAAGAGCATACCACACCCACCAAGGGCGGAAGTGGTAGGAAAACCGTCACAGAAATGGGATTTCCATTCCCCAAAAGTGGTTTCCTTGACCGAGCGGGGAATGATAGCGTCATATTTCATCACTTTTCTACCACCCGGATTCATAAAACGACGCTAGGGGTTTATATGGGAGCCGAGGCTTCAGAGATTGTCGGTGCTAATCAGACGTCCTAAATTTAATCCAAGCTTTCTATCCAACTGCTTGATTTATTAGAAGTTTTGCAATTTTGGATTGTGGCGGTTATGTGAAGGTCGTCGTACCATATAAGACCACCTAAAATCATCTTTAAGCTTTTGGGGAGATATATTGTTGTTGGGTGAGGTTTTAGGAGCGGTCTCACGTGATAAGGGGAAGAGTGGTTTTCTACACCTCAACCCCTTTGGGGATGCTCTAAAACCATCCCCAGCGGGATTGCCTACAGTGAGGTCCACCTTTATTTTGAGGTGTATAGGACTAGGGCTGTCAATGGTACGTAAAGACTAAACCTGTTACCCGGTCCAATCCGATCCGTTGGTAAAGGTTTATGATCGGCTTTTTAGATCCATTAGATCCGCTAAGGTCCGATCTAATAAGCTAACAAATTGGATAAAGATTCACCTCAACCCGATCTATTAAAAACCCAATCCGTTAAGATACATACTACTTCGTAATATTGTAAATATCTATAACAAATAAGGTTATTTTTGTCACTGTTGGACAATAATAGATTGCAGCTATTAGATAATCAAGAGCAAGTGAGAGAAAAGTACTTAAACAATAAAGATATAATAATATCTTTATTATATCTATCATACTTGAACTCTCCCCATAAACCCTAAAGGCCTATGGGCTTGTTAGGAGTCCAGTAGGACACCCCAACCCCGTTGGGTTCTCACCTTGGGCTGGACCCAACTCCTAATAATCTCTAAAATACTTAAATCTTTAGCACTAATGGACCGGATCGGTTCGGGTTAGGATCATGGTTATCATTAACGGATCGGATACGGTTTTGAATCCTAATGTCATAATGAACTCAGGATCGGGTCGAGTGTTAGGATTTTCATAACAGACCGGACTAGGATCGATTGAGATCATAGAGCAATCCCGTCCATTGACATCCATATATATGATCCCTCTCTTTTAATCTCCACGTGGCTCAAAATTTTTCTTCTCCCTTTATGCTCTCATATTTAATTTCCCCCTTTTCAAAATTCCATAATTACCCCCACCCTCATGTGAGGGAGTATCATGGTGAGCCCGTTCTGTTATGGGTCTGCTCCGTTCTAAAAGATAACACCCGCTATGTAATGTTACGTACCGTTATTTTATGTTATAACGGTCGCTGTTACCGTTATAACAAATTGTTATTTTCAGTATTCTCTTTTACATTTATATCGAAGTTATATACCGTTATAACGGTGTTATAAACTATTGTTTTACAAATAATTGAAAACTCGAGCAAAATTTGAGAAAATATTAAGTAATGTCGTAATGTGTACTACTTTAATGGCTGATGTGTGAGCTAAGTAATCTATATAACTCCCGCATGGAAATACATAAGTTGTATACCCGTATGAAATACATAAGTTGTATAACTATTTTAAAATTTTAAACAATTTGATTATCCTTGACTTGTTATTTCTCACTTTTCAACATCCTTGATTCTCTCTTTTTCCCTCTCCTTGCCTAGTATCTTGTTTGTAATAATTAACATTGGCACGAGAAAAAAAAAATGCACAATATACCAGCTACTTGGTATAAGAGTTATTTTTTAAAAATTTGTTCGTTTTCAAATTAAATAACAATATACAAGCTACTTGCCTACTATCTTTTTTTTTTTTTTTTTTCCTGCAACAAAATCGACCAAGAACGCAGTTGGTTGTAGTATACCATCCTACGGTAAATCCCTTCACGGAAAACAAAACGAGGAAAAAGAAAAATAACATCACATTCTCATGTATACAGATGACAAGTTTAGAAGCATTGAGCAGTTTCAGTCTCTGATATTTCTTTTCCAAAGCTCAAAATTGAAAGTTCAAAACTATTACACATTTAAAATTGCATAATATATTGCATATATTATTTGCTAGTCCTAGCATATTAATAAAAAAAAATCATTTATAATGCTAAATTATTTTTCTTGCTGTAACAACTATATTATAAGCAAAAGTTAACTACTTGTCATTGATCCAGAAACAATGGAGCAGTATGCGCTTGAGAAAACAAGAGACGATGTTTCATATTGCAAGTTGAAAGTGTCTAAAGAGGCCACATTCTTTTACAAGTTCATAATTATTTTTTACAAGCTCAGTATAGTAGCCTTTAATTTGGCAATTCATAAATGTATCTTTCCTCCACAATTGTATTTTCATTACCACATGCTTTTAATTTATTTTAAGAGGTGTAATTCACATGAAAAGAATACTAGCAATCACATATAAATCATCGAACCATAAATTTAACGAAATAAAAATAAAATCAATAAATTTTATGAAGTATGCAGAGGATAAACAAAACAGTTATTTACCCGTCGCCCGAGGAAGATGAAGGCAGTCATTCCATAATATTTATTTGGACAGATTCTTGTAAGAGCTTATGTTTCCAGCCAACTTTGTGAATACTTGGTAATTTTCTTAACTTACCTTTTTTGAAATGCGATAGTTGTAACTTTGCGCTCTGTGGGGGAGACAAGAAAAATCCAAATCTTGATGGGGCTGTTTCAACGCAACTCTTTTATGAGGGTCCTATAGAATCCTATAAGGGTAGACCTTTAAAGTTAAAAGGGTACAAACGGAACTGTAATTAAGGTGGAGCATTTAGTGGAGAGAAGTAAAGGATTTCTCTTTTTAAAGTAGTTTTTGATCAGCCACAATGCCTCTATTTCCACTCTTTGGGTAACTAGAAGTGTAGATAATATGCATAAGCTAAGAAATGAGTTTAAGGGAGCATAATCGTATCTTAAGCACACAATTCTATGTTTTTACACAAAAGTATTCATGTAGGATATTTCGAGAAAGGGCCTATTGATGCAGTTTTCGCAGTGGACATACATAAATGTTTACAGGGGATTAAATACACTTTGGTAAAGTACTGTTAGGAGCTGGTGGACATACATAATAGTAAACATGGAATTTGACTCACGGATTTAACCCTAAAGAGGACCTAGGAACTAAGGCATTGCAGAAGGGAAATATCGCCCACAATACGGAAATTTTGCTAACTGTGGGACAAAATAAGAATTAACCGGCAAATTAACGATCCTAAAATAGACTTTATAAAGAAATGATTTCCTAAGGTGAAAATTGGGGAGTCTATTATACACATGCTCAAGTTTTAGGCCCATAATGCTACATTTACGCATGCATAAGTAGTCAATATGATTTTCTGAGAAAGGGCCTTTCGACGTACAGCTTTCACGGACCAAATAAACTTCTATGCACCTAAGTGTTAGGAGCTAGGAGCTAGAAGCTTGTGTTATAACTTATAAATGCAAACATAAAATTTCAACCCTAAAGAGAAACCAAAGAACTAAGGCATTATTGGATGGCTAGAGCGTTCACGACAGGGAAATATTGGAAACTTCACGATGAATAATACCATTTAGCCTAATTTAAATACCACGCACAATCACTTCTGCAAAAGTGGATGTTTACCATAATCTTTAAGGAAATAGATGTTAAGGTATGAACTCGAAGCTATGTTTTGTCAAGACTGAAAACTGGTTAGATTCGTTCGAACGATATTGTTGTCCGTTCGAACGAAGAGTCAAGCTTGCTGAAATTTGTCCCAGAAGGACAAAGTCGTTCGAACGACTTTGTGACTCATCCGAACGAGATTGGCGTTTAACTTTTTTAGAAGTTCTCTCCGATTTAGAAGTTTGACTGTGAGACGTAGAAGTTTGCCTCGAGATCTGTACCCACGTAAATTAGAAGTTTCTAATCTTGGTGTGAGCCCTCTATTATATAAAGGGGTGCTAGGTTATTGTATTAATCGTCTCGTGAGAGTTTAATCTTAGAGAAGCTTTAAGGTTTGAGAGACTCCATCATTAAGCTTTGAGAAAGTTTTGATAGATCATTGTAACCTGTTTGATTTACATAGTGAATTGCTCGGGAGTGGTTTTTTATCCGAAAGGATTTTCCACTTCCATCCTCTGGAACTTTTGTGTGTCTTATTGTTCTTGCTTGATTCTTGTTTATTCTCTTATATTGGTGTTTCCGCGTAATCGTTCTTGACGAGAGGAAGAGACTAGCTAACTCGGATTCTCAACAATTGGTATTAGAGCGAGCGTTTAGGGCTTGTTGTGGTGAAGAATGATGGTCGATCAAGAGAAGTTGAAGATCACGAAGTTCAATGGTTATAATTTTGGAGTATGAAAGATGCAGATAGAAGATTACCTTTATCAAAAGGATCTTGATCTACCGCTGGGTGGAGCTGAGATGAAGCCAGTAGATTTCGATGAAGCTAAGTGGGTGCGATTGGATCACAAAGCACTTGGAACCGTTAGGTTAGCGCTATCATCTCAAATTCTACACATGATCTCCAAAGTTATGACGACGAAGGGATTGATGGAGACGTTGTCCGCTATGTACTCGGAACCGTTCGGGGCAAATAAGGTTCACCTTTTACGGCGCTTGTTTACTTTGAAGATGAAGGACAATGGTAGTGTGCAAGCTCATATCAGTGAGTTCAATACCATACATGCTCAACTGGAATCCTTGAAAATCACTTTTACCGAGGAGGTGAGAGCGTGGGCTCTTCTAGGGCAGATGCCAGAAAGCTGGGAAGGATTTATTACAGCAGTGAGCAACTCATCTGGGAATGAAAACATCAAATTTGACACTATAGTCTCGTTGATTATGAGTGAAGAGAATAGGTGTAAAACATCTGAACCTTCTTCGAGTTCAAACGGCTGTATGTTGAACGTCGAGGAAAGATGGAGGTCTTACAAAAAGGGGCCAAAATTTGGAAGGGATCGATCACAGTCAAGAGGGAAGTCTAAGCCGCCCGGTGCGTGTTGGACTTGTAGAAAGAAGGGTCACTTCAGGCGAGATTGCAACTCTTCTTCTTCTAAGAAGATTGATGATGAAGAGAAAGATACAATAAACCTTACTGAGGAGGTTAGTTCTGACGAGGTTCTACTACTATCGTGTGACGATGTTAACAAATCTTGGATTGTTGATTCGGGCGCTTCCTTCCATGCTACTGCGAACGTAGGTTTTCTTATCAATATTGTTAAAGGCGACTTCGGTACGGTCTTTCTTGCAGATAAAAGTGCACGCAATATTACTGGAAAGGGAAATTCTAGGTTGTTGTTGCCTTCAGAGGGAACATTGGTTTTACAGAATGTGCGACTTGTACCTAAACTGGAGCGTAACCTTATATCGGTTAGCAAATTGGCGGATGATGCCGGATACGACTGTACCTTTGGCGCAACCTTCTAGAAGGTTACAAAGGGTGCAATGTTGGTAGCTCGAGGCTTGCGACAAGAAATATTGTATACAACGCAAAACACAATTTCCACTATTTGTGCAGCTACCCCAGGGATTGATACAAGTACATGGCACAAACGGATCGGTCACATGAGTGAGAAGGGGATGAAGATAATGGTAACGAAGGGAAAGCTAGAGGGTCTTGCTAAGGTTGATCTCAAGTTTTGCGAAGAGTGTGTTCTTGCGAAGCAGAAGAAGGTCAGTTTCAAATTATCTAGAAGATAAAGGAAACCCAGAAAGCTGGATCTTGTACACACAGATGTTTGGGGGCCAACCAAGGTGTCTTCTCTTGGTAGTTCTCATTACTATGTTACTTTTATCGATGATGCTACTCGTAAACTGTGGGTCTACTTTGTGAAGAACAAGTCAGATGTGTTCGATAAATTCAAGAGGTGGAGAGCTCTAGTTGAAAATGAAATCGGTTTGAAACTAAAGTGTCTCAAGTCAGATAACGGGGGCGAATACTGTAGTGACGAGTTTGAAGACTTTTGCGCATCAAACGGGATTAGGAGACAGAAAACTATTCCCAGAATACCGCAACAAAAGGGTCTTGTAGAACGCATGAACTGAACAATAAACGAAAGAACGATGAGTATGAGACTCAACGCTGGATTGCCAAAGTGTTTTTGGGCGAATGCGGTTAGTACGGCGACGTACTTGATTAATAGAGGGCCTTCGACGGCTTTGGACTTTGGAATTCCTGAAAAAGCATGGATCAGTAAAGAGGTAAACCTTAATCACTTACGTATTTTCGGTTGTATCTCATATGTGCTTGATAATTCAGATACAAGGACCAAGTTAGATGCAAAGTC
Organism: Kingdonia uniflora; assembly: GCA_014058105.1. Taxonomy (NCBI): domain Eukaryota; kingdom Viridiplantae; phylum Streptophyta; class Magnoliopsida; order Ranunculales; family Circaeasteraceae; genus Kingdonia; species Kingdonia uniflora. The sequence continues at coordinate 456,686 of JACGCM010000338.1, read as the reverse complement.
AACGAAGTGCATTTTCATTGGATACGGTGGTGATGAGTTTGGGTATCGATTTTGGGATGCGAAGAATCGGAAAGTTATCCGGAGTCGTAATGTTACATTCAATGAGAAAGTCTTATATAAAGATTTCAAAGTACTTGTAAAAAGGATTCGAGGTGAAGAAGAGGAAAGTGTTAGCATTGAAGATGATGAACCCTCTCGAGAGGATAATGAAGAAGTCGTTGTTGAGTCCGATACACCGGATCAGAATGAGGGACCTAATGTTCTAGACATTCCAATAGCACTTTAAAAGGAGCCGAGAGTTACGAGAATTCCGGCAAGGTACGTAAATTCTTAAATCACTTGTTACTTATAGATGGTGGTGAACCTAAAAGTTAAGAGGAGGCTTTAGATGTGGAAGCCAAGAGCAAGTGGGAGCTTGCTATGGATGATGAGATGCAGTCATTGTCAGTTAATCGAACTTGGGATTTAGTTCGGTTACCGAAGAGGAAGAGAGCATTACACAACAAGTGGATAAACAGACTAAAGCAGAAATCTGATGGTTCAAGAAGATTTAAGGCTAGACTTGTGGTGAAGGGCTTTCAGCTGAAAGAGAGCGTTGATTTCGGTGAGATTTTTGCTCCTATGGTGAAGATGTCTACTATTCGGGTTGTGATGAATATAGTTGCTATTGAAGACTTGCATCTCGAGCAATTAGATGTCAATACAGTTTTTCTTCACGACAATCTTCATGAAGAAATATATATGAAGCAGCCGGAAGGATATTCAGTCAAGGGGAAGGAAGATCACGTGTGTAGGCTAACGAAGAGCTTATATGGTTTGAAGCAAGCACTGAGACAGTGGTATTTGAAGTTCGAACAATTCATGTCCAGAAATGGTTATTCGAAGAGCAATGCAGATCACTGTTGTTTTATCAAGAAGACGGGGAACTCATATGTCATTCTACTTCTGTATGTAGATGATATATTGGTAGCAAGTGCTGACATGGAAGAAATTGTTAAGTTGAAAGAACAATTATTCCAGGAGTTTTCTATGAAGGACTTGGGTGCGGCAAGACAAGTTCTTGGTATACGTGTTACAAGGGACAGAAAACGGCGAGAGCTGAAGCTATCTCAAGCTGAGTACATCGGCAAGGTACTCAAGTGGTTTAACATGGATGGTACTAAGGTCGTTAGTACACCATTGGGAGGTTACTTCAAGTTATCAAAGGATTGTTGTCTGAAGACGCAAAAGGATCGTGATGATATGTGGAATGTTCATTATCAGTCCGTGGTTGGTAGCCTAATGTACGCTATGATTTGTACGAGACCGGACATTGCCGAAGCAGTGGGAGTTGTGAGTAGGTATATGAGTAATCCAGGGCAAGAGCATTGGAGAGCTGTAAAATGGATACTTAGGTATCTAAAGGGGACTAAAGATATGGCATTGTGTTATGGGGGTTCTCAGATATGCTTACAAGGTTTTGTTGATTATGATATGTCGGGAGACATTGATAGGCGGAAGAGTACTAGTGGCTTCGTTTTTACATTGGGAAGCGGTGCGGTTACATGGGTTTCTAGGCTACAGAAGATTGTAGCTTTGTCTACGACAGAGGCGGAATATGTTGCGGCTACAGAAGCGTGCAAGGATATGGTTTCGCTAAAAGGGTTGATGAAAGAGCTCGGTCAAGAACAACGTTCTCCTATGTTGTATAGTGATAATCAAAGCACTATACACTTAGCGAAGAACTCAACTTTTCACTCTAGAACCAAGCATATTGATATTCGATATCACTATATTCACTCGCTCCTCGAGGACAGTGTGCTGAAGCTCGTGAAGATTTATACTGATGTGAATTCGGCCGACATGTTTACGAAGGTGGTGATTTTTCAGAAGTTGACAGCATGTACAACTTCTGTGGGTCTTCAAGGTTGAAGATCCGGGTACTGAGCAATTCATTTTGGAGATCTGGAGATGGGCTACAATAGGTTCGATTTCAAGTGGGAGATTGTATAGGTATGAACTCGAAGCTATGTTTTGTCAAGACTGAAAACTGGTTAGATTCGTTCGAACGATATTGTTGTCCGTTCGAACGAAGAGTCAAGCTTGCTGAAATTTGGCCCAGAAGGACAAAGTCGTTCGAACGACTTTGTGACTCGTTCGAACGAGATTGGCGTTTAACTTTTTTAGAAGTTCTCTCCGATTTAGAAGTTTGACTGTGAGACGTAGGAGTTTGCCTCGAGATCTGTACCCACGTAAATTAGAAGTTTCTAATCTTGGTGTGAGCCCTCTATTATATAAAGGGGTGCTAGGTTATTGTATTAATCGTCTCGTGAGAGTTTAATCTTAGAGAAGCTTTAAGGTTTGAGAGACTCCATCATTAAGCTTTGAGAAAGTTTTGAGAGATCATTGTAACCTGTTTGATTTACATAGTGAATTGCTCGGGAGTGATTTTTTATCCGAAATGATTTTCCACTTCCATCCTCTGGAACTTTTGTGTGTCTTATTGTTCTTGCTTGATTCTTGTTTATTCTCTTATATTGGTGTTTCCGCGTAATCGTTCTTGACGAGAGGAAGAGAGTAGCTAACTCGGATTCTCAACAATAGATATAGCCCCTATCATAGGAAGGTTAAGAATTATCTAATCCTTGCACAATGTCACAATGGTATTCACATATTAAGACTAATTAAGTGTAGAGTTATTATTTTGTTGGAATGACAGACTATGAAAGGGAATATACGTGTACATGCTCTTTCGCTTTCGGGTACAATACATGCTGTCAAAATATTGTTTGCATCCGTACCAAGTTGGTATGAAAGGAATATCGATGGTTGTCATTGATTGAAGCTATTATAAGAACTCATGATAGCTACGCATTTTCAAGAGACTATTCCAAAGATGTTACTATCATTATAATTGTAGTTAATTTGACTTCATATTAATTCATCTCTTTTGTTTTTAGATCGTTATTATCTTTCCGTTTGTCCGTTTACTACACACTCACATGTAAGAGCCTAGAAATATATATAGGCTACCATCACAAATTCTTTTGTGATTCTGGTTTTTCTGGTGCCACACAGTGGTACCCAAAGCGTTCGATTCTGCAAATCTAACAACATTGTAATCCCACCGGTATGTTTATTATGCCATCCCACGCTTCGTGGCTACAGCGGCTCATTTTAAACCTTAATCTAGGGTACTTAAAATTTTATAATGTGGAAGGAATCTAATTAGGACCAGAGATATTATCTTCATTCTTCACCTAATAATGTTATAATTAGGGCCTACAAGGATTCGGTCGTTATGTCTTTTTATAATAATTGTAGAACTAAGATCACCATACAAATTTAAGATTGTCTAAGCTTATGATGTACATACTCCAATTACAATGGGACCTTAATCAAGTTCTTAATGACCATTAAGCTAATTATAGAATGAAGAGAAATTCATCTTCTTTCTATATGTTTAGTTAATCTTAGATTCTTGGATCATGTAAGTTTATAGAGTGGTCTCCAAGTTTGGAAAGATTCAAAGTATGTATAGGTGTTTTTTTAACTTGTCTACGACCGTGTTTAGAGCGTGTTTGGATGCAAGTGACTAGTGCCAACTGTCTTCTTTCAGAAGGGACTATCTCGTGTCTACTTTCCAGCGCTAGCGCTTTCGAAGGTCATCAAATTCCTTTAAGTGAACCTCGACCACATATACGAGTCATATGATACCATTACATATACTACTCTTGGCACCTTGGAAGAGCTATAGTAAGTGTAACAAGGAGAGTTATGAGAACTTAACAAGGGGAATGACCCAAGATCCAACTCAAATAAGGGTGTCTTGACTGTCGATATTCCAACTTTTCGACAAGTGATTTTGTCGACTATGACAACACATACCAACAGAAGAAACCTAAGCTACAAAATCATGTTAACTTTGGTTTTGGGAAAAGAAGACGAATGAATAACCGCGCGTCTGCGTAGAAAAGATGTTACTTTTATATTGATGATCTCTATTGGAAATGTATCATTTTAGGACATGTCATGAAGAAGATACTAGTTTGTTACTTATGAATATTTCTAGGCCATGGCCCTCATACATAGTTTTTGTTGGGTTGAACAAATGTCATTTTTCCTCTATGTCGCCCTCTCATTTCTTCAACATTAAAACTTGAGTCACGTATCACAAATATTCAAGTGATCGACAAGGTAATAAGTTTTAGCTATAGCCTTTAAGCAAGGTAATAAGTTAATAATTTTACAAAATAAAATTGTACCTCTAATAAGTACACAAATTTCTCTTTTTTTTCATGTCCTCTCTGTATATAATTTGTCACTTCCACCATTATAATTCAGTTTTGCTACAGCCACCATAATTTAAATCTTCACCACCGTCACAATCTTCCAAGCCGTGTCTCAACTAGCAACGGCAACGTAAGTATACAAACTAAAGAGAGAAATGCAAGGCATGCATTTATGCAGAAGTGGTAAAGCGCTAATGATGTCATAAAATAAAATTGTACCTCTATATACAAAACCATTTTTTCTTCCCGTACAATAAGGACCATCATTATTTTGTTTCGCCACCCATATACCATCTTCCAAACCGTCACTACCGCCACAATCTTCCAAGCCGTTTCTCAACTAGCATGCAATATACAAACAAAAAGAGAGAAATGTATGCAATTATGCTAACATGCTATGTAAAACGCTAGCTAATGATGTCATAAAATAAAATTGTACCTCTATATACGAAACCTTTTTTTCTTCTTGTCCAATAAGGACCATCATAATTTTGGTTCGCCATGGTTACTCATATTCCAAACTGTCACCGCCGCTACAATCTTCCAAACCGTTTTCTCAACTAGCAACGGTAACGCAATTATATACAAATAAAAAGAGAGTAATGCACGATGGAGTTGTTTAACATGCAAAAATGCTAAGATGGAGTTGCTTAGCTCAAGAACAACTGAAGCAAGTATATTCTCTTGTCCTTGACTCCTACCTAGACCATAACAATGCAGGACCAAGTAAGTGTGTGAGCAATACCTTGTGCAGTGGTGATGTAGTAAGAAAAAAAATGTGTTTTGAGTGTGTCATGAAAATTTTCACCACGTTTAATAGGGTAACGTTTTCCTCCTTTTATCCATGCACCAACCACAACTTATTCATGTGCTACATGGCAGATCACCTCAACCGTTTAAAACAAACAAATCAGTTTCTCTTACACGTGGTCCACAACTCTATCTCTCACTCTCTCCTAGATTATATCTCTTCATCACTGCTCTCTTCGTTCTCATTCGTTCTCTAGTTTCTCTCTCATGGTTCCACTCTTCTCATCATGCCTTCAGTTTCCCACTCTCTCTCAAGGTAAACAAACCTAAACTAAATTTATAATACTTTTTCTAAGGCTCTACTTGGTATCTCGGAAACCGCTCTTTATTTATATTGTGTTTCGATTATTTCCTTTGCTAACCATTAGATTTTGTTATGACGACTCAGCTTGGATAATCCAATGGTTAGCAATTGCCAAATCCAAATCTTTCTTGTGGTGAGATACCAAGCGGAACATTAAGATACTAATATTGAATTGTGGCGTAAAGAAGTTTTTGTTTCAATGATAGGTGGATTAGGGGAATGTCCTCGAACCAGCCGGGACGTGATTCCGAACATGATGATAAAGGAGAGAACCCCATTGCGAATTCCGTTGAGTGTTACGCATGCACACAAGTGGGTGTGCCGGTGTTTCACTCAACTAGTTGTGACCGTGTTCACCCACCGGAGTGGGAATCCGGTGCCGGGTCTTCGTTAGTTCCGATTCAGAGCCGGGATAAGGGACTGGAAGCACAAGATTCGGACCGACGGTCCTTAACCGGCCCGTTTGGGCACATACTTGACCCGCGTAGCAAACGGGTGCAAAGATGGAACCGTACATTTTTAATATTGCGAGGTGTGGCTTTAGCTATTGATCCTTTGTTCTTTTATGCTCTTTCGATCGGACGGAATGGGGCGCCATGTTTGTACATGGATGGTGGATTGGCTGCAATTGTGACGGTTTTACGCACGTGTGTAGATGCCGTGCATCTATGTCATTTGTGGCTACAATTTAGGCTTGCCTATGTATCAAGGGAATCACTAGTAGTTGGATGCGGGAAACTCGTGTGGGACGCGCGTGCCATTGCTTCACATTATGTGAGATCGCTTAAGGGATTCTGGTTCGACGCCTTTGTAATTCTTCCTGTGCCACAGGTTAGTGTACTCATCGACCGTGTTCCTGCCCGCAGTTACATTAGTAGATAAATTAGTAAGATATTTTATGTTTATGCCAAAGTTTAGACATGTTCATAAGCATGTTTCATGGTATTTTATTCATATGATGCGACTTCAAATATAATTACGTATTTCCGGGTTTAAATGTTCTGTATATTAGCCTGTGTATGACTCTATCTTTTCCTGTAAATTTACTTTCTGAAAATGCCAATCTGCTAGGTAGAATTAAAAATAACATACTATCCTACGCCATTAGACGGAAGGATACGCATTATTTCATCTAATTTGACTAATTAGATGGTTTAGCTAATTATCTATTCATGTAATTAATCACTACTGCCCACTAGTCTTTCAAATTTATCGAAGAGGGCGGTTTAGTTAATTCAAGAATTCCCGATTGTCGGGTCATTTTCGCCGAGAGTAATACTGTACAATGGTACATTTATTCACATGATGCTGAAATCGGTAGGGCTAGTGTACGACTGTCACACGTCTCAACCATTACATAATCGAATGTGCCAGACATTACTATCATCGCCGTAGAGTTATGGACCAGTGTATGAAATAAATGAAGATTTTCTTCAGTAGTTATGAAACACGACGCCAAATATTTCACTGAGTAAATGTTTAACTTAGTGAGCTTACCCTAATATTTTCCCGCAAATTCCTGCAGACTGTTTTTTGGTTGGTGGTGCCCAAGTTAATCAGAGATGAACAGATTAAGCTCATAATGACGATCCTTCTACTAATCTTCTTGTTCCAGTTTCTTCCTAAGGTCTATCATAGCATTTGTCTAATGAGAAGAATGCAAAAGGTCACAGGCTATATATTCGGGACGATATGGTGGGGATTCGGCCTTAACCTTATCGCATATTTCATTGCCTCTCATGTAAGTGCAAAATGCATGTTTAAGTACACAACATTGATGTTCCAAACGGGTCGTTAACTCTATAGTGAAATACTTGTTTTTCAGGTTGCAGGGGGCTGTTGGTACGTCCTTGCGATTCAGAGAGTTGCTTCATGCTTACGACAACAATGTGAGAGAGATGTTAAGTGCAATCTCTCCTTGTCTTGTACAGAAGAGGTTTGCTACCGTCTTTCATTGTCAGATACAATCGACAATCCGTGTGGTAATAATGCAACAACTACTAGAATCCCAGTGTGTTTAAATGGCAATGGACCTTTTCGATATGGGATATATAAATGGGCACTCCCTGTTGTTTCTAGCAATTCACTCGCCGTTAAGGTTCTGTATCCCATATTTTGGGGCCTAATGACCCTAAGGTAATTTTCCAGGACATTACTTAATGGTTTAAATATATGTACTGAAACTTAGAGCGTACTTTGTTCCGTTTACAGCACGTTTGGGAATGATCTTGAGCCTACAAGTCATTGGTTAGAAGTGATATTCAGTATCATTATTGTGTTAAGCGGGTTACTACTTTTCACGCTTTTAATCGGAAATATTCAGGTAACGTTTGCTAATTAGACTCACGATCTCCATTTATCTTTTGTGATTTTGATGAAAGGGTATTATTGATTTGAATCGATACTTAACATAGTCCTTGAACAATTTTATAGGTATTTTTGCACGCAGTTATGGTAAAGAAGAGGAAAATGCAACTGAGGTGTAGAGATATGGAATGGTGGATGAAACGTAGGCAGTTGCCATCACGTTTGAGACAGAGAGTTCGGCATTTCGAACGGCAGAGATGGGCTGCTATGGGAGGAGAAGATGAGATGGAGCTCATCAAAGACTTACCAGAAGGATTAAGGCGAGATATTAAGCGTTATCTGTGCCTAGACCTAATCAAGAAGGTATATAACAGAAACAGTGGTACAGTTCTTTTAAGTTTTAATAAACACCGGAACCGATCCATAAGGACACGAAGATCACAACCATTTAAGAATTGATCATGTTTCTCTTATAGGTCCCTTTGTTTCACAATTTGGATGATCTAATTTTGGACAATATATGCGATAGAGTTAAGCCCCTCGTCTTCTCTAAGGATGAAAAGGTATATAAAATAGATTCCTTACCTCTATAAAACCTTTTGAAATCTCTTTGTATAACAATGATGCTTTGCAGATAATTAGAGAAGGTGACCCAGTGCAAAGAATGATATTTCTCGTCCAGGGACGCTTACAAAGCAGTCAAAAGCTCAGTAAAGGCATGGTAGCAACATGCACTTTAGGTCCTGGAAATTTCTTAGGAGATGAACTTCTATCGTGGTGCCTTCGACGACCATTTATAGATCGTCTCCCAGCTTCATCCGCTACATTTGTTTGTGTAGAGGCAACAGAAGCATTTGGTTTGGATGGAAACCATATTAGATACATCACGGATCATTTTCGCTACAAATTTGCTAATGAAAAACTTAAGAGAACAGCCAGGTACTATTCATCAAGCTGGCGTACATGGGCTGCTGTTAATATTCAATTTGCTTGGCACCGTTACAAGGCTAGAACTATAGGTCCAATTATTCAAGTAACAACAACTGGAGATAGCGATCGTCTACTTCGACAATATGCTGCAATGTTCTTGTCTTTGAGGCCCCATGACCATTTGGAATAATTCTTTTTGAAAAGTTATTTCGAGGAGAATGAGTTTGAATTCAGTGATTAAAATGGAGAGAAATGGAAAGAATTATATTTGATTGAATAAATAATTTGATTCGTTTGATATCGATAAAAAAAATGTAGTAATGCAAATTATTATTATTGGCAAGATTTAGACCAAAGAAAGTGTTACAATGATACCCATAGCGTTGTCAAGATCAAAACAAAGAGTTACAAGATGAAGAGATATACCTCAAGACTTATTTCGAGGTTGACAGGCAAGGCAGAATATATCTATTATACATTAGGCAACGGTGTTTTTCGTATAGACATATCCGCCATTGTCTCAGGGATAAAGAGGGGCTGAGATTTGTAGGAATGAGGGAGATGGAAAGCCTAGATTACTTCTGCTCTTTAGCTTAGGGCTACTTTCGACATTGTCTCTCTTTACAACTCTTCTTCTTTAAAGTTACAACTCTCTACCCCGACTCTTCTTCTTCTCTCCATCTCTCGTCTCTCAATCTCCAAGTAACGCATTTCTCTCTCTCATCACTCTCAAAGATTAACGTATCTCTCTCTCTCATTAGTGGGCTTTGATTTGGAATCGTGGATTTGGTGAAGATCAAGTTAGCACAGGCTCGATCAATTTCCTTGGGCTTGTGGAATGTGAAGGGCTGCTATCAATTCATCCCATTGTATATAAAGGGGGATCAAGCATCTCTACTTCAACAACATCAGTGATTGATTTTAATTTGAATTTGAAATTGAAATTGAAGGTAGCGCTTTCGGTTATTCGGAATATATTAATTATGATATTGAAACGATTTGGAATCGTGGATTTGGTGAAGATCAAGTTAGCACAGGCTCGATCAATTTCCTTGGGCTTGTGGAATGTGAAGGGCTGCTATCAATTCATCCCATTGTATATAAAGGGGGATCAAGCATCTCTACTTCAACAACATCAGTGATTGATTTTAATTTGCAATTGAAATTGAAGGTAACGCTTTCGGTTATTTGGATTATATCAATTATGATATTGAAACGATTTGGAATCGTGGATTTGGTGAAGATCAAGTTAGCACAGGCTCGATCAATTTCCTTGGGCTTGTGGAATATGAAGGGCTACTATCAATTCATCCCATTGTATATAAAGGGGGATCAAGTATCTCTACTTCAACAACATCAGTGATTGATTTTAATTTGCATTTGAAATTGAAGGTAACGCTTTCAGTTATTTGGATTATATCAATTACGATATTGAAATGTAGCTATTTTGATTTGAGTTTATATTTGTTGGGTTGGAGATCTTTTTGATTTGGGGGTTTACTGGTGAAAAAGATTTCGAAATGTTTTTTTTTGATAGTTTATTTTTGTGAAGTTAGGATATATACAACAGAAATTACAACTGTCTTAGTGGAGAAATCTCTTGGTTATATAACTTGAAGCAAAATGATATTTGTACCCAGATTTGCACAGTAGCCCGGCTTTTATAAAGTCAAGGTTTAACCTCATTTTGAGTCCTATAATAGCAACAACATAGCAATTTAAGTGAGGGTCGTGAAACAGAAGAGATTCTGGACTCAGGGGCTGCTCATCTATAATCTTTGTTAAAATGGATGTTTCCATCTTCGTCATCACGGGTTACTACTACTGGCTTGAGTAACTTCTTTTTGGAACAAAGTTGTTCGCACGAATCCATGAATATCTCTCTGCTTAAACTAACTAGATCAGACAAATGTATTTATTGTTTATATACAAGCTCTCAAGAAAGTGAAAGATATGAAAAGCTTTTTAGGGCTGTTAGTTATTGGTCACAACTAGCTGAAATGCATATGCATTTTTTTTCATTATTCTTATACTTTCATTTAGCAAACCTATGTTACAAAAGAGCAATGTCACTTGAACATTTTATTTTATATTTTTGAGAAGGGGGCAGACCCCCACCCGATTAATTAATATTCGCAGAATATACATCCTAGGATATTTTTTGCTTTTGGCATCAGCTAATCTATACACAAGTTTTGAAGAGGTAAAGGAAATATACAATGGAAAAATACATAAGCATGAATGATATCCATGATTGAGGTGATGTATACACCTTTGTTTTCCTCCCTGAATTTTGACAGTATAAGAAAAGCTCTCTATTCTATCAATGACTCTTCTTGCACCTCTTAAATCAGCTAGGCGCCTAGGCAAGACCAAGGTGAGGTGCAATTGTTGACCGTATTATCAAGGTTTGCTCGCATTTTGTATATGTCTTTATGTCTTTGTTAGATTTATATGTTTTAGATCTTTAAATTGAAGCAATAATCACTTTGTGATGATATGTATTCAATTGATTGGTTATCACTCTTATTTGTTCAATATGCAAGATTGAGAGCAAGGGAAAGGGAAATCACCAACCCCATCATCTCTTAGGGGATATTAAAGCGATATCTGAAAATGACAGGAAAAGACTAACGGAAGGGGTATTTGGAGATATTATAACATCCATACAGGTAAGATCATCTGACATGTTTGACGTCAATGGTTGTTGGTCTGGATCCGCTACACTTCTCCCCGGGGATAACTAATTTTACACCTATTTTTAACGGTTTTGTTTGTATAGTTTTTGCAAATGTTCACTTATAGACTTAATAATACTTAAAGTATTACCAAAAAATAGTATAGAAATTAGACTTTTTACGCTCCCTAATAGTATAACTGGATACCTATCCTCATCTACCCAGTTGAATATAATGACTACCCTTTGCATATGCATTAAGGATTGTCTATACTTTGCCTAAGTTTAAATCAGTTTACTCATTCCAATTCAGACCATTTTATCTACTTTCCTTTATTCAATGATGAAAGGGAACATTTTTACGCAAAAAATAAAGGGGCCGTAAAATAATTATTTTTTAGCTTTTTATATATTTCTAGCCGTGACGTAATTGTTGTGGCGACTTTTGCTAGGAGTGGTAGGAAAATATTATTTTTCTTTTCTTAATAGGTTTTATGGAGGAACATTTAAAGGTTACAATAGTGGAGGAATCTCTAATATTTTATTTTCCTTATTTTCATCTGTAGGTCCTTTGGTGAGCTTGAAGCAGAAATGTTGCAGGGGCAGAAACTACAGGTCAGAACTAAAAAAAAAATTGGAAATATTTTAAATTACAGTATGAACTACTAAAGTTAATGAAATATCTTATGATCGCTTGGGTTTGAGCTAAATTTTAGCGAACTACAAATAATTATTGTTATATCAGGTGTTAAGGGTTAGGGATCAGACTTACATGGGGGTGAAGAACCCCTTAACAACTAAACCATATAAGGCTTAAACTATGACAAATTGGAAAATAAGATAACTTTTTAATAAGTATTTTCCCTATTGTTGTTTATAATCTACCTGAATTTGTTTTTTCTTTTCTTGAAGGGTGTATCACCAGCAAGAGAGGTCTATGAGCTTTTAAGTCAATGTGGATGGCAAGATTTATTTTCACTTTTCATAAGTGTTCATGAGATCTGCATTGGTCGTCTTTCTCCATCTGCCATAGTCGAATACAGTGAGCATACACCTAAAAGAAAAAAACTATGATATTGGTTTCTGTTTACAAATAATTTTTGGATGAATATTGCAATATTGGCTTTTGTTTATTGCTAATTCTGATTGCTTACAAAAAAGAAAAGAATGAAGATGATATACTCTAAAGAACAGAAGGAAAGAGATGTTGATAGATGGCGGAGGTAAGGGCGAGAAAGTGTATCGATAGGAAAAGAAGAATACACAATGAAGAAATTGAATGTTATGAATTTGTCGAGGTGAGAATGTTGTTGAGTTAGATGGTAACTGCGAGCCTGCGATTGTAAGGTCAAGGAAATTGGAGAAATATTAATGTTATAAATTGGATGTCAAGGATACTTGAGATATGACCTCAACAATAGTGGCAGAGAGTGTTTCAGATACCTGCAGGACTGGGACGCCATCTTCGTCAAAGCATTGGACCATTAGTACGTCATATCACTCACTTTCTAGGAGATCGTTTCATTACAAATTATTTGTTGGTTGTGTGTTGTTTCTCTTTATATGATTATATTGATGTTGTTGAGGGGCGATTGTGCTTTAATTTGTGGCTAACATGATCCCTGTGCTTTCGTTAATTCCAATATATTTTTGACGTCTTCACAAACCCAGCGGAGTGTGGGAGTGGATTCATTACTCTTGGTGAGATGGTTGCTCCTTTTGATTGGAAACTTCTCTTTGTGAAATCCTTCTCAAGTGAGCTTTCACCTTCAGTTATTTGTATAGTTATTTATTTTTGAACATATTGTTCTTTGTATATATATTTATGGAATTCCTAATGTATCAAGGGTATGTAAGTTCTCATTGAAGTTGACATTAAGCACTTCATAAGATTGGGAATGTCATTTAGTAAAATTAAGCACTTCAGTCTTTTCTATAACATTTATAGCAAAATTGGGAATGCCATTTAGTAATGGCATAAGGTCTTCCATGCAAATAATTTTGTATCAGTTACTTTGATTTGTGATTGTTTGCACTTTGAATCCATGATAGGGTTTTTGTTGCAGCAAAAGGTGATCAATAAAAGAATGAGCAATGTCGGAAAAAAGTAACATATACCTTGGAGGGGACTATGCAGAATTCCCGAGTTTGCACCCAACTCAGTTATTACCGAAGAACATACGTTGGGAGTTGATACCAAGGACTTTGAATTGGGAAATGCAAAAAACTTAATTAAGTAATGTATGTGTTTTTGATTTCCTTCAGAAATAGTAATGAATCTTAGTCCATTTGCGTATGGATGGCTTGATGTATTAGTTGAAGTTGTCGAAGGCGTGTGAATACAATAATTGCGTATGACTGATAATGTATTTTTCACATGATAAGAAACTTAGTTCTCAATATAGATAAATAACTGTGATTTCACGATGAATAAGATACACTAAAAATTATTGATAGAAGTTGGTAGTGCCGAATACACTGGGCTTATTCACCGTGATTTGGTCATGGGCGACGTTTTTTCCGTGGCGAGCCCGGGTATTACTAGTCTATTATATATTAGGCAACGGTGTTTTTAGTATAGACATATTCGCCATTATCTCAGGGACAAAGAGACATATTCGCCATTGTCTCAGGGACAAAGAAGGGCTGGGATTTGTGGGTAGGAGGGAGATGGACGGCCTAGATTACTTTTACTCTCAGTACTCAGGGGTACTTTGGACAAAACATGGAAAACTCTTCCCGACTCTTTATCTCTCCCAATTCATCTCTCACGAAGCCGACTCTTTCTTCTGCTCTCTCTCTCAACCATGACCACTTCTTCCGCTTCGCAAGGTCCATCTCTCTCTCTCTCTCTAATTGTGCCCTAATATTTACTTCATCCCCAATCATCTCATCTCTCTCTAATTGTGCCATAATTAACAAACAAAAGCTTAAAGCCTGCCCCAAAGATCCAAACCTCTCATCAAACTTTCCACATTTAGAGACCTCCAAACCCCATTTCTCAAAACCCTCTAAAATAGGCATGTTTTGAGCGAAAACACTCCCTCTAATGGGGTTTAACTCCTCAAACAACCCCTTTTGTTTTGTTTTTGCTATAACCATCTTTGGGCTTGGGTTTCTCCCAAATATTACTATTGCAGCTTCAGACTACAGTACTTTGGTTTACAGGGGTTGTGCAAAGCAAATATTTTTAGGCCCATCTGGGGTTTATACACAAACCCTTTTATCCCTATTTGATTCCCTCATTTCCCAATCTTCCAAAACAAAATTCTTCAAAACTAGCTCTGGGGGTGGTCAAGTGAGCTTCTCCGGTGTGTTTCAATGCAGGGGAGACCTTAGTAACAATGACTGTTATACTTGTGCGAGCAAACTCCCTGAAATGTTGAGTAAGTTGTATGGGAAGACAATTGGAGGAAGAGTTCAGCTTCATGGGTGTTCCCTCCATTATGAGCTCAATGGGTTTCCTCAGATTTCAGGGTTTGAGTTGTTGCATAAGACTTGTGGGGGTTTAAATGCGGCGGGTTTGGGCAGCGAATGACACTGCGTTTGCGGTGGTGAGAGTGGGATGGTTAGTGGTAATGGGTTTTATGCAACAAGTTTTGAGAGTGTGTATGTGTTGGCTCAATGTGAGGGGAGTTTGAGTAATGGGGATTGTGGTGTGTGTGTGAAGAGTGCAGTTCAGAAAGCTAAGGTTGAGTGTGGGAACTCCATATCTGGTCAAGTTTATTTGAACAAATGCTATATTAGCTACACTTATTACCCCAATGGTATCTCAAAGAAATCTCCTTCAGGTAACTATTGTTTCTCTCATCAAAACTTAGTTTTTGCTCAATTTAGATCATTGGGTGTCTTTAATTTGAGTCAAGTTTTGATCTTTGTATATATATATGATGATCATGGTAATTGAATAGGTGTTTGTAATGTGTTTGATTGATAGGAGGAGGGTCTGGGCAGAACCTAGGGAAGACATTAGCAATTGTGGTGGGAGGGGCAGCAACAGTGGGATTTGGAGTAATTTTTTTTCATGTTTATTAGATCTGTGATGAAGAAACATGATGGTAAGTATTAAAGTGATAGAAAATGAGTAAAATTGAGATGTTTTTTTATCCCCTCATTAGTAAAGTTCATTTTTCTAGATTTTATGATGTTGTAGTTGGGGATTAGTTGCGATTTTGTGCATGATGAAATGTATTTTTGATTAGTCAATTTTGGGGTAATGGGGTTTTTGATAAGGCTAAGGTTGGTTGAGAAAATTTCCCAAAAAGAAGAGTGTGTGTGTGAGAGCTCAAAGAGGTAGATATGTATTTTTGTTGGAAGGAGAGGCATTGGAGGAATGAATGTTTGTTTGAGTGGGTGGTCAGGCTGAGGATAGGGTTGTATAACACCTTTCATTACCATGTGGGGTATGTCCCTTAGTTTACACATCCTTCTAAACAATGCTACTCCATTATCTTCTCTTTTTGCATATTTTTGGCTACAATACTCTCTCTCTCCAAAACAAATAGTGATAGTAGTCCTTTTGTATATCTACATAGTCAGATTGACATCATGAATCAAAAAATTTTGTTTCTCTTTTCTTTGCCAATTTTAACTTTGTGCTATTTTTTTTTTCTGCTTTGGTAGCTTGACATATATATGCTTTACACCATTATATGTTCTTTGGTAAGCTTGACTCTGGGGCAAGAGTAATTGCTTTACCCTCTGAGTTGATAGTAGTAAACAATTGATGTTAAGTTTGATATCTACACCAAGGGAGGTTGCTTTACATATGTGCTTGATTGTAGTAAACAAAGGAATTACAATTTTTAATCCAATAAAGTGCCTTGAATGATGGCTTTCGTTAGATTACTTTAGTTATTTAGGTGCACCTAAATTCTTAGGGAAATATTCTTTTTAAACTAATAAACAAAACCAATTGGGATACTTAGTTTTAAGATTCTTCATTGATTAAACCATTAATTCCTGCACCAAGTTTGGAAAAAGATGAACTTACCCCATCAACACCAAGGTGTCATCCATCCCAAGGGTTCTCTTATCCTGACCTGTCGCCACCAACCCAACAATGATTTTAAGCGCAAGCAATCCTTAATGGTAAACCCCCAAACTTTGAAGATCTCAAAAATCATTCTGATATCTAATATTGTTGCAATGTTCTTTCTTATGTTTATAAGGTATGTTCCGATGTGTATCTTTCTATCCTTCCCCGTTAGTTTTTTGTTTCATTAAAGAGAAGTGTAAAACTGCTAGACTGGTCTTCACTGATGTTACTCTAACTTAATTGTAAGTTACTATTGTTTACGTTTCTTTTTATTAAAAGTTATGAAATATTGATTAGATATATGAGTTTTACATGAATTTTGATTTTGGAAACCGTGATTCTTTTTTTGTATTTTTCAAGGTTGGCAGAGGAAGCAACCAACAATGAACCAAATGCTCCTGATGCTAAAACAATGACAAGAATTGCAGAGGCATCATTTGGCATAGATGATTATTGGAGAGTTGTTGATGTTCTTCACCAGAGGTAAAGTAATTATGTAAACCTATAAAATATATTTTTATTTATATATAATCACCACAATGATTATATAAATTAATATTTAAGCACCACAATGTTATATTGATGTAAATATGCACGACATCAATAGTGACTATTGTGGGTTCATTTTGCTAAACCATATTTGGATTATAAATTTATAACGACCCCAATAGTGGCCTGAATGCACTAGATGTTGCTGTTGCTGTTTGATGGGTACTTATCTCTTCTTCTTTTTTTCTCTCTCTCTTTCCCTCTCTCATTACTCTGTTGCTGTTGTAACTCTCTTGCTGTTATATGAATTGAATTGTTGATGTTGTATCCCTGTTTCTCATGATATTATCTATTGAATTGAATTGCTGTTGCTATTATATTGAATTGTTGTTGTTGAATTGAATTGATGTTATCTGTTTCGTAATAAAATCTGCAGTTTCATTAATGCAAGTGACCCCTCTTTTTTTAGCTCCATATATATGCATTATGCAGCTAGCAACTCACTTTAATACTTGCTCAAATACAATACTGCTAGCAAGTTTTTTTTAGGACTTGCTTTGCAGTGTTGATGTTTTTCAACATTTTTGAAGTGTTATTTTAAGCATTGCTCTAGAAATATTATTTTAAGCTACCTCGACATCACTCTCGTGTTATAATACATCCAACCTTGATGTTCGCGTCCCTATGTTTGTACATGTATATACATTAGGCTGATTAATACTGTGGTGCTATATTTTGACAAGACAGTGTTTGTGTTTAACAGGGTTGTGATGCATCTCTTCTATTGGACGGCACATCTAGCTTCACTGGAGAGAAGACGACTTTGGCCAATGTAAATTCAGCAAGAGGGTTCGATGTGATTGATACGATCAAAACTCAAGTATAGAGTATTTGCACTGGAGTTGTTTCTTGCACAAATATCCTAGCGATTGTTGCAAGAGACTATGTTGTAACTGTAAGTACGAATTTTATGCATCACCCCGCTTTTGTTATGATCTTATGATAATTATAACCACGCTTTTGGGTTTCCAGTTGGGTGGAAAGTCCATCTCTCTCTCTCTGCATTTTGATCTTTAGGTGGATGTGGTATCTTCTAATACAGAGCAGATCATTTAGCTGTTTATGATCAGAGCAAATATGGTGAGAGATATATGTAGATGTGGTATCTTCTAATACAGAGCAGATCATTTAGCTGTTTATGATCGGAGCAAATATGGCGAGAGATATATGGAAAACATTCAACCTTTATTGCAGCATACTTTCTATGGCAGTGCAGAAATGATCATGTATTCAAGGGTAAAACTATGAATGTATCAACCGTTAAAGACAAGATATTGAGAGAAATACAGAATAGTAGACAGAAAAAAATATTAGCAACGTTGTGAATGATTTGCAGATACTTGGAAAATTACAGGTTCAAATGAGATGCAGGCAAGTTATTTTTATACCCTCCCTTCCTGCAATGAATGTTGTTCATATGCTTATCCTGTTAATACATGATTGCATATGGGCCTCAACTCTTTCTTTTATAATCATAGTTTAATAATAATTTTTGTGTACATTAGGCTTATTATGAATGAGATGTTCTGACATAGATTCTTTTTATCTCTATTTGTTTCAGGAAAGCAATACTAAAAAGATATTCTATGGACTGGACGATATTAATGATGTCAAGGAAATGATCATCGCAAATGCGGCCACCAACTCTATGAACTGCATATTAGCTGCTACATAAGTTTCTTCTTCTTGCTTGGCTTACTCTTATTGTTACTAGGTTGAGGGTAAAATTGATAAACTTTCGATGGAAGAAGCTGGCTTTCGTCATTGAGCCAGGTGAGATAAAGTTGTGCTGTGATGGATCTTCTATGGGTAATCCTGGACCAGAAGGGTGTGGATCAGTATTTAGAGACCATGATGGTGGGGTTACTGGGGGTATTGTCCATGAATCTGGTGATGGCTGCATCATATAATGCAAAATGTAGAATAATGATAAAATCTTTGATCAAAGCTTATCAGTTGGGATACAGCTACAAAAGAGTTTAAGGAGCATCCCTTTGGAAAATGCTAGGTTCGAATGGGGTAGATTGTCATGTTTCAGTCAGTGTTTAAGGATTCAGAGACTAGAGCTATTAGTAATCGTTGGAGATTGGTTTCTGGGTTTGGTGTTGGTGTTCTTGAGGCGTTGGTTATTTTTACTCCGTTTGCGGCAAGAATGGGATTACAATTGTAGTTTTGAATTCTTATGATTATAATATACAGTATTTTATGTTTTTATCTTTGGGTATGATTTTTTTTTCTTTTGTTAATATGTCATTGTAGTTTATTAGGATTTGTTTTTTTTGAAATGTGGGATGTTTCAGAAGTTATTTTGAATTATGCATATTATGGTATGGCACTGTTAATGAACTTAACTGTGCTAAGAAGTCGTGTGATTTGGAGAATTGGTAGTTATTGTACAATTCCTTGAAATGTATGGAATATGATGACATTTTTTGTTTGTGAATGGAGTTCAATTAAGTAAAGACATGAGAAGTACAATTATCAAAGTAACTAAATGAATAATGTCCCTATAAGTCTGTAATGCATTGAAAGGCCTCAATAAATATAGAAGACATAATATTTGGTCTTACAAGAGAAATAGTTAAGGAGAATTAAAGAGCAAGTCAAGTTAGTCGAGGGTTAAAAAGATCCTAGAGATCCACTAAATTCTTAGGTATCTATCGATGTATTAATAATTTTTCGTGTTACATACAAAACTGGTTTTATCATCAAGTTTGCATTAGCTATTTGCATTAGAAAAAATGAAAGATCGTAAAAGCTTAGCACCATTATACTGAACCCAGTTACAATATTCTAAATTGAAACTTCAAGATGAAACAAATAAAGATTTCTCCCATGAATTTAAATTTATAAATGTTATGACCACTCAAGAACATAAACCAACACCAAAGAGAGTGGGTACAAAAGGTATGCTATGATACACGTCCAGAGAGAGAATTTAGAGCAGAAGCTGGCTAGAGTTCCCACCTCCCATTACAACGCAAATGATAATAATAATAGTTACTTCAGCTGAGAAATCCCATGTTAATCCATGCATAAATCAGTGATAAGGGCTGACAGCCCAAGCATGCTGTTCATGAAGACCCCACCATAGATTTGTACCAGAACTTCCATTAAGTATGCCCATCTCAAAAGGTTTAGCAGTTAACAGAAAAAACAAATCATAGATTGGTACGTAAATTTCATAGTTTTATTTAAAGATCGTACATAAATTGCAAATAAAAGGTAGATACAAACCTCAGAAAATGCCAAAGAAGTAATTTGACGCTTCTTATGACCAATGGACTTGATTGCTGATGATGCCTCTCTAAATTTAGTTGCAAGAGGAATTAGAATAAAAGAGATGAAAGAGGGAGGCATTTGCTGCATTGGAGAAATTTTGAACATAATCTATTAGGGGTTCTGCAAGTAATAATAGAATAGCACAAGTAAGAATAGAATAGCAGTTCCCATCAACAATAATGAGATGGACTTAATTCAGGTCCTAAAAGGATATACGATAGCCTCTTTGCATGAATTTTTTCTATCCACGAACTTATTAGTTTCTTTCCAAGCTTCCTGTATTTTCACTCTAGAAGTAATAACACCAAAATGACGGAGAAGATCTAAAGAAGTCGTAATTGATAAGTGAGGGTATTTACCTAGTAGAAATCATCTAGAGCTCTTTTTGATTGAAGCCACTTTGCGAGCCCGTTGACAAATTCATCCTTACTAATTTTTTGGTCACCATCCTATATGCAGCACGAAATGTTTTTTGTTTCCAGCATGATATATTCATTTAGTCGTCCTTCTGAATTCTTATTGTCATGGATTGTTACGGATGGCTTGATGTATTAGTTAAAGCTGTCGAAGGCGTGTGAATACTACAATTGTGTATGACTGATAATGTATTTTTCACATGATAAGAAACTTAGTTCTCAATATAGATAAATAACTGTGGTTTCACGATGAATAAGATACACTAAAAATTATTAAGAGAAATTGGTAGTGCCAAATACACGTGAATGTATTCACCGTGATTTGGTCACAGGTAACATTTTTGCTGTGGCGAGCCACGGGTATTACTAGTAGTAATCGATTAGGTGGCATACATATCACTTTTAGGCATATTTTCCTAACAAGGTTTAATACTATATCATACTTGGGTAAGGTAAAGTTTTTGTTGTCGAAGTTGTTGAAGTTGAGCTTGTAAACTCTGTATTCATCTATTATCTATTATCCCGATGTATACACACGGTTATTACGGAATATTGAGTAGAGACTAATCGATTTTTAAAGGGTATTCTCCAAGCTGATCAATCACATGTTCATCATGTTGTGCAGTGCTATATAGCAACATTTCCTGTACCTGATATGTTTGAACATTGAAGACCCGGCTCTTTAAGTAGTATAATTCGAAGAACGATTTAGACTATGCCCCCCTAATAAACATGCAAATTTAATCTTGCCCCCTCAAACCGACCAATATTGTGGTCTACCCCCCACCTGCTTTCTTTTCCCCGGTTCAACGAGTGGACTTGACTTGACCAGTCCAACTTGGTTGAAGTACTCAGACTACCCTTTACTCAAATAATTCCGTTATACTCAATATCTCTCCTACTTTCAACAATTTTTGTCTCAAAATCTGTAATAAAATCCAAAGGCTCAGATCTCTTTAAAATATGATCGTTGGCCACGTCATTGCCATATAATTAAAAAATACTTATCTTTAAATTCATAACTTCTTCTTCTCATCTTTAAATTAATGGGTGGTGGTGAATCTTCTCAGGTAAGCATCTAGGTTATGCCATTATTCTAAAAAAATTATGGGTTTTTAGCAAAAAAAATTGTCTATGCCATTAACGCATTGTTTCAAACTTTGGGGGGTAATAACGAATTGCAGACATTTTTTTTTTGGTAAAACTAAATTATTGTTCATACTTTGCAGGTTGAAACTTGTCCTATTTGTACATAATTTTACGAAACTGAAAAACCATGCTCCCATAGCATAGAAGCTTGTCCCTGGGTATACAATAAATACAAAAAACCAAATTACAATGGAATCATGAAGATAAATATTTCGAATACATTAACTAACCCAAAGAGAAAGTTCTTGTCTTGCCAATCCACTACATGTGGTTCATTTCAGTAGTTAGATTGTGCAATCAATGGTTCTCTAGATTCTGGTGGATCATCTTCATTTTTAACAGGGGGTTGCTTTGGATGTGGAACACATGGCCACGGGTGGAGAGAATGCCTAGGAGGACTTCAAACTGCATAGTGGATGGATGTGGGGCTCCTAAAAGGTTATGGACTTCCAAAACTAAAGCAACTAAAGGGCAAAAGTTTCTAAAATGCAAAAACCCTATTTGTAAGATGAGCTTCACTTGGCTTAAAGATGCAATGCAAGAAGAAAAGCAGAACAAGAGGGAAGAGAAGACTAAAGGTACACATGAGAAGAACCTAAAGATGAATGTCCAGATGACTCTAACCATGAACTTAAATGATTTTTGTAATTAATTTAAAGGGAAAACAACTCTAGGATGAATGTAGGGAATGTATTCACTTTTGAATCTTAATAAATACACTATGAACATGTAGTGAAAATGGTAAACAAAAGATATAACACAAACCTAATTGGTACTCAATGCTATTCCAAATCACATATCACAAAACCTGTATAGCACAATGAAACACATATTAATAATGGTGATCAACAAAAAAAATTGAAACCTGCAATATGTTTAATGTGAAGTACAAATCTGCAGGAATAACAACCTTCATTTAAAACATACATAATAATGTAAAACTTGAAACAATATCCACACCCTGCATAACTGTAATATACACATTCTACTTACTATATACCATTTAGCATACACTGCATAATTCACATACCAAAATATACAAAGCACATACCAAATTTCCATTACTTAATTAGCTGTCTCCAAAGTACAACATACCATGCATGGATATTTAATTGTTTCATTCAACATAACATGAAAAACAAACCAGTTCTACCAAAAATACAATTTAAAGTGCTTGCAGAAAGTGGAATAATGTTTCACCACACAATACCCAAAAAGTGAACATGATAACTTAAAGCAGATAAAATAAGATAGAATAGTCAAAGACTAAGGCTTCCAATTCCTGGTTGGAGCATGGTATGCCTTCTTTTAGGGGGTTGTGACTGAAGTGGCTTGAGAAGACTAAGTTACAACATATGTAGCTAGTTTTGGAGGTTGGAATGGTGACCTCCCATTATTTGAAACTGCACCCCTCCCAATGTTTAAAGTTGTACCCCTCTCAGTATTTAAAGCTATACCCCTCCCAGTGTTTGAAGTTGCTGCTCTCCCCATGTTTCTACCATTTTCCCTTTTAGTGTTTAAAGTTATTCCCCTCCCAGTGTTAGCAGTTGCATTGTTCCTAGTTTTAACAGCAGTACCTCTCCCTCTTCTAGAAGTTGCCCAACCAATGTTTTTACCATTGCCCCTCCCAGTGTTTGTAGTAGTTCTTGACTCAGTGTTTGAATTTACCCTTCCCCTACCACCCCTAGCAGAATTGCCTCTCCCTCTACCTCTTACAATTGGTGTTTGAAGGGGGGCACCAACATTTCTTTATGTTCAGCTCTACTGTTATTTGTGTCAAGCCTATATATTCTTTTGTTTTGTCACAATTCCACTTGAATGGGCAGAAGGACCTTTGCATGTCTTCTTTATGTGACCTAGAGCACCACATTTTCCACATCTTCTACAATTGCCAAATAGTTCATCTTTGTTTTTAATTCTCTGCTTCTTTGGCCTACCAGGTCCCCTCACTAAAGGTGGGGGTAACACAGTGTATCCTGGCTACAAACAAATATATCATTCAATAACAACTTAATACTACAAAAAATATTAAAAAATCTTTAAAATACAACATACAATTTTAAGGTTGCAATTGAAGTAATACCTGTCCCCATTTAGACAGATCATCAATGGTATGAATTAGAAGGTTGTAAGTAGCAACATATTTTATAACTATGTGGTCTTACTGCAATATCTATGCAATAAAAAAACAAATCTCTATGTGCATGTGAACCTATAAACAACTATAAAGCAAAATAAGAAAAAAAGAAAAAAAGAACTTATTCAACCCAAGGATGTCTCATAGAAATGAGAACACTAACTGCATGTACACATGACAAACCAGTTAGTTGCCACTCTCTACACTGGTATTCAAGTTTTTCAAGGTCAGCTTTCCATTTTTAGCCACTTCTAGAAATTGCAACAAAGCATTTGTCAGTTGTACCCTTTACCCTGTATTGACCATACTTTCTTGACATTTTCTCAATGTGTGTGATTGCCTTAAGAACAAGTCTTATATATTTACAATTTTTTTTAAACTTAAACAGTTGTTATTACTTGCTTTAATCAAATACAATAAAATAAGGAAATTTACCATTTTAGTCCTACTCCCTAGCTTTTAGTCTTCTGTCATACATGAGCTTAATCAACATCAGGTTTAACTTTTCTATGGCTTTATGTAAAGGCTTGTCTTTCACTTTGTTGATCTTGTTATTGAAGGACTCTGAGAAATTATTAATGATGTGTTCACACTTTGTACTAAAGTTAAAATGTAATATGCACCATCTCTCATATGGCTCCTTGTATAACCAATCATATACTGAAGGGTCATCCAACTTCAACTGGTCAAGAAATTCCTTCTCAATTTGTTTCTATACCTTAGCAGCCCCCCAAGCCAGCTTCTCAAGGTGAATTTCTCTGTGGTACTTCTTTATATTTTTGTACATGTGCCTGAAACATAATATGTGGTTTGCAAATGGAAATACAGAACTAACAGCTTCTATCAATCCCTTTTGCCTATCAGAGATGATGTTTAACCTCTGTCTGTATAGGTTTAAATAAGGTTCCATCATCTTTAAGATTTTTTCCAAGTTTCAGTACACTCAAACCTACAGAAGAATACTACAATTCAGAATAATCCATTATTCCCATCCAGTCCAATGATTGAAAGGCATACCCCACCATACCTGTCCATTAAGAAACACCCATCAAGTCCCAATAGTGGCCGCACCCATTCAACCACCTTCTATTAAAGCATTGTACGAAATACAGGTTCCTGTCTATTCATTGGTCATTAAGCCAAGACTGCAAGTTGAAATGTTTCTAGGATTTGCCAATAACACTTGCACAGTCAACTCTGGCATAACAATGTAACCTATAGGACCCTACTATCCTTTTCATGTATTTCTTGCTGTGAAGTAAGACACATCAACACCATACTTTATTCTTATAGCTTCCTATACATTACATGGTCCTGTAGATCTCACACTCCTAATAAGTTGTTCAACTTCATTGGTCGCCCATCCTGCATGTGCCAATTTGTTCTTGTCCCTAGCCTTACCTCTACATGTGTGAGTTAGATTGCTTGTCCCTTTCAGTTCTATAGAATGACAATCACAATTTCTTCTCACGTAATACATCCACTGGCATTTCTCATCATCACATTTGTACCTTAGTCTATAATTCTTATTTTTAACTTGATAATACTCAAACTTGTTTATGATAGCAAAGTTCCTGATGAATGTTCTTGCTTCAAATATATTTCCCCATACCATCCCTATTTTTAGTTTATCATACTCTCTCCCAACATTTTTGATGGGTGCTGGATCCTCTTCTTTAGAAAAAATATTTTGTGTATTCTCAACAAAATTCCTCAGTTCTTCATCAAGTCTGTTTATGTCCTCCTGTGTAGGAGTATTATCATCTTCCAGTGAAGTATGTGTGTACCCTTCTTCAGCATCTAAGCTATTTGGATATAGTTCTGCCCATCTAGTCCAGTTCTCAACTTCATCCCCAATATCTTCAGTCTGATTCCCACTCCCAGTCTATTCCCCATTCTCAGTTGGCCCCACCTCTTATGTGATGATAATATCACCATCACTGTCATAAACTAATGAAATTACATCTAATTCCTCTTCAGGTAAATCATTAGGTTTAGCTCTTTTATTTATAGGTTTAGTTGGTTCTCCACCCTGGTCATTGTTTTTCTTTTTCTTTTCTTTTTGTTTGTTTGTTTTTTAGTTTGTGCTTTCTTCCTTGAGCCAATGTTAGTTTGAGGTTTAGCTTCAACCCTCTCTAGACCTTCAGTTTCAACCCTTTCATATAGAGGTTCATCCCAAACCCTAATAGTATCACCACAAGCTCTAGACTTTCTTTTTTTGTTTGCAACAGTTTTCTTTGATTTGCTCTCAAGAGGTCCTACCTTAGTCTTTGTTTTCTTTAACTTTTTAGCAACTTTAAATAACTCACTCAAAGGTGGTTCAGAAGGACCACTATTATTTGTCTCATTGCCCCCCAACATGTCAATAAGTCCCCCACCACCCATATTTGGTTCATTAACCTCCAAAGATTGTCCCACTGGTGTTAATTGGGTCTCACCAAAATTAACATCACTTTGTTCGCATATATAACCATGTATAAGCCATTCATTATACTCAGAGTTTGACTCCCCAGAGTTTTCTTCACTGTCAATATTTAATATGGTATGCCCACTTATGTTATCCCCACTCATATAATCCCCACTCATGTACCCACTTATGTCATCCTCACTGGTGTCATCATCACTAGTGTTATCATCACTTAAGTCATATGAGCTCAAGTCATACTCTTGTTCATTGTTAAGGTCATCATGCTCTTGTTCAATAATAGGTTCAACAAACTCCACATTAATGTAGATTGGAAGATTTGGTTTATTATTAGGTTCATTAACTTCAAGTTCATCATTTAGTCTTTGGTGAGAAATGTAGAAGTGGACATCCCCAACTCTCTCCACATCACTATAGCTCCACATATCTAACAAATCATTGTCATTCTTAACTAAAGAATGTCTACCCATCCACTAAGTATAAATATCAATCACTGTACCTGGGGGTGTATCCTCATACAAAGATCTCAATGCATTAAAGACATATTCAGTGAGGCATATCAGAGAAATACTATTCCTATCTACATTGTCAAACCTATGTTGTTTCCCTCCTAAATAAAGGTCATGAGTGTACTCTATTATTTCCCAAGGATCCTGCCAAGTTCCCCTACCAATGTATGATCAAATTCTTAGTAGTACTATCCCGTTTATCAATTTTATAATGACATGTTAAACCCTAATTAGTTTACACCAAGCCAAACTAGCAAATCAAAAAACCTTAACTGTAAATACACCAATCCCATCTTCAGAATATACAAATCAAATACCCAAACTAACAAATCAAAACCCTAACTAGCATAATATACAATTCAAAAACCCCAATGTAATTTTGAGCAAAGTAACCCTAACTAGCATAATATACAAAACAAAAACCCTAATTTTGAAATACCCAAATTCTAACTTTATAAACTAATTTTTTCTAAACAAATAAATCATGTGGAAGAGTTTAAAATACTTACATAGGGACTAGGGAGAGATGAAGTTTTATAGTAATCCTTAAAATATTCACAAAGGGACTAAGTTTTACATAGATGAAGTACACCAACAACAACAACAATAATAGAGAAACGACGTGAAATACATGCAATACAAAAATAGAGAGATGAAGTTCAGAGAGAGAAGTGAAGTTTAGAAGTGAAATGCATGCAAATGTAAGAGAGATGGAGTTCTAAGCAAGAGAAAGAAAGATAAAGTTAAGTCTGAGAGAGATAAGTTAATGAGAGAGAGAAAGAGAGAAGTAAAAAGGGGGGAAGTAATTTAAGTCTCCTGCCCTCCCCAAGGAGGACTGTTACAAGGGTGTTACGACCTTCAGATCTGATTACGTGGTACTAGATCGACACTGGAAAATCGTTAAATTTGAGCTGTTAATTTGAAATTTTAATGGTTGTTAAGTCACATGGCATTACATTTTCAGCGGTAACAGGTGAGTAGTTGAGGAGTAAAGGGCAGTCTGAGTATTTCAACCAAGTTGGACTGGTCAAGTGAAGTCCACTCGTTGAACCGGGGGAAAAGAGAGCAGGTGGGGGGGGGGGGGGGGGGGGGGTAGACCACAATATTGGCCAGTTCGAAGGGGCAAGATTAAATTTGCATGTTTATTTAGGGGGCATAGTCTAAATCGCTCTTATTCGAATCCATTAGCTTGGAGCTCGAGTTGAGGGGTACACTGAAATGGAGAAATTATCGCATGAGATTGTTATAGTTCAAACCAAACTACAAAAACAAATAGATATGTTGTAGTAGTAAAATTTTATCAATCCTTAATAATCCCTCTCCAAATACAGTAACAATTTCCCACATGCCCCAAGGATTCGTTTTGAAATTTATGAAAACGAATTGTAGAATAAAATTGCAGGGATTGAAGTGATTTTATTCAACAATAAAAACTGAGTAATTAAAACTAAGGAACTCAGCCCATTATATAGGAAACTGAGTATAACAAGTTCTCTATAATGGGGCAACTAATCCCACTTCAGTAGCCACTATTACAACCATTAACTAGACTTAACTGTTGAACTACAAACATGGACTGCCCTATTCTCCAAGGAGATTTATTTAACACATGGCCTAGTTCTAACAATCACCCTGGTTAGATGAAAGATAAGACTCCCTAATTTCCCAAGTCTCCCACCTAGCATTTCCATCCCAAATTAATTATCGCTAATAATGTCGAAACACATGCACTAATCCTACCATTTGCCTCTCATCTCCATGAAGCAACAATCCATAAAAAATTAGTTTGCTGACTCGGCAGAATTATTGGAATCTTAGAAGAAGAGAGCCGAAAAGCTTCAAGAGATGTGAAAGTAGTCTCGGGGAAAATCTGGTTGGAAGAACCCCTGAAAGATCTTCTATTGAATGCGCTAGTACAATTATGTGGTACGATGGAAAAATTTAAGGGGAATATCGCCATTTGTGCTGATGAGAAGATGCTTAATGTTTTGAGAAGGTACGTACAATACTAAACATATTGTATCTATAATAACAAGAATGGGGAAAATAAGCTAATTAAAACAAGTGAAAAGGTTTCAATCACCACTTACTAGATACAGTAATCTTTTGCTAAGAGGATTGATTATTGTGCTAAGGTACTCCTGCAATAATAATTCGTTAGATTTATAATTATTTTAATAAATACGTAAATAAGTTAAGACTGGTACATAAATCATAGCGTGTCATTTAAAAATTTAATTCATCTATTGTTTGTTCGCTCCACCATTCTGGCTTAACTCCGATCAACTCATCCGTTGTTAAACTATCGTTCAATCATTGCGGGGCAGAACAAACATGAATTGATTATCGTTTACGTACATCCTGTAACAGCCGATTTATATATGAGATAAAGGGAATTTGCAAACTAAAGAGAACGCACCTTTTGTTGAACTGCAAAGGAGTTTGATGGGAAGGTGATAATGAGAACAAACTTTGCCTCTGTCTTCCATCACAGATATGAGAGAGCTGCTAATACTGAGAAAAAAATGAAGGGACAAAGCACTATTTATAATGACAGGGAGAGAGACAGTTGTAAATCAAACACGTCTAATCTAATCCTTTGGGGCCAAAAGATTTGGCATAAGAATAGGGTTTCATTCTTTAATTATGCAGCAAGACAAGGCCCATTTACCAACCTGTGGACATGTGTGTATGTATTGTGAACTAATGGACATGTGTGTATGTATTCTGAACTAAAGATAATGAAAATTATCCTTTTAAGATTTACCAAATCGAGGTAAGATCTTCTGGTGTTTGGATTTCAAATTAGAGATACTTATTACTTATAGCATCTCCAACAGTATGATATACTGTTACACTTTTCACATACTTTGCAAAAACTCTTTTCAACAGGAGTATGATGTTCAACATACTCACCTCCATACCCCTCCAAAATATACGAATTCAGAACTTGGAGAGTGGTATGTGCATACTATTTTTGTAGGTCCCCATAACTATTTTTCTCTTCCTTTCTTTTCTCTCTCTATTAAAAGAATATTGTGGGTCCCAATTTTTAATAAAAATCTCATCTCTCATAAAATAACATTGTGGGACCCAATTTTAATATAAAAAACTGAATTTAGAGATTAATTTGTTGGAGCAAAGCGGTATGCTATTCCGGATACTAGTATCCAAAACCGGAATAGCATACCGTCTTTGTTGAAGATACTCTTAGGGGGAGGATTTAGAGACACTAAAAAATGAGACACTAAAATCTCACTCAATAGGAGCCACTCATCTCTATTAGATGAGTGACTCTTAAAATGCTGAGTTGCTATATAGAGAAATGAGAAAATACTAATAATAGGTGTCAACGATTTCAAAATCCCTCTCTCTTACCACCCCGCATGGGGCGCCGAGTTGTCCTCTCTCATCATCTCTTCACATGGGCCGCAAACCTTCTCTCATTACTTCTTCTCCTTCTCTCCCATTTTAAAATCATTTGAAATTCAAATTTCACTCTTCTCTGAATCTCTCACTAAAATTCAAAATAGATATCTTTCTCTTTTATTTAGTGATTCAAATTCAAAATAAATATTCTCTTTGATCTCTGTGGTTGTCTGTCTCTCTCTCTCTCGATGGCTTTTGACCTAACCTTCTCTTGATCTTTGATGTGAATCATCTCTCATGATCGCTTCTCACATGTCAACAAACTATTTATATTTATGTTCTTTTGATTCAAGCCTCTCTGCCAGAGATGCTTAGTAAGTTTTAGGGAGTTCCTAATTTACCAACACAAGGTTAAGAGAGTATTTTTCTCAGTTTCTAGAATATTCCTAATTAGAGTTTCCATCCCCTTATGTTCTATAAAAGGGAGGTTAGGTTCTCTATTTTATGGAGGTGGTTAAAGTTGATGATTTGAAGTAAATTTAGTTTAGATTTCAGTTTAAGCTCTTGTTTAGTTTTGATTTGAAGTTAGTTTTGTGTTTTAGTATTAGTAAAAATCCTAATTCTAATTAGGTTAATGTTTATCAATCCGGGTTCTTGCTTCCGTGACTCAGATTTATGTTAAATTGGTACCAGAGCTAACAAGATTTTGCGAGATATTTTTTTTACATCGACTGCTACTGTATTTTCGGTTACTGCTACCGTGATTTTTGGGGCCTGCTATAGTGTTTTCGGTTACTGCTACCATAATTTTCAAGGACTGCTACAGGTTTCTGGTTACTGCTACAATAATTTTAGGGATTGTTACAGTATTTTCGGTTACTGCTACAATGATTTCTACAGTAAATTTCTCTATGACGCTATTAACAAACGTTCAACTCACAAAACAAGTCGTTAAGTTGACCGACAAAGTCAAAGGATACGATGAATTGTTCAACCAAATCAACCAGTTTATGGAGTCAATTGTTTCAGGTACTTTTTGAATCCCTACCCAACAGGTAACGGTGACGAATTCGCCACCAACAAAGATTTTGCCTCCTATTTATGACGACTATCCTAAAGTTGTCGAAGTTGCAAAATCGACAAAAATTAGGATCGAAAAGGCTGTAAGTTTTAAAATTCTTAAATGGCATAATCATCGACGATTTGCAAGTGAAAGAAACTTCACACATGTCCAACCAGGCTCTTAGGAATCATACTCTGATACAAGATTGTGAATTTTTCTCACTCGTTTATTACGATGAACCCCTAATATTTGATGAGTATCTAGATGATGTCATTGAGAAAGAGTTCATTGATCCATTTTTGGATGGATTTTTAGCAAGTTTCGAGAAGTGAATCACAATATTTTCTTCAGTTTTGGGTGCTGATCGACTTAAGGATGTTAGTGACAACATGGTACTCCCGCTTTTGGGTACGACCTTGGGTTACTATAAATTTCGTAGTAGAATTCAAAGTTTGAAGATGGGTAGGCCGCATCAAAGAGTTTCGAGTTCTGTGATATTTCAAAATTTATCGATTTTGTGGTCAGAATCTTCCGAAGATGGAGGGTTTGATGTGAATCATCTCTCAAGATTGCTTCTCACATGTTAACGAACTATTTATATTTATGTTCTTTTGATTTAAGCCTCTCTACTAGAGATGCTTAGTAGGTTTTAAGGAGTTCATAATTAACTAACACAATGTATTTTTTCCAGTTTTTAAAATATTCCTACACTACAAGAATAAATGGTATTTGCCACCGAAATATCAGTGGCAAAAGGGTTTTTGCCACTGTTTTTACCGTGGCAAGGGTCGTGGGTTTAGATGGGGTGGCTAAAGCTTTGGCACAGATTTTTTCATGGCAAAAAGTTATTAATTGTCACGATTTTTACCGTGGCAAATGATAAATTTCTTTTCCCACCGAAAACTCTGTGGCAAAAGCTTGATTTTGCCACTACAAAATCCGTGGTAAAAACATATAATAAATAATAAAAAAATTATAATGTTTTTGCCACCGAAA
Source organism: Kingdonia uniflora (assembly GCA_014058105.1). Lineage (NCBI taxonomy): Eukaryota > Viridiplantae > Streptophyta > Magnoliopsida > Ranunculales > Circaeasteraceae > Kingdonia > Kingdonia uniflora. Next base: position 424,454 of record JACGCM010000338.1, on the reverse strand, counting down.
AATCCGTGGCAAAATCTTGTTTTTGCCACTACAAAATCCGTGGCAAAAACATATAATAAAAAAAATAAAAAATTATAATGTTTTTGCCACTTTCACCACATAACCCTTGGCTAAAACATAAATAAATATTAACAAAAATTTATTTCAAAAAAATATATTTTATTTAAAAAATATACAGAAAATGGGATAAATTATAGACATGTTTCTCCGATAAAAAATATACGATAATTCCATATAACAAACGCCGATGAGTTCTCCAAATAAGTTAAAAACTCTCTTCCAATGGATCTAATCAGGGGGCATTAAGCTTCTCGCGGTCTTAGTACTACACAGCCAATACTCCACCCATTAGCCGTTGAAGAACCTGAACGACCAAGAAGAGCTATAAGCATTGAGACATATATTAAAGCAGATGGCAAAAAGTAAAAGAATTTACCACTCACACTTTGTACTCAGACTCAAGGGGATAACAATGCGGGATGAAGCTCCTTAGAAGCTACGAGATGATGTCTCAGCTCTAGCAATAAGTCAGAAAATATTGCGCATGTTACTAACAGGATGACTACATGTCGTTGATTCAAATGATAAATTGGTAACATATCATGAAAAAAATATACATTTAGAACATAATGTATTAACTTGCTTACCTTAGCCAACTTCGTCTGTTTAGCTAAAATATCTTATCCACTAAATTCAACAGAGGCACTGTAACATTGGGTGGCGTCTACTGCAAGAAAAATAGAATATGAGTGTGCTATAAAGAACAATACCAAATCAATGATATAAAGATCAATAAGGAAAAAATATGCATGATAAGATTGGAGGCGATAGATGTTGGATGCCTTCCATTAGCACACACATCAACCTACAAACAAACAACTAACTAGAATTTTGTAATCACAAAAGAAGATTCGACTTACCAGCCAAGGTCTTCATTACTAAGGCAGAGTTTCAAACAGCAGAAGAAATAAATACCTTACTGTTTGCCATTACACATCTTTGTGATGACTGTATTGGTTCCCGCGTGTAAAGGCATAACATTATATCCAAAATTTACCTATTGGAGCACATAACATACCTTGCCATTAATGACAATAGGTCCCTATTGTTATTGGAGTGCATGATAACACAACGTAAGCTGCAAACTTAAAATACCATACAACATCCTTTAATTCCTTCCGCATAAAGGGATTTAAGTTGTGATAGGCTCTGGAATAATAACGAATTGAAGATAAATTTTTGATTTGAGATCCTTGAAGAAAACTCTGGCAATTCCCAACTTTAAGAGCTAATTGTGTGTGAGTTTCGTACACCTGAAAAAGGGAAATAGGTTGAGGTTGTAGGTAAGTGAAGAAAATCTATCTCTAGACAAAAGTTTAATAGCTAACATAGCAAACTGTGACGATAGTGGCAATATAAGCTATACCATCCTCATTGTGCATCCTCTGATCATTCACCTATGCACATACCATTATGACATACATTTCTTGAGGTATAGCCCCTTTCAGGTTCTCTAATGTTTTGTTACATCATCCTACATTCAAAGTCTTGGTGTGAAATGTGTGGAGAACTAAGATTATTGGACCACCAATGTTTGTTTTGATTTAAAAGCTCAAACTCCGTAAAGCTTATATCAAAATTTGGAAAAGAGCTTTTGGAGAAATTGACAAAAGAATTGTGGATGCTAGAGAAGAGTTACTGAAACTTCAAGAATTTATGCTTCAGAATTTGGGAGATGAAGGGCTTGAGGATAATGAGAAAGCTTGCAAGATTTATCGAAGTTCAATACTATTCCAAGAAGAAAATCAAGCTAAGCAGCGATCCACCTAATATGGTTAATATGGTTGCTTTCTCGTGTAGACAAATAAAGTGTGACCCGATGTCCTCAGGAAAGTCCACTACATGAGAAGAAAACACATGTAAAATTAACATACCCCGAGCTGCCGAGGTCTGTGCTTCAGTGATGAAATCTGCATATGAAGTCTGCCAAATAAACCAACAAGTTATTGGTTAAGCAATTGACTTTAAATCTCTCTATTTGCTTCATGTTGTTTTGGTTGCAAAAATGGGTGTGGTAAACACTAAACAGTAAATACCTTCATTACTTCTACGCTTGCAACGATTCGATCAGACATATTCTTGTAATCCTTCTCAGCCTCATCCATCATTTGATGACATCCCTGTGTGTGAATTTACATCAAAGATTAAGATATCAGATAGTTATACCACGAATAAGATATCAGATTTGGGCTACATCCATCATCCATAAGTACGAGAAAAATAGCAGTGGTATCATAACCTATCTACTTGTAATCTCATGCTCAAATACTCAAACTTTTTTATTAAGCTTTTCTACTTATAATATCGTACGTGATCTCAACTGCTAAGAAGAAAACCATGAAAATTCAAACTGACTTTCTCCAGTATGTAACCTACAGAGAAATCGCATAATGAAACCATCAAAGCTTACTTTACAATATGCACTTAATTAGGAACATAAAAGACCAGTTTTAAGCTTCATTCATCATCGAGTAAAGCAAAAAATAAAAAATAAAAAAATTGTGCCATTTGATATGCTTGTGAAAAGTACAAATCCAAGATACTCAGGCTCAATTTAGCTTTATTCATCATTTGCACAAGCAAAAGAAACAGCAGCAAAATATACATAAAAATGATCGCGAAAACTACAAATCTAAGTCTCTTAAAAGATTCATGCTCATTTTTTCAGATCCGAAGAACATCAAAACACTTTTACTTGTAATATCGTAACAAACCTCTAAGACTTCATAACTGGTGAAAGAAAACTAAAGACCGGGAGAAAAACATACTAAAAAATAAGAGCGGCTGCCGAGCTTATTAGCATTGGTTGATCCAACTGCTCTTCTTTGGCTTCCTATGAGTTGCTCCCATACTTCATCTCTGCTATAAACTCGAGCTTTGACAAGACCAGGGGCTTCCTGAGTTCTCTCTGATGTTTTCTTTATTTTCAACCTTCATAAATTATAATGACCATCAGAAAGTGAGCACGTATATTAAAAACATAGTAATCAATATGAATAAATAATTTACATATGGGCTAGTCACAAGTATATAATCTCACCTCTTTCCCTCCTCCTTTACCCAGGCTTGGAACCGGCTAAAACATATGGGGGATGCTTCATTATGTAGCCTTTTAAGAAATGGGTAACACTTTAATGACCGATCTTACCAGCAAATCCCCACCAGTTGTGCAAGATTGTAACTTCTGCTTAATGAAACCTGAGAAGTTGGGTTTAAGGTTCGATTCTACCAAAACTGCTTTATCTATTGTGTTTGAGCGAGCTTCACCTAAAGAATGTAGCTGTGGGACGATTTGTTTTGTATAAGCTTGAAAATTCTGAATGCCTAATCCCTCGTCAACTCCAAATGAATTATAAGCCCTGATAATATACACCTACATGAATTGCGGAGGACCCTGACATTAGGTTTATTTTGTAGAGAAATAGTGGAATCTTTAGCGAAGTCAAAAGTAAACAAACAAGCAAACTATACTATACGTAGAACTATAAGAAAATGATCAAGATCATCGGAACTTAGCAGGCTTGATTAGCTCGAAAACCAAAGTATCTCCCACTACTAAGTTGTGACTAGTTGAAAACGGTTTCCATCCAGCACTAAGTTCCCTACCTGAAAATACAAATCTAACTGTACATGATTCTTGATTTTCGTCTACCAAAGTAACGATGGCATCCTCTTTGGGCAGGTATAAACGACAAAATTTCAAAGGAGGATTCTGTTGACGAAATGAATAGAGATAAATGATTATGAAGTCCAATATGTTGGTCCGTCTCAAGAAATTTCATTGTATGATTAAGACATCAATCTTATACCAGCGAAAAACAAACACCAATGTATGATTTTTGTACCAGACTTTGTGCCTTTCAGCAGATTCTGTTTTGTCCAGAAAATGAATGGAAAGGACATGCAAAAAAAATGGATGGGGAAGACTCTTAAAAGCTCAAAGATGCTTCAACAGCTCACACATGGATGTTCAATAGCTATCAAAGTTAGGGCAGATTGAAGCAAAAGAACAGCCACTACTGGCATATTCTTTAATGTTCAGAAAATGGATGGGACTACTAAGATTCCATCCCATGTAGTCACTTTCAGTTCCTTATCATGATGGGGCAGAAGAGTAGAAGAGAAGAAAGAAATTGTCAAGCAGTTCCAAAAAAATGGATGGAAAAGACACTAGATGCAAAGGCAGTTTTTTTTTTCTGTTGCTCTTGTTCTTTTCTCAGTTCAGAAATGGATGGGAATGACACATTGAAGTTTAAAGCTGCAACTACTCACTCAAGGATGATTTAGAACTTGGATGGGACAAAACCATCAGTTATTGTTAGTTTAAAAGAAAATGGATGGGAGAGACACAAGCTATTCAGGGATGGTAGATTCTAAAAGCTACAACTAACTTTATCATATTGCAGTTAGGGAGGCACATTCAGGTGTACTATCTGCCATGGGATGCAATTTTTTCCATAGGGAAGTCTTTGAGGAACGATCTTCTGCTTGTACTTAAATTTTGGTTTGGTTACTTGCCTGTTTAGGTGGTTTCTTTTGTAATGTTGATCTAGGCTATCTCGGCCTTTTTTTATTCTTGATGTTAGGACTCCGCTTGTATTTTTCTCTTTTCTCTGGTGTTCAGGCCCTCCTTATCCTTGTCTGTAAGGTTTAGGAGTTGTCCCCACCTTGTAATTATTGTTTATTTTTTTGTTTATGTCATTAGGGGGTAACTCCCCAGCTCAATTTCCAAAAAAAAAAAAAAAGAATCTAAATAGTGGAGGTCAATAATTCCAAATTATATGATGCTCGAATTTAAATACACAATAAGAAAAACAGTAAATGCGACAAAAGTAGGTTTAGAGTAAGAACTAACCACCATCAAAATCATTTCTTGGAAGCTTCAAATATAGTTCAATGTATTCATGAAAATCATCAATTTCTCCAAACATATCGTAAGGCAACTGCTTGGTTGTTTCATGTGTATCCTTTTTGCGTATTAGATTAGTTTTCCTTCGAAGGAAATTGATCAGGTCTTCAACGAAGACAAAGGGATTTAGAGGGTCGAAGATCTTATGCTAAAAAAGAAAAATCTGACACTAGATTAACAAGAGAATTACCACTAACAAGATTTCAAGTTTGAAAGAATAAATGATTCAATTATTATACCTGCTCATCAACGAGTATAACAACATTCTTTTTACCCAAGACCTGCATTCATTAAGCCAAGACCTCAAGTTGTTAGTGCAATAGCATACACCTATCTCTTTACCCAAAATATTTTTACCATTGATAGGAAGCGAAAAATTCTAAACATAGCGTGCCTAAATAACAAAACCATAAATCGATAATCAATCAAACACGACTGCCCTCTCAACACCCCAATGCAAGGGTCGCCTACAGTATTCCTCTACGAAAATTATAGAGAGCTTGTATGAGAAATATATTTTAATAACAAATAATTAATTCATTTCCAGGTTCATCGTATTAAATAATGAGACTAAGTACTGATCATGAAGCATTGAACATGAAAGGAATCTTATAGGTTAAAGAAATTGGCACAAAGAAGATAAAAGCATATACATGGACTACGCTAGTATAGAAGAGGGATTAAATTTTGTTTTGAATTGCCACTGTAATATTTTTTTTGATCGGGGAAATAGTATTTATAAAGAAGATTTCTATACATTAATCAGAACTCTTAATGATTTTAAGTGATATTTTGCGCCTAACTTATCTTAAGGCCGTTCTTCTAAGTTTCCTAAAACCTTGGTTATTTACAACACCTCTTTGCCGATGTATATCTAACTAAGATTCCAGATATTTATCTAATTCCGATCTTTACAAGCCTAGTCCCTATCAAATTCACACCTAAGAAGGAAAAACCTTATTTTAGTGAGGCCCCCTCTAAGGATAAATACACCATGTCTCCTGAAGAAATTATGGCAGCTACTGAGAAACTCAAAAAACAAATGAATCTCAAGAAACAAGGGAGAGCAAGAGCATCTACAAGGTTTTAAATGTCAGTACAAGCTCATTATTGTGGAGAGGGAGGGAGTGGGGTAGTCAAAAGCAAAATTACCCACAAAAGACTTATTGTCCATAGAGTGTGAGGGAGTTTATACTAATTATTTTTTCTCTTGTGTAGGTTTTATTACTAGAGTATCTAACATGGAGTTTATCCTTCTGGGATAGCTTCCCAGAAGAGCCATTAGAAAGGCCTCATGTTGTGAGAGAGTGAATAGTCAAGTTGGGATTTTGGTCCTTTTTGGAGAAAATACAAAGTGGATCTCCCTGGAGTTTATCTGTTTTGTATTTGCTCCTTAAAGAAATATTTTCTACTAACTATACCTTCCACTGCATGAGAGATTTGAGTGATCCTTTGATTAAGGGCTATGTTTTATCTAATAAGTGTTCTTGTGTAGGTACTTTTTCTGGAGCTAGTTTTGTGAAGCATAACTTTCTGGGACAGTTTCTCTAAAGATCCATGAGTGAGGCCTTTTTATGTGTGAGAGAGAATAGTTCTGTGGAGATGTGTGGGCTTTATGGAGAAAATACCAAGTTGCTTCCCTTTGTGATTCTTGGCTTTGTGTTTGCTCCTAAAAGCACTAATATCTAAACCAACTATACCAACAATCTCATGAGAGTTTTGAGTGTTACCTTGTGTAAGGGTTTTTCTGCAGCTAATATTTGTTCTTGTCTAGGTACATCTTTTGGACTTATGAGTTTGAAAACTAACCTCCTGGGACAGTTTCTTAGGAGAGACTTGAGTGAGATCTTTCATGATTGTGAGGGAGAGAATGGTTATCTAAAGTATCAATTTCTTTATGGAAAAACTATAATTTGGCCCTGTCATAAGGATGCCTATGTCTTGGCTCTTAAAAGAATTCAGTTCTGTAGTAACTGCACCAACAATACGAGAGCTTTAAGTTTTTCTTATTAAGTGTTCTTGTGTAGGTTTTAGATATTATGACTACAAGGCACAAATTGGTGACTTCAATAATTTCAGATACAGTGGAAAGAATAAAGACCACACCACTCTCAAAGCCAAAATCTCTAGGGGTAAGCTGCATGAGCACCAAAGAGGTAACATCCCAACCCTTTTCAATGATTAAAGCTGGCTGTTGGAACATTAGAGTGATCAATGATTCCCTAACAAAAAAATCTAAGGATTTTCCAGTTCAAAAATGCATATGCTACTCTAATTATCAAACTTATCTTGGAGAGGTCAGCTGTGCAAGTGATACTTCTTCTATCAAGTTCATAGATACTCTTGACACAAGAAGTTTACTCATGGAGTTGAAACTACTACCATCTTCCTGAACTCTAGCTATAAAATGGGTAACTTGAACCACATAAATGATAGTGATAAGATCTTGAATGTTAATGGCTTATTGGTTAACTCACAGTTGGAGTATTATCAGAGATACTAATGGTGATCCATTGTTTAGCATACAATACTCAAGTTGAAACATATGAAATTATTATTATGGAGCTAAAGGCTATCCTTGTTTGGTCTGAGATTAGGAAAAGAGTAGCTTATCAAAAGTTTGAAGATATTTCAGATTCTTCCCTTTGAACGTAATCCATGTAGTTAGATAAATGTTTAAATGGTATATATTTCCTTCTTTTCCCGAGGATCTCTTCACAATAGTTGAAGGGGACGCAAAGGATTGTAATATGATAGTATCCTAGAATATAATAGGTTTTTCATTAAAATACAGGCCTGCCTAACAAATCCTAGCTTTAATCTTAAAAGTTAAAACAAAAGAAAAGAAACTTGACCGCACAACCTACTTTAGTGTATATGAATTTGTTAAGTAGACAAAAAGGAAGTCGATGAGCATACCTTTGGAAAACATTCAAAGCCACCACCGGTTACATTAAGTAAAGCCAAGGACAGAATCCTATTAGGAGCCATAGCAGCCAACTTGCAAGCTATCATAGCCCCTGTTTACACACGCCACAAACATATTAAACTGTTTAACCAACTAAAAAATTGTTGATAAACCCACTATCCCAGCCCAGATAAGCTACAAAAAGAAGTTGAAAGTGATGATTAGAACTCGATTAAAACTAGACGATTTTCCTAAATATAATATTATAAACTATGAATATCAGACATTCCCATTGAATGCCCGAAGACATGCGGTTTAACCCAACCCAAATGATCAATTAGAGCAATTGCATCTTTTACCATGATTGTCATCCTGCCACCCATTATATCAAAACACTAATACCCTCACTTTAGCAATCATATCCAATCAAAAACATACAATAATATCAAGAAAACTCAAAACTCACGTATATTGTGATTTTTTCGTGAGCGCTGAGCTCTGACCCATCCCACGGTTATCAAATGAGCAGATTTCAATGCCCCCATTGTTATCAACATCAATATTATCATCTGGGGTGTTAAGATTTGTATCAATAGTTGTTGATTCAGTATCATTGGGTGTCTCTGTACCTGTTAAACTTTTAACTTGGGGACCCCATGATTCATGTGTCCCTGCCAAACTTGCTCATCACCATGTATCATCATTGGAAACTGATTAAATTCTCAAAAAAATAGATATATATATAGCAAGAAATAACTATTATGAGAAGAAGTTTGGTAGGACCATAACCGTAAGTTTGATAGAAGATCTTATTGCAACAACAACTACTTGATTTCAAAGTTTTGTAGGACCATAACCGTAATTTGATAGAAGATCTTAACTGGAAACAAATAATAGCCAAATCATAAATACCTCTATTTCAAAGTTTCAATTCCAATAAGCATGTCCTGGTATCAATGGAGTTCGTGGTTCTTCAATGACATAATAAAATCGATTTAGAGAAATCAATTTTAGTGAAGAAGAATTCAGAATTGATGAAGAAAAGTCAGAGCAATGGATTTAGTGAAGAAAATCGGTGAAGGAGAGAAGAAGTGAAGGGGGTGAAGTTTTGTTTTAGTAAATCGGTGAAGGAGAGAAGGATCGAGCAAAGAGAGGAGAGAAGGATCTAGTAGAGAGAGGAGAGAAAAACTTGATTTCTGTATTTTGATTGGTGGGAATAAGAGGCGGGAGCAAAAACATTAGAAATTTTAGTTTTCCCCCACTTTTGGCCACTGCTGAGGATTATTAGCCATGGTAAAAGTTGTGGCTTGTCTGCCACTTGTCGCTGTGGAAAAAACTAAAAGCCATCCGTGGCAACTGCCCATTTTTCTTGTACTGCTAATTAGGGTTCCCACCCCCTTATGTTATATAAAAGGGAGGCTAGGATTTCTATTTTATAGAGGTGGTTAATGTTGATGATTAAAGTAAATTCAGTTTAGGTTTCAGTTTAAACTTTTATTTTGTTTAGATTTGAAGTTAGTTTTGTGCTTTAGTGCTAGTAAAAACCCTAATTCTAATTAGGTTAACGTTTATCAATCCGAGTTCTTGCTTCCTCGACTTAGATTTACGTTAGTCTTTGTCTCAATTACTCGATTTGGTGAGATCTGTGTTGCGATCATTGTCCTTCTCTCGATGATGATGATGAACGAGAAATTAATGATGAAATTGAAGCTTCATCTTAGTTAAGTTGATGTCTCTTTCTTCGAAATCAAAGATGGCGGTGCTGAAATCAAAGATGGCGGTGCTGAAATCAGTCTCATAATTTGTTGAATAATACATGTCACTCTCTCCTTGACTGAAGAAGAATTTCGATGCATAAATAGTAATAATGAGTAGAGGAATTGTTGATTGTCGATTCATCGACAATTTGAAGTTCTAGGGGGATGTCGTTTACATGGGTGATCGAGAATTCCTTGTAATCTATTCTTGAATATAACAGTGATTATTGACGATTATCCAATTACAAATACAATCTTATTGTTCAATACAATGTCTAAAGTCGATAACCCAATTGTGGATAACCGAAGAGGTTGAGAATATGACAATTACTTTTATTGTTGACTATTGCTTTAGTGCTTTTGCGTGGAAGAAAATCAACCCATGCAGGACCAACATGACAAAGATGCCTTCATTTAATGGGCCTCTAAAATTTAATCAGAGTGGAAAGATTATTTTTTAAAGTTTGGATGCTTCCATTTAACGGTTGAAGATCATTGGATGCGATATTGGTTAAGGACCAAGTTGATGCGCCGCTTAGCTCTAAGATGATGGGTATTTTGGCAACCTAAGATTAGTGCTATTTGAAAGTATAATCCTTCTCCTAAACCAACAAGGCATAAGGATTACATATACAAGGATCGTCGAGTACAATATTTACAAGGATCGTTGAGTACAACATAATTCAACAATTTCGTGAATACCGTTATTGTCTAGTCCACGAATAATTGAAAATTCAAGGATTATAAGGCAGTTTAAGAAAACTGGTCAAAGCATGAAGAAAATTTAGATATTTTCGATGAAAGCTTAGGTTGACAATTAACATTGCGTTATATTGTCGATGCATGCATATTTTGACAATTCTTGGGGGGTAAAAGTCTACATTGAGTATCCTATTTTATTGTGGATGCCATCTTCTTTATTGTCTACTGATCCAATATCTTTCATTGATCACTTAAATGCAATATCAAGAATACAACACCAACAACATGTTTATAGCTGAGATTATTTGGTTACGTTGTACAATGACACATCGCGTAGAGCAACATACATTTTTTTTTGAGTTATTTGTTGACAGGAAGCGACCTATCAATTTTGCTACAATGTAATCAGTGGAATTGGTAATGTCGGTGGTGTTATTGCAGCCATTTAGTTTTAATCTTGAAAACCAAAATGTAATGAAAGAAAAAAAAACATAAAAGACGGGATGAGAAGTACATGTATGAAATTGTTCAAGTCATAATTTGTGTACCAAAAAAACATAGCTTCAGCCGTTTGCATATATTCAAGAATCAAGGACAAACTTCTATCCCAACGAAATTTGCACGAGTATTCTCACACAACTGCGCCAACCTAGTTTGCTATCTTGTTTTATTGTCGATAACAACCCATTATCGAGAATTGTGAAGTACTAAAATATTGTCAAATACATTACATATCGATAAATTATTGTTGATGTACTAGCAAAATCGACAGTACTATAGTTCAAACTAAATAGTATGATAGTATAATTTCAAAGCTCTTTTGTAATGGTTGCTTGCCTTTTCTGTTTTGTGGTTTCCAATACCTCTACTTGCACATTACCAACACTCTCGTCTTTGCCCAAGCATAAATATCCAATTAGAAATCCTCAACCTCATGACAATGTTGTGTAAGTAGGGCTTGCATAATTAACAACCTGATAATTACGTTGTTATCAGCAACACAATCATCCAATTTATTATCGACCACTCCATTAATCAACAATTAGATTGTCGACGACATAATGATCGATAATTATGTTAATCACTATATTATTGATTAGTCTAGTGGCCGACCATTATATTGTTTATGGATACATGTCTTCCAAAAAAAAGCCAAAAAATTGTCAACATGCACAATATCTCCTTATTTACCAAGACAATCGAATTAAAGATTCATCAAATAATTACAAACCCTTGAACTCCAATAGAAACAACACAGTTCCTCCATTTTCAACATGCTACTAGTTGGGCTTCAAGTCGTTCTTAGAAGGGCTCCTAAACGCTAAAAATTGGAATGCAATCTGAACCATGACAACCCAACAATCTACATCTATCGATGACCATTCTTAGATGGAATCAAACCCAAAATTAATTGCATCCCCTCTCTCATGGTTTCAAGTTGTGGTTGCTTGAAAATACCCCAAGCCGGTTGGAAAATACCTAAAGTCGATCTGAAATGACCCAAAGCCGATAGGAATACTCCTTTAAGCAAAAATAAGGTTTTTCATTGTTTGAGAAAGAGAAAATGTCTTCAAATTCACAAATCTGCCATTGTTATGGACCGAGAGAGAGAGAGAGGGAGTGAGATCTAGTTTTCAAAAAAATTGGTAAGAAGAGAGAGGGTCAAATCTAGTCTGAAAAGATTTTTGGTGAGAAGAGGGAGAGAGAGAGAGTCCTGATATATATATATATATATATATATATATATATATATATATATATCAAGCAATCATGTGAAGAGAGAGGGTGCGTCTTTAATGACACATCATTTCCACCTAATATTCTTGTTTTTCAATTTGCCACCTTTTATATTATAAGAACCACTCATCTTTATTAGATGAGTGGTTCCTATTGAGTGAGACTTGAGTGTTCCATTTTTGAGTGCCTCTAAACCCTTCTCCTATTACTTATAAGAAGATTTTTTGGTATTTGAAATCCAAATACTGAAAATTCTTCCAAATAGTTAGTTATTCAGGCGGTAACATTTGTTTAACCTTCCGCTTGTGGTTGGAGGCATGCTTACATTGCGATCTAGAGGTGATGAATGACAATAATGTCCTCAACACTTTAGTTAATCCTTAGTTCTTTGAAGAGGTTTAAATGCAGTGGTCATTGCGTCAATTCATTTACACGGGAGCTTTAGATGCTCATATATTTTTTATTACATGGCTTATGGGTTCCATTGTAATGAGTTTGGTGTCATTGTGCCAATAATGTCCTCAACAAAAGAAGTACAATGAGTTTGGTGTTTGTGAGGTGTATTTTTTTGGGAGCTATATGAGATCTTGTTATTCATTCAATTAAGAAGTTTCAAAGATGCAGGAAACTAATGCATTACTTGGATACTAGGTCTAGGTGCTTAGTTTGATTGGTAGGAGATGGACATTTAACTTGTGGGAGGCTGGAACAATTTTATTTTATTTTTTCTTGTAAGGTAAGAGTAGGTTACAATCATTAAATAGAAGTGGGAAGTATACTCATTCCAAACGCTAGGATTAAAGTTCTTTAATGTATTCTTTCAACAGAAACCCTGCCATGTCATTTATAAAAATTGGGAGACTCACAATTTTGTAAGGATATAGTGGAAGATTTCCTTCAGAATTTTTTATTTTTATTTTTTATTTTGCTAGGCAAACAGGGATTAGGCAAGGACCCTAAACAAATTTATAGCTAGAAAACCAATTGCATCCTAAGAAATCTCTTACAATTTTACAATGAATTCAAGATGCCAGTTACCAGGAGCTAAGAGAATTTCACCGTTTAAAGTACAATAAGAGGCTAAGTAATCAGCACACTGATTAGCTTTCATTAAGACATGAATACATGATATCTTGATAAGCTTCTAACTTTTTACAATATCTCATGATTGACTGTAACAACAGAAATTAGTCCTATGGCGGTGTTGCTCCTCCCTTGATATAAGTACTATTAGCTGATTGTCAGTTACAATTATGATTTTAGGAACTCTCAGTCTACAAGCTAAAGCAAGACCTTTCTCTATAGCAATCATTTCCTGGTAGATGACTGAGTGGGGGTAGTTTTTCAAGCATAAGCTCCATGAAAAGTACCCTCATGATCTCTAAGCAATCTACCAAATCCGCCATGATTACTATTAACAACACCATTTGTGCTGAACATTAATTCACCTTCAGTGGGGGGCTCCCAAGAGCAAAAAATAGGTATCTTGAGAGTGAAAGATGGAGTAAGATGCCAGTCATGGCAAATCTCTCTATTTATGTTGCTATCCTCTTAGGTTTTCAGGGTGAGATTGAGTCTGTTTCTAAAATCAGTACAGATACTTCTAAAGATTCTATCTGCATTGTAGTTTTCATTTATTCCTTTCCTTCGATATGTGGGATATGAAAGCAGTAATGGCACAAGTGATAACAACACTTAACAAATCCTTATCAGGGAGGGAGGTTATCCATTCAACTTCTTGAAAAAAATCTCCGCAGGTTTTGGTTGAAACATCCATATGTGGAGTTTGTTTTATTTCCTGTCTAGAATAGGTGTTAGCACTATCTCGTGGTTGTTCGTCATCAAAGAGTGTACGTAGAGCGATTACAGCTGGACTAACACTTAACAGGTACGTGGGTTTGTACCTCTTTACTTTAAAATACTCAAGCCGTTAGTATTTTAGAGAAGGTCAAAAAGAAATTATGTTTATTTTGAAGAAAATAGGTTTTTGTTCGAATAAACTTTTTTATGTTCGAACCTTTTACTCAGACCACTGTTTCTTTGAATAGAATCTTTGGTTATGTTTGAATATAACTTTGTCTGCTTGAATAGACTTGTAATGACGTGTTTTGTAGAAGGATAATCTTTGCCAATAATTTTTGTAAGGATGATGCAATAATAAGCTAAAACGAATAAGATTTTACGTAAAAACTCAGTAAAGGCTGAGAATAACCATGACCTCGAAGAGGATTTTGATATAAAATCTAATAGGTTTCTAGTTATTACAGTTTGTTGTGTGATAGTAAAGTAAGGATGAATTAATGGTAAAGTTATGGATCTGAATAATCTATTCTCTGCCTACATTAATAGTAGATACATACAATTTACAAAAAGAAGAAACAGTTTCCTATTTCAGGGGTAGTGGGTAAACTTCGCGGATCTCTAAAGACTCTTTCTTGGCCAGGCACAATGGCTACTTTTAGTAGGTTGAGGACTTGTTGCTGTAGACATAGCGCCTTCTTGAATGCTAAGCTGTCTTCGACTATGTTATACTAGTTTACCCTTACCGAATATGGGAAATATGATACTACAATCGCCCCATTCTCTGCATAAGTACTTGTGGTTGTGTTGAGAAGAAATTGGAAGCTGAAGAGGTTATCGAACATTTACACAAGTCTTTATGTTGTCATTTCTGAGGTCAAAGTCCAGTGAATCTGGTCATATTTTTCCCAAGGAGCATTTAATGCGGGCCATTGGATTTTGTAATTGGAAGTGGAGGTTATAAATAGATGGTTTAAGCAAGGATTTGTACGGTAGTGTTTGGGAAAGATGTCACCCCAAGTGTGGCGTAGCAAGTGGCCTGAGTATATAGATGGTTACCGTGACAACTATACAGAGGTTAACTACTACTCTTTGTTGTTTAACCCTGTACTGGTTGTCATCATAGTGGGGAGATTTGAGGGAGGTGGAGTTAGAGAGCGTTTTCGCGTGGGGTATCTGTTGGAGCTAGTGTCAGTTGTTATTGCAAAAAGTGTTGGAGTTCATTAACCATTTGGAGAGGGGGCTACTATTTATATTGAAGATGATAATGTAAAGGATAGTTTGGCGTCCTGTGAATCTTATCGACCCTAAAGAATTTCTTACAATTTTTTGCTGCTGTTCTTCTGCAGAGGCAACTCTATTTAAAAGTTTCCTAACCTGAGATTAATTGAGTTTCTTAGGATATCGTTACCTTTTCGCCAAAGGCAATGTTAGATTCTGGTGAAAAGAAGTACATAGCAATTAGGCCTTCAAGTCGAATAACAGATTGAAATATAGCTGGATGTAATGTAATTGAAGGAGTGAATTATCGAATGTAAAATGTAACATATAGTTTTATGAATAAACTTTGTTCTTCGACTTCATATTGTGTTTATAGTTTTGCGATCTTGAAGTTTGAACTAAACAAGGGGTCGAATTATTTTGATGTCGAAGTAGAATGTGTTGAATGTGAATGAGTGTCCAGTTTGAGATATCTCGAAGTGTAGTTTGTTTGTGTGGCGCCAATAACGGATTTTGATGTTGATTGATTTGACTTTTAAAGTATAAAGTTCTAAAGAGAAATAAATGTTGGACTTGATTGACTTGGAATCAAATGTTCTATAAGTACCCCTTACTTATAAAAATTGAGATTTTGTGTTTGAGGAAATGGTGAAGACCAGGGCGCAAGTACGTAAGGAACAGTTCAGTCGCGTTTAAGCTAAGTACTGGGAACTGTTTAGGCGTTACTTTGGAAATTGGTGTTTCAATTTTCAAACGGAAGTTCCACTGGAACCGAATTATGAAGGGATGAGTAAGGCAGAGGCGAAGGATATGAAAGAAGAATTTCAATTTCATTGCCGACTTAAATTTTTGAGTCCTTCGGAATATGTTAGTTGTATGTACTCTCGTGCGAAATTGTTGGTTAGGGAGGATGATGATGTTGTAATTAGGATTTGTTGGGGACAATTTGTTTTGTGAAGCAGGCAATGTAATGATCGAATAATATTGTATGGTAAAATAGAATGAATTTGTTTGCCAGAATGTGGTTGTCGATGTTTGTAATGAGAAATGTTGTCGAATATATTTTGACACGTGTATCTGAATGAAATGTACTAATACAATGTTACATGTTGGTAATTGTAATGTCGAATAAAATTTAAAATTTGAATTAAATGTTGATGATTTTTTAGAGAATATTGGGGAATTGCAAATAAGGTAACATGTGTCGAGGTAATGATAGAATAAAAAATGGCCAGGTATACTCCTGTAGGTGACATTGTAAACAATAAGGAAATGAATGTACTACATCTTTATGAGAAAATAAGCAGTGTTTTGGCGAGGATGGATATATCAGAGGATGTACAAAGCGATATGCTAGGTTTGGATCAACAGTGCATGTGTTTGTTAGCTTTTAGAAGGTGAAGAATCAAAAACTTTGAGAAAAGACAGATAATGCATAATTCTCAAGTACTCAAACGCTTGCGAAGTGGTGTAATGAACAGTCGCGTGGGGTCTATAAATAGCCTCGTGGTAGGTAACTATTCACATTTCAAAAAATCAGAAAAAGTTTCTTCAATTGCGAATTCGTTGTATTCTGATGAGCGCATAATTATGACATTTTTAATATACCCGAACATGTATTTTAGTCGTCCATTATATTTAATTTTGGGTACTTATGTACGTTTGTTTGATTGTAGCTATTGGAGATGGATATTTAAAACCAAGCTCTTAAAGTCAAGTAAAAGTGTCTCCAGCAATTCATATCACAAAAAGTCAAAGACAGAATATATTTGGTCTCAAGATTGAAGAAATATATATACACATATTCTTGGAGAAAAAGATCAAAAAATATATTGCATCCAAGATCCTTGAAAATATTTTATATTTAAGATATATGCAAGAGTTTCCATGAAGAAAGATCTCTACATCATTTAAGGGAATTATATGCAAGAATCTTAGGTGATTGGTTGTAGAATTCGAATATATTATTGTAAAAATATTCTTTACAATTTAATGTATAATTTTTAAATTTGGGTACCTTCTCCTATAAAAGAAACCCTTCCATTATAATTGGGCATCTCATATTGGAGTAAGTTTAGAATAAATAAAATTTTAGTTTTATTTAATTGTCTCCTTTTTTTTTGTGTATGTAAATAGTTAGCTAGTTCATGCAATGATCTTGGGAATGATAAAAGGCTAATCTCTTCTAACTATGACTAAAAAGAAGCCCTTACCTGAGTAGCAATAGTTATGTTATAGTTCTAGGATTAGTTCTCTTTTGTAATCTTCTAAAATAGCTATAATCTACTTCTAGGCTTAACCATAGCTAGTAAGTGAATTTAAACTATTTAGCCAAAATCCGGTGTTATAACCATTAGATTCCTACACATCGGATTAAGTAAAACCTAATTTGACTAAACTTTAGATGCCAAACCATGGATCTAGGATTGACATTTACATCGAAAATGCCCTACTCGGGATTTTTGACATGAATAATCAGCCTATTAAATCTACATAATTACTATTATTGCTTTGGTTGGGCTGAATTCTAGTCGTAGTTATTCTCTTGCTAATTGTTCTTGTTATTTCTTTCTTTTTGATTTATCTCTTATAAAACCTAATTCTATCTAGAAAGTATTTGTTTTCCCAAACCTCCCTGTGGATTGGATTCCACTCATCCGTGCTACAATTTGACAACCGCATTTTGAGCGGGTATTTTGCTAGAGGCTCCAAAAAATCTTATCATGCTCCAAAAAACTCTTATCAACCGTTCTAGAATTGTTGTGAACAATTTGGAAGGAGGAGATAAGTGTGTTAATTGAGAGAGTAAACCGTGCAAAACAGTGGGATACCGAGGCAGCGTAAATCCAAGGTTAGTATTTTTGTTTTGTTTTTTATGATATTTGAATGATTCGCTATAAATTTGTGTAGATGTAGATAGAATAAGGATAATGTTAGAAGGAATTTGTATTAGGGAGGATGGATTGGAAACAATTGGAGATTTATCATGGTAGGGTTTTAATGACAGAATTCATGATAGTGGTAGATGAAGGCTTCTGTTTCTGTGGCAATGCTGTCAAAAAGGGTTATAAGGGTTTGTGAGAGAGAGGTTGTTAGAAATATGGGGAGAGAGTGATTGTTGGGTGTCGCTGTCATTACGGCGCGTCTGTGGGAAAATTGCCAAATTTGCTAGGAGTTCGGTAATGGAATGCCAGAGTATATGTGACGTGGCCAGGTTTGACATCCGAGAAGGCAGATTCTCGTATTTTTTGAATTCATTCTTTTGGCGGGAAACAGGCGAAGTGTACTCTAGAAGTTTGAGGTTCATGAATATCCAAAAAACAACATGAGTATAGTAATTGATGTTAGTACTTAGAAAAAATAGTAATAAAATTGTATCGAGAACTGAATACAGTAAGTGTATTCGTATAGTAATGATATCCATCAAATAGTAATGATAATAATGAGAGAATGATCTGTTGGAGAGTAAACTCAACAACTATATGAATATGAACATACGAATATATTGTATTAGATATGATAGATACTAATTATTGTAAAAAATGGAATCTGATTTTCATGTTCATAAAAATGGCTGAACGTATCCATATTGATGATAAAAATATATTCGAGAACCTTCAAGATGTTGGGCCCCTGATGATTGATGTAACAACTTGTGCCCAATAGTTGAGCGGTAGATATAGGGTGGGGTCGAGTAGTGCCGATATAGCTATTGTTGACCAGTTTAGAGTGGCACCAAGAATTGTAGAAGTTTTTGACGAGGAGGGTACTAATACAAATGTGGATCACGAGCCACAGGCTAGTGACCGGGAAGGTAATGGGAGTGGGGAGGAAGATGTTAAAAGGGGAGAGGAGGCTTGTTATGGTGAGGGGCCAGAAACAAAAGGGATATTGAGTTTCAAGAAAAAGTACGGTATTCCTCAAGACATTAGGTTAGAGAAGTATCAGTATGATATGATCGATTAGGAAATACCCTTAGTTGGGATTCTTGTTCATCGAGAACAAATTAAGAAGGCGTTAAAGTTCCCTCTTCGAGCTGATTAGAAGAAGTTGTTGAATTTATTTGACGTTACACCTGGTTAGTTCAACCCAAACGTGTATGATCTCTTTCACGTATGTGGGGTGATAAATAGTCGATTAAAGGTGAGGGGTGAAGAATTGATCACTATGGATGATTTATGTGTGTACTACACACATAAAAAAGTCTTTAGAAGCTAGGATACCAGTACTTGACGAGATTTTTGAAGAGACCGCTGCTTTACTACACGGTTTCAACAGGATGGCAGTATAGTGATAAGCGTCTTCTGGTATCAAGGAATTACGAGTTTGACAAGAAGGATCCGGGGGAGCCCTTGAAAAGGAAAGCTTTCCATTTAGGTGTGTGGTTAGGTAACATAAATATCGATGTTTTGGATTTGCGTATTTGATTAAATTGCTTGTAACTGTTATTGGTGTTTGTGCAGCCTTGAAAGAGATCGATAGGAATTTAAAGTGCAAGAGCAACTGTACAATATCTGGAAGGGTATCTATGTTAGGATCGACAACCTTGTCATCGACCAAGATGAAGTAGGTACTTTGTTTTAAGAGGTAGGCCTAAAGAGGTCAAGGGCTAAGGGGGAAAAAGCTCTAGTAATCGATAAAAGATGTCTATGAGGAACAAAGGGCTGTAGAGTTGAGCTTGCCTTTGGAAAATCCTTCGCTAGCCGGGTATACGACGGACTCTATAACTACTGAGAGAGATTCGATGTTTACAGAAAGTTTGGGGAAGGGAAAGAAGAAAAGGGCGGCTAGCCAAGTTGTTGCTCCTCTGCTACCTCCAAAGAGGCACTCTCAAAGGTTAAACATTGAGGAAGGGGCAAAGGTTGAGACACCAATTGCTGTGCCTGATGGGCGGCCTCCACTAGCTTCGACATGTATTCTTTCGAAGAAGAGGGCAAATTTGGAGGCATCGAAAAAGAAATATGTCAAGGAATATTAGATTGAGGTCCAAATGACCATGGATGCATATGTGTTTGGGATGGATGTGCTGGAGGCGGAAATGGATGACTGTTTGGTTGGGGCAGAGAGTTTGATAACTTTTCTTAGCGATGGCCATTGAAATATGTCGAAGGTAAGAAAATTTTCTGCTTTGGTTCGTTTAAAGAGTCTGGTACCTTATTTGAATACTTATTTTATGAATGTAATGCGGATCAAAAAATTATTGACTGAGGCCAAAGGTCGCATTGTTTGTTGTGGCACACTGGCAAATCAACTGGCTGCTTACAAGAATATCGAGAAAGATTTAACGACGGAGAAAGAAGATCTGATCGAGGAGAAGAAGTAGCTAAATGCGAAGTTGAATAGGTACAAGTTGGATACTGGGAAGGCATAAGAAGTTGCCATTCGTGATGCGGGGAAAGTGTGGGAGAAAAAGGTCAGGGATATATGGGCTGAGCTAGCGAAGGAAGAAGATGAGGCGTTAGCATTGCTGAAATCAAATTTTGAGAAGGATGTGCGGGAGCAAGTAAATGATGCTCGAAGAGCGATAGAGGTAGAACATGGGAAAGTTTTGGATGTGGTGAAGGCTGAACTTACGCGAGATAGTCTTGAGGCGTGTAAGATGGTGAGGGCTAATTATCGAGGGTGGTTCGTGGAGATGGAGCTGAGAAAAGATCATTGCAAAGTATTGGTTATAGCCTGGCTTTTGATTATTCAGACGAAGAAGACAAGGTTCTGGAAACTCCTGAAGTTCCTATTAGGGCGGAAGTCATCGATGATTTTGTGATGAGGAATTCCGATGGTTTGTGTCCTAAGGAAATACAGGATGTGCTTGTTCCCGGTGGATTAACGAAGGTTGATGATGTAGTGTCTCCCCCTGCAGAGTAAAATTGGCCTGGAAATTGGTTTTGTTTAATGTTAGATGTAAAAATTGTCAATGGGACCGAAACAATATTTTGCTATGTTTTTGAATGATGACGTTTATGGTTTTAAATAATTTGTTTAAAAAATAATTTATGCATAGATTGTGTGAATATATGCTAAGTGTTTAAATTCGATAAGATGAGTAGAATATAATTTAATGTATATTGTGTAAGGATAGTTCTGAATTAAGCATTAAAATGATAGAAAGAAGGCCATGTAATGGCTCGCAAATGATGGTCAGATGTTTTTCCCTATGGGATATCTGGGTTTGTATTGAGATCAGTAAATGGTATTCCTCGATGGGATAACTTATAAAGGAAATGATGACCAAATGTTATTCCTCGATGGGATATCTAGGTTGTCGATTGAGATTATCAAATGTTATATCCTATGGGATATCTGGGTTTTGATGACCAGATGATATTCCTCTATGGGATATTTGGGTTTTGATAATAATTACCAGATATTATCCTCTATGGGATATCTGGGTTTTGATAATGATTACAAGATGTTATTCCTCTATGGGATATTTATGTTTTGATTACTAGATATTATTCCTTTATGGGATATCAGGGTTTTGATAATGATTACCAGATGTTATTCCTTTATGGGATATCTGGGTTTTGATTACCAGATATTATTCCTCTATGGGATATCTGGGTTTTTATTACCAGATGCTATTCCTCTATGGGATATCTGGGTTTTGATAATGATTACCAGATGCTATTCCTCAATATGATATCGGGGTTTTGATTGGAATCTGTAAAACATGACATGTTTTGTGCGATTAGTAATGATTGCAAACGAGATCTTGTAATTGGACAGTGTTTGTCGAATAGAAGAATATAAGTTCGCGATGCATATATGTTAGTATGCATCGATACTAAATAAAAGTAAAGATGGTAAAGATGATTGTACGATAGATATATTGGAAAGTAAAGATAACTTTATTGGAATCAGCCAAAATCTGTTATAGTTTGTCATCTGTAATTTTTTTTTCAGTTGGGCAGTGTTCCATGAAAATTTGAGCTGTTCTTCATCTTCGGTTATCAGCCAGTAAGTCCCACTATCTGTTTTGTCACTGACAATGTATGGCCCTTCCCAGTTTTTTGAAAATTTTAATAAATTCTTAGGTCTAGTACTATCTTGAATCCGTCGAAGGACAAGGTCTCCAATACCAAACTTTCACTTTCGAACCTTTTTGTTGTAAGTTTTTTCAGTATGTCATGGTACCGTCCCAAGTTTGTAATGGCTTTGTCTCTGGTTTTTTCAATCCAGTTGAGGTTATCGAAGATACCGAGCTCATTATCTTCATCTGTGAGTTTACTTCGACCACTTGGTAGATCGAGGTCTGAGGGTATGACTACTTCAGGGCCAAAGGCCATCATAAAAGGAGTATAGCCGGTGGACGTTCGAGGAGTTATTCGGTATGCCCAGTGAATACTTAGTAATTCATCTGCCCATCTTCCTTTTTTCTTGTCTAGGCGTTTGCACAGTCCTGATTAATGCCCTTGTTGATGGCTTCAGCTTATCAGTTTCCTTGTGGATAGTAAGGTGTCAAAGTTGAGAGTTGAATCTTGTATTTGTGGAGGAAAGTAAGGACTTTACTGCTGATGAATTGTTTGCCGTTGTTGGATCGTATCATTTGTGGGCAGCCAAATTTGGTGATTATGTGCTCCCAAAGTAACTTGATTACTTTATTTTCATCAGTGTGACATAGTGGAATTGCTTCGACCCATTTTATAAAGTAGTTTGTGGCCTCAAGAACAAATTTACAATTACCCGACACTGAGTGGAAAGGTCTAATGATATCGATCCCCCATCTTTTGAATGGCCAGAGGACATTGCTTATATATAAATCAAGTGTTGGGCTTTTGATGTCTTGAGCATGGATTTGGCATTTGTAGCATCTACAAACAAAGTCTTCATAGTCTTGTCGCATCTTCGGCCAGTATAACCCATGAGTGAATACCCATTGGGCCAATGATCGTCCTGAAATGTGAGCTGTGCCGATCCCTTCATGAAGTTCTTTGATTTTTATTTGGGTCTGTTTCTGAGAGATGCATTCAATAAGAGGTCTTCCTCCAATAAAGTATTATAGGATGTTATCTTGGACTGTGAATCTTGGATATTTGGACAAGAGTGATCGGGCCTCTTCTTTGTTACTTGGGAGGATGTTAGAATTGAGGTATGCATAAAAAGGTCTTCTCCAATCATCTTTATCTTCGTCTTTAATAACATTGATTTGCATCGTATAACTTATATAGAGACTGAAATGTTCGATAACTTCAATATCCAAAGTTCTCTTTTTACTGTCTTCGAGCATTATAACAACGTATACCAATGCGTCAGCATGACGATTGCTGGCTCGAAGGAGGTAAGAGATTGTTGCTAATTACATTTTCCATTTTTTCTTCGACTAAGGCTGCATAGTCAATCGTCTTGCTAGATGTGTTGAATGTCTTATTGCAATGATTGGCAACGAGTAAGGAGTCGACATCGACAGCTATTTCTTCTGCCCCAAGTGTTATAGTAAGATCCAGTCCATGAAGGATAACTTCATATTCTGTTTTATTGTTGGTAAAATAGAATTTGAGTTTAATAGCTTTCTCAATGCGATGATTGGATGGTGTAACGAGAATGATGCCGATTCATGATCCTCACGGTCCAGCAGATCCATCCGTGAAGAGTCTCCATCTTGTGCTTCAGGACCAGGCGTCTGGTTCTGCAATTGAGTCATCGACCAATACTTCTTCGAGTTCTTCCCAATCAGGGTCTTCGACTGGAAAATCTACAAAAATATTAACTACTGCTTGTCCTTTGATTGATAACTGAGGTTCGAAAGAGATGTCATATTCCCCGAGGAATATAGACCATTGTTAAATTCTTTGAGATTTTTCTTTTTTAAAGAGTACAAGTTTGAGAGGATATTTAGTAATGATTTTTTGATGGGATGAGTTTGGAAATAAGGTTAAAGTTTCTAAGAGCTGCAGACCAAGGCAAGTAGTTGTTTTTTAGTTGTTGTATGTCTTTTCTCAGCAGGCATGAGAGTCTTGCTGATGAAGTAAATTGGTTTTTTTGCACCATCGTCTTCTCGAATAAGGATAGAGCAAATAGAATCATCGGTTGTGGATAAGTACATTGTCAGTGTTTTGCCATCAACTGGAGTACTCATGATCGGAGGATGCCCCAAGTATCGTTTAAGATTTTGGAAGGCTAATTCATAGTCAAGAGTCTAAACGATTTCCTTGGTCTATTTTCTAGACAATGGAGTTGGATTTCCACGAAGAAGGAGGTAAAGAAGTTTGCATCAATTAGATGATTTTGAAATAAACCTATAAAGAGTAGCAATCTTGTCAGTAAATTTATGTACATCTTTATTTTTTTGAGGAGATGGTATTGCCATTAGTGCTTTGATTTATGTCAGATCAATTTTGATTCCCCTTTTACTAACCAGATGCCCCCAAAATTTACCGGATGCAACACCGAATTGGCATTTTTCAGGGTTGAGTTTCATCTGGTAGGTATGAAGGATATCGAATATGATTTGGAGGTTATTGCAATGATTTTCATGCTTCAAGATTTTTTAGATTATATAATCGATGTATACTTCTATGATTTTGCCTAAATGATTTTTAAACATTTTGGTGTCGAGTCGTTGGTAAGTGGCTCCAACATTCTTTAACCCAAAATACATTATCCTCTAATAGTAAAGACCCCTTTCTGTGATAAAAGTTGTTTTTTTTTCTGATCTTCTTCAGCAAGTAAAACCTGATTGTAACCAGATACTACATCTATCATCAAAATAAGTTCGTATCCTGCGATAGAGTCGAGGATATGTTTGGGGTAAACTTGTTAGGTTATATAAAATCAACACAGACTCTGATTTTCCCATTCTTCTTCAGGACTGCCACTATGCTAGAAACCCATTGCGGATATTTGGCTTCCCTGAAAAATCCTACATGAAGGAGTTTATAAATTTTCTCATTAACAGCTTTGGGAAGGCGAGGAACTAGATTTCGATGCTTCTGAACAACTACTTTGTTGTCCAGAAGGAGGTTGAGCTTATGACATGCGATCGAAGGATGAATGCCGAACATCACTTGGAAGGAGCATGCAAAGATATTAACATTTTTCTTAAGGAGCTGGATCATGGTTTCTTTCTCATAGATGGCAGCTTGGAGCCAATGAAGGTATTACGTCCGAGCCCATCGAGTTCAGTGGAATCTACTACCTTAGTATCATATTGCTCAAATGTGGGGGGTGTTTCCTGTTGTAGTTGCTATGCCTTGAGAAGTTTCACCGTATGAGAGTTGGTAGTGGTATTCTTGCACCTACTTATAACTACTTGGCTACCTTTGATCTCATCGACTCCGTGATCTGTTAGAAATCTCAATGCTAAATGATATGTAGAAGGTATCGCTTTGATCGAATGTAGTTAACTCCGTCCTAAAATTCCCTGATATTTGGACTCAGCATCGAAGACCATGAATTTAATGAATGTAGTTTCAGACCCCACTGAAACAGGCAGTGTAATTTCTCCTATTGCCGATTCTTTTGAATCGTTAAAACCTGTGATCGTGGTTGTTGAAGCTTTTACTGCATCATTGAGTCTGAGAACTTCAATTACTCTTCTTAACAAAACATCTGTGGCGCTTCCTGTATCGACGAGAAGCGTGTATAGGTAGTCTTGTCCTATTTTGAGCATAATAACCAGATGGTCATCGTGAGGGTACTTGACATGGCTGGTGTCGTAGTCTTCGAAGGTAATATGGTATAGACGTTTTGATTTGATCGAGCTGGGAAGAAGTTTTGCTAGTTTTTCTGAGGAAGCCATTTTACAACAAGATGTAATTCGATCGTCTCATTTTTTTTTTCTTTCCTTTTTTAATTTTGATCATGCAAAGATGGCAAGCTTGCCCTTGGCCTTGCTCTTGTTTAACATCTTTATTCTTAGTTTCTTTTTCAAGGAAATTTTGAATGTCTCCCACATAATTATGAAGTCTCCAACTAATAATTTGTGATGAAAAATTGAATGAGAGAGTAACAATTGTTAGTTTCGTGACTATGTACGTTGTGATATTGACAAAAAGGTTTGTTGGGGATATTAGAAATTGCTTGTGCTGCCCGATAGAAGTCATCTCCCTTTATAGTTGGTAAGATAGCGGAGAGAGTTGCTGTCATTGGAGGTAGAATGGGGACGGGTTTGTTTGGCCTTCTGTCTCTTCTTCTAGTGTTATCGGTGTTTCTTCCACGTTGCTTGGGTGCTTCAGTGGTGGTTGATTTTTGGGGTTGAGATGTAAATATTTTACGAGACTGGATGATAGAGAAGCTCTTCCTCTTATCTTTCTTAGATCGCTCTAATTTGATGTAGTTATTAACGACATCAATCATTTTTGTCATCGTTCTGGGCTTGTACAAGGTAAGTTCTTCTCGATCTTTAGAATCGATATGCAGAGCTGAGGTAAATGCTGGAACGACAATCTTTGGATCTGAGTTCCCAATCTTTCAGGTTTCCTGTAAGAAACGTTTGTAAAAGCTTGCCAAGGTTTCTTTTGTGCCTTGCTCGAAGATGAGCAAAGAATCTGCAGTTATCTCTTGTTCCTTAGCGTGAGCATAATTTAACTCGAAGAGGCGCTGTAACATGTTTAATGTGGTGATGGGGCCCTCGGGGATAGTATGGAACCATATGAGTGGTTCCTCTTTCAGGCTCATATTGAATAATCTACATAGCATATGGTCAAGTTTAGAGTATAATCCAACTACGGCTTTGAAGTGTCAGGTGGGTGAGAGGGTTAGTGAGGCCTGCATACTGAATAAATTTTGGCATATGGAAATTATCTGGAATGGGCAAAACTTCGTGATGAGGAGAAATGGGGCTTTTCTTGATTTGTCGAGGGCAGACTTTCGGCCAGGAATATCAAAATTTATGGCCTGAATCCTATTATTTAGGTCATCTAAGGTGATAAATTATGGCGGAGGAATTGGTATGGTTGCAACTTGTGGACCAAAGCCTCCCTGTTCTTCAGGTCCCAATCGGTCCCTAATTAGTCTCCTTTATGGCAGTGGGGGAGTTTGATGACGCGTGCGTCGACTTCGTTGAGTTGTCGATGTTAAGGATAAAAGTCCAAAATATCGAAAAACTGTATCTGGAATTCTAGGTCAGGATCGAAAAGTTTGTACTCGTTCTTCTCTTGGCTGATTTTCTCTCTGGGTTGCCCTCGATCGATGATCACTTCGGGCTTGTAGAGGTGACGCTTGACGGCCAGTGAGTCAATCTTGAGTTCTCTGTAAATTCTCCATCTCTTTATGATGATGTATCTGACTTTGTTGGTCCAAGGCTTTTCTCTTTCCACTTGAAGAGCCTGAGCGTGGATGCGCTTATCTTCGAACCTTTAGACTTGGTTAAATTTTATTTGGCTCTGTAATTCAAGCACTGTACCATGCAGATCGACAGTTTCTGGTATCGGGTTGATTTTGATATTCCTCAGCGCACTAGAATGGCTTCGGAGATTTATGTTTGTCATCGGATTGTTTGTAGATCAGAGGTGGTAAAGAAAATTATGGTTTTTCCACAGACGATGCCAATTGTAATGGCATGTTTTTCGGAAGGATAATCTTTACCAATACTTTTTGTAAGGATGATGCAATAATAAGCTAAATAAAACGAATAGGATTTTACGTAGAAACTCAATAAAGGCTGAGAAAAACCATCACCTCGATGACAATTTTGATGTAAAATCCAATAGGTTGTTAGTTATTATAATTTGTTGTGTGATAGTAAAGTATGCTACTACAAGAATATGAGAAATATACTAGTTAATATAATTTGCTGTCTTTGATGTATGGCTATAAAATTCCACACAGCTCGAAATGTTTTCCTATTATCTCGTAACATAAACCATAAAATCTTGGTAAAAGTTATATCTGAATATATCTCTTTCTGTCGAACTATATCATTTCGTCCTATTTTATATCAACCTGATTCCTTCCAGCAAACTGCCCCAGATCGACCTACCATTCTGAAATTTGTATAATTTCCTTTCCTCTATATTTTTATCCAACCCCAGGTCGACCTTATGGTATCTACATTACAACATATTTCTAACAGTTCGATTATGATAACAATAATTTTTTTGTCATACATATCATCTTATCAGTATCTTGGCAAACTCATAACATTATTATTAGTCCGATTCCAGTGACACTCTATTCTATATCAACACAATGTTTGGTGAATAAATATTATTCATTTCGAATAAAAATAATAGATACAGTTACAGATGACAAGTCTTTTCAAGTACTCAACAATAGATACTTTACAGATAACAAGTTTTTTAATACTTTTTCAAATAACAGGTCATTCAGGCACCCTGTACATCAAGTCCTTCAGTTTGTCCTACTTTAGTAATCTTTTACCCTGACGCAAAGCAGAAATTGAAAACAATAAAAAGCTTCCTTTACATGAGTTTGGTCAAAGTCTAGTCAAACTTTAAATAGAAGCTATGCAAGCAGTAGACTCAGTGCTAGAGCCAACTCTTCAAATTGATGGCCTTCTTAGTACAAATAAGTGATTAAAATACAGAAGCTGACTTCCACTGTTCGTCTCCCTTCTCCACAATCATCACCTCCTCCTCTGAAACTGCCACCTTAGAAGAGTTGGTAGAGATGAAGAGGGCCCGACCTTAAAATCCATTGTGATGCAAGAAATTAGCATAACTGCCCAGCTGTTATGCCTAACCCTGCATATATCCCCCAACCTTGTCCTCTGCAAGTGTACAAAGAAAATCCTAACATTCCTCGCCTGTCAAGACGACGACATGAAACCTCCACCTACAGTAAAATTCTTCCTCAGCTTCAACCGCTTCGTCTTCCGACATACCTTGATATGTCAGAGGAACAAGAGCGGATATCGACATCACCAGGGATTGGTTGCCAAAGTACTTCAATTTCAACCTCTGCATTTCAGAAGCAATCCTCTCTTCAAGGACCAGCCTCTGAGTCTTCACCATCTTTGAAACTTTTAGAGAATTTGACAAATTAAAAGCATACTTTACTTTAAAGATCGGTACAGGTACTATTTATATAACCCTACATTTATTGTGCAGGTACATTTTTCTAAACGTCATCATTCATTGTAGGCGCAACTCTTCAAATCATAACCGTCAAATACATCAACATCCACATCCTCATTTAATACACGTCATTTGCCCATAATTCGCATAACTTCCATACAGTCAAAACCATCATTACTCCATTTCAATAACCAAGATCTTCAAACCCAAATACCGATTACCCATAGATCCTTTCTCAACCAAAGCCACTTATGGCTTCTTCGGTTGTGAGCGGGCGATTGTAGAGGCCTATCCCTCGATCTCACCTAAAATCGAGTTGTCGCCAGTTTAAATTACCTCCATCTCAGACCCACGCATTTTCAATGACTTCTCCAGTCATCATTTCAACCTACTCCATGAACTTGTGAAGAACGTGGGTCAAACTCAAGCCAAAAAACCTTAGCCAATCAAAGACACCTGTCTCTCGCTAACTCGTCAGTTACTCAGTCAACCGCCACTAACCACATTATTCAGAGACTGTGCTCCAGAACGATGAAGAGCTATAGAGAAGGCCTATATAAGGATAAAGATTCAGAAGAGACGGAGACAAGAAAATTACACAAAAATTACCAAGAAAACTACTTGTTCTAGATTCTCGAAAACATTCAAACTTCTTAGTTGCAAGGTTCAAGCATTTTTAAATCTAGATATCACTTGTAATAAGATATCTGCCTCAAGCAATAAAAATACTTTTATAAAAATCCTTCACTCGAGTTCGTGGGTTTTTACCTATTCAGATGTTTTCCATGCTAAAATCACCTGTGTCATTTCTTGCTTTTCATTGGAATATTGTCGCAGGTTCATTGGTGTGATAATAAATTCCAAGCCATTTTGAGCTTACAGAATATAGCTATTATACTAACAGCCAACAATCACTACTTTATAGCCACCAGGAATATCTCTGCAAATCTATATCATCCCCAGATTTGCTGAAGGGGATATTTTCTAAGAAAATTTTTAGGACAACAAAATATCAACATCAAATGTAGAATATTGTAACAGGTCAATCTTTCCATATTATGAAATATCTCCTCAGATTTTATACGAGCAAATATGCAGATGGAAATATACAAGATTAAACAAGTCTAGCAGTAGTATCTATAAATCAATATCAATCCTTTATCACAGTTCGAGACATTCTGTCATCTAGTTCGAATACACAGATCGCCGAAAACCATATATATTTGCATTCACCATGTCATCTCACATAAATTATCTATTTCCTATCATCACATTTTTGAACTCCTCTAAATTTTCAAACTTCACCTACCACTAAGATTTACTATCATACACACTGAACTCCTTACAGCTTGATTTTCCCCATCATACCCCATGATAAACTAACTCTTATTTATAGACTCCTATTTTACAATAGAAAACTACACAAACAAGTTCGATACAAAGAGTCTGAATACCAGAACGAAGAAATTTCATTAGTTTAAAGATTTGTCTTACAGAATACTTTATAGATAACAAAATGTTTTAAATAATTCCAACTGATTAATTTATAAAGTTACAATTCAAATTGCTTTTCAGTAGTCCATAGGGAAGATAATGAAAAAATGAAGCAACTTCTAAACTCTGATCCCATGCTACAAGGTCCAAGAAACAGTTAGAACTAGAAACCATAGATGAAAGATCTTCTTCATGGCCAATATCTATGGTCCATGGAAAAAAATGGTCTCCTCAATCATCTTTTAGGGGCGGATGGAAGGCTCTATTTTTTTGGGAAGCCCACTCACTTGCTGGATACCGGCAAGAATTCCTTGAAAGAACACCTACTGCTTCATCTTCAGTTGTCACAGCCTCCTCCGCCAGCAAATGAAGCCCATTTCAGCGCTCTGCCTCTGATGTCAACAGATAGTGAAACTGCGCCATCTGATAATAATCATCCCCCGCCTCCATTACTTCTTTATATCACATGCGGTAATAAGTAGGTGATACAGGAATCGATATCGCCAGATGCCGAGGTTGGTATCTAAAGTATCAGATACACAACTCCTCCATTTTTCTACGACTCTTAGACTCCAGAGATTGGTTCCTGGTAGTCATCATACTCTCAATAGTCAAGGTTTTCAGATACAAAAATAAGAATAGGGAGGAAAGAAAATTAGAGACGAAAACTTGGTTCATCACACTCACCTCAAGATGCCTTTTATACTATGATGAGCATTTAAGCAGACTCTTCAAATTCCCAACGTCAGAAGGATTTCTCATGCAAACAACATTTATGAGAGCCATTGGTTCAAGGAAACCTAAAAGACACCAAAAGATATTCTTGAATATTCATTGAAAATGATTCCCAGATATTAACTGTAGCATTAATGACACTTCTCAACCAACGCCACTCGCCCGCAAGGTTTCTCGTACTATTGGCTGAGTGGGGGCGGCTGTAGTGGCTTCTTTCGTATCTTGAACTCATGCTTTATCTTCGAACTGCATACAAACTTTCGATCTCATCAACAGAGCACGTGTCACAACCAGAATCAAGATAGCAACATCATGAAACATGCATCAACACGGGTTTCTCAACCAACACCACTCGCCCATGATACTACTCGTGCTCTTGGTTGAGAGCCATCTTGTAATAAATTATTCTGTCTCTCGGACTCATAATTCATCCTCGAACTCATCAGCATACATAAAGTACTGCTAAAGATATATTAAATATTCTTAAGTTTGAGCCATCAGTTTCGACCTCTGCATCAACAGTTTGAGTTAAGCAGATGTATAGTCATCCATAAAGTCGTTATACAACAACAAGAATCCGAACATTACACAACCTGGTCAAAGAATAATCAAGCATATATTGTGTAATGTCCGTCATCAAGGATCTTAATGGTCATCAAACGGTCATATAATGAGATGTATAAATAGGACCAGAGAATTTTAGATGGAGGATGGGAGAATTCTCACTCTAATATTCCATATACTCAGAACAGTCATTGTAATAAGTTATCAATCTCAATAATACCATCCGCTCTTTCTTAAAATCCTCAAGAAAGGTCATGGCTTTAACCCATTCAAAGGCTTTCCAAGCTAAATTGAACTTGTTATTTATGATTCACTATTCTTGAGCGTTCTAAACACATTTGGTGTAAAGGCAAAGTCTGATTCCCAGAATTAGGCGATTACACTAGACATAATATTGGGGATGTACGTGTCGCATGGCTCTCCTGGCTAGGCTATTCTGCCTTCTATTTTTGCGGTAATTTACTTGTAGTATGCTTCCGAGTCAGTTTAATTTACATTATTTGCATTTCTCAACAAATACTTCCAGTGGATTTATATTTTTGGGGGTATTAGATGATCAGCTTGTAGAAATGGTCATCTATTTCTCAATATAGAGCTTATGTCCAAACACTGTCACCAAAAGCTGAAATGATTGTTGCTCTATTTAAGCGAGACTTCAATACAATGGATGCCAACATTATTCGGCAGGAGTTTAAACATTTATGTAATATCATGCTGTCGATTTAAAGAAATTTTTCTAAATAATGATTGCTTCTCAATTTTGGAGAGCTCCTTCTTGACTTCTACACAAGATCAGGAAAAAGAAAACCTTATCAGATAATTATTTTCAGGTGATTTGTTACTATCCTTTATCATTGTGAAGTATTTGTTTTCTGCTAATAAGTTTTTTATGTAGAGGACAAATACTACTTAGCTCTATTCTGAAATGTGCAATGTACATCCCGCGAAAGTACTATGGTTTTGCTTGGGCATATCATCTTCTTTCCACAGTTATTCCTATAAATCTTGAATGTCAGTACCATCATCACATTCCCCTAGCTACTGCCATACTTTCCTTTAAATTTACCCTTAAAAAATTTACAGATGGATAAGAAGCAACGAGAATGTTCCATCATGAATGGAGTTAGTGTTTAAGATTTAGTACCTAGGAAGCTTGTTTTATAAAGTTTAAATATCTGAGAAATATCATAATACCAAAAGCTTTAACTGATAAAATATTTGCCAAAGATTGACAAGTGGGCGGGTTGACTAATAAGTCTTCGCCAAAGTGTTCATTAATAAGTGAGTCTCATGAGAGTCTTTTTTTAAGAGTAAATTTTGACAAGCCTTTATTTTTTGAAAGAGTACTAAAGGAAAACATGGCCCCAAGGGCTCATTCAGTAAACAAAACCTTATAATGTGGAAGAATACTGAATTCAAAAATTAATGTATTTTACTATATAAGAAGGTGAGGAGGGGTTGGTGGAAACTGATGCTTGGAACAAATTCTCTTTTTGGCAAAATAGTGGATTATCCTCAACTACTTTTATCTATATGGAATGCTGAGTAAGGTGGCAAGCAAGGAGACCTAATATATTGAGCCTTGCATGCTTTCTAGTGGTTACAAAGATTGATAAGAAGATTTTTGGGCTTCTCTAGCAAAATACCCGCTCAAAGTACGGTTGTCAAATTATAGCACATATGAGTGGGATCTAATCCATAAGGAAGTTTAGGAAAACAAATGCTCTCTAGGCTGAATTACGATTTTAGAAGAGATAAATCTTAGAGGAAGAAATAAAAG
The DNA here is from genome assembly GCA_014058105.1 of Kingdonia uniflora. Taxonomy (NCBI): domain Eukaryota; kingdom Viridiplantae; phylum Streptophyta; class Magnoliopsida; order Ranunculales; family Circaeasteraceae; genus Kingdonia; species Kingdonia uniflora. The sequence goes on along the minus strand of JACGCM010000338.1, from coordinate 390,811 downwards.
CTAATTATAAAACTTAATGAGAAAGAGAGCTAAGGATCAGACTTGGCTTCTACCTTTCAAAGTACTAATCGATACACAACTAGATCCTAATATCTCCACCCATCATATGTTCGTGTTAAGACACATGCGATATTGTAAAATAAACTACTAAATCTATGATCAAGCATTTAGTGGTTATGTTTTTAAGTTATGGTGAAGAGTATCTTAGAGAATTATCAACTCAACCATGGCTAGGCTTGAGTAAGTTTTCTAGTATTTCCTCCTTTTAGATCTCCAAAAAAACTCTACAATTAGTAGAACTTGTTTGTATCCGAAGTTATCGTACACCAAATCAAAACTATGGTCAAGCCTTCGATATGATGCACTAACTTATCAATCATAAAATACTAAGAGAAAACTAATTAGAACCTAATTAATACAAACTATTACTCATCCAAGAAGAGGCCTAATCCTTGCCTTAGCTAGGAGATTAGTAGCTCATCTCAGACTTCATCGCATTAACAACTAATGAAGACATTAACAAAAATTAAACTAAAGAGAAGAATAAGAAGAAAATTAACTTTATTCACTATTATCTTCCAATATGAGATGCCCAATTACAATTGGGGGATGGTTCCTTTTATAGGAGAAGGAACCCAAATTTAGAAACTATACATTAAATTTTAAATAATATTTTCACAATAATTAATTTTAATATTGCAACCAATCACCTAACAATCTTGCATATAATTATCTTAAGTAATGTAGAGATCTTTCTTCATGGAAACTCTTGCATATATCTTAAATATAAAATTTCTCCAAGGATCTTGGATGCAATATCTTCATTGATCTTATTTTCCAAGAATATTTGTGTATATATTTCTTCAATCTTTAGGCCAAATATATTGTGTCTTTAACTTTTTGTATTATGAACTATTTGAGACACTTTTACTTGACTTTAAGAACATGGTTTCAAATATCTATCTCCAATAGCTACAATCAAACAAACGCGCTTAAGTACCCAAAATTAAATATATTGGATGACTAAAATACATGTTCAGGTATTTTAAAAATGTCATAATTGCGTGCTCATCAAATACCCCCAAACTTGTCATTTTCTCGTCCCGAGAAAAATAAAATAATAACTACTTTCACACGGAGTGCGATTGCATTTAGCATATACAGTAAGCCGTTAAACCTCTAGGTTTAGCCTAGTGGATGAGTGTTGTCTCGTGAGGATTTGCAGTGACTATACCCACAAAAGTCAATAATAACATTTTAAACAATTCTAAAATACGCATGGCTCATTTCCAGTGAGATTATCCTTACTTAGTTGTGACAAAAATATATCGATGAGAAATCCCTAAACCTACTATTCTCCAAGTATAGCAAATAATATTTTAAGCTTATCCGAAACTAGAGGTACTACCTCAAGATTATAAAGAGATTCAATTATTTTGCTTTATCTATATTTGAGTGTACAATAGAAATAGTTTAATCGCCTAATATGTTGTTTAGAATAATTTACTCAATTTTTGGTAGTCTAGTTCTTACTGGAATAAATTCAACGGTCAGTTTGATAAGTGCCTTAGTCAATTCATCTTTCAAGAATTATACTTTTTTCTTTTAAGTACATTGTTTCTTAGAGAAGCTTTCGTAATAAGGAGTTTTTGGTCAATAATCCCCGTTGGTTGGCTAAGGTTGCTGAGGTGTGGTGCCCATCATGACCTAGACTCAGGATTCTCATAAGTAACATTTTCTTGTGCTCATTTCATATAGTTCATGGTCAAGCTCGAGATTGGTGATAATTTTTCCTCTTTCAGTTCTTAATCATGCGAGTAGCCTTGCAGCATAAAAGTTTTTAGAGCACATTTGGCTTATTATTATTTTTCTTAGGAATGAACTTATTCTTAGGCAGTTGTCTTATTTGTAGCAAACTATTCATAACATAAATGCTAAATTTCCCTTATACGGAGTAAAGATCAATTGAATGTATTAATTGCAAAACTACAGTGAAGTGCACATTTTCAAAATATGCCAAGTTAACTTGAATTAGTCGTTAATAAAAAGATAATACATCTAGCTTAAGATAGCCTAAAATATTCCAGTGTATACTTCGTACAATTTTAAATTTTAAGCTTTTTTATAATATTTATGTCAAGGTAAAATTAGTTTAAGTGTTTGGAAATTTGTTAAAAATATATTATAAATTGCTAAAGTGCCATTATTTTACATTTCTTCAAAAAACATTTAAAGAAATGGTTTCCTACCCCTAAACTTAAATCAAACATTGCCCTCAATGTTTGAGAAAAAGAAAATAAATAAAAGAGGAAAACTGAAATTTCTTACCTGAATGTGTCATGGGTTCCTCCCAAGAAGCGCTTAGTTAATTGTCTTCAGCCAGACGAATATACCTCCATACTTAAATGATGCTGCAATTGTACTATGGGGGTACACAATATCAGCTCTGATATACTGGATTATTTAAAAATATTATCTTTTTATCAAAAATATAGGACTCTAAGTACGGTTTTAATCGTTGGCCATTCACCTTAACAATACTTTCGTTCTTAGGATCCTCCACCTCTACGGCCCCTTGAGGAAAAATTGTTTTAACCGTAAAGAGACCATGCCGACGGGATCCTAGTTGCCCGGGAAATAGATGAAGCTTGGATTTATAAAGCAATACCTTTTGATTGGGCTCGAAGGTTTTATGAATAATTAATTTATCGTGAAAAGTTTTGGTATGTTCATTGTAAAATTTTAAAATTTCATAAGCCTCAAGATGGAGTTTATCCAACTCGGAAAGTTGAAGTTTTTTCTTTGACCCAGCTTGGTCCATATAAAAGTTAAGGGCCTTTATGGCCCAAAGAGCTTTGTGCTATAGTTTCATAGGCAAGTGGTAAGCCTTCCCAAAGATAAGCTATAGGGTAACTGATAGACACGTAATATTTACGTGTTCAACTCCTAAATTTATATCTACCTAGTCATTTATTAAATAAATGTGACACTAATAGTATTTTTGTTTGTATTTACAGAAATCGGTCACATGATAAACAAGTCGTAAATTTTTCCAGTTTTTAACGAAGATCAAGGGTGATGTACTCCAACAATGATTCTCATTTGAAGTTGTCAATCAAAGGCCCATGCATAGAAGCCCATTAAAGAGAATTAGATATAGATACTATTCTCATGAGTTATAATATTATGCATGATTTTAGGCATTGTTTAGGGGATTTCATATTAATGGTGATATTTAGTAACTCTTCCTATACTCTATAAATAGGAGGGGAATTCCACCCATGAGGGGGCATCATGGAGAGTGTAAATCAAAGTTCAATAAGCAATAAAGTTCTTTTTCTTCTCTTGTTCTTGTCCATTACTTTTATTGTAGAAATAATATTATGGTAATGATCAAAGGGATGAGTAGCTAATCTTCTTAGCCAAGGCTAGAGGAAGCTCCACCCAATGTATCCTTAGTGTAGATTATGTAGCTTAGTTAGAGTAATTACCTTCTCTTTATCTCAAAATATTGCATATTCATAATCCTCCATCCTATGCTTGACCATAGAAAGGATTATGAGGAATAATAAATCTATGTAACCATCTTGCTGGACAATAACAAAATAGGTTAGGAACATGGAGAAGAGAACATAATCCATACTTAACAACCGGACTGAGGATATGCGATACGGGAACTCATAATTTACTTTAATTATTTATGCTATTTAACGGTTAAAAAGGGTGGAGTAGAATCGATGCATTGGTTTCTACTCTAATTTATCTTGTAATTTGTTTCGTTATTGTTTTTATTTCAAAACCTACACAAACTCGTTGTTATTGGATAAAACTAGTAGCTTGAAGTATAATTCGTACCACAAGTTTCTAGGGATACGACCCCGTTTGCCCTTGTACAAAACGGTACACCATGCACTTGCGGGTCTTTTAAGACGTCGGTTTATAATCGATCAAGTTTTTAGCGCCGCTACCTGGGACTTGCAAAGTTGCGTTTTATTTTTGAGTTGCTTTATTTTAAGCTAATTTTTTTTTTTTTTTTGGATCTGGAAACAAAGTGATTGAGTGATTGGCAAAAACTCTCTTGGCGCTACAGTAGCTGTGAAGTTTGTCCCTGAATGATTCACCGTTTTTGATCATCTATACTTTACATTTGGGAAATGCATTTGCTGCAATTTTTTTAGAAAATTCAAAACCCTTTCCGAATTGTAATAAATTATATTTTTCTGCTTAGTCGTTGGTGAGTTACAGCCTTTTGAAAAAATAGTAAAAAAAGACTCCGTAAAGGACGCCGTGTTCATTAATCACTAGTTTTGAGCGGCAGGGAAGCTAAATTCTAGAAAATTTCCTTCTTTAATGTATTTCATTTCTAAATTATCTTTCCAAATTGATATTATTTAATGCTCTCTCTCAACCGAGCTCAAAGATATGCGCATTTGAAAATTAGAACATCATAGACTGCAATAAACTTTGAAATTGAATTAATATTCTTGTCGCAATTTCACTAATCTTTTTTCTCTTATTTTGCAGGATAGTCACAAAATTGGAAACGAGATGGACAATGTGAAAAGCTAAAAGTATCATCAAATCCATCTTTTTGTGCCCCCTAAGTTAAGAGACACTTTCTTCTTTTGCCTCCTAAGTGAAGGGGCGACCACAGCTACACCGAGAAACACTTCCCGTAGGTTAGTACTTCTTAAAACTTGACATCTAGAGGAGGTACATATCTGCTCCGCCCAAGAATTAGGACATAAAAAGTCGTGTTGACTGCCCAAATATATGCTGCTCTAAATTTTTTTTGCTGTGGTTGGATTGACCTATTATTGTGTTTAATATTCTTTTTCATTCTAACATTAGTAAAGGTAAAAGCTGTTAGCGACTTGCGGAATTTCATCACCCAAAAAGCTCTCCAACAAGTAGGACCACCCATTAGGGATACGAAAAAATTCGTATCACACGAAAAATTGAACGTTCCTGACCTTAAAATAATTGTAAATAAAAAAGAGTAGCAAGATTCCCGTGGGATTTCATCACCCTACGGATAGGAGTACCAGACCGGGGTGCAAACACGGGTTCAAAGGATACGGCCAGCCTAGCGTCGCGAAATACTGGCTGTAGGTGTGCGACGTCACCGTTCCGAGTTCTGACGTACGATAAGGCGACTCACTCGGGCGTGAGGACTGAACATCTACTTTAAGATGGTACTAGCATAGTGATGCAGGGGAGTATAGGAACCAAAGCCTTTTGCCATCCTACCCATTTTTATCATAGGAGAATATAGGAGAACCTAATTATTAATTTAAAAAAATGTTGATGTGCTAGAGTTTAGGCTTGATTTGTTATTTATTGTATTGGGTGTAACTTTTATTTCAAAATGTAATACATGCAAAAACATTGGAATCCATACAGCTCACAATTCGATATCCCGCAACAACCTCCAAATCATTTTCAATCATGGAATCACCAAAATTCTCAATACGTAGAACCTTTCCAATCATATATTTATATATGCAGGCCCATCAGTCCGTCCAATCATCCAATCACTTCTAACCTGCTCTAACTAAACAATCTTTGGAAGATACCCTTACTCTCTTTATACAACAATCAATGGAAAACCAAACACAATCAATAGAAAACCAAAAACAAGAGTTACAATTTCAGCAACAAATAATGCAATTTCAACAACAGATTTTGGTAAATCAAAATTCTACGACTCAATCTATCTCTAGATTAGAGACTCAGATAACTCAGTTGTCAACTATGTAAAGTAAATTAGAGTATGAAAAACTTTTAAGCAATGAAGAAGAACAATCCGAAGTTAATTCCCCTTGTGATTTAGAAATGGATGAATTCAAGGGTAATCAAGGAATGTTATCTCCGTGGGGTGAATGGATACCATATTGCGAGATAGATTTTGAAGATGAACATTTTATGGTCGACGATCCTATGTCACAAGAAGATCTTGAAGAAGCAGCTATCATGTCTAATACAATTCTTTCTCAATCACCTCTAAATTCAGCCCTTAGCATTCAACCACCGATGTCACCAGCCATCATTTCATTTGATAACCCAATAAATTGTTTTGAGGAAACTATGACCGAGACTGAATATTTTTCCCTCTCATCTAATAATTTTTCTGACGATGATGATGACGAGATAAAATATGAATATATAGACTCACCATCATTATACGATAATATACAAGGAATTTTTAGATGATGATATTTGAACAAAAGTCAAGAAATTAGAAATTCCCGAACCTATTGCAGATGTTATCAACTTGTCATTTCCTTCTCAGTCTCTTTATGAGTCACTTCAGCCTTGCCTTTAGCCGTGTCCACCTGACACAAATTGTAATGTTGAAAACCAGTGGGCGCACGACTCTTCTTTCTAGGATATACCACTATTATTGGGGGTTAATTATGTTTTCGTCACTCCTTCACATACCACACCTATACCTATGCCTACATCTCTATTTCGCGAGCCCAATGGGGGTACCATAACCATAAATGATTTTGAGGACTTGTACGGAGATAATTCTTGTTGTATTTCTGTTAATAAATGTTTAAATTATTTTGAGGACTCGAATGATCCTGAGATTTATAAAATGGTACAATCATTAGCATTTGAAAATATGTTTCAACTTGGCCATGTCCCAAAGCCATTGAATATCCACGTCAATGGTCAGGATGAGTCCCTTGAGATAAGTTATGATTTTAGGCACATAAATTTTAAATATTTGGTAGACTCAATTGTTCCCCGATCCCCACATCCACAAATATGTTATATAGTTTTTCTTCTACTAAGAGAAAACATCTTTTTGAAAAATAATAATTTTGGGGATGCCTCGCGGACTTGCTTTGTCAGAACCACCTATCACATTTTTTGGAATATCAACGATAACATGGGGGTTTTGAAAACTTTCAAAGAGTTTATCTTTCCAGGAAAATTGAGTTTTGAATCTAGTACATTTTCGAGGATGAATACTTGTATACCAATCTTCTTATTTACTGCAACATGTAGTAATCATATGATTGTATTGAAAATTCTAAAGGAAAATATGTTCCCTGGGTATGCATTGGTTTTATCTTGGAGAAAATGATTTATCTTGATTAATCTAAGATTTTCAACTTGGAATCATCAAATGATAGGCAAAGTTTTTAGGAAAAATCTTTTCCATAAAGAATTAGTTTTAAACTCTCTTTGTTTATGGTATAATATATCTGCCCAATTAAGGGCTAATATACAGGATCACGATTCATGTCTTATCTGGTTTTTGAAAGAAAATTTGTAACCAGGATAGTACATCACCTTTTTAATTTCGTACCCTTCCAGTCATATTGAAAATTTTAAGTATGGGGGCACATTAGTCTGGCCGAATACAGTAAGTTTAACGTTTCTTGGGAGGCAACCCATGATGCATTCAGGTGAGAAATTCTAGTTTTAATTTATCCATTTTTTATGCTCTCAAACATTGAGGGAAATGTTTCATTTAAGTTTGGGGGTAGGAAGACATTTCTTTAAATACTTTTTGAAAAAAAGTGAAATAATGACACTTTGACAATTCATGATATATTTTTGACGAATTTCCAAATAATCAAACCAATTTTACCTTGACATAAATATTATAGAAAAACCTAAATTTTGAAATTGTAGCAAGTATACACTAAAATATTTTGGAATATCTTAACATAGATTTACTATCTTTTCATTAACGACTAATTCAAGTTAACTTAGCATATTTTGAAAATGTTTAATTTACTGTAGTTTTACAATTAATACTTTTCATAAAATTTTGCCCAATATAAGGGAAATTTAGCATTTATGTAAGAAATAGTTTGCTACAAGTGAGACAACTGCCTAAGAATAAGTTCATTCCTAAGAATAAATAATAAACCAAATGTGTTCTAAAAACTTTCACGCTGCAAGGCTGCTCGCATGATTAAGAGCTGAAAGAGGAAAAATTATCACCAATCTTGAGTTTGACAATAAACTATGTGAAAAGGGCACAAGAAAATGTTACTTGTGAGAATCTTGAGTCTAGGTCATGATGAGGCACCACACCCTGACAACCTTAGCTAACTGGTGGGGATTGTCGACCGAAAACTCCTTGTAACGGAGGCTTCACTAAGAAACAATGTACTCAATAAGAAATGGATTGCAAAAAAAATAAAAATGTAAAATTCAAGGAAAATGAATTGACTAAGGCACTTGTCGAACTGACCGTTGAATTTATTCTAGTGAGAACTAGACTTCCAAAAAGTGAGTAAATTATTCTAGACAACGTATTACGCGATAAAACTGTTTTAATTGCATACTCAAATATAGCTAAAGAAAAATACTTGTATCTCTTTCTAATCTTGAGGTAGTACCTCTAGTTTTGGATAAGCTTAAAATATTTTTTTGGTATACCAAGGAAAAATAACATGTTTAAGGATTTTTTCATTGGTATATTTTTATCACAACTGAGTAAGGTTAAGTTCATAGGAAATGTGTCATGTGTATTCTAGAATTGTTTAAAATGTAATTATTGACTTTTGTGGGTATAGTCACTGTAAACCCTCACGAGACAACACTCGTCAACCAGGCTAAACCTGAGGGTTTCATGGCTTGTTGCATACACTAAATGCAACCGCGGGATATGCGAAAATGGTTTTTGTTTACTTTTGCTCGAGGACTAGGAAAATATAAGTTCGGGGTTATTTGATAGACACGTAATATTTACGTGTACAACTCCTAAATTTATATCTACCTAGTCATTTATTAAATAAATGTGACACTAATAGTGCTTTAGTTTATATTTACAGAAATCGGTCACAAGATAAATAAGTCGTACATTTTTTAGGTTTTTAAAGAATAACAGGGGTGATGCACTCCAACAATGATTCTCATTTGAAGTTGTCAACCAAAGTCCCATACATGGAAACCCATTGAAGAGAATTAGATATAGATACTATTCTCATGAGTTATAATATTTATGCATGATTTTAGGCATTGTTTAGGGATTTTATATTAATGGTGATATTTAGTAACCCTTCATAGAGTCTATAAATAGGAGGGGAATTCTACCCATGAGGGGGGCATCTTGGAGAGTATAAATCAAAGTTTAATAAGCAATAAAGTTCTTGTTCTGCTCTTGTTCTTGTCTTGTATTTCTATCGTAGTAATAGTAGTATGGCAATGATCAAAGGGATGAGTAGCCAATCTTCTTAGCCAAGGCTAGAGGAAGCTCTACCCAATGTAGCATTTGTGCAGATTGTGTAGCCTAGTTAGCGTAATTACTTTATCTTTATCCTAGAATATTGTATATTCGTATTCTTTTGTTCTATGCTTAACCATAGCAAGGATTGGGAGGAATAATGAATCTATGTAACCATCTTGTTGGACCATAACAAGATAGGTTTGGAACATGGAGAAGAGAACATAATCTATACTTATCAACTGGACCATGGTTGAGTAAGTTGGTTTATGGGTAATTCCTAATTACTAAATCTCTTGTATCTTTTGATGTATTACATATGCCCGACCGAGGATATGCGATACGGGAACTCATAATTTACTTTAATTATTTATGATATCTAACGGTTAAAAAGTGTGTTGTGGAATCGATGCATTGGTTTCCACTCTAATTTATCTTGTAATTTACTTCGTTTTTCTTTTTATTTCAAAACTAACACAAACTCGTTGTTATTGCATAAATCTAGTAGCTCGAAGTATAATTCGCACCACAAGTCTCTAGGGATATGACCCCGCTTGCCTTTGTACTTAACGGTACACCGTGCACTTGCGGGTCTTTTATGACGTCTGTTTATAATCGATCAGGTTTTTAGCGTCGTTGTCGCGGACTTGTAAAGTTGGGTTTTATTTTTGAGTTGCTTTATTTTAAGATAATTTTTTTTCTTATTTTTTTTTTGGATCTGGAAACAAAGTGATTGAGTGATTGGCTCAAACTCTCTTGGCGCTACAGTAGCTGTGAAGTCTTTCCCTGAAATTTTCACCATTTTTGATCATTTATCCTTCACATTTGGAAAATACGTTTGCTACGAAAGTTTTAGATAATTTAAAACCCTTTCCGAATTGCTATAGATTATATTATTCTGCTTAGTCGTTGGTGAGTTACAGCCTTTTGAAAAAATAGTAAAAAAAGTCTCTGTAAAGGGCGCCGTGATCATTAATCACTTGTTTTTAGTGGTAGGGAAGCTAAATTCTAGAAAACTTCCTTCTTTAATGTCTTTACTTTCTGAATTTTATTTCCAAATTGATATTATTTAATGCTCTATCTTAGCCGAGCTGAAAGATATGTGTTTTTGAAAATCAGGACATCATAGACTACAATAAACTTTGAAATTGAATTAATATTCTTGTCTCAAGTTCACTAATCCTTTTCTTTTGTTTTGCAGGATAGTTACAAAGTTGGAAATGAGACAGACAATACAAAAAGCTTAAAGCATCGTCAAATCCATCTTTCTTGTGCCCCCTAAGTGAAGGGACACTTTCTTCTTTTGCCTCCCAAGTGAAGGGGCAGCCACAACTACACAAGGAAATACTTTCCGTAGGTTGCTACTTCTTAAAACTTGACATCTAGAAGGGGTAGATATCTGCTCCTCCCCAGAACTAGGACATATAAAGTCGTGTGGGCTATCCAAATATATGCTGCACTAATAAATTTTTTTGTTGTGGTTGGATTGACCTATTATTGTGTTTAATATTCTTTTTCATTCCAGCATTAGTAAAGGTAAAAACTGTTAGAGACTTACGGGATTTTGTCACCCAAAAAGCTCTCCAACAAGTGGGACCACCCATTAGGGATACGAAGAAATTCGTATCACAAGAAAATTGAACGTCCCAGACCTTAAAATAACTGTTAATAAAAAAGTGTAGCAAGATTCCCGCGGGATTTCATCACCCTGCGGATAGGAGTACCGGACCGGGGTGCAAACACGGGTTCAAAGGATACGCCCCAGCCTAGCGTCGTGAAATACTGGTTGTAGGTTTGCGACGTCACCGTTCCGAGTTCTAACGTACGATTAGGCGACTCGCTCAGGCGTGAGGACTGAACATCTACTTTAAGCTGGTACTAGTATAGTGGCACAGGGGAGTATAGAAACCAAAACCTTTTGCCATCCTACCCATTTTGAACATAGATGAATATAGGGGAAACCTAATTATAACTTTTATTAAATGTTGATGTGCTAGAGTTTAAGCTTGATCGATTATTTATTGTATTGGGTGTTGCTTTTATTTCAAAATGTAATACATGCAAGGTCATTGGAATCCATACAGCTCACAATTCGATATCCCACAACAACCTCCAAATCATTTTCAATCATGGGATCACCAAAATTCTCAATAGGTAGAACCTTTCAAATCATATATTTATATATGCAGGCCCATCAATCCATCCAATCATCCAATCAGTTCTAACCTACTCCAACTAAACAATCTTTGGAAGATACCCTCGCTCTCTTTATACAATAATCAATGGAAAGCCAAACACAATCAATGAAAAGCCAAAAACAAGCGTTGCAATTTCAGCAACAAATAATACAATTTCAACAACAGATTTTGGTAAATAAAAATTCTGTGACCCAATCTATATCTAGATTAGAGACTCAGACAAGTTAGTTGTCAACTACATGGTGTAAAAGAGAGCTTGAAAAACTTTTAAGTAATAAAGAAGAACAATTCGAAGTTAAATCCCCTTGTGATTTAGAAATAGATGAATTCATGCGTAATCAAGGAATGTTTTCTCCGTGGGGTGAATAGATACCATATTGCGAGATAGATTTAGAAGATGGAAATTTTAAGGTCAACGATCCTAGGTCACAAGAAGATCTTGAAGAAGCAGCTATCATGTCTAATACAATTCTTTCTCAATCATCTCTATATTCAGCCCTTAACATTTAACCACCGATGTCACCATCCATAATTTCATTTGTTAACCCAATAAATTGTTTCGAGGAAACTATGACCGAGACTGAATATTTTCCTCTCTCCTCTAATGATTTTTCTGAGGATGATGATGACGAGATAAAATATAAATATATAAACTCACCATCTCATTATACGATAATATGCAAGGAATTTGTAGATGATGATATTTGTACAAAAGTCAAGAAATTAGAAATTGCTGAACCTGTTGCAGATATTATCAACTTGTCATTTCCTTTTTAGTCTCCTTATGAGTCAACTCAGCCTTGCTTTGAGCCGCGTCCACCTGACACAAATTGCAATGTTGAAATCCAGTGGGTGCACGACCCTTCTTTGCAGGATCTACCACTATTATTGGGGGCTAATTATGTTTTAGTTACTCCTTCACATACCACACCTATACCTATGCCTACATCTCTATTTCACGAGCCTAATGGGGGTCCCATGACCATAAATGATTTTGAGGACTTATACGATTATAATTCTTGTTGTATTTTTGTTAATAAATGTTTAAATTATTTTGAGGACTCGAATAATACTGAGATTTGAGAAAAGGTACAATCATTAGCATCTGAAAATATGTTTCAACTTGGCCATGTCCCTAAGCCAATGAATATCCACGTCAATGGTCAGAATGAATCCTTGAGATAAGTTGTGATTTTAGGCACATAAATTTTAAATATTTGTTAGACTCAATTGTTCCCCGATCCCCACATCCACAAATATGTTATATAGTTTTTCTTCTACTAAGAGAAAACATCTTTTTGAAAAATAATAATTTTAGGGAAGCCTCAAGGACTTGCTTTGTCAGAACCACCTATCATATTTTTTGGAATATCAACGATAACATGGGTGTTTTGAAAATTTTCAAAGAGAATATCTTTCCAGGAAAATTGAGTTTTGAATCTAGTACATTTTCGGGATGAATACTTGTATACCAATCTTCTTATTTACTGCAACATGTAGTAATCATATGTTTGTATTGAAAATTCTAAAGGAAAATATGTTCCCTGGGTATGTATTTACTTTAACTTGGAGAAAATGGTTTATCTTGATTTATCTAAGATTTTCAACTTGGAATCATCAAATTATAGGAAAAGTTTTTAGAAAAAATCTTTTCCATAAAGAATTAGTTTTAAACTCTCTCTGTTTTTTACAGAATATATCTGCCCAATTAAGGGCTAATATTAAGGATCACTATTCATGTCTTATCTAGTTTTTGAAAGAAAATTTGCAACCAGGATAGTACATCACCTTTTTAACTTCGTACATTTCCAGTCGTATTGAAAATTTTAAGTATGGGGGTACATTAGTCTAGCTGAAGACAGTAAACTTAGCGCTTCTTGGGAGGCAACCCATGACGCATTCAGGTGAAAAATTCTAGTTATAATTCATCCATTTTTTTTATGCTCTCAAACATTGAGGGCAATGTTTCATTTAAGTTTGGGTGTAGGAAAACATTTCGTTAAATTCTTTTTGAAGAAAAGTGAAATAATGGCATTTTGACAATTTATGATATATTTTTAACGAGTTTCCAAACACTTAAACTGATTGTACCTTGACATAAATATTATGGAAAAACCTAAATTTTGAAATTGTAGTAAGTATACACTAAAATATTTTGGAATATCTTAACATAGATTTACTATCTTTTTATTAACGACTAATTCAAGTTAACTTGGCATATTTTGAAAACGTTAAATTTACTGTAGTTTTACAATTAATACCTTCAATAGATTTTATCCCAGTATAAGAGAAATTTAGCATTTATGTTAGGAATAGTTTGCTACAAGGGAGACAACTGCCTAAGAATAAGTTCATTCCTAAGAATAAATAATAAACCAAATGTGTTCTAAAAACTTTCACGCTGCAAGGCTACTCGCATGATTAAGAGCTGAAAGAGGAAAAATTATCACCAATCTCGAGTTTGACCATAAACTATGTGAAAGGAGCACACAAAAATGTTACTTGTAAGAATCCTAAGTCTAGGTCATGATGGGGCACCACACCCTGACAACCTTAGCTAACTGGCAGGGATTGCCAGCCGAAAACTCCTTTTAACGGAGGCTTTACTAAGAAACAATATACTCAATAAGAAAATGATTGCAAAAGAAAAGAAAAATTTAAATTCATGGAAGACGAATTGACTAAGACACTTGTCGAACTGACCGTTGAATTTATTCTAGTGAGAACTAGACTACCAAAAACTGAGTAAATTATTCTAGACAACATATTAGGCGATAAAACTATTTTTATTGCACACTCAAATATAGCTAAAGCAAAATACTTGTATCTCTTTCTAATATTGAGGTATTACCTCTAGTTTTGGATAAGCTTGAAATATTTTTTTGGTATACCTAAAAAAAAAACAAGTTTAAGGATTTTTTTATTGGTATATTTTTTTCACATCTAAGTAAGGTTAAGTTCACAAGAAATGAGTCATGTGTATTCTAGAATTGTTTAAAATGTCATTATTAACTTTTGTGGGTATAATCACTGCAAACCCTCACGATACAATACTCGTCCGCCAGGCTAAACCTGGGGGCTTAATAGCTTGTTGCATATGCTAATGCAATCGTGCTCCCTGGGAAAGTAGCTATTCATTTATTTTACTTGGGACATTCAAGTTGGGTGGTTGGATGATTGGAGCGGAAGTTAATAGAAGTTTGAGTTTCTCAAAAGTACTAGAAATTGTACAAGGGTTGAGAAATTTTGCTTAAATCTTTTATGAAACGATGATAAAACCCCGCATGGCCTAGAAATGATCAAATGGCCTTAACCGTCAGAGGATGAGGTAAGGAAGAAATAATATCGATTTTGGCCTTTTTAACTTTTATCCCTTTGTTGGAGATGATATGGCCAAGAACTATCCCTTGTGTCACCATGAAGTGACACTTTTCTCAGTTTAACACCAAATTGGCTTGTGTACATCGTTTTAGCACGAGCTCCAAATGGTGCAAACATTCATCAAAAGAGGAGCCAAACACTAAACAATTATCTATGAAGATTTTGATAAATTTATCAACCATATCAGAGAATATGCTCATCATATAATATTGAAATGTAGCGGGTGCATTACTCAAACCAAATGGCATACGTCGATATGCATAAGTCTCGTAGGGACACATGAATATGGTTTTCTCCTGATCTTTTGGAGCGATGGGGATCTGATTATATCCTGAATAACCATCAAGAAAGCAGTAATAACTCTTTCCTGCTAATTGTTCAAGTATTTGAACAATGAATGGAAGAGGAAAATGATCTTTACTAGTGACCGTGTTTAAATTTTTGTAATCGATACAAACACGCCACCCGGTGGTCATACGGGTAGGGATTAATTTATTATTCTCATTTTCCACTACAGTAATCCTTGATTTCTTGGGTACAACTTGAACAGGGCTGACCCACTTACTATCTGAAATGGGGTATATGATACCCAAGTCTAAAAGCTTGAGAGATTCCTTCTTAACCACTTTCATCATAGTTAGATTTAAACGATGTTGCATCTCGTATAAATTTTTAGCACCTTCCTCGAGATTGATGTGATGCATGCTCACGGCCGGGCTAATTTCTTTCAAGTCTATTATAGACCACCTTATGGTTGATTTGTGTTTTCTAAGGACACTCAATAGTCTACGTTCCTGGCCAGTATCTAGATTGGAAGCTATTATCACAGGTAGAGTTTCAGAATCACCTAGAAAGGCATACTTAAAAGTATTGGGTAATGGCTTGAGGTCCAACTAGGGTAGCTTAACAAAGGATAGAATAGGCAAAGTAATTGATGGTTCAAGAGGTTCAAGTCTAGGTCTCCATTTGGACATGCTAAAAATAGAAGTTGAGTCAAGTAAGGCATTAAACTCTTCAACGATTATGTCTTCATCAAAGTCCTCAACAAAGTTTACAAGATATGAATCTAATGGGTCCTCAAAAAAGGATTTGGGGAAAGAGTTGTAAACTAGAGAGTCAATCATATTGAGCCCAGCCATGACATCAAAATCATACACTTGAGTATTATTTGTAAAAATATTGAGTTTGATTTTCAAGTCGCCCATAGATAGTTGTAAGACCCCATTGAAGCAATTGATAATGGCATGGGCAGTAGCATGAAAAGAGAGGCCCAATATGGCAGGGATCTCACAGCTAAAATTCTTGACATCTTCAATGTCCAAAATAACAAAGTCAATAGGAAAAATAAGAGTATCAACCTTGATAAGAATATCCTCAAGGATACCATGTGGGTATCGTATTGACCTATCAACCAATTAAAGTGTCATTCGGGTAGGTTCGAGTTCTCCAAGTCCTAATTCCTGATAAATCGAGAAAGGTAAGACATTCACACTGGCCCCCAAGTCGAGTAACGCTCTATCTACTTTATGATCTCCAAATTTACAAGGGATTGTTGGTCTTCTAGGATCTCGAAGCTTAGGAGGGGTTAATATCTCGGTCAAAAACACTTTCTTATGCACATTGATTTTCTTTTCCTAGTGTATGCATCCTTAAGGAATTTGGCATACGTAGGAATAAGCATGATAACATCGAGTACTAAAATATTTATATGAACTTTCTTAAATGTATCTAATATCTCGTCAAATTAAATCTTTTATTAGTCGAAAGAAGGCGTTGTGGATAAGGCATCTTTGGCTCAACACGTGCCTTTGGTACGGAAACGAACGAGATAGGCAATTCCTTACTACAAGAAAAACTACTCTTAAGGAGAGCAAAAAAGTTCCCCAAAAGGGTATTAATCCGTCCATACAGCTATTAGGGACGTCTTTAGGGACGTCAAAGTGTTGTCCCTTTAGGGTGGCGTCCGAAATACATTAGGGACAGACACATTCATTTTTAATACTATTAAGGACGACTTTAGGGACGATAAAAATCTATCTCTAAAGGTCTTTGTTTTTTAACTCCTTTAAGGATGGAGTACAACCGTCCCTAATACATAATATTAGGGACGAATTTGTTTGTCTCTAAAACGTATGACGCCAAATTTTTTCACCAGCGCCAATATTAATGGGGATGGATTATTCTATCTCTAATGCACAACATTTAAGACAGATTTGTTTGTCTCTAAAACTATAACGCCAAATTTTCTTGCCAGTGCCAATATTATTGGGGACGGATTATTTTTTCTCTAATATACAACATTGGAGATAAATTTGTTTGTCTCTAAAAGTATGACGCCAAATTTTCCCGCCAACGCCAATATTATTGGGGACGGCTTATTCTATCTCTAATACACAATATTTGGGACGGATTTGTTTGTCTCTTAAAGTATGGCGCCAAATTTTCTCACCAGCTCCAATATTAATAGAGACATAATAAATTGTCCCTAAAGAAAGTAATTCTAAATATAACATTTTTATAATTTGAATTACTCCCCTGTTAGATAGTACAAATTATTCATCAGCCATAAGTTAATTTAAAAGAGATAACAATTTATTTATAATGTTCCACAAACACAAATTTCATATAAATAAATAAGGTCTCAATCCACCTAGAATATTAAAAATTATTGTCCAATCACTAAATACAACTTGAGCATTCAAATTAATTATCCAACCGCTTAAGCATTAAACATGGAACCATCGGCACACGAATAATATCTATATGTATAAAAAACACTTGTTTGTATCACTCCCATAATTGTTAAGAAACTACCTGAAATAAAAATAAAAACAAAAACAAAAAATCAAATTGTTGCAACCTCAACCACAACAGTAAAAAATAATTACAAGCCAAAAGATAATAAAATAATCAAGTACACATTATGAAACTAAAAATATAAAAAAATCAAATGACGCGTCACAGCTATATCAGAATCGTACGCCGAAGTAAATATAATAGGAGAAATCCTACTGAAAATTTGGCAGCACTTCCCCTATAAATTAGATTATTCTATTTTGTACCTACTAGAAAATATATACAATTTATAAACACTCAAGTGAATAACGTAATCTTTCAATTTGAGAGAGCTTAAGGCCAGTATACACACAACACGCTCCCAATTCCTAAGATTATGAAATCCACACAAATCGCACAACAATTGAATATCACATTAAGGTCATATTAGCCACAAGGCTTGATAATATATATAAATCTCAACAACTACAAACATTACTACCTGATTAAGTATAGTTTCATAACATGAGTATAAATATCTAGAAGTTGCAGCATTATACCACCAAATGCTACTCGACACGTAGTATGGTGAAATGTAAAGTATTCGTATACACCAAGGATAAACATACCTGAAAGGACTAGAAGACTCTTGCAACTTATATTTTGTCCAAAAAGAATTTCAGTGTCAATCTTCAAAGCAATTTTTTTTGTGTGAAAAGGAAGTTATCCATAATTTTAATCAGCATTGCTTGATATAAATTAAATCATATTGAGATGCAAGATTTCCTAAGGTGAAATATATTGATGTCAATTAACTGAGGTAATATTGAGGTGCTAGTTGGCCAAAAAATAAATCTATCTCGTATAGAAAATCTGGATATGCGTAAAGCAACAAATATATATTCAAGACAATAAAAATTGACCTAGATGAGACATCAACTTGGGTTCATTAGGTTCAAGTGGTTGGCAATCTTTATTTCACTCTAAGATCTTGATTTTTCCATTATTCCACTCGCTCCATGATTTGGCATATCCTCTTCCATTCTTATTAGTCTTATTGCAAGATAAGAAACCCTCAATAAAACCTATTAATTATCAGAGATAAACAAAGAATAACATAGTCAAGGATTACATTTAATTTAAGGGACAAGATTCTCATGCTTACTTGATCATTTTCTATATATATAAGTTGAAAAAAATAATTACATAGATACCTATAGGTGTAATCCTAACTAGTACTCTAAAGCAACTTGGGACGGAATCAATAAATTTCTAACTTCTCCTGAGGGAAGTCTGCAATGATGGCTTCTTAATGCAGGTATGAATCAACTATTATCTTAAAGAACTCTTGCTTGAAAGATTTTGTTATGGGTGACATACTCAAGATTTTGAACATGATAATTACCATCATGAAGTGGACCACAGTTCATTCATTAGGCTGGCAACCAAAGCTATTACCCTTACAGAGATGACTGGAGATGATGGTACCAAAGCTAGTACTTGACTTTGCTATCATTTACAACTCTCACCTTTGCAACTGCGGTTGTCGGTATCCGTCAAGTGTTTCCGGTGCAGAAAATAGGCGGAGTGCATCCTCAATAGAATGAACAACGTGTAGAAAAATATCAAGGTGGAGCAAAAGGAACGGCTGAATTGTGGCTGAATTGTAACAGAAGCCTTGCTACCTCTTGCCTTCACAGTACTTCTTAGTTGTCCACCAAAGATTACACTTAACTCTGATGGAACAAAGCTTTGCGTTCTTGTTATATCAGTCTTGTTCTTTGGTCCTACTGTTTCCAAACCATCATCTTCTAAAGATGAAACCACAGATGAACTGCCGCCATTTGAGTTTGAAAAATGACCTTCAAGTTGAAGTAGTTCATCATGCATTTGATACATGATGAAACTTAGGAACTCCTGAGAATCTTCTTGTCTTGGCTTGCTTGATATGCTATTTGTGACATCTGGACTAAACTTTTTTAAAGTCTGTTCAAACATGGAAGGGCAGAAAGGGCTCCCAGTCTCAATAGCCACCCTCTGATTTTTGATCAAGCTTGAACCAGTGGGCATGTCAAATTCAGAAATAAACTGAAGAAATGCACTTAATGTTGGGTATCCAATCTTTGGAATAGTATGAGCTCTTAAGTCCTGTAACAGCTGGACAAATGGAGAACCAAAGAGAAAAACATGTAGAGATGAATTCAGAAAACATAAATTCCCCGAGTTAATCAATCCCCGATGAAGTAGATCTGTAGCAACTGCCCTTGGACCATTTAATGCATTTTGGTTATCCTCTTTCGAAGCTAGAGGTTTAGACGAATCAACATGCACCTCATTGGGAACAGATATAACGAGATTACTTTGGTGTTTTAAAGTTGCATCATCAAGAGTATCACGCTTTTGCTTGGTGACTGCTTCAGAGCACCAGTATTTGTCTTAGAAATGAATAAGGATGTTAAGTCCACACTAGCCTTTTCTAGGCCTCTTACATTGTTATTAAGGGGAAAGACATGAGGCGGGCTATGAGTATATTCAGTATCTTTTGTTGTCTTCGAACTGCTGAATCCATTGTCTTTATTGACAAACTTTGGCGGTGTGGCACTTTATGACAGGTCTCAAAGTTTACTGTGTTTAAGTTTAATATCAGGACTGCCCAAGGATTTTACAGATGCAAAATCTTAAGAGCCAAATTGCAAGCCTTTCGTTTCCAAAGGCTCTATGATATTCTCAGGTGATTTCTTTTTGAGTGATATTACGTCATCTTCAGTGAATGACCCAAACACTAACACCTTATTAGAATATGTTGTAATCTTTCTGTAGGAAATCTTAAACAGGAACAAGATAATCTACTACTAGAGAAATGGATTTGAGACATGAAAGAGAGAGTTATCAAAATTAAATCTCTTAGCGTCTACGCATATGGCTTATATGTTCACCCTGATTTCATCTTTGAGAAACTGGGCCCTAAATATGCTTCTGTTCTGGTCAATGAGCTGAACAACCGATCAGACTCTTATGAGGATCTTCTCAGGGAGGATATTCAAATGACTGTTAGACTTGTAGTAAATTGCAACGGGCTGAAAATCAATACAGTACGCGATGCTTTTGAAAAATCTCTTCCAGCCCGGTTATTAAAGATGAATCCAAGCACCAATTATTACTGCTTGAGAACGTTCAGCTCATACTTTACTCAAGATATCTCATTACCTGTGGGTACATCAACATATTTTTGGCAAACAGCTGATGGGAAACTAATTACAGAAATTAACGAGAAACAAATTCGAGCAGTTCATAGCAAGGAATTGTGCAAGGCTTTCTTTGACATGTACATTGGGGATGGTCCTGTATCAGTGCAGGCAAAGGAAGAGATTGCTAGGAATGTTGGTGGTATCATGAGAAGATTCTAAACTTAGCTCGTTGCCCAGTCGTTCTTTCTACCATTTTTTTGGGGGAAGGAAAAGAAAGAAGTAGAGAAAGTACAAAGAATTTTGGTTCATTGCAAGGAAAGGATTCCACTGTTACCCTATTATGAGAGAACATTTGGAGAATATAGATGTAAATGTAGAATGTATAAAGTGTTGTGAAAAATCAATGAATAATACATATTTCATATATAGTTTGTTATTTAGGCATAAATATTTAGGATACTCTCATTTCTTGATAAGAATTTAGCTAATCCTGCATTTAACATAATTAGAAGAGATTAATCATTTAAGAGAAATAGGTGAAATGTATAACTTGTCCAAAACTTTGATTTCCAGCCAAGAGTTTAGATTCTCTACTTGATGAATCTATAATGCCACATCAAAGTGAACCTAAACGCAATACTAAAAACGAAACAAAAACGAAACTTGCACAAATTAACATGGTAAGTAAGATGTTATATTTTGATAAAGATGTATCTTGAAGTTGTTCCATTTTCAGCAGCTGGAACTTTTCCCCCATCGAGTTCTAGTACTTGAATCCATCACCTGTTTGATAAATTGAGGTAAAAAGAAGACATAAACAAATCAGATTCAGAAAGTTCCATTTTTTCCATCAAAATTCATGGGAAATTCATTAATAAAGAAGAAGGTCTTAGGGATTAGACGACTAAACATAATAGTTCAACCAGTAGAAACAAATCATAAACTCACTCATTTTAGTTGTCACCATGGTACTTTTATCGCTAACTACAGAAGAGGATGAGCTCAGGCAAGCTTTTGATGATGTTTATAATGAGATAGTTGTTAGCAACCAAGTGAATATTAGGTCTTGCAAATTTCCAGTTGATGAGAATTCCCTGTGCAAACAGCACAATCACAACCATTGGAAATAACCGCAAAGAACCCATCTGGATAGCTAGTTATGAAATCCCTAATTTCCACTACAAGCAGAAATGTGAGAAAGCTTGCGGCGAGCAAAAAGTCTGCAAAGGTTTTGCAATATCAACATTTTAATAATCATAATTTTAACCAATCTATCTTACAACTTCAAACAAAGAACGAGATCCTACCGCTATTTTACCTCGAAAAACTGCAGACCGCGTAATGATAAATGATTTGAAATAAAGAGTACAAACTAAAAGCAAGTAAAAATTCAGAATTAAAGGAGATTTAATGACTAGGTACGAAACCTGGAGGAGTTGTGATTTCTACCCACGATGAGTTCTTGAAATTTTTGAAACCCTAACCGCACCCTTTTCGTAATTCTTCTCCACATATGCTCATACCAACTTAAAATTTCCATTGTTAAATACTTTGATGTCATCTTGATTTCAACATTCTTCCCCCAATTTAGAACAATTCCATTCGAAACTCAAGCAAGAGAAAGAATTAGGAATCGAAGATTGGCAAACCCTAAGAGAGAAATTGGAAAATCGAAGTTTGGGAATCATGGGGATAAAGGTGAAGTTTGGGTTTTGTTATCCCGTAATGGTGGTAACTACAAGGAAAAAAAAATTGGTTTCTCCCACGGTTTTTCTTGAGAGTCGTTATTAACAATCGGTGTATTTTTGTATTATTAGAAGTTTTAGCCACTACTTTAGTCTAGTAGCCACTACCTAAGCTATGGCACTTTGTCCCATGGCAAAAATTGAAAGTCAACCGTGGCTACTGCCCATTTTTCTTGTAGTGTTGGCAGATAAACCTTTGGCCACTACAATAGGCTATTAGCCACAATAAAACTTGTGAAACTCTGTCAGTGATAAAATATTGGCAAAACATAAAAGCTTTCAATGGCAATTGCCCATTTTTCTTGCAGTGTCAGTTAACTAGACTACCTATAGATAAAAAATGGCAATAAAAGGTACTAGATTATTGAATACCTCCTTCGCAAAAACTCTCTGATACTCAACCACGAAAACCCTACAAACAATCACACACATTATCAAACCAATAAGTTTATCAACATTCACCAACACTCAAACTTTAGAATCCCCTCTTTCCCCACTGCCCATAAGAAAGTACCAATTCTAGGGGCTATCTATTATGTGGTTACCAGAAATAAATAAAAACTAGCAATTCAGCAAATCATAAGCTATCAATTAAGGAAATCACCAAGAGCAACAACAATAAAGGAATTAGTGTTTCACTTTTAGGGTTGTGATCGTGTATTGGGGTTTAACATAGTCGTAGGGAGTTGAGGGAAGAAGGATTGCGGTGAAGGGGAGTTAACTTGCGTGCATAAAATTGGGCATTTTCATTTTTACAGTATTTTCGTCTACCCCTAAACTTAAACTATAAGGGACGACCATGTTCAACAGTCCCTAAACTTATACAATTAGGGACGGCCAAATCCAAGAGTCTCTAAACTTATATAATTAGGGACACCTAAATCCAATCGTCCCTAAACTTATATTATTGGGGACAGAGTAATTCTTTTCGTCTAATAAACTTAAATATTAGAGACTGATTCAAAGCCGTCCCAAATATTTTATTATTAATGAAAAATTTTACACCGTCTCTAATATCTGGTCACTAATAATCAATTTTTGTGTAGTGTTAGATTTCTTAGAAGGTTCATGACTGCTTACTATAACTTGTTCACTAATACCTTCCTCATTTTCAATAACAACTGATGTTAGCTCAATCCTAGGTATTTCAACTCGGTTATCAATTTTTTTTCTACTTCTAAGAGTGGTAATGACATTAAGTTATTTTGGGATTGAGCTAAAACCAAAACCTGATGGTCCTTTAGGATTAGATAGAGGTTGGCTAAGTAGCTTATCTGGTGGTCTCTCATGCAATGCATTTGCTAATTGTCCTATTTGAGTCTCTAAATTAGAGATAGATTGGGATGTAGAATTTTAATTCACCAAAGTCGGTTGTTGGAATTGTATTATTTGTTACTGAAATTGTAATGCTTGTTTTTAACTTTCCATTGATTGTTTTTGACTTTCCATTGATTGTTGCATGAAGAGAGCAAAGGTGTCTTCCAAAGATGGTTTAGGTGGAGCCGGTGGGAACTGTTTGGATGACATAAAGGATTGCTGAGATGCCCGAGGATAAGATTAAGAAAGGGAATTCCTTGGAAAATTATGACTTGAGATTTGTGGCTCTCCAAAACCCGAACTGGGATGGTTGTTCTTTCACAAAAAATTTGGGTAGCTCTGCCAAGTTGGCTTGTACGGGACAAAAGGCTTCTTGTAGGTATTATTCAAGCATTCACTTGTTCTTGATTGTCATTCATTTCATTGAACGTGGGACATGTTTGAGTTACATGGGTTACATCATAACAAACGGTGCAACCCTATTGCTGAACTTGGTTCACACTACCCTTAGATTGATTTACAGCTATAGCCTCAATTTTTTGGGTAAGAGTACCAAATTGGGATTTGATGTTCGTTCCCTCACTCACTTCGTATAAGTCACCTTTGTTGGCTGTACAAATATTTTTATGCTGATCAAAATCCCGCTATTGAGAGTTCTCAGCCAATGTTTCAAACTCCTCATAAGCTCTATCGGGTTCAAGGTCCTGAAATTTGCTACTATGCATGGATTCTAGCTTATAAAAATTCTCAAAAGTAATTCAACGATAGAAGATCAGGGCTAGATGTTATTTCTCAAAACCATGGTGGGTACATTGTGAAAGAAGATCTTTATATCTCTCCCATGCCTCGTAAAATATTTTTTCTCATTTTGAGCAAATTCAATAATTATATTTCTAAGAGCGAGGGTTTTTCCCATTAAAAACCATTTGGTTTTGAGCTTAGTCTCCATTTGGTCCCATGAATTGATAGATGCTGGTGCTAATGAATCAAGTCAATGACACGCCTTGTCTTTTAGTGAGAATGGGAATAAACGAAGGCAGACGAATTCCTCTGTAAAATGTTGATATTTTGAGAGTGCATAAGTATTCTTAAATTTGTGGACGTGCTTATAAGGGCTCTTAGAATCAAGCCCATAAAATGTAGGTAACATTTGGATCACACTAGGCTTGATTTCATAATGATTTATTGTGACGACAAGTAAGACGATACACGAAGGTATATCACTCACCACTAGGGTCCAATAGTCCCGAAGATATTTGGCGGCAACCATGATTTGGAGTTCGACTTCTAGCTTAACAACAAGCTCAATTGGGTCAACTCTAGATAAATTACCCTCCTTCAAAATTGGGGGACCTAAGTTTTTTATTATGTTGATTGGGCGAGGTAGTCGCCCTCCAAGCTTTAGCTAAGGTGGTAGGCCATAAATAGGCAAAGTTTCTGGTAAACTTCTTAAATATTTTTCTCCACATGTCCAATTGATCATACACAATCTAATATGTGATAAATATTCGATACCCGATGCAGTAAACAATCAATTAAACCTATAATCTAACACTTAAATGTTTATTAAGAAGTAATAAATAGGTTTCCCCTATATTCTTCTATGTTCACAAAAGGGTAGGATGGGCAAACGCTTTGATTTCTATATTCCCCTATATCACTGTTCTAGTACTAGCTTAAAGTAGATGTTCAGTTCTCATGCCCGAGCGAGTCGCCTTATCGTACGTCAACACTCGGAACGGTGACGTCAAAAACCTATAACCAGTAACTTGCGGCGCTAGGTTGGGGCCGTATCCTATGAACCTGTGTTTGTACCTAGGTCCAGTACACCTATCCGTTGGGTGATGAAATTCCGTAGGAATCTTACTACTCTTTTTTATTATCTGCTATTTTCAAGTCCGTGACGTTCAATATTCGTGTGATACAAATTTTTTCGTATCCCTAATGGGTGGTCCTACTTATTAAAAAGCTTTTTGGGTGATGAAATCTCGTAAGTCTCTAAAAGATTTTTTTACCTTTACTAATGTTGGAATGAAAAAAAATTTAAACACGTTAATAGGTCAATCCAGCCACAGTAAATATTTTATTAGAGCAGCGTATATTTATTCGGTCCATACGACTTTATGTTCCTAGTGTCAGGGCGGAGCGGATATGAACTCCTTCTAGATGTCAAGTTTTGATAAATACCAACCTACGGGAAGTATTTCTCGGTGAAGCTGTGGTCACCCCTTCACTAAGGGGGCGAAAGAAGGATGGATTTTATGATGCTTTTAACTTTGCGTATTTTTCATCCTCACTCTTTTTCTCACTTACTCTTTTATGTTTTAAAGTTGGTTCCAAGAGTGTAGTTTATGCACACCAAGAGTTAAACAATCCAAACAATGCTTCTACGAATGCTAGTGGGTACTTTAAATCCTTACAGTACGAAGATAAAGCTCAAGGAAATAATATGATGCATGCAGTAACAAAACTTTGTACTAATAAATAATACTACCTACTCTGACCTTGCGGGATAAAGTCAAACCAAAGTGATGTATCACAATTTTAAACCAAAGAAGTGTACTAAGAGCTTATGCTATTATTGTAGCAAAATAATATTTATTAAACCAAGCACAAATATTCAAGCCAAAGTATTATTCAATATGATGAAAAGTTAATCTTAAACAATAATGAAATTCATCTCCACCAAGATCTGACTAAAAGCCTACAAAATCAGCTTGACCTCATGCACTCAAACAAAATAATGAAGCACGATTGTAAAATAGACATTGGTAACAATGACCCCACATAAATAGGCTATAACACTAAACCTTGTAAATAAAATAGACGTTGGTAATAATGACCATACACACTCAAACAAAATAAACGTCGGTAATATTCTAACCAAACCTCCAGAAGCACGATTGTAACAGTTCAGAATATTATAAACAACCAAGAAGCTACTGTAGCGCCAAGAACTACAATTTTTTTTTTTTTGAAGAAAATTAGAAATATTTTAATAGCATTACCGGCCCACTATACTACAACTTACTATACAAAAAATAAGGAATTTAGAAATCATTGGCAAGATATGGACGGTATTAGAAAGAATTATCAAAGAAAATTTGGTATTATAAAGAATAGTCTTCAACGATGCCTCCCCAGCAACAACGCCATTTGATAAGATGATTTTTAGGGTCCTCTGGAAAAATACCCGCTCAAAGTATGGTTGTCAAATTGTAGCACGGATGAGTGGGATCAAATCCACAAGGAGGTTTGAGAAAACAAATACGTTCTAGGCCAAATTGCGATTTTAGAAGAAATAAATCTAAAAGGAAAAAATAAAATCTATTATAAAAGTTAATGAGAGTGAGAGCTAAGGTTTGGACTTGGCCTCTACCTTTCAAATAACTAATCGATTTACAACTAGATCCTAATATCTCCACCCATCATATGTTCGTGTTAAGACACATATGATATTGTAAAATAAACTACTAAATCTATGGTCAAGCTTTTAGTGGTTATGTTTTTAAGTGGTGGTGAAGGGTGTCTTAGGGAATTATCAACTTAACTATGACAGGCTTGAGTGAGTTCTCTAGTGTTTCCTCTTTTTAGATCTCTAAATCAAGTCTACGGTTAGTAGCACTTGTTTGTATCCGAAGTTATCATATACCAAACCGAAGATATGGTCAAGCATTCGATATGATGTACTAACTTATAAATCATAAAATACCAAGAGAGAACTAATTAGAACCTAATTAATACCAACTACTTCTCATCCAAGAAGAGGCCTCATCCTAGCCTTAGCTAGGAGATTAACCGCTTATCTCAGACTTTATCGCATTAACAACTAATGAAGACATTAACAAAAATTAAACTAAGAAGAAGAAGAAGAAGAAGAGGAAGAAGAAGAAGAAGAAGAAGAAGAAGACAAAAATTAATTTTATTCACTATTACCTTTTAATATGAGATGCCCAATTACAATAGAGGGAGGGTTTCTTTTATAAGAGAAGGAATCCAAATTTAGAAATAATACATTAAATTCTAAAGAATATTTTCATAATAATTTTTATTATTATTACAACCAATCACATAAGATTCTTGTATATAATTCTCTTAAGTGATGTAGAGATCTTTCATCATGGAAACTCTTGTATATATCTTCAATATAAAATATCTTCAAGGATCTTGGATGCAATATCTACTTTGATCTTATTCTCCAAGAATATTTGTGTATATATTTCCTCAATCTTAAGGCCAAATATATTATGTCTTTGACTTTTTGTGCTATAAACAGTTAGTGACACTTTTAATTGACTTTAAGAGCTTGGTTTCAAATATTTATCTCCAAAAGCTACAATCAAACAAACACGCATAAGTACCCAAAATTAAATATAATGGACGACTAAAATGCATGTTTGGGTATATCAAAAATATCATAATTGCGCGCTCGTCAAGGAATTCCCTTGCCATTAAAAATAACTAATGTGGGAGTGGGTCTTATTATATAAGTAATATGTCTCAACTCTCAAGTGCCAAAGATTGTGGAATTAGTTCTAACTAACATATGAATAACCAATTATAGGAGTTTAGGTTATGGTGGGTAATATTTTATTATAAGACTTCTCAAAAATATTCTGTCAGCACCTTTAGAATATCAAAAATTGTTTACTGTAATTTTCTTTTGCCTTCTATTAGTATACGCCTATGGTTTATCTATCTATCTGTCTACTTACCTTTTATTAATTTTTCCTGCATTTGGTTCAGGAACGGTGTTAGTGAATCACAATTTAGTTTGGTATTAAATATTGAATTGGATCAAAACATGGAGATGAGAATAAAAATCACATATTTTCTCTCTATCTCACCTACATAAACAGTACACGGTAAGTGTACTTCAACCCATATTTTGCAAACAAACAGAGGGTTGTGTTACATGTTGTGTTACTATTTTTGATTTCAGAAAGAAAAAAAATCTATGATTAATTTGAGTTTTGACATCAGAAATCCCGAAGCAAATATTTTAAAGAGTGAGGAATTATTTGACACCAATACGCCTATTGTCGTTTCATTTTCCTCACGAGGGCCAAATATCATTGTAGGAGACATCCTCAAGGAAAGTCCTTACATATTATTTATCACAAAGTTTTCTAGTTCCTGTAATTTTTGAAACACTCATTTTATTCCTAAAATATACTATAGCCATATTTAACTTCCCCGGGAATTAAAATATTACCAACATGGCCATCTGTAGCTTCACCCTAAGAATTCGCTGATGACAAAAGGTCTGTAAGGTATAATATAATCTCTGGAACTTCTATGCCATGCCCCCATGCCACTCGTGCCGCTGCTTATGTTAAAACTTTCCATCCTGATTGGTCACCTTCTACGATCAAACCTGCTCTTATGACCACTGGTAACTCATTTTCTCTATCACTTAATATATCTCAAATAGTACACTAGATACCATAACTATTTTTTTTAATTTTTTGGGGCCTTTTCTTAGCTTTCCCAATGAATGCCACAAAAACCCAGATGGGCAGGTATGCTTTATCCAACTAAAAGGCATTTTCTATGGTGTATAGAAAATTTTCTATGCACCATAAAAAAAAGAAGAAGAAAAGAAATGAAGCTTTCATGCTTTGAAATATCTGTTGTACTCTTTTTTTATGGTGCATAGAAAATTTAAAATAAAAGAGAATAATTCAAAGAAGAGACCTTTCATATCTCAAAACAGACTAGCTTGGTGCACCCAATTCATGGAAATTTGATGAACCCTTAGATGCTCATACTACATATAGTAATATTTTTTATGCTTTTTTAGAATTGTTTTTTCTTTATTATGAATCAGTTACGAGCAGTTTTCTGAACTTGGAAAGAAGAAACCATTTATGGAATTATTATAAAGTAAATATCTAAAACTTGAATTATAAATGTATTGTCAAATCGGTGGGAGGATGGATACAAGGGTATGACGGTCTCACGTTTGTATCAGTAAGGGGAGTAGTCCATGAAGTCCCTCTGCATAGACCACAACTTGCTCTTTTTCTTGTCAATGCCTTCTTGTCATGAACTGCAATGACAACTCTGCCACAGGTTATTAAAGATTCTTGAGTTTACATAGAAAGGAAAATTGTGTTATGGGGAAATACGTGCTCCTTGACTGCAGTTCTAGCAAGTCTTTGTTTTACTAGATGAGTCTTGTCACAGTCACAATACCAAGAATATTGCTTCATTGCCTAATAAAGAACTTTAATATTCGCTTGTGTCAGATGTGTTATCTTGTTAAGTCTGTTGTTGCAAGTAACTTTCTATTTTAATTTTTTTTTCCAATAGCATGTGATGAAAAAACTGCAGGGCTAAAATATTTTTTTTTTAAATTTTCAAACCAACAACATCGCTTTTATGGTGATGTAAACTCCTATGTTTTGCGAATCTAAGTCACTTTCTGAATGACTTCACTTCTTCAATTACATAACTTTTAACATGACGATAATTCTTTACAAATATCACTTTTAACGTGACATGAATTCTTCAATTACGTTATTTCTTAGATGACGTGAAAAGTACGAATTATGTCACTTTAAAATAATGTAAATAAATAGAGGGACACTTTAAACGTCACTATTTCAACATAAATACGTCATTAAAAAAGTGACGTAAATGCATAGTACTAACTAAGTCGTCTTGGCCAATGTCGCTTGCAAAAATGACGTTATTTTTCTTTTACATCACTTTTTTAGTGACGTAAATACCCATATTTGTTATAGTGGCTCTTTGATCATATTACAATCGCAGTTGTTGTAATGATGTATGTTTAATTTCTTCATCTCTACTTTTAATATTTTTTGTTTCGAACTATGTAAAATTTAGATTTTGTAGAAGGAAAAAAAACATTGTTGTCGTTGATGTATGTTTTTTGAACAAATGCATTGGGTAGCATTATTACTTTAGATTACATGAGTGAAGCTGAATCGACTGGAAATAAGTCACTGGGACTGAAGTTAGTTTAATCTTATTGCTACATTTTTGAATCTTTCTTACTGTGGTTATTTAGTTTTACACTTCCTTTTGTGGTTTTTGTTTAGTTTGTTACTAGGTACAGAAAATTGGGATACAAAAGTGGTATTTGTTTGTTATAGTAAAACGTTAGCAAAACAAAAATGTAAAAGGATCAGTATATTGTGTATGTATCAGTATTACTATTCGACTTCTTTATAGGTTGATCTCACATATCGTACCCCCCCTTTTTTCTTATGTATCTTTATTATTTGACATGTCTTTATAATATTTTTGAGCGTATATCATTTCATTCAATACAGATTTTTGCCTGGTGCACAATAATGCTTAAGTTTTGTGCACCAGGTCTTTGGTGGCATGTAGTTTTGAGCGTACAATAATGCTTCTTTTTGTCCAAAATTCTTTCAGTAAGAAATCTTCTTTAAGCAATGAATGCTGCATAATTAACAACTTGCCTATTGGTTTCAATAATGTTAATTGTTAGTTCTCTATATTATCAGGGAAAAGAATCATACTACTTATCAAGAAAATAACGACTCAGATGGAGAATTTCATTGTGATTAAGAAGGATTGGTCGCCGTCGAAGAGAGAAGAGATTTATACAGTACATGCAGAAGGTCTAAATGCAGTAAGAATATCTGCAAGGAGTATGAGGGTGTTCTTCTAGATTATACTTAAGAATTTATACAGTACCATGCTTATTAGACATGAAGATTCCATCCAGTATTGTATTTGTTTTCTTAGAACCGTTTATTTATAAAAGTCGTATGCATAGATTTTATCCAGAGGCGCCTTTGTAGCCAAAGTTTTTTTTGCCACCATTTATTGGAAAAGTTGTAATCCTCTTAAGCATTTACCTATGTACTTTCCATTGCTCATTTAAAAGACTTAAATTTTACATGTGATATGTGGGCAATTGGCAGAAAAAATTACTGATTACTGCTAATGCAAAAAACCTTGTTAGTTTTAAATTCGATTCTATTTATTTTATTTACTGTAAAAGACAAAAAAAAATTGCCGAAGGTGCGTCAACAAATCAATTGCCCATATGCATATGCAATTTCTTTAACATAACGGTAAAATAGATTGCGCCAATTGGCTATTTATTTTGTCTCAGAATCTATTATATCTTGAAGTGCATGTATCTTCATACAAACTATTGGATGTTAGGTAAATCATACATTATTTTGTTTAATTATTTTTTGTATAACTATCTGGACACTTTTTTGGATTATTTGCATCTACGGGTTTTTTACTGCCGAAGGCGCGTTAATGGATAATTATGTAGCGCCGAAGGCGCATCGACGCAATCGCCGTGGCGAGCCACGGGAAGTAGTAGTATATTATATATTAGAGAACGGTGCTTTTCGCATAGACAAGTTTTCCATTGTCTCAAAGATAAAGGGGGGCTGGAATTTGGGGAAAAGAGCGAGATGGACGACCTAGATTTAACTCTCATACTTATGGGTACTTTGGACAAAATACGGAAAATGGGTAGTTTAGTCTTAGTGCATCTCTTTATCTCAGCAACTAAGCCCGACTCTTCTTTCTCTCATCACGTCTCTCTCTCCCAAAGTCGTCTTTCCATTTCTCCCATCAACGCATCTCTCTCTCTCTATCCTTTTAATTTATGATATATTTAGGGTTTTGTTTATACTTGATGTTGGTGTTTGTTGTTGTTGGTGTGCTTGATACTTGTTATTGGTGTTTAAACACATCTAGGGTTTTGATTTCTTCCAATTTGTGATATACCTAGGGTTTTATTTATACTTGCTGTTATACTGGTTGTTATTGTTGTTTGTTGTTGTTGGTGTGCTTGATACTTTTTATAGGTGCTTATGCACACCTACGGCTTTGATTTCTTCTAATTTTTGTTATGCTTAGGGTTTTGTTCATACTTGTTGTTATACTTGCTGTTGGTGTGCTTGATACTTGCTGTTGGTGTTTGGGTAGGAAGTGTTAATAAGTTCTCCTTCAATGTATTTGAAGAAATGCCCCATCAAAATATTCTAATTTGATTCATCTACAATGGTATGGGACCAATAAATATTGACATAATTTCCCCACCGCACTCCCTAATGAAACTCAATGATCTTTTATGTGTTGTTGAGAGTTCTGAAATGACCCTCCAACTTGATTTCTCTTCTAACAATTCTTTTGAATAAAAAGCACCCAGCTTTCCATCAGTATCTAAACAATGAAGGCGTCATCATAAAAAATAAGAGGGCAAGAAGACCAACTAAATGGCAACCTAGTATCAATCTCATGCCAAGCAGGGGCAGATTTAGAGGGCGGTACAGGGGGGGGGGGAGGGGGGGAGGTCGAACCCCAAGAATTTAGTTAAAAAGTACTTATATATGTATATAAAATATATATAGAAAAAATGTACATTTTTCTTTCTTCTAATGGCATCAAGGAAAGTTAGCTCAAGTGGTAAATGGTAGAGCTCCTAATCTAAGAGTCTAAGGTTCAATTCTTGATGTCATCAAATAAGAACCTTATTTTAATTATTTTTTTCACCTTAAGTTGATTATCGCAAAAAGCTTAAATTTTTGTTACAAGAGGAGAAGTAAATCCGAATAATTTGTTAGTCAAATATAATGTTATATTTGATTGATTGTTAAGCTCAAAACACCGTTAAATGGCCAAATTTTTTTTATCCTAATATAATTGATCGCACTACCTTTTCCCACCAAAACATGAATCTGGCTCCTCTCCTAATTCCAAGTCCAAATAACATCTTCGATACGATAAAGTAGCAATGAAGGAATATCATCTTCATATGTATAGTCAAGGTTAATAATTAACCATACTTCAAATAAGGATACCTGCTGATAAGAGGTTTTTAAGGCCTCTTTCCAAATACCCGCTCAAAGTACGGTTGTCGAATTGTAGCAAGGATGAGTGGGATCGAATCCACAAGGAGGTTTGGGAAAATAAATACTTTCTAGGCCGAATTTTTGTTTTATAAGAGATAAATCTAAGAAGAAGTAAAAACTAATTATAAAACTTAATGAGAGAGAGCTAAGGTTTGGACTTGGCCTCTTCCTTTCAAAGACTAATCAATATTCAACTAGATCCTAATATCTCTACCCATCATATGTTCGTGTTAAGATACATACGATGTAGTAAAATAAACCATTAAATCTATGGTCAAACATTTAGTGGTTATACTTTTAAGTGATGGTGAAGAGTGTCTTAGAGAATTATCAACTTAACCATGGCTAGGCTTGAGTGAGTTCTCTAGTGTTTTCTATTGTTTAGATCTCCAAATCAAGTCTACGGTTAGTAGTACTTGTTTATATCCAAAGTTATCGTACACCAAACCGAAGCTATAGTCAAGCCTTCGATATGATCCACTAACCTATCAATCATGAAGTACTAAGAGAAAACTAAATAAAACCTAATTAATACCAACTATTGCTCATTCAAGAAAAGGCCTCATCCTAGCCTTAGCAAAGAGATTAGCCGCTCATCTCGGACTTGATCGCATTAACAAATAATTATTTACAAAAAAAAATAAAAGAGAGAGAAGACAATTAAATAAAACTAAGACTTTATTTCTTCTAAACTTACTCCAATATGAGATGCCCAATTACAATGGGGGAGAGTTCCTTTTATAGGAGAAGGAACCCAAATTTAGAAACTATACATTAAATTCTAAAGAATATTTGTACTATAATATCTTCTAATATTACAACCAATTACCTAATATTCATGCATATAATTTTCTTAAGTGATGTAGAGATATTTCTTCATGGAAACTCTTGCATATATCTTCAATAAAAAATATCTTCAAGGATCTTGGATGCAATATATTCTTTGATCTTATTCTCCAAGAATATTTGTGTATATATTTCTTTAATCTTGAGACCAAATATATTGTGTATTTGACTTTTTGTGCTATGAACTGCTGGAGACACTTTTACTTGACTTTAAGAGCTTGGTTTTAAATATCCATCTCCAATAGCTGTAATCAAACAAACGTACATAAGTACCCAAAATTAAATATAATGGACAACTAAAATGCATGTTCGGGTATATTAAAAATGCCATAATTACGAGCTCATCAAATACCCCTAAACTTGTCTTTTGCTCGTCCCGAGTAAAATAAAATAATAACCACTTTCACAGGGAGCGCGATTGCATTTAGCATATGCAACAAGCTGTTAAACCTCCAAGTTTAGCCTGGTGGATGAGTGTTGTCTCGTGAGGGTTTCCAGTGACTATACCCACAAAAGTCAATAATGATATTTTAAACAATTTTAGAATACACATGACACATTTCCTATGAACTTATCCTTACTTAGTTATGACAAAAATATACCAATGAAAAATCTTTAAACTTGTTATTCTCTTAAGTATACCAAAGAATATTTTAAGCTTATCCGAAACTAGAAGTACTACCTCAAGATTAGAAAGAGATTCATGTATTTTGCTTTAGCTATATTTGGGTATACAGTAAAAATAGTTTTATCGCCTAATACGTTGTCGAGAATAATTTACTCAGTTTTTGATAGTCTTGTATTTACAGGAATAAATTCAACGGTCAGTTCGAGAAGTGCCTTAGTCTATTCATCTTCTTAGAATTTTACTTTTTTTTTTCGTTTGAAGTCTTTTTTTTTTAGTGCATTATTTCTTAGTGAAGCTTCCATAACAAGGAGTTTTCGGTCGATAATCCTTACCAGTTGGCTAAGGTTTCCAGGGTGTGGTGCCCCATCATGACCTAGACTCAGGATTCTTACAAATAATATTTTTTGTGTGCTCATTTCACATAGTTCATGGTCAAACTCGAGATTGGTGATAATTTTTCCTTTTTCAGTTCTTAATCATGCGAGTAGCCTTGCAGCATGAAAGCTTTTAGAGCATATTTGGCTTCATTTTTTTTTATAGAAAATAATTTATTCTTTGGCAGTTGTCTCCCTTGTAGCAAACTATTCCTAACATAAATGCTAAATTTTCCTTATACTGAGCAAAAATATATTGAAGGTATTAATTGCAAAACTACTTTGACGTGCACGCTTTCAAAATATGCCAAGTTAACTTGAATCAATCGCTAATAAAAAGATAGTACATCTAGCTTAAGATATTCCAAAATATTTTAGTGTATACTTGGTACAATTTCAAAATTTTAGGTTTTCCATAATATTTATGTCAAGGTAAAACACTACACCAAAATCTATAATTTGCCACAGATGTTTTCTTAATTTTTCAATGGACTAAGTCTATGGTACCGTTGTTACTGATATAGTCTGCGGCAAATGTTGAACTATCCATAGCAATTTCACTTTTAAGTCAAGGTTTAGTTTTCTTGGGTGTTGTTTGAACATTTTATTTCGTTTTTCTCTTTCTTTTTTCTCTTACCTTCAGCATTAAACTATCATCTCTTCTGAGAACCAAAAAATTATCGACGTTTCTATCAGAAATCGCTTTAACTTTTAGTTGTAAACTAGATCTACTAACTTCTCTTCAGGATCTTTGCGTTAATTTTTAGAAATTGATCTATTTTTTCTTCACTGGTCGAGAAATCCTCACACTTTTCTTTCAAATTCGAGCTCGATTAAATTAAGGGTTTGAATTCACTTTGGGTTTCTATCATCACCCCAAAGTTTATGCGTTTTGATAATCACTGCCAAGGTTTCAATAACAACTACAAAGGTACCAAACATTCAATTTTTAGAAATCTCTATGATTGTAGAAATCTTGAACTTTGTTAGCTTAGGGTACATTTATCTTAATGATTTTACCATATGCCTTTTGTTATTGGAGTTGAAATCTTTGAGTTTTTGCTTTCTCCAAGATATGATCAGAAATCATAACAGTTGTTATTTTCATGCAGAATGGCATCCAAGAGAAATTAATTGCAGCAGTTGATAAGATATCTGACATTATAGAGAATTCACCTCGTAAGGTATGCATATAGGCTAAGTTATGCTAAGAATTTACTTCATAAATGTCAGACTGATTTGCCAAGAAGGCGAGTCTGTATGTGTGTATGAAATTATTACACTACCAATTGCGTCCGTTAATATTTTTTATATACCTGCAACACCAGCTAAAATTCAAGACTAGTTGATCCGGTATAGGCTGATATTTTGATATTCCCACAATTTCAGTCCATTGAACCAGCGATATATCAGGCAATGTTTCCATACATCGAGCAGTGAAATTTGGTGTTGACTCATTGAGTGCCAATACATTCACTTTTTAGTGTCTGAATTCCATTTACTAATTGTTTCTCAAATCCTGATGTTTATCACCCATTCCGATGTTGTTGGAAGAAAAGGACATTCACTACCAAAATGTAGATTCTAAAATCTTGATTGTATCACAATGGGTATTGAGTACATAGCCGCTAGGAGGAGAGAGCCGATTCTGGGAGGTGGGTGCAAGGTTGATATTGAGAAAACATACTATTACGTTAGATTGGTAGTTTTTAAATTACATGCTAGATAAAATAGGCTTTGTAGATATAAAATTGATAGACTCATGAATGTACATGTTCATTGTCATTTTTTTGTTTTGATAAACATATATTCTTTTTGAACAAATCTAGAGCTTAAGATATGTACTTCCAATGTCCATGCGTCTGTTTATCTCGTATGATTTTTCATGAGTAAAAAAGTATTGGTTGTGATCAGATTGTCTCTAGGAAATTTCTTGACTATTTTTTTTCTCAGACCTTGTCCTAGATCTTTATTGGAGGGATTTCAAAAGCTTTGTCATCGAACATGGTAAGTTCGTCTTTGATACTGAAATATTGATATTTGTGGCTTAACTTTCAGCTTTACTTTGTTTTCCCCTATACGTCAAGGATGTTTTTTTAGTATCTGCTCAAATTTGCAGCTTATGGAGATTGCTAGTGCCTTTGGAATTTTTAGGGCATACCGGTTTTAGTTTTATAAGGAGATCAATGGATCTTGTGCCTTTCTCGAGGTAGGTGGAACTGAAATATTCTTTTTTAATTTCATTGTACTTGAATTTGTCCTTTATTAAGAGAAAATAATATAAATGTTTAACCTTGTCCTCATTAGATTTGATAATCTCAGTACATTTTTTTCTTAGAAAATATGACCTAGGTCACATGATAATGTGTAAAATTTGAGATTGGTCCCTAATTCATGCTTTTATTGTGATAGGTTCTTCTCATTAATGGTGTTTGAAAATAACCATTATCTACTTCAACAATGGATGAATTTACCTAAATTGCTCTTTCAAATAAATCAGGGAAAACACAGATGCAAAAACAACTCTCTTTTGTGAGCACACACCCTTTCAATATTCCTCTATCACGTCAAAATTATAATTTGTCCCGAAAGTAGAAACTTCAATTTTGTATAGGCTTATTTTTCTGTAATCAACTCGATTGCATGACGCTTACATTCAGGCCAATATTAGCTAAAATTTACTAGGGAAAGTGAGACTGTGAGAGGGATCAGAAATCATAACACTTGTCCCATCCTCTAATCCTTTAGGGAAATCATCTCAAATTCTTAAGGTGGTTACTTTTCATCCAAATCATAATTAAAATTTTCCATTATATTTTCTTGCTTCTTTCTTGGTTCCCTTCAAATCGACTTGGATTACCCAAGTTGGGTTCGTAAAGGATAGACAAAAGAAGATAAGTATAAAGAATATGATTTAGAGAGGGAAACTACTTACATCACTAGTTAAAAGCCTATTTAAAAGTGTAGAATAGACTGTAGGAAAGAAGCCTGTTTAAAAGCGTAGACCTGCCCATGTGGGGTTTCACCCATCTGATGATCTTGGGTTTAAAGAATGGTAAAGCTTTCCTTCTGATCTTGTGAACCTGTTTAGTTAATGTATATGATTTACCTACAAGCATTTTATTTTCATAATTTTTTGGTTTGCTGAAGTATAGTGAATGTTTAAACCAAATCACATGGAAATCTATCTGTTACCAAATTTAGGTCTTTCCTGTTTAACATTGCTAAAGTTCAATAATATCCTTATACTTATAGCTTGGGAACTTTTAAACGCATGTTTCAACTATGTTGTCTTTTGTTTGCTGC
The DNA here is from genome assembly GCA_014058105.1 of Kingdonia uniflora. NCBI lineage: Eukaryota > Viridiplantae > Streptophyta > Magnoliopsida > Ranunculales > Circaeasteraceae > Kingdonia > Kingdonia uniflora. Next base: position 351,982 of record JACGCM010000338.1, on the reverse strand, counting down.
GTTCAGTAAAGAACCGTAAAAAGGCAAAACATATGGCTATAACCGATTTGATCAGAGCTGCGAAAGATAACATGCAAGAACTCAAAAGGATTGCGCAAGACCAAAAGGTGATAAAATACCAATATACAGCAATAATTTATCAACAGTTAAAAGGTAACCTCTTTGCTTCAATTTTTTTATATTATATCTGAACATGAAGATAATCTATAAGAGAGATTTCCTAAATTAAAGCATCTTATAATTTAGACAAGACGATGAAGTCCACGATAATGCCTAAATATGACTCTAGTATAAGAAAAAATATACATTCTCGATATAGACATCCATTCATAGTAGATAATTAAAGGGGATATTTAAGGAATGACCATGTGCGTCTTAATAAGTAGGAGATCAAGTTGAGGTATTTTGTGCACGGAACTAGCATCTTATTGTTAATCTGTCAGCATTAGAAGTTCTAAATTGAATCATATCCATAATTTTTCTAGCCCTTTGTTTTTTTCTTTTGTTTCTCCTCTTCCCCTAATGGACCTTATCCTTAAGTGCTCTTGTCTCAAATTTCCATTATTATTACCTTTAAACTTAGGGCGTTGACCTTCTTCAGTTGTTTTCAGTTAAATTTATGTTGAGCATGAAATTTTCCTTGCTACATCTTTGTTATTTTAATCCTTATAAAGGAACTGAAGTTTATAAAATATTTTTTGCATTAAGCTTTGACAGCACTTGAAATGGACACTAACCAAGGTATTAGACACAAAGAACATATACAAGATGCCATTTCTTGGTACAATAAGTTCCTTGGTTTTTGTGTTGAAGGAGGACATGGTAAGTTTGGATCCTCTCACATGACACATTGAAGCTCTTATATTTTGGATTCTCATTTTATTAACAAGTTTTTTTTCCTGAAGGAGTTAAGTTAATATTCAATAATATTAACTCACAAAATCCAAATGAAGAGTATTCATTTACACTCAGACATGCAGATGACAACTATACTCGTAAGGATTGGATTTTTTACTTCTTCTGTTATATAGATTTTAGTTGTTGATACCTTTACGGCATCATATATTTGATATCACTTCATTGTTTTTCGTTATACTTTTTAGTGTTGGACTGTGATCCATATTTGGGTGATATGAAGGAGTTTATCCAAGAGTTGAACCAAACAAATGGCTTGTTCAAGTTTGTTAAAATTATGAGAGAAAAGTTTCAAGCCACTACATTAAAAGGTATAACCCTGTATCTTGTATATAACCTTTTCAGAAAGCTGCCATTTAGTTTACGTCCAATAACTCAATTAGGAGAGTGTACTCTTACATGTATTTGTAAGGCTCTGTGTAACACTTGATATTAAAAAAAATTGCATTGTCTAATACTCATACTGTACAGTTTTATTCATCGCTCAATCTACAAAAAGATTATGTGCTTTTAAAAATCACATATTTGAATAAAACAGTCATATAGCATATAAATATGCAATGAATTATGTTTTGCCATTTAGTGTCCCAGATTTCTATTTATTAGTTATTATTATTATTCATACATTATGCATCATGCATCTACATATATTACCATTCATCATGCATCTGCATCTTATTGCATTTATCAGGATTTTGAGTTCTTTTTTCTTCATTTTTTTATGTTTCGGTGGTTTTGGCGGAGGAGGTTGTGTTGAGGTTTTGGGATCCCATGGTTGGGTTGGTAGAGGCGTGATGTTATTGTTGTTATTTTATGTTGTTGTATGGTGTGTGATCCAGGAGGGATCTGAGGATTTCATAAGTTTTTGTCAGTTTTCGTTGAGGATAATATTTTGTCCAGCTTTTTGTTCATTTCTGTTTGAATAGATTTCTATCTGTTCCATTTTATTTGAACAAACTTATTCCTATTCGAATAGACTTCTACCTGTTTCACTTTGTTCGAACAACTTTTTCTTCTGTTCGAATAAGATGTTTGTTAAGTTGATTTCCTTCTGTTTGGTTCTGTTCGAATAAGCCTTTTTCTGTTCGAATAGACTTCTATCTGTCTTGGTGTGTTTAGAAGACTAGGTTGGCCCTTTTCACGCTATTCTTGGCCATTGATCCCTTCCTCGAGATGAGTGTTGGTTTTAGGGTTTTATTACCCACTTTTTTCCTCAGATCTAAACACTTATGTCAAGCCCCAAAATCAAGTAATCGGTAGCTAGACTAATTACAGAGATTCAAGGATGTGCAGGTCGGGGAATCCAAAGATTCGCCCCACGATCAGCCGAGCCGTAGACAAATTCTGGTCTGTCATTCACAATAGTATCACAACAGAGTAATAAGGAAAGACAAAAACAACGGAAGACTAAGATAGCAATATCTAAACATATGATTCTACAAACCTCTACGCAACAAGCCTGATAGTAATAACTGGAGAATGAGCCTCCACCTCAGCTCCCCAAAGATCACTACAGCAGCAACTAAAACCTGAAACAGCCTGCCACTAAAAGTGGGATACAAGATTGAGCAAATAGCGAGCTCACTAACTCCTAAGAATAGCAAAACAATTATACTAACCAATGAGATGAATATAATAATGATAATAGGATACAATAATATCTAACGATAAACAATATATATATCTAAATATATTCAGGATCCCTAATAGGTATCTAATAGGTACAATACTAGTCTAATGATTATATGTAACTATTCTATAATTATACATACACATCTCGAGCAAAGAAGTGCTAAGACTATATCGACACTCTAGTCTCAAGGACTACTAACTACACTCAAATCACTACCATGGCCCTCAGTACCACTAGTGACTAACCTACCTCATAAATACAATCACACACGAGGGTAAACACCCTCGACTCATAATAATCTAACAGGGATACCCAAACCCCAACTAGGCACAACCCAAAATCTATCACAAGCTGAGCGAGATCGCCCACAACCAAATACCAGCCTAAAGCTCACAGCAACCAACCTGATATAGAAGAGGGAGGAATAGATGCAGAGAAGAGAGGATTATGCAGAAAGAAGATGAATCTAATTACACCGCAAATCAACTAGGAGAAAAGAAATCTAAATAAGAGGAGAAGAATATGATGAACTAGGATAATCCCATAATTATCCCAATGCAATGATATGTTATGATAATGATATGATGAAATAAGAAAATCTTAAGATTATCCCAAGTGCAGAAGATTTTAAATTAAACATAATGCAGAAAGGGTTAAGGATTTCTATCAGAAGAACCTACGAATTGGAAGTATGCAGAGATGCAATGATATGCATGATGATGATGATGATGATGATGCGCTATGATGCAGAATGATTCAGCGATGTCAACCAAAAGGGCTAGCCCCCATGACTAAAGTGGGCTGACAACTGCTAGAGAAAGATAACCTTAAACGACCATTATGGATACAGGTATGATTTTTCTAAGCTAATCAAGCTGGGGGAACTATACTGAGCGTCACAAGCACCCCAAGGAATCACATCCTCAATCACCCACAAGGAACCACAGTCCTTACCACACATATGTCACATATAATACGAGTCAGGGGATGTATCCGGTTGCAATAAGATAAGAAAATATATTATCCATGGATGAGAGCAAAAATCCTAAAGACTGAAACATAACCGCTGCTAACATAGCCAACACACAATAGGATAACCACCTGCCTGAGAGCGTGGCAGCCAAACCTAACACAGATGCCCTCCTGTGACTCAGTTGCACCATCTAGACCTAGATGAAACAACAACTAAACCATCACAACATCTAAACAACATCAGTCTCTAAGATTCCACAAAGAAATATGATTACTATCATGTACTACAGTACTCTAGGTGTTAACAAAGACTAGTACACATGGGGTGATCTACAAGTGTCCAATAAGTAGCCAACAATCCCCAATAACCGAACTGCATCACAATCCTCCTAATCATGTATATAAGTCACCAGCACGGATGTACAGGAACCCACCAGGTCTGTCTATACCCAAGAAGACAATCTCTGCGAACAGATGCTCGACGGTGATAGTTTCCTTATACTGATGTAACGCTCTACCCCAGTAGATTCCAATATCACGGGTGACGTACAACTTTATAAACCACCTGTCCCAGCCGCGTACCTCGCTGAGCTATGCTGTATCGCTGCCTCCTAGATGACGGAAGGGAACACAGCCCTAACCGTCTCATCCCAGGGAAGGAAGGCTTACGAGTGAGCTCTATTAGATCTAAGAATCATGAGGGCAATAAGTGTCACAACACGATAAGTAAACAATCCTAAGGCAAACTATCAGAAGTTCAACATCCACGACCAACCACCACAGACAAGCCGCCTGCTCACCACCAACTACTAACAATCTAGGAGATTTCACACACCCACAGGGAATCTTACATTCCAACCAACCACCAATCACAACGATAGTGCTCAAGGACTAGGCCTCGAGAACACAGAGTACACCTAGGCTAATCCTAAGACAAATCAAAATAATAGCAGACAAGAGGACAAGCTCCGAATCGAAGACCATGTCTTACTGAAACTATGTCACCCCAAGACTACCCTAGAACCAAGTCCAGCAACCTAAACTAACCAAGGTGCTACACTATAAGGTGAGAACTATAGTCTTTGAACTACACTATCTCAGAGAAACGGCGGCTAAACCACAGTCGTCCGTACATCTCTACTAATAGCCAAACCAAGTTACTAGTGCCCTGAAACAAGCTGGGCACCCTAATAACTAGCCAAGAATACCATACTCAATATATTATATATATATATAGCAACGCTGAGGCATCACAACACACTGAGAAATGCCTTGTTCTCAACCTCCACGAAGAAAAGATTTGTGAAAGCCACCTTCAATGAAATCGGTCTAAAAGGAATCTCAGAAGTCATCGTCACATTGACGACAACAAAGAATAACCTCTTCTCGCTAATCATAACCTACAGATTCTATCTAGTAACTAAACTCAAATTATTGCGGGTTTTACTAACTTGTCAAACCCTTAAATACTCTCGTCAAAGGTAATGCTAAACGGATAACCAATAAAGTGTCCTAAGAAATTAACCTACATACTAACCTAGTCACAGATATAATATACTAAACTATGCATTTCTATAACTCACGAATCTGCATAATAATCTAGTTATTCAGGAAGATAAAACTGGCCTGATAATAATCCAAGTCCGGCAGAAACCAACTCGGAAAACCGAACCTAGGATCGACGACGAGGCAATCGAACAACGAAAAAGCTACCACAACCAATAACAACAACAAGTAAATAATCAATTCAAGAAAAGGACATCAAACCCAAACCCTAGAAATCAGACCTATGCCGAAATCGAGCGAAAGGAACAGAAAAGGAATCGAGAATTTTTTAACGAGGATAGGAGGGAAGCTTGCGACGAAGCGGGCGAAGAATCCTCAAGCGATGGGAATGATAAGATCTAGAGTATGGAGGAGAGGGGAATAGGTTTGGGAGAGAAGAGAGAGAGAGAGAGAGAGAGAGAGAGAGAAAAAAAAGGGGAAGTGAGGAAAAGAGGAAATAAAACCCAAAAAAACCTGAAAATACACCTTTGTTCGAATAGGAAATGATCATGTTCAAACAGAGTGAAATGTATTCAAACAGAGACAAGTCTTTTTCAAATAGAAAGGGGTCTATTCGAACAAAAAAGGTCCTGTTCGAACAGAACTGCTCCTGTACTAAAAAAATAACCTCGAAAACACCACAGACCGCCCCGGACACCCCGGACACCCCGGAAACACCTCAGACCACCACCACTACCACACAAACACTACTTCAAGCCCAACAAAGGTTTCTAAAGGCAAAGCCACCACCTCCTCCACCTTACGGCCACCAAAATGCTTAATCCCCCAAAAAGAACTCTTTTCCTCGGGAGACTTCAAAAACCTACCGGCCACCCCAACGGCTCACCGGAACCACCCCAAACCACACACACAACAAACAAACATCACTTCTAACCCATCTAGGGGTTCCCAAGGCCTCAACGCCACCTTCTCCTCCAAATAACCTCTGAACCGCCAAAACAACAAAAATGAATCTAATACTAAACCACCGATAGGAATAAATGGATGCATAATTGATGAATAAAATGGATGAAAGAGTATATGCAGAACTTAACGTGGAGGAATAATAATAATAATACTTAATAATAAATAAATAAAAATAACCCGAAAATCCGGGACATTACAATCTACCCTCCTTAGAATAATTTTGTCCCGAAATTTAAAATACCTACTTAACTATAGTATAGTATATTTCAAATGTAATGTGTAACCATATAGTACTAGCGGTTATACAAGGTCGATAAAATAGAAAGCCTTGGAACTCCCCGTCCAGGTACACGACATTATAGAAAAAACAACATATCATAGATTATGGTTAAAATATATTAATATATAATTTGAATGAAAATATATATAGTTTGATTATAAAAACAAATAGTTTAAGAATGCCAAATACATAAGGGGAAAGTGGAATATGATGTCCCTTTCCCTATATGAACAAAGTCAAAATCTGATGTGCACACGATCCCCAGTCTTATAACATGTCTGCTATGAGATCAGGTTCGCGACACAAGAGATGGAACTAATAAGTTAAAATGATGCATTTCAGTAAAAAATGAAAACCAATCCAAACGATCAGATCCAATATCCAGATCGATCTGGACTAGATAAAAAGCAAATACCCAAATTTTGATAAGAGAATGTTAAAATGGAACACACGTTAAAACTACTACGACGGCAAACATAACGTCATCCAAATAACGTAAGATCACAAATCAAAAAAAAAATCAAAACCTAATACCAAAACAAAACAAGGAAACCAGCCACCACTAGAAGCCAATCAATCATTATTCTAAAGATTCAAGATAAATATTCTTTGTCCTCTAAATCTACAAAAAAAGCCTACACACTAGACCTATGCTAGAAGCCTATACACAGAAGGTCTCAAGAGATCAACTCTATTATCAAACATGCGAAAAGAACACAGGATTCTAAGGAATCATCCTAATTCGCTCTAAAGAATAACTCAACCTATGAGTGCCAGACACCAAGATAGGAGTTAACCTAGAGCTCTGATACCAAGTCTGTCACGCTCCAAAATCCAGTAATTGGTAGCTAGAACAATTACAGAGATTCGAGGATGTGCAGGTCAAGGATTCTAAAGATTCGCCCCACGATCAACCAAGCCGTAGACAAATTCAAGCCTAATAATTCACAATAGTATCACAATAAAGTAATAAGAAAAAATAGAAACAGCGGAAGACTAAGATAGTAATATCTAAATGTATGATTTTACAAATCTCTACACAGTAAGCCGGACAGTAATAACTGGAGAATGAGCCTCCAACTTAGCTCCCAAAGATCACCAAAATAGCAACTAAAACAAGAAACAACCTGGCACTGAAAGGGGGATGCGAGAGTGAGCAAATAACGAGCTCACTAACTCCCTAAAATAGCTAAACGATTATACTAACCAATGAGATGGAGATAATAATGATAATAGAATATAATAATATCTAACGATAAACAATATATATATATCTAAATATATTCAGGATGCCTAATAGGTATCTAAAAGGTACAATACTAGTCTAATGATTATATGTAACTATTCTATAATTATACATACACATCTCAGGCAAAGGAGTGCTAAGACTATATCAACACTCTAGTCCCAAGGACTACTAACTACACTCTAATCACTACTGTGACCCTCAGTACCACAAACGACTAACCTTCCTCTGAAATATAATTACACACGAGAGTAAACACCATTGGCTCACAATAATCTAACAGGCTTACCCAAACCCTAACCAGGCACAACCCCGAAGCTATCACAAGCTGAGCGAGATTGCCCACAACCAAATACCAGCCTAAAGCTCACAGCAACCAACCAGATACAGAAGAAGGATGAATAAATATAGAGAGGAGATGATTATGCAAAAGGAAGATGAATCTAATTACACCGCAAATTAACTAGGAGAAGAGGAATCCAAATAAGAGGAGAAGAATATGATGAACTAGGATAATCCCATAATTATCTCAATGCAATGATATGTTATGATAATGATATGATGGAATGAGATAATCTTTAGATTATCCCAAGTACAGAAGATTCTATATTAAATATAATACAAAAAGGGTTAAGGATTTCTACCAGAAGAACCTACGAATTGGATGTATGCAGAGATGCAATGATATGCTTGATGATGGTGATGATGATGCGTTATGATGCAGAATGATTTAGCGATGTCAACCAAAAGGGCTAGCGCCATGACTAAAATGGGCAAACAACTGCTAAAGATGGATTACCTTAAAGGACCATTAAGGATACAGGTACGATTTATCTAAGCTGACTAGGTTGGGGGAACTACACTGGGTGTCACGAACACCATAAGGAATTACATCCTCAATCACACACAAGGAACCACAGTCCTTACCACAGACATGTCATTTATAATATGGGCCAGGGGATGTATTCGACCGCAATTAGATAAGAGAATATATTATCCATGGATGAGAGCAAAAATCATAAAGACAGAAACACAATTGTTGCCAACACAGCCAGTACACAATAGAATTACCACCTGCCTGAGAGCGTGGCAGCCAAAACTAACACAGATGCCCTCCTGCGAGTAAGTTGCGCCATCTGGACCTAGACGAAACAATAACTAAACCGTCGCGACATTTAAACAGTATCACTCTCAATGATTCCTCAAAGCAATATGATTACCATCAAGTACTACAATACTCTAGCTGTCAATACAGACTAGTACTCATGGGGTGACCTACAAGTGTCCAACAAGTAGCCAACAATCCCTAATAGCCGAACCGCATCACAATCCTCCTAATCATGTACATAAGTCACCAACACGGATGTACAGGAACCCACTAGGTCTATCTACACCCAAGGTGAGAATCTCTGCGAACAGATGCTCGACGATGACAGTTTCCCTATACTGATGTGACAGTCATCCCCAGCGGATTCCAACATCACGGGTGATGTACAACTCTATAAACCACCTCGCCCAGCCGCGTACCTCACTGAGCCATGTTGTCTCGCTGCCTTCTAGATGACAGAAGGGAACACAGCCCAAGCAGCCTCATCCCGGGGAAGGAAGGCTTACGAGTAAAAGCTCCGTTAGCTCTGAGAATCATGAGGACAATAAGTGTCACAATACGATAAGCAAACAATTCTAATACAAACTATCAGAAGTTCAACATCTACGACCAACCACCACGGACAAGCCGTTTGCTCACCACCAACTACTAACAATCCAGGAGATTCTACACTCCCATGGGAATCTAACATTCTAACCAACCACCAATCCCAATGATAGTTCTCAAGGACCAGGCCTCGAGAACACAGAGTACACCTTGGCTAATCCTAAGACAAATCAAAACAATAGCAGGCAAGATGACAAGCTCCGAATCGAAGACCATGTCTTACTGAAACTATGTCACCCCAAGACTACCCTGGAACCAAGTCCAGCAACCTAAACTAACCAATGTGCTATACTATAAGGTGAGAACTATAGTCTCTGAACTACACTATCTCAGAGAAATGGCGGCTAAACCACAGCCGTCCATACATCTCTACTAATAGCCAAACCTAGTTACTAGTGCCCTAAAACAAGCTGGGCACCCTAATAACTAACCAATAATACCATACTCAATATATTATATATTTAGCGGCGTTGAGGCGTCACAACACACTGAGAAATGCCTTGTTCTCAACCTCTACGAAGAAAAGATTCGTGAAAACCACCCTCAATGAAATTGGTCTAAGAGGAATCTCAGGAGTCATCGTCACATCGACAACAACAGAGAATAACCTCCTCTGGCTAATCATAACCTACGGATTCTATCTAGTAACTAAACTCAAATTATTATAGGTTTTATTAACTTATCAAACCTTTAAATCATTTTCTTCATCTGTCATGGTATGGTCGATGGGTAATGATATTGAGTAGGGATGATTGCTTCTGTACCGTATGCCAGGATAAATAGTGTATATCTAGTTGATAATCGTGGAGTTGTGCAAAATGCCCATTAAACATGTGGTAATTCTTGTACCCAATTACCCTTCTTCTCTGTCAAGCACTTTTTAATGTCATCTACAGTAGTACAATTAATGATTTCTGCCTGACCATTTCCTTGTGGGTAATATAGATTGGAAGGAGAGTGGATAATGTTGTGTTGATTAAGGAACTCAATGACTCTGGAGTTGACAAATTGGGGCCCATTATCAATTTTGATGAGATGGGGGGAGCCAAACATAATGATAATGGTTTACCATATAAATTTGATGACTTCATCTTCTCATATGCGGTAAAGAGGGACTGCTTCCATCTATTTATGAAGTAATCCATTGCTACTAGGAGATGTTTCCTTTTACCTGGTGCAGTAGGAAATTCTCCTACAAGGTCGAGGGCCTATCTTTTAAACGGCCAAACAACGTTGCTGGAATGGAGTTCAAAGGCTAGAGCTCAAATTTGGGGGCCGTATCGTTGGCAGACATCAAACTTGCTTGCAAGTTTAATGGCTTGAGCTTTCATTTTAGGCCAAAAGACTCCTTAAGTAAGAGCTCGATTGGCTAGGGATCGTCCTGCTGGATTGAAATTTTACGGACACAAAATGAACACTATTCTCCTATGACTTAATGTTTATTATTCTTAATTTTATTATTAAATATGACTTAAAAAAACAATTTTTATATTTCAGGTCACATAAAGCTCATTTACAAAATATGTCCAAATACCGGGTTGTATAGCTCAAAGGATGAACTGTTGGAGAAGGATGTAGAGTTGTCAAACATAAGGGTCCCACATGGGGAGGTTATAATTTTGGAGGATAACTCTTGGAGGCTACAAATTCATCTACATTCATGGAATATGTTATAAATCTAATATTAAATGTAAGAACCCTCTCCTTCATCTATAAAAGGAGAGGTGGTGAACTCAAAAGATCATCCAGTTTTGAGAGAATCATTCTTGTAGAGTGCAAGAGAGCATTTGGAGCATTTCATTTTGTAAGTCAATAAAATTCCTCTTTTGTTGTTAGTTTATGTTCATTTCATTCTCATATCATTTAGGTTTTATAGTTGTTATAATGGCCGGCTAAGTCCTCACTAGGGGTGAGGATGGATCCGCCATAAGCGTATGATATCATGTAGTAGAATGTATTTTTCTCCAACACAATATGGGCATATTTTCACAAATCCTAAAACTATATTGTTGGAGACATCCATTATCATCCTATGATCTCTTTAAGTAGAGATATAGGAAGAGTTTTGTGATTATCAAATGATATAGTAAAATTATATTAATATTGTATTTTTCTAAGGTATGATCCTAATTAGCATTTCATAGTTAGCATAGCTTTTATGGAATGTGTTTTTAGTACATACTTAGTTCATACAATATATTCTACTTGAGTTATAATTAATCATGGGATTACATCGACAAAAGGTCGAAGTTTGTTATTTCAATTAAGTGGAGAATTGAATATACGATACTATGTTGATATTGTATGTAAATGGTGGTGAAATCCGAAGCCCCTAGACCTTTATTCATGATTAAAACCATATCATTGATTTTTACGGTTTCACAACCTTAGATTACTAAAACACAAGACCAAAAACTAATTTCTAGTTTCGTTCGAAAGTGAACGACATTCTAATTTTTACCCATACTAAACATCGGATTTTAACATTTATCAAAATGGCGCCGTTGCCTGTTTCTAGCGGTAATTAGAAAAAGTTTTTATTGTGTTTAATTTTTTTTTCGGTTTCACTTTTTAGAAGAACATAAATTTCGTTTATTACATTTTTATTTTACTTTTCTACTTTGAGGAATTTTTCTTTGTTTTGCGGTGACTACTTTCTTTGTTTTACAGTGACTACCAAAGAAAGCTAATGACCGACCAAAAAGCAGATAGGGTTATCTTTTCTTCCTCTCTTTGAGTGACTTGTAGTGAGGTAAAATATTGTACTCTTGAGCAAAGAGTGTGTAATTAAAGCAAGGATAAAATTGTACTTTTTTTCTGCAGGGGTAATATTGGAACCCACATCCAGGGAGGACCTCTCTACAACGCCTAGTTGAGCCAGAGAGCCCGGGTGTGCCATCTCAACGGTTTCACCAGGGTAAACAACGATCCCCTAAAAAGGCTGCCCCGCAGGTACTTTCTTCCACCGCACCCTCCTGCGAAGCGGCAATTTTTGTTCATGTGCCTGATGTTTGTGCACCTTTAAATTCTAAACTTTAGATAAAGGGCAAACAAAAAGCGGGATTTCATCACCCGTGTGTGGCACCGCATACTAGGACCCCGGGAGGTCACGACTCGGTTTAACATTTTACGAAACAGGACATTGACTTTAAAGGAAACCAAGATTAAGCCATAAAATACATAGATAGATAAAAAGGCTTATAGAGCTCAGACCAGGAGCATTAGAAATGCGCTCATTAAGACCCCTGATAGTGGCTATGTTTGTCTGGAGGAAGTACGTTCCCTGGCATAACTAGTGTGAAAAGGTGATTCTAAGCGGTTCGCCCCACCTTCCAGCACAGGTGCTTCTAGGTGACTAGAACTGCATGCGAGTTATTGCTAAAGCGAGTATACACAACTTAACGTACGAACCGATCCATTGTCAGGAATAGGAGCAACCGAATCCTGAGACCGGGTTCACAACTTGACCTTAATTAAGGCCCATCTGAAAAGGTTGTTGTGTTTATTTTTTGTGCACCTCATTGTTGTGTGATCATTATAGTGTGCACATCTATTAGTGTATGAAAGAATGGTTTCGATGGCCTAAAAGTTGTCTTGAGAGGCTTAGAGAATCTGATTTGATAGATATTCTGATCCACTTTGAGGTAGGCGAGTCAACCCAACTGGAGATTCCAATCTCAATTGATACGAGAGACCGTACAATCCTTAGTCGTAGGGAACTCTTCCCTGTTGAGGGTGAGTTAGAAACTTTTGATTTCCCTGTCTCTCCATTGAGACTTAATCCGAGTCCAATTTCCTTATTCACTCCATTTAGTGTTCCACCCCAATCACTTGAGATGGGAGATGCCAATGATAATGAGAATGGTCAGGGACCCATGCAAATTCCTCTTAAGGATCAAATGTTCCCAAAAATGACAAATCGTGCCTCGTGCATTGTTTTACCTCCTACAACTGGGCAATTTGAACCTAGAAATGTGCTCACCAATGGATTGCCAAAATTCTCAGAAGGAGAAGATGAGAACCCATACGCTCATGTTTGGGATTTTGATGACTTAATGTTCCTCCAAAAGTATAGGAATGAGAATGAAATGGAGGCCATGAAACTCGTGTTGTTTTCCTTATCTTTACTAGGGAAAGCTAAGAGCTGGCTTCATGCTCTACGGCTAAAATCAATCACGAGTTTTGAGATGCTTACTGAAGCCTTTTACAAGAAGTTTTTATCTCTTGAGAAAACTGAGACCCTTCGTAGGGCCATTCTTAGGATTACCCAACTTCATTGAGAAAGCTTAAAGGATTATCTTGAGAGATATAAGGGACTGATCCTACAGTGCCCTCATCATGGTATCGACTCCTTGGTCCTAACTAGAAATCTTTATGATGGATTAGATGCGGAAACCAAGAGAATTGTAGAATCCTTTTGTTTAGGGAAATTCACTGATAAGGATGATGTAGAGGGTTTGGACTTCTTAGAAGAGATAGCTGAAAAATTGCAAACCTGGGGCACCATGAGAGAAATTGATATTCAAGAAAAGGGGGGTAATGCCTTTAGAGTTGGATCTAACTCCAATTTGGAAGCTACGCTGACGACCATCCTGCGTAAGATAGAGTCCTTAGAAATTGGGAAAAACAAAATGCCCGTTAAAACACCAATTTTTCATGCTGAGATGCAAGCTTGTGCTGCGTGTGACGATGTTGGACATTATACTCAGGATTGCCCTTTGATTCATGAAATTAGGGAAACCAGGAAGGATCAGGTAAATATGTTTTATCAAAAACCTTCCTCTTTTCCTTATAACCAGTCACATCATCAAGGAAATTTTTCAGGGAGGAATAATTCAAATAATTATTCTGGCAGACCGTATTACCAAGGGAGTAATTCAAATCAAAATCAAGGTGGTGTATCCTTTACTCCCAATCACCAACCTTTTCAGCAAAATACTCCTTACGTTCCTCCTCAGAATAGGAAACCATCTTCGGATGATGGCATCCAAGTCCTATTACAATCTAATAACTAGTTGATGCAACAATTCATGCAAATGAATCAGCAATCCATGACTCGAATAGAAACATCAATTGCTCAATTGGCATCTGGGTTAAGTACTAGAGACAAAGGTACGTTTCCAAGTCAAACCCAACCTAATCTGAAGGATCAAACTGAGAGTTTACACCACGATCCGGCGAATGTGGTGATTAGACTTAGAAGTGGAAAGACTATAGAAAACAAAGTTAGGATGCCCGAGGACAAATCACGTGAAAGTCCTAATCCTAGTACTGAGAAAGTTGTAGAAGGAGGCAAACCTATATGTGAAGAAACTTCTTTTGCTGAGGAAGAGACTGGGCAGGTCTCGCTAAGTGAGAAGATTATCGAAAATAATCCGCCTAGAATTCCTAGAGTACCTTTTCCCCAAAGGTTTTTAGTCAATAGGATGAACATTCCCGATGAAGAGGTTAAGGAGATGTTCAAGAATCTTAAGATCACTATTCCTTTCCTCGATGCGTTACGACAGATTCCTTCCTATGCAAAACATCTCAAGGACCTCTGCACGTTCAAGAAACGTATGAATGTTTCCTAGAAAGCTTGCAATGTCCATGACAGTGAAAATGTTATTCAATTGGATGTTCAGGTTAAATCTATAATCTTAAACAAAGTACCCATGAAATACAAAGATCCAGGAATGCCGACAATTTCCTGTCACATAGGGACAAATCGTATCGGATAAGCCTTACTTGATTTAGGTGCCAGTGTCAACTTGATCCCTTATTCGGTATATGAGCAGCTAGGTCTAGAAGGACTAAAACCGACACATAGAACCTTGCAACTAGCTGATCGATCCATTAGAATTCCTAGGGGAGTTGTGATGGATGTACTTGTCCAGGTTGACGATTTTTTCTATCTTGCCAACTTTGTGGTCCTTGACACAAACCCGGTAGAAGACCCAAATAGTGAGATACCTGTGATCCTTGGCCGACCTTTCTTGGCCGACCTTTCTTGGCCACTGCTAATGCATTAATCAATTGCCGTAGCGGAGCTATGAAGTTGACTTATGGAAATAAGACCATCGATCTGAATATCTTCAATGCAACTCATACTCCGTTTGTAAATGAACCCGATGAGTGTAACATGCTTGGTACTGTTGTTAACATACATTTCATAGTTCCAATCCTAGGGACCCGTTAGAAGCTTGTCTTGCACATTTTGGAGATAATTTAGATGTTGATGACCTTATCAATGAGGTCAATGCCTTGTTGGATTCTGTTTCTATTGTAGATAACAATGATAATGTTAAAATGCTGAAAGTCAAGGATCCTGTTCCAAAAGCAAAAGAAGCGCCCGTTAGGTTAGAACTTAAACTTCTCCCTAAAAATCTCAAATATGTCTACCTAGGTCCTAATGAGACTCTTCCTGCTATCATAGCATTCGACCTTGAACCTGAGAATGAAGAGAAATTAATGCGTGTATTAAAGGGAAGCACAAAAGCTCTTGGATGAAACATTTTAAATATTAAGGGTATTAGTCCTTCTGTATGCATGCACAAGATAAAACTTGAGGATAATGCCAAGAAGTCCAGAGAAGGACAATAAATGCTTATCCCGACTATGGCTGAGGTTGTGAGAAAAGAAATTTTGAAACTGCTTGACGTTGGGATCATTTATCCTATTTCTGACAGCCCATGGGTAAGCCCAATTCATGTTGTTCCTAGAAAGTCTGGAATCACTTTGTGAAGAATGATCACAATGATCTTGTCCCCACTCGCATGACCACAGGGTGGCGAGTGTGTATAGATTATAGAAAACTCAATTCGATCACTCGAAAAGATCATTTTCCCTTACCATTCATGGATCAAATGCTTGAACGTCTCGCCGGTCTTGAATACTATTGTTTTCTTAATGGGTATTCAGGGTACAATTAAATACCCATCGCTCTATAGGACCAAGAGAAAACCATGTTTACTTGTTCTTTTGGAACCTTTGCCTATCGCCGTATGCCATTTGGGTTATGCAATGCTTCAACAACATTTCAGCGATGTATGTTGAGCATTTTCTCTGACATGGCTGAGCGTTTCCTTGAGGTTTTCATGAATGACTTCTCCCTCTTCGGAGATTCTTTTGACAAATGTCTCCACCACTTATCTATTGTTCTTGCTAGTGTCAACAGAAAAATCTTGTTCTAAATTGGGAAAAATGTCACTTCATTGTGAAAAAATGCATAGTATTAGGACATGTCATATCAACAAAGGGTATCGAAGTAGATAAAGCCAAGATCGGTGTCATATCTAGTCTCCCACCCCCACGAGCAATCAAGGATGTTCGTTCATTCTTGGGGCATGCAGGATTTTATCAACGTTTTGTTCATGAGTTTAGCAAAATTGCTCGACCCCTAAGCAATCTCCTCGCCAAAGACACCACCTTTTTATTCGATGATTCGTGTCTTAAAGCTTTTGAGAATCTCCAAACGCGTCTAACATCATCAGCCATCATCCAACCTCCAAATTGGAATGAACCTTTCGAGTTGATGTGTGATGCATCTGACTATGCCATTGGTGCAGTTTTGGCACAACACACTGATAACCTTCCGCATGCCATCTATTATGCCAGTAAAACTCTTAATGATGCGCAACTCAATTACACAACCACAGAGAAAGAACTTCTAGCGATAGTCTTTGCTCTAGAATAATTCCGTTCTAATCTTATAGGTTCTAAAGTAATAGTCTATACGGATCATGCTGCTATCAAACACCTTCTTACCAAGAAGAACACAAAACAACGCTTAATTTGAGGGATAATATTACTTCAGGAGTTTGATATTGAGATTTGGGATAAAAAAGGTGCCAAGAATGTGGTAGCTGACCACCTTTCTCGAATAGACAATGATTCTTTAGATAGGTCGTTACCTATTCATGAGTCATTTCCTGACGAGCAACTCATGTCCATTTGCTCTATGTCTTATATACCATGGTTTGCAGACATAGCGAATTATCTTGCCACAGGGTACCTTCCTAGTTTTTGGACCAAGCCAGATAAGAATAAATTTCTTAGTGAGGCCCGACACTTCTTCTGGGATGACCCGTACCTGTCCAAATATTGTTCTGATCAAATCATTAGGAGATGTGTCCCAGATTCTGAGCATACCAAAGTCATAGAATTTTGTCACTCCCAAGCTTGTGGTGGTCACTTTAGCTCCAAAAAGACCTCTGTAAAATTTTTACAGTGTGGATTTTATTAGCCTACCTTATTTTGTGATGCTCACGAATTTTCTAAGGCTTGTGATAGATGTCAGAGAATGGGAGCCTTTTCCCGTAGGAATATGATGCCACTAAACCAAATCTTGATCGATGAACCATTTGATGTTTGGGGCATAGACTTTATGGGTACCTTCACCCCATCTTTTGGGCTCATGTACATCCTTTTAGCCGTTGACTATGTGACTAAGTGGGTTGAAGCTATTCCTACCAGGACCAATGATAGTTCGGTTGTTATTGAATTTATTAAAGAAAATATTTTTTTCTCATTTTAGTACACCGAGGGCAATAATTAGTGATGGGGGGCCACATTTTAACAGTTGAATCTTTACGAACTTAATAAAAAAATTTAGAGTAACACACAAGGTTGCTACACCGTACCATCCGCAGACTAGTGGGCAAGTGGAGGTTTCAAATCGTGAAATCAAGAATATTCTTCAAAAAACGATAAGACCAAACCGTAAAGATTGGTCAACTTGACTAAACGATGCTCTTTGGGCTTATCGTACTGCTTTTAAGATATCTATTGGAATGTCCCCTTACTGGCTAGTCTATGGAAAGGCTTGTCACCTTCCAGTTAAATTAGAACACCGGGCATATTGGGCAATAAAGGCCTTGAACTTTGACATTGGGAAGGCCGGTTTGCATCGCAAGCTTCAACTCAATGAGTTAGAAGAAATACGGAATGATGCATACCATTCAGCAAAGACTTACAAGGAGCGCATGAAAGCGTTTCACGACAAAAACATTTTGCAAAAATCATTTGAACCAAACTAAAAAGTCTTGTTGTACTCTTCTACGTTGCATTTATTTCCTGGCAAACTACGATCACGATGGACTGGGCCTCTCATTGTTAAAATGGTATATCCACATGGGCGGTTGAGGTTGAAGAACCGAGTACTGGCAAAATGCAAAAAGTGAACGGGCAAAGGCTTAAGCCTTATTATGAACATTTTAGCTTCACCAATGAAGACTTGAAGCTTCTGGACCCAGTTTATGAGGAGTGACATTCATATCCTTTTCACACAACTTTTACTGAGTTTGGGGGTTCCTCATTTTGTCTGGCTGAAGACAATAAACTTAAGGTACTATGTTCCGATTTTTTTTCCTTCTTTTAAGGTATGTTTTTAAATATTGGGGACAATGCTTTTTCTAGTTTGAGGGTGGGGAAAAATCGTTCACATTTTTTTCTTTTTTAGAGAAAAGATAGGTCATTATGGTAATTTATGAGACTCTTTAGTAAGTTTCTGCAAGCTTATAAGTATTTGATATGGTCTAAATATTTTGGTCGTAAAAACCGTGAAGTTAAAATTTTCACCAAATACATGCTTAGAAAATTTTAGAACATTATCTTAAGCTTGATGCACTACCCTTTAATTAGAGAAAATTTCATGTTGACTGATATTTCTCAAAACAAATGCACTTCACGATAGTATTACATTTATTACTTTTGCTAGAATTTTGAGCAATCAAAGGGAATCTAGTATTTGTGGTAGGAATGATCCACTACAAGGGAAATAACTGCCTAAAGAATAAGTTCAATCCTGAAGTAATATAATAAGGATTTCTATAAGCCAAAATAGCTCTAAAAACTTTCACGATGCAAGGCATAATCGCATAATTAGAACTAAAAGGGGAAAAATTATCACCAATCTCGAGTATTGTCATGAACTATGTGAAAGGAGCATGGAATAAAGTTTACTTGTGAGAATCCAGAGCCTAGGTCACGAAGGGGCACCAAACCCCGGCAACCTAAGCCAACTGGATGGGATTGTCTACCAACGACTCATATTATGGAGGCTTCACTAAGGAAACAAGTACCAAAATAAAAAGGCTTATAGTTATTCCTCAAAAATCAATAATAGGATTCGAATTGACTATAGCACTTGTCAAACTGATCGTTGGATTTGTTTCACGAAATACAAAATGACTGGATATTGACTCAAGAGCCTCTAAATAAAGTTGTACGTGCAGTAACTATTTTCACAACACTTGAGGATATTAGAAAAATATGTGCAATCTCATTTAAGTATTGGGTAGTATCTCTAGTTTTGGATAATTCTCCAAGTTCTTTGATTATATATATGTGAAAGAATTAAATTTTAAGGGGTTTACCTTCTTAATGTTTTTACCATTATCAGATATCAATAAGTTAGTTGAAATGACCTAATGAGTATCTAAACTACTATAATGCCCTTATTGACTTTTGTGGGTATAGTCACTGCAAACCCTCACGAGACAAAACTCGCCCTATATGGGTAACTTATAGGTTTAACGGCTTGTTGCATACGCTAAATGCAATCGTCTTAACCACGAAAGAGTTATACTTTTATTCTTTTCTTTGCTCGAGGAC
The DNA here is from genome assembly GCA_014058105.1 of Kingdonia uniflora. NCBI lineage: Eukaryota > Viridiplantae > Streptophyta > Magnoliopsida > Ranunculales > Circaeasteraceae > Kingdonia > Kingdonia uniflora. The sequence goes on along the minus strand of JACGCM010000338.1, from coordinate 332,157 downwards.
TAGCAAATTTTAAGTTTGGGGGTATTTGATGGACACATAAAATGACTACTATTCCCCTATGACTTAATGTTTATTATTCTTAATTTTTTTATTAAACATTACTTATAAAACAAATTTTTATATTTCAGGTCACATGGAGCTCATTTACCAAATATGTGCAAATACCGGGATGTATAGCTCAAAGGATGAACTGTTGGAGAAGGATGTAGAGTTGTCAAACACAAGGGTCCCACATGGGGAGGTTATAATTTTGGAGGATAACTCTTGGAGGTTACAAATTTATGTACATTCATGTCATAGGTTATAAATCTAATATTAAATGTAAGAACCCTCTCCTTCATCTATAAAAGGAGAGGTGGTGAGCTCATAAGATCATCTAATTTTGAGAAAATCATTCTTGTAGAGTGCAAGAGAGTATTATTGAAGTAAGTTGGTGCAAGTCTTGTAAGCATTTGGAGCATTTCATTTTGTAAGTCAATAAGATTTCTCTTTTTGTTGTTAGTTTATGTTCATTTCATTCTCATATCATTTAGGTTTTATAGTTGTTATAATGGCCGGCTAAGTCCTCACTAGGGGTGAGGATTGATCCGCCATAAGCGTATGATATCATGTAGTAGAATACATTTTTCTCCAACACAATATGAGCATATTATCACAAATCCCAAAACTATATTGTTGGAGACATCCATTATCATCCTATGATCTCTTTAAGTAGAGATATATGAAGATTTTTGTGATTCTCAAATGATATAGTAAAATTGTATTAATATTGTATTTTTCTAAGGTATGATCCTAATTAACATTTCATAGTAGCAAAGCTTTCATGGAATGTGTTTTTAGTACATACTTAGTTTATACAATATATTATTCTTGAGTTATAATTAATCATGGGATTACATCGACAATAGGTCGAAGTTTGTTATTTCAATTAAGTGGAGTATTTAATATACGATACTATGTTGATATTGTATGTAAATGGTGGTGAAATCCGAAGCCCCTAGACCTTTATTTTTGATTAAAACCATATTATTGATTTTTACGGTTTTACAACCTTAGATTACTAAAACACAAGACCAAAACTAATTTCTAGTTTAGTTCGAAAGTGAACGACACTCTAATTTTTACCTATACTAAACACCGGATTTTGACCGTTATCAAAACTACAAGTGCTTTCGTTAAAATAAGACTTTTTACGACACCTTTTAAATAAGTGATGATATTCAGATGACATTAAAGCCATATTTTCTTATAGTGAGCCAAGAAAGAAAATTACCTTTAGTATCATGATATACTCACTTTCAATACAAACGTAACAAACCCACCAAAGTTCTACTTGTGGGTTAAAGGATTTATTTACAGATCGTTGTCCGCCATTGAGACTGGGAACAATAACTACTTATAAAACTTTGATTTAACTGAATTCTCCAAAATGTCAATATTTGATAGAGAGAGAAAGATAGAGGTTACCATTGATTGATGATTCCGTAGAACAACGCTTCACCGATCCTTCATGATCTAAAATTGAATAAGAAAATGATTTCAATCATTAAGGGAGGAAATGAAACATCTAGAAAACCATCAAACCAAACACTAAAATAGTAAAAGCTAACTGATATCTCATTTTATAGATAGATTAAATCAAAGGGAAAGATATAGTTCAACTGATTACAGGAAATTGAGGTGAAAATTCAATCTCAAACAATCATACAGGAACCAAAACCTATGATGGAAACAAATAAAATCAAAACCATCAAAGTAACTACATTTGAAAGGATATCAAACCCATTTAGAACTGCAACCATGAATATGGAACCCTTGAAACCCATACCATATCAATCGAATCCTACATAGAAGCCATAATTTATGGGGAAAATCTAGAATCATTAATTCATCAAAATTCCCAAACTTGTAAAACCAATGAAAATTAAAATCCCTAAATTGGACCACCAAGTCAGATTAAAACCCATGTTAGGTTACAAAAACCCTTGCAGAGATGATTAACCTTGAAACAATTGAAACCCTTGAAACCAAACTAAAGTAAACCCTACCGTTGATCATGACCTTCAAACACTTTACAATGGAGTACCCTAATCGATTGATACACTATAAATCCCTAAAGTTGAAGCATAAACCTTTGAAGGCAATCCCCAAATCCAAAATTGAAATCTCAATTCAACTAAGTGAACCCTTAATCGCTGAAATCTGCAACTATCAAAATCTGAAACCCTATATTTAAACCCTAATTAAAGGGAGAGTAGAACTCAAAGTTTGAATTTTAGGGTTAAGGCATTGGTGAAGAGAGAAAATTTGTAAGATCAGTGAGAGAGAAAGAGAAAGAAGAACTTATAAGAGGCTTGGCTTTGGTTATAATGTATAACCAACAACGAGAGAGAGAGATTATAGGTTTAGAGAGATGAAGAGACGACTTTGGGAGAGATGAAGAGTCGGGCTTAAGATGGGAGAGATAAAGAGTAGCAGTAAGACTAAACTACCCATTTCTGTTTTTTGTCCAAAGTACCCCTAAGTATGAGAGTATAATAAATCTATGCCGTCCATCTCTCTCTTTCCCCCAAATCTTAGCCCCTCTTTATCTTTGAGACAATGGCAAATTTGTCTATTTGAAAAACATCGTTCCCTAATGTATAATAGATACTAAAGATCTAAGAATGTTAGAAACAGTTTGAGAATCTAAAGGGTTAAACAATCGTATATATAGAGCTGATTAGAGTGAAATAATCGGCATTCTATTGATTGAATTAATTGGTACAATAGTATGATATTTATAGACCTAGATATTGACTAATCACACAGTAACTACAAGCTAAAATAGAGGAATGCATTCAAACTAGAATGTAGGAACTACAAGTAGGGTTTTAATTTGTGATAAATTTATCGATTAATTAATAACTTATTAATTTATGAAAGTGTTACTTATTTTTTCAAAATATTTTTCTTATTTAGAAAACTTAGAAATGATCGAAAGGGCGAATTTGAAAATGATAGTTCTATTTTGGAGTCCGTTTAGCATAAAAAAGCCCTCAAAGCGACAATGACATTGAATAATTTATTGTTGCAATACAAGAATACTACACCCAAACTTCTTAGTGCGTTGCAAAAAATTAGAGATGAGATTCAACTGAACTTAAATTTCGGGAAAAAAAGGCAACAGTTAACTGATATTTTAAGGCTTCCTCGTCCATGTGATATGTATTTAGTATTAGCATATTATTAATTTATGTGGTAAGTGGGACATATAGGAACCTTTAAGGATTTTTTGTATTCTGTATTATCTTATAAATTTAGCGAATTTATTAATTTAGTCAATTGGCCCAAGTCGGAACAGGCAAAAAATATTATTTAATCGCAAATATTAATTTATTACCTATTAATTTATCGGAGTTCTACTGTAGTTGTTTCGCTTGGTAGACTTTGGTTTAGTTGTATACTTTGAGTCTTTTAACGTGTCTTTATGGTTCCCCCTTAAGAAAAATGGGGATACCACATTGAGCTTATGCGAACATAATGGAATTCAAAATTAATTGTGGAGCATTTTTTATGATAATGTCGGTAAGCTGAGAATGACTTGTCACAAGTTGTAATCGTCCTGAACTCTTTCTCTGTCGAAGTGATATTCGAGCTCTATGTGTTTCACATGAGAATGAAGTACTAGATTGTGCGAAATGTGGATAACACTTTGATTTTTATGATTTAGAAGTGGCAAGGAGGGGAGTGGAACATCCAGATCTCGAAGTAAGAGAAATAAGCATGTAATATGTTCAGTAGCAGTGACTGCAATGGCTCTATATTCAGGTTGACTACTCGATCTAGAAACAATTGGTTGTTTCTTTGAACTCCACAAGACAAGATTGGATCCAAAGAATATTGCTTAGCTAGTTGTAGTCGGTGTGAGTCAGGGTAGACTGCCCAATCTTCATATACTCTGTAAGTGATGAAGAAGGATAATGTAAAAATCCAAGGCCATGTATTGTTGTTGTGCCTTTTTGGTATTGAAGGATGTGTTTCACGGCTTCATAATGAATGTCTGTAGAAGCATGACATTAACTAAAAAGGGAAGGTCTGGTCTTTTGATTATTACATATTGTAAGGCACTTGCTAGGTTTCGATGAAGGGATGGATTAGGGAAAGTATTCCCTTTAGTTGTTAGGTGAACTGATGTAGGTAGAGGTGTAGAGACAAGTTTAGAATCTGACATGTGAGCTTGTGAAAGACGGTCTTTAATATACTTGGATTGACTTAGGAATATTCCATCAAATCCTTAGAACCTCAACCAAGAATGTAATGGAGGCCACTGAGATCACTCATTGAAAATTATTTACTTAGGCGAACAACTAGGTAACAATGATGTGGATACGGGTGACAGTGTCTGACATAGGTACGGGGTATCACAAAGGGCAGAAAATAGAAAAGTACCTTGTAAATAGTATTAGACACGTGTGTCAGAGTATCAGGGTGTCGGACACGTTTTATTTTTTAAATGTGAAATGTCATTACCAAGGAGAGAAATTAATTGATTTAGTAGTGAGAAGGAGCTCACTCTCAAGATAATATCATCAACATATAAAAAGAGGAGAAAATATCTTGCCCATAATGAAATGTGAACATGGAAGTGACTACTACACTACACTTAAAACTAATGTGTTTAACGAAGGGCTAAAATGTTCGAACCATGCCCGTTGAGCTTTTTTGAGACCACAAAGAGTTTTTTTTTCACACATGATTGGGAAAAATTGGATTAGCCTGCCAAGTAGGCTGATCCACGAATTTTTTTTCAAGTAGAAGCCCGTGTAAAAAGTAGTTGTGTACATCAAGTTGTCGGATGGACCATTTCTTCATTACTGCTAAATAGGCAATAAGACGTATGGTTGCATGTCTTACAGCCGGGCTGAATGTTTCATTAAAATCAATTCCTTCCCTCTATTATTAACCTGACATTATGTCTCTTAATGGAATCATCAGAGTTAAGTTTTGTTTTGAAAACCCAACGACTGCCTATAATGTTTATTCTAGGGAATCTTGTAGCAAGATCCCCAATATTATATTCTTTTAAGGCCTTAATCTCTTCTTCCATTGCATTTCTCTAATGAGGGTGACACGTAACACTCTTGTTACCATGGTATTTAGTATTGGTATCTGCAAGGGCTTATTCCAAATATTGAGCTCAAGTCTCAACTTCGACCATCATACATTTACTCGACCTCATCAACATGCGATCACGTGGCACATTTATGACACATTATGGAGCATATACAAAGAAGAATAGTTACTCAAGCCGTTACGCAACCATTATGAAGACTCATCAAAACTATGATTGTAACGTTCGTCATTAAAGTGAATAATGGTCATATTATATGACCTATAAATAAGACTAGAGAACTACATACTAGGGGCTAAAAATTCTATAAAAATAATCATAGATAGAGAATTTGATCTAGAAACACTATACAGAACTACTCAGAGCATTCTTAGTAATAGCTAGTCAATAAATAATATCTTTCTTTCTAAATCCTCAAGAGAGGTCATGGTTTTTACCTATTTAGAGGTTTCCACGCTAATTCTTGTGTTTGATTAGTTGTTGCTTATTACGTTCTAATCTTATTCAGTATGAGATAATAAGATCGGAATACGAAATTAGGCTCTTACATTTGGTGTCGTCTGTGAGAATCGCAATAATTAGCCGCAATTTTGTAAATACAAGAGGTACTTATCATTTTCTCAAAAGGCCAAACCTAAGCCTGAATCCCCAATCTTTTATAGCATAAAAAATACCCTACAATCATTCTCTTTCTTTCTCTATCGGGCTAGAGGAGATTTTCTCTCTCTAAAATCTCTGCGTTTCTATCTAAATCGGCAGCTTCTCTCTCTAAATCTTCTGCATTTACATTTCATTCATTCGTGATGGAATTTGATCTTCTCTATCATTAGATCATCTCTAGCGATGATTTGGGTTTTTTAATAACGATCATTTCCAACGATGACCTTCGCTTTGGGGGTGCATCATCAAAACCTTTATGTCTCTCACTCTGATCTCGATTTGGTGACGGTGGAACGTTTGGGGAAGATCTCATCCAATTGAGATTGGTATTTAGTCTTTGAAATTAAAGTACAAAGCAATTCTTGTTCGCAATGAAGATGGTCAGAGCTTCTACTACTCTAACTCTATTCAATCTATTACCATAAAACAATACAGACAACATCCTCGTATGCTTGCTCTTAAAAGAAGCTTTTATGATGAGTATTTTTTCTAGGAGTGGGCAGTACCAATAAGTTACATTCACCGAGGTCTCTCTCTCTTTAAATCGAGCTTGAGCTTCGATTGACTATAAAGCATTCTCCCAATCCAAGAGAGTTACCCTCAGGGGCTAATTCAGAAGAAAAAAGACTCTTGGCTATTAAATCTCTGAAAAGTGTAGAAGATTTCTTGGCATCAGTTACGAAATCGTAATCTCAGTGAACACATCTAGTCTTAGCAGTTGATCATAGAGTTGATCGAGCTTTAGCTGTTTTAAGACCCCAAGCAATTGCAGATCACATGACTCTTCTTGTCTCTTTACGATGGCCACCATCACTTTCTAATTTGAGTTCTGCACATGCAAGTATGGGGAAATCATCTGATATTTTGAACCCTCTTTTCACCATGCAAGGTGACCTGAAAAAGCAGTATTGTGAAATTTTCCACGCCTTATGCAATCTTTAGGAGTTACAAAGACACACAAAATCTGAATTTTTGCCATGTGAAAATTCTCTCGCAATCTCTCTCTCTCCATAAACCCTTCTCTCAATCTTTGTTATTTTAACCAATTTACAATCTCAAAAACCCAAATTTTGACATAAATCCTCACCTCCTCTCTCACTCAAGATCTGGATAATTATTCTTACATTTGGGTAGTTTGTGGTCTAATTCGAGAAATAATTGAGGATCTGCCAATCTCTAAGCTTTCCCTCCTTTATGACGAGATGATGATGCTTGAAGACTTGGCAATGCCGATTATGTTGTTGGATTTATACAAATAAGGTGCCCGAGGTCGGCATAAAAGCTACTACTTGATTCCTCCAACATATAAACCCTAAGTATTGGATTCAGTCAATCGACTTAAATCATACTTTGGGGCGAGCTCGACCTAACCTTCACTTCAGACTCAATGCTCGACCTCATTATTAATCTAATCAACTTAAAAATCATACTTGGGGGTGAGCTCGACCAACATATTACAGGCCCACAATTGGTTCATCCAATGTACCAACACATCTACTATATTACATGTCAATAATTGGTTCATCCAATGCGACCAACACATCTACTATATTACAGGTCCACAATTGGTTCATTCAATTTGATCAATACACCTACTATATTACAGGTCCACAATTGGTTCATCCAATGCGACCAACACATCTACTATATCACAGGTCCATAATTGGTTCATCCAATGTGACCAACACATCTACTATATTACAGATCCACAATTGGTTTATCCCAATTCGACCAATATATTATAGGTTGGTTATTGGTTTGTCCAATTCGACCAGCAGATTTAGTACATTACAGGTCGATAATTGGTTTGTACAATTTGACCAAACAGATTACATATTACCGGTCCACAATTGATTCATCCCAATTCGACCAACCCATCTAATACATTATTGGTCAATTATTGTTTCGTTTAATTCGACCAACAGATCTAATACATTACAGGTCGATAATTGGCTTGTCTAATTCGACCAAACATATTACATATTACATGTCAGTTATTGGTTTGTCCAATTCGACCATAGATCTAATACATTAAGGTCGATAATTGGTTTGTCCAATTGGACCAACAGATAACAGATTACAGGTCAATAATTGGTTCATCCAATTTGACCAATAGATAACATATTACAGATCAGCAATTAGTTCATCCCAATTCGACCAATATATTACAGGTCGATAATTGGTTCATCTAATTTGACCAACAGATAAATGTTGACAACAGGTTCATCCAAATTGGCCAACATATTACAAGTTAAGACCGAAACGTCAGGTAAAGGATATTGGACAGACTTCTCAGCTAAAACTACTTGTGCTTTTAGTTGAGAGGGCGCGAATATAAGGGCCTATTCCGAATCATGAGCTCCAGTCTCAACTTTGACTATCATACATTTACTCGACCTCGTCAACATACGATCACATGGCACATTTATGGCACATTATGGAGCAGTTAGATAGAAGAAGAGTTACTTAAGCCGTTACATAACCATTATGAAGACTCATCAAAACTATGATTGTAACATTTGTCATTAAAGTAAATAATGGTCATAAAGTAGTCATACTATAAGACCTATAAATAAGGCCAGAGAACTACAGATTAGCGATAAGAAATTTTACACAAAAAATTCTATACATAGAATTATATCTAAAAACTTTATATAGGACTACGCAGAGTAATTTTTATAATAGCTAGTCAATAAATAATATCTCTCTTTCTAAATCCTCAAGAGAGGTAGTGATTTTCACCTATTCAGAGGTTTCCATGCTAATCCTTGTGTTTGATTAGTTGTTGCTTATTACGTTCTAATCGTATTTTGTGTGAGATACTAAGATCAAAATACAAAATTAGACTCTTATTGTATCCATGACAATTAGAAAAACTAGTTGTTGTAAAGACATGAGGGATTTTTTATAAGATAGATAAGGATATATGTTGGTGTTAAGGGAATGGAGTTGTGAAGTTCGTTTGAATTATGAACGAGTAAGCATAGGATGGGTATCGGGTTTGGATGTAAGAGTTGGTTTGTTTTGTACGGGGACTGAGAACAATGGGTTAATAGGTGTGGGTAAAGGTCCAGTATGGATTATCATGTTGGGTAAAGTTGCGAGGTTGTGGGGTTAGGTGGTAGGGGATTAATATTCAAAATAGGCATTAAGGTATTGCTGGTTGTTTTTGTTCTTTGAAAATTTTAAGAGATCATACAACCTGTAAGAATTGATAATGAAGTGGTGCCAACTTTGGAAGCACACTGTCACCTTTATAAAAATAAACATCATCAATCTTACCCAAATTCTACTGTTACTGCATACAAAAATGTAAAATCACAAACCTATGCAAAAAAATAAGAACGAATTAGATACCTAACAAGAAAAAAAAACTTTAGTTTCTGATGTTTAAGGAGCATTCACTTGGTTTCCGTTTCTTGTAAACTTCATTGGAAACTACATTCTCTCTCTCTTTAATAGTCTTTATGAATATCACCAGTTCTACAACAAAAGGGGAAAAACCATGATTAGAAAAAATCTTCTATTTGATCCAAGAAATTATTTATAATAGGGTAATTGTTTCACTACAGTCAGCTCAAACTCAACCTGTAGTTGTCTATCAATCAACTCCCACAGCTATCAAAGTCTTCACATTTAGCACTAAACATAGGACTGACTAAATATATTGTGATATTCATGAACATTTTCATCATATATAAGTTATACCTCAAAATAAAAAAAATTCTTATGAACATAGTATAAGACAAAAGATAACTAAACATACAAAAACATGTAATATTTTATTCCCATTGTACAAATATCACATAACAAAGAGAGGAATACAATACGCATATATGAAATTCAACCAAAATATCATAACAATAAGCATAATGTTTATCCAAGTTAAAAACACGACTCAAATATCTCTTTAGTCTTCTTATTCGTTCGTTCTTATTTGTCCATGTGAATGATGCATTGAATACCTTCTCCTTTAAGCATGACTTTGAATGCCTTGTTGACCTCTGGGACTGCATGAAAGGCGGTTATAATGGAAGAGGCAAAATGTTTTTTGTTCTTCTAGAAAATTTGCTTACCCCTTTCATGTATTTCTCTACGACCGCAGGGATATTTGTAGTTTATGAAAAAGGTACTCTTGAGTGTCCTTTCGTTAAGTAGATTTATCAAGTGTGTCTTGAAGGCATCATCTTTATTTTGTACAACGACCAGTACAACAACAACCCAACCCTGCATTAGGTGAGGAATATCGGATTTAACAGTACAATTAAACATTGGTTTAAGATGCAATAAAGATGAGTAAGAGATGGTTTTAGGAAATTTACATCATGAACACATTCAAAGGATGATTTCATTGCAGTGATGCTTCTTGTACATTGAATACTACGATCCACTCTGTTCGTCATATATGCAATCACTTGTGTTCAAATAAAGTATCAAATACAGGTCTCAGGTCTCTGTACCTTACACATTAGAAGGTTTAAAATAACTGGTAATTACTCCAGTAAGGAACTAACCTCTTGAACTGGCTTGTCATGGTCCTTCGGGTTCACAAACTCGGTCACTTAAACTTTTTAGCTGAAATAATACGCAACGAAAATGTTACTACTTCAAGAGTACAAAGAAAAACTAAATTTTTGACAATTCCCATTTACTTCAATAAACTTTGACATGATCAAACTTTTTTAATGTTATTTTTTAGCAAAGTTACCTTTTCTCCCAAAAGTTCAGCTTTGCAAAACATGCAAAAGATATAAGAAAATGCCATACGTACCTATTAACCTCTCCATGCATATCTATGTTAATCGTAAAAATTGAGATATCAACAACTGCAAGAGGTGGTATTTTCTAAGTATCCCCATTTTAAGGTAGTAAAACATCTTCATTCTTTTTAATCAGGAGCGAACTAAGCATCCTAACTGCTCTTTCTGTATCACTGTATCTTATGATCACATTTTGATACTGCATTGCTTCATAAGGGAGTAACCCCACAATCATGAACGGAAGAGCTGAGAGTAAGTACTCTTCATCACTTCCAAACACTGCTCCCTTGCCGTTCTTCGCTCGGCCCTATATCTTTAAGTAGTGGGGGTAAATGATGTTCCTCGTCTTCAAAGTGTTCTTTGCAATGTGCCTAAAAACAGAAACCGCATATAAAGAACATGTCAATTTCATACTCGAGAATTTATATACTACCCTGAAAGATCATTTGTTGTAGCATGAGCCTTAATTTGGGTCAAATAGGAGTTTAAATGGCTAATAGCAGCTTCAGAGAATCAAAGTATGAGGACATAATCATTGACTCATGTTCGTAATCCCTATATAAAAACCAACGCATGTCATGTATATCGAGGTCTAAAGGACTATTTTTAATATATAAGTCAACTTCATTTTGGAGTTTGTTCTTCAGAGACTTCAGATATGTCTCAAAACGTTTAATTCAGAGTGATTTGATCTCTAAGGTAGATGAAATATATTGTGCAATATCTTTTGTTGACACATGTCATGTATATAAAGGTCGAAAGGACTGTTCTCAATATACGAGTCAACTTCATTTTGGAGTCTGCTCTTCAAAGACTTCAAATATGTCTCAAAACATTTATTTTAGAGTGATTTGATCTCCAAGGTAGATAAAATATATTGTGCAATACTTTACCTTTCGTTAACGCCTGCCATGTATATCAAGGTCGAAAGGACTATTCTTAATATACGATTCAACTTCATTTTGGAGTCTGCTCTTCAAAGACTTCAGATATGTCTCAAAACGTTAAATTCAGAGTGATTTGATCTCCAAGGTAGATAAAATATATTGTGTAATACTTTACCTTTCATTGACGCATATCTACAAGCGGCGGGATTTTAGATTTAGGCTTTCATCCTCCAAATAGGGAGCCTTTCAGTGATTTTCTGATAGAAGTAATCCATAATGAGCTGTAATCTTGGGCTTTGCTTTTGGTATGCCAAGTGTAACCGTCACACCCTAACCCTAAGAAAATCTTATTAAAGGACAAAAAAAGTTTGTAACTACTGTGTGGTAAGGATTAGTTAAAAGTTAATAAATGAATTCAAGTTAGACAGAGACTTACATCACAACAAGACTACAGTGCAGTTGTAACCATATTTATGTCATCAATACATTCAAACAAATAATCTGTCCTCCATCTGTGATGCGCTTAACAACCCGAAAATAGAAATTGTTGATTTACTTTTACTTAATTGCATGAATATAATGCATTTAAATTCAGTTTAGGTGACCAAAAGTATGTGTTCAGCATAACTGAAATAAGATTTTAAGAAAATGTGTCCTTCTTCCTTCCTAGAACCTAAGAGACAAAAGCTTAATCCAAATTTAAGTTAATGACAGAATAAAAAGTAGACTCTCATGAGTACCCACTTAAGTACGATGAGATAATAACTAATACAGAGTAAAAGATGCCAATGCTAGCCTATTCTAGTACTATATCCTGCGATCTCTATAAATCTAATAATTGCTTGCATAATGCGGAAGATCCTTCTAGTAGTTGTCCATTCAGGTTAAGCTTAACTATTATTCAATACAGGATTGGAGATCCTGGGGCTTCTTTGCTGCACACTTGGCATGCCGAAATTCTAGAATAGCTAGTTCAGTACAAACATAAGAGATTTTATGTTGTTAAAGATAGTTATATATCTTGCTGGGACCAACGTGAATTACTGATTATTCTTTCCAGTTCCATGTACACTATCATGAAAATTATAAGATGCTCAACTGTTAAAGGGAACAAGCTGAAATACCTGTTTAACTGGTTCATTGCAGTCATCTGGGTTGATAAATTTTGTTACCCCAAACGACTTCCCTGTGCACAGAAGAGAAGGCTACCAATAAACCTAAATGTCTCCAAATGGATCAAAATCCTAAAATGAAAGCAGATCATTAACTTATACAAACCTTTATCGTACTTTACAACATTTGTATCAACACTAATTATTTGGGTTGCGCCCCTTAGCCTTGTACCCTGTGCAACCTATCAACGTGAGCATCATAAGTAGCTATAGCCCTTTTATAGTGAGATAAGAAATACTAAAGCGCACAGTTCCAAGAACAAAAATAACTAATTTTACACTTAGTGAAAGGCTAACAGTTCCAAGCTGTACCAAGGCCCTACAATATGAACCCCCAATCATGAACTATATTGGCAGAACACCAAAAAATTGTTGCTCAATGTATGAGTTTGGTAGGGAAAAAGATAGAAAAGAAAGTTGAGCAACATTTAAGGCAACATATATACCTGAGAAAGTTGCTAGATTACTATCAACGAGATGAATCACATATTTATATTGTATCATGCTTTAATTTTAATCTTTCATGACTCTTACGAAATGACTGTAGAGAGGCGAACGTCGAAATTCATTCACTGAACTACTTGATACCTGTATGCATTCAGCTATAAATGTTGATCCCACTTTATTAATTAATTAGCCATTTTAGTCCTCTATCAAATGTCAAAACATAAACCTTGAAAAGTTAAGACAATAGATCCCCAAAGTCTTTTCCTTAGCTCATTCCATTGTCGCCTTAGTTTTTGTTGCTTTGAGGCCCATTTTGTTACGTAATGCTCCAATAATTATTGGGATTGGGAGGAAAAAGATAGAACAAACCAAATGTCAAAGAAGGATTGACGATTAACGAGGGTCCCGTATATTCTACCATTGAAGGCCCTAATCTAACTCTATAAATAGATAGATACAATAGGCATTCCAAAGGGCATGATTATTTTTAGTTAGGTTACAGAAATAACTGGGTCGGGATGGCGGGGGCTTCTAGTTTTTCAAGTAAATGACCATCACACTATTGGAAATATAGTTATGACTTATGAGTATTTGTGTTTTTATGGATTGAGGAATTAAAAATATTGTTGGGATGAGTTTCGTCAGCTACCGAACACATTGAGAACTACATACAATGAATCTTCGATAATATCAATTTAGATTACGGGGTAAATGATACATCGCTTGTCATCTGTACTATTGTTCATCCATCATACTGACATATAGTCATTTTAGATCAATGGGCTCAGGATTCACAGTTTCGTTGCCCTAGTTGTGAAACCTGTGACCAACACTAATGTTCAAATTATATTTAAAAATATGGTAAATGAGCGAAACAATAAAAGAGTACTTGTAAAGTTTCCAATCGAGTAGAGAGATCAAACAAAGCAACCTTGTAGGTGGAGTCTTCAGTCTCAAGAACACAATGTAGTCTAGTACTATTTAATGACTCCAAATGTCCTGGTTGTTCTTATAGAGCTACAAAGAGGAATATAGATATTAAGCTAGTTATGAAAAATGGGGTTAATTTATTAACGAAGAAAAACTAAAATCACTCAATATCTTGTAGATTATGAATGACAAAATTGACATGTAGTAGAGATTGATAAAGATATCCAAGCCTTAAACCAAATAGGTAAGAATTACCTAAAATTTCAAGCAAGATATTAGGGAATTATCAGCTAATTAAAGGGAAAGATCTCATACCTTGGAGTTGGAGAAGAAGGGATTCGACCAAGATGAGGGAGATCAAGTTTCAGCTTGGAGAAGAGATGAGGGAGGCAAAATCTTGAAATTGGGTATTGTTTAGAGGAATATGGGATTTAAGGGTCTCAATGTGGAAATCAAGTTCAAAAGTTCACTAATTGAGTAAGTTTGCAGTCACATAAAGCAAATGAAGGGTATGTTTGATAATCAATTTTTGGATCGAAACAATTGAAATTTGCATCAAAATTGATAGAACAAAGGTTAACTTGTTTAGAAGGAAAAAATGCTATCTGATAAATTTCGTTGGGCGAGAAATGTCCCCGCTCTTAAATAGTCGGCATAGATTTCTCATTTGCCCTAGTTGTTAAAGAATAAATCAGCTTAATCTTTTTTGGATGATTACTAATTGAGTGAATCTATTATAATATCTCAAAAATCATTTCTTCTATTGGCGATCATGTTACTAGTTGGGCTAATGGGGATGGATGCAACAAAGAATTATCACCTTGAAGCGAATCCGTACGACTGCCATAGAAATCCATGCTTCAAAGTGTGCAGTGGCTTCTGCGAAATGTTATTCCTGCCAGTTAAACTTTTATGCATTACTAAATGTAGTTTCCAATGCCTTTGCCATGATCGTCTATCACAGATGCCATAATCTTTGCTTCTCGATATCCTCTGTGGTAATATCACCTCCCATATACGTAATACGCACGAGTTTTCTTTTTTCAAGTAATTTTTTCAACTTAGCTAAATCTAAGTTGTTTTTTTTATTTGTGAATTTTGAGACAGATGTCGATAAGATGAGTGAGTGCATCATGGATAAGGTCCTGTGCAAAGACGTAAAAGGTGCATATTATTACTAGTCCAACTTCATAATAGTTTGTGTTTAGAGATAAATAATTTTAATTTATGAACCTATGAGATGTTTTATCTCCATTATGTATTTAGGCTTATGAATGTTATCAGATGTACTTAGTCTAAATATATATTGGCATAAATCAATGGATATTTGCTCATGTATCAAATACCAATTGAGTTTGCCGCCTTATGCTCTAATGTGTCACTGACAATTTAATTCATAAAAACATTCGACGTCTAACCTGCCTCAAGGTCAGTCGGTGCAGTAATATTAATGTGTAAGAGATTGGTTTGGTTGAAGCTCAGGTGTGGGTAAGTGACTAACAAGTATCGCACTTAAGTCAAACCAAACCACAAGATGTATTACAAACTACTCCATTTACGTTACGTTAATTGAATGTTTTTAATTCAAAGGAATGTAATTCCAAAAATATTTATTCTATAAATTCACCCCTCATAGTTTCAGAATCATACAGAGCGAAAGATTGATAAAGAGTGAGAGAAGGAGATGCAAAACAAGAATGTTAGAGGACTTGTGGTGATGTTTATGCTAATGGTAGGTCTAATAGAAATGGTTGTAACAGTGGCAAACACATTTGACAATGAGTGGTTCCACGGACATGGACACGGCCACGATTGGTTTCGTGGACCCAGATTCGTTAAGTCCCCCGTGTAGACCCACGCACACGGCCACCACGAAAAATCCTACTCTCACGGCCATGAGAAGTCCCACGCACAAGGCCACGAGTCCTAAACACCCAACATATGCAGTCCTTGCCTTCACCTTTGCAGCAAAGCTTGTGTACTACACCCACACTAAAAAATTTACCAACTCTTCCTTCATAAATGCCATTTTAAATATCATTGAATCACCGCATCACCCGTTTACTATAACTGTGCCTTTCACCATTCCGCATCTTCATGTGCCTGTTTCAGCTCAGGTACATATACAAATTATAACAAGTTGTGCAGAACCTAGCTCTTATAACAAATTATAACAGTTCTACGTTTAAAATAAAAATTTTATGTGATCTATCTTGAAGAGACTAACAAATTACTCTTCTTTCATTGATAATATTATGGGTTTGATCCCTTTTCAATTTCCAAATTGGGAACTGAATATAAACCACAACACCCATTAATCTGTTTTATCATATGCATACTATAACAACTCTAAACCAAAAAATCCTAAAATATTTCAATTCCTCTAAATTTACGCTAAGCAACAAGGCCAACAAGAATCAAATGGAATTAAAAAAAAAACCAAGCCTTCCAAAGTAGTTTCCTGGGCTTCACAAACAACCCCATCTCCTCGGCAAACAACCCTCGCTTTCTTCGATACCGCCGATGCCACCGCGTTCTTCTGGTACCGTAATTGGAGTTTAAGACTATTGAATTTCGATAACCCACTAGATTTGCGAGTGCCGGAGATAGATGAAACTGATAAAGCCATCATCAGTGATGGTGAGGTATTTGATGATCGAAAGGTAGAACATCCAGGGATTGTTATTGTAGGGAGCTATCCCTTGATCTCACCTAAAGTCAAGCTATCACCAGTTCGAATCACCTCCGTCTCAGACTCACACATTTTTAACTTAACTTCCCCAGTCAACATTCAAGCCTACCCCACAAACTGGTTAAGAACGTAGGCCGAACTTAAACCAAAAAACCTTATCCAGTTAATGGCACTTGTCTCTCATGAACTCATCAATTACTCAGTCAATCGCCACTAGCCACATTGTTCAGAAAACATTCTCCAGCACGATGAAGAGCTGCGGAGAAGGCTTATATAAAGGAAAAGTTCCATAAGAGACAAGGACCAGAAAAATTACACAAGAGATCATCAAGAAGCTACTTATTCGAGATTCTCAGCAGCATTAAAACTTCTTAGTTACAAGGTTCGAGCATTTCTATATCTAAAGATCACTTGTAATAAGATATCCACCTCAAGCAATAAAGATACTTTTACAAAAATTCTCCACTTGAGGTCGTGGTTTTCTTACCAATTCAGAGGTTTTCCATGCTAAATTTACCAATGTCATTTCGTGATTTCTATTAGAATATTGTTGCAGGTTCATTGGTGTGATAGCGAATTCTAAGCCATTTTGTGCTTACCAAATTTGGCCATTACATTTGGCGCCGTCTGTGAGAAAGATTGCATTTCCACGATATCCTAAGGCATTTTTTTTACTACAACTTTAAATAATGGTTACTTCCAGACGACCGGCTGCAGGAACCCAGCTCGATGTTTTAATGGAGCCGGGACAACTTACAGAGTTACGGGCGAATCTCAATACCGAAACAGAGAAACGTCGTCAATATCGGGAGCTTCGTGAGAAAGAGCTCGACACAGAATGACAAGCTTGTTTGACAGTGCTCAAACGACATGAAGACCAGATGACAACAATACAAACTTCCCTAGAGGCTCTGCAAAATACTTAGTAGGCTCTTCCAGCTAGAGGTCGCGATCAGTTGCCAGAGACCTCCCGTGTTTCTGCAAGGGAAAGATTGGGACCTCGAGGAGTCGCTAGTAAAGCTATTTCCAGGAATCTACAGTATGAACCACAACCCTCCATACATTTCGGGGGTGAAGTTCAGTGCGAAGTCTGTCGAGGTCACAAAATTTTCATCCGTTAGGAGGAATAACAGTGACCTCAACACCAAGTTCCAGTACGAGATCGCCCAACGATTCAACCAGTACGTGTTTACGTCACTAAAAAGCATATGGACCAACGAATTAAGAAGTTGATCGAAGCACAGGTTCTGGGTACTACCGGCGACATCACAAAACTACAAGGAAGTCTGATTGCCAAAGAACTATTCGATATGGAGATACCAAAGGGTTTCCATACTCCCAAAATTTGTAAATACAAAGGTACTGACCCGAAAGATCACATTCAATAGTACCGTGATTCATTGGGGTTATACTCCAATCTCAACCACATCCTTTGCCATCTGTTCGCCACAAGTCAACAGGAGGAACCACTCTGATGATTCTACTATCTCCTTAAGAACTCCATATATAGATTCGACCAGCTGCAGAAATAGTTCATCAAGGCATATGCTCATAACAGGGACAAAGATAAAAGCTCGAGGATTTTGCAGAGAAATTTTTAGAGCTCGCACGAAATGTGGATAACCTCGATCAAAAAATAGTTGTTACTGCTTTCACCAACGCGTTCTAGCTCGACTGCAAGGCCCAAGAACACCTCTTCATCAACAAACCTACGACCTCAGAGAATATGATCACCAAGGTCAGCAATTACGTCGACCTGGAGAGGATGATGTCTAAGCGAAAAAAATCTACTAAATCTGTCCTCCCCACCAAGGGCCCATCTACAGATCGAATCACTGATATAAATGAGGAATAAGGAGATCAGAAGTCCACCAAGGGCAAAACTGGCTACCCTCGAAAAGGCGGTCTCCCAAACAAACTCATCTTCCCAAAAATGAACATCCGAATCTCTATAATTTTTCTACTGCTTTTGAAGGATAAGCTCTACCGCATTTCTCAACCACTGGAACAAATTGATAGTTGACCTTATTGCCTACATCACAAGGTAAACCATCATTCTACTGATAATTGTTATGCTTTACAGAGGTTACTTGAGTACATTTTCAAAGACGGACGGATGTTCAAATATATTGTTGACCTAGAATCATACAAAGAAGGAAGTTATAAGAAGCAACTTGAAGTTATTTAGTTCAATGATCAAGCTAAGGAGATACATCTTTACCATATGCACTACAGCAACATCATCAAAATCAATTAGATCACCAATTCTAGCAGATCAAAATATAGTAGATTATCATAATGCCGTGATCTCACACCTCAAGGCAAAGAAGCCAAGCTTCTTCCTGAGTCAAGCAATCGCCAGTTCGAGATTTACTTCAAAGATTACGATACTAGCCATGTCAAATTTTAAAATAATGATGCGTTAGTAATAATGCTTAAAATGAATAAGTTTGTCATGGATACGATGATGATCGATACTGGAAGCAGTATTGAGATTCTTTTTCATAACACTATCGACCAAATGGGTTTGGCCGACCAAGTTATTCAGAGCGACACCGATATTAGTGGGTTAAATGGTTCCAGAGAAGAACGAGTAGAAAATATCATCTTACATATTACTGCAGGACCAACCACCATCGACATCATTTTTTATGTCAACAACGCCAAATCTCGTTATCTCGGGATTATGGGCTGCTGCTGGATTTACAACATGGAAGCAATCACTTCCACCTATCATCAGGTACCCCGGTTTAAGCACGACAATGGTCAGAGGTAGTCAAAAGCTTTATCAAGCTTATGAAAATACCGTCTCTACTATCCTTGATACTTCTGATAGATTTGCTGCATAGCAATTACAGGAAGCTGATCACCACAACGATCAACCTTCCATGAAGGAGCCGACAAAATATATCAACATTGATGGACCTAGCAGAGGTACTTTTATTGGTACTAAGCTAGTTTAGCATAAAAAGGATGCTCTCATTCAATTCTTGTAACTAAATCGAGACATTTTTGTGTGGTTTTTCTAAGAAATGCCTAGGGACGATCCGACCAAGGCATGCCATAAATTAGCTATCAACATTAACGCCATGGCGGTCAAACAGAAATAGCGACGACTATCACCTCATCTTCGAGATGAAGTTAACACCGAGATCGAGAAATTGATCAAAGAGGGATTCATTCGAGAAGCCAAATACCCAGACTTGATACCAACATTGTTACTGTCCTAAAGAAGAACGGAAAAGTCCGAGTTTGCGTAGATTTTACTAAATTAACAAACATACTCCAAAGGACAGTTTCCCTCATCCCTATATTCATCAGATCCTCGATTCCACAGTAGGCCATAACCACCAATCTATGATGGACGCAGCTTCGGGATATAATCAAATTCCACTTTTGGAAGAAAATCAAGAAAATACAACTTTCATAACTCAAAGAGGTCTTTATTACTACAAAGTCATACCCTTCAGACTAAAAAATGTGGGCGCCACATATCAACGGTTGATGACTACTATGTTCAAGGCACATCACGGGAAAGTCGTTGAAGTTTATATCGACGATCTCATATACAAGAGCGTACAATCAATCAATCACATCTCAGATCTCAACACTATATTTAACATTCTTTGATCTTACAAAATGCATCTCAACCCTGATAAATACCATTTCGGGGTACATTCTGGCCAATTCTTAGGCCACCTCATCAGTAAGAAGGGGATTGAGGCTGATCTTGATTAGATTCAGCCTCTCCTCAGCATGCCCTCTCAAAAAACAACAAAAGATGTTCAGAAACTTGCCGGCAAGATTGCCCCTATCAACCGTTTCATTTCTAAATCTTCAGACCGTTGTCTTTGGCTATTCCTATAACTCCACGGTTGTACCAAATAAGGAAAATTTCAGCCAAATACAGAAGTCACATGGACACTAGAATACGAAGTAGCTTTTACGGATCTCAAAACCTATTTGTGGAGGCCTCCCATAATGAGTTCCCCAATAGATGTTGAGGAACTGATTATCTACCTAGCAGTCACAAATACTTTCCTAAGCTCGGTTCTCATTTGCCTTAAAGGGAAAATTGAGAAACCAGTCAACTCCATCAGCAAAACCCTCACTCCAGCAGAAATGAGGTACACTAAAATTGAGAAACTTCTTCTCACTCTTGTTTACACTTCATAGAAACTCAAGCACTACTTCCAAGTTCATTCAGTCAAAGTCATGACGAACTACCCACTTCAGGAAGTTCTATCCAAGAAAGAAAAATCAAGGAGAGTGCAACAGTGGTCAGTCTGCTTGGATAATATCAAGTTCGAACAATGTTATTCCGAAAAAGGCAAGGCTGTTGCCGATTTTCTCGCAGATTTTCTAGTAGAGAATCTCGAGTGGGCGAAGTACGACCCTGACCTTACAAAAGAAACTACCGAAGATCCACCCCCTAAACTGTTTGATGAGTGAGTTGAATGGATCACAACAACGGGGTATATATTTCTCACGAATGGATCAACCGGACCCGCAAGGTTAAGAATCAGAATCCTTTTATTTACCCCATTCAATGACAGAAATGAAAAATCAATCCGTTTGGATTTTGAGGCCTCAAATAATGTTACCGGGTACGAAGCTCTCATTCATGGACTCGACCTCACTCTTGAGCTCGATGCCCCCAAACTCTCAGTCTACACTGATTCACTACTCATCGTCTACCATTACTCTGAATAGTACAAGAAGAATGGAAAGATAATCAAATTCGCAGCCCTCATTGCAGATAGGATGAGCAAGTTCGAGAAAGTAACTCTCAATTATCTTCCTCAAGGTGAAAATAGACATACTGATTCCTTTGCATATCAAGCCGGGGTCTTGGGTACAGAAGCTCGACATCTCCAAATCGAAATCATTTCAACCCTTAGCCTACCTCGGTGTCGATAACAGTTGCAACGGACCGCTCCTACCAGATCCAAAAGAACATCGACAGCTGATCAACAACTCAAAGTGCTACACTAATCAAAATGGTATACTATACCGCCTTTCCATCACAGGGCCTTACCTTAAGGACCTCTCCAAGCCAAAAGCAGATAAAATGCTCTGTGAAATACAAAAAGGGACTTGTGGCTCCCATGCCGCAGGTCAATCACTGGCAAACATAGCTATTATACAAGGATTATTGTGGCCTGACATGTGCAAGCAAGCAGATAAGCACTCACGCAGATATGACATCTGCCAAAGGCATGGACATATGATACGAACCCCTGCACTCAAACTTTATGCAAGCACGGTGTTCTGGCCATTCAGAAGATGGGCACTTGATCTCGTTGGAAAATTCCCTAACTCTTCAGGTAATCGCCGTCACCTACTCGTAGCTGTTGATTATTTTCCGAAATGGGTAGAAGCAGTTCTACTGTGTTAAACTAGATAAGAGGCCATCTCTTTTATCTGGGAGCACATCATCACTCTGTTT
This sequence comes from Kingdonia uniflora, assembly GCA_014058105.1. Taxonomy (NCBI): domain Eukaryota; kingdom Viridiplantae; phylum Streptophyta; class Magnoliopsida; order Ranunculales; family Circaeasteraceae; genus Kingdonia; species Kingdonia uniflora. Next base: position 310,047 of record JACGCM010000338.1, on the reverse strand, counting down.
GGGTACCCCCACCTAATTCGCATCGATAACGGGCCCCATTTGTGGGAGAAAAAATCGTAACCTTCCTCAACCAATAAAATATCATCCACTCACCATCCAATCCTTACTATCCTCAAAGCAATGGCCAAGCCAAAATCACCAACAAAACCATCGTTGATGGACTCAAAAAATGGCTTCACTCATAGAATTAAGGGAATTGGATTCAAGAACTACCTCATGTCCTATGGGTGCCTATGGCACTGAGGTCGTCATTCCTTCTGAATACCATCATCCAGTTCGAGATCACGAGCTGATTGACGAGGAAAATGAGTTCGAATTGGCTTACAACCTTAATATGATCGATAATACCACAGAACGCGCCATTGGTAACCTAGGTCGAGGTCATCATATGCTAGCCAGGTCGTACAATAGCCGAGTCAAAAATCGTACCATCCAAATCGATGATCTCGTCCTCAGAGAGATTCCTCAACATCGCAAAGAGCCTCACGCTGGAAAATTTACCGACAATTGGGAGGGTTCATTCATTATCACAGATCTCTCAGGCCAGGGATCATATTATCTCATGATAGAAGAGGGAATCCCCATTCCAAATCCATGGATAATTAGGTGACTGAAACGGTACTATTGTTAAGCATCTTACTACTCCATTTCTGTTTCTTGCTTTTGATTTTTTGGTTTCTCAATTCCAAAAGTGAGATTTTCATCTCCATCCAATGTAAATTCTGAACTGATAAATGGAACTTCTAAGTTTTTCATAACATCTCTCTACTTATACATATTCGACCACATTATGTAGATTAAAGCATAGATAATACTAGCTTTCAATCGATCTTATACCAGTTAAACCAAAGATAACAATTGGTTTGGCTGACTCTACTAAATCTCTGTAATTGAAACAAATGTAAGAACTTGTTTCATATCAACGACTCTAACAGGCATAAGATAAGGCAAAGGTAATACTAGCCTTCATCTCTTTCAATATGTCTACAACATTACTAAAGTTAAATTAAGGATAACACTTGGTTTGGTTAACTCTACTAAATATCTACAATTAAAACAAATATAGAAACTTGTTTCATACCAACGACTCTAACATACATAAGATAAGGCAAAGGTAATAATAGCCTTCATCTCTTTCAATATGTCTGCAATATTACTACAGTTAAATCAATGATAACAAATGGTTTGGCTGACTCTACTAAATCTCAGCGATTGAAACAAGTGTAGAAACTTCTTTCATATCAAAGACTCCAACAAGCAAAAGATAAGGCAAAGGTAATACTAGCCTTCATCTCTTTCAATATGTCTACAACATTACTACAGTTAAATCAAGATTTTCTTGGTTTGGCTAACTCAACCCATCTCTACGATTAAAACAAATGCAATAACTTATTTTAAATCAAAGACCCCACCATACATAAGATAAGGCAAAGGTCATACTAGCTTTTATCTATTTCAATATGTATGTGTCAGATATTATTTATTTTTAGGTCACATTACAATAGATTATTTTTTGCTGCTGGGATGCCAACCATGTTTTGCCCTTCAGTAAAAGGTCGATCAAAATTCAATTTCCGAGTTATAGCAACTCTGCCCCTCTCTATCAGATGAGCAGGTCGTGGGCCTAAATTTGTTTCAATGAAGGCCATCCAGTTCCCTCGATCTATATTGACTCTACAAATGCATCCCATGTTAGACAAACTATTGAACAAGGTATCACGTTCTAACTCAAGTCTTTTTACCTCCTCTACAAAATATGCAACGATCGACTTTAACAGGTCCACGCGTGACGCATGAGCTACAACGATCCTTGAAAAGTGAGATCTCACCTTCTCGAGGCGTGACTCCAAAGTCGCATACAATTTCTTCTGATATGCCATTTCCATGTCTGTTCGAGCATCAAAAGCTATAGTCTCTTCCAATTTTTTTACAAATTTCCCTGATTCATCCTACAAAAGAAAAGGGCTATGCTCGAACAGGGTTACATCAATTTATAAGACACTATAGCTTTTGATGCTCGAACAGACATGGAAATGGGTTACAAAGAAAAGCTATAAGTCGCAAACAAAAGCTATGCTCGAACAGAGTTACAAAGAAAAGGGCTTAGCCTACAAAAGTCTATTCAATACGCACAAATCCAACAATTTATAAGACACTTCAAAAATACTCATACAAAGTCATTTCTCTACCCTACCTTCTCATTCTCACTCTCGGGGAGTTCGGTGTCATCCCCTTGATTATCTAGCACCGTCTGCGGTGGGAGACACCGTCTAGCTCATTAGCAACTCCCACCACCACCTCTTCTACTTCATCATCATCGCCCTCCTCAATATAGGTGTTTGCCTTAATGGCATCCACCTCATCCTAAGAATATCCCTTCAACATTAGGTGGTTCCCCAGCCTTTCACGCTCCGCCTCCGCCTCCTTCAGATTTACCCCCGCCTCCGCTTGCAGATGGTCAATCGCCACTGTATGAGAAGCCTTCAGGGCCTCTAACTTCTTTGCTTCCTTGAGAGCATCATCCTTCGCTCAAGCTGCCTTCTTTTCAAGCTTGACCTTAACCTTCATCAGTTCAGATTTTTCTTTTTCCACTCTGAGCCAAATCCCCTTCACCAAACGAGCAACCTGCATAAAACAAATCGACCTCAGCGTGAGTTTGAAATGCATTAAATAAATATTTCACTTGATCAAACATAAATACATACCATCCTGCCCATGCCTTCCTCTCCATGAAGAGCCGCCAGCCAGGCCCTTTCCTCCACTGCTTTGAGATCGTCCTTAGCAGCAAGTCACACCCAGCAACATTTTCCCCCGACCTCTTCGAAGGTTCGATCCTTCTCTTTTTCCTCTTTTTCGTCGATCTTACCACTTCCAGTGGTACCAGAGGCCAACGGGCGCTTCCACATCTATTTTTTCATAAATGTTCAAGCTAATTTGCTCGACGCAATAGACTCTGGCTGAACTGAACTGCCTATTCTAGGGGTCTTGGCCATATTAGTTTGACCTTCCCCACTTCGATTGAGAGTTTTGAACCTTTTTTAACTTGCTCCCAACCCTCTTCTTTTTCCTAAGGCCAAGTCCTTCCAATAAAAATTCGAGCTCAACCTCTTCCTTCGCAACTTCATCCAACAATAAATCTTTCCTCTCCACTCGAGACTTCGGGCCTGCATTGCACAACATTTTCTATTCTCACCAAACGATCATCAGTTCATACATATCAATATTTTACTTTATGGATTGTTATACTTACTTTGTTTTACAGTTCTAAACAGAAGATCCAAAGGTTCTTCATCATCTCTCTGAAGACAATTACCCTTCACCCATATTACGTTGTCATTCCAGGCTTGACCTGCTGAATTAAGATCGACGTCGAGTTGCATTCGCACAGAAATATGCCCCAGTACTAGCTTGATAATTCTTCACCCCATAAAACTGTAATACGTCCTCAGGGGATATCCTCCTCACTTTTCCCTTATTCTCCCATTTTTCATTTAGATGGTCCAAACAGTTATTACCTCCTACATGTTCCAGTTTAATTAAATAGGACATGCTCCAATCGTATTCATAATCACCTTCGCCAAATTGGTAAGGGGAAGACTCAACCTATACTCTAATTGAGACAGGTAATACAAGAAACCCTCTGAAAGGTCACTCCGAACACTCTCGTCAAAATATTCTAACGAGATCGATTCATCTATACCCCTATCTCATTTTTCCTCCTCCAAGTCGGCCAACAAATAAAAATACTCTTCCCCCGTCGCTACAGTACACCCCCTAAACATCCTACCAGCGTATTCTACGCAGTTACTTCATTTCCCTCCTACGGCGGCCTTGGCTTTATAAAATTCTTTAAATACATCTGAACCAGGGGGATAAGCCACCAATTTACCAGGAAAACCGGAAATTGCTCAAATCCTACTTCAGCCTCACTATCGGACTCTACCATCCGAACGGAGGTCGAAACCTCGTTAATAGGCAAACTATCCATCTCAGCTATAATTTTACAGGTAAAGTTTGATCCTACACAAATACCTCTCACGTTCGACCTAGATACAGGTTCAGGTATCTAACATTATTTCATACACATCGATCATTCCTATACAACATATCTTTCAAATATTCATTTTATATGTCAAATATCATAGATTGCTTTAAATAGTACTTTTTAAGGATTTGCTTAAAACAGATTACGATTTGCAAAAAACACAGTATACCTCTCTACTAACCTTCAGTGTTAGAATGAGAATCCGCAGTAGCGCCAAGTCCTTCCCTTAGAAGGCTGCTATATAGCCATTAATATAATTTTGTGCCTGCAACTCTCTTCGACTGTTGATCACCCTCAGATAAATCCTTAGCAAATCCTTTATAAATTTTTTGCGCTTCTCACTCTTTGCTATCCAAATTTTCAGAAGTTGAAAAACATTTGAATGATGAAGATGAAGCACTATTTATTCTTTCTCTCTCTAACGGCTGATAGTTATTGCACTCTTACGACCCGTCCTTGGTTTTTGAACCGAGGTGTTCTTTCCACTATCTATGTCAGATGTCTTGTACCTTTTCAATAAAACCATTTTTCCATCTTTACCCATACCCTCATATTTTAATATATTTTTATCTACTGTTTCCATATCTTTATCTGACTTTCCCCCACTCATGATGACTCACACTCCACGATATTAAATTTTAGCAGCTTTGCATAAAAAACAAAACTAGAAGCTCCTGCATTTTTTTAATTCTTGTTCCCTATACTTATAGTATTAGTGACTCATCTTCAAAGCTAACAAAATTTTCGAAGTTATTCAAAATTTGTTTGTCAAAACTGTCTCAAACGATATTTACAACTATAGATGATCAAATTGACTTCTAACTTTTATGTTAAATTCAATAACACTTACATTTATTTAGGATAACACTTTACATATAATTACATCTAAAACCACATTGATAACTTGAGCAACTACATCTGATCAGATCTCCTCCCTCAGTCATCCCATCATCAAATTCGATCTCCACCTCAGTAATCAATCCAATTATCTCTTCTCGTTCTGCAGGATCCCACACCAATTCACAAAAAAATACCACCTAAAAATACTGGGCATACTCAAGTTCCCTACCTCTTACATCCAGTCCTTCGAGCTGACACTCCCTCACTGGTAACTCAGCATCATAACCAAATAATCCAAAAATCCTCTCCCGCACTTCAACAATCTTTATGACCAATTGTCCGTCAGCGGCATGACGACTTCTCTGAGATCGAGTCTGCACCATCATAAAAGCAACTCAAAACGTGATTTTGCCCTTATTTATACATTTGTAAAACACTTTCCCCTCAAAACGTGATTTTGACCTTTTATCTCATAACAGAAACCCAAAAATCTTGAGATAGACTATTTGAACTTATCCCTTCCCTCGAACTCATACATTACATTTATTTTTCAAGTTGAGCTTATTTTTTTCAAGATATATCCCTCTATCGACCTCTATTAGCTTGAATTGTCGTATTATAGATTTCCTACAATTTTTATCTCCTACATTTCCAATACGCAGACATATCATACTTACATCACCACATAAATTATTACACATATATATCTCAGTTTAAATACTACAATAGCAATACTTTCGGTACTCATAAACTTCAATTCATTTTAGCATCCTTAAAATATTTCAGTTCGATTCTACGAGCTATTTTATATCTACATAAACATAAGTAATTGGATAACAAATTTTTTTCCTGTAAATAAAATTATAGTTGATTTTACAGATAACAAGTCTTTTTGCAATTGATCTCAGGTATATTACAGAGACCTAATCTATCCAGTACCCAGCTTCAGGCCTTTTATAGATAACAAGTTTTTCAGTGCTTTTACAAGTAGCAGGTCATTCAGGTACTCTAACACATCAAATCCTTCTGTTCGTCCTGCTTCAATGATCTTTTACCCTGATGCTAAGGAAAAATTAGAACCAACAAAAAGCTTCCCTCACATGAGTTTGGTTGAAGTCTAGTTGAACTTCATATGGAAACTATGCAAGCAGTAGACTCAGTGCTGGCACCAACTCTTCAAACCGAAGATCTTTTAAGTGCAAAAACGTGATGGAAATACAGAAGCTGACTTCCACTAGTTGTCTCTCTCCTCCACTACCATTACCTCCTCCTCTGAAACCACTACCTCCGAAGAGTTGGTAGAGATGAAGAGGTCCTGACCTTAGAATCCATGGTGATACAGGAAATATGTATAACTGCACCGCAGTTATGCCTATCCCTACATCTGACCCCCCAACCTTGTCCTTCGCCATAGTACAGAGACAAGCCCAACGCTCCTCACCTGTTAAGACGACCACATGGAACCTCTACTTACAGTAGAATTCCTCCTCGGCTTCAACCGCTTCGCCTTCCGACATGCCTTGATAAGTCAATGGAATATGATCGGATATCGACATCTCCAAGGATTGATCACCAAAATATTTCAACTTCAACCTCTACATTTCAGACGCAATCCTCTCTTCAAGGACCATCCTCTGTGTCTTCACCATTTTTTATATTTTAAGGAATTTTATAGATTACAAGTGTACTCTGCTTCAAGCATTCGATACAGGTACTATTTATATAACCCTACATTTATTGTGCATGTACGTTTTACCAAGCTTCATCATTCATTACAGATGCAACTTTTCAAAATTGTAACCATCACATACATCAGCATCTACACCCTCATAAATACATGTCATTTTCCCATAATACGCGTAACTTCCACACATGAAAGCTATCATTACTCTATTTTAATTATCAAGAGCTTTAACCCAAATACTAATAACAACAGATCATTTATCAACCAAAGCCACTCGTAACTTCGGCTGCGAGGGGGCGATTGTAGGGGCCTATCCCTCGATCTCACCTAAAGTCGAGTTGTCGCCAGCTCGAATCACCTCCATCTCAGACTCACACATTTTTAACATTACTTCCCCAGTCAACATTCAAACCTACCATATGAACTGGTTAAGAACGTCGGCCAAATATAAACCGAAAAACCTTATCCAGTCAAAGATACCTGTCTCTCACGAACTCATCAGTTACTCTATTAACCTCCACTAACCACATTGTTCGGAAAATGTGCTCCAACACGATGAAGAGCTACAGAGAAGGCCTATATAAATTAAAAGTTTCAGAAGAGACAAAGACCAAAAAAATTACACAAGAGATCATCAAGAAGCTACTTATTCGAGATTCTCAGCAACATTAAAACTTCTTAGTTGCAAGTTTCGAGCATATTAATATCTAGAGATCACTTGTAATAAGATATCCATCTCAAGCAATAAATATACTTTTATAAAAATCCTCCACACGAGGTCGTAGTTTTTTTACCTATTCAGAGGTTTTCCACGCTAAAATCACCTATATCATTTCTTACTTTCCATTAGAATATTGTTGTAGGTTAATTGGTGTGATAGCGATTTCCCAGCCATTTCGAGCTTACAGAATTTGGCCATTAAAGTGATGGATTCAAGGATGGCATCCATTGAAACTGATCAAAATTAAATCAAATGTTGGGATCTAAGTCTTTGAGAGGTAAATCTTTGAGTGAGAATTAGAAACGCTAGAAGGTCGATTTGCAGAGAAGATAGAGGGAGGTGTTGGTTAAGGTGAATTGCAAATAATTTTGTAGACCTTCATCTTCCATCGTTGTGCATCATCAGATTGAGAAGGAGGAGATGACGTGTTCTTGGAGTATTGAAGCTTCGATCGCCTTCAATCAATGAATGTTTAAATTTCATAAGTAGGAGGAAGAGGAAATGATGAAGACATAGAAGCCCAATCATTTAGCAAATTTATGTTTGGGTAAGAAATATTCGAGTTGGACTTACCAAATACCCCTAATTTTGTATTTAAAATTCCTAAAATTCCCCTTATTTCGTAGTGGAGAAAATTGGTAGAGTGGACTTCCATTTATACCCACCATTTCATAAGGTAATTACGATTGAGATGTCTATTTTATATGGGATTTGGTATATACAAAATGGGGGCATTTTAGTATTAAATAAATTTCGTGAATAGAAAAAATAATCCTCATAATCTAACGACTTTGTTATAAACTAAACCATATATTTTCCTCAACATGTGTAGGGTAGGGTAATCAACAGCCGAGATTGATTCTCATGGCATAATTATTCCTTTGGTATTATTGATAGACGTGAATGAATTAACCAATAAGGGAAATGCATGTTTATTAAAGATAATATGCTGTAATATATAAGTATATGCAGACATTTAAAACTTTTGTGATGTGCACTACAGCCTATGAAACATGCGAAAGATTTTTTTGAAGAAAGTATTCATTGCGTAACGTTTGAGATCTGAACAAAATAAGCATCCAAATGCACAGAAACAAAATAGAAATAACGAAAGACTCACCAAAGAGAATAGTGTGTGGAAAGTTGTTGACTTGGACAATGCTAGGAATAGTGGGAAGGCGATTGATGAGATGAATATTAATCCATGCATATTTCCATAACCTGGTTAGGTACCCATGTACGGGGGTATAGTGTTGTCACCCACATCCATGCGTTTAATGCCAAAATAATTAAACGATGTAATCGCATGCTCGCGAAAACTATTCTCAAATTCGATCTAAAATGGACAATTAATTTGTAAACTTTTTACTGGTTCGTCTAATTGCTGGAGCTAGTTCTGGGAAGATTTAACCTAGCGTAAGGCTAACTGCTGGAGTTAGTTCTGGGCAGTGGTCTGGCTCAAGGCTGACTGCTAGAGCTGATTCTGGGCCGAACTGGCCTAGTTTAAGGTTAACTGCTAAAGATTATTGTGATCTCCATCGCGAATTTTCTTCTCTCCTACTACTTCTCTTCAATGGCGTCGGCAAATCTCTCATCACCATCGGAACTTGTGAGGGCACACAATTATGTAAGCATCGCCTCAAGTTGTTTAGACATCTTCTTGTTCGATTCCGTAAGCTCCTTGTTAGACTCCATAAGCAACTTGGTAGACTCTTCTACCTTTTTCAATTGCTCGTCTTGCATTTGTTTCTTTGGCATTTTCTTCCCCATCGTTCGTCGCAAAAGAAAAAAAATTATGCAGAATTTTAGTGGCTTTGATACCAAGTTGTTAAAAACTACGTGCGCGGAAGCGATTAACAAGCACAATTTATAAAATGATCTTTTTATTCAATTCATTTAATTATTACAAGCTCTTTCTCTAGACCCATCTAGGGTTTCTCCTCTCTCAAAACTCAACACTAACTTTCCCTCTCCAATAGCATACATACTATAAGAGCATCTAGTGTAGTCTCCCAATAGTTAAAATAAGAGGAAAAAGTGCTAAAAATCAAGTTTTTAACCTCCCCAATATGATAGTTATTTTGGGTTTTAATACTCTCTCTCCTCATGTTGAGGAGAGAGAGAAATAAATTTTTGATAGCCACCTAGGACAACTTTATTACGTGGAAAGTCTCTTTTTATCTAAAATCAATGTGGAAAGTGTTTAGAAAAGTAAAACTTCTCTTACCCAATAGATTTTATGACACATCAACTATTAAACTTGTTATTTTGAGGAGTTTGGTTTTTGTAGAACATTCAAATCTCATATCCACGTCATAACACTAACTAAAATTATACGTAATCTCTACCGGGTACTTTAAGTAGAAAATTCAAAACTTCTCTTTACTAACCATTTTCCCAACAAAATAAAATAAAATAACTCAAAAAAATAATACAATAAAGGAAACTACTAGAGATCGGTCACATAGAAAATGTGCATAGGTCGTGGTCGTGATGACCCCATGACCTATAAAAAGGTTAGGGTGTCTTGTGAAATTCATTTGAGTAGATTGTAAATGTTTGCTTCTACACGTGTCTACATCACTTTTATCTATGCAAAAGCTAGGAAGGGGAATATGGTAAAAGTCTATCCATTGATCCATGGGGTATAATCTGAAGCTAGTAACTAGTATCTTTGGCAAGGAAATTGAATTAACTTGAACTTTCAACTTTGAAGAGAGTTTTTTGAATCGTAACTTTAATTCTTCGCTACTTTTATTAACAAGGTCATCATGGCAAAAATTCGGGAAGCTTGATAAGGAGGGCATATTAACAATTAAATTATTTTGGGTTCACATGGTGGGATACCAATTTGTTGGATTTCAGATGCATAACATGCGGAGGCCTACTGTCTTATATCATTTTTCTATGGGGTGTGGGTGTATTTTCTTTATCTCTTTGAATGGGATGTTTAGGGCGACTTCACGAACAACCTTAAAGCTTGGTCGTGCAAAGCTTATAGGTCGGTGATCTCAGCCATGCTAGTGGGTGGGTCTCGTGGAAAGAAAGAACTGTTGAGGCTCGCAAAAGAATGTGATCACTATTCACGCAATTGTGCCAGGCATTTACTCGGTCATATTCTATTGGTGCTTCAACCTTAAAATAATAATAGGGTTGAGGTTAGAGGATCTAATTGTTTTATGCAGGTTTTTAGCCAAATCAATCTCAGTTTAGTCCTATTTTTCCAACCTTGTGAGGAACTTATGTCAGTATAACCATATCCTTTTATTCATGAAGAATTGAAGGAGTAATTGATCGACTAGAGAGTTGGTGATTTTCTTTACGATACATATATTTTTCCACCAAGAGATTAAGGTACTAGATTTGAATTCTGAAGTCAAATGGAAGTAGATATGCAATAGCATCCTACTTTTATTGGGTGATGAGGTTGTGGTAATTAATACCACGGGACACCAAACATAGATGATCAAAGCATTTTGGTTGGCCTCTGGTCTCTAGGATTCTCTCTTAAGTCACTTTTGTCACTTAGGAAAATGCTTCAAGGCAAAATTGTAATTGTAGAGGTCGTTCCCTTTTCTGTTCGAACAATTCAGGCCCAGATAGTTTAATTTGAATATTTGTTCGAATAGAAGTCTCTATTCGAACAAACTTCGATAAAACATATTTTTGAGTTTTGTTTGAAGCCTCTTGTTTGCCTCGAAATTTGAGTGATTGTATTTGCCTCTCCCAAGTATATAAAGAAGAGTTAGGTTTTTTATAAGCCACATTTGGGGAGATCTTTAGTGGGAAGAATTCTTGAGAGAGAAACCTCAATTGTTTGTAAAGATTGTAACATTGGTCTTGGAATAAACTCTCTCTCTCTTTGTGTGTGGATATAGGCAATTGCCGAACCACCTTAAATCATTGTTATTGGTTTTGGTTATGTATTCTTTTTAGCTTGTTTGGTTGCTAATCAAATCGAATCGGAGTTCGGCTTTTGCGGCGTGGCCCAATAATTAATATTAGAGCGAGGTTGGATCCTCAGTGGTGCACGAATTTGAGGTAGCGTAGACGTATCTCAATTTTAATTTTGTTTTTGATTCGGTTAGTATATAAAAATTGGGAGAACCATGGTAGAAGGAGATGAACCTAGTTCCTCGGCCCCTAAACGGAATACAACGGTGATGTTTAGCAAAACAAAGATAGAAGTTAAGAAATTCAACGACACCAATAACTTCAGTAAGTGTCAATACGAGGTTATTGATGCGCTAAGTCAACAAGACTTAGATGAGGTGTTGGAAGACAAACTGAATAAGGTAGAAGAGAGTGTTTGGAAAAAGATAAACATGAGGGCTTCTGGTCAAATCTGTTTGTGTCTTGCTCAAGATATAAAATATTTTGTAATGAACAAACCTCGACAAAAGAAATTTGGAGGATTCTAGAGGATAAGTATTTGGTGAAAAACATGCAAATCGATTTCATTTGAAAATGAAGCTTTATCGTTTCATAATGAGACAAGGGATTTTTATGTCTGGGCACTTGAATAATTTCACCAAGGTATTAGCCGACTTGGCGAATCTATAGGAAATTGTTGGTAATGAGGACAAAGCTTTATTGTTATTGAATTTGCTTCTCGAAGAGTATGAGCATTTCGTTACGACGATAACGTACGTGAATAGTTTATTGTAATACTCATATGTGACTACGGCGGTATTGAACAATGAGTACCGGATGAAGGAAAAATGTGAGTCCGAGGAGTCGACATCCGAGGTATTGACGGTTAGAGAAAGGTCTTCGGATCAAAAGAAGCCGAGCGGTAACAACTTTTGATCGAAGTCGAAAGGTCGCGGTGTAAATAGCAACAACTTGGAAAAATACCAATGTGCATTTTGTAAAGAAACGGGTCATTGGAAAAATGAATGTCCTGCACTTCTTAAGATGAAGCAAAGGGAAAAATCAGGCTCTTCAGTAAATGTTACTCAAGACACGACAAATAAAGGTAATGATTCCTATAATTGCCTAATTTCATATCTCAAACTTAGCCTTTACACCAAGGATATTTAGAGTGTCTAGATGAATAATGAACGAATACTAGTACAAAGTTTAGCGTGAAAAACCTTTGAATAGGTTAAAAACTATGACCTCTCTGGAGAATTTAGAAAGAGAAATAGTATTAATTGTTGCTAGCCATTACAAAAGATTCTCAGAGTATTTTAGTAGAGTGTTGAATGGGCATTCATCCGTCCCTCATCTAGAATTCTCTGGTCCTATTTATAGGTCTTATAATATGACCATTTGAGGACCATTATTATCCTTAATGATGAACGTTACAATATATATATTTGATAATCTTTGAACTGATAGTATAACTGTAATGGCCTAATTCCGTAAGCCCGAAGTGGCTTGGAATTAGCTCTTACACCAATGTACCTGTGACAAAAATCTAAATAGAAAGCAAGAAATGACGCATGTGTTTAGCATAAAAAACCACGACCTCGAGCTGAAGATTTTTGTAATAGTGACATTTTATTGTTTGAGGCTGATATCTTATTACAAGCGATCTCTTGACTTAGAAATGCTTGATCTTGTAAATAAGAAGTTGGAAGCTTTGAGAATCTAAAAAATATAGTTTTCTTGGTAATTTCTCGTGTAATTTTCTAGTCCTCGTCTCTTCGGAAACTTCTTCTTTATATAGGCCTTCTCCATAGTTTTTCATTATGCTGAAACACGTTCTCTAAATAATGTGGATAGTGACGGTTAGCTGAGTAACTGTTGAGTTCGTGAGAGACAGGTAACTTTAACTTGTTCAGGTTTTCCTGATTAAGCCCGACCCATGTCTTTTATCAGTTCGTAGAGTAGGTGAAAATGTTGACTGGTGGAGTCATGTGGAGAATGCGTGGATCTATCATGGAGATAATTCGAGCTGGAGATAGCCCGATTTAGGTATGATCGAGAGGTAGGCCCCTACAATCGCCCCCTTACAACCGAAATCACGAGTGGCTTTGGTTGAGAAATTTTTTTGGGTATATGGATATTTGGGTTGGAAATTTGAATAATGAAGGAAGTAATGATGGTATTTGACTACATGGAAACTGCGCGTGTTATGGGGGGATGTATGTGCATTAAATGTTTGATGGGACTATTGATGTACGCGACGGTTAGGGTTTGAAGAGTTTCGTTTGTATTGAATGATGGCGCTTCAGAAAATGATCATGCACAATAAATATAGGGTTATATAAATAGTACATGTACCAAGGTTTGTGGCAAAGTACATTTATTCTGTTACAATATTCTCTAATATTGTTGGAGATGGTGAAGACCCGTAAAATGGTTCTTAAGGAGAGAATTTCTTCTGAAATGCAAAGGTTAAAGTTGAAATATTTCAAGGATCAGTCCTTGGAGAATCTGACTCCTGTTCTTGTTCCTCCGACGTATCAAAGAATGTCAGAAAATAAAGTGGCTAAAGCTGAGGAGGATTTTTACTTCAAATGGAAGTTTCACCACGTTGTATTGACAGGCAAGAATGCTGTGTTTGTCTCTGCATTCTTGCAAATGACGAAGTTGGGGAGACAAATGCAAGGATAGGCATGATTGCGGTGCAGTTGCGCTGATGTCTTGCGCTCGAATAGATTATAAGGTCAAGCCTTCTTCATCTCTACCAACTCTGCGAGGGTGGTGGTTATAGAAGAGGCGTCGATGGTAGTGAAGGAGAAAGACGGAGAATGGGAAGTCTGCTTCTGTACTTCTATTGCTACTTTACGCTGAGAAGACTTGTAGTTTAAAGAGTTGGTTTAAGCACTGAGTCTCTTGCTTTCATAGTTTCCATTTAAAGTTGGTCTGACCTTCAGCCAAACTCATGGGAAGGTGGATACTCGTTGTTTCCAATGTCTACTTTGCTTCAGGGTGAAAAAATTACAAAAGTAGAATGAACTGAAGGATTTGATGTTTCGTAGTGCCTGAAAGACTTGTTAACTATAAAAGCACTTGAAAAACATGTTATTTGTAAAGTACCTGATGTTGAGTACTTAAAAGACTAGTTATCTCTAAAGGCACTTGAAAAACTTGTTATTTGTAAATGTACTTGAAAAACTTGTTATCTGTAAAGTACCTGATGTTGAGTACTTGAAAGACTTGTTATCTGTAAAAGCACTTGAAAAACTTATTATTTGTAAAAAAACTTGTAAAACATGTTTCGAGATGAATAAAATTTTATTATCCAAACTCTGTGTTGATATAAAATAGAATAACTTTTAAAATCGAGCTGTATGATCCGAAGACTTTCGAATATTGTATAAAATGAAATGCATGAGATCAGAAGGTACATTATTTATTTTTTGTTAAAATCGAGCTTTAGAAATTTGTTTGTAAAGTAAAAATATTTGCGTAAGTGTCAATATGATTCGACGACCTATATGCTTAAATTGTGGGGGAGATGAAAGTATAAAAGTTTCAGAATGAGAAATCGATCTCGTTGATGCCATTTTAGAATATACGATTTGGAAAGAATAAGCTCGACTTGGAATAGGAAATGACGGAGGTCAATAGGGAGAGATATGTTCAAATAACTTTTCTTAAGATATCAGGGTTTTTGTTACGAGATAATAGGATTATATCACGACTTCTGGGGGATTGGTAGTAAAAATGTATAAATAAGGGGTGAATGAATTCTAAGTAAGGGGAGGGAAATAAGAATGGTTTGGACTCGATCTAAGAGAATTCATTATGCCATTGAGGGGCAGTTTACGATAAAATTAGCTAAAGTGCGGGAGTAAATTTTTGGATTGTTGGATTATGATGTTGAGTTGCTAGTAAGGAAGGTGCAACTAGAAGGTTTAGATGGGATTGGGAGGGAACATGAGTATGAACGTCGTTTTTATGAAGAGACATTCAAAATTTTTGGGTGAATCCAGTAGCTCGAAAAGTTTATGTGAGAGAGCTTACTATGGAAGAGATCGAATTATTAAATGTGGGAAATTTTAGAGGATATTTGATTGGATGTGATTCCCTAGGTCATCAAGGTTACTTTAGGTGTAATATATGTGAAGAAAAGAAAAAGAATAGAAGTAGGAGTAGAATGTATGTATGTAATCATTTGAGTTTAAATAATTTTAAAGAAGTGGAATGAGAATAAGTATTAAATAGATCCTCTATTGTTGCGAATACAGTTTGTGATTGTTATGAAAAACGAATTTGAAAATATTTGAAATTATTTTATTGAAAATTTGTTAGGAGACCTTCGGAAATGACGTTATTGCTGCTATAAGTAGAAGATGCAAGCATAGAAAAATCGAGGAGCTTCTGATTTTGTCCCTTGTGTAAAAGTTGTGAAAACCCAATTACTTGTAAGCGTAAGTCATCATGAGTGTGGTTAGGTCAGAGGGAGACTTTGAAAAGAGAGATAAAAATAGATAAAAATATAAGGTAAAGGGAAATGATGGGAAAACATTTTCACCAAAAAAGTGTAAGACGTCTGACATGGATAGTGGAAGGGATGCCTTGGTTCCAAAACCGAGGACGGCTCTTATGAGGCCCAATAACTGCCTGCAGTTAGAGAGAGAAAATAAAAATACTACTTCATCTTCGTCATTTTAATGTTTCTCAACTTCTGAAAACTTGAAAAGCAGTGAGAGAGGAAAGAAGGAAGAAGAAAGGCAAAAATAGCAGAGAAACTCGTGAGGAGTTAATTGAAAGTGCAAGAGAGTTGCTGAGACTGAGTCATGAAGGTGGTTATGCAGCAGCATTGTGAGAGAAAGATTCGGCGCTGCCTCAGATTCGTATTCAGACATAGAAGGTTTACAGATGATTTGTGTTGTACGTATGTGTTTTTTGAAGATCATATACTATATTTAGGCAAATCTAAAAATTACTATTTATTGTAATCTATGAATATCCATGCGATATATGATATATGAAAGATATTTGAATGCGAATTATGTATATGCAAAATATAATGATAGATACATGGACTTGTATGTAGGTTGATCGTGAGGAGAGTTTATGTAGGATACAAATCCTTTTCTGTAGTCGATATGGTAAATTCTTCTGTAAATGAGGCATCGACCTCAGGTCAGTTGGGTGAGTCTGAGACTGAAATGTATGAAAATGAGGAAGAAATAGGTGTTGATTAATTTTCAGATTTCTCTGGAAGATTGGTATCATATCCTCCTCGCTTGGATGTATTCAAAGAGTTTTGCAAAGCCAAGGCTTCTTTAGGAGGTATATGGGGTAACAGTATAGAATACGTCGGTAGGCAATTTAGTGGTTACACTGTAGCAATGGGAGAGGAATATTATCATTTGTTGGCTGATCTGGCGAAGGAGAAAGGGGGTAGGGGTATAAATGAATCAATCTCTTTAGAGTATTTCGATGGGAATGTTCAAACTAAACTTTTAGAGGGTTTTTTTATGTTACCTGTCTCAGTTGAAGTATGGGTAGAGTCTTCCCCTTAGTAATCCGGCGAAGGGGATTATGAATCTCATCGGGGCATGTCCCATTTAGATGAACGGGAACATGTGGGAGGTGATAAGTGTTTGTGAATCTCTGAATACACGGTGGGAAGGTGATGGGAGATGGAGGAGGATATCCCCCGAGGATGTTTTACAGTTTTATGGGGTAAAAAACTATTCTGCAAGTGGAGGGGCATATTTCTTTGCAAGCTCGACTCGGCCTCGCTTCTTCGATCTGAACTCAGCAGGTCAACCATGGATGATAATATGAAATGGGTAAAGGGTAATTGCCTTCAGAGAGATGATGAAGAACCCTTGGAACTTTTGTTTAGGACTATAAAACAAAGTAAGTATAATAATGTATAATATATGAGATTGATAGTTGAAATTTGTATGGTGTTCTACTGATGATAATGTTTTGTGAATGACATCTCCCAAATCTCTGGTGGCGAGGAAAGAGTCATTATTGGATATAGTTGCTCAAGAAGAGACAGAGCTCAAAACTGTGTTGGAAGAACTTGGCATTAACAGGAAGAAGCATGTTAACAGTTGAGTCAAAAAAGTTCAAAAATCTCAGTCAACAAGGCTAATGACGAGTGTTAACAGTAGTAAGAAGAAGGTAACTGATGGGGAAAGGTGAGTCAACTCGTCCAAGCCCCCTGGAGTGGACTATACAGGGTTACCTGAGTCAACTACGTCGAGCAAATTAGCTCGAACGTTTCCCAAGAAGCAAATGCTGAAGCGTGATTCAACCTCTGGAACCACGTGAAGTGGTGAGGCCGTGATAAAGGGAAGGGTTGAACCTTCTGAGATGTCGGGGATGAAAGTCGTAGAAAATTGACCTGTTGTGGAGGACAATTTGAAAGAGGTGAAGGAAAAAGCCAGGTTGGCTGCTCTTTACGGGGAGGAGGAGATGAGCAAAATGGTAGATTCATATGTTCGAGTATGTATTATGATGACTTTGGTACTATGATTTGAGGTAATCAATGAGGTCAATTTATTGTTTTTTGCAGGTTGCTCGTCTGATGAAGGGAATATGCCTCAGGGTCGAGGATGAGAGAGTTGAGCTGAAGAGGAAGAAGGCCGAGCTCGTAAGGAACGTAGTTTAATTGAAAATTGATCTACTCAAGGAGGGAAAACGAATAGAGGCTCTGAAGGCTTCGCAAGTGGTGGATATCAATAATCAACATGCGGAAGCAAGAACAAATTTGAAGGAAGTGGTAGCTGAGCATGACAGACTCGGGAGCCACCTTTTGTCAAAAAGATATTCCAAGGATGAGGTGGATGCAATTAGGGCAGAAATCTATGTAGAGGAGGAGGAAGATAAAGAGATTAAAGATGTTGCTTTTGTCGTTGTGGACGGCCTAGACGATATTTCTCCTCAAATAGTGTGAGATAACCAAGGGGATGACAACGAGTATCCAGAAAGGGAAACTGAGAAGGTAGAGTAGTGCGATGGTTTTGTGATTGTATAAATATGTGGGAATATTTGTAAATTGATTGGATATTTTTTGTTGGATAGAATTTTATAGGCTAAGTTGGTTTTGTAAAACTCTCTGTAGGGACTTAAGGATATACACCTCAGAATAAAAGATTTAGAGGCTGAGCTTACTAAGGAAAGAGACGCCTCAGCGTCCCAGTTGTCTTCGTAAGCGGAGCTGCAGGTTAGAACCGAGCATGAAATATTTGATTTTTATGCATCATTGCTATAGGGCTACAAAGTAATAGATAAATTGTAAAGATAGATCAAAAACCTATTATCAACTTAGGGGCAACGACACTAAAATGTCGTACAGGAAATATCGAAGTAATGACAGAATTAAAATATAGAGAATGTGTACCTTGGACTTAGAAGTATATGTTATGGAGCATCCATATGAGATTGTACTTCGACCTTAAGTTTAGAAGTAGTCTTACACGGTAGATGTCAAAAAATAGATATTTTGTTAGAAATGAGTCATATATGGTGACTGAGTGTTCTGAATTGAACTTGATATAATGTATATGTAATGTACAGGTCGAATTGGATTCAGCTCACTTGCGCGAAGGTGATGTACGTCAATGTAGCCAAGATTTTGTAGAGGAGTTTGATAGGGTGAGAGAGGCGAATGAAGACATAGAAGATCACCGTGTAAAGGTGTACTTTAAGTTTGCTGAGGCAACACAGACTGCTGTCAACCTAGCTTTTCAAATCGAGGAGAAGGATACCGAAATTGAGAAAGGGCAAAAAGAACTCGCAACGTTAAAAAATCATGCAGCGAAACTCAAAAGCCAGAATGATGCGTTGATAGTAAAGGGCAGGGAAGCTGTAGGGCTCATTACCGTATACCGGAACTAGAAAGATTGGAGGAAGGTTTAAATTGCTCGGTGACCAGTTTGAAGAATGATTTGATCAAGAAAAATTACAATCAGGAGCAAACTCGAGTTGATCTAGCGAATAGCAGGAGCGAACTGGGGCGATTAAAGAAGAAATTGGTTGATAAAGATAACGAGCCGAAGAGAGCTCGAGACGATCTATCAGCGACTGAAGTTACAGTTGAACAATTGTTTATAGCTTTACCTGCTAAAGATTTTAAATTTTGGACGGTGTAGCGTAAGTGTGATGAGTTGAACGAAATAGTGGGGCAATTGAAGACCGAATTGGCGCAAGCCAATTCATGTGTTAGACACGCCAAGGCCGGAGAGCGCTCGAGGAAGAATAAAAATGATACCAAGGTCTCCCTTGTGCAAGGTGTCGGGGCCTAACTTTGCGAGAGGGGAAGCTGACTCTTACACTATGAGTTTTATCTTTGATCAGAGGGTTTTAAGCATACAATCAATAATAATAAGACCTACTATACTGATCATACATTTGCGTGAAGGCCTTGAATGGGCTACTCCACAACCTCTGATGAGGATTTTTAAGAGTAATGTTATATATGCAGAGTAGTCGAAGTATCGAGAGCTGGGTAGTTACAGGGTATTCGAGGGTTATCTTGTAAGGTCTGTTGTTAGAGATTTTCTAACCCCTCCATAGTTCATCCTCCCTCCTATTTATAGAGAATAGGAAGGGCTGAGTCACCATAGGAGGTCAAGTTACATGTGTATCCTTCGGGGACAACTGACTTGTACCTGGAGTCGGCTCGGACGTCGTATTTGTCGAGTCTGACACTGTAGTTGTCAATCCTGACACTGTAGGGGTTGGTTCTGATATAATAGTGGCTGGATCTGGTACCGCAGTTGTCAAGCGGCGTACTCTACTGTTATGTCTGGTGAGCTGGCTGCCTGACATGTCTCCCTTCGACTATATACTGACATGTCTCCTCTATCTTTACCAACAGAGGTTGGCTTTGATGGTTCCTTTGAGTGTTCGATTAGTCTTTGAAGGCTTCGTAGACATATTTATCGTCTTACTGGGATTTAGATCTCTAGGTAGGCTTCGACGTAACCTTCGAGTGTTTTATTGGATCTAGAAGGCTGCGAGTAGGCTACTACATTCAAACCCTCTCTGCAGAGGCCTCAAAAATTGGTGTAGAGGGCGCGTGGTGAGAAAAGTAGTTAGGCGTTAGAAGTTGAGGGGTTGACTGTTGAATGTGGCAGTTCCGAGGGAGGTTATTAAGGTGGGTAATTAAGTTTTATTGGTGATTACGGGGTAATAAATGCCCTTAATAGTGGTATAAAATAGGGATTACCAGGAGGTAATGCACCATAGTCTTCTTCTGCTTCTGCTTCTTCCTCGTTAAGTAATACACAGCATGGAGACTACACCGAACACTCGATACCAAAGGAAGATGGATGAAAAGGACCACCGATTAGGGTGAAAGACAGCGGAGCTAAAGGTAAAGTTCTTTGGCGACGAGGGGCTGGAATGGGTCATGCCAGACCTGGTCGAGCTAGAGCCTGAGGAGCCGATCAATGGGCAGCCATACGCATACTGGTGGGGGGTGCTACAGTGGATAAACCCAACAACCAACAATCGGTACTACTTCCTGTAATAACATGTTTTTCGCGAGGAAAATCTTCGCCAATAGTTATTTGTAAGGATTACGTAATAAAGAACTAAACAACCAAAATTTTACGTGGAAAACTCAGCAGAAACTGAGAAAAACCATGACTTCGAGGAGGATTTGATGTAAAATCTAGTAGATGCTAGCTATTACAAGTTTTTAGAGTGTTGTTGGTGCTTAGGATTGAGAAATGTAAGACTTGCAGTCCCTTTAGAACCCATTCTCTACCTGTATTTATAGTATATATAGGCAGTTCATAAAATGAAAGAAAGAGTCTCATATTCCAGGGGTAGTGGGCAATCTTTGCGGATCTCTAACAGTTCCTTCTTGACCGGGCTTCAACGGCTACTTTTGGTAAGTCGAGGACTTACGAAATCTTCTAGAATGCTGAGCTGCATTCGACTAAAGAGTGTTGAGCTGTCTTCGACTACAAAGTGTTGAGCTGTCTTAAACTATAGAATGCTGGTTTATTCTTGTCGAATCTGGAGAATATGATACTACACTTCCTATAGAGCTTTGCCGAGCGGATAGTGGAAAAGGAGGACCTGTGGCTGGAAGATGAACCAGGTTTGTGCAAGAAGAACTGCCTCGTCTGTAAATAGGGGGGTTCTTTGCAAGGTGGTAATATGGTTGTGGCGTTTTTTTTCTATTTTACTATTTTTTTTTGTTTCTGTATGTTTTTTTTTTTTTTTGTATTATCGAAGTATCAGAATGAAATAGTAGTTCAATGAAACAATGTATTGTGTATCTGACAGGTGTTGTAGACGAATAGTATCTAGGTGCAGATTCGAAACTCCACCTTCGTACAAAGGGTAAAAAGTAGAGATAGTAACCTACTTGGGAAGTTACTTTTAACGATAATGTAGTGATCGAAGACATTGGTTAGCATTCGACCTTTTAATGAATAAATGACCCTGAATTCTTGAAGCACTTTGCATATGTAGAAAATGATGTGACAGAATATAGAGAGGTGTCGATGGTTCGAGATAAAAAGGGGTCGAGGATAGGGATGTGTCGAGTGCAAGACCTGACAGCCAAAAAAATAGGCCTGTTAGAGGTGATACTATTCCTTGGGCAGAGTGCCCTGCAAGTCATCATAATATTTCCTTGGGTTATGGGAAGAAGGTTGACATGACGTATAAGTTTGACTTGACAACTTCGGCCAGGGTACCAGAAGGTTCGACTCGGTTAATATAAAATTGATAAATGTGGGCATGGGATGCGCATATGGGAGTAGTTGAGGGTTAAGGCGTCAAGACAGATCTCAGCTGAAAAGTAGGGAAGTGGGGGAGTGGTAATGATGGCAGTTTTGGAAATTGAGGCAATTTTTTATTATTTTAAGGAGGTATATATAGAGGTAGGAAGAAATTACTGTTCCCGATTATCCAGTAACAAAGAAAAATAGAGAAGCGGAGAGGAAAACATACTCCATTGTTGAGGTAGGGCTTATTGGAGAGGAGAGAAAGAACCCTCGCTGTGGCTGCCTTAATCAGTTACACAAGCACTCTTTTAACTTTCTTCGTAGATTGGTTATTTGTAATTTACCTTTGCAGTTTCTTCTGCTGTGAATGTATTGAGGGGTAGGTATTGTTAGGGTTAATGTTGGCGAAGGCTTAGCCGAGGGAGAGGGTAGTCCAAATGGTTAGAGGTTCGGCCTAGTAGGAAATTAGGGATATTTAGGTGGTTACCAGAGCTGTAATCAAACATTCGAGTATAGGTTGGGTGAGTTGGAGAGGGTAGATCAAAATAAGTTATTGAAATGTAATAGTCGAATATATCAATCTGATTGCATGCCCCTTTTTTGTAGGGTATAATGCATACCCATCAATCTTTGAGGCTGAGGCTAATTGATGAGGAAATCGAGGTAAATGAGATAAGTGTGTCTGGTCGTGGCTTAAGGAATGATAGCAGTAATGTAGAGGTATTAGATATTGCAACAGATGTCCCTCTGGTTGTAGTTGTACCCGAAGGTGGGGCTTTTAGTAGTAGACGCCGTAAGGCTCGAGTGACCGGGGAAAGGGATAAAGAGGAGATGAAAGGAGGAGAGAGAAGGGTACACGAAGGTGGTGTCAAGGCTTCAGGGGATGAAAGAGAAGAGGGGGGGGACAAAGTGATAGTAGTGAGAGTTTGACTTGTTTGAGGGGAGCTGCGGGGTCAGTCTCAGTTCAAGAGAAGCTGAGACTTGATCGATTTATGGCTAAGCTACAATTGTCGAAGGTAGGGGTGGAATTAATTGCAGTAGGGTCTGAGTATACCTTCAAGGATATCCCTCGAAAGGGTTTCATGGCATTTAGAGGCCAGATTCGGCTGGTGAATGAGGTATTGAACTTTTGGAAAGTTACCCCATACCAGATGAATGGTAACTTCTATGAAATGATGAGGGTGGTCGAGGGTATGAATGTTGAACTGAGACGTGAGAAGAGGGGTTTTATCGAGTGGTTCGATATTTTATCATTCTACTTGAAGAAAGCCAACAAGAAGGTGGACACGTACCACATCCAATGTCATACAGATAAACCATGGCTATTTGATTTGTGCTCGTCGGGCTGAGAGTGGGATAAAGACTTGGTTGTAGTGCGAGGTAATTATGAGAATGTCGAATGGGAGGACGTTTATAAGCTGTAGCATAGGGTCTATAATCCAAGTAAGTTGACGGTCGAAGGTTACTTTTTGACATATTGATCGAATAGACTAATAACCATGATTTTGTTTGTTTTGCAGAACCTGGTAACCAAACTTTAACAAATTCGGAGAGATATATTGACGAGCTGGTCGACCGGGATGAAGAATGGGTGAACCGGATATTTGGGAAGCTAGAATAAAAAGGAAGAGGCAGAAGAGGACTGATTCATTATTTTGAATGGTTCCTGTCATTTCTAGTCCAGCAAGAAGAGGGGAGAAGAAGGTGCTTCGAGAGGGGTCGAAGAAATGGAAAAAGTGAGATTTAATTGGAAAGTGAATTATGTTCTAGAGGGGAAGCAAGCAGTGCAAGTGCCCAAAGTATTTCCTAAAGCGTCAAAGCAGGCATCGAAGTAGGCTGACAAGGGTAAGGGCAAGGTCCCTCCCGAACCTTTGAAAGTCTAACAGTCGAAGACTATTCAACTTAAGAGGCATCGGGAGCTGGGGGATGATTATATGGAAGAGATTGACTAAGCATGGCAGAAAATCAAGCTAGAGGAGCTGGCTCGAGCCACGGCTGCGTCGATGGCGACACTCTGTGGAAATGACCCAAAAGAGGCTGGGAAGCAGATGAATAAGGCTCTGCATAAGGTAACTATTTTTTGAGATTCTAAAATTTTGCTAAAATTCACCATACTTTTAGAAGTACTGATGGTTTGAGTATTTTAGTAGGCCTATGCTTGCTCTCAAGCTTTTATCAAGGCCTAGAAGGTAGCAACGAAGCAGCTGAAACAAGCGGTTAAAAATCTGGAGCTTGCTCGAGGGACCGAGATATCGCTGGTGTCCTAGGTTAAGAAGCTAAGGCGAAAGCAGTTAAATATCAAAGCTGATTGTATGAGGGAACTCGAAGCTCAGCGAGACAACCGTGCTCAAATACGGAAGGTGTTAGAATCAAAGCTTGCTGAAAAGGAGAAGGAAATGGAGGAATAGAGGGAAACCTTCCAAGGGAAATTTGATGAGGAATGTGAGTCATTCACAAATCTGAAGATCATCATCGATAATTTGGGGTATGATCCCATAACCCTCAAGCGCTTTCCTGTGCCCGAAGGACCTTCTGTCGATGGTGGTGTACGGTCAGAAGGGATGGAAGTGGATCTTTCTACTAGAGGAGGGGGTGATGGTGTGGAAGGTTCTGTGTCTGAAGAAATTGTTGTTGAAACGGTAGTTGATGGGGTGGCCAACATTTTGGGGCTGAATGTTACTGTCAAAGGTGTTAGAGGTATTGCTATGGAAGAGCTTGAAGGAGGAGGTGGTGTGGCCGCTCCTGTGTGAGGTATTATAATTGCCTTCTTTCTATAACAAACTCTTTTCTCTTATCTTGCTATGGCGGTGGAATATTTGGAGTATTGGTTAGCATTCGAACACTTTGTAACTTATTTGAGCTTGAACGGTCTATTTGTGATTGATTTGAATTGCTCTAGTATATTGAACTTGAGTTGCTGATATATATTGTACTGGGGTATCGTACCTCTAGTAGAATTGTTGATATTCCTGTATACTTGTATTTGTATATGTTGGAAGAATAGAATTTTTGCAACAGGGTTTGAACTGGAACCTTGAGGAGCTTCGAGGTCATCCTCGAGTATCAGTCTAGTCGAGGGATAGACATGATACTAAGGTTAGGCCAAGAATTCACTGGACTTTGAAGGTTGCCCCCGGGTCTGTCCACGAGATTGAGCCTAAGTGAAGCATTATGTGTTCGCCCCCAATGTATTCCCGAGGGTCCGGTCTGTCACCCTTGAGTTTGATCGAATTGGAGACTTGAAAATTTTCAAGGTCGCCCCCGTGTATCAACCAGGTTGAAGAGTTGATATGATACTTAGGTTAGACCAAGAAATTTACTGGACTTTGAAGGTCGCCCCCGGGTTTGGCCGCGGCATTGAGCCTAAATGAAGCATAACATGGTCGCCCCCAATGCATTTCCGAGGGTCCAGTCTGTCGACCATTTATGCCCCTCGAGTTTGTTCAAATTTAGGGACTTGAAAAACATTGAGGTAACCCCCAAGTATGATTCTGGTCGAAGGGTTGTCATGATACTTAGGTTAGGCCAAGAAATTCAGTGGACTTCGAAAGCCTGAGCCTAAACGAAGCATAACTTGGTCTCCCCCAATGCATTCCTGAGAGTCTGGTCTGTCGACCATTCATACCCCTCGAGTTTGCTCGAATTTGGAGACTTGAAAAACTTTGAGGTCGCCCCCAAGTATCAGTCTGGTCGAAGGGTTGACATGATACTTAGGTTAGGCTAAGAAATTCCCTAGACTTTGAAAGCCTGAGCCTAACCGAAGCATAACGTGGTCGCCCCCAATGCATTCCCAAAGGTCCGGTCTGTCGACTATTCATGCCCCTCGAGTCTGCTCGAATTTGGGGATTTGAAAAACTTTGAGGTCGCCCCCAATTATCAGACTGGTCGAAGGGTTGACGTGACACTTAGGTTTGGCCCATAAATTTATTGGAAGATAGGTCATGGAGTTCAGAGGATAAGAAATATGTTCATTGATTATACTATATTTACATTTGTTGAACAAGGTGGAGGCCGTGACCTGTTGTATGAGACTAACTACATGGTGTTCCAAGGATTGAGTAGAGGCTCTTCAATTTTTGTCATTAGATAATAGGAACTTTTTTTGGTTTTATCATATACGACATAAGGTCCTTCCCAGGATTCGGCTAGCTTGCGGTATTGCGAGGTTTCGAAGATGGTGTGAGTCACCGAAGTACCAAATCTCCAATATTAAAACTACATGGTTGATCTCTTTTGTTGTATGACTTCTGATAAGAAAGATGGTAACGGCTGAGGTTTGCGATGGCTCAGTCTCTAGTTTTGTCGATCCATAATATATTGCATCCAAGTTCAAACTCATTACCTTCGTCTGGGTGGTTGGGGTCGCGTGTTGGCACTTCAAATTGAGTAGGTAGAACTACTTCGGTACCATAGGCCAGAAGGAAAGGTGTACAACGCGTCGCTTTTGTTGTATTGTTCGATAATCCCAGAGTACATATTGTAGTTCCTAGACCCAACGTTCATTCTTCTCATCGACCCAATTTTGAAGGCATCGACTATAGTTTTATTGATTGCTTCGACTGACCATTCCCCTGGGGGTAGTAAAGTGTTGAGTGGGAGAGGATGATGTTGTATTTTTTGAGGAAATTCTGGACTTTGTTCCTGGCGAACTATGGACCATTGTCATATCAAATCATGTGAGGACAGCCGAAGCATGTAATGATATTCTCCCATAAGAACTTGATGACTTCTTTTGTTCTGGTTCGACATAAAGGCACGGCTTCGACCCATTTAGTAAAGTTATATGTTGCCACTATAATATTTTCTCGCCTACCTAATGCTTTAGAAAAAGGACCTACGAGATCGATGACCCACCACCTGAATGACCAAGAGACTTGACTGAAATGGAGGTCTTATGAAGGGCTATGGATGTCGTGGGCGTGACTTTGGCATTTGTCACAGTGTTTGGTGTACTCTTCAGCTTGCTTCTTCATATTGGGCCAGAATAAACCATGGGATACGGCTCGAAGGGCCATAGATCGACCAGCAGTGTGGGCACCGCAGGTACCTTTATGGAGTTCGGCAAGAATTGTAATGGCTTCGTTTTGAGAGATGCATTAGAGGTGGACGTCATTTAGGGATTTGTGACGTAACTCGCCTTTGAGGATAGTGTATCTACAATAATTTTCTAGTAACGAACGTTTGGCTTTGGGATCATCTAGGAGGGTAAAACTGTTGAAGTAAGCAAGAAATGGTGTTCGCCTATCATCTGGATCGAGATTCATGCCCTCAGTATTGATGGCATTGACTTCCATCTGGTCGATACTTGGGCGTTCGAGTACTTTGATATGGAGTGTTCAAGATTCAGACTGGCCTAACATGGCTGCTATGTAGAAGAGGGCATTGGCATGTCTATTTTTTCCTCAAGGGTAATGTGTAATAGAACTTTTTTAAGGAAAACGATCAATGCCTTGGCGGACGAGAGTAGCATACTCAGCCATGCGACCGTTGGCCTGATTTTCACTGGTGTATTGTCTTTGAACAAGTTGGGAGTCAGTAAATACTGTAAGTTTAGGGATGCCAAGTTCGAGTACGAGGTCGAGGCCATGGATCATGGCTTCATATTCAACCTCGTTGTTGGAATATTCGAGGTTTAACTTGACGGCTTTTTCAATTCGATCATTGGTGGGGATAACCAGGACAACACCAATCCTTGAACCATTAGGTCTAGCAGATCCATCTATAAAGAGACGCCAGCCTATGTTAGGGTTCCATGGGTTAGTTTGGTCAGGCTGGTCTTCTGGTAGATCATCTTCATGTTCCTCCCTATCGATGTCTTCGACCAGAAAGCCGGCGAGGAAATCTACGACTGCTTGGCCCTTTGGGGATATATGTTTCTCAAATGTGATGTTGTATTCGCCAAGATAAATGGACCACTATTGTTCCCGTCTAGACTTTTCTTTCTTGCTGAGTACTTATCGTAGGGGGTAACTTGTGATTACACGTATGGGGTGAGCTTGAAAGCATAGTTTGAGTTTTTAAGCAGTTTAAACGAGTGTACGGAGCAGTCGCTCGAGCTTGGTATATCGAGTCCCTACGGGTGTCAGAGTTTTGCTGATAAAGTATATAGGTTTCTCGATGCTGGATTCGAGTCGAATGAGGACTGAACTGATAGAAGTATCGGTAACAGCGAGGTATAAAGAAAGTATTTCACCTTTGATGGGGGGTACTGATGATGGGTGGTCGACCAAGGTATGCTTTGAGTTTGGGAAAGGCCTGTTCACAATCGGGTGACCAATTGATTTTGGGGTTGTTTTTCTTTTTAGCCTTTTGGACGCCTTGATCACCTAAAAGGGAGAAAAGCCAAGCACATTGGTCAGAGGATTTTGAAATGAAATGGTTGAGGGCGGCTATCTTGCCCACAACTTTTTGGACGTCTCTTTCAGTTTAAGAGGAAGGCATGTCGAAAAAGGCCCGGATATGAGTAGGGTTGATCTCGATACCCCGTTTGCTAATGAGAAAGCCTAAAAATTTGCCGGACGAAACAGCAAATTGGCATTTGTCTGGGTTTAACTTCATGTTGTTAGTTCGAAGTATCGAGAAAACTTCGGTTAAGTCCTGAATGTGGGTGTGTTTTTGGAGGCTTTTGCATAACATGTCGGCGATATAGACTTTAACCGACTTGCCAAGCAAAGCTTTAAACATGGTAGTAACAAGACGTTGGCAAGTGGTACCCGCATTTTTAAGGCCGAAGGGCATGATGCTAAAATAGTAAAGGCCTTGTTCAGTGATAAATGAAGTTTTAAGGTTATCTTCGGGGAGTAGGGGTACCTGATCGAACCCGAAGTCGCGTCCGTCATCGATTGTCGCTCATGGCCGGCTGTGGCATCCAGGAGTGCAGAAATGATCGGAAGGGGGAAGCTGTCCTTCGGTGTGTATTTATTATGGTCTGTAAAGTCAATATAGATTCTGATCTTTCCGTTCTTCTTAGGGATAACAACAATATTGGATATCCAGTCAGCGTACTTGACTTCTTAGATGAAACCCGCGGCTAGAAGTTTATCGACTTTGAGGCTTACAGCTTCTTAAAGTCGTGGAGCCAACGTACGCTTCTTCAACTTCAATGCAGTAGAGTGAGGGATGAGGTTGAGGTGATGACATGCTAAAGTTGGGTCTACACCGGGCATCTCATGGAATATCGCGGCAGAAACATCTTTATTTGCTTGAAGGAAGTCTGTGAGTTTGAGGCTTTCGGACTCATCTAGAAAAGTGCCAATGAATGTACCTTGACCATGACCATCGAGTTTGATATAGACAGTGGGTTCGATGGGTGTGGCATCTTGTGTCGAGGGTATGGGGATGGAGAGAGACAGTGATTGCTATGGCAGTTTGATGAGTTTTTGAGTCTGATCGATCTCCGGATGCACTCATAAGCGGACAAGGCGTTGGGAACCTTTTAACTTCCACGTACCATAGGGGGTAGTGAAGCGAAGGGTTTGGTGGTAATTCGAGGGTATGCTCTCATGGCATGGAGCTAGTCGTGGCCAAGGATGCCGAGATATTTGAATTTCTTGTCGATGACAAGAAAATTGGCTTGGAGTATAACTTTCCCTATATTGATAATGAGACTAATACGACCGACAGTGACTTTAGTAGCACCATTGAAGCCTTTGAGTTCGACATTAGACGGGGTGATGAGGTTAGTTTTCTGCATGGCTTGAACAGTCTAAAGGAACAATACATCAGCTGCACTGCCCGTGTAGATGAGCATGGTATGAAGGAAGAGGTGTTCCACCTTAATCATAATGACTAAAGGATCGCAATGGGGGAAACGAACATGCGACGTGTCACAATTAATAAATGAGATACCCTCGGGTCGAGGGTATTGGCTCGATTATGGCAGAAGGGCAGGTCGCTTCTCCTGGTAGGTGAGTTTGCAGCATTTTTTGACACATTTGCGCTTACTTTTAGAATGACCACTATCGATATTGTTGACCTCGATGAGATTAAGTTGGTAAATGTGTACCTCGGCTTGGTCGGTAGCAGGGGCAGGTTGAGGCTTAAGGTACGACCCGTCGAGGTAGCTGTGGAGGTCTGTAACATATTGATGCGGACGACCTGCCTTAAGAATTATTTTGAGAGAGTGCAGCTGAGCATAACATTTGTTGGTGTGATGGCAGTTGCATTTATGGTTCTGGCAGTAAGGTTTGCCGTGTTTGACCTCGATGGGGTAAGGGGTACGCCATATGGGGTCGGCCTAAATATGTGGTAGAAGGGTGCTGATAGGAGCAGTAAGCTTGGGGAGGATCGGCTTCGGTCATTTTTTTGTGGGCCTCGGTGATAGTGTCGTCTGTGTGGGGACGTTTATGGCTCTCAGTGTCCTGTGAGACAGAAGCGAGCTTGGGTGTCAAAAGTTATCCCTGTCGAGATTTGTTCTGATTGGGGGTCGAGGCTTGCCCCTGGCGATTTAACTCACGGAGGCACTCAAGGTCAATATGCCCATTAACTTTGAATAACATCTCCTTGAGGGTTTGCGGTTTGTGGAGCACGATGTATTCCTTGACGCGGCTGTTATCCGGTAGAGCGTTAGAACAGGTGAGCAGAACTTTCATACAGTCGAGGTTTTCGATCTTGTGTGGCTCATCGAGAAACTGTTTGGTGAAGGCTTTAAGGGTTTTATTGGGGGATTTGCGGAAGTTGAAGAGGGCATCGACTCGGGCCTTGTGGTCTTTGTTGAAGGCGAATTGAGTAATGAATAGACTAGATAATTGCACGAAGCTTCGGATCAAGCCATTAGGGAGGCTATAATACCATCTGAGAGGGCTGTCTATGAGGCTGGTAGGAAACAATCAACACAATAGGTGGCCGGCCGTGGATTATAGGCTTAAGGAATTTTAAAATTCGAGGATATGGGATTGAGGGTCGGTATTGCAGTATTTTCTGATTTTGAGGGACTAAAAATTTAGAGGCACCTCGATAGAGAGGAGTTTAGGGCAGAGGGGGTTGCTTAACCGAGTCTAAGAGTTCGGTATGGGGCTCGCAATGATACAGATGGCAGTGTGGAGTTTTAGGTCGGGTTCCTGCTATATAAGAAATACAGGATGAGGGAGGGATCTTTGTAGTCGAAGGGGATGGGGCCAAATGTTCAGTGTGTGCTCAGTGTTGCGCTCTCTGAGACATTCTCGAGCATGGTGGCGTTTGGGGTATCTGGTAGTGCGAAGAGTGGAATCGGACAAATCCTCTGTTGGGTGTATGCCAAGATGGATTGAACCAGTAGGTAGAATGGTGGGGGAGAGCACCCTCGGCGCCAAGATGGACCAGGGGTACTTCAAGATGTGGCTGGGGCCTAAGCCGGGTGGGAGAAAAAATGCGCGACAGAGCGGGTGCTCGAGACGGCGCAGGAGCGTCTTGAGTCTGAAGTCATTGTAACTTGCAAATCGTATTGTGTAAATCGTCGAGGGCATGATATTGTCTTTCTGTATCATCTAAACGGCGTTGCCATTCAGCCTCAAACTCTTGTCGGTGTTCTTCCCGCTCCTGGTGTAACTAACATCTATGTCGTTCCTCAGCTTGAGCAAATTGTTGGGTAAGAAGGGCGAGTTGAGCGGCTACTCCATTTGCGGAGTTGCCGGCAAGGGTGGAAGTAGAACGGAGGGTGGGGGTCATTGAAGGTGGATTATTGGAGTAGAAAAGGAAAAGAGAAAAAAGGCAAGAGGAGGCTGGTAGGGTGGGATAGCATGGACGGTGCCAAATGTAGGGGCCTAACTTCACAGGAGGGGAAGCTGACTCTTGCACTAAATTTTTTATCTTCGATCAGAATATTTTAAGCATACTATCAATAATAATAATACCTACAATACCGATCATACATTTGCTTGGAGGCCTAGATTGGGTTACTCCATGACCTCTGATGAGGATTTTTAAGAGTTATGTTATATATGTAGAGTAGTCGAAGTATCGAGAGCTGGGTAGTTACAGAGTATTCAGGGGTTATCTTGTAAGGCCTGTTGGGAGAAATTTTTTAACCCCTCCATAGTTCCTCCTCATATTTATAGAATATAGGAAGGGCTGAGTCACCATGAGATGTCAAGTTACATGTATATCCTCCGAGGACAACTGACTTGTTCCCAAAGTCAGTTCTGACGCTGTAATTATCGAGTCTAACACTCTAGCTATTGACCCTGACAATGTAGTTATTGGTTTTAACACTGCAGTCGTTGGATCTGGCACTGTAGTTGTCGAGCGGCGTGCTCCACTATTCTGTCTAGTGAGCTGGCTGCCTGACATGTTTCCCTTCGACTATGTACTACCATAGTCAAAGTATTTTTGGTTCTGATGCGTAGTTCACGCGATGGTCTTCAATCATTGCCTACAGGGGTTGGCTTCAATGGTTCCTTCGAGTGTTCGATTAGTCTCGGAAGGCTTCATGGACATAGTTATCTTCTTACTGGGATTCAGATCTCTAGGTAGGCTTCAATTTAGCCTTCGAGTATTTGATTGGAGCTAGAAGGCTGCGAGTAGGCTACTTTATAAGGAGAAGTAGTCAGCCTATTAGGTCGAATATGAGAGCTAGAGGGGGATGTCGCTCGCATTCATGGTCATGCGCAAAATGTAGTCGAGCATTTGAGGGAGAGTGAAAGGAAGTTGGATGCTGTTCTTTCCAGGGAACAAGGGTTAGAGCAAACTATAAGAGGAATGAATATTTTGATAAAACAAAAAGAGGAAATGTTACAGAAGATTCTGGATGCGGAAGAACTGAACTGGGAGATTAAGGTACTTCATGCTTAAGTGGCCGATTTAGACGCGATTAATCGAGCTGAATCAGCAAAAGCCGACAAAAAATTGGAAGAGAATATTGCTTTCACAGATTGGTTAGATAGAGAAATAATATGGCTAAAAGAATGGTATGCGAGGTCAGAAGAATGCCGTTTGAAGGCTAGAGCAAATTTTTCTATGTCGGTAATAACCGAGGCGTTGTACTCAGAATTGTTGAGGGCACTCATTGCCTATTTTATAGAGGAGGTAAAAAGAATTGAGTCATAAAAAGATACCTTGTTCAACAGTTTATCAGACAGGGGATATATTTGCAGAGCTAATGCAGATCAAGGAAATTATATGCTGTCCTTAGAAATATATCTAGGCCCTTGACCTGCTGAAAGGATAAAGCATGGAAGGATTATTGTGAATGCTCGAGCTCAAGAATTTATGGCTAATCGACCTCCTGTTGTAGGGGGAGCTCAAGAATTTATGGCTGACCGACTTCCTGTTTTTGGGAAAATTGTAGCTGATATCCTAAAAGTAAAAATGGATCCATTGTAGAGGTTGTATATGTGACCTGAAATAAAAAGCAGTTGTCACAGACAAGTTAAGATATGAAAGCTAGTATTACCTTTGCTTTATCTCATGCCTGTTAGAGTCTTTGATATAAAACAAGTGTTACCTTAGTTTTAATCGCAGATATTTAGTAGAGTAAGCCAAACCAAGTGTTATGCTTAATTTAACTGGTATGATGTTGCATTGAGGTAGATGAAAGCTAGTTTTACCTTTGCTTTATCTTATGTATGGTAGAGTTTTAAATTTAAATCAAGTGTTACCTTAGTTTTAATCGCAGAGATTTAGTAGAGTCAGCCAAACCAAGTGTTATTCTTGATTTAACTGGTATAGAGGTTGATTAAAAGCTAGTACTATCTATGCTTTAATCTATGTGTTGTCTACAAAGTAGAGAGATGTATGGGAGAAAAACTTGTAAGTTTCATTTAATAAAAAAGGATTTACATTGGATGGAAATGAAAAATCTCACTTTTGGAATGGAAAAAGGGAGAATTTAAAATAGAGTAGTGAGGGACTTAATGATAGTACCGTTTCAGTCGCCTAGTGGTCTAAGGATTTGAAATATAAACTCCCTCTTCTGTCATAAGATAATATGATCTCAGGCCCGAGGGACCTGTGATAAGGAATGGACCATCTAAATTATCTGTTAGTTTTCCAGCAAGAGGCTATTTATAGTGTTGAGGTATTTCTTTGAGGACGAGATCATTTATTTAGAAGGTACAACTTCTGACTCGTTTGTTGTACGATCGAATTGGCCAGCATATGGTGATCTTTGACTGGATGATGGTATTTAGAGGGAAAGACGGCCTCAATACTATAGCCAAGGAGGAATGGAGTGCAGCCTGTTAACAGGCATGGAGTAGTATGATATGCCCATAAGATATGAGTAAGTTTGCAAAACCAATTCCCTTTTTTCTGTGTATGTAGCATTTTCTTGAGCCCATCCAGGATGGTTTTGTTGGTAATTTCAGCTTGGCCATTTCCTTGAGGGTAGTAGGGATTAGATGGTGAGTGGATGATGTGTGTTGATTGAGGAAAACTATGACTTTTTCTCTAACGAACTGGGGCTCGTTATCGATACAAATTAGGTGGGGGTACCCAAACCGAGTGATGATGTGTTCCCAGATAAAATAGATGGCCTCTTCTTCTCTGGTTTGACAGAGTGGAGCTGCTTCTACCCATTTTATAAAATAATCGGTAGCTACGAGTAGGTGGCAGTGGTTACCTAAAGAATTTAGGAATTCGTCGACCAGATCGAGTACCCATCTTTTGAATAGTCAGTACACCTTGCTTGCATAGAGTTCGAGCACAGGGGCACGGATCATCTCTCCATATCGCTGACATGAGTCACATTTGCGTGAATACTCTTCAGCTTGCTTGGGAATGCCAGGCCAGAAGACTCCCAGTGTAATGACTCTGTTTGCCAGTGATCAACCTATTTCATGGGATCCACAAGTCCCTTTATGTAGATCACGGAGCATCTCATCCACTTTCTGCTTGGAGAGGCACTTGAGATAAGGCCCTGTGACTGTTGTGGTATAAGTTCCCATTTTGATTAGTGTAGTGTTTTAAGTTGTTTATCATCTATCGACGCTTCTTTGGATCTGCTAGAAGTGGTCCTCCCCATTTATTGTCGATTCTGAGATAAACTAAGAAAGGCTTTCGCTAATCGTCGTCTCCCCCTTTATCGCATCCAGTGTTGATTGTGCATACTAAAATACGATTAATGTTGGGGGTTAAAATAAATTTGATCTAGAGATATCGAGCTTTTGTGCCTAAGACCCCGGCTAGATATGTCAAGAAATCAACATATCTATTTTGCCTTGCAGAAGATAATCGATAGTTGCTTGCGCAAACTTGCTCATCCTATCTGTAATGAGGGCTGCGTATTCGATCATCTTGTCACTCTTCTTGTATTGCTTAGAGGAATGGTAGACGATGACTAGTGAATCTATGTAAACTGAGAGTTCGGGGACACCGAGCTTAAGAGGGAGGTCGAGTCCGTGAATGAGAGCTTCATACTCGGTGATATTGTTTGAGGCTTCATAATCCAAGATGATTGACTTCTCAATTTTGTCGCTGGAAGGGGTAATCAATAAAATTCCAATTCTGACCCTGCCGGTCCTGCTGATCCATCTTTAAGAATTCTCCATCCTATCCTTGTAATCTATTCAGCTCGCTCGCCAAATGCTTTGGGGGTAGTTCTTCTATAACTTCCTCTGCAAGTCAGGATCGTGCTCCTCCCACTCGGGATCTTCCATTGGAAAATTCTCTTTCGCGAGAAAATTAGCAATGGCCTGACCTTTTCAGAATGGCATTATTCAAACTTGATATCATATTCTCCCAAACTGACTGACCACTGTTGCACTCTCCTTAAATTTTTCTTCTTGGACAGAACCTCCCAAAGTGGGTAGTTCGTCATGACTTTGATGGAATGAGCCTGGACGTAGTGCTTGAGTTTTTGTGTATAATAAACAAGAGTGAGAAGAAGTTTTTCAATTTAGAGTACCTCGTTTCCGCTGGAGTGAGGGCTTTACTGATGAAGTAGACTGGTTTCTCGATTTTCCCTTTAAGTCGAATGAGAACCGAGCTGAGTGAAGTATCTATAACTGCTAAGTAGATAATAAGTTCCTTCTTCTCTATTGGGGTACCCATAATGGGAGACTTACCCAAATAGGTTTCGAGATCTTGAATTGCTACTTCACACTCTGATGTCCATTGAACCTCTGCATTTGGCTGAACTTTTCCTTGTTTGGTGTAACTACAGAGTAATAGGAACAGCCAACGACAGCGTCTGAAGATTTTAAAGTGAAACGGTTGATCGCGGCAATCATGCCGGCAACCTTCTAAATGTCTTTCATCATTTTTGGAGATAGCATGTTGAGGAGAGCTCAAATCTAATCTGGATCGACCTCTATCACCTTCTTGTTGATGAGGAGGCCTAGAAATCGACGTAAATGTACTCTGAATTGATACTTATCAGGATTGAGACACATTCTATAAGATCGAAGAATGTTGAATATTGTGCTGAGATCTGAAATATGGTTGATGGACTGTATGATTTTGCATAAGATATCATAAATGTAGACTTCCACAACTTTCCCAAGATGTGCTCTGAACATAGTAGTCATCAACCGTTGATAAGCTGTACCTGCGTTCTTGAGTCTGAAGGGCATGACTTTGTAGCAGTAAAGTCCTCTTTCAGTGATGAAAGTGGTCTTTTCTTAATCTTCATCTAAGAGTGGAATCTGATTGTATCATGAAGCAGCGTCCATCATAGATAAGAGTTTTTGACCTACTGCGGAATCAAGGATCTGATGAATGTTGGGAAGAGGGAAACTATCCTTTGGAGCATGTTTGTTCAGATCGGTAAAATCTACACAAACTCAAACTTTTCCATTATTCTTTGGTACAACGACGATGTTGGATATCCAATCTAGATATTTAGCTTCTCGAATGAATCCCAGTTTGATTAATTTCTTGATCTCCATGTTATCTTCATCTCAAAGTTTTGGTGATAGGCGTCACTGCTTCTTTTTTAGTTGATGTACTCTCTGGGATCCTCCGTGGAAGGCTGATCATCGGGGTGATTAGCTTTCTGTAATTGCTATTTAGTATACCTGTTAGAGGTATCTAGAATAGCAAAGACGGTATTTTCGAAAGCTTGAGAAAGCTTTTAAATACCCCTGATCTCGTTGATGCCATTCTTGTACTTGAAACGGAGTATTTGAATATTGGTGGAAGCGATTGCCTCCATGTAATGAATCCACCAACGGCCCATAATCCTGAGATAACGAGATTTGGCATTGATCAGATAGAAAATGACGTTGATTGTGGCTGGTCCAGCAGTAATAGGTAAGATAATCTTCCCTAGTCGCTCTTTTTTAGAATCATTGAATCCACTGATATCGGTGTCGTTTTAATTAACTTGATCGGCCAATCCCATTTGGTCGGTAGTGCTCTGAAAGTGAATATCAATACCGCTGCCAGTATCGATCTTCATTGTGTGCATGAAAAACTTATTCATCTTGAGCATTATGATTAATGCATCATGATGTGGAAACTTTACATGGCTAATATCGCAATCTTCAAATGAGATCCCGAGCCGACGATTGCTTGAATCAGGCAGAACTTTGGCATCTTTGTCTTGAGGTGTGAGATCGTAGCATTCAAACAGTCTCCTGCACTTAAATATGTTAGAGTTGGTAATCTGATTGATCTCGATCATGTTGTTGTAGTACATATGGTAGAGATGCTTCTCCTTTGCTTGATCTTCGACCTCAAGCTGCTTCTTATAGCTGCCATCCTTGTATGATTTCAGGTCGACAATGTATATGAACATTCATCCCTCCTTGAAAATATATTCGAGCAACCTCTATAAAGCATAGTAATTGTTAGTAGAATGGATGTTTACCTTATGATACATGTAGTACGGCTAGTTCCCGATTGGTTCCAATGGTTGGGAGAGACGGTAGAGCTTATCCTTTGAGAGGATTGGAAAAATAGTGGAGATCTAAACATTCATCTTTGGGAGGACCGATTTGACTTGTGAACCGCCTTTTAGAGAGTTACTAGTGTTTCCCTTGGCACGCTTTTGGTTACCCTGATCCTCTTTTGGTTCAGTATTCCGATCTGTAGATGGACCTTTCGTGGTAAGGACGGATTTAGTAGATTTATAACTTTCAGACATTATCCTTTCCAGGTTGATGTAACTATTAAACTTGGTGATCATATCCTCCAAGGTTACAGGCTTGTTGAGAAAAATGTGTTCTTTGGCTTTCCATTCGAGCTGGAGCGCGTTGGTAAAAGCTGTAATAGCTGTCTTCTGATCGAGATTATCGACTTTACGCGCGAGCTCCAAAAATTTCTTCACAAAAACCTCGAGATTCTCTCTGTGTGACTGTTTGAGACTGATAAGAGAATATAAATTTTCTTTTTTATCTCTATTGTGAGAAAATGTCTTGATGAATTGTTTTTGCAGCTATTCGAATGCGTATCTGAAATCTTCTGGTAGAGAATGGATCCATCAGAATGGTTCCCCCTGCAGGCTTGTGACGAACAGATGGCAGATAATGTGGTTGAGATTGGAGTACAACCCCAATGAATCACGGTATTGTTGAATGTACTTCTTCGGATCGGTACCTTTGTATTTACAAATTCAGAGTATGGAAACCTTTTAGTATTTTCATATCGAATAGTTCTTTAGCAATTGGACTTCCTTGCAACTTGGTAAGGTCGTTGGTATTTCCCTGAACTTGTGCTTCGATCAACTCCATAATACGCTGATCCATATACTCTTGTGTGACATATTGGCATGCCGGTTGAGTGGTTTGACGAGGAGGTTGAGGATTGTGAGTACCGGTGCCTTTACTCAAACGATCTCGTGCTGGAACCCGAAGTTGAGGCCGCTGTTCTTCCTCTTGACGTATGGAACATCAGTGACCTCGGCTGATCTCAGATTGAACTTCACCGCCCAAATGAATGGAAGGTTGGGGCTCATTCCAAATATTTCTAGAGATAGCTTTACTGGCGGCTCCTTGAGGCCCCAATCTTTCCCGTGCAGAAACCCTCTTGCATGGAAGTCTACATTGTTGTCATTTGATCTTCATGTATTTTGAGCACTGTCAAACAAGCTTGTCTTCAGCGTTGAGCTCCTTCCCGCGGAGCTCTCGATCGAGAGTTAATTGACGTTCGAGCTCGTTATGTTTCTCTGTCTCAGTGTTGAAATTTTCCCTTAGATCTATAAGTTTTTCTGGCTCAACTAAAAGATCGAGCTGGGTTCTGACTGTTGGTCACCTTGATGTGACCATGATTGGAATTTGTAGTAGAGTAAATGAATTCCTTAGGATATCATGGAAATGATTTCTTTCCCACAGACGGCGCCAAATGTAATGGCCTAATTTTGTAAGCTCAAAATGGCTTGGAATTAACTCTTATACCAATGTACCTATGATAAAAATCTAAATAGAAATCAAGATATGACCCAGGCGTTTAGGGTGGCAAATCTATAAATAGGTAAAAAAAGCCACGACCTCGAGCTAAAGATTTTTATAATAGTTACGCTTTATTGCTTGAGGCTGATATCTTATTACAAGTGATCTCTTGACTTAGAAATGTTTGATCTTGTGAATAAGAAGTTAAAAGTTTTGAGAATCTAGAAAATATAGTTTTCTTGGTGATTTCTCATGTAATTTTATTGTCCTTGTCTATTTTGGAACTTCTTCTTTATATAGGCCTTCTCTGCAGTTCTTTATCATGTTAAAGCATGTTCTCCGAACAATATGGTTAATGGCGGTTGACCGAGTAACTGTTAAGTCCGTGAGAGATAGGTGGCTTTGACTTGTTCAGGTTGTTCTTATTGAGCTCGACCCACATCTTTTATCAATTCGTAGAGTAGGTGGCAATGCTGACTGGAGGAGTCTTGTAGAGAATGCGTGGATCTTCCATGAAGATAATTTGAGCTAGAGATAACTCAATTTAGGTAAGATCAAGGGGTAGGCCTCTACATTAATGGTCTGATCTTGTTCTTTTGTAATGGCTTCATTGATGACGGTGCGTTTATTAACTCGAACTGTTGACGTAGAGGTTGAAATTGATGGATAGAAATCTGTAACTGTAATGTGTCATACATTGTGCCATGTATATGTTGATGAGGTCGAGTGGTCGTATGATGGTTAAAGATGGAGCTTGAGTCCGAGATGCGGAATAAGCCACTACAACCACCCCCTCTCAGCCAATACTACGATAAATATTATGGGTGAGTAGTATTAGTTGAGAAGCTTCATTAATAATGTAATTAATACCAGGGAATCATTTCCAATACGTCTTCATGAATCATTTCTCTCTTTAAAAGTATTGGTAAGTGTTGAAGGGAATTTATAGTGAATTAAGTCAATAAATTTTTTAATCACTATTACGATCTATTTGCGGACAATGTAGTGATTTTGATGTTTATTTGGCCTTGGCTGACTTTGGAAATATAGGTTTTTTGATGAGGTCTGATAATTAGGTGTTAAATTAAACTAGACTTGTGATTTGCATATGGTTTAATGGAGATGGTATAGCAAGTAATTACATTAATGCATTTGCTAAAGTTGTTCTCTCTGATAATGGTGAATTGAAGTTGCAAATTATAATTCCCAAGTCTCCTGCCTTCATCAGCATCTGCAACATTGAATTATCTAAATATACAACCCATTTCATGCCAGAATTTAAAGCAAAGTAAAGGGAATATAAATCGCTGCTCTTGTGGACAACACCATAACATAATTAAGAAAGAGTAGACCATGAGCTATTAATGAATTTCACAAAGTGATTAAAACAACAATTCACATAATATTGTTTTTTCCTTAAAGGTTACATATGCTCAAACAACCAAACACTACAATGAACTTCTAATATAATGTTGGAGAGAAATGCACTAGTGTGAACATAGTTTAAGTGAGACAGGATTTACACTTTAGAAGATTAGAATCCAAAAAATTAGTAGCAGCCCATGAGATTCCATTATGTTGGTCTTCACAAATACTGGATCAGCTAGAATCAAAAAAAGTTGTTGATTAACTAGATCAGTCATGAATGAGAGGGACTAGGAAAGTGAGTGTCTTGCATCTTAATTTGGCTGTAGTGGCTTATTCCGCATCTTAGACTCAAGGTCCATCTTCGGCCATCATACGACCACTCGACCTCATCAACATACGTAGCACAATGTATGACACATTATAGTTACAAAGTTCTATTCACCAATTTTGACGTCTACGTCAACAGTTCGAGTTAACAAACGCATCGTCATCAATGAATTCGTTACAAATCAACAAGATTAGACCGTTACACAATCTGTTCAAAGATTATCAAATACATATATTGTAACGCCCATAATTAAGGATAATAATGGTCGTCAAACGGTCATACTATAAGACCTATAAATAGGACCAGAGAATTCTGGATGAGGGATGGATGAATGCTCACTCAGCACTCTACTAAAATACTTAAAGTATCTCTTATAATAGCTAGCAACGATCAATACCATTTCTCTTTCTAAATCCTCAAGAGAGGTCGTGGTTTTTTACCTATTCAAAATATTTCTATGCTAAATTTGTGCTATTATTCGTTCATTATTCATCTAAGAAACTTTGAATATCCTTGAGGTAAAGGCTAAGTTCGAGATACATAATTAAACTATTACATTTAACACCATTGTGGGAACGAAGTTCTCAAACTCATTGTCTTAGAAACAGCTGATTATCTTTTTACAGAATGACACTCCCAGATCAGAGTACACCAATTTTTCTGGGAGAAGGAAGCGCCAAACTAGCAGAATTGCGGGCCAATCTAAACTCCAAAACTGAAAGGCAAGACGTTTGGGAGCAACAGCTGACAAGTGTACAAGACATGTTGAAGATTTTGTAAGGCCAATTGATCGCAGCCTAGAATAACAAAGGCGTGCTTCCAGTTGCTTCAAGGGTTTCCAATCTCATAGAATAGGACCTCACGTCTACAATCTTGGAGGTGATGTTTGATCTAATCATAAGCAGCCTAGGGGCGAGCCAGCTCTGATACAGAAAGTCCACTAAGAAGTTGATGGAGGAGTCTGATAAGCAGAAGATCTAACCCGGGGAAGAGTTCGTATTCTGGCATGTGATCGGCTAAGTGAAGGGAGTGGAAACTACAACCCTCATGAAAGACGCATCCCACGACCAACCACTGTAGCTCGTCAATAAGTGACTCAGGAACATGTTAAAAAGTGTATCAAAGAACTTTTCGATGCCCAAGCTCAAACCACTAAAGGCATTCACAATAGGTTATTGAAGAGCCTGATTGCTCAGGAATTATTGGATGGAAAAATTCTTACCGGTTTCTATACACCAAAAAGCGGAAAATATAAGGGAAATGATCCAGTGGAGTGCGTTCAAGAGTTCTAGGACGCACTAGGCTTACATTCTACATCAAGCCATATTTTATGTTGGCTCTTTCCTACCAGTTTACAAGGCAGGAACTTTTCGTCAAAAATTACTCGCATAACAGAGATAAAGAGGAGAATATGTATTCTCTGTTCAGCCTTAAGCAGGTACCAGAGGAGAAGCTCAAAACGTTTACTAAAAAATTCTTAGAGTTGGCCAGAAAGGTGGACCGACTTGATAAGAAGATTAATATTTTGGCCTTCACCAATGTTTTGCTCGTGGATGGTAGGGCGAAGTAGTACTTGATTCTAAACAAACCTACAACTTTAGAAGACATGATCGAGAAGGTCAACGGATATATCAATCTTGAAAGGTTGGTATCTGAAAGACACAAAACTCAAAAATCAACCTTGACAGCATGAGATCAATCCACAGGCCAAGATTTCAATCATACTGCTGATCACGGAGGGGACAAGAAGAGGACCAAATCTAATGACGATCGAACATGGAAAGGCTGTAATATACCAAAACCCTATCATCCCAAGATGACAGTTACCATAGCCAGCATATATCCTACACTTGAAAAGGATAAGTTTTTTTGCAATGCCCAATATCTCTAGCCCATCGAGAAGAAACCATATTGCATACACCACAAAGTCTAACATCAGGAGGCGGAATATTGCTTCACTTTACAGTAATTGCTAGAGTATACTTTTGTGGATGGACGAATGCATGAGTACATCGTGGACGTTGAAAGTTATAAGAATGGGAGTTACAAGCTTACTATGGAGATCGTACAGGTCGAAGGAGGAATAGAGGAGAAACATTTTTACCATATCTCCCATAGTCACTTTATTGAAACTCATACTATTAACAGGTCGATTAGATGCAAAAGGCGATATCTTGGCCAATGCCACGATTTATCCATGGTGGATAAAGAAGCTTGGCTGCTCCCTACTTCTAGTTCCCAATGTACAGGGATTTCTTTCAACGATTACGACGTTCGTCATGTCAATTATCCTCATCATGATGTACTCGTGATCATACTAAAAATTACATATGTCATACTGCATACAATGATGGTGGATACCAGCAGTAGCATCGAACTGCCTTTCCAAAGTACGATTGATTAAATGGGACTGGCCGACAAAATATAACCTAGTGATGTTGACATCAGTGGTTTCAACAGCTCTAAAGAAGAACGTGTAGGAAAGATCATACTTCCTATTACAGCTAGACCGGCAACAGTTAATGCATCATTCTACATTATCAATACGAGATCGCGATATCTAGGGATCATGGGACGTTGCGGGCTACATAACATGTGAGTTATCCCATCAACCTATCATTTGACACTGCAGTTCTATTGGAATGGCGGCAATTTTAAGATCAAAGGCAGTCAGAAGCTAGCCTAAACTTGTAAAAATTCTGTTACCACCATGACAGAACCATCAATACCACATCTCACATAGCAATTACAGAAAACCACAGAGAACATTACAAAAAACATTACAGAGAACTTTACAGGAAATGAGCTGCCAAATGCATAAATTACTGAATACGTCGAGATCAGTGGAGATAAAAGGGGACCTACATAGAAACTCTTTTGCCTACAGCAGAGCGCAATGCACTTATTTAATTTCTCAAAGACAATAGTGATGTCTTCGCATGGACGTTCCATGAAATGTCAGCCATCGATCCGAATTTAGCTTTGCCGCAAGCTTAGTTTTAGAGATAAAACTGAGGCAGTCAAACAGAAATAAAGAACTTTAGCACTAATACTCTAATAATAAGTCAACAAAGAGATTGATAAACTCATTAAAGTTGGCCTATCCAAAAATCTAGCTATCCAGAATGGATCTCAAACATTGTTACAGTACCGAAGAAAAATAGAAAAATTAGAGTCTGCGTAGATTTCACAGACCATAATAAACATACTTTGAAAGATAGTTTTCTACTTACTATCTTCAATCATCTGCTCGATTCTACCACAGGGCACTAAGACTTATCCATGATGGATGTCGTATCAGGGTACAACAAGATACCTCTGTTACTCGAGGATCAAGAAAAAATAGCTTTTATTACAAAGCATGGTTTATATTGCTACAAGGTCATGCCTTTCGGACTCAAGTACATAGGAGCCACTTACTAAAGATTGATGACAACGATGTTCAAAGACCATCTCAGGAAAATGATGGAAGTGTACATTGATGATATGTTGTATAAAAGTCTCAAAAAGGATAACCATCTCGCAGATTAATACACGGCCTTTAAAATTATTAGGTTTTAATAAATAAGACTCAATCCTGACAAGTACCAATTTGGAGTCCAATAAGGCAAATT
Source organism: Kingdonia uniflora (assembly GCA_014058105.1). Taxonomy (NCBI): domain Eukaryota; kingdom Viridiplantae; phylum Streptophyta; class Magnoliopsida; order Ranunculales; family Circaeasteraceae; genus Kingdonia; species Kingdonia uniflora. The sequence continues at coordinate 265,592 of JACGCM010000338.1, read as the reverse complement.
TTTGGGACAATTGATCAGCAAGTATGGCATAGAGGCTAACTCAAATCGTATTCGTGCACTATCGTTTATGCCTTCTCCAAAGATAAAGAAAGATGCACAGAAGCTAGTTGGCAAGAAAGTAGTAATTAATCATTTTATCTCCAAGTCTTCATATCAATGTCGATGGTTATTCAACCTACTGCGTGAAGGGACAATAAAAAAGAAACTAAAAAAAGATCTTGAGATCGAGTGGACTGCAGAATGCAAAGTAGCTTATCAGGAACTAAAACACTATTTGGGGAAGCCACCAGTAATGAATACACCCAAGGAAGGGAAAGAGCTCACCATATATCTTCTCGTTACTGATAAATCCATGAGCTCAAACCTAATTTGACTTGAAGAGAAGACAGAGAAACCTGTCTACTTCATCAGCAAGACTCTCACTCTAGCAAAAACACGGTATACAAAAATTAAGAAACTACTATTATCTCTCATCTACACATAGCAAAAATTAAAATAGTATTTCAATGCCTACTCAGTTTGAGTAATGATTAATTATCTTTTGCATAAAATCTTATCCAAACAAGAGAAATCTAGATGAGTCCAGCAGTGGTCGGTAACTCTTGGTGAGCATGAAATATGTTTTGAACCACGACATTCCAAAAAAGGGCAAGCAGTAGCAGATTTCCTTGTAAAATTTCCCGTAGATGAACCTGACTAGGAAGAAGATTGTACCGATATCAATGAGGAGCAGTTTGAGGAAAAGTATGATTGGATATCCGAGAAAGGTTGATACCATATAACTAACAGTTCTGCCAGACCTGCTGGGTAAGGCATCAGCATTGTCCTTATCACGCCTTCCAATGATAGAATTAAAAAAACAATCAGACTCAACTTCGAAGCCACCAACAATAAGTCTCAATATGATGCGCTAATATACGGTCTAGATATGGCTCTGGAGATTGGGGTTTCCAAATTATCTGTGTATACGGATTCTTTACTCATAGTGTACCATTATACAGACAAGTTTTAGAAAAATGGAAAAATGATTGATTACGCCGCAGCAGTTGCCAACAGAATGAGCAGATTCAAAAGGGTTGCCATTGACATTTTGATTCCCTTGCCTATCTTGCGAGTGTTCTCCGAATAGAAGCTCGATATCTCAAGATCGAGGTAATATCCACCCCCAACATTAACATCATCACCTCAAATTTTGTTAATACTAGGGGCAGTAAAGAGGTTGAGAGCGATTGGAGACTACCTTTCTTTACATATATCGCGTCCAAAAACAAGTTTGATGGCGAATTCCCAAAAGATCCTACTAAAAAGAGAAGTCTGCTTGGCAATGCTAAGAGTTACGTCATTGCCGATAACTTCTTTTATAAAAATTCGGTGGCAGGACCCTATCTCTAATGTTTATCTGATAAAGAGGCTCAAGACTTCCTGTACAAATTACACGAAGGTACTTGTGGATCCCATACAGCAGGATGATCTTTAGCAAGTCGAGCTCTTACTCAATGAGTCTTTTGGCCTAAAATGAAAGCTCGAGCAATCGAATATGTGAGCAAGTGTGATGCCTGCCAATGACATGGACCACAAATTTAAGCTTCAGCCTTGGAACTCCATTCTAGCAAAGTTGTCTGGCAATTCAAATGATGGGCCCTCAATCTCGTGGGAGAGTTCCCAACTACACCAGGAAAAAGGAAGCACCTCCTCGTAGTAATGGACTACTTTACCAAATGGGCAGAAGCAGTTCCATTGTATCGAACACAGGAAGACGAAGTCATCAAGTTTATATGGGAAACCATTATAATACGGTTTGGCTACCCTTACCTCACCAGAATCAATAATGGACCATAGTTCATTGGCTCCAAGGTTGTAGAATTCCTCAACCAGCACAATATCATCCACTCTCCTTCCAATCCATATTACCCTCAAGGAAATAGACATGTTGAAATCACCAATAGAACTATCGTCGATAGAATCATGAAGCGCTTAATAGAGAAAAAAGGTAATTGGGTACAGGAGTTACCACATGTATTATAGGCATATCAAACAATACCTCGAGTATCGACTGGATGTACACCATTCTTGTTGGCATACGGTACCAGAGAAATCATCCCCACTCAATATCATTATCTGTTACGTGACCATACCATAACCGACGAAGAAAATGAATTCCAGTTGGCATGTAACATTAATTGGATCTAAGATATAAGAGATAACCATCATGAACTTGAGAAGATACCATCAGGCTTTAGCCAGATCATATAATAAACGAGTTCATCATAGAGAGTTTGAAATCAAAGATCTCATCCTGAGAAGTACCAAAGAATAAAAAGGAAGTCAATGCTGGAAAAATCCCAAGAAATTAGGAAGGTCCTTTTAATATTATTGTAAAAAGTGAACTTGGCTCTTACGACATCGCCACAAAACAAGTGGATCGAGTACCCAACCCTTGGAACACAAAGAGATTGAAGTTATATCGAAGATAATCTATCACAGTGTACTTTTCTTATAAATCTATCATCTTGTACGTCGGTCTTACATCAATGAAATACTTATGTTTGATTGCCCTACATTAGAGTACTTTTTACTATTTCATATAGTACTCTATCTACCATTCTCTGTACGCCAATCTTACAACAATGAAATATTTGTGTTTGGTTGCCCTATATTATAGTACTTTTCTAATATATCTTGCAAGTACTTCTATATACATATTATATTTCTAACAGTCATAGATTACCAGTGGGTTCACCCCATTCTATTACAGGATAGATCGTTTGCTACTTCAGCCAAACTGATCTTCTATTACATTATAAATTGTTTATTGCTTTAGCCAAACTGATCTTATATTACATTATAGATCATTTATTGCTTCAGCCAAACTAATCTTCTATTACATTACAGATCGTTTGTTGCTTCAGCCAAACTGATCATCTATTACATTACAGATCATTTGTTGCTTCAGTCAAACTGATCTTATATTACATTACAGATCATTCATTGCTTCAGCCGAACTGATCTTCTATTATATTATAGATTGTTTGTTGCTTCAGCCAACCTGGTCTTCTATCATATTGCAGATCGTTTGTTGCTTTAGCCAAAATGATCTTCTATTATATTACAGATCGTTTGTTACTTCAGCCAAAATATACTTAACGCCCTCACATCACCTTCTACCTTCTTTTGAACAGATATTTCTTTCAATAATTGAGTCACTAAAGACATGTTTTGCTCCATATGTTACGTCAATACATCTTGCAAATCCTTTACCTCACCCTCTAACTTTTGCTAAACCTCTATTTGATCTTTCCTTATCCTGAAAAACTCAATCCTCATTGCCCTCCGATCCTACATAAGGCCAAAAGAATCAGGTAAAGGTCCTACATCACCTCATATAACGGACACCCCAGCTCGAGCTAAACATTTTTTTGCTTCTACATTATGACGATTACGTGCTTCATGAGCTAGAAACATTACTCGAGTTGGGTTCGGTACTACACCTCTTCCTTCAAAGTTCTACATAAGCTTCTTTTAAACCCCGTTCACTATCTACTTTAGCCTGACCTCAAAATACAGTGTCAGAGCTACCAAAAACTTTTGACACCCAACTTTGTCACTCAGGCCAGTAAAGTAAACCAGGTCTTTCAATCTACTTACTAATTCCCCCATCTCCTCTTCTTTTCTAAAAACTTCATCCCTTTCTATTTTTATCATAGCATATCTATACTGAAGGTCATATAATTCTTTAAAGTTTTTCTCCGAATTTGACTTAAACTATCTTCTCTCATATTCAATATTATTAAGTACCTGTTGAATACGAGCCATGGAATCCCTCGCTTTACCCAACGATCTCTCCAGGTCATAAATAGTTTTTCTCAAATGCTTTACCTTCTACACAGATTACAAATTTCTTGTTATCATACAAACATTCAAATATAACATAATAAAAAGTGTCTATCAAACTTAAAAGTTTTAGACCACATAGAATATAATTTCCTCGTAGTCATGACCGAATAGTATAGTTCACAATAGAATACTGTAGATTGATTAAAGATTCTCACCAATTTTTACCTCAGATAGAGGATCCACTTTCTTATCAGCAACTATAACTGGTCAGTTGGTGAAGAAGATACATTGGCTGGAATAGCATCATCTTCTACCACTTCATCTTCTACATCTGAAGCAAAGACTATCTCCTTGTATTTTTGAGTTTGACCCAGCTCTATATTAGTAGCAGTCAACCCAAAGCAGTAATAAGATTGGACAAAATAGTCTATTTTAGCCCGTAACTCAGTGCATGCTTGTGAGATAATCTTCTCACGCTCAGAAAGCTCTATATACCACTCTTCAGCAGCCTTTGAGCCTTCAGCTCTATTTCTTTTCTCTATCTCGAGCTTCCCTTCGAGCTCCTTCATTCGAGCCTGTTAAGCATCCAGCCTACGAGTAAGCTCTCCGAACTCCTGGCTCCTCTTCTCAATAAACTTTGTAGCCCCCTTCATCAGTATCTAGAGCTGCCAATATAAACACACGAGTTTAGTACAACATATATCACATCACAACTACAGAAAATGAAGGATATCAATACATACCCCAAATGTTCGCTATTTAAACATATTATTAAGCTGATGTGGATTAGCCCCTGCCATGTTCAGTATTTTCGCTCCATTTATCTCATCTTGGCCACAGGCTTGGCACTAGTGTGGTCACTGTCTTCACCCTCATTCAATTTCCTTTTTAACGAACCCTTGTCTGCATCAAAATGAGCCACTTCACTCACCACCTGCTCCTCCGCTACATATCCAGCAGCAGGTTTACCGACCTCTTTCTCTGGGGCTACCACCATAATAGAAGGCGCAGTTTCCAGAGTTGGCTTTTTTAACTTCTGAGTTAACCGCTTCACATTCATACTCTCTGGCAGAGGTGTAGGAAGACTAGTGAAGTTACTTACAGATAGACGGGCCTTCTTCTTCTCAGCCTTAGCTCGATTCTCATGAGCTTGTTTAACTTTGGGCACCCTAGAGTCTACTCCCTTATCCCTACAGATACCTAATTCCCCTAGTACTTGCCTTAGCTCTACCTGTTCAAGAGTTACACAGTCGAACAGGCTGGTATTATCAGGTAGAGATTTGTTATTAGAACCTGACAGACAAGAAACAAAAGCATGGTTTGCTATTTGTAGATAAACTAATGGTTGGTCAAAGTTGACAAATGTTACTTACTCGAATTATATTACTTATGATTCAGGTCGATCACTGGTTCATCTGGAATGTGCATATAGTTACCCCCTAGCCATACAAAGTGGCAGTTCCATGGTCTGCCGGCAGACTTGAAGTCAAAGAATTTCGGCCTAGAAGAATCATTATACAGGTAACCACTATTACGACTGCAATGGCCAAATTCCGTAGCTCGATAAGATTAGGAATTAACTATCACACCAAATATACCTATAACAATACTCTACTAGAAAGTTAGAAATACAAAAAGGTATTTTTAGTGTGGAAAACCTTTGAATAGGTAAAAAACACCACGACCTCGTATGGAGGATTTTTGTAAAATTATTTTTATTTCTTGGGGTGGATATCTTTATTACAAGTGATCTCTGGAATATAGAAATGTTTGTGATCTCATAAATAAGAAGTTTGAGTAATTTTTTTGGTCCCTGTCTCTTCTAGAAGTTTTTCTTTTTATAGGCGTTTCCCACAACTCTTCGTCGTACTGGAGCACATCTTCTGAATAATGTGGTTAGTGCTGGTAGACTGTATAACTGATAAGTTCGTGGGAGATAGGTTCCTTTGGCTAAATAACCTTTTCTGGGTTTAGCTTGACCCACATTCTTGAGTAGGTCATGGGGCTGTTTGAAATGCTTGACTGGAGTGTTAGGTGCTGAGATTGCATGAGCCTGAGACGGAAGTAATTCGAGTTGTGTGAGCTCAATTATGAATGAGCTCAAGGGATAAGTCCCTATAATCGCCCCCTCGTAACTAAAGTCACGAGTGGCTTTGGTTGAGAAAGGATAAGTAAAAAATTATAATTTTGAAATAGAGCAGCAATGATGGCGTTTGACTGGGCGGAAGTTACATGATATTGGGAAGTGATGGGTATTAAATGATGATGTAGATATATGTGACAGTTTGTGTTTGAATAGTCACATCTGTAATAAATGATGACGCTTGAGAAAATGTACCTGCATAATAAAGTTAGGGTTATATAAAGAGTACCTTGATCAATCCTTTGGAACAATTCTTGCATGCGTAACCTTCTCTAAGATGGTAAAAACTCGGAGTATGGTTTTTAAAGAGAGGATTGCGTCTAAAATGCAGAGGTTGAAGTTGAAGTACTTTGGTGATCGTTCTATGGAAATGGCTATCCCAACCCCTGTTCTTCCGACGTACCAAGGCTTATCGGGAGAAGAAGCGGTTGAAGCTGTGGAATATTTCTACTATAAGTAGAGATTTTATGTCTTCATCTTGACAAGCGAGGAATATTGGGCCTGTCTTCGCACCCTTGCGAAAGATAGGGTTAGGGGTTCATATGCAGGGAGAGGTATAACTGCTGGGCAGATATACTGATTTCTTGTGTTCCCATTGCTTCTAATGATGGGCCCTCTTCATCTTTGTCAACTTTTCAGTGGTGGTGGTTATAGATGACGCCGTGGTGGTAGTGAAGGAGGGGAACTGGTAGGGATAACATTCTGTTGTACTCCTGTGTGAAAACTTATTATCTGTAAATCGTATGTACTATGCTTGATATGAATAAAAGTTGTTTCTCATGAATTTGTGCATAGAAAAATTTCTTCAATCGACCTGAAATGTGTTGGATGTTAGTTGAATAACTGTTTGACAAGTGATGAAACAATATTGTAATGTTATTCGAACTGAGATGAATATGTGTTGATATAAAAGATTTGTGATAAAAATTGTAGAAAATATGTAAATTCGAGCTGTTTAAGGTCGATAGAGATACTACTCGAAAGGTCGATTAAGCAATCGTTGTGTCTGTAGTGAGGGGATAAGTTATATGAGTGAGTCCAAGATTTTGGGCTTCTGTTACGTGATACTAGGTAAAAACTGAGTGAAAGGAGGAAGTGATTGAGAAATCTTATAAATACTGATAGCATGGCCTGCAAAAATTTGGGGGAAGGTTAGGATGGTGCAGACTCGATCTAAGAGGATTCGTCATACTGCAGAAGGTCGATTGGCTATAAAAACTGTTTAAGTATGGGAACAAATTTTTGGCTCGCTTGGTTACGATGCTGAGTTACCAATGAGGGCATGTCAGTCCGAAGGGTTAGATACCAGGAGTAGAGAACTTGAGTATGCCCGTTACTTTTATGAGTCATTCTTTCGTGTATTCATGAGGGATTTGGCAGAACGAGAAAGGTTGGTGGGTTTGATTGCTGAAGTGGAGATCGATTTTGAAGATACGAGGATCGGTGAATGATGTGATTAGATGCTAGTTGCTTAAGTTTACCAAGGCTGTGATGGATATTGCGTAGAGTGTGCTCATATGAATAAAATAAATGCTAGAATGTAATAGAAATAATATAAGTCAATCGGATCCTCAATAGGGTCGAATCTGTTTTGAGACTGTTTAGCAAACATTTTGAATAAATTTGAATATTTGTACGATTTTGCAAATGACGTCAATTACTATAAGTATGATAAACAAGGACTGTGAATCGAAAATACGTGAATACAAAAGCTTATAGTTTTGTTTTATAGAAAAAAGGAAATAGAGCTCTGGCATCCCACAGTGTGAGTCATCATGATTGAGGGGAGGTCAAGAAAAGATATGGAAAGAGGGCAAAAAATATCTTAAAAAATGAGGAGAGTTCTAATGATGGAAATGTGGTTTTATCAAAAAGGTATAAGGCTTCTGACATGGAGAGTGGAAAGGACACCTCGGTTCTGGAATCGAGAATGGTTTATGCGAGGAGTAATAAATGCCAGCCACATGAGAGAGAAAATATAAATAGTTCTTCTTCGCCTCCAAACACTTGTTTTATCACAAAAACTTAGAGGGCACTCAGAGAGAAAGGCAAAAATTCAGGGGAATCGATCAAGAGTTATCTGAAGATGATAAATGGTTAAAGAGGGCAAAAGGTTTGGGATCTCGTAGGTCGGAATACAGCAGTATTATGAGGGGAAAGCTTGACTCTACTGCCATTTCGCATCCAGATACTGAAGGTTAGTAGAGATATATGCAATATACTTTGATTTTCTATAGTTTAAAGATATGTGTTATACGTGAATGACTGATCAAAGATATATGTTGATATATATATACGTATACATAGATGGAAGAATGATAAATACCTTAACCTGTATGTAGGTCGAGCGTGAGAGACATTTGTATAGGTCAAAATAGTTTTATAGAATCTGTTTTTAAGATGGGTAGGTCTTCTGCTGATGAGGTCTCGACCTCTGGTAGGATGAATGAGTCTGATAGCGGAGGAGAAGGAGGATTTGAACAATTCCCAGGTTTCTCTGGTCAGTTGGTGTCTTACCCTACGGGTTCTGATGCTTTTATAGAATTTTGTAAAGCCAAAGGGGCTATAAGAGGGAAGTAGGGTAAATGCATAGAGTTTGTCGACAGGCAGTTTAGGGGTTGTACGGTAGTAGAAGGGGAAGAGTATAATTATCTTTTGGCATATTTGGAAACAAAAAATAAGATAGGGGTATAGATGAATCAATATTGTTAGAGTATTTCGATGGGGATGTCTGGAGTGACATTTTGGTGGATTTTCTGTGTTACCTATCTCAATTAGAGTATGGGTTGAGCCTACCCGTCACCAATTTGGCGAAGGGGGTAATGAATGCAATTGAGGCATATCCTATTCAAATGAGCTGGAATATGTGGGAGGTCATAACTGTATGTGACCATCAGAATGATAGGTGGGATAGGAAGAAAAAAGTGAGGAGGATAACCCCTGAGGACGTTCTGCAGTTTTATGAGGTGAAGAATTTTAAGGACAGTGGGGGGTCGTATTTCTGTGCGAGCGCTACTCGGCGCCGTTTTTTCGATCTGAATTTAGCAGGTCGAACTTGGAATGACAGCATCATATGGTTAAAGGGTAATTTCCTTCAAAGAGATGACGAAGAACTTTTGGACCTTGGATTTAGATCTGTAATGCAAATTAAATATAGACATGCATAGATAGAATTATTGTTATGTTTCTTTGACCAGTGCAGTTGATAGTAAAATGTGTTATTGCAGGTATGAAATCTACAGCTGAAAGGAAAAAGTCTTTGTTGGACAAAGTTACGGAGGAGGAGACTGAACTCGAACTTGTCTTGGGGGAACTCGGTCTGAGTAGAAAGAAGAGAGTTGAAAGTAAGTCGAAAAAGGTTATGAAGGCTCAGTCTACTAGGTCAATGGCGGCTATCGATGAAGGAAAAAGGTAAAAAAGTAGAGAAGAGGCTCGAGCTAAGACTCCTAGGTCGGGCTGTTCAGCTTAACCGAACCTCACGACGAGCAGAATAGCCCAAAAGTTTCTGAAGAGATAGATAAAAAAGGCTTTGTCGGCCTCTAGTACCACTGTAAGTGGTGAGGTCACGCAAGGGGCGAGGATGAGGGTTGATCCTTTGGGGGGCTCAGGAGAAAAGGTTGTTGAGGGGTGAGCTGCTTCAGTGGATGACCTCAAATAGGTTTAGGAAAAGGCTAGGTTAACGATTCTACAAGGAAAGGAAGATACGAGCCAGATGATAAGTTTATATTATCAGATAAAAATGTTTAATATACTTCGAGTTTGTAACTGAAGTCGATATAAGTTTTTCAGGTTGCTCGTCTTATCAAGGGGATTTAGCTCGGTATAGATGAACAGGAATCCGAGCTGAACAAGGCGAAGAACAAGATAGAGAAAAACCTGGTTCGAGCCAAGACTAATGCTCTGACAGAAGTCAAGCAGCTGAAGGCCGCTCACACCGTGGCGATCGGCCAGTTTCAGGTCGAAGCAAGGCCAATTTATACAAGATGGTTGAAGAGCATGACAGACTAGGTCGTCACTTGATGCTGAAGGGCTATTCTTAGGAGGACGTGGATGCTATTAAGGCAGACACCTACGCTGAGGAAGAAGAGGAGGAGGCAGACGTACTGGGGGTCGTGGAGGCTCTGGATGGTGTCTCCTCCCAAATGGTGCTTGACAACCAAAGGGATGATGTCGAGCTCCCATAAGGTGGTAGTGACAAGGTAGGGTGGACATGTGTTTTGTCTGAATATTTGTAAGTTGAATAACTTCTGCGTGGGTAAGGAACTTTTGTATGTTGACTTTGTTTATAAATCTTTTGTAGGAAGTTAGAGAGATGAGTCTCAGAATAAATGACCTAGAATCTGGACTTGCAAGGGAAAGAGAGACCTCAAAAGACCTGTTGTCTGCACAAGCAGAGTTGCAAGTTAGATTGGAATAGGTTGTTCAATCTTCATGTTATGCCAATGCTAAGTTAAGTAAATAGGATAGAAATGCATAGCAAAAATCCAGCGCTATTAATACCGAATAGGATATCAAAACTGTGTACCTTGTACCCCGAAAGAATATTCATGAAGTGTTCATCTAAGAATGGACTTCAAACTTTTAATCTAAAAGTACTTGGAAACAGAGGCTTAGAAACAACATAATCTCTTAGAATGTTGTGTGTATATGTTAGGTGTCAAACTTTCTGAATCAAACTGTACTAAATCTCATTATATGTCTCAGATCAAATTGGATGCATCTCGCATTCGTGTGGATCACGCACTCATGTGCAATCGGGAATTTGTGGAGCAGCTCGATAGGATGAAGGAGGTGAATGAGACCTAGGAGGATCAATGCTTAAGAGTGCATTTTAGATTGGAGAAGTTAAATCAGGTCTTCTCCGACCTGACTCGTCAGGTCGAAGAAAAAGATTCTAGGATTAAGAAGGGATTAGATGATTTATTCAAGGCCACAGAGCGTACTGAGAATCTTTAACGTCAGGTTAATACACTGGTTGTGATGGGTAAGCAGGCCGACATGGCTCAATATCGTATTCAAGCACTGGAACAAACTGAGGAACTATGTCGATCTGATCTCAATAGATACAGGATCGATCTGGAGAAAATGAGAAAGAAATTCATTGGAAAAGATGATGAGCTGAGGGTAGCTCGAGAAAATTTATCGGCGTCGGAGGCCGCAGCTGAACATTTGCAAACAACCCTCCCTGCCAAGGATATGGAATTTCGAGAAATACAGCGCAGGTACGATAACTTAAACGAGAGGTTGATCGACTTAAAGACAAAAGGGATCAAGCCATTGCTCGTGCCAAGAAAGCTGAGGCTAGATAGCATTCTGGGGGATGTAGAACTATGGTTAAGGCTCCTCTAGTTCAGGGGGACGTTGTTAGTCTCTCAGGTCGTATTAGAGAGCTAGAAAGTGATGTATATCGCATTCGGGGGTATGTCCAGAAGGGAAATGCAAATTTGAGGGAATGCCAGCATAAGATGGATGCTGCTCTTATTAGGGAGAAAGTTTTGGAAGGGGAGATCAAAGTAAAGAAATTGCTATTGGAGAGGAAAGAAGAATTATTGAAAGATCTGCCTGTTAGGGAAGAGTTGAATGCAGAACTTGGGGTACTTCGTACTCGGGTAGTAGAATTACCACCCATGAACCTGGTGGAGTCAGCGAAGTATATTGACAAGTTGGAAAAAAATACGGTCTATCAGGAAAGGGTTGATGCGGAAATAATTGCATGGAAGGATACTTGTGCTAGATTAAAGGTATGCCTCGAGAGGTTGAAGGCTAGATTTCTAAAAGTGGTAGCACCTGATGTAGCTTGATCTTACTTGTTAAAGTTAATTGTTGCATATTTTATAGAGGAAGTTAAAATACTTGAGTCAGAACGGGATACCTTGCTCAAGACTCTGTCGGGCCAGGGGTGGACATGTGGAGCGCAGATAGATCAAGGAAACTGTCTCGATGTCATAGAGACCCATCTGGGTCCTCAAACTTCTGACTTATTAGAACGAGGAAGAGCTCTTGTGGCCCGCGAGTTGGAAGAGTAACCTCTTAATGGTGTGGGGGAAAGTATTGCTGAAGCTCCCTCAGTAGAAAAGATTCTCCTGTAATATGACCTTAACCAAAAAATAAATAGAATTTGTCGCAGACACATTGAAATAGATGAAAGCTAGTACGACCATTGTCTTATCTTGTATCGGGTGGGATCCTTGATATAAAACAAATTTTTACATTCATTTTAATTGCAGAAATGTAGAGGAGTGGCTAGACCAAGTGTTATCCTTGATCTAGGCTTATAGAAATGACACAGACATATTGAAAGAGATGAAAACTAGTATGACATTTGCCTTATCTTATGCCTGGTTGTGTCTTTGATGTGAGACAATTTTTTAAACTTGTCATAATTACAGAGTTGTAGAGATTCAGCTGAACCAAGTATTATCCTTGATCCAACCTACTGATGTGGACCAAACAAGTTGAAAAAGATGAAGACTAGTATTACCTTTGTTTTATCTCTTGTTTGGCTCTTTGAAGTGGAACAAGTTTTCACACTTTCCATCCTCGTAGATATGTATAGATTCAACTGAACCAAGTATTATCCTCGATCCAGCCTACTGATGTAGACCAAACAAATTGTAAAAGATGAAGACTAGTATTACCTATGTCTTATCTCTTGCTTGGCTCTATGATGTGGAACAAGTTTTTACACTTGCCACCTTCGCAGATATGTATTGATTCAGCTAAACCAAGTGTTATCCTCGATCCAGCCTACTAATGTGGACTAAACAAGCTATAAAAGATGAAGACTAGTATTACCTATGTTTTATCTCTTGCTTGGCTCTGTGATGTGGAACAAGTTGTTATACTTGCCACCTTCACAGATATGTATAGATTCAGTTTAACCAAGTGTTATCCTCGATCCTGCCTACTAATATGGACCAAACAAGTCATAAAAGATGAAGACTAGTATTACCTATGTCTTATCACTTTCTTGGTTCTGTGATGTGGAACAAGTTTTTACACTTTCCACCTTCACAGATATGTAGTGGCTGAAGCCAACGAAGTTCCTTGATCAAACTTGTGGAATGTGGATTGTAAGCTAGTATTATCTATGCTTAAATCTGTGGAATGTGAACGACTATTTCGTGAAGAGTTTGATATTATACAAAAGGAAACTTTCATTGATAAGTTCAGAATTTACATTGGATAGAGATAAGAATCTCACTTTTGGAATTGATAACAAACAGCAAAACATGGAAATGGAGTTGTAAGACGACTAACGATAGTATCATTTTAGTCATCTAGTATTCCAAGGATTTAAAATGGGGATTCCCTCTTCTGTCATGAGATAGTATGATCCCAGGCCTGAGATACCTGTGATAATAAATGGACCCTCTCAATTGTCGGCTAATTTACCAGCGTGAGGCCCTTTGCGATGTTGAGGAATTTCTTGTAGGACGAGATCTTTGATTTTGAAGGTACGGCTCCTGACTCGGTTATTATAAGACCTGGCAAACATATGATGGTATCGACCTAGGTTAGCGATGGCGCGCTCCCTGGCTTCATCTATCATATTAAGGTTACAAGCCAATTCAAACTCATTTTCCTCGTCAGTTAGCTCGTGATCCCGAAGCGGATGATGATATTCAGAAGGAATGACGGCCTCGGCACGATAAGCAAGGAGGAATGGGGTACACCCATTGGACTGTCGGGGAGTGGTTCAATACGCCCACAGGACGTGAGGTAATTCGCGAACCCAATTTCCTTTTTACAGTGAGCGAAGCCATTTTTTGAGTCCATCCATGATGGTTTTGTTGGTGATTTCGGCTTGGCCATTGCCCTGAGGGTAGTATGGATTTGATGGTAAATGGATTATATTATGGTGATTTAGGAAGGTTATGACCGTTTCTCCCACGAATTGAGGCCCGTTATCGATACAAATTAGGAGGGGGCACCCAAATCGTGTCATTATGTGGTTCCGGATAAAAGAGATAACCTCTTCTTCTCTGGTTCAGCATAGTGGAATTGTTTCTACCTATTTTGTAAAGTAATCGGTAGCTACGAGTAGGTGGCGGCGATTACTTGGAGAATTAGGGAATTTTCTGACGAGGTCTAGTGCCCATCTTTTGAATGGCCAGAAAACCTTGCTTGGATGGAGCTCGAGCACAGGGGTACATATCATATTTCCATGTCTCTGGCAAGTATTGTATCTGCGGGAATACTCTTCTGCTTGCTTGCGCATGCCGGGCTAGAATACTCCTTGAGTTATTGCTCAGTTTGCTAATGATCTACCTGCGGTGTGGGAGCCACAAGTTCCTTCGTGTAGTTTGCAGTGCAGTTCGTCTGCCTTTGACTTTAAGAGGCACTTGAGGTAAGGCCCTATAATGGATAGACGGTAAAGTATGCCATTTTGAGTAATGTAACGCTTCGAGTTGTTGATCAGCTGTCTGCGTTCCTTCGAATCTGTTGGAAGTGGTCCATTGTATTTGTTGTCGACACCCAGGTAGGCTAAGAAAGGCTTTTGCCAATCGTTGTCTCCCCCTTTATCACCCCCAGTGTTAATCATGCATAGAGAGATGCGGCCAATGCTGGGGGTTGAAATGATTTCAATCTGAAGATATCGAGCTTCTATACCCAAGACCCCGGCTAGATACGCCAAGGAATCGGCGTATCTTTTTTTACCTCGAGGAAGATATTTGAGGGTTGCTTTCACAAACTTACTCATCCTATCTGCAACGAGGGCTGCGCATTCGATCATCTTCCCATTCTTCTTGTATTGCTCGAAATAATGATGGACGATGAGTAATCAATCTGTATAAGCTGAGAGTTCGGGGATATCGAGCTCGAGTGCAAGGTCGAGTCCATGAATGAGAGATTCATACTCGGTGACATTATTTGAGGACTTAAAATCTAAGCGGATTGATTTCTCAATTCTGTCATTGGAAGGGGTAATCAAAACAATCCTGATTCCTGACCCTGTGGGACTTATTTATCCATCTGTGATAAGCCTCCACCCTGATGTAGTGATCTAGTCAGCCCGTTCGTCAAAGGGCTTAGGAGTTGGACTTTCTGGCGTGCTTTCGGCAAGGTCTGGGTCGTGCTCCTCCTACTCGGGATCTTCCACTGGAAAATCTGTAAGAAAATCGGTAACGGCCTGACCTTTCTCGAAATGGCATTCTTCAAACTTGATATCATGTTCACCCAATCTAACTGACCATTATTGCATACTTCTTGACTTCTTATTTTTGGACAAAACTTCCCGAAGTGGGTAGTACGTCATCACTTTGACGGAATATGCTTAGAAGTAGTACTTGAGTTTCTGGGATTTGTAAACAAGGGTGAGAAGAAGCTTCTCAATTTTAGAGTGCCTTGTTTCTGCTGGTGGAAGTGTTTTACCGATGAAGAAGACTGGTTTCTCGATTTTCCCTTCCAAACGAATGAGAACCGAGCAGAGAGAAATTTCTGTAACTGCGAGGTAGATTATCAGTTCCTCATTACCTACTGGTATTCTCATTATAGGAGACCTCCCCAAATAGATTTTGAGATCCTGAAAAGCTTCTTTGCATTCCGGTGTCCATGTGACTTCTGCAGTTGGCTAGACCTTTCCTCATTTGGTACAGCCTCAGAGTAATAGGAATAGCCAACGGCAGCGGTCTGAAGATTTAGAGAAAAAATGGTTGATGGCGGCAATCTTGCCAGTGAGTTTCTGAATGTCCTTCGTTGTCTTTGAAGAAGGCATGTCGAGGAGAGCCCGAATTTTATCTGGATCAGCCTCAATCTCATTCTTGCTGATTAGGCGGCCAAGAAATCTACCAGAATGTACCCAGAATTGACACTTATCAAGGTTGAGGCACATTCTGTAAGATCGAAAGATGTTGAATATTGTGTTGAGATCAGAGGTGTGATTATCTTACTGTATGCTTTTGCACAAGAGATCATCGATGTTGACTTCAACAAATTTTCCCAGGTGTGCTTTGAACATTGCAGTCATCAATCATTGATATGTTGCTTCTGCATTCTTCAGCCCGAAGGGCATGAATTTGTAACAATAAAGACCACTTTCGGTGATGAATGTTGTCTTCTCTTGATCTTCTTCCAGAAGTAGAATTTGATTATATGCTGAGGAAAAGTCAATCATTGATAAGAGATCATGGCCTACCGTGGAATCGAGGATCGGATGAATGTTGGGAAGAACGAAACTGTCTTTTGGGGTGTGTTTGTCTAGATCTATAAAATCAACGCAAACGCGGACCTTTCCATTTTTCTTTGGGACAGCGACAATGTTGGATATCCAGTCTGGATACTTTGCTTCTCGAATGAATCCTACCTTGATCAATTTTTTGATCTTGATGTTGACTTCATCTTGAAGGCGAGGTGAAAGTCGTCGTTGTTTCTGTTTGACCATTGTGGCGTTGATGTTGATGGCTAACTTGTGGCAAGCCATGACCGGGACGACTCCGGGCATCTTTTTAAAAGACCAGGCAAAAACGCCTCGATTGAGTTTTAGAAATTGGATAAGAGCATCTTTATCCTGATGAATGTACCTCTGCCGGGTCCATTATTGTTGACATATTTTGTGGGTTCCTCCGTAGGTGATTGATTGTTGAGGTGATCAACTTTTTGTAATTGTTATGCGGCCAATCTGCCTGAAGTATCAAGGATAGCATAAATAATATTTTTGCAAGCTCGAGAGAGTTTTTGACTACCTCTGATCTCATAAATACCGTTGTCGCGCTTGAATCGGAGTGCTTGATGATAGGTAGATATAATTGCTTCCATATTGTGTATCCAGCAACGGCCCATGATCCCAAGATAGCGAGACTTGGCATTGATGGCGTAGAAAATGATGTCAATAGTAGCGGGTCCTACGGTAATAGGTAAGATAATCTTGCCTACTCATTTTTCCCTGGAGCCATTGAACCCACTGATATCCGAGTCGCTCTGAATGACTTGGTTGGCTAAGCCCATCTGGTCGATTGTACTCTGGAAGAGAATTTCAATACTGCTCCCAGTATCGACCATTATTGTGTGCATGACAAACTGCTTCATCTTGAGCATTATGACTAACGCATCATGATGTGGAAATTTGGCATGACTAGTATCGCAATCCTCGAAAGAGATTCCAAGTCGGCGATTGCTTGACTCGGAAAGAAGTTTGGCTTCTTTGTCTTGAGGTATAAGATCATAGCATTCAGATAGCCTTTTGCGCTTTGATCGGTTGGAATTGTTAATCTGGTTGATTTTGATCATGTTATTGAGATGCATGTAGTAGAGATGCTACTCCTCAGCCTTGTCGTTGACCTGAACAACTTTGAATTGTTTCTTATGGTTGTCATCCTGGTACAATTTCAGGTCAGCAATGCATTCGAGCATCCATCATTCCTTAAAAATAAGCTCGAGTATCCGTTATATAGCATAGCAATTATCAGTAGAATAATGGTTTACCTTATGGTATAAGCAAAATGAACGACCCTCGATGGGCTCCAGTGGTCTGGAGGTACGGTAGAGTGGGTCTTTTAACAGTATTGGAAATAGTGTGGAGACTCAGACATTCAGCTTTGGGAGGACGGGTTTGTTTTGCGGACCGCTTCTCCGAGGGTACTCAGTATTTCCCTTTGTACATTTATGATCTCCCTGTTCCTCCTTAGGCTCACTTGTCTATTCTACAGGTGGAGACTAGGTGGTGAGGACAGACTTAGTAGACTTTTGTTGCTCAGACATCATCCTTTCTAAGTCAACGTAACCATTGACCTTGGTGATCATCTTCTCCAGCGTTGTAGGTTTGTTAAGGAAGGGGTATTCCTTGGCTTTGCAATTGAGCTGGAGAGTATTTGTGAATGTGGTCATAGCTGTCTTTTGGTCGAGGTTATCTACCTTTCTTGCGAGCTCTAGGAATTTCTTTGAAAAATCTTTAAGCTTTTCTCCATATGACTGCTTAAGACCGATTAGAGAATATAAGTTCTCCTCTATATCTCTGTTGTGGGCATATGTTTTGATGAACTGTTTCTGGAGCTGATCAAATGTGTAGATAGATTCCTTAGGAAGAGAGTGGAACCATCGGAGTGGCTCTTCATGTATACTTGTGGCAAACAGTTGCCAGAGAATGTGGCTAAGATTGGAGTACAGCCCCAATGAATTATGGTATTACTTGATATGCTCCTTCGGGTCTGTACCTTTGTACTTGTGAATTTGGGGAGTATGGAAACCTTTTGGTATTTCAATATTGAGTAGTTCTTTGGCAATTGGACTTCCTTATAATGTCATAGTGTCGCCAGTAGTACCCAGGACTTGTGCCTAGTTCATCTCCTTAATTCGTTGATCCATATGTTCTTTTATGACGAAATAACGTGTTGGTTGAATTGCTGGATGTGCTGGCAGGGGATGATGTGTCCCCGTACCTTCACTCAAACGATCTCATACTAGAATCTAATAGAGAGGTCGCTGGTCTTCCTCCTGATGAATGGGAATCAGGTGACCTTGACTGATATCTTATTGGACTTCTCCACTCAAATGGATGGAGGGTTACGTCCCATGTGGTATATTTTTGGAGATTGCTTTACTGGTGACCCCCCTAGGTCCCAACCTTTCCCTTGTCGAAATACGGGAGGTCTTTGGAAGTTGATCGTGACCTCTGGCAAGAGGGGCCTGCTGAGTATTTTGCAGAGCCTTGAGTGCAGTCTGCATTGTTGCCATCTGACCTTCGTGTCGTTTGAACGCTGTCAAACGAGCTTGTTGTTCTGCATCAAACACTTTCTCTCTGAGCTAGCGATCTTTTGTCAAATGAAGTTTGAGCTCGGCGCGTTTTTCTACCTCTGCGTGGAGATTCGCCCGTAACTCGATGAGTTTTACCAGATCCACCAAAATTTCGAGCTGAGTTCCTGCGGCCTGTCGTCGGGAAGAAACCATAGTTGAAAATTGTAATGAAAGACTGCCTTAGGGTATCGTGGAAATGCATTCTTTCCCACAGATGGTGCCAAATATAATGGCCAAATTTGTAGCTTGATAAGATTAGGAATTAGCTATCATACCAAATGAACCTGTAACAATACTCTAGTAGAAAGTTAGAAATGCAAAGAGGTATTTTTTGCGTGGAAAACCTTTGAATAGGTAAAAAATCCACGACCTCATATGGAGGATTTTTGTAAAAGTATCTTCATTGTTTGGGGCGGATATCTTTATTACAAGTGATCTTTAGAATATAGAAATGCTTGTGATCTCGTAAATAAGAAGTTTGAGTAATTTTTCTGGTTCCTGTCTCTTCTGGAACTTTTCCTTTTTATAAGCGTTTCCCACAGCTTTTTGTCATGCTGGAGCACGTCATCCGAATAATATGGTTAGTGACAGTTGACTGTATAACTGATGAGTTCGTGGGAGACAGGTGTCTTTGACTAAATAACGTTTTTCAAGTTTAGCTCGACCCACGTTCTTGAGTAGATCATAGGGCTGTTTGGAATGTTTGACTGGAGTGTTAGGTGTTGAGATTGCGTGAGCCTAGCCGGAGGTAATTCAAGCTGTGTGAGCTCGATTATGAATGAGCTCGAGGGATAAGTCCCTACAACAACCTTTGACGAACTTCATCTACTTTGAACTGCTTGGCAGTCCTTTCTCTTATCCAGTTATCATTCAATGGCTCACACACCCTCATCATTTTATAGACATTCTCATTTAATTGGGCAGGGCAGCACTGCAATACATTCATAACCCCCCTTTTGAAGAGGGTCAGAGGAATCCTAAGGCAACAAACGACCTGATTCAGATAGCACAAAAACCCATTATTCAGGTATGCCATCCCCACACCATTATAGTATGAAATTTCAACATCCATACTAATACCTTTTCCTCTTTTCCACTTATCTAGGCAGGGGACTTGGTAGTATACCACCTCCTCCCTTTTCCCTGGTACATAGGCCTTAAGCCATCGACCATCTTCCATCACTTGGTTTCCCACTCTGCTTTTAACTTCTTCTTATACTTCAAAAATTCCTTACCTACATCTACTCATTCAGGGTATATGAAAAATAATTTATCTTTCACCTTTGTATCATCTTCCTCTATAACTCAATTTACTTCACTAGGCCCACCAACTTCTGTAGCTACAGTGACTTTAACCCTATCTGCAGTCTCTTCCATGCCACTATACTTGTCCTCTTTCCCTGATGATAATGTTTCTTCTGAACTAGATGATACTTTAAATTTACTCATGGGCTTTATGTTTTTTGAACGCATATTGGACCTATAGATACATGTAATCTTTTATCATTTTCTATAATTCTATGATTAAACATCTGCACAAATATATGTTACACCATACACACAGCAAAAACAACCTCACCCATACTTTTTACCCAGTTAAAGAATTTATTTTTAAACTTTCCAAAACAGCAGAAAATTATTTTCAACTTTCACTCTTATTTTCAAAAAAAAAACATTTTTCTCTCTCTACAGTCTGTTCCCATACCCCTACATTCTCAACTTTGATATCCCCAAATCAATCTCATACAAAGGCGATGACCATACAACATCATATACAGATTATTAGAAAATACAATCAAATACAGAAGATCAAGAAACTAACATGTACTAAAAGAACAACAATTTTCTGCTTTACCCAAATGTTTCAAAGAGATCGACCGCTCCTATTGTTTCTCCAACAATTTTCTATCACCAGATGAAGCCTTCCCTTCCAAATTACACTTATAACTCAAACGTTTCTTCTCTTTGGAGATATGGGTTACACCCCTTTTTTCTCTTTTTATCACTGTAGATAATTTATGAGGGAGAGAGAAACCAGTTTTTATACTCTCCTTAGTTTATGAAATGACAGCTCTTTCAGGCACGTGTCAGTCACCCTTCTTATCTTTATAGGCATGTCTTTTCGTCTCACATCATCATCATAACTTCTGTAATAACGTTTGCCGTCATCACGTCTATCCCTACTTTCTGCCATTAAAAAAATTTATGTACCTCATTCCTAAAGCAACTTATACGATCAATCACCTAGCTTTTATACTCACTAAGATCGTACCATAATATATGTCATTCCTAAAATAACTCAATATTCAAATTTGAAATTATATTTACATTTATTAGAATCAGACAACTGTATTTCATAATATCTGCCATACAAATATTTAACGAACACATTGATGTTGTTTATTTTAGTTTGCAGATTCAATCTGCCTCATTCTACATTCAACAGATAATCAAAATAGAATACTACAAGCAAATTAGTTATTTTGAGCTCTCAAAGTTCGAGTTTACAGTCACATATAGTTATATTTAAAGTAGCTCGGATGATCTACCATACCATATGGTATTATCTCCCCTCCTGCTGCTCTTTCATCTTCTTCAGAAAGTTTGTCCCGTGCGATCTATCGCATAGCTTCTTCACACAAAGTTACATCTAGCAGCAATTCACAGAAAGCATCATGCCAAAAAAAGTGATCATATTCTACCCGCCTACCCTCATCATCTAAGCTGCCCAGCTTCAGCGTCCATTATGATAATACTGCATCGTAAGGTAACTGGTAAAAATATCGCTCATGAAGTTTATCGACCTTAATATAGAATCTACCTTCCACTGCTCGTGAAGCCGCTGAGAACGTGTACTCACCATGGTTACTTACCAGCATTCAACATTAAATTTTCCCTGTCAAAGATACAAGACATAATAGCTAAGGATCATACTTTATAAAGGCAACATGGCAATCCTTGGAAATCTAAATCCCCCCCCCCAGCAGATTTTGAGGAAGCATATATTTTGCAAAGACAAATTTTTGGAAATAAGAATATCAGTTGAAGCCAGAGAATATTGTGACAGATCATACTTTCTATTTTATGAAATATCTCCTCGGATCTCATTCATAAAGATGGGGTTCGCAGCAAACAGTCAAGTTCCTACTGTAGTAGCTCAAGCAGTTGCCCCAACAAACAAATACCACCTACTTTCCTACAACAGGACATCTTTTAGTCAGTCCGAAACACCAGCTCGTGAACATACAGATACCCTTATAATCATACGATCATCCAAGCTACTTGCTTACTCACATTCACCAACCGACCTCATTATATGTTCAGACTCCTCTACTCTTCAATAGACGTTTCCACTACCTTTACTAATATGCATACTAAATTTACTGCACTTCAATTCATTCAAAAATACTCCATGACAACTAGATGTTTCTCATACCAACATATTTCCAGACTCCTATTCCTTCTCACATTTTACTTCATCCGCAATTCGAGTTATTTCTCAATACCCAACAAATCTGTTTGCACAGAAAACTATACATATAAATTTGGAAGTTCGAGACACAACATATGGATGACAGAACGAAGATAGCTCATTAGCTCAAATATTTCTTACAACTCATAGTACTTTACAGATAACAAGTCCTCCAGACAATTCCACATATCACTTTACAGATTACATTACATCAGTTCAAAGTTCGAAACATTTCTCAGCAACCACCGAGGAAGAAGATGCAAAATTGAAGCAGGCTTCCAAATTTTGATCCCCTACACAAATGGGCTAGGAAATCTAAGAACAAGAAAGCACTGAAGGAGTTACGGTACCGGCAAAAGAATCTTCTTCATGGCCAAAGGTGATGTCGATGGAAAAAAAACATCCTCCATCACCGTCTCTTATACCATAACCCCTACCACACCGCGTGAAAGGGAGGGCAAGAGGGTCCTATTTTATCCCAAGAACCCACTCACCAGTAAGGTACCGATGAGACTCCCTCAGATAAACGCTTACCGCTACATCTATAGCTATAACAGCTTCCTCCGCCAGTAGTCGCAGCCCATTTCGGTGCTCCCCCTCCGATGTCAATAGATAATAGAAATGCACCATTTGGAAATGGCCATCCTCCGCCTCTACCACCTCCTTATATGTCATCCCATAAAATTTAGGAGACGCCAGAATTGGCGTCGGCAGGTTCAAGGGTTAGCAGCTAAAGTATCTTACCCGAAATTCTTCCACCTTCGCTCGAATCCTAGCCTCCTGAGATTGTTGCCTCGTAGTTACCATATTCTCAACAAAGAAAATTTTCTCGATTACAGAAAGACAGTTAAAGAAAGAAAGATACAAAAGAAAAATTCAGGAAAAATACTTCATCAATCGCAACTTCAACTCACAAGTCAAAGTGTTCTTTATACAACAACCAACATTAAAGATAACTCTCCAAATTCCCAACGTCAGAAGAAATTCCCATACAACAATATTGACCAGAACCATATTGGGTCTAGGAAATCCAACAGCCACAAACCGATATTCATGAAGACACATTAGAAATGATTCCCAAGTGTAGGGACCTATCCCTCGATCTCATCTAAAATTGAGTTATCGCCAGTTCGAGTTACCTCCATCTTAGACTTATACATTTTTTACATAACTTCTCCAGTCAACATTCTAACCTACTCCACGAACTGGCAAAAAACGTGGGTTGACCTCAAACCAAAAAACCTTAACCAGTCAAACAGACCTGTCTCCCACGAACTTGTCAGTTACTCATTTAACTGCCACTAACCACATTATTCAGAGAAATATCCTCTAGGATGATCTTCTGTTAACTAAGGATTGAGAGCTCCGTGAAAAAGAACTCAACACAGAATGACAAGCTCATTTGACAACGCTTAAACGACATGAAGACCAGATGACAACAATACAGACTGCCCTAGAGGCTCTACAAAATATTTTCCAGGCTCCTTTAACAAGAGGTTAAGTTCAGCTGCCTGAGACCTCCTGTGTTTTTACAAGGGAAATATTAGGACCTCGAGGAGTCGTCTGTAAAGCCATTTCCAGGAATCTTCAGCATGAACCACAACCCTCCATACATTTGGGCGGTAAAGTTCAGTCCGAAGCCAGTCGGGGTCACCGTATTTTTTTCCATCAGGAGGAAAAACAGCGGCCTCAACATCAAGTTTCAGCACGAGATTGTTTAAGTTAAGGTACTGGTAGTCATCATCCACAACCTGCTCGTCCAATGATTCAACCAACACAACATTACGTCACGAAACATCACATCCTAAAATTATTGATTACTGGTACTCATCATACAATTCTAAGATGTGATGATCACTTAAGTATATGAGATAATGATTGTTTAATTTGATTACTGGTACTCAAGCGATCATCACATTTTAAAATTTGGTCTCCACCTCAGCAATCAATCTAACCACCTCATCTCGATCTGTAGGATCCCTCATAAGTTCATAAAAACATACCTCATAGAAATAATGAGCATACTCAAGATCCCTACCCCATACATATAATCCTTCGAGCTGACACTCCCTCACTGGTAACTCAGTATCATAACCAGACAATCCAAAAATCCTCTAATGCACTTCAGCGATCTTTATGGACAATCGTTCTTCAGCGGCATGACGTATTTCTAAGATAGAGTCTGTACCATCCTAATCTCTTCTCCATATTCAAAAATCATTCTACCCTTATTTATATATTTTTACTACACTTTCCCCTCAAAATGTGATATTGACCTTTTATCTCATAACAGAAAACCTAGAATCTGAAGATAAATTATTTGATCTTATCCCTTCCATCAAAATCATACATTCCACAACTTTCTAGATCGAGCTTATTCTTTCCAGATTTATTCTTTTATTGATCTTTATTAGATCAAATTTTTGCACTACAGATTCCCTATAATTTTTTTCTCCCTCATTTCCAGCACGCAGAACAAATCATACTTACATCACAACATAAATTTTTGCACATATTTATCTCAGTTCAAATGTTACAATAATAATACTTTCGGTACTCGTACATTTCAATTCATTTCATGCATTCTTCAAAATATTTCAGCTCGATTTTTTTGAGCTATTCTATATCTACATCAACACAAGTAATTGGATGATAAATTTTATTCATATCGAAAAAGATTACACTTGTTTTTGCAGATAACAAGTCTATCAATAATCGATCTCAGGTACCTTATAGATACCTAATCTGTCTAGCACCCAACTTCAGGAACTTTACAGATAACAAGTTTTTCAATGCTTTTGCAAGTAGCGGGTCATTCAGGTACTCCGTACATCAAGTCCTTCAGTTCATCCTGCTTCAGTGATCTTTCACCCTGACGCAAAATAGAAATTGGAAACAACAAAAAGCTTCCCTCATATGGGTTTGGTGGAAGTCTAGACGAACTTTCACTGGAAACTATGCAGGCAGTAGACTCAGTGTTGAAGCCAACTCTTAAAACTGAAGGTCTTCTTAACACCAAAAAGTAATGGAAATGAAGAAGTAGAATTCTAATGTTCGTTTCCCTCCTTAACTACCATCACTTCCTCCTCTGAAACCGCCACCTCCGAAGAGTTGGTAGAGATGAAGAGGACCCGACCTTAGAATCCATGGTATTATAAGAAATCGGCATAACTGCCATGCAGTTATTCATATCCATGTATCTATCCCCCCCCCCCCACCTTGTCCTCCGCCAGAGTATGGAGACAAGCCCAACGTTCCTCGCCTGTCAAAACGACAGCATGAAACCTTCACCTACAATAAAATTCTTCATCGGCTTCAACTGCTTCGTCTTCTGACATACCTTGATAAATTAGAGGAATAGAACCGGGTATCGATATCTCCAAGGATTGATCGCCAAATTATTTCAACTTTAGCCTTTGCATTTCAGACGCAATTATCTCTTCAAAGACCATCCTCCGAGTTGTCACCTTTTTGAAGATTCCAGAAAATTTGACAAATTACAAGCGTACTCTGCTTCAAAGATTCGATACAGGTACTATTTATATAACCCTATATTTATTGTACAGGTATATTTTTCCAAACGTCATCATTCATTACAGATGCAACTCTTCAAATCGTAACCGTCGCATACATCAGCATCCACATCTTAATTTAATACGTGTCATTTCCCCATAGCCCCACAACTTCTATACAGTCAAGGCCATCATTACTCCATTCCAATATCCAAGAACTTCCATCCGATACCCAATTACACACAGATTCTTTTCTCAACCAAAGCCACTCGTGTCTTCAGTTCCAAGGGGGCGATTGCAGGGACCTATCCCTCGATCTCACTTAAAATTGAGTTGTCGCCAGTTTGAATTACCTCCATCTTAGACTCATGGATTTTTAACATAACTTCTCCAGTCAACATTCCAACCTACTCCACAAATTGGTAAAGAATATGGGTCGAACTCAAACCAAAAAACCTTAACCTGTCAAAGATACCTATCTCTTACAAACTCGTCAGTTACTCAGTCAACCACCACTAACCACATTGTTCAAAGAATGTGCTCCAGAACGATGAAGAACTGCGAAGAAAACCAATATAAAGAAGAAGTTCCTGAAGATACAGGACTAGAAAAATTACCCAAGAGATCACCAAGAAACTACTTGTTTTAGATTCTCAGAAACATTCAAACTTCTTAGTTATAAGGTTTAAGCATTTCTACATCTAGAGATCACTTGTAATAAGTTCACAAACCACATTTTAGATCTCAACCCAATATTTAAATTTCTTTTATCTTATAGGATACATCTCAATCCTGATAAGTATCAATTTGGTGTACATTCAGGTCAATTTCTTGGCTACCACATCTGTAAGAAAGGGATTTAGGCTGATCCAGATCAGATTCGGGCTTTCCTCAATATGTCATCTCCAAAGATGATGAAAGACGTTCAGAAACTTGCTGGCAAAATTGCCGCTATCAACCGATCTGTTTTATAATCTTTAGACCGCTATCGTTCGTTGTTCCTACTACTCTGCAGTTGTACCAAACGAGGAAAAGTTCAGCCAAATATAGAGGTTCAATGGACATTAGAATGAGAAGCAGCTTTTCAGGATCTCAAAACCTATTTGGGGAAGTCTCCCATAATGAGCACCCCAATAGATAATGAGGAACTGATTATCTACCTAGCAGTTACAGATACTTTACTCAGCTCAATTTTCATTTGACTTAAAGTGCAAATTGAGAACCAGTTAACTTCATCAGGAAAGCCCTCACTCTAGCAGAAACGAGGCATTCTAAAATTGAGAAACTTCTTCCTACTCTTGCTTATAAATTACAAAAATTCAAACACAACTTCCAAGCTCATTCAGTCATAGTCATGATGAAGTTCTATCCAAAAAAGAAAAATCAAGGAGAGTGCAACATTGGTCATTCAGTTTGGAAGAGCATGATATCAAGTTCGAACAGCGTCATTCCAAAAAGGGTCAGGCCATTGTCGATTTTCTCACAGATTTTCCAGTAGAATATCCCAAGTGGGAGGAGCATGATCCTGACCTTGCAGAGGAAATTACAGAAGATCCACCCCCCAAAGAATTTGATAAGTTAGCTAAATAGATTAAAGGAAAGGGTGACGACTTCTAACAAATGGATCAGCAGGACCCGCAGGGTCAGGAATCAGAATTGTATTGATTACCCCTTCTAACGACAAAATTGATAAATCAATCCGCATAGACTTTCAGGCCTCAAACAATGTCACTGAATACAAATCTCTCGCTCATGGACTCGATCTCGCACTCAAGCTCGGTGTCCCAGAACTTTTAGTTTACACAGATTCGCTACTCATCGTCCACCATTACTCTGAGCAATACAAGAAGAATGACAAGATGATCGAATATGCAGCCCACGTTGTAGATTGGATGAGCAAGTTCGCGCATGCAGCTCTCAATTATCTTCCTCGATGTGAAAACAGACAAGCCGATTCCTTTGCATATCTAGCCGGGGTCTTGGGAATAGAAGCTCAATATTTCCAGATCATAGTAATTTCAAACCCTAGCATTGATCACATTTTTGTATGCACGATCAACATTTTTGTATGCATTGATCACTTTTTTTTCTATTCCAAAAGTGAGATTTTCATCCCCATCCAATGTATATCCTTATCTATTCAATAAAACTTAAACCCACAGATCTCTTTACTTCGTAGACAATACAAAGATTAAAGCATATGTAATACTAGCTTTCAATCGACCTCTATACCAGTTAAATCAAGTATAACACTTAGTTTCGCTGACTCTACTAAATCTTTGCAATTAAGACTAAGGTAATACTTGTTTTACACCAAAAACTCTACCAGACATAAGATAAAGCAAAGATAAAACTAGTTTTCATCTACCTCAATATAGCTGCGACATCATACCAGTTAAATCAAGGATAATACTTGGTTTGGCTGACTCTACTAAATATCTACGATTAAGACTAAGGTAATACTTGTTTTACATCAAAGACTCTACCAGACATAAGATAAAGCAAAGGTAAAACTAGCTTACATCTACCTCAATATGGCTACGACATTATACCAGTTAAATCAAGGATAGCACCTAGTTTGGCTGACTCTACTAAGTCTCAGCGATTAAGACAAAGATAATACTTGTTTTACATCAAAGACTCTACCAGACATAAGTTAAAGCAAAGGTAAAACTAGCTTTTATCTACCTCATTATTGCAGCGACATCATATTAGTTAAATCAAGGATAACACTTGGTTTGGCTGACTCTACTAAATCTTTATGATTAAAACAAAGGTAATGGAAGTTTTCAATCAAAGACTCTACCAGGCATAAGATAAAGCAAAGATCAAAGTATCTTTCATCTATCAATATGTTTGCAACAAATACATTTTTTAGGCTCACAAACAACCACTGCAATAGATTCTTTTCTGTTGTTAGGATGTTAGCTACGTTTTCCCCTACAATAGGAGGTCAATTAGCCATAAATTCTGCAACATGAGGCCTATCAGCCATAAATTCTTAAGCTCGAGTATGAACACAATCCTGCCATGCTCTATTAATTCAACAGATCGATGGCCTAAATCCATTTTCATGGAGCTTATACAATTTTCTTGATCTATGTCGATTCTACAAATACATCCCCTGTCTGAAAAACTTTTGAACAAGGTATCTCTTTCTAACTGAAGCCTTTTTACCTCCTCTACAAAATAGGCGATCACCGCCCTCAGCAAGTCTGAGTGTGATGCATGAGGTATAACTGCCTTAGAAAAGTTTGTTCTAGCTTGATGAAGGTGATCTTCCAACCTCGTATATCAATCTTTTAGCCATATCATTTTACTATCTATTCGAGCTGAGAATGCAATGTTCTCTTCTGATTTCTTATCAGCTTTAGGTTATTCAACTTGATTAATTGTCTTCAAATCAGCCACCTCAGCACGAAGTGCCTTAATCTCTTTGTTCAAATCTACTCCAGTCAAAGTTTTCCTTAATAGTTTGTCTTTCTTATTTATCAAAATTTCCCTCCCTCTAATAGCCCTCTCTAACTTTTGTTTTCTGGTAAGAGCAGTGTCCAAGTTAATTTAACACTCTATCAGCTGCTCAATTCTTTCCGTACATAACCTTAAATCTGAGCTACATCCCCCTCCAACTCTCTTATTCAAGCTGACAGACATACTACATCCCCTTGAACAAGGGATACCTCGGCATCGTTTTTATTCTTCCACGAGCACTCTCCAGCCTTGAAGTTCCTGGCACGCGAATTGGTATGTGTCAATTCGGTCTTCAGTTATGCCACCCTCTCATTCATCTTATCACACTTTCGTTGCACCGTCCAAAACTCCATATCTTTAGCAAGTAAGGTTGTAGACAACTATAACTTCATAAGCCAATTAATCATTCTGAGCATTCTTCAGCTCGCTATCTTTGTCAAGCATTTTCTTCTTCAATCGCTCCAGCTCGTATCTAGCATTCACTAGATCTGCTCAAATTTTCTCCTGATTGTTCATTTTATTGATCAATTCGCCCTTCAAACAGGCCATAGAGTGATTTAACCCTTCCTCTAATTTTTTTAGCGCCTGTATACGATAACGGGCCATGTCAGCCTCCCTACTCTTTACCATCAACACATTATTCACGCTTTTGAGCTTCACTGTATGTTCTTTTAACTCTACGAGCTCTTTTTGCCTGTTGTTAATTTTAGCATCCTTCTCCTTGATCATCCGAGCGAGGTCGCCAGTAGTTTGGGTTGCCTCAACAAATTTAAAGTGTACCTTTACATGTTGATCCTCTCTGTCTTCATTTGCCTCTCTCATCCTATAAAACTCCTCCACAAATTTTTGGTTACATTAGCGTGCCTCATCTTCACGGAAGCGAGCTGACTCTAATTCGACTTGCATATTACGGATACATTATAACAAGTTCGATTCATAACATTCATTTAACACATATATCTCATTTCTAACAAGATATCTATTTTATTTTACATCTACTTTGTAAAACTACTTCAAAACTTAAGGTCGAAGTACAATCTCAAATGGATGCTTTATAATATATATTTCCAAGTCTAAGGTATACATTCTCTATATTTTAATTTGTCAATACTTTGGTATTTCCTGTGCACCATTTCAGTGCCATTGCCCCTAAACCGATAACAAGTTTTTGGTCTGTCTTTACACTCTATTTATTACTTTGCAGCTCTATACTAATAAAGCATTCAAGTTAAATATTTCTTACTCTATTCTACCCTACAGCTCCACTTGGGAAGACAACAGGGACGCTGAGGTGTCTCTCTCCTTAGCAAGCTCACTCTCTAAATCTTTTATTCTGAAGCGCATATCCTTAAGTTCCTACAACAAGGTTTATAAATATTCCCAAATATTCTTTCAATCACCAAATAATCATTCTACTCTACCATCTCATTTTCCACCTCTGGGTGCTCATTGTTATCCCCTTGGTTGTCTCACACCGTCTGGGGAGAAACGCCATCCAGTCCGTCCAAAACCCCAATAGCAACATCTTCAATCTCTTCATCTTCCTCCTCCTCGACGTAAATGTCAGCCTTAATGGCATCTACCTCATCTTTAGAATACCCCTTTGATATAAGGTGGCGCCCAAGTCTATTACGCTCAGCTACCACTCCTCGACGTAGATTGTTAATCTCCACCACTTGAGAAGCACTCAGGGCCTCCATCCGCTTTCCATCCTTGAGCAAATCAGCTTTCAATCAAGCTATTTTTTTCTCTAGCTTGACTTTCGCTTTCATTAACTCAGTTTTCTCCTCCTCGGCCCTGAGGCATATCCCCCTCATCAGGCGAGCAGCCTACAAAACAAACAAAATTGACCTTATTGTTAGCTCGAATCGCAATAAAAAAATTTATCACATATTCGAGCATATGGACCTACCATTTTTCTCATCTCCTCTTCCCCTTGGAGAGCCACCAGCCTAGCCCTTTCCTCTACCTCTTTCAGCTCGTCTTCCACAACAAGTCGATCTTTAATGACCATCACCCCCAACATTTTAGAAGGTTCAACCCTTCTCTTTTTAGCTTTTCCTAAAACCTTACCGCTTCCCGTGGTTCCAGAGGTCAAAGGACGCTTCGGCATTTGCTTCTTGGGAAACGTTTGAGCTAGCTAGCTCGACGTAGTTGACTCGAGTAACCTCATATAGTCCACTCCAGGTGCCTTAGGAAAGTTTACTCGCCTTTTCCCATCAGAGTCCTTCTTCTTGCTGCCATCAGTGCCCGTCATTAGCCTCGTCGGCTGAGACTTTTGAACTTTTTAGGCTCGGCTATTAGCACATTTCTTCCTATTAATGCCAAGTTCTTCCAATACAGTATCGAGCTCTGTCCCATCCTAAGTAACTGTATCCAACAAAGACTTTTTCCTCATCACCTGAGATTTAGGACCTGTAATTTATAGCACATTATCATCAACAGAGCATCATACAATTTCAACATATCAATCTCATATATTATACATTGTTATACTTACTATGTTTTACAGTTCTAAACAGAAGTTTTATAGGTTCTTCGTCATCTTTCCAACGGCAATCACCCTTCACGCATATTACATTATCATTCCATGGTCGACCTGCCGAGTTCAGATCGAAGAAACGAGCTGAGTCGAGCTCGCAAAAAAATATGCTCCTCCACTTGCAAAATAACTTTTTACCCCATAAAATTACAAAACATCCTCAGGGATATCCTCCTCATTCACCCATCCCCTTCCTACCATTTATTCATAAATTCACAAACACTTATCACCTCCCATATGTTCCCGTTCAACTGAACAGGACATTCCCCGATGGTGTTCATAATCCCTTTCGCCAGATTACTAAGGGGAAGACTTAACCCGTACTCCAACTGAGACAGGTTACACAAAAACCCTTTGAAAGGTAACTCTAAACACTCCCAAAGAAGTACTCCAAAGAGATCAATTCGTTTATACCCCTATCTCGTTTCTCCTTTTCCAAATCAGCCAACAAATAAAAATATTCCTCTTGTAGTAGCCTACTCGCAGCCTTCGGCCCCCTCAGACACTCAAAGTCTACTTCGCAGCTTTCCCGAATATATCGAAGCCTACTTAATCCTCAAAATAGACTTTCCAGAGATCCCCTAAAAACAAAGCTTTAACACCAGGCACAGCCTCAAGGATGGACTAACACAACACAGCAGAAACCCTTCGACCATATCTGTACATGGTCAAAATACGATGGCGTAATGATTGGTCCTTACTGCTGCAGTGCCAGGCCCAACCACTGCACTACAATACCAAACTACAGAGACACCTCCAACAGCCGTCACAGTAATAGTACAGACATGACCGGCGCCCATACTCTGCGAGGATTTCCTGACAATAATCATGTAATCTGACCCATACTTGGTGACTCAGCTTCCTATGGTTCTATAAATATGAGAGATGGAAGCCATGGAGAAGTTAGAAAAATTCCCCCCACCATTGTAGTATACCTTTGACCATTCTGTAAAGCTCTGTATTCGAACCCTCGAATTACTCATCAATAATATAATACATCTTAAAAATCCTCATCAGAGGTCATAGAGTGTCACATTCGGGCCTCTACACAAGTATTTGTCTCTAGTTTGCTCTTACTTTAGATCACTTACTTGTATTCCTTTGATAGAAGATTAACCCCGTATTGTAAGAACCAACTTCCCCTCTAAAAGAAGTTAGGCCCATACAATTGGCCACGTCTGTGCTTCCCACCCTGTCAGTCCCCTTTTCTTTTTTCCCACCCTTTATTTTCAACATCCACTGCTTCTTTCCAATGGCACCCACCCTCCATTTCAATTCTACACAGACAGGCAGCTCCATCGACGGAGTGGCTGCCCAAATAGCTTTATTATCTCAACAAGTTGCTCAAGCAGAGAAGCGCCACCATGCCCAACTAAACCAGGAGCGTGAAAACTACCGCCTGGCGCTGGAAACTGAGCGGAATAGCTGCCTGGACGGCAAAAATAGACAGAATAGGGCAATTGATAATCTGCGCAACACCGTCCGAGAGCTACAGAGAATACAGCCTCTGGAAGGTACTCGCCCATCCCAGGCACCAGACCCATCGCGCATATCTGCCCGCGCCCGCCTAGGACCCTCACCAAACCTTGAGATACCCCCAGTTCATACTGGTGCCGAAGGCATTCATCGTACTATTCCCCCAACCATTTCTATCCACCTCGGGATTTACCCAACAGAAGATTCTTCTGACTCTACCCCTCGCTCCTCCAGACATCCCAGACGTTGTCCTGCTCGAGAGCGGCTCGGGAAATACAGTGTTGACTATTGCCACATGCTCGACTCTACAACCTTCAAATTCCCCAATCTCCCCTTCATCCTGCATATGTTACACAGCAGGACTTCGACCACAAAATACAACCAGTCATTCGCGTCAGCACGAGCCCAACCACCAACTCTTATAGCCGCCTCAACAACCCGATTTGCTCTAAACTTTAGGCTATCGAAATACCTCTAAACTTTTGTACTCCTAAACTCAGCAAATACCGTAACACAGACCTTAAATCCTACATTCTCGAATTCCAAAATGCCTTGAGCCTCTATTCTACGGCGGACTACCTGTTATGTTGCCTTTTCTAACCAGTCACACTGACAACCCCCTTCGATGGTATCACAACCTCCCAAACAGCTCAATGCAAAACTTCGAGCAACTATCACAGCTTTTCATCGCCCATTTTGCCTTCAACAAGGATAGAGAAGTCAGAGTTGACGCTCTATTCAATTTTAGAAAGTCTAGCAATGAGACACTCAAAGTCTTCACCAAATGATTCCTCGACGAGTCAAGGAAAATAGAGAACCATGATTGAGCGAATACTTTCCTTGCATACTCGAATGCCCTGCCTGATCACAATCGAATAAAAGAGCACCTAGTTCTCCACAAACCTCAAACACTCGAAGAGATACTCTCGAAGGTCAATGGTTATATCGATCTCGAGCACCTTCAAGTATCCTGCAAACAGAGCCAGCCTTCGTACACCACAAACTTCAATAAACTGTGACAAAACCTACCTTCGACTCCAACGACCCTGATCGCTCCCGTCTCACAGGAGATGGAGTGCCGCAAACGCCCTAACTTTGATAACAGTACCGAAGCTCGTAAGAAGCGACCAAGGCCTATTTTGCCTATATTCATCGCCCTCCTCAGTACCCTTATACCACATATACAGGCATACCCCATTTAGTGTATCCCTTTCCCTATCAAAGTGAGAACAGGCAAATCTTATTGCGTCAATCACAAATGTAACTGTCACCGTACCAATAAGTGTTTCGCCCTCCAATGCTCCCTCGAACTCATCATCAAAGCAGGTCGTCTACAACAGTATGTTGCCAACCTTTTTAGCTACCTTGACGGTTCTTACCTCCAACCTCAACCCACCCCTACTGCTGACCCGGTCGTGGTACATATCTACAGGTCGTTCTTTATCAAAGTCAACAACATAGATAGTAGATGTTCCTAAAGCAAACGTAAGCGCATCACGGAATGCTACAAACTTACCTATCATGAGAAATTTCCCACACTCCTGCCAGAACAAAGCCATCGCCCTCGCCTCGAAGGCATTTCTTTCATCGACTGTGATACTTCACACGTCTGTTTTCCCCATTAAAATCCACTAGTCATTATGATTAAAATCGAAAACCTTGTCCTCCGCACAATGCTCATAGACGCAGGGAGCGCAGCTGATGCCCTGTTTCTCCCAACCGTTAAAAAATGAAGAAAAATGACCTCATAACCGCTGCCAGTGTCGAATTGAAAGGTTTCAATGGGGCAACTGAAGTCGATGTTGGTCGTACCAGTCTTCCAGTCACCAAAGGCCCCATCACCTTTCAAACAAGCTTCCTTGTCATCGACAAGAAGTCCAAATACCTCGCTATCCACGGGCGCGACTGGTTCCATGTCATGCGAGCTATACCATCGACCTACCATCAAACCCTTTGTCTCAACACTCATGAAGGTACTTGGAATCTAAAAGGCTCTCAACGCATTGCCCGCTCATGTAAGCACCCAGAGATCGATCAAACTCAGAAACTCGCAAGCCGCCCATAGCAATCACTGTCTCTTTCTATCCCCACACCTTCAACAGAAACCACCTCACCCATCGAACCCACTGTTTATATCGAATTCGACGATCCTGGTCGAGGTACATTCATCAAAACTTTTCTCAATGAGGTTGAATCCCTCGAGCTTGCAGATTTCCTTCGAGCCAGCAAAGACGTCTTTGCATGGACGTTCCAGGAGATGCCTAGTGTCGACCCCAACCTGGCATGCCATCGCCTCGAGCTCATCCCCTATTCCTCAGTGGTAAAACAAATAAAGCGTAGCCTGGCACCACAACTTTGAGAAGCAGTGAACCTTGAAGTAGACAAACTCATAGCCGCAGGTTTTATCAGAGAAGTGAAGTACGCTGACTGGATATCAAATATTGTGGTAATTCCTAAGAAAAATGGAAAGACTAGAATCTGCGTTGACTTCACAGATCTCAACAAGCACACACTCATGGACAGTTTCCCACTTTTGACTATTTTAGCACTTCCCGATGCCACTGCTGGACACGAGCGCCTTTCAATGATGGACGCGGCTTCGGGTTACAATCAAGTACCCCTCCTCCCCGAAGATCAATTTAAAACTTTTTTTATCACAAAACAAGGCCTTTACTGTTTCAATGTTATACCCTTCAGCCTTAAAAATACAGGAGCCACCTACCAGCGCCTTGTCACAACCATGTTTAAACCTTTGCTTGGCAAGTCGGTCGAAGTCTACATCGACGACATACTATGCAAAAGCCTTCAATAACACGCCCATATACAAGACCTAACATAAATCTTCTCAATACTTCGCACATATAACATGAAACTCAACTCAAAAAAATACCAATTTGGGATTTCATCTGGAAAATTCTTGGGCCACCTTATAAGTAAACGTGGTATAGATATTGACCCCAGCCATATTTGAGCCCTCATCGACATGCCTTCACCCCGAACTAAAAAAGATGTCCAAAAAGTGGTTGGTAGGAGAGAAGCCCTCAACCGTTTAATTTCTAAATCCTCAAGCAGATGTGCTCGGCTCTTTTGCCTTTTACGCGACCATGGCGTCCATAAAGAAAAAAAGAAAAATAACCCCGAAATCAACTGGACACCCGAGTGTGAACAAGCTTTCCTCAAACTCAAAACTTATCTTGGTCGTCCTCCCATTATCAGCACCCCTATCGAACGCGAAACGCTATCTTTATACCTCACTGCCACAAAAACTTATATCAGTTCAGTGCTTATTCGACTCGATTCCAACATCGAAAAACCTATATATTTCATCAACAAAACTCTAACCCCTGTTGAAACTCGGTATTCGAAGCTTGAGCGTTAACTCCTCATACTTGTTTATTCAGCCCACAAGCTCAACCCATATTTTTAAGCTCACCCCATCCATGTCATAATAAGTAATCCCCTTCGAGAAATAATCAACAAAAAAGAAAAATCCAGGCGAGTGCAATAGTGGTTTGTGTACCTTGGCGAACACGGCATTACCTTCGAGAAGAAAATATCCTAGAAAGGCCAAGCAGCAGCAGACTTTCTAGCCAATTTTCTGGTTGAAGAAGTCGATTAGGAAGAACACGAAGATGACTTATCAGAAGACCAACCCGAAACAATAGATCCCTGGGACCCTCATACTGGTTGGCGTTTATTCACAGATGGATCCGCAGGACCTAATGGCTCAAGAGTTGGCATTATCTTGGTAACACCCACTAATGATATAATAGAAAAGGCTATCAAACTTACCTATGAATGTTCCAATAACAGAGCAGAGTATGAAGCTTTGATCCATGGCCTCGACCTCGCTCTTAATCTCGACATTCCCAAAATTGTTGTTTTCACGGATTCCCAACTTGTTCAGAGGTATTACACAGGACAAAATCAAGCTAATGGCCGCATGGGTGACTATGCTCTCTTGGTACGATAACGCATGGACCGATTTCCCGAAAAATCTACAATCACTCATTACCCTCGAGAAGAAAACAGACATGCAGATGCCATTGCCTATATAGCAGCTATGCTAGGACAATCAGAATCTTGGACCCTCCATATCGAAGTGCTCGAACGCCCAAGTAACGACCAGATGGAAGCCAATGCCATCAATACTGGGGGAGAGAGTCACGTTCCAGACGATTGGCGAACACCGTTCCTCCAATACTTTAACAATTCTACCGTCCCAAACAAATATGCTTCGTTGTGGCTTAGGCCTTCGAAGTCCAGTCGATTTCCTAGTTTCTTCTAAGTATCGCGTCAACCCTTCGACCCGATGGATACTTGGGGGTGACCTTAAAATTATCAAGCTTCCAATTTCGAGCAAGCACAAGGGGCAAGGATGGTAGAAAGACCGGACCCTTGGGGATGCATTGGGGGCGAACAGATATGCTTCGATCAGGCTCTGAAACTGTCGAAGTCTAGACGATTTCTTGGTTTACCCCGGGTATCATGTCCACCCTCGCCTCGAATGATACTTGGGGGAGACCTTGAAATTTTCAAGTTTCCAACATTCGAGCAAACTCGAGGGGCACGAATGGTCGAAAGACCAGACCCTCTGGAATGCGTTGGAGGCGAACACATATTGCTTCGCCGTGGCTTAGGCCTTCGAAGTCCAATAAATTTTTGGGTTTCCTCTAAGTATCACGTCCCTTCAGCTCGACTGATACACAGGGGCGACCTTGAAGTTATTCAAAATTCGAACATCGTTGTGGCTTCGGCCTTTGATGTCTAGCAGATCATACAGGGATCGATCTAAATATCCTCAAAACTCGTCAGGGTTCGATCACTCTACAGTTATTTAAACAGCAATAGTGCATGCAGATACTATCTACAAACCTATCAAGTGCAAAGAACATTCAAAGCATCATCCATGAGAGGAACAGTTATCGTACAACTCGAGATCAATCATCAAAAGTTCAGCACAAGCAAAGTTAATAGAATACGCATCAATATTTCAACAATTCAAGGCCAGAGCAAAATAACAACATCAATCAGAAAATTAGGCATCAATTCAAAAGGAGTTCATAATCAACTTCAGAAGTTCAACAGTTAACAATAGCTCAAAAACATACCGAGTTCAAAGTCCAACAAATAAAGTATAGTTCCAAATATTATAACTCAGCATCAAATCATAAAAAGAAAACATGGAACCCCAACTTCAAAAACCTCATATCGGCGCAGTTACGCCTTCATCCTCCACAGGTCCCCCAGCTTCAACACCCTCAGCACTCTCAGTTGAAGG
Source organism: Kingdonia uniflora (assembly GCA_014058105.1). NCBI lineage: Eukaryota > Viridiplantae > Streptophyta > Magnoliopsida > Ranunculales > Circaeasteraceae > Kingdonia > Kingdonia uniflora. The sequence continues at coordinate 227,129 of JACGCM010000338.1, read as the reverse complement.
CCTCGACCTTGAACCTTAGATAACCAAACCATCAGCAGTTCCACCACTGGCCACTCCAATAACAGAAGTCTCAACAGCACCTCTAGTACTTCTAGCTGCCTCACCAACAACATCTGCATCTCCTTCCATCATCTGCAAATCACCTCCATTAACAAGTTCTGAGAAAATAAGGAAGGGTTCCAGTGTATCGGGGTTATACCCCTTCTCGTCTATAAACGTCTTCAATCTGACATTCACCTTACATTCATTATCATACTGCCGCAGGAAAATTACTTTCTGTTCTGCTTTATCCCTTTCTTTCACCGAAAGCTTTGTTGACCACTCCCGCTCCTGCCTTGCCCGCTGAAGCTCAGGCCTCTCATCAAACGAGTCAGCAATCACCTTAAGATCTTGCTTCAACTTCTTGACTTCAGAGAACAATGATGCCTCAGTTCCCTGAGAAAAATGTAGATTTTCCACTGCCTGCCGCAATTTCCCCTTTGCTGACTTCATCGCCTTGTTGAATGACCGCACCCAAGCCTCCGTCAACTAATATTCAGGCAGTCAATACCCCTCAAAAATTAAAGAGCTTAAAAAAAACCTCAGACTCTCACAAAAGATATTCGTAAATAGTTACTTGAAACATATGCCTCTTTTTTTCCTTCGCAGCCTCATCTGGGTCGTCCTCGCAGAGCTCGACCATCGAAGCCTGTTTGGCAACCACTTACTCCTGTTATTTAACCTCCGTCATCACCTCATACTCATCTACTGCATCATCCTCCCGCAACGCCCTATGCCTTTTACGCTGACTAACCTTCGATTGCTGTACCTTCAGAGCTTCGGGAGCTACATGACCCTTCCCCTTCTCAGTTTGAGTTGGGACCTGCCTCGGCCTCAACCTCGAAGCATCGCCAGCCACTTCGGGCACTGGCGTTGCTTACTTTGACCCCCTCCGCATTCTCGGCACACATTGATAATTCATTGGCAACTCTTCCCCTCCCATTTCTTTTTGACCCTTCGAAACACCTTTGCCTCTCTTTCTCTTCGATGTCTTCGGCGTAATGGATACGCTTCGAAGTAGGGAATCCACCTTCTTTCTCCTCTGCCTCTTGATTCCAAGACTGTCTAACACAAAATTTACCCAGTCCTCACTAGCTTTGAGCAAAGTATCAATATAATTTCTCGGATTGCTCCAAGACAAATTCTTCGGACCTACAGAATAAGCAAAATATAATCATCATCTATGCAAGACATACATCAACAATAACCCTTCGATAATAAACTTACTTTGATTATACACCCTATGATGCAACTTATAAGGGTCATCCTCATCAACATTTTCATACTTTCCCCTTACTATCAGTAAGTATTTATTCCACCCTCGACCCGTCGAACACAGATCAAAGAACCAGTGCTTATCTGGGTGATATTGGATGTGGTAGGTACCTGGGTTTTGGCTCGCCTTCTTCGAGTAGAAGGTAATAATATCAAACCACTTAATCAAACCCCGACCCTCACCAGTCAATTTTGCATTCATCCCCTCTATAACCCTCATCATCTCATAAAAATTCCCGTTCATTTGCACCGGGGCCACCTCCCAGAAATTTAGTACTTCTTTCACCAACCTTCGAAGAGGAAGTTCTATTCCCAATCGAATCTGGCCTCTATAAGCCATTATCCCTTCTCCAAGGTCTGATTTGAAGGTTAACCCTGCCCCCGCCACACTCAGATACATCCCCACCTTTGACAGCTCTAACTTGGCAGCAAATCGATCTAACCAAATCTTATATCTAGCCGAAGCGGCACCTTTGACCCTATTCAACTCAGTTGAATCCCCACTATCGTCACTCTGCACCCCTTTTCCCTTTCCACCACCAGAAGGCCCTACATCACCCCCATCCCTCACCCCCCATACTATCTTCCTCCTCACTGTCCACAATCACTGTCATCCTACAACGTCTAGTAACTGGAACCTCTTCAACCGGCAGAATCATAGATAAAGGGGCCTTAGTTATCACATCTAACACTTCTAAGTTGCTACCCTCATCCATTAGATCGATAAATTCAAAATTTTCATGTCTATAACCCCTATCCCATCTACCCCCACCAGAAGATTTATCAAATCTGCGATCTTAAACCCTGTGCCTCCTCCAAAACACCCAAAATCCCAGAATGGGTCAAAACCCAGATTTACCAAATCTCATTATCTTCGAAGATAACCTCTAAACCCTAAACCCAGAATTTCCTACTTACACACTCAGAAGGAAAAACAAAGTAAAATTGGCAGAGATTAAGTGATATACTTGTGTTAGAAGCACTACCCTCGAAACAGCAAGATCAACACAACAACTGCAGCAACTACTCCGAAGTTCTAATAGCGTAAGTTATCTTCTCCTTACACTTTTTCTTAGTAAAACAGTACAGTAATTACTCTTCTCACACTTATATATCTTTCAAAAAACAAAGTCGCCTCAATTTTCTAACCATTATCATTACACGACCCCCTACCCCGGCTTTTCGGCTACAATGCATTTTGACCGATTTACCCCTCATATCCCCCATGTGCGAATAGCACACTCACTTCAAACTGCCAGCAAGAGCCAAAGCTTCTCGAACCCCTTTCACCCGCAGTCGAAGCTAAACAATCAAGTCCAAACAGTCAAGTCATAACTTTTTCTGTAATACGAGTAAAACATCATGATTACTTTATCGGCACATTGCTCCAGGCACAAGTACCGTCCTGATAGACCAGCTGTCTAGGTTGCCAGATCGGCCAGTCAAATCAAACATAAACTTTGACACACTCCACGAATTCGAGTAATCGACCACTCCACGTCTCGAAGGCTTATCAATAGATAGCCTCAAATTTTGTTTTTTAATATATCAACTTTCGACATACAGCACATTCCCCAATTCAAAACCTCGTGCCATCCTAATTTCAGCAGATTACCCCTTTTTTCTTTCCTTCAACAGATAACTTCCACCCTTCGACATATTACAACCATACATTTTGACCTTTCAAGCATTTATGTTTACAGACCCAACCTTTTGCACAACAAACCAATATTTTTAGCATCGACAGATAATAACCCGACTTCGAAAGACTACAACTTTTACTTCGATAGACTATAACTTTTGCTTCGACAATTCTAGTTTTGTCTTCGATCAATCCAAACAATATACTTCGACGGTTATACTATCAATTCGACAGCTCAAGATACTATTTCAAGAAATCAGATTAATACTATTACTTTCAGTTCGACAAATCAAGCTATTCCAAAAAACCAATTTCACTCAGAAAGACATAAAATATTACAAGCCTCATCCAAAGAAAATAGAAAAAAAGATAGAACAAAGGAAAGCAATAACAAAACAACAAGAGACAGAGAACCCTATTTATCAGCGGGATGCTCCTTTTCAACCACGGCCGTAGCATTTGCGTCCTCCTGGTCCACTATATCCTCTGCAAAGCATTCGAGAAGAGACAGCCGATGGCCGGGTAATGGCCCCATCATCTGAAGTATTCCCCTCCAGTATGCAAAGGGCATGCCAAGGAGGGGTGCCCCGGGTTCTGCCTTAAAAAGATTTGGCATCTCAGCATCAATATCTTCCTCAATACCGAACCTCCGTTGAAGCCCCAATAAGGCCTCTTGTATTTTCCTGAATCTTACTGCTGCTTGGTCTTCCTGAACGGGCATGCCTGCAGCCATGATGATCCAAACAAATAAGAAAAGAGATGAGGAGAATGTTTGAAGAGAGATGAAGAAATCTCCTCCACCATACTCCATTTTATACATGCAAACCCACTTCAACTTTCCCTCATCCCTAGCCGCATTAATTGTGACCATCAATGACCCACCTCAAAAACCCAACAACCAATCTTTCCAACTTCCTAGATGTAACCGATTAATCTATACCTGCATTCAAACTTCATTCCCGAGGACTTCTAGTCGAGCAAACCTCCAACATCGAATGCCGATCATCATAAACTTCAATCATATCATTATACCTCGATACCATTAACAATTTGATGACGTGCATGTGCTAAGCGCGCCTATAAGAGTATTCGTCTACATTATCAATCAGACGCAGTAACACAAGATTTCAGAAAATGCCATTTCTATTCCATTATCCGATTGAAAAAACATATTACATTGCTACTACCACCCCCAAACAAAAAACTAAAAAAAAAAAAAAAAAAAAAAAAAAATACAAAGATACAAATATTCACCATATCAACCAGTAGCCTTACTTCTAGAAGGTCCAGCCCCACTTGTCGCGCTCTGCTCCTCCATCTTCTCTTCTGCACAAACAAGGCATTCGGCGAACGCCGACAGAAAAGGATAGCGTTTCTCCACAGTAGTAAAAGCATACTTCAGACGATCCCAAAGGTAGGCGTAAGGCTCCCCATTGATGAATTATCCGGCCTCTACCTCCGCCAGTTCGGGCATATCCCAGTCCAGATCACGATGCCCGAAGAATTTTATATAAAGCTCACCAGTGTTCCGCCCTATACGAGGTCCCGGGAGAACCCCATCCTCTTTTGATATCGTGTATTGGGCGTGGTATCCATGAAGATTTCAAAATTTACAGAGAAAAAAGAGAAGAATGAAAAGAAGCAAGTTACTCAATATCCCTACAGAATAACCCATACTTATAGCTTTCACTTCATTTATTACCCTATAACCACATATACCTCTTAATTACCTTCTTTTATTACTTACACGAAAACCAACAGTCAAACCGCTCAGATTCGAAGACCGAACAGTTTTCTCAACGAACGCCTCTCCACCGGGCTTCGAGACCCTCGCTGAGAGGGGGCGAATATAGTAGCCTACTTACAGCCTTCAACCCCCTCAGACACTCAAAGTCTACTTCGTAGCCTACCCGAATATATCAAAGCCTACTCAATCCCTAAATCAAACTTTTCAGAGATCCCCTGAAGACAAAGCCTCGACACCAAACAAAGTTACGAGGACGGACTAACACATCGCAGTAGAAACCCTTCGACCATATATGTACATGGTCGAAATACGATGGGATAGGTAGCCAGCTCACCAAACAAGCCGGCGTAATGATTGGTCCTTACAGCTACAGTGATAGGCCCAACAACAGCACTTCACTGCCGAAGTACAGAGACACCTCCAACAGCTGTCACAGTGACAGTACAAACATGACTGGCGCCCATACTCCGCCAGGATTTCCTGACAATAATCATGTAATCTGACCTATACTTGGTGACTTAGCCTCCTATGGATCTATAAATAGGAGAGATGGGAAGCCAAGGAGGGGTTAGAAAAATTCCCCCCAGACCCCTTGCAGTTTACCTTCGACCATTCTGTAAAGCTCTAAATTTAAACCCTCCAATTACTCATCAGTAATATAATACATCTTAAAAATCCTCATCAGAGGTCGTAGAATGTCACATTTGGGCCTCTACATAAGTATTTATCTTTAGTACTTACTTGCATTCCTTTGATAGAAGATTAACCCTGTGTTGTAAGAGTCAACTTCCCCTCTAAAAGAAGTTAGGCCCCTATACCTCTCACATTGTTACAGTGCAACCCCTAAATTGCCTTCCGGCGTGTTCTATACATTTGCCCCATCTACCTCCTACAGAAGCCTTGGTTTTACAAAACTTTTTGAACACATAAGTACGAGGAGGATAGGTTACCAATCTTCTAGGGAAATCTAGAAATTGATCAACCCCTACTTCTTCCCCACTGTCAGGCATTTCAATCTCAGACTAAGCCGATCTACCAGAGGTTGATACCTCATTAACAAGTGAACATACCATATCAACTACAAATCTACAGACGAGGGTTTGATCCTACACAAATACTCCTCACAATCAACCTACATACAGGTTCAGGTATCTATCATTATCTTTTACACAAACATCATTCATATACAAATATCTTTCCTATATCATAAATCAAATAGGCTTTCATTGATTACTATAAATAGTAATTTTTAGATTTGCCTAAAAACAGAATATGATTTTCAAAAACATATACATAGATCACAAATCCTCTAATAACCTTCTATTTTGGAATATGAATCCAAAGTAGCACCAATTCCCTCCATCACAACATTGCTGTATAGCCACCTTTGTGACTCAGTCTCCGTAACTCTCTCACGTTATGACAGTTGATTACTTTCGATTAAATCCTCACGAGATTCTCTACTATTTTTTTTTTCTTCTTCCTTCTTTTTTCACTACTCTTCAAGTTTTTAGAAGTTGAGAAACGTTTGAATGACAAAGATGAAGCAGTATTTATATTTTCTCTCTCTAATTACTGGCAATTATTGTGGCTCGTACGAGCTATTCTCAGTTTTAGAACCGAGGCATCCCTTCCACTATCAATGTCAGATGTCTTGCACCTTTTCGGTGAAAACACTTTCCCATCATTACCCTTTTTCTTATATTTTAATCTATTTGTATCTCCCCTTTCCAAATATTTCTCTGACCTTACCATACTCATGATGACTCACGCTTACACGCAATCGGGTTTTCACAGCTTTTACACAAGGGGAAAAATCAGAAACTCCCTATTTTTTCTTTTTCTTTTTCTACTTCTTCTTATAGAAATACTGACGATATTTCCAAAGATCTCAAAATTTCAAAACTTTTCAAAAAAATCATAACAGTCACAAACAACATTCACAATAATAGAGGATCTATTCAACATTTATTCTCATACAATTTTCTTTCAAATTATTCAAACTCATATAATTACATACATTCATATTTCCCCTATTTACATTCATTCTTTATTCACCTCACATATAATTACATCTAAAACAGCCTTAATGCCCTGGGGAACCACATCCAATCAGATATCCTCCAGCAATCCTCATATCTTCCAATTCGATCTCCTCAACAGCAAGCGATATCACAGCATCTAATTGAGCTACAGGATCCATTTTGATTTCCCATAACATCTCTTCATAGAAACGATGATCATACTCGCGTTCTCTCCCAATCCCATCTAAACCTTCAAGTTGAACATCTCTCACTGAGATCGATTTTTCATTCTAAAATTTCTTTAATTTTCACTCCCCCACATTTTTAGCTCCTAGGTCAAACAACATATCTTATACATATTTTTACATTACAAATAAATTTCAAACCGCTCGATTATTACAAAAAGTGTACTTTCTAATCTCATACATTTCATTTTATTCAATACTCAAAGTCTTCAGATCATAGATCTCGATTTCAAGAGTTATTCTATTTTATATCAACACAGAGTGTGGATAATAAATTTTATTCATCTCGAATCAAATTACAGGTACTTAACAGATAACATATCTTCAAGTACTTTTATAGATAACAAGTCTTTCCAGTACTCAGATATCAGGTACTTTACAAATAATAAGTATTTCAAGTGCTTTTAAAGCTAACAAGTCTTTCAGGCACTCTAAAATATCAAGTCCTTTAGTTTATTCTACTTTAGTGATGTTTCACTCAGATGCAAAGCAGACATTTAAAACAACGAATATCCCCTCTCCCATAAGTTTGGTCGAAGTACAGAAGCATACTAATATTCTCCATCTTCCTCCTCCACTACCATCGCCGCCTCTTCCATAACCACCACCCTAGCAAAATTGGTAGAGATAAAGAGGGCCCCACCTTAGAATCTATTCCAACACAAGACATCAATGCAACTGCCTCGCAGTTACGCTTATCTCTGCATCTGTCTCCCCAACCTTGTCTTCCGTAAGAATGCGGAGACAAACCCAACATTTCTCGCTTGTTAAGGCAACGTGGTGAAACCTCCACCTACAGTAAAAATCTTCCATAGCTTCAGCCGCTTTGTCTTCCGACATTCTTTGATACGTCGGAGGGGCAGGAACAGGAGTGACATCTCCAAGAAGTGATCCCTAAAATATTTCAACTTCAACCTATATATTTCAGAAGCAATTCTCTCTTTAAGAACCATTCTCTGGGTCTTTACCATCTTTAAAAAAAATTAGAAAATTTGACCAAAACAAGCGTACTTTGCGATAAGCCACGGTACAAGTACTATTCATATAACCCTACATTTATTATGCAAGAACATTTCCTCAAGCGTCATAATTCAATACAGATAAAACTCTTCAAACCCTAACCGTCGTACACATCAATATTCCTATTAATATTCAATCCACATACGTCCCATCATAACACGCGTATTTTCAATGCAATCAAATACCATCATTACTTCCCTCATTATTCAAATTCTAACCCGAATGCCCATATACACACAAATTCTTTCTCAATCAAAGCCACTCGTGACTTCATTTGCGAGGGGGCGATTGTAGGGGATTGCCCCACGACCTTACACAAATCGAGTTATCTCCAGTTCAAACTACCTCCATGTCAGACTCACAAATTCTCCACATGACTTCAACAATTAATATTTCCACCTACTCCATAAACTGATAAAAAATGTGTGTCGAGCTCAAACAGAAAACTTGAAGAAGTCAAAAACACCTGTCTCTCACGAACTCGACAGTTACTCAGTCAACCGCCACTAATCACATTATTCAGATAACGTGCTTCAGTACGATGAAGAACTATGGAGAAGGCCTATATAAAGATAAAGTTCCATAAGAAACAAGGACCAGAAAATTATGCAAGAAATCACCAAGAAAGCTACATTTTCTAGATTATCAAAAAAAACTTTAAACTCCTTATTTACAAGATCAAGAATTTCTAATTCAAGAGATCACTTGTAATAAGATATCAGCCTCAAGCAATAAATATCACTATTACAAAAACCCTCAACTCGAGGTTATGGTTTTTTTTACATATTCAAAGGTTTTCCACGTTTACTCACCTATGTCATTTCTTATTTTCTATCAGATTTTTGGCACAGGTACATTAGTGTAAGAAACAACTCTAAGCCACTTTGAGCTTACAGAATTAGGCCATTACATAGTCGACATTTAAAAGTTCCTCGAGAAAGAAACTAAGAACACAGACGTTAAACAAAAACAAGGACAAGAGAAAGTTTGCCATCCTTACATGATCGAAATTGAAAAAGGGAAGAAAAGAAAATAAGATGATCAAATCTTATTGCAAAATGACCTCCTCAGATAAGTCAGTAAAACTTCTTCCCAGATCGAGCAAATTTAAAAGACCTTACCACATTACATACAAAGACTGTGACACCAGCCATGTCAAATACCCTCATGACGACCCTCTAGTTTTTATGCTCAAAGTAGGACAGGATTACCAACACACGCTTCTCGTCGATACAGGAAGCACCACAGAGGTTTTATTCAGAAGGGTAATTTAGGTCCTAGGAGTCAAAGATTCTGTGAAACCTTCAACAATAACAGTCACAGGTTTTAACAGTTTAAAAGAATAGGCAACAAAAGAAATTACACTACCAGTTTAGGCGGGAATCAGAAACCACCTTCGCTAAATTCATAGTCATCGATGCTGAGTCCAAATATCTTTGAATTTTTGGGCGAAGTTGGCTACATTTGATTAAAGCAGTACCATTTACATTTCACTTGGCATTAAGATTTCCAACGGACCACGGAGTCTACGAATTCCAAGACAGCCAGGTACTTGCACGTATGTGCGAGAAAACCACCACCAACTCTCATACGACAAAACTTCTCAAGGCATAGCAGTTGTAGCATAAAATACTACCCACATTCGAGCAGCACGATACCGAGGTAGCAGATTCTATTGAGCTCGATGGGCCCGGGCGTAATACTTTTGTTGGCTCCAACCTGTCTTCCGATGAGAAAGAAACCATGATCCAACTTCTTAAGAAAAATGTCGGCATCTTTGCATGGTCATTCCAAGAAATGCTCGGTATTCATCCTTCTATCGCATGCCACAAAATCAACCTCCTTCTAGAGAGCAAAGCAGTCATACAAAAGGGTCGAAATCAAGTTCCCCATCTTCGGGATGCCATTAATGAGGAAATCGATAAACTCCTTCGAGTAGGATTAATAAGGGAAGCCAAATATCCATAATGGGTTTCTAACATATTGGCAGTCCCTAAGAAAAATGAGAAAATTAGAATCTGTGTTGATTTTACGGAACCCAACAAGTTTACCCCAAAAGATTACTTTCCCGTCCCACTGATCCCGCAACTCCTCGACTCAGTTACCAGGTAAAAAACAATTTCAATGATGGATACAGCTTCCGGTTGCAATCAGGTTCCTCTCGCAGAGGAAGATCGGATAAAACAACTTTTATTATAGGAAAAGGTCTGTAGTTTTATACAGTAATGCCTTTCGGGCTAAAGAATGTAGGAGCCACTTACCAGTGACTCGTCACTAAAATGTTTAAAGATCATTTAGGCAAAATAATGGAGGTATACATCGTTACTATGATCTACAAAAGCTTGAAGCATGAAGATCACTTCAACAACATCCAAACCATATTCGATATCTTTTGTACTTACCAGATGAAACTCAACCCTAGAAAATGCCAATTTGGTATTGCATCCAGTAAATTTCTCGGGCATCTGGTTAGTAAAAGGGAAATCGAAATCGATCTGGCACAAATCAAAGCACTCATGGCACTGCCATCTCCTTGAATAAAAAAAGATGTGCTAAAATTCACTAACAAGATTGCCGCTCTTCACAGATTCATATCAAAGTCATCTAACCGATGCAAACTTCTTTACATCCTTCTTCGTAGAAATCCCGCTCCACTGTCCAAAAAATTGATCAAAGAAATTGTTTGGACTCCCGATTGTGAATTAGCTTTTCAAGATCTTAAACGATACTTAGGGCATCCTCTTATCATGAATACTTCAGTTGTTGGTGAAACACTAACAATGTACTTGTCCACAACTGATGATTCCATTAACCCGATCCTTATTTGATAAGACGACGGTGTAGAAAAGCCAATCTACTTTATCAGTACGACTCTCATGCCTTCTGAGAAAAGATATACAACCACCGAGAAACAACTACATGCCTTGGTCTACAGCTCTCAGAAACTTCGACCTTATTTCCAAGCACACCCCATAAAGATTATTACTAAATATCCAATCAAATTTATACTCTCTAAAAAGGAAAAATCTTGAAGAGTTCAACAATGGTCTATATTCCTTGGAGAATATGACATCTCTTTTGAACCTTAGATATCAATCAAAGGATAGGCAGTAGCTAATTTCTTGACAGATTTTTGAGTTAAAGACCCAGATTGGGAGGAACACGAAGAAGTGTTGGTCAACGACTCAATTGCAGAACAAGACGTCTGGTCACGAAGCATAGGGTGGAGACTCTTTATTGATGGATCTACAGGACCACGAGGATCAAAAACTAGCATCGTTCTCGTTATACCATCCAATCATCGCATCGAGAAAGCTATTAAACTCAAATTCTATGCCACCAACAATGAAACAAAATATGAAGCTGTCCTTTATAGACAAGATCTTGTTATAACACTCAGAGTTAAAGAAATAGTTGTCTATGTCGACTCCTTACTCGTCGCCAATCATTACAACAAAATATTTAAGACATCCGGCAAGATGGTTGACTATGCAGCTTTAGTTGAATAAAAAATGAGCAAATTCAAGTCAGCAATAATCTCTTACCTCCCTCGGGCCGAGAATCGCCATGCTGACGCATTGGCATACATCGCCGCAATGCTCGAAGACAGTGAAAAAAACTTTGGAAATCAAGGTTATCAAACATTCTAGTCTAGATATGATCTCTACGATGCACATCAATATTATTGAAGATGAAGATAAAGACGATTGAAGAAGACCTTTTTATGCATACCTCAATTCTAACATCCTCCTAAATAATAAAGAAGAGGCCTGAGCGCTCCTGGCCAAATGTTTGTGATTTATAGTCCATGATAAAATTTTCTATCACATTATGGGTGGAGGACCTCTTATCGAATGTATCTCTCGAAAACAAGCCCGAATAAAAATCAAAGAACTTCACGAAGGGATCTGCGCAACTCACATTTCTGGATGATCATTAGCCCAAAAGGCATTCACTCAAGGTTTATACGGGCCAAAAATATGACAAGACTATGAAGACTTTGTTCGAAGATGCTGCAAATGCCAAATCTACGCTCAAGATATCAAAAGCCCAGTACTCTACTTGCACATTAGTAATGTCCTCTGGTCATTCAAAAGATGGGGGATCGATATCATTGGACCCTTCCACCCTGCATCGAGAAATCACAATTTTTTTCTTGTAGCCATAGATTAGATCACAAAATGGGTCGAAGCAGTTCCTCTATGTCACACCGATGAAAATAAAGTCATCAAGTTCCTTTAGGAACACGTAATCACCCAATTTGGCTGCCCACAAATGATACGGTCCGACAATGGAAAATAATTTATCAATAATAAAGTCCTCACTTTCCTCCATAAGTACAAAATTTAACTCTCAACTTTAACACCATACTACCCACAAGGCAACGGACAAACTGAAACAATTAACAAGAGCATCAAATCAGGACTCTGCAAGCGCCTCAACGTAAAAAAGGGTAGATAGGTCGATTAATTACAAAGTGTCCTATGGGCATACAGGACAATATCTCGAACATCCACAAGCTGTACTCCATTCATGATGGCCTTCGATACTGAAGCAATCATATCTTCAGACCTCGATCTGCCAAGTGCTCGAAGAAAAATCACAGATGAAAACAATGAGCTAGGTCATCTCTATAACTTCAACTGGATCGAAGAAACCCGAGACAAGGTTATTCCAAACTTGGGACGATATCATGACACACTGAAAAAAGCTTATAACAAAAAGGTTCGAAAGAGAAAGTTTGGTATTGAGGACCGTGTCCTTCAACAGATTCAAGATAGTGCTCGGCCTAAGAATTTAGGAAAATTATCAGAAAGCTGGGAAGGGCCATATATTGTCAGTGACAAAATTGATAGTGGTACTTACTAGCTGATGGCAGAAGATGAAATCTATCTTGAATATCCATGGAATACTGCCCAACTAAAAATGTTTTACAGATGAAAACTGTAACCGCTTTCATCAATTCAAATAAACTATATTTACTTTCACTTCAATCTTTACTATCTTTACTTAGTCTCGATCCATACTTGATAATTATGTATCAGACAATCAATCATCTTTACAATATTTACTTTGTCTCGATCCATACTTGTTAAGTATGCATCAGACAATCAATCATCTTTACTATCTTTACTTAGTCTCGATCCATACCTGATAAGTATGTATCAGACAATCAATCATCTCTACTATATTTACTTAGTCTCGATCCATACTTGATAAGTATGCATCAGACAATCAATCATATTTACTATCTTTACTTAGTCTCGATCCATACTTGATAAGTATGCATCAGACAATCAATCATCTTTACTATCATTACTTGGTCTCGATCCATACTTGATACGTATGCTTCAGACAAGAAATTATCTTTACAATCTTTCTTTGGTCTCGATCCATACTTGATAAGCATGCATCCACACTACCATCATTTTTACTATCTTTACTTAGTCTAGATCAATAATTGATAAGTATGGGGAAAACTAACATTCAATCCTTCGATAACAATATCCTATTACAGGATAACATTGTTTACATTCCTTACTTATTGAACACAACATGTCATGTTTTTGTTCTTTTCGATCCAATCCAAATATCCTATTAAGGATTAACATCTGGCAAACATTCCAACTACTTGCCATTAGATGGCCATCTTTACATATACACGAATAGTTGCTTTAAGTAACACTATGAGCTATCTACTTTCACATTTTACTATATCAAACTTATCAAATACCAACACTTAGCATAAATTTAAATATGCATTAAATATTTTCAAACAACATCTTAAAAAATAAAATATCAGCATTTAAAAAATATAGCTAAAATTTACTCGATCCCATCGACCATTTTTACATCACTTCTCAAAAAAAAACTGTTTACAAAACTTTATTTAAACTGCAGGAGGAGATGCCACATCATCAACCTTCGGTAACCCCTCAGGAGAAAACACATCTAATATTTCCTCAGAACGCAAACCATCAGCTTTTATCATCACCAAATCATCGACAACTTCCGTCCCAGAAGATACTTCAGGCATTTTCAGAACATCATCGTCCAGATCTGAATCCTCGAAGAGAACACCCCGGCCCTGGCCAACCCTTTATGTAGGGGCCTGACTTCTTTCAGAGGGGAAGTCGGCTCTGACACCACGGGATTTATCCTTAATAGGAGGATTTAAGCATATAATCTAGAATACAGAAAATCAATAGATAATATACTTGCGTAGAGGCCCAAATGTGGCGCTCTACGACCTCCGAATGAGGATTTTTAAGAGAGATTATATTACTGATGAGTAATTGAAGGTTCGAGTACTAGCTTTTACAGGGTGGTCAAAGGTAAAATGCAAGAGCTCAGAGGGGAGACCTTCCAACCTCCACTTGGTTTCCCATCTCTCCTATTTATAGAAGTATAGGAAGCTGAGTCACCAAGTGTGGTTCAGGTTACATGATTACTGTCAGGATATTTTGGAGCAAGTATGGGCACCGGACATGTCTGTACTGACAAGGGTATGGGCGTCGAACATGTCTGATGTGATAGCTGCCTGTTCCGTCATACTTCGACTATATGCAGCTATGGTCGAAGTGTTTTTACTGCGATGTGTGGAGTCTGTTCTCGATGCTTCGAATAGAAGGGTGCAAGTAGAAGGCTGCAAGTAGAATATTTTGATTAGAAGTAGGCTTTGAGTAGAAGGCTGCAAGTAGAAGACTTCGAGTAGAAGGCTGCAAGTAGAAGGCTTCCAGTAGAAGGCTTCGAGTAGAAGGTTGCAAGTAGAAGGCTTCGAGTAGAAGTTGGCTTCGAGTAGAAGGCTGCAAGTAGAAAGGCTTCGAGTAGAAGGCTACAAGTAGAAGGATTTGAGTAGAAGTAGGCTTCGAGTAGAAGACTGCAAGTAGAAGGCTGCGAGTAGGCTTCAAGTAGAAGGCTACGACTAGGCTACCTAATTCACCCCCTCCCAGCGAAGGTCTCGAAAATAGTTGTAGAGGCCTTTGTTGAGAAAACTGTTTGGCGTTGGAAGTTGAGCAGTTTGACTGTTAGTTTTTTGGTAGGTAATAGAAGATGGTAATAAAGATATGTTTGGTAGGGGGTTCTTCAGACAATAGGTCTGTTTCACGGTTATCGCTTGTTTTTGTGGGAATCATTTGCGGAAGAGATGGTAGGGTTGGAGCTGCTACGGCTAGGAGCGAGGAGAAGTGTCCCAATGATACATTGGGGCTTCTTGTTGGCTTGTTGAGTGTTTAGATGGATATAGAAGGGTATTTTTGTTTTTTGTTTGAGTTGTACGTCTGAACTTGGTGAAGTATCTGACCTTTTGAAGTAGAAGTCTAAACTTGGTGAATGGAAAGGTGTGATCTGTCGATGTCAAAGTGAGTTGTCAAAGTCTGAGTTGGCAAAGTAGAATTCTGAGTTTGATGAAGTTGAAGTCTGAGTTGTTGAGGTAGAAGTCTGAACTGTCGAGGTAGAAGGATGATTTGCTAAAGGTAGAAGTCTGATCTGTTGAAGGTGGAAGTCTGATCTGCTGAAGGTAAAGTCTGAACTGCTAAAGTAGAAGTCTAATCTGTTGAAGGTAGAAGTCTAAACTATTGAAGTAGAAGTCTGATCTGCTGAAGGTAGAAGGCTGAACTAAAGTAGAAGTCTGAACTGTCGAGGTAGAAGGTTGATCTGAAGTAGAAGTCATAACTGAGGAGGTAGAAGGATAATTTGAATTAAGTTTGAACTGTCTAGGTAGAAGGCTGATCTGAAGTAGAAGTCTGGACTATCAAGGTAGAAGGTTGATCTGAAGTAGAAGTCTGAACTGTCTAGGTAGAAGGTTGATCTAAAGTGAAGTCTGAACTGTCGAGGTAGAAGGTTGATCTGAAGTGAAGTCTAAACTGTCAAGGTAGAAGGTTGATCTAAAGTGAAGTCCGAACTGTCGAGGTAAAAGGTTGATCTGAAATAGAAGTCTGGACTGACGAGGTAGAAGAATGATCTAAAGTGAAGTCTGAACTATCGAGGTAGAAGGCTGATCTGAAGTGAAGTCTGAACTGTCGAGGTAGAAGGTTGATCTGAAGTAGAAGTCTGGACTGTCAAGGTAGAAGGTTGATCTGAAGTGAAGTCTGAACTGTCGAGGTAGAAGGTTGATCTGAAGTAGAAGTCTGGACTGTCAAGGTAGAAGGCTGATCTGAAGTGAAGTCTAAACTGTCGAGGTAGAAGATTGATCTGAAGTAGAAGTCTAAACTGTCTAGATAGAAGGTTGATCTGATTGAAGTAGAAGTTTGATATGTTTGAGTAGGCTTCGACACCTTCGAGTAGGCTATCAAAGGTAGAATTCTGATATGTATGAAATAAAAGTTTGATTTGAATAAAGTAGAAGTTTGATCTGCTTGAGTAGGCTTCGACACCTTCGAGTAGGCTATCAAAGATAGATTTCTGATCTGTTTGAAATGAAAGTTTGATTTGATTGAAGTAGAAGTTTGATTTGTTTGTTGATGTTTCTTTTTCTAAACTTCTGTAGTTAATTCTGAACATGTTGATGTATATTTTATATGGTACATTCTGAGTCTGCTGAATCTGAATTTCTGATGTAATGTCTTAGTGCTCATGTTATCTCATACTGACCTTGGAATGTTGGAATTTGTATGCCTATTCTATCGATTTTGTTTGCTTTGAATTGTTGATGATTGATCTTTGACTTGCTCTACGACTGCTGCATTGATAGATAATATGTAAGATACTTCCTTGACGTTTACATGGCTGTACTATTGTCGATCCATGTAGAATATGGATGTAATGTGGATCAAACTTAGTGTATTCTTTTGGACATCGAAGGCCGAAGCCACAGCGATGTTGAAAACTCAAAACATTTTCAGGTCACCCCCGAGTATCAGTCGGGGCGAGGGGACGTGATACCGAGGAAAAAACCAAAAATGTGTTAAACTTCGAAGGCCTAAGCCATAACGAAGCATTTGAATTGCCTCCAACGCATTCCCGAGGGTCCGGTCTTTCGACCATCCTTGCCCCTTGAGTTTGCTCGAATGTTGGAAACTTGAGCAATTCATGGACCCCCCAAGTATCTGTCGGGGCGAGGGTGGACATGATACCCAGGGTAGACCAAGAAAAGGACTGTACTTTATCGGTTTCAGAGCTTGTACGAAGGAATATCCAATCGCCTCCAATGCATCACCGAGGGTCTGGTGTTTCGACCATTCTTGCCCCTCGAGTTTGCTCCAATTTTGGGGACTTGAGCAATTCAAAGTCGCCCCCAAGTATCTGTCGGGGCGTGGGTGGACAAGATACCCGGGGTAGACAAAGAAAAGGACTGTACTTCGAAGGCCGTAGTCGCAGCGATGGAATATTGAACTGCCTCCAATGCATCACTGAGGGTCCGGCCCATCGAGCATCCTTGCCCCATAAGTTTGCTCGAATTTTGGAGACTGGAAAATTATCGAGATCATCCTCGAGTACCAGTTGGGTCGAAGGTTGACATAGCATTCGAGTTAAACCAAGAAATTCACTGAAAATAGGAGATGAAGTTGGGCGGAAAAACTATGTTTTGATTATTCTATGTTGTAAAAGATGGCTATTTGGGTGGTCACTTTCATCAACGGAGTTGTCGGCGTAGATAGAATTTGGAACAGAAGATGGGTGACTTTGAGGATAATCTCCTGAAGTTGAAAATAAAAGTAGGGGAAGATGAGAAGGCAACTGGTAGGGTGGGAAGCACAGACGATGCCAAATGTAGGGGCCTAACTTCTTTCAGAGGGGAAGTCGGCTCTTACACCACAGGGTTTATCCTTAATCGGAGGATTTAAACATATAATCTGGAATGCATAAAATCGATAAACAATATACTTGCGTAGAGGCCCGAATGTGGCGCTCTACGACCTTCGAATGAGGATTTTTAAGAGAGATTATATTACTGATGAGTAATTGAAGGTTCGACTACTAGCTTTTATAGGGTGGTCAAAGGTAAAATGCAAGAGCTCTGAGGGGAGACCTTCCAATCTCCACTTGGTTTCCCATCTCTTATATTTATAGAAGTATAGGAAGCTGAGTCACCAAATGTGGGTCAGGTTACATGGTTACTGTCAGGATATTCTAGAGAAAGTATGGGCGTCGAACATGTCTGTACTGGCAAGGGTATGGGCGCCGAACATGTCTGATGTGATAGCTTCCATTCCCGTCATACTTCGACCATGTGCAGCTATGGTCGAAGTATTTCTACTGCAATGTGTGGAGTCTGTTCTTGAGGCTTCAAGTAGAAGGCTGCAAGTAGAAGGCTGTAAGTAGAAGACTTCGAATAGAAGTAGGCTTCGAGTAGAAGGCTACAAGTAGACGGCTTCAAGTAGAAGGCTGCAAGTAGAAGGCTTCGAGTAGAAGGCTGCAAGTAGAAGGCTTCGACTAGAAGGCTGCAAGTAGAAAGCTTAGAGTAGAAGTAGGCTTCGAGTAGAAGGCGTCGAGCAGAAGGCTGCAAGTAGAAGGCTACAAGTAGAAGGCTTCGAGTAGAAGTAGGCTTCGAGTAGTAGGCTGCAAGTAGAAGACTGCGAGTAGAAGGCTGCGAGTAAAAGGTTTCAAGTTGAAGGCTGCAAGAAGAAGGATTTGACTAGAAGTAGGCTTCGAGTAGAAGGCTGCGAGTAGACTACTACACTTTATAATGGTCTTTCCTCTACTCCATCTCCTTATATTGACCTACATAATTGACCCTAACCTTCTTACTAGCATCTAAATTCTCTTGAATCAATTAATCCCTTACCTCATCCAAGACCATCCCATCCTCCTGCACCATCGCCTTTCGTGCATCCGCAATCTGCTCTGGCACATCCTTCTCGAAGATGCTTCTCAATAATGCCAATGCCTCCTCTTTTTCCCTCGCCAACTCAGCCCTTATCTCCTTGATATTTTTCTTCCACTCTTTCTTCGCACCACGAAGGGCAAACTCCTTCGCCTTCTGAGCATCCAGCTTGTACGTATTTGGCATGGATTTCAACGCTTTCTTGTCCTCAATAAAAGCTTATTTCTCCCTCGTCAAATCTTTCCCGATGTTCTTGTATGCCAAAACTTGATTTGCCAGATCGTTACTACAAATAATACGACATTTGGCCTCTGTCAATAACTTTTTAATCTGCATTACATTCAAAATTTTAGTATTTGAATAACATGCCAAATTTTTTAATCGAAGCAAAGAAGAAAATTTTCTCACATTCAACATGTTTTGATGGCCCTCACTGAGAAAAGTTATCAAGTTCCCGCACCAAGAAAACAGTCGTCCACTTTTGCCTGTAACCCATCCGCCTCAGACACATACGCGTCCATAGTCTTTTGGACTTCAATCTTAGATTCCTTGACAATTTTTTTCTTCGAAGACTCTGACTCTGCCCTCTTCATTAGAATAGTACTTGCCGAGCCTCGTGGAGGTTAACCACCAGGCAAAGTAATTGGTGTATAAATCTTTACCCCCTCCACATTTGTTGATCTTCATGAAGACCTCTTCGGGGGTAGTAAAGGAGCAACAACTTGGCTAGCCACACTTTTCTTCTTACTCTTTCCCAATATTTCAGTGAACATCGAGTCTCTCACCGTAATTATGGAATCTGTCATATACCCAACCAAAGAAGGATTTTTCAATGGAAAACTAGACTCTGAAGCCCTCTTGTTCCTCGTCGACATCTTACCATTGATAACTGGAAGATCTACCCCTTTGACCCTTAACATCTTTAAGCCTGCCTCTTAAAAAAGATGATAAGAAGTTTTTAGGGCCTCTGCAAAATACCCACTCAAAGTACGGTTGTCAAATTATAGCACGGATGAATGGGATCGAATCCACAAGGAGGTTTGGAAAAATAAATACTTTTTAGGCCGAATAACGATTTTATACGAGATTAATCTAAGAAGAATAAATAAAAACTAATTATAAAACTTAAAGAGGGAGAGAGCTAGGGTTCAGACTTAGCCTCTACATTTCAAAGCATTAATCGATATATAACTAGATCCTAATATCTCCACCCATCATATGTTCATGTTAAGACACATACGATGTTGTAAAATAAATACTAAATCCATGGTCAAGCATTTAGTGGTTATGCTTTTAAGAGATGGTGAAGAGTGTCTTAGAGAATTATCAACTCATCCATGGTTAGGCTTGAGTGAGTTTTCTAATGTTTTCTCTTATTTAGATCTCCAAATCAAGTCTACGGTTAGTAGCACTTGTTTGTATCCAAAGTTATCGTATACCAAATCGAAGTTATGGTCAAGCCTTCAATATGATGCACTAACTTACCAATTATAAAATACTAAGAGAAATATAATTAGAACCAAATTATTATCAACTATTGGTCATCCAAGAAGAGTCCTCATTTTAGCCTTAGCTAGGAGATTTGCCGCTCATCTCGGACTTTATCGCATTAACAATTAATGAAGACATTAGCAAAAATTAAACTAAAAGAGAAGAAGAAGACAATTAAATAAAAACAAAGACTTTATTTCTTCTAAACTTGATCCAATATGAGATGCCCAATTATAATGGGGGGAGGGTTCCTTTTATAGGAGAAGGAACCCAAATTTAGAAACTATACATTAAATTCAAAAGAATATTTTTACAATAATATCTTCTAATATTACAACCAATCACCTAATATTCTTGCATATAATTTCCTTGAGTGATGTAGAGATCTTTCTTCTTGAAAACTTTTGCATATATCTTTAGTATAAAATAACTTTAAGGATCTTGGATGCAATATATTCTTTCTTATTCTCCAAGAATATTTGTGCATATATTTCTTCAATCTTGAGACCAAATATATTGTGTCTTTAACTTTTTGTGTTATA
Organism: Kingdonia uniflora; assembly: GCA_014058105.1. Taxonomy (NCBI): domain Eukaryota; kingdom Viridiplantae; phylum Streptophyta; class Magnoliopsida; order Ranunculales; family Circaeasteraceae; genus Kingdonia; species Kingdonia uniflora. The sequence continues at coordinate 206,339 of JACGCM010000338.1, read as the reverse complement.
AATTGCTGGAGACACTTTTACTTGACTTTAAGAGCTTAGTTTCAAATATCCATTTCCAGTAGCTATAATCAAACAAATGCACATAAGAACCCAAAATTAAATATAATGGACAACTAAAATACATGTTCGGGTATATAAAAAATGTCATAATTATGCACTCATCAAATACCCCTAAACTTGTCTTTTGCTCATCCCGAGTAAAATAAAATAATAGCCACTTTCGCAGGGAGCGAGATTGTATTTAACATATGCAGCAAGCCGTTAAACCCTAAGGTTTAGCCTAGTGGACGAGTGTTGTCTCGTGAGGGTTTGCAGTGACTATACCCACAAAAGTCAATAATTAAATTTTAAACAATTCTAGAATACACATGACTCATTTCCTGTGAACTTATCCTTACTTAGTTGTGACAAAAATATTCTGATTAAAAAATATTTAAATTTGCTATTCTCCTAAGTATATCAAAAAATATTTTAAGTTTATCCAAAACTAGAAGTACTACCTCAAGATTAGAAATAGATACAAGTATTTTGCTTTAGTTATATTTGAGTATACATTGAAAATAGTTTTATCACCTAATACGTTGTCTAGAATAATTTACTCAGTTTTTGGTAGTCTAGCTTTTACTAGAATAAATTTAACGGTCAGTTTGACAAGTGCTTTAGTCAATTCGTCTTCCTAGAATTTTTCTTTTTTCTTTTCTTTTGCAAGCCATTTCTTATTGAGTACATTGTTTCTTAGTGAAGCCTCCGTTACAAGAAGTTTTTGGTCGATAATCTCCGCTAGTTAGCTAAGGTTGTCAGGGTGTGGTGCCCCATCATGTCCTAGACTCAGGATTCTCACAAGTAACATTTTCATGTGCTCCTTTCACATAGTTCATGGTCAAGCTCGATATTAGTAATAATTTTTCCTCTTTCAACTCTTAATCATGCGAGTAGCCTTGCAGCGTGAAAGTTCTTAAAACACATTTGGCTTATTAATTATTCTTAAGAATGAACTTATTCTTAGGCAGTTGTCTCCCTTGCAGCAAACTATTCCTAACATAAATGTTAAATTTCTCTTACACTTAGCAAAAATCTATTGAAGATATTAATTGCAAAACTGCAGTTGTCTCCCTTATAGCAAACTATTCCTAACATAAATGTTAAATTTCCCTAACACTGAGAAAAATCTATTGAAGATATTAATTGCAAAACTACAGTGAAGTGCATGTTTTCAAAATATACCAAGCGAACTTGAATTAGTCGCTAATAAAAAGATAGTACATCAAGCTTAAGATAGTCCAAAATATTCTAGTGTATACTTGGTACAATTTTAAAATTTAGGCTTTTCCATAATATTTATATCAAGGTAAAGCTAATTTAAGTGTTTGAAAATTTGTCAAAAATATATCATAAATTGTTAAAGTGTCATTATTTCACTTTTCTTCAAAAAGAATTTAAAAAAATGATTTCCTACCCCCAAACTTAAATGAAAAATTATCCTCAATGTTTGAGAGCATATAAAAAAATAGAGGATAAAAACTTGAATTTCTCGCCTAAATGTGTCATGGATTGCCTCCCAAGAAGCGCTAAGTTTACCGTCTTCAGCCAGACGAATGTACCCCCAAACTTAAAAATTTTAATATGACTGGAAGGGTACGAAGTTGAAAAGGTAATTTACTATCCTGGTTGCAAATTATCTTTCAAAAACCAAATAACACATGAATGGTGATCCTTAATATTAGCCCCTAATTGGGCAGATATATTCTGCAAAGACCATATAGAGTTTAAAACTAATTCTCTATGAAAAAGATTTTTTCTAAAAACTTTGCCTACCATTTGACGATTTCAAGTTAAAAATTTTAGACAAATCAAGAAAAACCATTTTCTCCAAGATAAAGCAAACGCATACCCAGGGAAAATATTTTCCTTTAGAATTTTTAATATAATAATATGATTACTTCGTGTTGCAGTAAAAAATAAGATTGGTATACAAGTATTTGTCCATGAAAATGTACTAGATTCAAAACTCAATTTTTCTGGAAAGATATTTTCTTTGAAAATTTTCAAAACCCCCAAGTTATCGTTGATATTCCAAAAAATGTGATAGGTGGTTCTAACAAAGCAAGCCTGTGAGGCATCCCCAAAATTATAATTTTTTAAAAAGATATTTTCTTTTAGTAGAAGAAAAACTATATAGCATATTTGTAGATGTAGGGATCGGGGAACAATTGACTCTAACAAACATTTAAAATTTATGTGCCTAAAATCACAACTTATCTCAAGGGACTCATCCTGACTATTGACGTGGATATTCATTGGCTTAGGGACATGGCCAAGTTAAAACATATTTTCAAATACTAATTATTGTACCATTTCACGAATCTCAGGATCATTCGAGTCCTCAAAATAATTTAAACATTTACCAACAAAAACGTAACAAAAGTTATCTCTGTACAAGTTCTCAAAATCATTTATGGTCATGGTACCCCCATTAGGCTTAGACGATGGTGGTATGGATTCAAGAAAGAGAGATGAAGAAGGTGGCACTGGTTGGAATAAAGATAGAGCTCATATTTTCTTAAGAATCGATGTTGAATTCACACTTTTAAGATATTTGTCATTATCCTCATCACTTGAGAAATCGTCTAAGAATTAAGAAAAATACTCTCTTTCTGTCATGATATCATTTACGAATTGGTGGGGCTCAATCAGTGAAGGGATGGATAATGACATTGGTAGTTGAATGTTGAGGGTGGAATTAGGAGGTGATTGAGAAAGAATTTTAGTAAACTTGTTAGCCGCTTCTTTAAGATTTTCTTGTGACAAAGGATCGTTAACCTTAAAATGTTGATCTTCTAAATTTGTCCCATAATATGGTGCTATCCATTCACCCCAAGGGGAAAACATTCCATAATTGCGCTTGAATTCTTCATTTTCTAAATCACAAGAGGATTTAACTTCAGATTGTTCTTCTTTATTGCTTAGAAGTTTTTTGCACTCTATTTCACTCTATGTAGTTGACAACTGAGTTATCTGAGTCTCTAATCTAGAGATAGATTGGGTTGTAGAAGTTTGATTCATAAATGTCTGTTGTTGGAATTATATCATTTATTACTGAAATTGCAACGCTTGTTTTTGAATTTTCATTGATTGTTGCCTGAATAGAGAAAGGATGTCTTCCAAAGATGGTTTGAGTGGAGTGGGTGGGATCTATTTGGATGACTGAAAGGATTGCTGAGGCAGCATATAGGAATGAGGTTAGAAAGGTTCCACGTATTGAGAATTTTGGTGATCCTATGATTGAAAATGATTTTGAGGATATTGTGGGATGTCAAAATATGAGCCATATGAATTCCAATATTCTTGCATGTACGTCATTTTATAATTAAATTAACACCCAATAAAAAAATTCAATCAAGCCTAAAACACTAGCACTTCAACATTTTTTAAGAAGAAATAATTAGGTTTCCCTTATATTCTTCTATGTTTACAAAAGGGTAGGATGGTCAAAGGCTTCAGTTCCTGCACTCCCCTGTGTCACTGCGCTAGTACCAGCTTAGAGTAGATATTCAGTCCTCACGCCCGAGCGAGTCACCTTATCGTACGTCAGCACTTAGAACGGTGACGTCGCAAAACTATAACCAGTATTTTACGGAGCTAGGCTGGTGCCGTATCCTACGAACCTGTGTTTGTACCCTGGTCCAGTACACCTATCCGTTTGGTGATGAAATCCCACGGGAATCTTGCTACTCACTTTTATTATCAGTAATTTTTAGGTCTGGGATGTTCAATTTTCATGTAATATGAATTTCTTCGTATCCCTAATGGGTGGTCCCACTTGTTAGAGAGTTTTTTGGGTGATGAAATCTCACAAGTCTCTAACGGTTTTTACCTTTAATAATGTTGGAATGAAAAAAAATTTAAACACGTTAATAAGTCAATCCAACCACAATAAATATTTTATTAGAGCATCGTGTATTTGCATAGTCTACACGACTTTATGTTCCTAGTGTCGGGGCGGAGTGGATATGAACCCCTTCTATATGTCAAGTTTATAGAGTTACCAACCTACGGGAAGTGTTTCCCGGTGAAGCTGTGGCCGCCCCTTCACTTACGAGGCGAAAAAAAGAGGTGTCCCTTCACTTAGAGGGCACAAGAAGGATTAGATAGAAGCTTGCCAGTGTACTTTATAAATTCCTCACGATCTCTGAGTGCCAACTTTGTGACTATGCTGTAAAAATAAGAGAATAAAGATTAGTGAACTTGAGACATTAATATTAATCCAATTTCCAAGTCTATGATGTCCTGATTTTTAAATTCGTATATCTTTCAGCTCGGTTGAGAGAGAGCATTAATTAATACCAATTTGGAAAGATAATTCAGAATGGAAAAACGTTCAAGAAAAAAGTTTTCTAAAATTTCGCTTTCCTGCCGCTCAAAACAAGTGATTAATGAACAGCAGCGTCCTTTACAGAGACTGCTTTTTTCTATTATTTCAAAAGGTTGTAACTCTCAAACGACTAAGCAGAAAAATATAATCCATAGCTATTCGGAAAGGGTTTTGAATTAACTAAAACTTTTGTAGCATACATATTTCCCAACTGCGAAGTATAGATTATTAAAATATAAAAAATTTAGGAACAGACATCACAGTTCAAAAATATATATATTGAGATGAGATTGTGATAAATAATAGCAGCTAAAAAATTTATTGTTCTCTTCTTAACTACCTCCAAAAGCATGATTGTAAGATTTATAAATATTATAAACAACCACAAAGCTACTGTAGTGCCCAGAAACCTGAAATAATTTATTTTTTTTAGTTTAAACTAGAGAAACAGAAAGAGAAACAACGACATAAATAGAAACAGTATATAATAGCATTACCGGCCTACTATACTTTTCAATGAATATTAGAAACAAAGAATTTAGAAATCACTGGCACGGTATTAGAAAGAATTAACAAAGAAAATTCGGTATTAGAAAGAATAGCTTTCAACGATGCCTCCCCGGCAACGGCGCCATTTGATAAGAGGCTTATAGGGCCTTTACAAAATACTCGCTCAAAGTACGGTTGTCGAATTGCAGCACTGATGAGTGGGATCGAATCCACAAGGAAGTTTGGGAAAATAAATACTTTTTAGGCCGAATAACGATTTTATACGAGATAAATCTAAGAAGAATAAATAAAAACTAATTATAAAACTTAAAGAGGGAGAGAGCTAAGGTTCGGATTTGACCTCTACCTTTCAAAGCACTAATTGATATATAACTAGATCCTAATATCTCCACCCATCATATGTTCGTGTTAAGGCACATATGATGTTGTAAAATAAACCACTAAATCTATGGTCAAGCATTTAGTGGTTATGCTTTTAAGAGATGGTGAAGAGTGTCTTAGAATATTATCAATTCAACCATGGCTAGGCTTGAGTGAGTTCTCTAATGTTTTCTCTTGTTTAGATCTCTAAATCAATTCTACGGTTAGTAGCACTTGTTTGTATCCAAAGTTATCGTACACCAAATCAAAGTTATGGTCAAGCCTTCGATATGATGCGCGAACTTATCAATTATAAAGTACTAAGAGAAAACTAATTAGAACCTAATTATTATATACTACTGTTCATCCAAGAAGAGACCTCATCTTAGCCTTAGCTAGGAGATTAGCCGCTCTTCTCGGACTTCATCGCATTATCAATTAATGAAGACATTAGCAAAAATTAAACTAAAAGAGAAGAAGAAGACAATTAAATAAAAACTAAGACTTTATTTCTTCTAAACTTGATCCAATATGAGATGCCCAATTACAATGGGGGGAGGGTTCCTTTTATAAGAGAAGGAACCAAAATTTAGAAACTGTACATTAAAATCAAAAGAATATTTTCATAATAATATCTTCTAATATTACAACCAATCACCTAATATTCTTGCATATAATTTCCCTAAGTGATGTAGAGATCTTTCTTCATGAAAACTCTTGCAAATATCTTTAATATAAAATATTTTTAAGGATCTTGGATGCAATATATTCTTTCTTATTCTCCAAGAATATTTGTGTATATATTTCTTTAATCTTGAGACCAAATATATTGTGTCTTTGACTTTTGTTGCTATGAACCGCTGGAGACACTTTTATTTGACTTTAAGAGCATAGTTTCAAATATCCATTTCCAGTAGCTATAATCAAACAAATTCACAGAAGTACCTAAAATTAAATATAATAGACAACTAAAATACATGTTCGGGTATATTAAAAATTTCATAATTATGCCATCATCAAAAGGGTGCCCACTCGCTCTTGGCCGATGCAAAGATTTTTGATCCTACCAAAATACCCCTTACTAATATTGTATAATTTCTCTTATACTTCAGAGGTCCTATCGATCTCCTTCAAAGCTGTACAAACAGCAACATACCAATTACATACAGATTTAGACATAAATCAAACAAAAACATTTACATTTATATTTACGTTACCTAACCACAAACCTAAATAAAAAGTCTTACTTTATAAGGGTTCCCCAAGGTCTTTCTTGTCAAACTCGTAGTTCCCAGATACGAATAAACGTTCATCGCTATATCGCCCTCATGTTGACACCATGCCGTAAAATAATTGTCTCTTTAAAAACCTTGCCAAGTACCGATAGCCTAGCTTATTTGGGTTCATCTTGAGTATACGCTAGACACATACATCGTCAACTGTGATCAACTCTTCCCCCCCTTGACTTTAGTTGACCATTTATTGCCCCACATACGTGAAACAGGTCAAACACATTTAGATTAAACTAACTAGGTGCCACGTCAAAAAAATTATCAACTTCTTCTGGTCAACTCAAAAAGGAAGCTCCAAACCCTTCATAATTTGTTTTCGATGCACGAGAATCCCGCCCAAGGGTACTTCCTAGTTGATCATATCATATTGATACTCCTCTAGCCTAATATCTTTAGGGATACTATACTTCTTAAAACCCAGCATCACCTTCGTTTCTGGACCCTCTCTGTAACAAGCCTCCTCACCCTCCTCCACATCTTCCTCCCTACCCACACTATCTTCTCGATCACTTGCGTGTGGCTCATGATTCGTATCTGTCTCGGTAACCTCCTCATCATATATTTCGACAATCCTAGGTGTCAATCTAAATTGGTCAATACTAGCTATGTCTGCACTACTCGACCCCACCCTATACCTACCACCTAACTGTTGAACGCATGTAGTTACATCGATCATTAGGAGATCGGCATCTTGAAGGCTCCAGTATATAGCTTTATCATCAATTTGAATTGGTTCATCCATTTTTAAGAACCTGAAATTCAGATTCTATTTTTTATCACAATTAGTATCTATCATATCTGATACATTATATACATTCATGTATTCATCTACATATAGTTGTCGAGTTTACTCTCCAATACATCATTCTCTCATTATTATCATTACTATCTGATAGATATCATTACTACTCGAAGACACTTACTACATTCATTTCTCGATATAATTTATCATTACTATTTTTTCTAAGTCCTAACATCGATTATTGTACTAACATATCTTTTTGTCAAAGTTCAGGAACCTCATAGTTCTAGACTACACTTCGCCTATTTCACGCCAAAAACAATCCAATTCAAATAATTCGAAAATATACCTTCTCCGGGGTAAAATCTAGCCACATAACACCTAATCCAAAACTTCATTTCAGGCAATCTCACTGAAATCCTAACAACTTCCCTACAGTCGCGCCGTACCCACCGCAATACCCACCAATCCATCTCTCCACTCCTCACCACCTATTAATCATAACTCTCTCTCTCTCCAACACCCTTATAACCCATAGACGACTACATTGCCACAGGAACAGTACCCTTCAATGATCACTATCATGAATTATTTGATCAAAACCCTAACACAGTCAAATCTTTAATTACTTACAATCCATCTTACCTACTAATTACCCCAATACACTTATCATACCTACATCTATGCATATTTATAAAAAATCAATCAAACATCACGCATAAAAAAACAAAATTACTAACCTTGAATATGCGCAGCTTCGGTATCCCTCCATTTTGCCCGCTTTGCTCTCTCAATCAAAATACTTATCACCTCCATCCTAATTATTGACAATGATGCTAGTGATGAGCACAAAGAGTTTGCACTAGAAAGAATTTTTTCAGAGTTTATAAAATATGAACAGTCGCCCACTTTAGAACTATTTATAGACCCCACGCGACTGTTCATTACACCACTCCGCGACCATTCGAGTAATCGAGCATAATGCCTTATACATCTTTCCTTGAAGTCTTTGACTCTTCGCCTTCTTACAACAACAAACCCCTAACTGTTGCTCCAACACTTCTATATCTCGAAGAACTTCCTCTGACATATTCATACTCAATAAAGCACAGCCTATCTTATCATAAAGATATTGTACATCTTTTTCCTTATACTTCAAAATATTACCTACAGGAACACACCTTTCCATGTTTAATCCTATCATTACCTCCACACATTTATACTTTCTTTACAATTCCCAATATCCAGGGAAGATCTTCTACACTCAATTAAAATTTCAAAATTTCATTCGACAATACAAATACCAACATACGCATTACATTCATACATTCCAACAATTTGCCAAAATATATTCGACAGCGATTTAGCATACCAAAACATCGAAAACTACAATCTGACAAAAAAATTATCCTCATTTAACCATGCAAAATTATTCGATCATTAAATTTGACTACATCTACAGCAAATAGAATTCAAATACTCCTACTCGCAGCAGCATCTTCTTTGCTAATCAATATTTTTACACGAGTATACATATAACTCACACGTTTTGGAGGACTCCAAAATTCAAGTTCGCAGTGAAATTGAAAATCCTCTTCAGCATCATTCGCCTCTGCCTTACTCATTCCTTCATAATTCGGTTCAACAGGTTCTTCCATCTGATAATTAATGCACCAGTTTCTGAAGTACCTTTTATATAATTCCCAATACTTCGCTTAAGCACGGCTGAAAACTTCATTCCATACTTATACCCTAGTCTTCACCAACTCAACAAACACATAATCTCAATTTTACTGAGTACACGGGGTACTTATAGTCCAACAAAGTCCAAGTCAATTCAATCCACATTTATTTCTCATTGAAACTTTAACATTTTAACAATCAAGTCATTCACCCTCGAAATCTATTCCTAGACCGACACAGTCAATTATACTTCGAGATATATTAAAATCGAGACTTATACACATTCAACACATTTGACTTCGACATCATACTAATTCGATCACTTGTTTATTTAAAGACACTTTAACAATTCAAAAAGTCGGAAAAGAAAGTTTATTAAATGAACTATCTATTACATTTGGCATTCGACAAGTCATTCCTTCGATTACATTATATCTAGATACAATTCTATCTTTAATTCGACTTGAAGGGTTAATTGTTTTGTTCATCTTTTCACCAGAATTTGATATTATTGCTTCTTATCACTAGAATCTGATATTAGATCTAGTAACAAGGGCAACGATATCCTAAGAAACTCATGAAACTTAGGCCAGGGAACTTCTAAATTGAGCTGCTCCTGCAGAAGAACGATAGCAAAAAATTATAAGAAGGTTCTTAAGATTGACAAGATCCCAGGGCACCCAACCAACCTTCACATCATCATCTTCACTATGAGCAGTAGCCCCTTCTCTAAAAATTTGATGAACTTCATTCCCTTCAGCAATAGAAAATGAAACCAACCCCAACGAATAACCCGCAGGTAAACACTCTCTAACTCCACCTCCCACAAATCCCCCCACCATGATGACTACTAGTACAGGATTACCAAACAAGGACTTGCAAAAATATTTTACCTCTGCTTGGTCATCGCGGTAACCGCCTTCCTCCTCAGGCCACTTACTGCACCACACTTGGGGTAACATCTTTCAAGTAAACCACCACCTAATCCTTCTTTATACCAATTATTTATACTCTACTTACATTTGCCAAGTATAATATTCCGCATTAATTGTTCTTCGGGACAAACATGACCAGGTTTACTTCACTTTGACCTCAGAAATGACAACATAAAGACTTTCTCATATATTCAACACCCTTTTCAGATTTTAATTTCTTCTCGACTGAACCACAAGTACTTCTGTCAAGAATAGGGCGATTGTAGTAGCATATTCCTCATATTCGACAAGGGTAAGCCAACATAGCATAGTCAAAGACAGTCAGCATTGCATAATCAAAGGCAGACAGTGTTCAAGAAGATACCACAAGTCCTTGACCTACTAAAAGTAGCCATTGTGCCTAGTCAAGAAAAAGTTGTTAGAGATCCGTAAAGTTCACCCGCTACCCCCAAAATAGGAAACTGTTTTTCTTTTTGTAAATTGCTTGTATCATCTATAAATACAGGCAGAAAATATATTATTCATATCCGCAACTTTACTATTTACTCTTCCTTACTTTACTATCATTCCATAACTTGTAATAGCTAGCAATCTATTGGATTTTACATAAAAATCCTCCTCAAGGTCATAGTTTTTTTCAGCTTTTACTGAATTTCTACGTAAAATCTTATTTATTTTAGTTTACCATTGTACCATCCTTAAAAAAAGTATTGGTGAAGATTATCCTTCTGGAAAATATGTCATTACAGTTCTTAGATAGGAAGTTGAAGGAAGAGATCAATATGACTCAGCCAAGTGGGTTTACAGTTGCTAGAAAGGAAGACGATGTGTGTCAATTGATGAAGAAATTATTGTATGGTTTGAAGAAGTCTCCAAGACAACGGTACAAACGGGCTCTTGGTATGGAGATTCATAAAGATAGAGAGAAGGGAACGGTACGTCTCTTTCCTATGGATTAATTTGGCCCCTCACGAGGATTATGGGAACTATGGGCGACTTGATCCACGATACATTGCCAACCATTGATTTGGTGCAATCGATTTGGTCCTTTAGAACGTTAGGTTTGATTGGGTCTTTTGGGACGCTTGGTTCGATTTGGTCCTTTAGGACATTATTTTAATTGGGTCCTTTGAGACACTTGGTTTAATTTGGTTGATTTTGGTCATTCGGGGCATTGGTTTGTTGGGTTTTCTTGGACCGTTTGTTTGCTTGGGTCCTTGGAAACTTTTGGTGAGAGAGGGTGTCAGTTTCGGGTCTTTTGGCTGGTGACTATGTTTGGCTTAGATTTTGGTTCGTTTGGTTGGGGAAATCTTTACCAAGGTGGAAAATTGTAGAGGTAATTCCCCTTTTTGTTCGAATAGACATATTGCCTGTTCGAATATAACAAAATATGTTCAAACAGAAAATTTGTCTATTCAAACAATTCAAGCATAAATATTTTTATTCGAATATTTGCTCGATTAGAAGTCTCTGCTCGAACAGACAAATAATTTGTTCAAACAAACTTTAGTAAAACCTATTTTTGAGTTTTGTTTAAAGCCTCTTGTTTGCCTCGAGATCTGAGTGATTGTATTTGCCTCTCCCAAGTATAGAAGGGAGAGTTAGGTTTTTTAAAAGCCACCTTTGGGGAGATCTTTAGTGGGAGAAATTCTTGAGAGAAAAACCTCAATTGCTTGTAAAGATTATAACATTGGTCTTAGAATAAACTTTCTTTCTCTCTTTGTGTGCGGATATAGGCAATTTCTGAACCACCTAAAATCCTTGTTATTGGTTTGGTCGTGTATACCTTTTAGCTTGTTTGGTTGCTAATCAAATCGAATCGGAGTTTGACTTCCGCGGCGCGGCCCAATAATAATCACAGATAATCTTATTGCGAAGAGTTTGTACATAGTGAGCTTTTTATTCCAAGATAGCAGATGGATGATAGCAATTGGCAAAGAGCATACTTCCTCGCAGAGATGAGTTTGGGTTGGATATAAGTATTCCTCTTATAATGCAATTTCCCATTGAATCTACAATGCAATCTTAACGAGACCCGCATCATTTGGAAAATTCTCTTCTCTATCAAAGTTTTACCAAAATGAGAGGGTTCAATGTCATTCTTTTGACTTGTGTGCCATCGATGAGTAAGCCAAGTGCAACAAGAATGATGCTTGTATACAATACTAATTCGCTAAAATAATTTGAGCTATTTATGAAAAAAAAGGAAATTTTATGGTTATGAACTTTCCCCAAAATGATGAAAATATGGATGAGGATAATTTCTGTGAGAGATATCTTTGAGGGTTTGGTAAGATATAAGGAGAAAAAGAAACGTTAGAGTTGGAAAATTGTACTTGCAAGGTGAGCCAAGAAATTAAAACTAGAATCTGCCAACAAGGATATGTTTTGCTACCAGCAAGGATAATTAAATCTCCTTTAAAATTTTGTGAAGGCAAGGATGTAGGCCCATCAGCCAACTCACTACAAATTCCAAAACAAAATAAAAAAAGCAAAGTGTCTCTTTCCAAAAAAGTAATCCCCCTCTCCCCAAGGAATATTCATTCTCTTTCTCTTAAAACTTAATTTCATTACTGTAAATTCTAATCTTTCTATTTAAAAACGAGATGAATCTTGTTAAGTTGTCGTTCTAGTACTAGATATCACATAATAACACACTCAATTTTTTTTCCTAAAATTTTCTCAAACCAAAACCGGTTGTTAGACTTGGACTCTTTGCTTTTAAATACTTGCATTTAGTCTCTTATTTCTATACGGCTATACATATAAAGTTGCAATAATAATCTCTTAAGATCATGTTTCATGGCCAAAGAAAGCGAACGGTAATGAACGAGAATGGTCTTTCTCTACTATCTACTATTGTAGTATTTTGTATCTAAAATCTATGGGGAGGAGAGATTCAAAGAGAGAGAGAGGAGAGATTTTTTTTAAGGGAAAAAACAATTTCCTAAAATAAGGAGTAAAGCTGTTTCTCATTTCAATGTTATAATTGGTGGGGGCCTCATCCTTGCAAAATTAGGGCTAGCAATGTGTCGGGTTTGGGGCGGGTGGAGTAATACCATCCCTATACCCGCCAAATTACCTTACTCCTAAACCCGCCCCAACACCATTTAACTAAAATGGAGAAACCCAAACTCGCCCCGTTTAAATTTGCCTATACCAAACCTGCCCCAGCACCCATTTAATACCCGTTTAAAAATTCATATGTTTGATACAGTGTTATTTAATGTTGTCAACTGAATCTTAGTTTTACAAGACTCTAAATAAACATAGGTATTATTAATACACCAAAGATGGGATACGATTCAGACGAGTAAAAGAGAAATAGTTGATAGCATAAGATTGGTGTGAGGTTTGATGAAAGCCATTTTCTAAGAAAATTGTTAAAAATGAAAGTTAGTTTGGTGAAGAATGCTATTTTGGGTCTGAAATTGAATTGAGTCTCATACCGATTGTAATGATGAAGTACATAGATGGAGATGAATACTGGTACATAGATGATCAGAATTGACAAGAAATTAAATTAGTTACAAGTTGAGTAAAAAGGGGAAATGGGGTTTGAAGAATTCTAACTAAAAACTAAAAATTTACAATCTTTTTAATGAAAGCAAGTAATAGTAGTAATCAAAAGGGATGAGAATACCAATTGTTTCAAAAAGAGATAATTGATACCTTTTAAACAAAGATTTTTTATTTTTACTTCTTTTTTTCTTTATTTTGATCTATGAGGAAAGAAAGAAAGAGAAATCCAAAATCTTCTTATTAGAATAGGAATGTGAGTTTCATTATAAATCCAGTACAATCAGAACACTCACTTTACTTGAGCCACAAATAAAAGTTAGTTTGGTGAAGAATGTTGTTTCGAGGTTGAAATGAAGAGAAGTTGATGACAGAACATGGGAGGCTGGAGGTTGAAATGAAGATAAAAGAAGAGACAAGGGGTTGGACTTAACTAACATGTCTTTAGAATTAGTTTTAACTTAAGGGCATTCAAGTCATATCATTTATAACTGGGTCAGGTAACGGGGCCTCATTTATTTGAGCATAAAACCAAACCCACCCCAATAAATAAATGGTTTTTTTTAAACCAAACCCACCCCATACCCGCTATAATCATACCAAACCCGCCTCATTAAGGGCGGGGCAGAGTGGGGCTCCAGCGGGGAAGGTTAAATTGTCAGCCCTATGCAAAATTAAAAATTCCAAACAATAAATTTATTCTTTGAGTTCATAAAATATATCCTTGTTTATAAAGTATAGCCTGTCAGCCCGAAAACCTAGATCACGTGCCATGGCAAATGGAGAGAATTTCCACAAGGACAAGTTAAGGTCTAAAAGAGTATGGTTGATATGACATTTTTCAATTGAAAATTAAAATTTGTGGCGGAAAATGTCATATTCCACCATTTGATCAGTTTTAGCTGTTTGGAAAATTTTCGAAACAAATCAAAATTTCCAACAATTCTATGTTTCGATTTCCAGGCCTACCCACTAGAAATATTTGTAACCCCTTCTCTTTAATGTGTTAGCACGCCAATCTAGCTTAAATTATTCTCATCCACAACATTTTCAGGAAAGTCTAAAGATGTAAAGTTACTGTTTTGGCAGTAAATAATTCAAATCATTTTAAGGAATAAAGTGTTAGTATTCAAGCCTCAGTCTCCACACACTTGGCTTACTCATGTGATGCATTGAGATTGTATTGGTGGAGGCTAATTTTATTTATAAGTTGAAGACTTACAAGAGGAGACCTCACGCCAAAATTTAGACAGCTTCTTTGGGACTCCTTCCACTGCTTCTTTGAGCAGGACGCACATTGATCCAACCATGAACGAGGGGTTTTAATAGTCGTTATGAGCATAGGCTCTTTCCAATGTTTCTTTGATCGGGCAAAGAGACACAGACATTGATCCAACAAGGAAGGAACCTTCATCTGTTGTAGTGTTGTGGGGTTTTGATCGTCTTCCACCAATACAATTTCAACGCATCACTTGAATAAGCCAAGTGCATGGAGACTGAGGCTTGAATACCAATACTTTAATGGAAAAAAAATTGATCTCTCTAAAGAAATCAAAAATTAATCTCTTCTAATCAAAACTAAACTTGCCATGTGGCATGAGAGAAAAATATTGAAAACTAACTTAACTCCACAAGTTAACACCATTTGGGATCCTTTTTTAACTTCTTTTTTTTTTAATTAATTAATTAATTAAAATGTTAGGTTTGCTATACTAGTCTTAGGTATTGGATGTATTACGAGACCAACAAGCAAAGATGTGTTCAAGGAACTCATTTTTCAAGCATCACCCATACAGGTCTTTGCATGTGTGTAAGCAATAACTTCTCTATTCTGAAGCTCTTACTCTTGCTCTGGAAACAGACTTGAAATCATCCAAAAAAACAAAGCTCAAACTACAATGCTCTCCTGCAGTTGAAAATACTTGCTTACTGAAAGCATCTCCATTCCCAAAGGGCACACAGACTAGAAAGGGTTACCATGCCATACTCAAGTCCTGCTAGGTTAGAACATCTCCAAAGGGCAGAGGAGGATAGGGGATTAACTTCTTCAATCTCCCTAGAATAAACTGGTGTGCTATTTCTAATGTTAGTAAACACTTGTCAAGCAAGCTAATAAGTGACTGCACTCTCCTAACCTTGACATTATGGACTTTAGTCTCATGTTTAACCATAAGATACCATTCTTTTACAGTTTATCTCAAGGACCATATGCTTCTGTATGAGAATCTTAATGTTTGAGTGAATATTTGTCTAGTTCTGGCTGATGTTTGCAGAAAGACCTAGGTCTGGGATTGTTAGGTTTAATTTTACATGTCCGTATCATCATTTTTATCTCTGAAGGTTTCTTATGGAGTGAGACTGATGAACCATGTATATATTATTTGACCAAGATTTATGATTTCTGTCCCAGTGATATCTGATATTGGAGTTGTATTGGTAGTAACTATGGTTGTACTCGCGTGGAAACTTTATTTTCATTTTCATGTCAGAATATAGACGTCTCACTGGAACTTTGCTACATTCTTTTTAGCAGCGACTATCTCATAAATTAGACTTCTCAACAAAAAAAGATAAACAGAAGTGCGTACTTGAGACTGTGAAAGAACATCTCTGATGTTATACTGAAAACAGTTAAAGGAATTAAAAACCGACCAGATTATTTCTTCGTGTTGGAGGACATTCTTTCCAAGAAATTACCCCTCAAGACTACGAATGGATGTTCCCGAGTAAGTTCTAGTTGTTATGCCTTTAATTTTCACAGCATATGCATGGAAGGAATTGAGAACATTAGACTGTTCAGGGGGAATAAAATCTCTAGTGATGGTTTATTATTGCATATAAGAAATGATTATAAGGGGTCGAAAGAGGCGGTTCTCTCCCAAAAGTTGGATGAGGGTCAACGGTAAACCAGATACTGTTCAGGCATTCACTCTATTGAGACTTATAGTTCGAAAATGATAATAAGAAACGCATGCATATCCGATTTCCGAAGCTAAAAAAAATCATAATTAAAATGGCAAGAAATAAATAAGTATATTCTGACATTGGTTTGGAGTTATCATCTGGATGAGGATCGAAGGTATCTTTTATTTCCCACCATCAGTGTTCTCCAACATTTAAATTTTTTTCTTCTTCTCTATAACAATAATATTCTATAAAATCACCTTCCTTGTTAGCCTTTCGTCCATGTACTTATCAATAAAACTTATTCCAAGGCAATCTGCCCATGGCCTAAGGGTTCGTTTGTTTGCATTGGATATTTCGAATATCCAAGATATCTATTTAAAGATTTGCGTTTGGCGTGCAAATATTTGTAAAAAAATAATGTAAGAAATCCAAAAGTAAAGCTGAAAAAAGATATCTGAAATATCCATTGGGACTGTAAGGATTTTTGAGATACTCAATGTTTTTTGTCTAATTAAAAGGAGTATCGATTGTTCTATAACAATTTGATTCCTTTCGGTAAAAAATTGTGCGTGGTATCCATACGAATAATGAAAAATATAGAAGCTCAATAGCACCATTCCTTTTAATTAGAACATTGAAAAGATTATATAGAAAATTACAACAAATTTTGGGAGAATTATCAATTACGTTATTTGCATTGGCAAACACAATTAAAATGTATACAATGGAAACAAGAGTTTGATTAGATGATTGTGTTGAACGTCGATGGGTGTAACACATTGGACAGACAAGTTTATGATGGCATATTGAGATTATCTAATGGGATTCCCATAGTATCTTTCAACAGAATTGTGTTAGAAGATGAGGAGATTGAAACATTATAACAAAGGCCATATGTGATGGGTTAAGGATAGCTACTACTTTGGGATTTAGAAGTCTATGTATACTATCAGTTTCAGAGTTTGCAATCAAGGTGTTGAATGGGATTCACAAACAACCTTGGGCATGTATTCCAGATACGAGAGATGCTAAAGAGATCATCACAAACATGGATAATTGTTTGATTGCAAGTAAAAAAGAGAGAAGGAAACAAACCAGCAGAGTACATCTCCACAGAAATGGACATCCAAGATACTTATGTATTTTTTCCAAGTGATTTTCCTCGTCATCTTGTAAATCTTTGTATAGCAGATTCAAGGTATCCTAGGTTGTAAAGGCTGTAAAATGTTTTTTGTTTATGAATAAATTGTTGGTGGGGGTCTACCTTAACCCCAGCTTCCTCCTCAGAAGAGAAAAAAAAAACAATTTTTCAAGATATTTATACCAATATACTCTCTGCCAAACAAGAAACGTATATCTCAAATATTTTATATTTTAGAATATTTCGATAACCAGGATATCCAATTTATGAGATAGCTGGTTACCAAACGAACCCTAAGGTTATCGAGAAAGTGACAAATATTGGCCTATCTATGAATGTGTTAGACCTCCGGTTGAGTTCTGCTTGGATCATATTGATTGTTGAAGTTGTTGTGTTGTACATGAACTTCCAATTCCTGAAAGAACGTTATCATCTTAATGTCTTGAGTGTGAAAACAGCATTTGTGGGTACATGTATGTGCAGAATCTAGATGATATTATCTAGCGCCAATATGATTCCAAGACTTAAAAGTACTCAGTTATTAGGACATTCCTCTTCATTGTATGTCCATCAACTGTTTGTCATGCTGCCCTGTTAGGAATACGGCTCAAAACTGAGAAAGTCATTCGAACGAGTGGGAAGTCGTTCGAACGAAAATAGCGCTTGGGCCAAAATTCCAGGGGATTATCTAATTCGTTCGAACGACCTCATGACTCATTCGAATGACTTTGGCTCTATTTGTTTGTTTCTAAATTTGTTTTGAAGGGAATTTGATCCAAAGCGATGGATTATCTCGTGATGCGTATTTTGAAGATGACCTAATGGAAAGCCTATAAATAGAGAGTGTATGTTAAATGCCTCTGTATGTGAGAAAGAGTTAGAGAGAGAAAAGGGAGAAATCTAGGGTTTTCTTAGGTTTCTTAGGTTTCTTAGGTTTTCTTTCTAGTGTTTCTTGCCGAGATTATCTGTAAGGGTAGAGGTGAGGTTTGAGTGATTTATATAACCTATTGTAACCCTTAGTGTGATAATAAATTTGTCGTGCTTGTCATGGGTGGCTTTGATCCTGTTTAGGGTTTCCACCTAATTAAACCTTATGTTATTTTTTATTGCCTTTATTCGAATTCTCTTTGGTTAGGGTTGGTTATTCGAGTTCTTGTTGATCGTATTGTGTTTCTGGGTGCGATTTGCCCCCTCGGTTTCCCAACATGCTCAGCCTATTTATCTACATTATCTTTGTTAATCAGAACTTGCTCTGATACTTTTGAAAGTTTCCAGTGTGCATGTGCTACAACGGTCTTTGTGGTCGAGCTTGGTGGTTTATGTTCATATCCTTATAACATGAAGTTCCAAGACCTCGCCATCAACACTATTTCTCTGAAATGTTTCCAGGTTTGTTATACTAGTCTTAGGTGTTGGATGTTATTATGAGACCAACAAGCAAAATTTTGCATTTACAGAGAGGCTACAACTCACAATCAACTTGGAGAAGGAGAAAGGTTCCCTGTGATATGTTGCTAGAGATTATCTAATTAACAAAGCTTTATATGATATATCTTCAAGCATTTGGAATCGTACTAGGGTTAAAGAGAGGAAGATAGACCCATTTTATTTTTTAATAATAAAAAAGGAGTTAAAAAAGGATCCCAAATGGTGTTAACTTGTGGAGTTAAGTTAGTTTTCAATTTTTCTCTCTCATGGCACATGGCAAGTTTTGATTAGAAGTACTACAAAAATAAAGGGTATTAGCCACAGAAAATTCTATGGCAAAAAGGTTTTTGCCACGGTTTTTACCGTAGCAGGCGTCGTGCACGAAGATGGGGTGGAAAAAGCTTTGGCACAGTTATTACCGTGGCAAAAAGTTTCTCAATTGCCACTACTTTAACGGTGGCTACTGTTGTGGCAAAAGCTCTTATTTACCACGGTATTTATCTTGGTATATGTAAGAATATGTGGCAAAAGACTATTATTACCACTATATAATCCGTGGCAAATGATCATTTTTTTGCTATTGCAATATCCGTGGCAAAAACCTACTTTCATCACAACATAATCCGTGGAAAATCATCATTTTTTTGCCATTGCAAAATCCGTGGCAAAAGCCTACTTTCACTACAACATAATCGTGGCTAAAACATAAATAAATATACAAAAAAATTATTTCAAAAAAAAATATTTTATTTAAAAAATATACATAAAATGAGATAAATTATAAACATGTTTCCCCAATAAAAAATATACGATAAATCCATATAACAAATGCCGATGAGTTCTCCAAACAAGTTAAAAGGTCTCTTCCAATGGATCTAACCAGGGGCCATTAAGCTTCTCGCGGTCTTAGTACTACAACCAATACTCCACCCATTAGCCGTTGAAGAACCTGGACAACCAAGAAGAGCTATAAGCACTGAGACATATATTAAAGCAGATGGCAAAAAGTAAAAGAATTTACCACTCACACCTTGTACTTATACTCAAGGAGATAACAATACGGGATGAAGCTCCTTAGAAGCTACAAGATGATGTCTCAACTCTACCAATAAGTCAGAAAATATTGCGCATGTTACTAACAGGATGACTACATGTCGTTGATTCAAATGATAAATTGGTAACATATCATGAAAAAAATATACATTAAGAACATAATGTATTAACTTTCTCACCTTAGCCAACCTCGTCTGTTTAGCTAAAATATCTTATCCACTAAATTCAATAGAGGCACACTAACATTGGGTGGCGTCCACTGCAAGAAAAATAGAATATGAGTGTACTATAAAGAACAATACCAAATCTATGTTTTAAAGATAAATAAGGAAAAAATATGCATGATAAGATTGGATGTGAGGTGTTGGATGCCTTCTATTAGCATGCAGATCAACCTACAAACAAACAACTAACTAGAATTTTGTAATCACAAAAGAAGATTCTACTTACCAGCCAAGGTCTTTATTACTAAGGCAGATTTTCCAAAAGAATAGCTCTTTACAAGAAAAAAGTGTCATAAACCATGTCCATTGTAATTCATCATCAATAAAGAAGAGTTGTATAACTAAGGGCACGCACCTTTGATGAAACACTAAGAAAATCCCATACTTCATGTTGTTCAGCAATGTTAGCTATTTACAAAAGATCCTGACAAAAAACAAACGAGAAAATGATAGACCAAAAAAATACACACTTGACTAAGGAAAGGTTAAACCGAGAAATCATACTTGTAAGTATCTATCAAGTTGAATGCAACTTTGATGAACAAAACTATCATTAATACTCGATGAGAGAAATCTTTTGGGTGGCAAATGCAGTGAATAGTTGGGTATATCTTTAAGATGCCGGTGCAATCTCTCAAAATTTCTGTATCTGTAATTTGTAAGTACAAATGATTAATGAATAACTATAAACTGTAGATTGAGCTACAATCATCTGGAGACAGCCACATAAAGATGCTTACAGTCACAACAACAACTCACATAAAGATGCACATGAAAGATTTTGAGAACCTCATAAAAAAATAGGACAGAAGAAAGCAACAGACTTACAACAGCAGATTCGAGCTATCAAGAAAATGGACGAAAAAAAATGCAGAAGCAGTTATCTCAAGCGCTTATCTATGTTCAGAAAATGGATAATGAAAACTCTAAAGTTTCTGCCCAACTGATCCGTGTCTCTTATAGCTGGCAGAGCTTCAAGCTACAACAACATTACAAAAGCATGTTCAAAACCTCAACAAAAATTGAGCAAAATGAAGCAACAAAACAGCTGCCTACCAATACAAGTTTGTTCAGAAAATGGTTGGGACAGCCACCTTAAATACAATGACATTCTTTTTTGAATCAAGCTCTCCAGGCACTCTCAAAGAAGTTAAAGATGCAACTAAACACTTTCACAAAACAGTTAAAGATGCTTATATAGGCATTCTCAGAGCATGTTGCTTTTGTAAGTCATATAAGCACAATAACCGCCATGAGATGCAAGGCAAGGACAATGGAAAGTCTTTGAGGAAGTAACTTTTGCTTGTACTTAACTTTAAGAAAAACGGATGGATAAAAAATACCTTCTTTTCACGAACCAAGTTTTGTTTTCTGCATTTGTCACAGCAATTGAATAAACTGTAAAAGCTTTTGATCCAGTTTTTTTAAAGTAAGCTCCTACAACCTGCATTCACATTGTGAAAAGGTACGACCTTAAGGATATCAACATACTAAAATCTACAAATGAAATAATTGCTCAGGTAGCTTTATTGGCCATAATCCTACAATTTCTACAAATCAAATTAAAGATATTGCTGCACTTACACGGCATTTGAGCTTAGAAACATGTAATAGCCCTTCACTCTGAAAAATCATATCTGATGTAGACCTAACATCTTGATCATCTTTATACCTGCCAAAATCTCGAGGATAGAAGTCCTTAGAAACTATGGCCCTTACGATATTGCTTATAAATCTTTTCTCGATATCAGATTGACTTTATTATATATAGATGATTATAGACATATAAGACCAAGCGCTATTAACTGCAGATAAAGTATTAATTTCTAAATTATAGCAGATCATACATTAAATCAACTCTACTGACCTTCCACCAAATATCTCTATCAATCTGCCATTTTGTTGTTTAACTCGTCAATCATCATTACGGCTGCTGAGCTCATTAGCATTGGTTGATCCAACTGCTCTTTTTTGGCATCTTATGAGTTGCTCTTATACATCATCTCTGCTATAAACTTGAGCTTCGACCAGACCAGGAGCTTCCTTTCCCTCTGATGTTTGCTTTATTTTCAACCTTCATAATTATAATGACCATCAGAAAGTGAGCACATATTTTAAAATACATAGTAATTAATATGAATAAGCAATTTACATATGGGCCAGTCACAAGTATATAAGCTCACCTCTTTCCCTCCTCTTTTACCCGGGCTTGGAACCGGCTATGCAAAGCTATAACAACTTTGCATAGGCGGAGTTAAAAAAGGTTTACCTAATTGCGTAAAATAAGTAATTTTATACATGTTAATACTTGACATTCATATCTTTCAATAGAAAAGAAACTAAGAAACATGATTATAACTATCAAAAGCTAGTTATGTCTATGCAAAAGTAACTAACACTATCCCATGTTTACAAAAAGGAAAACTAACAAGATCTAATTAACTAAACAAGTTCATATTCTAAAAGGTAATCATGTTTTTGGGCCATGCAACAAAGCTTTCGATGCCCACATCTAAGAGTCTCTTAATATTACTGCGGGGATTGAACAACAAAATATTACCATCAACAATATCATAGATTGCGACTTTATAAAAGTCGTCGCCCAAGGCAATTGAATGACACATGTCAGTTGAATCAACACCAATGATGACACCATGCGCAACTATCCTCCAAGGGCAACCCACCACCATACATTCTTTGTCAATATGTTGGTATTTTTTCTACAGTTTAAAAGTTTCATAGATGAGCTTTTAAGTCCCAAATTACTAATACTCTGTATCAACTAAAACTTATTTAATACATGTTCACGTTGCGATGATGAAGTTGCTTGTTGAGAAGGAAAGTTATTCGTCGGTGATATAATCTGAGTACAAAAATATTAGAAAGTTAGTATTAAGTAGCATACTATTAAGTGATCTTAGTGACTTGAAATATAGCTTCCTCCTGAAGAAGTGTTGAACCTGTTGCACAAGAAGAATCTTTGGAGTAAGTTCATGCATAGTAAATATACCAAAAATGGGGCATTGTCTTGTGAAGGTATTGTCTTGTGAAGGTACTGGAAAATCAAAGCTCTAGAGAAATATGTTTGATCTCATTGATACAGTATCTGCTAATACCAATTGGGCAATTTGCAAGGGTGAAATTGATTTTTGGAACACTGATTGGTCTGGGGAGGTTACATTAGCTGACATTCTTAATGTTGAGGTGCACCAACAAATACAAGTTAAAGAAGTCATTAATAATGATGGGGACTGGAATTGAGACAAACTACATGAGGAAATACTTTAGACTTGGAAAAGCATTCTAAAACACATAAATTGAGGACTGCAGATGATCAAGCTACATGGGCTCTCTCTGATGATGGGAATTTTTCTATAAAAATAGCATAGAACTTCTGGAGAATCTCTAATGCTAAGATTGACATAATGAAGTGGTTATGGTTCAAGGCATTGCCAAAGAAAGTACAAGTATTTAATTAGAAGGTATGGAAAGGAGTGGTCACAGTGGATAGTTTGATTCAGACCTATAAGTTTTGTTTCAAAGTGCAGTTGTTGTTCAAGAGGATGCATCGAGGATTTAGATCACTTGTTGGTTCATAGTGATGTAGCCACACATGTGGTTCTCTAAGGCCTCACATAGATCACAAATGGGAATCATTACCGGTATGCTTCCTTCTATCATTAGTTGGGAAATATGGAAAGCTTGTTGTGCAGCTAGGTTCAATAACTGCAAAATGGTTGCTTAGAATATTATTCATAGAGTTGTTGGTTCTCTTCAATCTCTTATGCCTAAACTCAAATGTTTTAAGCAATGTGACTTCTCAGATATTTTATCTCTCCAGATTCTTTCTTTTTTTAATTGCTCAAATAAGACGTACCTCTCATATGTGAACTCCAGTCGTAACCTCATATTTCCAAAAAGTAAGCCTTCCATCAACAATAGAGGACCCGAAAGATTGACTGAGATATTTCACCAATATGGTTATCTCTGAGAGCATAATTGGGAAGCCTTTCTCTGAAATAGAAGTCTTATTATTTTCTCCATATTATCAAAAATTATAGATGACGTATGGTGCAAAACAAAGATTATATTTGTTGCGTAACTTCTATCAATAAATTATTTCTCAGGTCTTGATGCGAACTGCTTCAACCCCGCTTATCTATTGTGATTTCAAGCAATGTATTATGATCCACCATTTTCTGATAATTACAATAAACCATATCCCGGAAGAAACCATCTCAAACCATCTCCTCAAATGAAGAAAGTGCTACAGACTAAGTTGAAATCCATTTGCAGGTTCTTGCTTTCAGAATTGGGTCTGTACTCAGTGGTTGAGAAATGATTTGTGTAAACTGCTTTTCTTGTTCAACAAGTGAGCTCAACTTTAATTAGCATCATCAATGATTTAAAGGTGATCTCAAGGGACATGAGTCTGTTATGGTCTACTTTATAATTTCTTGATCACCAATAATCATTACAAAAACACTTCCCATCTTCGAAAAGATGAAAGCGACTCCAGTCCCGGACTATAATCTCTCAACTAACAATCTTCGATATGATCTTCGTGGCTTCATGGCAATCAGTACAAACTCTCAAGTTCTTCACAATTCGAATCGTGGTTCCATGGCTGGTGCTAATAAGCCCAAAGGCAATTGCCAACTTTTTCCTATGAGTGAATAGTGCATCTTCCTTCTCTTCCTTGTGTACATTATGTACCACTAACTCCGTTTTAGGTTCATACCCAGCCAGTTTCAGTCTCGTTTCCAATTCACTAAGCATTAAGTATATCCTGTCTATTAGAGGGTGAGACCTGTCCCCCGTGAAAAATTCATGAACGGTGTTGTTAACCTCTATCCAACTGCATCCAGGGGTTCTCTTCACACAATTATCCCACATTCTTAGTCTTCAAATAGCTGCATCGTCTAGCCTACCCATTGAAGCATAAACATTAGCCATATAAACATAACTTCCAGAGTGATCAGAGTTGATTTCGAGGATACGTTGGACAACATGAACTCCACGACTAATATCTTTATGGATCCGACAACCACCAAGCAATGCACCCCAAACAATAACATTGGGTCTAATGGGCATAGGATTAATCATATCCTCTGCATCATTGAGACACCCAGCACGGCTTAGAAGATCCATGACGCACCCATAATGCTCAACCTTGGGAGTAACTCCATACTCATTCTCCATTTGATTAAAATACTCGAGTCCCTTTTCTACCATTCCTGCATGAGTACATGCCGATAACAACCCTATGAATGTAATCTCATTAGGTTTCACTCTACATTCAAGCATCTTTAGGAAATACCTGAATGCTTCCTCCACTTGGCCGTACATAGCAAACCCTGAAATAATTATACTCCAAGAGATTACATCTCTCTCCTGCATTTTCTCAAGAACTATCTTACACTCTTCTACGCACCCACACTTTGCAAACATGTTTGCCAATGCATTCCCTAAGAAAACATTCAACTCCATTTTGTTCCGATAAATAAACCTATCAATCCACTTGGCAAGATCAAGTGCACCAAATGCGCACAAGACGATAACACACTCACAAGAGTAACATTATTCGGTTTCACTCTTCTTCCTCTTCCACCATCACCAACTTCTAGCATTTGGTAAAATAAGTCAATAACCTCCGAATACTTCTCATTTTGCGTGTACCCAGCAATAATAGCATTCCAAGAAACCATATTTCTCTCTGGCATGACATCAAAAAACCAACGCGCTACATAAAGTTTACCCACTCGAGTATAACCCGTTACCATCGTAGACCAAGTAACCAAATTATTTTCCTCCATTAGATCAAACACCCATCTCGCCGCATCAACATCCCCACACAACGAATACCCAGACACCAACATATTCCACGAAACCACGTCTCTAACCACCATTCCCTCAAACAATCTCCTCCCAACCCCGTCTCTCCAGATTCTCAGAATTGCAAAAAAGGCAGTTAGATACAAACCAATTAAAGTGGTCAGATGGATTAAGCCACATGTACACTACTTTAAAATGAATATTGATGGCTTTTCTAGAGGCTCTACAAGTTTGTATTGGTGTGGAGGAGTAATTAGAGACCACGAAGGCAGATTCATATACGCCTTTTCTGTTAGTCTTGGTCCAGGCACTAACAACATTGGAGAGTTGTATAATCTTCTAATTGGTCTAAAGTGCAGCAAACAAAATGGATGGTATCCATTGGAGGTTGAAACTGATTCTCTAATTATTGCAAATTGGTATAATAAGATAGGCAGACTCATCTAAGTATGGTGTTGTATGGCAAGAAATAATGGAAATTAGAAAGTAATGTTTTGCCATTTTCTTTGCTCACATATAATTTTTACTCACTTATTAGCATGTAACAATAACATAAAGAATAAACTGCATTTGCAACATAAAACCCAATTAAATGCCTTACCGGAATGTTTCCAACATATTTGGTGAGTGCATCCAAATCTTTTCTAAACTTCTCAGTGGAAAAATTCAACTCGTTGTTGTTAGATCGCAGCTCTTCATTCTCGTTGACAATGTGACCAACTTTTTCCACCAAGGATATGCTCATGCCCGCACCCATACCCCGAGTTCCACCTTTCCTCTCTTCGCCAAATTTCTGCGCAGATATGAATATAACTATAAATTGACAAATAGTAGTATATTTCTAAAATTAATTCAATCACATTAAAAACCTGAGCAGTAGCATCATTGGGTCCTATTCGGATACTTTTAGGGTCTTTCCACATAGTATTTTGCAGCTCCGCCTACAAATATTTTCGTTCGTTAAATAATAACAAAGTTAACAATACATACATTTCTAAGCTATATTTTAAGAGTATTTACGACTTAAAAGAGATATACTTACAATAACATCAAGGCATTGAATGGTCTTATCTTTTCTGGTATGGGATGGTATGTACACTTCAACCCTACCAATCTCCTCGTCTGTAACACCTCAGCCTATCCATTTAAAACGTATTTAATTATTACTTTAAAAAAAGAGTAGAAAACGTAGATACATAAACATGTGTGTCTTACCAATTTATGACGAGTAATTGGCATACTAGTTCTACCAAAAGTGCACGGCGCTATTAGTTTTTCTCGATTTTCTTTATTCCTTTTACTTTTAGCCTGAAATTAGTCAAATATAACTGAAGTATTAATATCACGATAATCGCTCAAATGAAAAAAAAAAAAAAAAAAACTCTTATACAAGGATAAGTTCGTAAACTTCTCCGAATTACAGTAATCAACAAACTTCACCCAATCCTCCCTTGGAACAAATTCAGGGGCCGGAGAAGCTTTCAGATCTCCTGGATTATTTCCTATGATCAATGTGGTATTTAAACGATACTTATACCTTCTCCAAGAATCTTTAATTTTTTCTTTTAAATCAAACCAGGCAACATGAGAGATATCGTAACATTCCTACAGATACAAGAAAAACAAACAATTAAATTAACTAAAAAGTGAAGATCTTGGTAACCATTTAGAAAATTATAGCATTGAACTTATAAAAGTTTACCTCCAGCCATTTTACTACTAATACAATACGACCATTAGGGACATGCTTAAAGCTTTCATAAATAATAGGAAGGTTCATGCGAACTTGGAATCCTATATCTGAAGTATATGTATTCATTTCTGAATTTGTTTGATTCGGTTGACCCCATGAATTTAGGTCAATCTTTTTCTTCTTTCCATTTGGTAGGGGTTTTAAACCTCGTGCTAATCCTCTTTTCTTTTTGGAAGATGCCTTAGATGAAGAATTATTTCCTGAAAAATAAAAAAAATTTAACATTGAGTAATATTATTAATTAAATATGAATTGATTTTAAAATTATAAGAAATAATAAATCCATCCTGTATCTACAGTATTTGAGTCATCACCAGATGATTGTAAGTTATCAAAAGGATTGTAATGAGCCATGCGTCTAAGTATTGTATTAAGAACTGAAAAATATCATAAGCATTTATAAAATAGATACCACGAAACATGAATCCTAGGCTACCACAAGAAAGATATGGGGTATTAAAAAGCTGGGTTATCAGAGGGTTTTAAAAAGGAAGCGAGGATCCTAGTGTGTGGTAGGGCACTTTTAAAGAGAGGTGCAAAGAAGGAGTTGAAGCCGAAAGGGTTGCTAAAGCTATCGGAACAAGGCCGATATGCGAGTGAGGAGTTGAAGGTATAGAAAGAATTATAAAGCCTAATGGTTGCTATGCTAGCAGATAAAAAAGGAGTTGTGTAGCAACTTTAACTAGTTTAGAAGCATGGTTGAGATAAAAATCAGGGAACCAGGGAATCTAAGAACCAGGAATCCAAGCTCAGCTACGCGATTGATACTAGGACAAACTTGGGGGGGCCCCAAGCTTGTTAGCTATCACCTTCCATACTTCATTGAAATGACCTATTCCTGATACGAGAATCTCTTCCTCCTATAGCGTTATATCAAAGCATGCTAAGGAGGAATATGAAGGATAAGGATATGGAAATAGCTACATTTGATAGCTAGTTCTTTATTTTTATTATCTAGATCATCCTCAACCATCTACAAATCTATTTTAAGAACACTAGTATCTTCACCCGCTAAATCAAGGACTTCCTTAGGTACCGTGTCTATCCATAAGTTGTTTTTATCATACACTGGATCCCTTTTATTACCCATTTGGAGTCTCAGGCTGAGTTGAGATACCTTCTTTGCTATGTATAGGGTATGCCAATCTATTTTGAAGTTAGATTCAATGTTGATGTTTTAAGTGGTAGATGGCTTTTCATATTGCGACTGAAACCAATCGGCATTAACATAGTTCTTTGCAGGACCCTTATGTTTTATAACTTTTTTATCATCTTCTATTACCAATTGTCTCTCGACGTAAATTGGTACATATAAATGCGGGCATAAGCAGTGATGGCAGCGACTATTTGAACAGCGAAGTTCTTTGGAGATTTCCAGTCAGAATCTTTAACATATCCTGTATTCCTATATAACTGACGATGTAGTAATCATCGCTCAATTTATCCCCCATTATGATTTTCTCCCTCTGTGTCAATTCGTCGTATCCTTTCCTCTTACAAATTTCTGTGATAGTGCTTTCAGGATTGATACTGAATCTCCCGTAAAGAGAGTTCATTAGAATCTTATATCCATACGACATAGCATCATCACCGCTTTTCTTAGCTTTGAGTTGTCTCTCGTAGACTTCATAAATAAAGTTCTTGAAAAGACTCAGTTTCTTCTCAAAAGTATAACCCTTTAGCAGGAATATGCTTCTATGCATATATCAACTCTTCGCTTAAATACACGCCAATGAACTTCCCTTTTGTAAAGAGTAAAGTACCATTCTTGTCTCTTATGGGCAAGAAAAGCTTGTCAATGTTCTCAGGGGTAATGATATAAGCTTGAACGAAGCCAAAGATTTCAGATAGATCAATACCTCGCATATTCCCGTTCCAGACTAGTGTACCACAAGGCATAGGATAGGTTTTCATGACGAATGGATACAATGAGTTCACATCATAGTAGTAAAGATTTTTTCTGTAAGGTTTATACATGCCTGCATGCCCGCTATAGTAACCACTTCGAAAGAACTCATATTCGTTCCTGTTTGGAATATGGATCGGGAATTCCTTGTCATTGTAATACCAAGATCTAAAGATCTTCATAGCTAGCGAAGACAGGGTTAAGCACGAAGTAATGTCTATGTTGTATTCAGTCCAATATATCTCTTGAGCCTTCATCAAAACCCCTGCTAAAAGATGTATATCCTATCTCATATAGTCAAATAATTGATCTCTCTAATTCTGAAGCATCAATACCTTCAGTTTATCATGTTGGATCGATCCTTTGACACCTAAGTGAGGACATAGGTTCTTAGCCAGTTTAGCTAGACTTCCTGGAAGAAGGCTAAGAGAATCCCAAAAGATCAAAATCTTTTTATTGTCCCTAAATACCACTAGCTCGTAAATCCTCAGATTTCTCATGAGAGGTTTGATGGTGCAGATACCCCCATTGGAAGTATAGTACTTCAATATTAGAATACCATCGAATCGTGAGAAATTATGGAAGTATACTATTCTAATACCTGTAATATTGTCTACGTTTCTAAACTCTCTAGAAAGCCAAACATAGTTCTATTACTTTTATCTTCAAAGGCTGGCATAAAATGGTTGCAGTTCTCGCTAGAAAAGGTCTTAAATTTAGAATCTTGTAAGGAATCAATATCAATCCCCTGTTCTACCATTACGAAACCAGCTGCGTAAGGCTTGTGAATAGAATTGATAAGAATAGTCTTTATATCGTCTATAATGAAAGACTTTCTCTCTTTAATCGAAAGCTTTATAGTTGTTATATAATTTATGTAACTACGCCTCCTTCCCCCAGCTATAGTTTGAACCTTTTGAGGTATTCCACCAGC
Source organism: Kingdonia uniflora (assembly GCA_014058105.1). Lineage (NCBI taxonomy): Eukaryota > Viridiplantae > Streptophyta > Magnoliopsida > Ranunculales > Circaeasteraceae > Kingdonia > Kingdonia uniflora. The sequence goes on along the minus strand of JACGCM010000338.1, from coordinate 175,745 downwards.
TACACCTATTTTTAATAGATCCCAAATTTGGGAATCGATTACATCTGATGTAAGATCCAACTCTTTTACAACCATATCTATAGAGTACACTCTAATGTATACACCTGAGAGAAATAAGCCTTCATAATTCTTTGCCTTAACTTTCAAGAAATTTTGAATTTGCTCATAAATAGTAATGTTAGGATGAGCTTTCCCGCTATAGTCATTTAAACTAATAGTTGAACCAATAGTATAGGAGACCTCACCTGAACCTGACGGTACTCTCATGACATACCCTATTGTAAACTTAGCATACTTGAACTCCTGATTGTAAGCATACTTTAATAAGAGCTGCATTATAGCTAATATTATCAGTTCATAGTATGAGCATAGCAGATATGGGTTTTTAAAATCCATTCTCGCATTTCTTAAACCCAAATAAGGATTAGTGCAACTAACCCTATCTACTACAGATTTCAAACGCTTCAAAGAATGCTCGAGCATTGCTTTACTTTTAAAAACACCGTTAACATCAATAGGATCCTGATTCATTCCTTTTAGATCCATAAGATCCTTATTCATTCTATTACCATTAATAGGAGCCTGATTCATCCCTTCATTGCTAGTATTGTTGATTTTTCTTTGGAAAAATGCTAGGCCTAGCAGTTATCTCAAGCCTATTTTGGTTAGAATCGGTCAGCAAATATTATGTTGCCTTACCTTCCCCCCTCTATCAATTCTTACTATATCCCCGATTGGGAAGGTTTACAGCTCAGCAGCATGGACCTTTTAGAGAAGGACGGCGCTGATGGGTATATTTTGGGGGCATCTGCTGGTTAAGTCATTAGCGCTCAACTTTTCCCTCATTAACAAATCCCAACATGGTGTGCTATCAGTACTACTAATGTTACCCCTTCTTCTCTTGGGTCTGTTAGCTAAGGACTCATCGAATTAACTCATATCATCAAATCTCTTCAAGTTCTTCTTATCTTCCCCACAATACTCAATCTGCCTCCTTCCATATCCCACAACACAGATTGTGCAGCACTAATAGAAGAAAAAAAGACGATTCTTTGGCCAAACTGAGCAACTACCCTATGCTTCTATTGGCTTCTCTATAGAGAGATTGACGACAGGCTTTATAGACTAGGTCGTCAAGGGGATTCTTTCCGAGGAAAGCTACATGGAATATCTAATCTCTGGGTACTCATTGATGTATGGCAATGGGTAGTTACAAGTCTTAAATTGCTCTGGCACCTCACTCCTTGATATATATATGCCTAGGCAATAACAATGTGGAATGCCCAGGCAACATTCTCAATAAGCTTTCTATAATCTCTGCACTTTTCTCTCTCCACTTCAAATGAATATTTCAAATCAAGATAAGTGCAAAACAATATCAAGACATCAAACCGAAGAAACACGAAAAAGGAATCCCATGGAAACCCAAGTTTTGAAAACACAAAGAATTGTCAATTGGAAAAAAATCCAACTATGCTAATCTTAATATTATATCTTCAAATCAAACACAACCCAACTGATTTTAATACCACCAACTCTTCCTGGCACCCAAATTATACACAACCCAACAATTTCACCCAAACTACCAACACCCTAATACAATCAAAGCCACGTAATCTATAGTAGCTCGACCATTACTTCTAAAATCACATCTGTAGAGCCCTATACATGAATTAATCACAAATTTGTATAACTACCAGTCTACAACAGCAACAACAACAAATTACCATGGGTATTATTAGACGATTCTCTTGGATCCATGTCACTATCTTTTCCTAAGTTCCATTCACCATCTGAGTCAGAAGTAGATTGGCGAATCGATACCTCTGTTTCCCCTTAGTCGTTGCCCCTACGATTATCTTGCTTGCCAAGCTTTCAAACTCATAAGTACTCAAATTTCCCCAAAATTAAAATTCGAAAAATTGCATTTATAATCTCCTAAATCTCCCCATTTAATACTAAATCCTCACCCAACTTTGAAAGTACCAATTTATGAAATTGAGGGACTCTCGCTTGAGGTATATGTTCTTAGAAAATTAGGGATTTTGGGTAAATTACTTCTCTAATAAAAAGATTACATGCAATCTCATTATATCATTTTGTTTGTAAAGAACAGGAGGAAGCATAGTTAATCTATGGTATTTTTAAAGAGGGTCTTCTAGAGAAATATATGAACCCAATTAAGCAACGAAAAAACCCCATCAAAAAGAATGCAATAAGAATGATTAATTATGAAAATGTGATAAACCCCAAACTAATACAACCATAATCAAGGGTTTCAGATTGATTAACAACTCCAACTACCAATCAATCAATCAAAACCCACAAAATAGATATCAAATTTGGAACCCCAGATACAAAAACAACAACCAATCAATCAATTAAAGCCCCAAAACAGATATCAAATTAAGGACCCATATACAAAACAAAATATCAATCAAAACCCCTAAAAATTCAAAAAACCCTAAAATAGATATCAAATTAGGGAAAAACTAAGAAGATGGCAAACCCTAGATAAGAACAATAAATCAAAAATAAGAGATTTAGGGAAAAGAGATTACCAAAGACGATTCCAGGGACGTATTGTCGACTGAAAACCTAAAGCTCTGCCAATGACACCTTCAAATTCAACTGAAACCCTAATGTACTGTGAATCAAACTCTCAAATTCTCCATTAGAGAGAGATCACAGAGAGAGAAATAGATAAATTTATTAAGATCTGTTTGTAATTGAGAGGAATGAGATCAAGAGAGAAGGAGAAGAGAGAGTGTGGTACATGTGAATTCTTCTTTGATGAACCGAGCAGAGAGATGAGAGAATAGAGTAATTTCTCTTACAATTGGTTCGATGCTCAAATCGAGTGCGGGAAAAAAGGCGGGAGCTAAAATAATTTCTGAACTTTTGTCACCGTTTTCTCCAAACTAATCAGTTGTTTTGTTTTTGTTTTTTGAAAAAAAAACTTTAGCCACTGATTTGATCTATTAGCCACGGTGTTAACTGTGGTAATTTGAGACTGATAAAGTTGTGGCAAAAACTAAAAGACCTCCGTGGCAACTGCCCTATTTTCTTGTAGTGAAGGGATCAATTTTTGATCTCTTGAGAAGGATCAAAAAATTTCTCCACTTTATTCACTAAAATAATTTCAACTATTAGCTGCCAAAATAGTAACTTTACGGTTTAAGGATTTACTTAAAATGGTGCGGATGAGACTGATTTAAGTTAGATTAGCGTGCTAGCACGTTAGAGAGATATGACATGAGAGGATGGAAATATTTCTAGGAGTAGGCCAAGAAATCATAACATAAAATTGTTGAAAATTTGGTTCGTTTCAAAAAACATTCAAACGGCTAAAACCGATATCAAATGGTGAAAAATAACATTTTTCCATCACAAATCTTAATTTTCAAGTGGAAAATATCAAATTGATGTTGGCAGTTAGCAGTTGGCGGTTGGCAGTTGGCAGTTGGCAGTTGGCAATTGGCAGTTGGCAGGCTAATTTTCCCCATTGGGATATCGATATCCAGATTGCTTCTCTTAAACTCCAAACTATAATCACTAACATGGTTAAATATCAAATGTTTTTTGACGTTTCTAAAAGTGTGTTCCTCATTTTACCATTAGTACTATATATATTCTAGTTGATTTGATATTCTTGTATTTATCTTGTCTTCCAACATTTTTTTGGGCAGATTCTTCTACCATGGTATGTTCATAAATTGTATCCTCATTTTTCTTTCTATCAAGGGATGACAACAGAGTTTAGTACTGTTTCTCTTGATTGGGGTTCAGATAGGATCAATCAGTAACATGCCAATATTAGAGTACTCTACCAAAGTTTTGATTTAATATGTTGAAAGGTTAGATGCTCCCTCGTCAAAGTATTTAAATTTACTTGGAAGCATCTAATTTTCTGTAAATTGTATGGCACTCACTTAAACTTGAATGGCATCCTGATCTCTTCAATGACACATTTAATTTCTTGTTTTGTTTGTTTCAGTTCTTCAAGCAGCTTCACTGCTTCAGTTTGGAGATGTAAGGATAAGTTGTCTGTAGATGGTTTACTTATCACCTAAGCATAAAACTATTGTCTTTTCTTATTCAATCATGGATTTCAGTTGCTATAGCCTACATGGAACACCCATTGCCAAAGTACAACAACGAAGTCATAGGTATTTGTAAAATGGGGCACAACGTCTTTACTCCCAGTAGGCAGCTTCTTCATACATAACAAAGTTGTCAGAACATAAGCTAAGATATCATCTTTTTTATTCTTTCTTTTTTGTCAAAAAACTTGACAAAGGCGTTTTACATGTATTTCATTATTATTTGCGATCATTGGTATATCTTGAAAAAAATCATGAAATGATACTTGGAATTTCTGAACTTATAAGCTCGATCATGTTGTAGATGAGCTTGGACTCTGACTTTCTAAAGTGAATAGTGTTGTATTTGAATATGAAAAGAGAAAATGTGAAAAGGGGAGATAAACTTGATATCCTATATATAATCATAATATCTACATTTGGGTCATAATTTAGCCAAATGGTATTTCAATCCTCCCAAAATTCGCACTTTTGGAAGAATTAACACAGTAATCGCAAATAGGAAAACTATCGTTTCCTTGTCTAAAGGGTCGGTCGCCCATAAAGGAACCCAGGAATGCAGAGGGGAAGAAGGGGTTAAATGCAGTTTGCATAATATGTATGCACTTTTACAAGTACCTACACTTACATTTGGAAGAGATTTATTTTATGATATGTTTCTATGAAATAATACTTATTGTAATGACCTAATTCCGCAGCTTGAAATAGCACGAAATTAGATCTTACACCAAATGTACATGTGGCTAAAATTAATGCAATACAAGAAATGACACAAGTGATTTAGCGTGGAAAACCTTTGAATAAGTAAAAAACCACGACCTCGAGTTAAGGGTTTAGTAACTGTAACTTTTATTGCTTGAGGTTGATATCTTATTACAAGTGATCTCTCAAACTATAAATACTTGATCTTGAAATAAGAATTTTTGTGGTGTTTAGAACCTAGAAATTCCTGTGTTAGAATCTAGAAAATCTGGTCCCTATCTCCTCTAGAACTTTTTCTTTATATAGACCTTACCTGTAGCTTGTTATCGTGTAGAAGCCCATTCTCCAGATAATGAGGTAAGCAGTAGTTGAATAAGTAATTGTTAGTTCGTGGGAGACAGGTATCTTTAACTTATTCATATTATATTGTGGTGCTTGATCCACGTTCTGTATCAGTTCATGGTCTAGGTGTCAATGCCGATTGTACATGTCACGTGTATAATGTGTGAGTCTGATATTAAGGTAGTTTGAATTTGGACTAGGTCAAGGGATAGGTCCGTACAATCGCCCCCTCGCAACTGAAGGCATGGGTGGCTTTGGTTGATAAAAAATCCTTTGATTATTGGTGTTGGAAGTTGGAAAGTTATGACGTATTAATGAGGAATTTGACTGGTTGGGTACTCGGTATTTCTTTATTGGAGATTGTATCTAACATTTATTATGGCAGAAAGGATTGATGTTCTTGACGATTGGTTTTCCCAGTAAAGGTTATTCTTTTAATGATGACTGCTTTAGAAATCGATCGTCACATTGAATGCGGGTTGGGTATAAATAGTAATTGCACTGTAGCGTCTGTCATCATTGTAAAAGGACCCTATGGTTGTGAGTATCTCTTGGTGTATGCTATCTTGAGAATGGTGAAGACCAGGCGGTAGGTATATATGAAGAGAGGGTGGCTGCAGAAGTTCAAAGGCTGGAGTTGCGCTACTTTGATAACCAAGCTTTGGAGATGCCCACGACCATTCCTATACCACCAACTTACCACGGTATAATGGAGGAGGAGGTGGCTGAAGCTGATGATGATTACTACCACATGTGGCGGTTCCACTATGTTATTTTTTCGGGGGAGCAGCGTCGGATATGCCTTTGCTTGTTGGCGAAAGATAAGGTTGAGGAGACATATGTGGAGGCCGGCATACATAACAGGAAGTACTGCCGGTATCCTGCGAAGGACTAGGGTCTAAAGTAGAATGCTCCTTTAATCTCTACCAACTTAAAGTTGGTTGGGGTTATGCAGGAAGAGACAATGGTGGTGGAGAAGGGAGACAGAGATTGGAAATCTTTTTTCGCACAATCATTGTTCTTCTTCATGAAGGAGAGTTTCATGCTGGAGGTTGCTTCAGGCACTGACATAACTAGCTTCCTCAATTTCTTCTGGAAGTAAGTTGTGGTGGAGGTGGGCTAAAGTTCTATGACAGCCATTGTACGGGATTTTCTTGCAATTTTTTTTTTCTGGAAACAGTGTTGAAAACTAAAATGTAATCTAACCTATAAAATGATCTGTATAAATTTTTGAAAACTTATCTCTGTAAAGTATTTTGTAAACAATATTTGAGCTAATGAAAAATATATTTGTACAAAAATTATGTTGACAGACCGAATTAGAAATTAATATTAAAACCAAACTAAAAGAAAAAGATGTTGGAGTACAAAAATATAATGTTGTGTACAAAACGAGCTTAAAATAAGTATTATCAGTCGAACTGGTATAATGTATCAGTCGACCTGTTGAAGATATATGTGAAGATGAAAGGTAAAGATATGTGGTACGTGTATCGAACTGATGATGTGTCTAGAATTGAGTAATGAGGCATCATTTTCATGTATAATAGAATATACATAAATCAAATATCGAGCTTTAGAGGTATTGTAGAGATTGGGAGAGTTAGTTCAAAGAAGTGATGGACGAATGTTATGAGGATAAGTTCAAATAACTTTTTACCATGATCTTAGGGTTTCCAGTTATGGAAAATTAGATTATACTATATACGAAATGTGAGGGATTTGATGTTATCTCGAGGATGTGTATAAATAATGCTTGAAAGGTAATGTAGAGATAAGGAAACAGAAAAATGTTGAGGACTCGTTCGCAGAGAGCTCGTCACGTGTCAAAGAGGCAACTAGCCATAAAGATTGCAGAAGTATGGAAGAGGATTTTTAGGCTATTAGATTATGATGCTAACTTGCCTGAATCTGAAATCCAGCTTGAAGGATTGAATGCAAGGGCGAGGAAACGCGAGATTGGGCGTCACTTTTACTCGGAGATATTCCGTGAATTGGTGGAAGAGCCTAAAGCTTGAAAAGTTATTGTAAGGGTAATTGTTGTGGAAGAAATTATTGAGGAAGATGGGAGGATTACTATGAGCGAACTGATTAGGTGTGGTGCTTCAGGGCATCTTGGATGTTTCATGTGTGATTATGTCTGAAGGAGAAAACTAATTTAGATTGAATTACTGTAAATGGAATGTATGTAGAATGTTTCTTCTGAATCTGTTCCTGTTTGATGTAAATGTTGCTATAAGCTTTTGTGAAGATTAATTTAGATTTTGAAATGTTATAACATTGGAAATGACGTCAGTAGGCCTATAAATAGTAGAAGTAGGAATAGAGAAATCAAATAAACTTTAATTTTTATCTTTTGTATAAGGGAAGAAAAAGTTTGATTGCATGTGAGTATAGAGTCATCATGAGTGTGGGAAGGTCTGAGAAAGATTTTGGTAGGAGAGAGAAAAATATATTTAAATGTAGGATGTAGGGTAATGATAGGAATGCATTTTCACCAAAAGGGTACAAAATGTCTGACATTCATTGTGGAAGGGACGCCTCAGTTCCCAAACCGAGGGTGGCTTGTGCGAGGTCCAATAACTGCCAGTAGTTAGAGAGTGAAAATATAACTAATAGTTCATCTTCCTCATTCAAGCATTTATCGAACTCAAAAAAATGAAAGAATAAAGGGAGAGAAAAAAGATTAAGTTACAGAGATTGGAATGAGAGGGTGGATAAAGATCATCATCAAAAAAGGAAGGAGAAGGTTGTGAAGGCAGAGTCAAGACATTGGTCGCACGGTGCCGCGGTGAAAGAGGGATTGGGTGTTGTTCCTGACTCATACTCAGATGTTGAAGGTTAGTGATTGAGTTATGAATCTGTGATTGTGAAGTTTGAGAAGAGATTACAATATTTGTGGGTTTTCAAAATTTGAAAATTTTATATGTATAGTAAACTATTAAAAAACCTTTTTGATTTGCATGGAAACAGATATATGTATATGATGAATGTATATGTATCATAGATGTGTATGTGTATGATAGATGTGTATGTGTCAAAGTATAAACAAAAGATAATGATTGAAAAAATTAACTGAATACCTGGACTTGTATGTAGGTTGAGGCGTGAGGGAACTCTGTTATAGAAATAAGCTCATCCCCAAGCCTATATTTGAAATAGATGTTTCACCTGATATGGAGACATCGAGCTCCGGTCGTATGGGTGAGTCTGAAATTGTAAAAGCTATTGATGTAGATTCTGAGGGGGAGAACGAAGTACAAGTTTTACAATTTCCATATTTCCCTGGTAATTTGTTATACTATCCTCCAAAGTCTAATGTATCTAAAATTTTTGTAAAATTAAAAGTAGTTTAGGTGGGAAATTGGGTAATGTTGTAGAACATGTTGAGAGGTTGTTTAGGTGATGTACTATAGAAAGTGGGGAAGAATTTTTCTTCTTGTTGCCTGACTTAGAACAGGAGAAAATAGATAGAAGACTTGAGGAATCAATCTATTTTAAGTATTTTAATGGGAATGTTCAAAGTGACCTGGATCAGGGATTTTTGTACTATCTTTCTCAGTTAGAATACAGACTGATATTACCTTTTAGCGATATTGCTAAAGGTATTATGAATACCATAGAAGCATGTCTTGTCCAATTGAATGAAAATATGTGGGAGGTGATAAACGTTTATGATAATTTAAATAGACTGTAGGAGGAGAATGAGGTACAGAGGAGAATAACTCTTGTAGATGTTTTGTAATATTATAATATGAAATATTATGCAGTGACTGGAGGTATGTACTTCTCCTCTAATTCGTTGAGACCTCTGTTCTTCAATCTGAATTTAGCAGGTCGGGTCTAGAATGATAATATGATATGGGTGAAAGGTGATTGTCTTCAGAGAATAGATGAGAAAGCCATGGAACTTATATATAAAACTCTAAAGAAAAATAAGTAATTGCATGTGATATCGAACTGTTGTAGTTCTAGGGACGTTGTATGTTTTTTCTTAATAGTATGTGGTGTTATATTGCAGGTCCACGATCTAAAGTGTCGAGAAGAGAATTACTGATAGATATTGTAGCTCAAGAAGGTACCGAGCTCGAGATTGTCTTGAAAGAGCTTGACATCATTAGATATAAAAGAGCGAACAACATGTAGGAGAAAGAGAAAAAGTCTCAAGCCAAGAGATAAATGACAGGCACTGGAGCTGGAAAGAAAATAACAGCGGATGGGGAAGAGCGTTCGATATTACTGAAAGCTGCTCCAATATCGCTAACAATTGGCTCTGGTGGTACTACATCAACCAAGCTAGCTCAAAGGCACCCAAGAGGAAATCTTTAAAGGGTGGCTCGGCCTCGGAGACCACGGTAAGTAGTAAGGTCAAGATGAATGCAAAGAAGAGGAGGGTAGAATCACCTGCTGCTGTGAGCAGGGCGAAGGTTGTGGAGAGCCAACCTATTAAGGAAGACGAGCTGCTGGCTGTAGAGAACAGGCTGAGGGCAGCAGCTCAACGAGGTGCTAAGGAGCTGAATTCTTCCACACAGTTGGAGTTAAGAAGGGTAACTTGGTGTCTTTGTGATATTGAAATTGTATTTGTTTTCAAGCTAAAGTGGTTTATTTATGTTGTAGGTTTCTCATATGCTGAAGGGGATCTGGCTTTGGATCAAGGATGGAAGGGCCGAGCTCGAGAGCGGGAGAGCCAAGCTTGAGAAGAAGGTGGCTCAACTTGAGTCCGATTTGGCATTTGAGAGGGAGCGTTTGGTTTCCATAAAGGACTCGCATCGGGTGCTGATGCGTGAGCATCATGCAAGGGTGCAGAAGAATGTTGATGAAGTTGCAGCTAATCGGGACAGCCTTAGGCACCAACTTCTTAAAGTAGGGTACACTGTTACTAACCTCAAAGCCGTTATGGCAGGTCATTCTGCTGAAGATGCCGAAGTATATGAGGAGATTCAGGTTTATGATGGCTCTCTCCTAGGTGTGGCTACAGGGATGGACGCGATTTCTGCTATAATTAATTTAAAGAACCGTGAGGGAGATAATGAAAAGGTAGAGTAAAACAATTTAGAGTTTTGCTTGTGTGAGTGTATGTGTGTGTGTGTGTGTGTGTTTTTTTTTGTGGGTTGAAAATTGGAAGTGTATGGTACCTTGATTTGTAGGATAAATTTGAGATATGCTAAGGGATGTTTATAAACATTGATTTGCAGGAACTTAAAGATATGTGCCTCAGAATTGAGGACTTAGAGAAAGAGCTCGCTAAGGAGCAACATGCCTTAGCAACCTTGTTTACTTTGCAAGCAGAGCTACAAGTTAGAAAAGAACTATAAATATATGACTTGTATGTTGCGTTACTTTAGAGCTACAAAGTAAAGTTAGAAAGTAGACATATATCATAATGAAAGATAATAACCAAATATGTTCAAATTATTTTGGAGTGTTAGAAAATTAGAGCATAGAAAATGTGTACCTTAAAATAGGAGGTAGATGTTATTGCCGTTTGTGTGAGATAACCCCTTTACTTGAGGGCGAAGTAAAATCTGTTTGGTGGCATGTCAGAAACAAAAATTTGTTAGAAATTGGTAAAGTCATCTGAATTATGTGTTGATTGTATCTGTGAAGTATTGCTGAATCGAGCTTAGTGATGCAGGTTGAGTTAGAGACTGCTCATTTGAGCGAACAACAAATACTTCAATATAATCATGAGTTTGGAGCTTAACTTGATAGGATGAGTGAGGCATATAAAGATAGGGAGGATCAATATGTCAAAGTACAGATCCAGTTTGCCAAAGCGATAAAGACTATGGACGATCAGACCCGACAGATCGAAAGGAAAGACACTGAATTAGAAAAATTGCAAATAGAGCTCGAAGATGCGCATACTGAACTAGCGAAGCTCAAAAGTAGGATAGACTTGTTAATAGTGAAAGGTAAAAAAGAAAATGCCGCTCAATACCATATCAAGTCGTTAGAGGTGACAGAAAATGAGTTGTGTGGCCATGTGGCAAGTCTGCATGGTCTATTGGCCCAAAAGGAAAATGAACTTGTGAATCTAGCTGCTTCTGAAAGTGAAGTCGAGCAGCTGAGTGAGGTCATGCTTGCTAAAGATATTGATCTTCAGATGACCCAAAAATGATGTGACGAGCTAAATGAGAGGGTTACAAGGTTAAAGGTGGATTTGGTCATGGCCCATTCACGGGCCAAGAAGGCCGAGGCTGGAGAGCGGTCAAAGAAGAAAAAGAATGATACCGAGGTCTCGACTATTAAGGGTAGCAGGGTTAATCCATCCATTCAAATTAAAGAGTTGGAGGCTAATGTAGCTCGTGTACAAGCTCATGTAAGGAGAGGAAATAAATGTTTAAGAGAAAGAGAGTATAAGTTAGATGTTGTTCTTCATAGAGAGTAAGAGTTAGAGGGGGTGAGCAAGATAAAGGATGAGTTGCTGACAAAATCTTGTATTGGGGGAAGTGATTTAAATAACAAGGAATTGGTGGCACTTCATGCTCAATTGGAAGAACTGAGGACGATGAATAAATATGAACTGGATAAAGCAGCGGGGACAATAGCACAGCAAGATGAGGTGATAACATGCTTAGGGAAACGGGCAGAGCAGGATAGCTCTTCACACAAGGTGTAGTAGCCTACTTGCAGCTTTCCAAGCACCAGTCGAATACTCAAAGGCTGCATTAAAGCCCAGCAAGACAGTAACTAAGTCCATGAAGCCTTTCAAGATTAGTCGAACACTCGAAGACATTATTGAAGCTTTTTACCAAAGTTAAAGCTGAAGACAGACGGTCAACATTAGTACCAAAAAGACTTTGACCATGGCAATACATAGTCGAAGGCAGGCACATCTGACAACCAATTACCCAGACAGAATAGTGAAATGATCCGCCTGACAACTATAGTATTAAAACTAACTCCGAGTACAGAACAATTATCACCAAAGGAAATACATGTAATCTGACTTCCCATGGTGACTCGATCCTTTTCTATCTCCTATAAATAAGAGGGAGGAGGCACTATGAAAGGGTTAGAAAATCTCTCCCAAAAAACCCTTCAAGATTACCTTCGACCACCCTGTAACCGACTTTTATTCGATATGTCATCTAAACTCGATATATAACATCAACCATTAAAATCCTCGCTAGAGGTCATGGAGAAACCTATTCTAGGACTCCACGCAAGTATGCTAGTTCAGTTGTATAGATTATTATTTTCCTATATACTTGCATAAACCTCTAGTCGTAGATTATCACCTTGGCGTAAGAGCTAGTTTCCCCTCCCACGAAACTTAGCCCCTACATTTGGCATTGTCTGTGCTACACCCACCCTACCCAATCCCTCTTCTCCCTTTCTTTCCTTTTATAACCATATTCCATGGCCCCCACCCTACACTCCACCTCTGCCATCGTCGGAAACTCTACAAACGGAGTAGCCGCTCAACTTGCCCTCATTAGTCAACAATTTACCCAGGCCGAGGAGCACCATAGCAATCAGTTATGCATTAAGCGCGAAGAACGCCGGCAAGAACTTGAGGCTAAATGGCAGCGCCATTTAGAAGATACTGACAAACAATATTGTGCTCTGGATGAACTACGCCATACGGTCCGTAAGCTTCAACAAGTTTAAACTCAAGACGCTCCTCTGCGCTCTTGAGTACCCGCCCCCTTGCGCATTTCAGCCCGCGCCCAGCTTGGGCCCCATCCACATATCGAAGTCCCCCTGTCCATCTTGGCACGAGAGTGTTCCCACTGGCTCGATCCATCTCGGTATCCCCGTTACGAAGGACTCCTCTGACTCTACACTTCGCACTTCTTGCCACCCCACACAACGTCCTACTCGGGAACGCCTTGGCAAGCGAAGTGCTGAACATGCCCCATACCCGAGGCCTCACTACCCACGATCCCAGCGATCTCCTCCTCATCCTGCCTACCTTATATAGTAGGAACTCGATCAAAAAATTTGTGCCGCTATTCGCATCAGTGCGAGCCCCACACTGAACTCCTGGAGTCGGTTAAACATCCTCATGCGCCCAAAACTCCTCGCAGTCGAGGTACCTCCAAATTTCCATACCCCTAAAATTAGCAAATACCACAATACCGATCCTCAGTCTTATGTCCTCGAATTCCAAAATGCTTTAAGTCTGTATTTCACAGCCGACCATATCTTATGTCGCATGTTTCCCACCAGTCTCAATAATAGCCCTCTTAAATGGTACCACAGCCTCCTTAATGGCTCTATCCAAAGTTTTGAACAATTATCAAACCTTTTTACTACCTAGTTTACCTTTAATAAAGATCATGAGGTTCGAGTCGATGCTCTATTCAACTTCTGTATATCCCCTAATTAAATACTTGAAGCTTTCTCCAAGCGGTTTTTTGATGAGTCGCACAAGGTCGAAAACCTTGACTGTGTGAATGTCGTTCTCGTGTACACTAATGCTCTGCCAAATCACAATCGTATTAAGGAGTGCATCGTACATCATAAGCCACGAACCCTTGAGGAGATGTTATCCAAGGTTAACGGATACATCGACCTCGAACGCCTCCGCGAATCCAATCACCAGGGGCAAGCCTCTACCACCAACCACAACAAACCTCGACCATCGCCTACACCCATGGTCGCTCCCATCTCACAGGAGACCGAGAGCCACAAATGCCCTCACTCCGATGCTACCCATTCTGAAATCCACAAAAAATGACCTATGTCGGTCTTACCAAAACTCACTGCTCCAATCAGCACCCTTATCACACACATCCAGGCAGACCCTATTTAGCGTAATCCCATCCCCATCAAGGTTTGTAAAGATGAACCCAACTGTCAAAATCATAAATGCAATTGCCACCCCATAAATAAATGTTACGCTCTATAACAATCGCTGGAAATGATCCTTAAAGCAGGTCGTCTACATCGATATGTCCCCGATCTTCCCAGCTATCTCAAAGGGTCGCATCTCAAGTTCTAACCCGCTCAAACTACCGACCCAGCCGAGGTACATATTTTCCAACTCCACCTTATCGAAGTTAATAACATCGACAGCGGTCATAAACATCGCAAGCAAAAATAAGTCGAAGAATGTTATAAGCTCACTTATCAGGAGAAATTACCTATCCTCCTACCCCAATCTAGCCAACACCCTCCACTCGACGGTATATCCTTCATCGATTACGATACTTCTCATGTTCGCTTCCCCCACTCCGATCCTTTGGTCATCATGATTAAGGTCAAACATCTCGTCTTGCACACTATGCTCATTGATACGGGCAATGCAGCAGACGTCCTCTTCCTCCAGACCGTCCGCATCATGCAAAAAATAGACCTCATTACACCAGCCAACATCAAACTCAAGTGCTTTAATGGTACCACTGAAGTCGCCGTCAGACGCATTAGCCTCCCTATCACTACCGATCCAATTACCCTCCAAACTAGTTTTCTCTTCGTCAATAAGAAATTTGTACCATGAAAGCCATACGCTCTACCTATCACCAGACATTGCGTTTTACTACCCCTTGTAGCACATGGAACATGAAAGGCTCCCAACGCCTAGCTCACTCATGCGAACATCCCAAGATCAATCTTACCAGAAAACTTGTTAAGCCATAGCAATCAATGCTTTTCTCTTTCCCCACACCATCGAACCCTTCTGCCACACCTGTCAAACCTACTGTGTACATCGAGCTCGATGGCCCTAGTCGAGGTACATTCATTAGTAGTTTTTTAGATCCCGACGAAAGCCTCAAGCTCACCACGTTCCTTCGTGCAAATAAAGATGTCCTTGCCTAGACATTCCATGAGATGCCCGGCATCGACCCCATACTGGCCTGCCAACGACTTGACCTTATCCCTAAATCCATAGCTGTGAAATAAAAGAAACGTACTTTGGCCCTGAGGATTTGAGAAGCAGTGAACCTCGAGGTTAAAAAACTACTGACCGCTGGTTTTATCAAAGATGCTTAGTATGCCAATTGGATCTCTAATATTGTAGCTATCCCCAATATGAATGGTAAGATTCATATCTACGTCAATTTCACAAATCTTAATAAACACACACCGAAGGACAATTTTGCTCTCCCAATCATTTCCGAACTTCTGGATACAGCAGCCGGTCATGAACAGTTATTAATGATAGACCCGACTTCAGGTTACAGCCAGGTTCCCCTCCACCTTGAGGACCAACTTAAAACTTTGTTTATTACTGAACAAGGTCTTTACTGCTTTAACGTAATGTCCTTCGACCTAAAAAATGTGGGTGCCACTTGCCAATGTCTTATTACCGCAATGTTCAAACCTTTGCTTGGCAAGTCGGTCGAAGTTTATATCAACGGCATGATATGCAAAAGCTTTCAAAAACATACCCATATATAGGACCTAACCGAAGTTTCTCGATACTTCATTCTTATAACATGAAACTGAACCCTGGCAAATGCCAATTTGGCATTTCATCCGGCAAATACTTGGGCCACCTCAACAGCAAATGAGGCATCGAGATTGACCCCACTCATATTCGTGCCCTCATCGATATGCCTTCCCCTCGAACTAAGAAGGATGTCCAAAAGGTTGCTGGCAAAATAGCCGCCCTCAACCATTTTATCTCAAAATCTTCTTACCGTTGTGCATGGCTTTTCTCCCTCTTACGCGACCAAGGTGTCTATAAGGACAAAAAGAACAACCCCGAAGTTAATTGGACACCCGATTGCGAATAGGCCTTCCTTGAACTCAAAACCTACCTTGGTTGACCACCTATCATCAGCACCCCCATTGAAGGAGAAATAATTTTCTTATATCTTACAGTCACCGATATTTCTATTAGCTTAGTACTTATTCGACTTAAATCCAGTATCCAGAAACCCGTATACTTTATCATTAAAACCTTGACACCTACCGAAACACGATATACCAAGCCCGAGCGATTTCTCCTTACACTTGTCTACACTGCTCGAAAGCTTAAACCATACTTCCAAGCTCACCCTATACGTGTTATCACCAGCTACTCCTTTCGAGAAATCCTCAACAAGAAAGATAAGTCTTGACGGGTGCAACAATGGTCCATCTATCTTGGTAAATATAACATCACTTTCAAAAAATAGATATCTCAGAAAGGCCAAGCAGTCGCTGATTTCCTTGCCGACTTCCCAGTCGAGGACATCGACTGGGAGGAATATGAAGACGATCTACCTGAAGACCAGCTCGAATAGAGCGACCATTGGAACCCTAACATGGGCTGGCATCACTTTGCAGATGGATCTGCTGATCTAACAGTTCGGGGATAGGTATTGTTCTGGTTACTCCTTCCAATAACCGAATTGAAAAGGCTGTCAAGTTAAATTTTGAATGTTCCAACAATGAGGCGGAGTACAAAGCTTTGATACATGGTCTCGACCTCGCTCTTGAACTTGGTGTTCCCAAACTCGCAGTGTTTACCTATTCCTAGCTTGTTCAGAGACAGTACACTGGCAAAAATTAGGCCAACGGTGGCATGGCTGAGTATGTCGTACTTGTTCGTCAACGCATGGACCGTTTCCTTGAAAAATCTTCTATTACACATTACCCCCCGCGATAAAAATAGACATGTCAATGCCCTCGCTTACATAACAATAGTGCTAGGCCAGCTTGTATCTCGAATACTTCATATCGAAGTACTCGAACGCCTAAGTATTGACCACATGGAAGTCAATGCCATCAATACTGGGGGCGAGAGTCTCGATCCTAACGACTGGCGCACACCCTTCCTTGCATATTTCAATAGTTATGCCCTCCCGGAGGATCCTAAAGTCAAACGTTCGTTACTGGAAAACTGCCAACGATACATCATTCTCAAAGGTAAACTACACCGCAAATCCCTAAACAGCGTACACCTCCATTACATCTCCCAACATGAAGCCACTGCCATACTTACCGAACTCCACAAAGGTCATTATGGGTACTCACACTGCTGGTCGATCTATGGATCTTTGAGCTGTAACCCAAGGTTTATTCTAGCCCAATATGAAGAAACAAGTTAAAGAGTATGCGAAGCACTGTGACAAATGCCAACGTCATGCCCACGACATTCGAAACCCCTCACAAAACCTCTATTGCAGCCAAGTTGTTTGGCCATTCAAGTGGTGGGCCATTAATCTAGTAGACCCTTTCCCCAAAGCTTCGGGTAGCCAAGAACATATTATAGTGGCCATAGATTACTTTACTAAATGGATCGAAGTCGTGCCTCTATGTCGGACCAAGGAAGAAGAAGTCATCAAGTTCTTATAGAAAAATATCATCACATGATTTGGCTACCCTCACATGATTCGATGCGAAAACGGTCCACAGTTTGTTGGGAACTAAGTCCATAACTTCCTCAAAAAATACAACATTATCCTTTCTCTCTCTACCCCTTATTACCACAGGGAAACGGTCAAGTCGAAGCTATTAATAAAACTATAGTCAATGGTCTAAAGAAACGTGTCGATCAGAAGAAAGGCCGATGGGTTTAAGAACTACAACATATACTCTGGGCCTATCGCACCACACCAAGAAAGGTAATGGGCTGCACTCCTTTCCTTCTGGCTTACGGTACAAAGTTGTGCTGCCTAATCAGCTCGAAGTGCCAATACGCGACCCTAACCTCCCCGATGAAGATAACAAGTTCAAACTTAGATACAATATGTTATAGATTGATGAAACCAGAGACTGAGCCATAGCTAACCTTGGCTATTATCATCTCTCTCTCCAAAAGTCCTACAATAAAAGGGTTCGACCTCGAAGTTTCGATATTGGAGATCTAGTACTCCGACGTGTCACATCCTCTTCGAAGTCTCATAATGCCAGCAAGTTAGCCGAATCCTGGGAAGGACCTTATGTTGTGTATGACAAAACCAATAAAGGACACTATTATTTAATGACCGAAGCTGAGGAGCCTCTACCCAACCCTTGGAACACAATATAGTTAGTCTCATACAACAGGTCGTGGCCACCACCTTGTTCAACTGATGTAAATACAGCATAGTCAATAAACATATTTTTCTCCCTTAAACTTCATGTCCTATCTCCAGTGAACTTATTGAGTTGGTCAAACCAAAGTATCATGTCAACCCTACGACCTGACTAATTCTTGGGGGCGACCTCAAAGTTTTTCAAGGTTCCAATTCGAGCAAACCCGAGTGGCATGAATGATCAACAGACCGAGCACTCGGGGATGCATTGGGGCCGACCACATAATGCTTATTTTAGGCTCAATCCCATAGATAGACCCGGGGGTGACCTTCAAAGTTTAGTAAACTTCTTGAGTTAGTCAAACCTGAGTATCATGTCAACCCTTTGACCTGACTAATACTTGGGGGCAACCTCAAAGTTTTTTAAGGTTCTAAATTCGAGCAAACCCGGTAGCATAAATAGAGGACAGACCGGACACTCGGGGATGCATTGGGGCAGACCACATAATGCTTCGCTTAGGCTCAATCCCACGGATAGACCAAAGGGTGACCATCGAAGTCTAGTAAACTTCTTGAGTTGGTCAAACCTAAGTATCATGTCAACCCTTCGACCTGACTGATACTTGGGGGCGACCTCAAAGTTTTTTTAAAGTTGCAATTCGAGCAAACCCGAGTGGCATGAATGGTCGACAAATCGGACACTCGAGGATGCATTAGGGCCAACCACATAATGCTTCGTTTAGGCTTAAACCCGTAGACATACCTGGGGGTGACCTTCAAAGTTTAGTGTACTTCTTGATTTGCTCCAACCTGAGTATCATGTCAACGTTTCGACCTGACTGATACTCGGGGACGACCTTGAAGTTCTTCCAGGTTCCAGTTTGAGCAAACCAGAGTGGCACATTCTATGCCTCAATTTTTATGCAAATATACAAGCATAAAGACATACCAGCAATTTAGGTCAAATACATACAAGAATTCAAGTGAAATACATACAATCAGGACAAGTTTAACTACATTACTCATTGTTCAAATTATACCTATCCAACAAACTAAAGAAAAATAAGAAGATAGAGTTCATTACAGATGACAGAAGCCAAACAGATTACCTTCCACAAGTACCCCACTCACACAGGATTGGCTGCGCTTACTCCTTCTGTACGATCTTCTATAGCAACACCTCCACTACCTTCGACAGTAGGGTTCAGTCCCGAAGCATCAGTAGCACCATCGACTACAGAACCATCTACAACATTTCCAGTACCAACACCATCCCTTTCAACTGTGGGATTAGCAACATCAACTTTAACACCTCCCACTATAGGGTCTACTTTTATCCCTACTGTATGTGTAACATCTTCAACAACAGGTTCTTCCGTTAGAGGAGGGGGTTCGAAGGTCTCTAGATCACACCCCAACCCATCTATAAACTTCTTCAAGGTTGTGGTTATGTCACACTATCATCATGCTATGCCTCGAAATGTACTTTGTTGTTCCTCAGTTGCTCATCTTTATCAATAAGCTTCGCCTTTAATACTGCTACCGTCTCATTACAGTTCGCAACCGCAGTTTTGACTTCCCTCGCGGCATTGGCTCAAATTTGTAACTTCTCTCGTTCTAGCACATCGACCTGGGTCTCCAGCAATAGACGGATCCCCTGCACGAGCTCAAGCTTATCCATCGCCTTCTTCAGCTACTCACTCGATACCTTCTGGACTTTGGTATAAGCTATCACCCAAGCATTCACCTGCACGAATGCTCGACTAATTACCTATCCTCAAAGCATAATTTCAACTTTAAAATTCTAGAAAAACTTACCTGGTGAAGCACTTGGTTAACTTTCTTCCCCGCTTCATCTGGGTATGTGCCACAGAGAGTAACAATCGACTCGGCTGTTACTCGAGCGTTCTCCTCCAGTTTGGACTCACGTTGCCTCACTTCGGCTGGTTCATCCTCATCATCGGCCATCTGCTCATGACCCCTCTTCCACAAAGTTGTCTTTATTTGCTACACTTCAAAGCGTCATTAGTAACCTTACATTTACCCTTACTGGTATGCCGCCAGACCACAGGAATAGTCTTGGGCACGCTCGACTGTATTGTACCAGGCCCTCCTCCCCGTTCCCTCAGTACAGAGCTCGACTTTTAACGCAACCTGTCGTAATCCATCTCGTCTGCCCTCGTCAAAGAATTGCCTTCTTTTCTATTCTATGAATGCCCAGCAGAAACTGGAATGTCTCTCAGCAATGTGTCCGTCTTCTTTCGTCACTTTCTGATAATGCCCAACTTACAAAATACTTGTCTTTCGAGAAATCTGCAAGACATGAAAGACAGGATTTACAGTCTATTCAAACCATACAGTCAATAAACTTCGAGTCTACACTTACTTGCGTTATACAGCCTATGCTTCAGCCTCTGTTCCACCTCCCCCTCAGCATTCTCATAATTACCCTTCACCACCACCAAATCCTTATCCCACCCACGCCCAGTCGAACACAGGTCAAATAACCATGGTTTGTCCGCATAACATTGAATGTGGTATGTATCTGCCTTCTTATTTGCTTTCCTCGAATAAAACGACATAATGTCATACCACTCGACCAAAAACTTATTTTTGCATTTCAACTCTACATTCATCCCTTCGACAACTCTCATCATCTCATAAAAATTGACGTTCATCTGGCATGGGGCTACATCCCAGAAATTTAATACTGCTTGACCAGCCTTCGAAGAAGAAGTTGCATCTCTAATCGTATCTGGCCTCTGAACGCCATAATCCCCACCCGAGGGGAATCCTTAAATGTATATTCGGCCGCTAACGACACCAGAATAATACACTATGCCAAAATAGGTAAAAAACAAAGGGGCAGATCAGTCGTTATTTTGCTAAAGTAACTTCCATTTTAGTAAAAAAAAATGTCGTTCATTTTGTAGTAGTTTTATGTTTTTGACTTGAAATGAGTCATAATATTACGACTGTAAACCACGTCGTAATATCTGTCATTTTTAGTTAAAATTGTGACATATTTATAAGTCATTTTATGCGTCGCAAAAAATATAACAAAGTATCAGTCGTTATTTTCATCGTATTTGTTCCATTTTCTGATTTATTTATTCGTAGTTTTATGCGTCGCAATTTTACGATGCCAAAATCGTCTAATTTGTCGTAATTCTAAAAAAAACGACATATAAACTAGTCGTGTTATCTGTCACGCAAAAATGTCGATTAATTAGACACAATTATTGACGATGGTTTTAGTCGCTTCTCGCAATTATAAATTTCAAAAAAAAATTAAATAATATTAGTTTACTTAAAAAGTTTTTCTTATACTTTTACAATTAGAACTAGATAGATTTAAAGCATCATTGTCCCAAGTTCATGAGAGCTATTGCATTTAGAGCTTATAGTTTTATCAATAAAGATGCATAAAAAGACAATGTGTATAATAGTAGCAATTGTGGGGTTATATTATTGAGGGAAAAAAGTTTTACTATATTCATTTGTGTCTATGTTAAAAGATGACTTGCAATTTATATAAAAGGAATCCAGAAGTTGTTTCCAGTTGTAGAAGCATAACCTTCTTCTTTTTCTTTATAGGATTCATAACATAAACTAAACAAATATAGTTTACAATTTTTCCACCAAAACTAAGTCATTAATTACAAAAAGATAAAATAGACTATTGTTATAAGATACTAAACTAAATTGCATTCCTTAAATTCAAATCCATTGAACTGCATCAAACTGGTCTGGGGCACAAGATCCTCAAACACCAGGCGGAGATCATCTAAAATCCATATATTATTGTCAACGAATCTAACTTTGTCGAGCCTTGCAGAAAGAGGGTCATAATTACCTTCCATATAAAAGAGGGTCTGCAAAACCAAAACAGGCAGTAAAAAATAAAAGAAATGTTGCAGCATACACGCATTTTATTTTTACCACCTGCTATACTCAAATTGTATTGTAGTCTCTTACCAGTTATCTTTACATTAGCTAAATTTTAGAGTGCTAAGCTCCCAAATTGCTTATTCTACTCTCCGTATGTATGGAGCTCATTCGAAGAAATGGAGGGCCTCACCTCATGTAATGCATTCTCAAAGTCCTAAAAAATTGTACCAGATATCAAGCTGAGATAATGAAACAGTTAATAGTACTTATTTTCTCGAAAAAGATGTTATGTCAAATCTCATTGGCAAAATCATCAAAATCACAGGCGAGAAAACCTAGATCCAGTAATCTTCTTTTGATACTAAATCTTAAGAAGGATTATTAACAAGAGAGAAAAGCTTACCTGAATGCTAACAATGCTACTTGATAAGTAGATGATTTGATTACTTCTGTATATCATTAGCATTAATGTATATAAACTTACATGCACAGAACATAAACACTCTAAGCACTCGAGTGTAGCACTTGCTTCTGTGACTTACTCAAGTCGTTCCATCTGCAAAATAAAATAATATTCAATTTCTTGACACAGAGATTTCATCTTTATCATTAAGTAAAACTGGCTAAATACAACTAGTTTTATCGAACAACAATTAGGATGTTAAAAGTCTCCAAAGAATCTAAAGGGATTATAGTTAATAGAAAAGCATTTTATATAACCTGATACGTAATGCATCAAAATATTATTAGGGAGACCACAAATTCAGTCACTCAAACCCTACCAAATAGTTAGCCGGCCAAGACCCAGAACGCAACAAAATCCGACTGCAGTAATATTAGAGTACCCAATCACACTCTATGCTTTGCAGAACCCCAATAGCAGTCCTCCATTGTAGTTTCTTTTGGCAGTTGAGTATCCAAAATAATCATGCTGATAAAATACATGCAGCCAATGCCATACAGATGAAGGTGATACCAGAGAGGAAGAGAACTCCTCTTAGGGGAAGAAATACATCTTACTATTCTAATAATTCTAAGCCCATGGATAATACACATTCTAGAGTTCTGGATCAGCATCGATGGCCTAAGGTTTCTGCGGGTTCTTTAAATAGGAGCATGGATCTTATGGATAAATCCCAAAACTTTACTTATTCACCAGTTTAAGGACGTGGTGTTATGCCATTGAGAAGACCACCTAGCTCTCTACAAAAATCTCAAAGTGAGGTAGCAAGTCAAATAACATTCGATCAAAGTGGGGGGTACAATATGAGAAGTATGTTGGTGCTCCTCAGAAAGACCTTCATCAACTACCCGCACTATATCTCAGTTTATGCTATTTGTTCCTGGATCACCTCGTACCCCATCACCTAGCAAGGCCTCTCCATCTAGAGGTATGATAAGTCCATCTTGAACAAGGCAAACTATTCATTTTCCCTCGGGAAGCCCAATTTCAAGTCGACCTGACACTTCATCTTCTGTTCTCAGCTTTATTGCTAATATTAAAAAAGGAAAGAAGGGTTGTGAATGACATAGAATATGCTCATCAGCTACGACTACTTTGCAATAAACATTTTCAATGGCGATAGGCTAATGCCCAAGCAGAATCTGTGTTATCTATTCAGAATTTAGCAGCAGAGAATACCATATACAATGTGTCTAGAACACTACTTTTGAACTGCGTGATTCTGTTGTCATTAAAAGGATCAACCTTCAACAACTGAGGCAAGAGCTGAAGTTGAACATCGTTCTGAATGAACAAATTGCCTACCTTGATGATTGGGCTTTGTTAGAGAAAGAGCATTTGACTTCTATTTCCGGGGATCCTGAAGCTTTGGAGGCTTGCACTCTCTGTCTTCCTGTAACTTCAGGGGCCAGGGCAGATATGGAAACGTTGAAGAAAGCTATTTGTTCAGCCGTTGATGTAATACAGGCAATGGCTTCATCCATATGTTCTTTACTATCTAGGTTGGAAGGAACGAATTGTCTGGTTTCCGAACTCACTAATGTAACAACGCAAGGGAGAGCACTGCTTGATGAATTTGGAGACTTATTGGCTTCAGCAGCTACTGTGCAGGTAGAGGAAAAGAGCCTTAGAACTCATCTGATGTAACTGAAACAAACTTTAAGAGAAGAAGAGCTACATTTTTCAATGGAAGTGCCTGTGTGATCCTCCCTTCAGATGCTTCACTAACAACAACTTACAAGATGTCTTCTTATTCTTTGCGTCTTTGGGGAAGAATTTGGATGCCTGCTTTGCTCCGACGAGTGTAAATTGGTCTGTTTAATGTGGCCGGCATTTTTCTCCATTCCTATTCCATGTAATATTTTGGTAGCACTTAAATGAATGAAGCAAAAAGTGGGAAATGAATATACAAAATAAATAAATAAATAAATAAAATCATGTTGACGAAATATGATTGGTGTTCTAAGAAGAAACGATTATTTATGACCAGAGAGTGACTATTCACTATTAACCCATGTACATAAATCTTTGTCCTCAACAAGTCTTAGTTGCTCATACAATCATACACAACTGTAGGAGCCGGACCTAAGAAAGGCAAAGAAATCCTTATGTTAATCGCCGTTGAGCACAAACATCTTTCACGTGTTCTAGCTAATGAGTGAAGGGAAAAGTAAAGATGCAAGGAATGGAAGAAGATGTAATGGTACCGCTTGTAAGAGTTCTTAAAGCTAGCCCGTCCCTCCACTTAACGACCGCCATAGTCATACCAAGGAGGCAGAACCGCACATTTAACTACCGCGCATTTAATTGTTAAGTTAAGAACAAAGAGTAATAGCTCAAGAAGGCCAAAACTATAGCCTACTGGAGTAGCCTACTATAACAGACTAACAGTTACACAGAGAGACGATACATGACTTTTCCTTCCATTCAAATTTTATTGCATTACTCCAAGCCATACTGCCCAAATAACTACAAATAAAAGAAACAACCATATTCATTACTTTGGCCTGCAAAGTTTCTCAACTTCAGATTTGATAACACCCCTTCACTTTTGGGAAGAATGCTTGTTTCAGTACTCAAAGCAATTATCTACTTTAGCAAGCAGACAAAACAAGGACATATGGCCCATGTATTTCCCAATTCTTTATGTATTGAAGCAAAAAGTAATTACACATTAAAAGCGCCTATTTCAAGAACGTTGTCCATAGTAAAATTGATAACCTTAGGAAGAAGATCGAGAACCTAACACTCCCTCTTTTGCCTCCTCCTCCCTCCACAGGTGAGATCTTTTCACCTCTTTGGGGTTCAGTAGCTACCTCTTTATATAGTGAAATTATTCTTGTCTCTTGATATACAAACCACTTCATAGAAAAAAGAAATTGAAATACCATAACATATATCTCGACCTCAGCAAAAGCTACACTAGTCCTAGTCAATACAGGGTCACAAGAATCATAACTAAGTCACATTCACCCTCTATTGAATCACTAATCAAAACTTATTAACATGGGTTCAACATAACACTAAACACACAAGCATACTATTTTACGACAATCAAAGGCGATTTCTTCGGAAGCAAATCATCCAACATTGGATCCAAACCTGGGTGTTGTAAATAAATCAAATAAAAACCCAATTACATATCAGATTCCAATATCAGTAGTACCGAAGCATAATAATCAAATTACAATTACTACTATTACAAAGCTCGTCAGCAATGCTCTGCCTAATCTTCCTTTGTACAGATGCCTTCACTTGATTTTGAGATGATACCTCTTCGTATGATAATCTAACAATAGGGAGAACAATTACTAATCTATGAAACACTGTAATTAAGAAAATAGTAAACCCTAGAACTAGATGAAGAAGTCTGAAATGCAGATTTGAGGCCAAAGCCTCTAATGGAGGACGTGAAACATACTTGCAAAATGAGAGAGTGAGCTTTGTTTGTGTTTTGCTCTTCGCTACGCACGTGATACCTAAGCTGATCGAACCGTGTGGTTCTGTTTTTTAAGTCTTGGGGGGGGGGGGTGTTGTTCTTATTGATTTTCGACATTGAGGTGTTTATTTTTCCACTTGAAATCACTTACAGGCCTACGACTGAAATGTTAGTTCAATACTTGAATTGGCTCATTCGACAGTTAACTGGTGTATGTGTTTTTGGCTGACCGATTTCCGTTTAACTTTCTATCTTTTTTTTCTTTTCTTTTTTTTGCCTCATTCAACAGTTTCATTAAGCAACGAAAACTTGCTTCAATCAGGAGTAACACCTCCGTTAGAAACTTAGCATTCTTATTTTTAAGTAGAAAAAGTACACCCTATAAGAGTTTGTTATGGGGTCAGGCAAACCCTGGCATCTATAACAACAACAACAACAAAATGTGTGGTCATGTTGTGAGATGCTCTCTTATTGAAAAATTGAAAATTTGAAAATTTAATACTCCAAACTCTAAGATCATTCACAGCATGTAATGTATTACTATGCTGGAAAGCTAATATTCAAAATTGGCTATTTTCTAGGTAATGTTCGTAAAAAACTCGATAAATGATGATATTTCTCGCCATTTTTGATAAGTCGGTGCATACAAGTGTATCAGGCCTTGTAAGGGGGTGCCTCCACTTAATAGGTGTATCAAAGGGATTGAGATCGTGGAGAGATGTGCGGTGGAATTAGTAAGATCGTAGAGAGATCATGGAGAGATGATGTATGAAAGGGAGAAAATAAGAAATGACAGTGTCTAAAGCTGAAATTGAATTGTTTTCTCGACTACAAGAGAAGTCAATTTTTTTGAGTAGAAAATAAGAGGGGAAAAGTAAAAAATAACGGTGGTTCGAAAATAACGACTATTATTGGAATTCATATTGTTACAATAGAGCAACCAAGTCATAAATCTACTTCCAAAAGTGTCATTATTTGTAAGTTTTGGCCTAGTGACACCGATCTTCGACAAGCCATGTTTTGCCATGAATCGATCCAGCTTCGCCTTTTCCTGAGCTGAGACTGGTCCCACGATTGTCCCTGAATCGTCTGTATCCTCCCTGTTATCACTTTCATCTTCCCATACCTCCCTTTCATTACCTAAAGGTTTGACAGTACCGTTGTTCCCCCTTCCCTCTACCTCTTCATTATCTTCTTCGTCACTCTCTCTGACTATTCGAGCCCTACGATGGCTCCTAGTCGATGCTTCGACTTCTGGTACTACTACGGCCAATGAGACATATGTTGTAATCTCTAATACTTCCACTTCATTGTTCTCACCCCCTCAACCTCGGCCAGATACACTTGATTCGTTTACTTCATCCTCCTCATCTTCCAGCCTCATCCTTAAAGCTTGACGGGTACGCATTATACCCTATAGAAGAAGAGGAGCGACATTAGCTTGATATATTCGAGTATCAAGGTTCCATATCATAATATTATCTACTCTCACCAAATTGACCAACCTACAGTCGAATGTTCGATTGTTACCCCACCCACCCTCTCGTTCCTCCCAATTTACCACTTGGCCGGACTTCCAACCAAATGGGTTACCTCCTTCCTCAGTTACGCAGTACAGACAAAAAGGCCAAGCAACACTTACCCCCACCGTACAGGCAAAGAGCAAGGGATAAGCAACAGTAAAATAAATGGTTTATCTTTACCAAGAAATTATAAGAATACTTGTTTGAGTGGATCAGATTTAGCAGTGATAATGGTGTTTCATTTTCTCCTTTTTAGCAACTTCAAACTGTAACAATGGTGTATGTCTTCTACACTTCCTCTTCTCTCTCTTTAATTTGTTGGGAACAGTGACTCACTCACTCTCACCTTTAAATACCTCCAAAAAAACTGCCTCGATTTCCCCCACTCACCATCATTACCACTCCTCCACTCCCCCCTCATTTTCAGTCATAAGGAGTTTTACCAATATTGCCCTCACCTGTTCCCACATGCATGTCACATATTTACACTAAATAGATACTTTTTTAGCCCTCTCAAAGCTTCTGACACACTACCTGAAGTTGTCAACTCAAGCCCACCTATTACATCCACATCTTTCTTATACCTGAGAAAATATTATGATGACCTGCAGCGGCACATTACCCTATAAATAGTATCACCTCTGACAGTTCTACCATTTCGGCTGTCAGATTTTGCAGTCGAAGTATCCCATGCCTTCATTTTAGAGCCTTCTTATCCATTCCACTATAGTCCTATCCTTCGACCACATATGTTTTCGAGCCATCTCATACATTCATTTTTGACCATCGTCTACATCCTACCACAATCTATCATACTTATGCATAAGTCCTCAAACCTTCGGTCAATACTTTTCGTTATACGATAGAATCAAATTTCCTTACCATTTTTATTTAGATACGCGCCTACATTATCTTCGTCTATAGTATTTATCACAGTTATACTATCACACTTCGGAAAATATTGTTTCATTCAAAAGCCCATGAGCATACATCACCAAATACAAAAGAGAGAGAAACAATAAAATAACAACAATAGTAGCAACAACCAAAACCTTTTATACCCACCCCCAATCCTGAAGAACCCCCCTATTTATACACGGGGCAGTTCTTACAGAGCCCCGCCTCAACCTCGACTACATCTTCAGCATCCACCTGGTCTTCTTCTAAGCTTTCAGCAAGAAGAGCCGGTTACTAACGTTCGGTCCCAGCCACTGCATTACCCTCTACCAATGCTTGTACGGATGCCCACAAATAGCCTCCTCTAGGTCTAACTCTACCAAGTCCGGCAACACCACGTCTAAACCCTGATCTTCGAAGAATTTCTACTATAACACCCTCATTTTATCCTCAATACGACGCTCCCTCGCCTCCGTTCTCTTCTGGTAATGAGTGTTTGGTATAGTTTTCATGGTTTTGCTTACTCAAAAAAGAAGATGAAGAATGTGTAAAATTCCCCCCTAACAACCCATATTTATACTGTGATTAAGGACATTTATTACCCTCTTAATTAATACTTACCTTAATGACTCTCCTCGGAACTGCCCACATTCAACCAGTCAACTCTTCAACTTCCCATGCCTAACCATTTTTTCTCAGCACGCGCCATCTACACCAATTTCTGAGGCCCCTGCTGAGAGGGGGCGAATGTAGTAGCCTACTCGTAGCCTTCCAAGCATCAGTCAAATACTTGAAGGCTTCATCAAAGCCTACACAGAGACTCGAAGCCCAACAAGATAGTAACTAAATCCACGAAGCCTTTCAAGATTAGTTGAACACTCGAAGACATTATCAAAACTATCTACCAGTCTCGAAGCCAAAGACAGACGGTCAGCATCAGTACTAGAAAGACTTTAACCATGGCCATACATGGTCAAAGGTAGACACATTTGATAGCCAGCTCACCAAACAGAACAGTGAAACGAGCCGCCTAATAACTACAATATCAGAACTAACTCTGAGTACAGAATAGTTACCCCCAAAGGATATACATGTAATCTGACCACTCATGGTGACTCACCCCTTTTCTATCTCTTATAAATAAGAGGGAGGAGGCACCATGAAGGGGTTAGAAAAGTTCTCCCATAAAACCCTTCAAGATTACCTTCGACCACCCTATAACCGACTTTTATTCGATCTATCATCTAAACTCAATATATAACATCAACCATTAAAATCCTCACTAGAGATCATGGAGAAACCCATTCTAGGACTCCACGCAAGTGTGCTAATTCAGTAGTATAAATTTTTATTGCCACATATACTTGCATAAACCCCTAGTCATAGATTAACACCTTGGTGTAAGAGCTAGTTCCCCCTCCCACGAAACTTGGCCCCTACACAAGGTATTACGACAGCGTCATCAGAAACTAAAAAATAATTTTATTGAGTTTGTCATATTTGATTAAGAGAAGATTGGCCCAGAACAGGTACGCTCGAGAGAGCTAATGGCTGTCATTGCTTATTTTGCTGATGAAGTAAAGAGACTTAAGCTCGAAAGGGATACCTTGCATTATTATGTGGCATTCCGAGGTTGTATCTATAATGTTGATATAGATCAAGAAAATTGCTTGAACAACATAAAAATGGAGTTGGGTTCCCGATATGTAGAATTAGTACAGCAAGGTAGAAATGTGGTAACTACTCGAGCTCCAGAATTTATGGTTGAACTGCCTCCTGTATAAAAGAAAGCGTAGTTGACCTTCTATATGCAAAAGACTTGTAGAAGTAACCTGTAGTTTCTATAGTTTTTGTAGTTGTAGACATGTAGAGAGATGAAAACTAGTTTTACCTTTGTTTTGTCTTGTGTTTGATAGAGATCATTAGTTAAAAACTAGTATTACTTTTGTTTTAATTGTTGATATATGTATAGATAGGTGATTAAAAGCTAGTATGACCTCTGCTTTAATCTTTGTATAGATGATCGATTGAAAGCTAGTATTACCTTTGTCTTAATCTGTATAGATGTCGATTGAAAGCTAGTATTACATTTGCTTTAATCCATTAGATTTAGTAGATTCTACGTAAGTAGAGAGTAATGTAGGAAAAAACTTGAAAGTTTTCATTGAGTAGAATATAATATACACTATTAGAGATTGATATCTCACTTTTGGAATGTAAAGAACGAGAATAGAGTAATTTATAATGAAAAAACTATGGATTTAGCAATAATATCATTTTAATCGCTTAGTATTCCATGGATTTGGGATTCGAACTCATTTTTCTATCATGAGGTAATATAATCCAAGGCCAGTATGGCCAACGATGAGGAAAGGACTATCCCAATTTTTTGTGGGCTTTCCATCATTTACTTCTTTTCTACTTTGTGAGATCTCTCTGAGAATGAGATCATCGATTTAGAACTCGTGGCTTCAGACTTTTCTGTTGTACGAGCTCTAGAATTTATGGCTGAACGGCCTCTTGTATAAAAGAAAGCATAGCTGACCTTCTATAAGCAAAAGACTTGTAGAAGTAACCTGTAGTTTATATAGTTTCTGTAGTTGTAGACATGTAGAGATATGAAAGCTAGTTTTACCTTTGCTTTATCTTGTGTTTGATAGAGATCATTGGTTAAAAACCAGTATTACCTTTGTTTTAATTGTTGATATATGTATAGACAGGTGATTAAAAGCTAGTAGGACCTTTGCTTTAATCATTGTATAGATGATCGATTAAAAGCTAGTATTACCTTTGCCTTAATCTGTATAAATGTCGATTGAAAGCTAGTATTATTTTTGCTTTAATCCATTGGATTTAGTAGATTCTACGTAAGTAGAGAGTAATGTAGGAAAAAACTTGAAAATTTTCATTGAGTAGAATATAATGTATACACTGTTAGAGATTGATATCTCACTTTTAGAATGTAAAGAATGAGAATAGAGTAATTTATAATGAAAAAACTAGGGATTTAGCAATAATATCGTTTTAATCGCTTAGTATTCCATGGATTTGGGATTCGAACTCCTTTTTCTATCATGAGGTAATATAATCCAAGGCCAGTACGGCCAACGATGAGGAAAGGACCATCCCAATTTTTTTGGGCTTTCCAGCATTAGCTTATTTTCTACTTTGTGAGATCTCTCTGAAAATGAGATCATCGATTTAGAAATCACGGCTTCAAACTTTTCTGTTGTACGAGCTTGCTAGCATATGATGATATCGATCTAGGTTGGCAATAGCGCGTTTCCTAGTTTCATCAATCCAGTTCATATTGTAGGCCAGCTCGAACACATTTTCTTCGCTTGTGAGCTCGTGATCTCTGGTAGGATGGTGGTATTCTGTTAGAATGATGACC
Organism: Kingdonia uniflora; assembly: GCA_014058105.1. Taxonomy (NCBI): domain Eukaryota; kingdom Viridiplantae; phylum Streptophyta; class Magnoliopsida; order Ranunculales; family Circaeasteraceae; genus Kingdonia; species Kingdonia uniflora. The sequence goes on along the minus strand of JACGCM010000338.1, from coordinate 144,092 downwards.
TTTGTGCCATAAGCCAAGAGGAAGGGAAAATAGCCAGTTGATTATCTTTGTGTAGTACGGTATGCCCATAAGACGTGATGAAGCTTTCGTATCCAATTTCCTTTCTTCTGTGATTGTAATCTTTTCTTAAGTCTATCCATTATTGTTCTGCTGGTGATTTTGGCCTACCTATTGCCTTGCGGGTAGTATGAATTGGATGGGGAATGAATGATATAGTGTTTGTTGAGGAACGCCACGACCTTTTCTCTAACGAACTGTGACCCGTTATCGATCTGAATCAGGTAGGGGCATCTGAACCATGTGATAATGTGTTCCCAGATAAAAGAAATGACCTCTTATTCTCTAGTTTGATAAAGAGGAACTGCTCTACCTACTTCATAAAGTCATTTTTTGCAATGAGTAAGAAACGTCGATTACCTGGCTTGTTAGGAAATTTTCCCACGAGATCGAGTGCCCGCCGCTTGAAGGGCCAGAATACCTTGCTTGCATGTAGTTTGAGTGCACGGGCGTGGATCATGTGTCCATGTCGTTGACATGTGTTGCATCTTCATGAGCACTCTTCTGCTTGTTTGCGCATTCCTGACCAAAATACTCCTTATGTAATTGCTTTATTTACAAGTAATCGACCTGCGGCGTGGGAGCCACAAGTTCCTTTATGTAATTCTTTGAGTATTCCATTGGCTTTCTTCTTGGAAAGGCACTTAAGATAATGCCCAGTAACTAATCAGCGGTATAGACGCCCATTCTGAACTGTATAACGCCTCAAGTTTTTGATCAACTGTCGGCGCTCTTTCAGATTAGTAGGAAAGGGCCCATCACATTCGTTCTTAAGGCCGAGGTAGGCAATAAAAGGCTTTTGCCAATCATTATCTTCTTCTTAATCTCCCCCAGTGTTGATCATGGATATAGAATAGAGATCAATACTAGGGGTGGATATCACTTCAATCTATAGATATCATGCTTTTGTTTCTAAGACCCCAGCCAAATAAGCCAAGTAATCGGCATGCCTATTCTTACCTCAAGGTAAATAGTCGAGGGCTACTTTCGCGAAGCTGCTTATCCTATCGACAATGAGGGCTACATATTCAATCATCTTTCCATTCTTCTTGTATTGTTCTGAGTAAAGATGGGCGATGAGTAAAGAATCTGTATAGACTAAGAGCTCAGGGACGCCAAGCTCAAGTGTTAAGTTAAGTCCATGAATTAAAACTTCGTACTCTGTGACATTGTTGGAAGCTTCAAAATCTAAGTTGATTAATTTTTCAATTCTGTCGTTTGAAGGCTAATCAAGACGATTCCAATTTCTGACCCTGCGGGTCCTGCTGAACCATCTGTAAGAAGTCTCCACCCTTTCCTTGTGATCGATTCAGCTCGTTCGTTAAATAACTTGGTGGGTGGATCTTCGGTAATTTCTTATGTAAGATTAGGATCGTACTCCTCCTAATCGGAATCTTCTACAGGAAAATTTGCGAGAAAATCAGTAAGGGCCTGACCTTTTTCTGAATGGCGTTGTTCAAACTTGATATCATGTTCTCCCAAACTGACTGCCCATTGTTGCACTCTTCAAGATTTTTCTTTTTTAGACCAAATTTCCCAGAGTGGGTAGTTCGTCATGACTTTGACTGAATGAGTTTGGAAGTAGTGCTTGAGTTTTTGTACAGTATAAACAAGAATTAGAAGGAGTCGCTCAAATTTAGAATACCTCATTTATGCTGGAGTGAGAGTTTTGTTGATGAAATAGACTGGCTTTTCAGCCTTGGCCTCAAGTTGAATGAGGACCGAGCTGATAGAATTATCTGTAACTGTGAGGTATATGATCAATTCTTCATTGTCTATTGAGGTGTTCATAATGGGAGACTTTCCTAGATAGGTTTTGAGTTCTTAAAAAGCTGCCTCATATTCTACTGTCCACTGGATCTCTTCGTTGAGCTAAACTTTTCCCCTATTGGTACATCCTCAGAATAGTGAAAACGGCCATCAACATCGATATGAAGACTTAGAGATGAATCGATTGATAGCAGTAATATTGCCAATGAGTTTTTATACGTCCTTTGTTTTCAGAGAGGGCATGTTGAGGAAAGCTCGAATATGATCTGAGTCGGCTTTAATCCCCTTCTTGCTGATGAGATGGCTGAGGAACTTGCCTGAATACACTCTGAATTGACATTTATCAGGATTAAGTCGCATTTTATAAGAACGTAGAATATTGAATATTATGGAGAGATCTGTGATATGGTATTGACTATAAACTTTGGCACAGGAGATCATCGATGTAGACTTCAACAATTTTCCCCAAGTGTATTTTGAACATTGTTGCCATTAACCGTTGATAAGTTGTTCATATGTTCTTCAATCTGAAAGGCATGACTTTATAATAGTTAAGTCTCCTTTCAGTAATGATAGTGGTCTTTACTTGATCGACTTCCTAGAGAGGTATCTGATTATAACTAGATACAACATCCATCATAGATAAGAGCTCGTGACCTACCGTAGAATCAAGAATTTGATGAATGATTAGAAGAGGGAAACTGTCCTTCAAAGTGTATTTTTTGAGATCGGTGAAATCCACACAAACTCGAACCTTCCCATTCTTCTTTGGAACTGCGACAATGTTGGAGATCCAATCCGGATACTTGGCTTCTCAAATAAATCCCACTTTGATCAACTCATCGATATCATTGTTGACTTTATCTTGAAGAAAAGGTGGGATTCATCTCGATTTCTGTTTGACAGCCATGGCATTGTTGTTGATGTTCAATCTGTGGCATGCCATGGATGGATCGACTCTGGGAATTTCTTCGAAAGTCTAAGCGAAGATGTCTCAATTCATTCGTAAGAAGTGAATGAGGTCTTCCTTGTCGGTTTGGACCAGCTTGGTACTAATATAAGTACCTCGGCTGAGTCCATTAATGTTTATGTACTCTGTAGGTTCTTTTGTGAAAGGCTGGTCATTGATGTGACCAGCTTCTATAATTGATATACAGATTATTTATCGAATGTGTCGAGAATGGCAGAAATGGTATTTTGCAAACTCGAGAAATCTTTTGACTGCCTTTGATTTTGTAGATGCCATCATTGTGTTTGAAGCGAAGTGTTTAGTGATATGTGGAAGCAATGGCTTCCATGTTATGGATCCAACACCAGCCCATAATCCCAAGATAACAAGATTTGGCGTTAATGATGTAAAATACGATATTAATTGTGGCTGGCCTAGCGGTGATAGGTAAGATGATCTTGCCCACTCATTCTTCCTTAGAACCATTAAAGTCATTGATATCGATGCCGCTTTGAATAACATGATCGGCCAATCCCATTTATTTGATCGTGTTCTAAAAGATAATTTTAATTCCGCTATCAGTATCAATCATCATTGTATGCATGACAAATTTCTTTATCTTTAGCATGATAACCAGTGAGTCATGATGAGGAAACTTAACCTAACTGATATTGCAATCCTCAAATAAAATCCCAAGTCGACGAGTACTCGATTCAGGAAGAAGTTTAGCTTCTTTATCTTGAGGTGTGAGATCGCAGCACTCTGATAATCTCTAACCCTTGAATCTGGAAGAGTTGGTAATCTAATAGACCTCGATCATGTTGTTGTGGTACATGTGGTACAAGTGCTTCTCCTCAGCTTGATCTTCGACCTGAGTCTTGTAGCTACCATTTTTATAAGATTCCAGATCAATAGTATACTCATGCATTCTCCCATCTTTAAAAATATACTCTAGCAACCTCTGTAAAGCATAGCATTTATCTGTTTCATGATGATTTACCTTATGATGCATGCAATACGGTCTGCCTTCAATCGGTTCCAGCGGTTGAGATATACGGTAGAACTTGTCTTTTACCAGTACGGAAAAAATTAACGAGATCTGGACATTCATCTTGGGGAGGACCGGCTTGAGTAATAAATTACCTTTCCAAGGTTTGCCTGTGTTTGCCTTGGAATGCTTTTGATCACCCTGGTCTTCCTTTGGTACACAGTTATGTTCTATGTTTGGACATTTAGTGGTTATGACAGATTTAGATTTATGCCTTTCAGTCATCATCCTTTCCAGGTCGACATACCCATTGACATTGGTAATCATATCCTCCAAGGTTGCGGGTTTGTTTATGAAGATAAGCTCTTTCGCTTTGCAATCGAGTTGTAGTGCATTTATAAAAATAGTAACAGTTATTTTTTTATCGAGATTATCAATTTTTTGTGCGAGCTCCAAAAACTTCTTTGCAAAGACCTCGAGCTTCTCTCCTTGTGACTATTTGAGACTAATAAGAGAATATAAATTATCTTCCTTGTCCTTATTGTGAGCATAAGTCTTGACAAAATTCTTCTATAATTGGCCAAACGTGAGGATGAAATCTTCATGTAGAGAATGGAACCACCGTAGAGACTCTCCCTATAAACTTGTTGCTAAGAGAGGACATAGAATATGGTTGAGATTTGAGTATAATCTCAATGAATTACGAAATTGCTGAATGTGCTCCTTCGGATCGGTGCCATTGTATTTACGAATTTTTAGAGTATGGAAACCTATTGGTACTTTCATATCAAATAATTCTTTGGCGATTGGACTTCCCTACAACCTGGTAAAATTGTCCTTATTTCCTAGAGCTAGAGCTTTAATTAACTCCTTGATACACTGATCCATGTGCTCTTGTGTGACATACTAACTTATTGTCTGAGTGGCTTGGCGAGCTGGTCGAGGATTATGACTTCTTGTCCCCTCGCTCAAGCATTCTCGTGCTAGAATTCAGGGTTGAGGTCGTTGTTCCTCCTCTTGACGCTTGGAAAGATGGAGACCTCGTATGATATCAGACTTAGCTTCTCTTCCCAAATGAATTAAAGTTTGTGGTTTGTGATGTTGATTTCTGGAAATGGCTTTGCTATTTGCTCCTCGAGGTCCTAATATTTCTCGTACGGAAACTTGGGAGTTCACTGGCACTTGATCACAATCTCTGGTAGGGGGTGGCTGTTGAGTGCCCTGCAAAGTTTACAATACAGTCTGCATAGTTGTCATCTATTTTTCATGTCTCTTGAATGATATCAAACGAGCTTGATGCTTGCTTTCGAGCTCTTTATCGTGGAGTTCATGGTCAAGAGTTAACTATCGCTCGAGCTTATTACGCTTCTCTGTTTTGGCGTGGAGATTCACCCGTAGTTCAGCGAGCTGTTCTGGTTTAACTAAAAGATCGAGCTGGACTTCTATTGTTGGTCGCTTGGAAGTGACCATGATTAGAAATGGATAGTGGAGTAAATGTATGTCTTAGGATATCATGGAAATATCTTCTTTCCCATAGACAGTGCCAAATGTAATGGCCTAATTCTGTAGCTCAAAATTGCTCAAAATTATATCTTACACAAAATGTACTTGTGACAAAAATTAATGTAATACAAGAAATGACACATGTGATTTAGCGTGGAAAATCTTTGAATAGGTAAAAAACTATAACCTTGAGTTGAGGGTTTAGTAACTGTAACTTTTATTGCTTGAGGCTGATATCTTATTACAAGTGATCTCTCAAACTATAAATACTTGACCTTGAAATAAGAATTCTTGTGGTGTTTAGAATCTTAGAATTCCTGTGTTAGAATCTAGAAAATCTGGTCACTATCTCCTCCAGAACTTTTTCTTTATATAGACCTTACCTGCAGCTCGTTATCGTGTAGAAACATGTTCTTCAGATAATAAGGTAAGTGGTAGTTGAATGAGTAACTGTTAGTTCGTAAGAGACAGGTGTCTTTGACTTGTTTATATTTTGTTGTAGTGTTGATCCACGTTCTGTATCAGTTCATGGTCTAGGTGTCAATGCTGATTGTATATGTCACGTGTATAATGCATGAGTCTAATATTGAGGTAGTTTAAATTTGGACTAGGTTGAGGGACAGATCCCTACACTTATGGTCCTAGCTTTTTCTTGGGTAGTAAACTTTACTAAATAATAATTAGTTTCTACTGCTAGCAACCAAGTTTTGACCTAGCTTTCTTGATCATAAAGAGGTGCCACGAAGGGGGCAAAAGTAGCGTGTTCGCCCTGCTTCACCCGAGGTGCCCTATAATACTATTACAAATATCCGCTCGAAGTTTACGAATATGTTTAGACTGTTATGCTAATATTTTGAGTTTTACATTTCTCACGGGAATTCTCAACATTTTCAGATGATTTTGAAATTAACTGCATTGTCAAATTGTTTAGGAGACAAAAATACAACCTTCCTTATACACAAATAACCCCTCTCTCTATAGTAATATAAAAGATATCGATTACTTCGTGCGAAAGAATATAGTAATAACCCCTTTAATTTTCTATCAGTTAACTTAAAATTTCTTTGCTGAACAAAAATCATTTGTAGGTATTATCCACTGACGCAAGTTGGTTGTATAAATAAATAAAACTACATCTCTGACAATAAATAAAACACAGTTATTTACTGATCACAACTGTTATCAGCTACCTTGTGCTCTAGTGGAGATGGTGTGTAACCCACCATCGGGAGGTGAAGGGTTTGATTCTCACCTCCGTGTGGGTTTCGAGGTTAGTATAAGCCCGTCGGCCTTACCCCGTTTGTGTGGTTTGCGGGCAATTGTCGGTACCCTAGGGGATCTAATCAGGAATTGACGGTCCGCCCTCTAGCATAAAGAAAACAAAAACAAAAACAGGTGGACATAATGCCTACCCACGCAAATGTGGTTAGCAACCCCAAACTCATTAAGATGCACTTATACACGCGATTCAAGGATTTTGTTAAAAGGAAAACAAAACAAAAAATTAACCAAAAAAAGAAATAAAAGATGCAACCTCTAATCTTTCTCTCTCCTACTAAATGCGGCATCTCTTTCTCCTTATCTTCGGCATCCATTTCTCCCTCTCTCTCTCCGATGTTTATCTCATTTTCATCACTTTCTTCTCAACTATGCAACTTCATCTTTCATCACCGTAAACCTCTTTTTTTTCTTTCTCTCTCTCAAGTTTGTATTGAAAACTTTGATCAACTTCTCTCCATCTCATACTACTTCTTTTCAATGATATATCGAGAATACACTAGGTTTTATCACCGAATGGTGCTAGTTTTACTACAACCTAAATTTACAATACGAAAAGCTACCGTAAGTTAATACTTTAACCGTACCAAAAGCTACCGTAAGTTGGAACTTTAGGTTCCTCTCAAGTTACCATTAGTTGGTACTTTTGGCCCCCCTCAGTTGCAATTTAAGGTACCAAAAACTACCATAAGTTGGTATTTTAGGCCCTCCTCAAGTTACAACTTAAGGTGCTAAAAGCTACCGTAAGTTGGTACTCTAGAATCCCCTCAAGTTGTAACTTTTAAGGTACTAAAAGCTACTATAACTTTACTTTAAGTTATTCCTCAAGTTGCAACTTAATGTACTAAAAATTATCGTAAGTGTAGGAGCCATGTTTCGTGGGAGGGGAAACTAGCTCTTACACCATGGGGTTTATCTTCGACTAGGGGCTTAAGTAAGTATATAAGGCAATAATAAGTTATATTACTGAACTAACACACTTACATGGAGTCCTAGAATTGGTTCATCCATGACCTCTACCAAGGATTTGAATGATTGATGATATATATATGGTTAGATGACAGATCAAATAGAAGTCGATTACAGGGTATTCGAAGGTAATCTTGAAGGGGGCTTTAGAGAAAAAAAATTAACACCTTCATAGTGTCACCTCCTTCCTATTTATAGGAGATAGGAAAGGAGTGAGTCGCCATAGAAAGTCAGATTACATGTATATCATTTGGGATAACTGTTCTATACGTGGAGTCGGTTCTAATACTATAGTTGTCTGGTGGCTTATTTTATTGTTTTGTCTAGTGAGTTGGCTGTCAGATATGTCTCCCTTCGACCATGTATTACCATGGTCAAAGTCTCTTTGGTACTGATATTGAGTTCTGGTGTTGACCGTCTATCTTCAACTTCGACTATGGCAGTTAGTTTGATGATGCCTTCGAGTGTTTGATCAATCTTGGAAGGCTTTGTGGACTTAGTACTGTCTTGCCGGGCTTCGAGTCTCTAGGTAGGCTTCGATGCAGTCTTCGAGTATTCGACTGGTGCAGGAAGACTGCGAGTAGGCTACTGCATTCCTTTGGGGCAGATAGGGTTATTTAATCGACACCAAGAGTTTGGGGTGGGGCTCGCGCTGATGCGAATAGCGGCATGAAATTTTTTATCGAGTTCCTGCTATGTAAGGTAGGCAGGACGAGGGAGAGATTGCTGGGGTCGAGGGTGATGAGGCCACGGGTAGGGGGCATGTTCAGTGCTCCGTTTGCCAAGGCGTTCCTGAGCAGGGCGCTATGTGGGGTGGCGAGAAGTACAAAGTGTAGAATCATAGGAGCCCTCCGTAACAGGGACACCAAGATGGATGGAGCCGGTACGTATGGCGGTAGGGGCACCCTCGGCGCCAAGATGGACCAAGGAAACCTCGATTTGGGGATGGGGGTCATTGAGTATGATTATAAGGGGAAAGAAATAGAAAATAAGGATAGGGCAGGGTGGGTGCGTATAGACGACGCCAAATGTAGGGGCCAAGTTTCGTGGGAAGGGAAACTTGCTCTTACACCATGTGATTTATCTTCGACTAGGGGCTTAACCAAGCATATAAGGCAATAATAAGTTATATTACTGAACTAACACACTTGCGTAGAGTCCTAGAATTAGTTCCTCCACGACCTCTAGCGAGGATTTGAATGACTGATGATATATATTGAGTTAGATAACAAATCGAATAGAAGTTGGTTGAAGGTAATTTTGAAGGGGGTTTTAGAGAGAGTTTTTCTTACCCCTTCATAGTGTCACCTCCTTCCTATTATAGGAGATAGGAAAGGGGTGAGTCACCATGGGAGGTCAGATTACATATATATCCTTTAGGACAGTTGTTTTGTACGTGGAGTCAGTTCTGACAATGCAGCTGTCTGGCGGCTTGTTTCACTATTTTGTTTGGTTAGTTGGCTGCCAGATGTATCTGCCTTCGACCATGTATTACCATGATCAAAGTCTTTCTGGTACTGATATTGAGTTCTGGTACCAACCGTCTATCCTTGGCTTTGACTATTGCAGTTAGCTTCGATGATACCTACGAGTGTTTGATCAATCTCGGAAGGCTTCGTGGACTTAGTACAGTCTTGCTAGACTGCGAGTCTCTAGGTAGGCTTCGATGCATGCAGCCTTTGAGTATTTGACTGGGATGGGGGCCAAGTTGGGCAAAGGCTGAGATGCGCAAGGGGCGGGTATTCGAGAGCACAGAGGAACGTCTTGGGTCTGAACCTGTTGAAGCTCACGAACAATATGACGCAGTTCGTCCAATACACGATGTTGTCGGTCGTTATCGTCTAAACGGCGTTGTCGTTCAGCCTCAAGCTATTGTCGTCTATCTTCACGCTCAATGCGTAACTGGTTGTTATGGCACTCCTTGGCTTGAGCAAACCTTTTGGCTAATGAGGGCAAGTTAAACAGCTACTCCGTCGGTAGAGTTTCTGACGATGGCAGAAGTGGAACGTAGGGTGGGGGACATTGAGTATGGTTTTAAGGGGAAAAAAATATAAAAGAGGGATAGAGCAGGGTGGGTGTCGCACAGACGGCACCAAATGTATGGGCCAAGTTTCGTGGGAGGGGAAACTAGCTCTTACACCATGGGGTTTATCTTCGACTAGGGGCTTAAGCAAGTATATAAGGCAATAATAAACTATATTAACATACTTGCGTGGAGTCCTAGAATTGGTTCATCCACGACCTCTAGCGAGGATTTGAATGATTGATGATATATATTGAGTTAGATGACAGATTAAATAGAAGTCAGTTACAGGGTATTCGAAGGTAATCTTGAAGGGGGTTTTAGAGAGAGTTTTTCTAACCCCTTCATAGTATCACCTCCTTCCTATTTATAGGAGATATGAAGGGGTGAGTCACCATGGGAGGTCAGATTACATGTATATCCTTTAGGATAACTATTCTGTACGTGGAGTCGGTTCTGACACTGTAGTTGTCTGGCGGCTTGTTTTACTATTCTGTCTGGTGTGCTGGCTGTCAAATATGTCTGCCTTCAACCATGTATTACCATGGTCGAAGTCTCTCTGGTACTGATACTAATTTTTGGTGTTGACCGTCTATCTTCAGCTTCGACTATGGTAGTTAGCTTTGATGATACCTTCGAGTGTTCGATCAATCTCGGAAATCTTCGTAGACTTAGTACTGTCATCCTGGGCTTCGAGTCTCTAGGTAGGCTTTGATGCAGCCTTCGAGTATTTGACTGGTACTGGAAGGCTGCGAGTAGGCTACTACTGTAAGTTCGTACTTTAGGCTCCTATCAAATTACCACTAGTTAGTACTTTTGGTCCCCTCTCATATTGCCACTTAAGGTACCATAAATTGGTACTTTCGATCCCTATAATTTGCAACTTAGGCCACCAATAACTACCATAAATTGGTAATTTCGGTAACTAGCAATCATAAAAAGGAGTTATATTAGTCATCGTAAGTAGGCTTTTATAGTAACTAATGTCACCGCAAGTTGCTTAAACACTTTCATTTCTAGATCTCTCAATTGTCCATTCTTGAACAAAGATGGGATGAATTTGGGAGTGCTTGCAAAAAAAATGGAATGGTTGCTTCTCTCAATGTTATTTATGAAAAATTCTTCCATTTTGCCTCAACAATTTGATGTAATATAATTAACTTTTGATCGTCTACATGGAGAGAGATCGAGTATGAGATAAATTCGTCACTCTTCTTCCTCGTTCAAAGCATTTGGTACCGTTACTTTTAATGGAGTGAGAGATGTCAAAGAGAGGGTTGAGAGAGAGATACGTAGAAAGAGGGAGAGAGAGACGTTAAAGAAAGAGGGTCGAAGGAGAGAGAGACACGCAGTAATTGCGAGTGATGCAGGGCTGCCTCTACTTTTTTTATTTTTTTTATCTCGAGTAACACATTAGGGCATCTCGATGAGTTTGGGTTGGTCGCACTAGGGCTGTTCACGGGTCGAGTCGGCACGGGTTTGGGCCTGTACAAGATCCAAATCGGAACAACCGGGTCTTCAATTCTCACACCCAAACCTGAATCGGCTGGCTCCAAAACTCGAGTCGAAACCGAACCGAAGTTGTCAGGTCGGGTCGGATCTTTGGCTCGAGTTTACATATTTTGATTATACAAGAAAAAAGTAATAATCCCAAGTCGTACATCCTGCACCCACCAAAAACCAAAAACAAATCCCCGCAAAGATTTTTTAATCCCACCCCATCTAAACCTAGTTAAGTCACTTTTTAACCACATACTTTTTTCCTTAATAAATTCCACCTCTTTTTTCCTCTCTCTCCCTTCAAAGTTTTCCTCTGTTTTCTCAAGGAAAAAAACTCAGAAAACTCTCAACCAATGAAACTCTTCTCCTCCTACATTCACGGCATCTAACACACTCACCTGACTCTGACACACTCACCGTGAAATGACGTTCTTCGGTTACAAATATGTGTTTCCAGTTAACTACGAAGTAGAGATATCACAAAGGTTGATAGAAGCATCGCATAATGGAGATCTGAAGTCAGGAGATGGTCTAGTTGATGTTAATTTCATTGGCGTTGCTTGTTTGAAGACGAGGAGAACAGAGGTGGTTTTGAACGATGAATCTTTGACGTGAGAGAGAGAGAGAGACTTGAGAGAAGAGAGGCTAGGGTAACATAAAATTAGTTTATATAACATAAAATTCGGGTCGGGTTTAAACCGGTTATCAGGACCCAAGAACCGAAACCGATTCGGTTACAATCGGTTTCTTATTCCTAAAATCGAAACCGATCTGGGTGCTATCAAAACAGGACCGAACCGGTCGATTCGGATCTGTCCGGGCCGGGTTCTCGGGTTTGCGGGCCGTGGGCATTATATCCTTCCAAAAAAAAACTTAATAAACAGAATGTGTTACAAAAGTGGTATTATCTTCCTCGAGGGTCATATACAGCCACTCAGGAGGAGAGTCACACCAAGACCACACAAAATTATCACCCAGAGGCTGAGCGGCTAAAGTATGGGCGACCGAATTAACACTACGGGGAACATAACAAATACGAATATCGACAAACAGGTGAAAAAGTGTCAAACAATCTTGTAAGATTGCTTTAGTAGTCCATGACACCGCGCACAACCATTCTTACAAAATGAGCAGATCGCCTCAACATCTGTCTCAATAACCACCTTCAAAACCCCTCTCACTTTGGCCCAGAGAACACCATCCAAGACTATTAGCGCCTCGCCTTCTTCATTGGTGGCAAACCGGCGGGAGGAGACTCGGGCTGCACCAAAAGCATTATGAGCATCCCAGATAACTAAACCAATACAGTTAAACATTTTATTATTACAGAAAGCGGCATCAACATTAATTTTTTCCCAACCAAGAGTCGGAGGAACCAATGGAGTCTTTATTGATAGACGGCCCTGTCGATAAAATCGTTCATTAGAAAATAATTTGTTGACTGCCAGTGATAGACGGATCGGGTCCGGCTTAATGTTTTGAAAAACCCAGGCACATCGCGCCTTCCATAGGGACCAATAAAGAGAAAGGGTCACCAGAGTCCATATATCCTGGGTGATAGGCCAGTCTGAAGGGGGAGAGATCCACATCACGATCCAGTCCTGAACGGAGAGGCTGGAAAACATATGAAGCAGACCTCGAAACGATATTCCAAACCAGACTGCTCACGTGAAAGAACAATCCAAAAGGAAGTGATGTAAGGTCTCCGAAAGGGCCGAACACAACGGACAAGATTCATCCGTTAAGGCCAACCGAACTGCAATCTTAGCCCGACATGGAACCATATCCTGGAGACATTTCCAGGCAAAATGTTGAACCTGAGGAGAAGCCTTATTATTCCAAAATTTCAGAAGAAAGGAAGGGGGTCCTACCACCGGCTCCATTTGATTGCCAGACATCAGAATGCGATAGGCTGACTTAATAAAGAATTTACTATCTTTAGAAGGGCACCACTTAAGGTCATTTGTGTCCCCCTCTCGAGGGATAAAAATATGAGAGATAAGAGCCGCCGAAACATCATCGCACCACTCATATAGTTCCTCTCGACACCAAATTCGCCGGACCGGGTCAATAAAATGGCTCACCCATTGGGGTCGATCCTCCAACGGAATATTAACTCGAGGAACCGGTTTCCATCCTACATTTGACGGGACCCAGTTATCCGTCCAGAACCGAATCTGAGTCCCCGTCCGGACCTGCCAACAGGAATGATCGGTAATCGTTGAAATCGCAGACTGGACACTACGCCAAGTCCAGGAGGAATCCGCTTTCTTCGGGGACTACAGAATATCACAATCCGGAAAATACTTAGCTTTTAAGACTTTACCCCATAAATCATTCGGCTTCTGATGCAAGCGCCAGACAAGTTTGGATAGTTGGGCCTTGTTGGTTGTCCCTGCCTCCCGGATCCCCAACCCCCCTTCCCGTTTGTTCCACTCATCAAGAAACAGTGTCATGAAGGAGTGAGTGGAACAAAAGCAAAGAAAAAGCTCCGTTTTACCCAAACAGCACCTAAATTTTATACTTTCTGCAAGAACAAACAGGGGAGCTCAATCGACAACGCCACCATTAATCTATCAACTCTTGAGGTCAGTTTTGGTTTTAAAAGTGTTTGAATTCATGGGATCATTGGTTTCGGTTCTTAGATCTGCCAAAAACAAATATGATATTGATGATGTTACTCAAAATATGTAATTATGAGTTTCATTATATTTCTATTAGATTAAAGTCATTCAGTTGAATGTACCCAATCCATGTGCTGCACTTTAATATTTAGTAACAAGCTGTAATAAACAAACCCACTTCATCCTGTAATGAGCAACGCACTAATTGAGGCTGAAAAAGTTTTTTTTTTTTTTTTTCGAAAAATAAGTATATAGTTCATACACAATCCGTTGTTTTAATATTACTTTGGCTTTGGTTTATAGTTAATGTAGAAATGAATAATTCATATAAATAGAGAAGCAAAGGCTAGTAGTAGATAGTTCTCTTGCGCTTTATTAGTTAGAAGCTCATATTTTGAATATACTTGGTTTAAATTTGATTGGATTTTGTTTGTGTTTTAGACTTTCAGTTATCTTGACTAAGTTGGGCTGGTGATGAAGTAATTGGGAACTTGGGAGTGATCTGGAATGGGGTTTTGGCTAACATTGCTTCTCTTTCTTGTATTGCATCCTTGTGTTTTAGCTGAAGAGACTGTGTATGCATCAATTGTAGTTAAGGGTGATACCAAGATTGCTGAGACCGACGATAATTTCATCTGTGCGACTATTGATTGGTGGCCTCCTGATAAGTGTAACTATAATCATTGCCCATGGGGAAGATCCACAGCTCTATATCTGGTACGCATCCTATTCAATCTATGATCATTGGCATGATTCGTTTTTTATATATATAAATTTACACAAAATGATGATATCCTTATTTTGATTCTCTCAGAACTTGTCTCATCCTGTTCTCGCCAATGCCATACAAGGTTTGTTGTCTTGATGATGATACTCATGTATTTCCAAATAACTATTCTGTAAGATTTTGTTATACTTGCATCATTGATTTTTTGTTTTTTATTGAGGGTGTTATAGCGTTCAGTCACTTGAGAATAAGAATTGGCGGCTCTTTGCAAGACCAAGTTGTGTATGATGTGGGAGGTTTGAAGTACCCGTGCCATCCATTTAGAAAGATGGCATATGGCTTGTTTGGGTTTTCCAAGGGTTGTTTACACATGGATAGGTGGGATGAGCTTAATCATTTACTCAGTAAGACGGGGTATGTATTTTTATAATTTTGACTTCAGTTTCCGATTCAAATTGTTTTGTCTTTCAAGTTAAATGTGTAGGAAGTTAGTGATCAACATACTCCATGCTTATCTAAAGGTTGAAGTAAAACACATTCTCTTAGGCCGACTATATAGGATTCTTGTATAGGTATATTGTATAAGTTAGAGAAAAATTGATTTTGAGACAATGTAGAAGAAGCAATTCTTATTTAAAGCTCTCACAAAATAATTGGTAAGCTAGAATACTTATTTGATCATATACCTGCATTTTTGTACTTGCAGAGCAATTGTGACATTCGGTCTGAATGCACTTTATGGGAGGCAAAAAATCAGAAAGAGTGTTTGGGGAGGTGCTTGGGACTCTAGTAATGCTCGTAATTTTATCAATTACACCATTTCAAAAGGCCACCAGATAGATTCATGGGAATTTGGTACTATATAATACTGCGAGTTTTATATTTTCTTAGTTTTATTTCTCTGGTTTGTTCCTTGTGCCTTAAAACTACTGAACTCTTTGAATCTTCAAGGAAATGAGCTGAGTGGAAGTGGGATCGGTGCAAGTGTTGGTGCTGTGCAATATGGGAAGGACTTGATCTATCTAAAAGCTATAATCAATGAGTTATATGCTAACCACAAGTCAAAACCCTCGCTTTTAGCACCAGGAGGATTTTATGACCCTGAGTGGTATGCTAAGCTTCTTGAAATTACAGGGTCTAGAGTAGTCAATGCCATGACACATCATATTTACAATCTCGGTGCAGGTGAGTGAGGTAATATAGATTTTCCATCTAACTTAATCTGATGTGGTGCATCCCTCATAGGGTCGTCTACCCACCGTATGACCTATTTTTATTTAATGTTTTATATTTTATGCTTTAGCTTAAGCTCTGTTGGGGAGGTTCAATATGAGTTATTAGCAATTTCTAATTTAAGTAGAAGTCTATTTCAATTAGAATTAGGGTTCTTAAATCTAACCCCCCCTCTTGTGTTCTTTAAAAGGGGAGGTCTAGGTTATTTGTTTCTTAGAACAAAAGTTCTAGTTAATAAAATTAGGGTTCCTCTCAAGAACCTAATTCCTTTTGTTAAACTAGTATTTTTCTTGATTATTGACTTCCGCGTAATCAATTTACATCAAAGTAGTACCAGAGCCCCGTAGAATCCTTGGAGAGTTTGTTCAAAGTAATCCACGATGCCGCGTATTGGAGTTGCAAAGAAGAAACCTACAACCTCACAACAAATCAAAACCCTCACGAATAGATTTGACCGATTTATGGAGGCTTTCTCTACCGGTACTCTCCACGTACCCCCACCCCAACCGGCACCCCTTGGAACAATAACAGGCCCAACGATCCCTGTAGCAACAGACTCCGATTCTGACGCAAGTCATGCAAAAACCGATGCGTTCGCCGACGATGTGAACCCCTTCGCCACCCAAGGTGATGAAACTCATCATTTCCACACAACCGGATTTTCTATCGGTGTTCCCCGACAACCTCAAACCGGAGTACTAGCTATAAATATTACCGGAGTCAAAGGTGCGATTGGCTCGAACGCCACAGAGAAATCTACAAATTGTGTTGGGGAAGAAGTGCTAGCAAGTGGGCATCACGTGCCTAGCATACATAACAGTCAGGCCTCACCCATAATTCATCAAAACAAACTCCACCCTTCTACAGCTGTGCAGGCCAAGCACGTGGTTCCTCCAAAGACCCAGCCCACAGATCAAGTCCAAATGACTAAGGCCCAATTTACGACTTGGGCCCGAGCTATTCAAAATCAAGCCCAAGTCCAGTTCTGGGATCAAGATCTGGATATATTGTATGGGGTACCAAACACACCGGGGAACCCGACCCAGAACTATGGGGCTCCATGGGACGAGCTCGACCCGCAATTTGATGACCTATTGGAACAAGATGCCATCTCTCTTCAACAACAACCCATGGGAACAAAACCCCTCTCTCCTCTTCCAAAACTTGCAACAACAATCAACCATCCTTCGATCACTCCGCCGTGATCACCCATCAGCAGGCCAAGCTCCAGATGCAATTACTAACCATCAACATGCACTCTCTCGGGGGTCAAGTTCCTACAGGACTTCACCCGAATCGCCACCCTCCATCTGAGAAGCTTTCCCAACAGTTTGGTATTGGTAGCAGCTCTGGGATTGGCGTTGTCTCACTCACGAAAGGACGACAAGTCTCGCAGACCGACGTTTCACATCAATTTGGTGACCTGGGGGCGAGTTCATCGCCTCCTCATGTTGTCAATTTTACCGGGGTTTCGAACAAAACCCCGCCACAGCAACAACAGTTCAACAATACTCCGTTGGTACCTCCTTCACTAACAGGTCAACAGTACGTCGCGGGCGATGGCTTTCGCCGTGAGTTGGGAGACTCGTACCCTTACATTGATATTGATGATGGTTATCATGACTCCATCGGTGGTCTGGCAGGGAGACGACGCCAAGGAGGTGAATGGGATGTCCCACATTAGGAGGGACAACCGCAGTTTAGCGGGCGAGGCCGGAGTCGAGGTACCAAACCCCTGGTTGACACCCCACTGCGCGACAGGCAGCAACAGAGGCCTATTGGCTCACCTCTACGTGCGCCCCCACCACCCTTATGCTATACAATACCAAGATGATGACCACGATTTTGATTCAGGGGTTGAGCGGCGCCATCCGTCACAGCGCCAAGGTAGGAGTACAGATATCGAGGCATTAGCCAGAGCAATTACCGAACAGACACATGATGTGCATCTGACGGTACCCGAGTTTGATGGCAAATCAGATGTCGATGCCTTCATTGACTGGTTAGGCAAGGTCGATCGGGTTTTCAACTTCAAAAAATATGGAACCTGAGCAGGTTGTTATTGTGGAGTCTCGTCTCTCTGGGTATGCTCTTACATGGTGGAATAGTATGCAACAATCTAGGCTTTCAGCTGGTTACCCGTACATCACAGAGTGGTCAAAAATACGATGGGAAATGAAAGAGATGTTCATTCCCATGAACTACAGCGAGATCGTGTTTGGGAAGCTCCAAGCTTTAAAGATGGGTCTCTCTTCCATTGGCGACTATACAGATAGTTTTTATCTTCTTGAGTCCCGTGCTCGACTCCATGAGACTGAACAACAACGGGTCAACAGGTAGAAGGGTGGTTTAACGAAGAAACTTTAGGAGATGATAGCCTTACAGCCTGTTTACTGTTTATCGGAGGTTGTACAGTTAGCCAAACAGGCAAGCGAGTTACATGCACAGTCTCGTCCACAAGTTCCAGCACCTACAACATTAGTTCCAGCTAGTCCGATAGTCACTGTGCCGCGTACCTTTGTTTTCGGTAACTGTTATGGATGTGGCAAACCGGGGCACCAGAAACGCGATTGCCCTACATTTGCTAGAAAGGTCGGCCTAGTCGTGGATGGCATGCGTGAGAGCGTAATAGCAACAGTTTAGCGTATTTTGCAAGTGCAAGATGAAGATGAAGATGAAGAAGATACTGGGATGCGTACTACATATGTACGTGAATCCTCAAGAGCACCGCCCCCTTGATTTCGTGGACAAAATCTTCTCAAACAGAGGGTTTGATGTGGTGCATCTCTCATGGGGTCGTCTACCCATTGTATGACCTATTTTTATGTAATGTTTTATATTTTATGCTTTAGCTTAAGCTCTGTTGGAGAGGTTCAATATGAGTTATTAACAGTTTCTAATTTAAGTAGAAGTCTATTTCAATTAGAATTAAGGTTCCTAATTCTAACCCCCCCTTGTGTTCTATAAAAGGGGAGGTCTATGTTATTTGTTTCTTAATTAGTTAATTCAGTTATTCAGAACAAGAGTTCTAGTTAATAAAATTAGGGTTCCTCAAGAACCTAATTCATTTTGTTAAACTGACATTTTTCTTGATTATTGGCTTCCGCGTAATCAGTTTAAATCACAATCTATTTAATCATTATTATCAGCTAATATTTTACACTACAATTGTAAGATCACAACCATATCCGTATCTTATAAAACTTTAAATCAAAAAGATTATTGAGCATTAGTTATTCAAGTACCTTCTTGTATTTCCTTAATTATATAGCTATATTTTGGACTTCATTTTACTCTCCTTTTGCTAAGCAAGCATGCAAGTCATTGATTTTTATTAAGTTACACAGTGGAAGAAACAGAAACAAATACCAGTAGAAGGAGCAGAAACATCACTAAGACTGCTGACATCCCAATTATAAACTTTTTAACATATTCCCTTAAATATTATATATCCATTCTTAACAAATGAAACAAAGTTGATTCACTCAAACAGAGACGCAAGTTAATTCTATATCCCAATAGTTTTATAGATAGTCAATAAGTATCACCAATCAAAGGAACCCTAAGTCAATGACAATTGGATAGGCTTAACAAGGCAAATGACTGAATGAGTCACCTAAATCTTATGCTGATCATGGGTAACTTAATACTGTCATATACACTTCACAACTGAATCTTTATTACCATTTCAGTCAAACTTGAGACTTGAGAGAATTATGGTGAGTAACTCAGCCTTGAATTGCAGACACTAATTATTAATAGTACAGTTATCTGGACCAAAACCTGCAGTGGTCTTGTTATATATCCTCTTGATAACCAAATGCCTCTTTTCAGGTGATGATCCTCGTCTTGTGAGTAGAATATTGGATCCCCATTACTTAAATCAGATATCTGAAACTTTCATCAAGCTTCAACAGACCTTAGAAAAACACGGGTCATGGGCTTCTGCTTGGGTTGGAGAATCTGGTGGGGCCTACAATAGCGGTGGCCGACATGTGTCAAATACCTTTGTAAACAGCTTTTGGTATGCCTAGTTTTCTTCACTCTGTACATTCTTTTATGAGGCCCTTAACTATTTATATAGGAGGAAAAACAATTTCACTCTACTAACAGATTCTTATTAATTAGATCAAATTAATAGAGGTTACATGTTTATTGCCATCATTTAGGTACTTAGATCAACTTGGGATGGCATCCAAGCACAATACTAAAGCATATTGCAGACAGACATTGATTGGTGGAAATTATGGTCTTCTAAACACAACTACTTATGTTCCCAATCCTGATTACTACAGGCAAGATATTTTGCATTATAAAAGAAATATGGATTTTCTAGGTTGTTTATGTTTGAATGGTATGTCTAAACGTACTCATGCTTTTATTCGGTTTTTCTAGTGCACTTCTGTGGCACCGGCTTATGGGGAAAGGAGTTATTGGAGTTGATAGTGATGCATCATCATTTTTACGTGTTTATGCCCATTGTTCAAAAAGAAGAGTAAGGCTCATTCTGTCAGTTTTTTTTCCTCAACCATAATTACATGAATTACCCAGTTTCAACATCAGATTTGATCTTTTTTTAAGATTAAGGTTACTCAATTATTAGTTTGATACTTATACAGAAGATACTAGTACGATCATGTAGTAGCCTATGCTTGAATTTCAATTTTATTATCTATTGGCAGGCGGGCATAACACTACTTCTTATCAACCTAAGCAACCAAACTGATTACAAAATCACAGTTCATAATAGCATCAACATCTATCTGCGGACAGGAACTTTCAGAGAAGGTTCTTCTTTCATGAATGGCCTTAAGAAAACAGTTTCGTGGGTTGGAAGAAAAGCATCAGCTGAGAGAATAATGAGGGAGGAGTACCATTTAACACCAATGAATGGAAACCTTAGAAGTCAAACCATGTATTTAAATGGAAATCCATTAAAGCTTACAAAGGATGGACAAATCCCTACTTTTGATCCTATCCTTGTTGAGGTGAACTCACTTGTATTCGTTGCTTCCTTGTCAATTGCCTTCATTACTTTTCCGAACTTCGAGGCTTCGGCTTGTATATGACGGTACATTCCTTCCTAAAGCTCTTCACAAACTTTGTTGTCTAATATATTTGGAGTTATAAGATCGTGGTAACTGTATATGTTTTTCCTATGATAAAAATAATATAGATTTGCATTCAATAGTTATTGTTTTTTACGCATTGTATATTCTGTCTCCTTTAAGTTCCATTATCATATGCTATATTTAAAGGTAGCAACTGTATTAATTTTTTTCTGGGAATGAACGGTTTCAGATATTCCTATTTAAAACACTGCTTAAACTGATGTGATTAATTCGTAAGAATATCACGGATAAGTTAGGTTTAGAGAAAACTTATATTTCTACTAAAGCAACTTAACTTTCATTAACAACTGAATTGTTGAGATTTTTACGCCACCCTCTCCTTTTATAACTTAGGTTTCCCTAGATCACTCCTACTATGACTCCCCTAACCTATCTATAACCTATCTAATTAGTAAATTGACTAAAGCTAAACTCTGGAGTAGCTCCAACAGAGTAAATAGAAACATAAGCTAAAATAGAGACCGAGAGTTGGCTGTGGTAAACAATTCTTAGGCACGTGCCACGTCTTCGGAAGATTTCGACCACGGAATCTCTGTATGGTGAAACTCTTTTGGAGATCTTGAAATCTTCCACAAAATTTTATGTACCTTCGAGAGCGAGGGTACAATGTCGTCACCGACATCCTTACATCCATTGACGTCCAAAACGAAAGAAAACTTGGTAAACCTCTTCGCGAAACTTGTGAAAAAACCCTCTCAAAACAAATCAATAACAGGTGGTTGTTTGGACTTGTCTTAGGCCCTTTTGGACTTGCGCACTGCTGGAACATATCTTTTAGTTGATTTAAATCACTAATGGCATGCCATATAGTATTCCCCAAGGCATGTTCATGCGTGCCAATAAGTTTGCATGCCATGGCATGCCCAGAAGATGTAATAATTGTTTCAATCTTTCTTTCTTTCTCAAGACAGCAACTTTGTAACTCGATTTCAATCGAGGTTTTGGGGGGAAACCCCAGCCCCACTTCAACTCGCACCTGCTCTTCTTTTATGGCCATCACCTACTCCTCTAGCGCCCCTTTCTCCAATACCCACACATTCCTTGCTCGCAATTTTGACCCTACAACTCCCATCATGAGATGATATTAGGGCACTGAAAAACGGCGTCGCTTCTTCCCTCCTTTGGTATCTATTCCACTCTCGTCAACACAAACCTGTAGTTCGAATTCGTGAGAGTTTTGGAGTGTCTGAAACGGCTTAAACCTGCGATAACACCGGAGATCGGGAGGGTTAGGATTGGGTTCGGGCCTCGGCCTAGTCCTGGGCCGAAACTAGAATCGGGTGGGCATCGGGTGTGTTGTTGGGCCTGGATCGCCGAATTCTGGGCCTGGGTTGGGATCTGTAAATTGTTTTGGGATGGGCCACGCACGTGAGTATCACGTGCTTCACTTAAACCATGCATGTGCGTCGCACGTGAGACTCCCTTCTCCCTCTTGTTGCAATCTGCATCTTTCTCCCACATGAAATCTGTGGAATTCGTGACAAGATCTCCCTTATCTTCCACAATACCTGATGGAACTCCGGTATAGAGTGGTTGCTAGACTCCGTAGAGAGCTTCGGTATTCTTCTTTCTGCTACTCGCGATTCCCTCACTATTACAAGCTTCGATTTCGACACTTAGACTTGCAAACGGATTGTGAAGATCATCACTCCTCGCGGCGACGCTTCCCTCAAGAGAGGGGTCTTCTAATACGCCCAACGGAGGTCCAAAAACCTCGACAAGCTTATCAAGCTTATCCGATATCCTTGCCACATCTTCAGCGAGTGTAGGCTTCTTCATCGCGGGTCTTCCACAAGACATATTTGCTCTTGAAACTGACTATACTGGATTCTAATGCAGCTCTGGTACCAATTGATATGATTACTATGAACGCGGAAGCGAAATTCGTAAGAATATCACGGATAAGTTAGGTTTAGACAAAACTTATATTTCTACTAAATCAACTTAACTTTTATTAACAACTGAAATGTTGAGATTACATCACCCGCTCCCTTCATAACCTAGGTTTCCCTAGAATCACTCCCCTACCCTATCCAATTAGGAAACTGACTAAAACTAAACTCTAGAGCAACTCTAACAGAGTAAATAGAAACATAAGCTAAAATACAGACCAAGAGTTGGCTGTGGTAAACGATCCATAGGCACATGCCACGTCATAAACATAATTGCTAACTGTTATGAGAAGAAAATGGTACGAAGAAACACCTGTCCAAGTAAACAAATAACATTCCAATTTTCCTTGAAGAGATTAACAACTATCTGTTTCTAGATTATATTCTAACTTAACGTGAGAATTAAGTTTGTCTTTACACTTGAAGATTATTCCTACACATGAATACGAATTCTTCACTCCGGAGATCATTTCGAGCTCATTGATATATATATATATATATATATATATATATATATATATCAATATAAGGAAAAAAATTGCCTTTACAGATAGGAAGAACCTATGAAGCTCAAAATAAAAATATCAAAACTGAATACCATGCTACAGCAGCTAAACTACCTCTAAGAAACTAAAAAACTGCATAATCTGTTGCTAGCAACAGTTATAAAAATCTAGAAATAATCAAAATTTTAGGGGATCTGTTTCATTTTCCAATCCCTAAGTCATCAGTGCTTCAAAATGATCTTTTAGGCACAGGCAGGAGCATGAAAATCCCTCAAACTGGCGAAGACTATTGAATCAGGCCTAATGCTGATAGGTGATAAAGGATCAGTTAGAGTAGGGTTTAAGACAGGAATATCTAATGTTTCTGTAAGTACCAATGGAGAGTTATTTAGCAACACAACATCACTTTGAATATTACCATCTTTTGGTGTTAAATGGTACTCTTCTCTGGATTGAACACCTTGAGTCATCTGGTACTCTTGGATAATAGGAGTTAAGTTCTCATCCCCCACCACCGAAACTTTAAAGGAAGTTGAATTGGACATATTGATCAGTAGGAGAGTAATCCCAGGCTTACATACAGAAAATTAGGCTCAAGTCAGATATTCGCAAGAAAAACTAGCTAAGGGAAATTTAGATCTACGAAGACATACAATAAGAAAGTGGAGGAAAGATATACTAATTGTACCTTGTTTCTTGAGCAATGAGAGTAAGCACGCAAATATGGGGAGCCAGTGTGGGTGGTCGAAAGAACGTTCTTTCCCATTAATCGGTGCCAAAGAAGAGCACTGGTATAAAAGTAGAGAAACTAAAGGAAGAGAGTGATGAAACATATCCATAACCATTCAATTAAATGGGCTTTGTAGAGATTGATTTCTTCACTCACCCATAATAGTCTGGGTTTGGGATGAATGATGTGGTATTTAGAAGACCATAGTTCCCCCCTATTAAGGTCTGCCTGCAAAA
Source organism: Kingdonia uniflora (assembly GCA_014058105.1). Lineage (NCBI taxonomy): Eukaryota > Viridiplantae > Streptophyta > Magnoliopsida > Ranunculales > Circaeasteraceae > Kingdonia > Kingdonia uniflora. Next base: position 119,975 of record JACGCM010000338.1, on the reverse strand, counting down.
GACTTTATGATTAAAGGATGATGTCATACCTAGTTGATCCAAGTACCTGTTCAAAGCAAACACAATAGTCAAGGTGAAATCTAATTTTTGTGATGGAAATTGGTTATTTATGGTCCCTAAGGAGAAGCAAATCGATCTATGGAAAGAAGGAATGGTAATCTTCACCAGAAGCCATCGACAAAGGTATGTGATACATCTTTTCCCCCACTGTTGTATGCTCCACCAGACTCCCCAACCCACGCAGATGACCATGGCCCAAAACTCTTGAGGGTTGTTTCAAGATCTTTGTATGTTTGAGCTATCTGATCAAGATAGAGTGGATCTTGGATCTTGTAGATTAGATTAGGATCAACACCTGAATGCATCACAGTCTCAGCAAAATCAATTCCTTGCCATCAAAATATTTTCTTTCTTTTGGTTAAAGGTGTATTAGAGCGAAGCTCCTTACTCAGTAAGAATAGGCATAATACCTGCACCAAGGTTGTAAATATGGTGGGTAATCCCGTCAATCACATTTGGTCCGGAAGCTTGAAGAAAATCCGAAAACCACTTCTTTTCGTAGAATCCCCCAGGAGCAACTAGTTTGGGTTTTGTCGTGGAGTTCTGATACAGTTCATTTAGAAGTCCTTTCAGGACGATAGAGTCTAGTCCATATTGCTTAGCCTCTACCCTTGCGGCAACTCCAGTTCCACATAGCTCATTTCCTAAAGAAAAAAAAACATTAGCACTGTTTTGAAATATACTAGTTCAATAATTTGGAGACTTATTTCAGATTACGAGCTGCAATGTAATTTACCGAACTCCCATGAATCAATGGTGTATCCCTTTGCTATGCTGTACTGGATAAAATCACGGGCATTCTTCGAGTTCCAGTTTCCTCCATAGAGACCATCATCAGAAATCTTTTTCCTCCCAAAGAGTGCATTCAACCCAAATGTAGTTACAGCTCTGGTGTTTTCTTTACTCGTTAGCATAGAAGAAACAAGATGGAAAAGAGAGACTAGAGAAAGAATTTCAGAGATTAAATATTTACCCTGTATTCTTAAGTAAACTGTTGATCCCATCCCATCGTTCCATGGTGAGACAACCTTTGCTAAATCCAAACAACCCATCTGTGCTGTTTTTGAAGTGAGGGCACTTCTTAACTGCATTTCCAACGTTGTACAATACTTGGTCTTGCAGTGAACCTCCAATTCTGATTCTTAGAGAGCTAAAAGCTGGCATTAGTAGAAATCAGTCTCATAATAATTAATAAATTCATAATGACTAAAAAATAAATTAAATGAAGGTAATAATTAGTAGCCAAGAAAAGAAGTCTATTTTTCGACCATGAATTCCAATGGAGTCCCTCCACCTTAACAGGAAATTTACGCTGAGGACATGATTCAGTGTTCAACTATAAGTGACATGTATATATTATTTTTAGTTTAGCAGGTTGACGCAAGTTACACAATTTTCTTGCATAGGGTAGGGGACATTCAAAATAGATTTAGAGGACACTTTTCTTCCCTTACTATTAGCTTACCCTTAATAGCATTGAATAGAATTGTGTTGTTGAGATCCTGCAAAATCCAGAAAACCAAATAAGTTTCATTCATAGTATTAAGTTATTAGGACATTATACACATAAAAGAACACAAACCAAGTTGAGAATTCCAGCTTTTTCCCATGGACACTGGCCATAGTTGCACTTCCCACTTGGCCACCAATCCAAAGTTGCACAGACAAAGTTATCATCTGTTGTAGCAATGCTAGCCATCCCTTCTACTTTTACAATCACATCTTCTGCTAAGGTTTGAAATAACTCTGAGAAAACTACTAGTGAAAGAACAAGTATTCTGACACCCATTGAAACACAGCTTCAAGAGAAGAAGAAGGATTACTACTTCGAAAAGAAATTGTAAGAATTATATATAAGACAAAATAATAGAAGATATATATAAAAAAATAGTTAGCTTTAGGAAAACTCGTAGCTTTAGATAAAGATTAAAGGAGGACAAGATCACACCACACCACAGGCATTCAGTTATATAGAAGTTTTTATTTCTTTCATTTAGTAATAAGTTCTAGTTGCCTCACCCACCTAAGCCACCTTGGTTGGAGCCTGGAGGAACCCTCAATGCTGTTCCATTTTATTAATCTACATGGTGCAAGCCTTAGGTAAGTGGCCTCGAAGCTTGCCCGACTGAAGGTTGTTTTACCAGTAGTTTACACTGTTTTGCCAACACTACACTGTTTTTCGGAGACAAAGATAAATTTTCATTTCCATAGTGATCCTACAGATGTAATTAGTAAATTTTTTGTATAGGTTAACAAAAATAATTTTTCATGATTTGTATCTGACAAATAGTTATAAAATATTCTGATTACGTGAATCCTGTGTGTGTTCGAGTGACATCGTATGGATACTGTTCGAAGAGGCAAACATATACAAAAACTAGAGGTTGAGGGTGCCCAGGATGGGTGAGGCAAGTAATTTCTGTTTTGTTTTGTTTTGTTATAACTTAAAAGCATGTGGTAGGTATGAGAAAAGGAACACTATTAGTTAGAGTCCAGGAGCTATGTTAGTTTCATACGGCATAAATACATAATTACATATGGTGATAATGTTTTGGTTGTAATAATATTGGATTTCTATGATGTCTTCATCATGCTACAATTGGTTTTTTGGTATGTAGTAACACATGGGGAATCATATGCCCTCATCAACATATATTTTCTTAATGTCTTATTCCTAACTGAATCTAGTACATAAAATAAGTCATATTCTTATATAATCTCATAGACATGAATACATTTATGTCTTCTCGGTCTGACTCGGATCGTGATATGGACTTCAACGTACTACATGTTTTCTGCCCAGGGTATGCACAATAGTGGACTACAAAATATTGTAAGTGCATGTTTTCCTTCCAAACTTATCAGACACATATAGTTATTGAATCAAAATTAATGAACTAAAGATGTGTCAATTAAAATAATAAGCAACACAGGCTTTCAAGGTTATTTGCTCTTGGTATTGGGTTTGTAATGTGTTTGGTACTTATTTAGTATAAATGGTTTATTTATTTTTCGCAAGCCAAGCTGGGATTGAAAGCAGACCCCCTGTTAAAATTCAAATAACAAGGTTACAAGACTAAAAGTATATACAACTATACAAGGGAGTAGAATGCGTCCGCAAGAGACCCCAATTGAAAAGCACAAAAAAAAGTGAAGAAAATAAAAGGTAAATTATATCATCTCATTCTAACATTGATCTCTCCATGGCATCTTGGTACACTGTCCTTCAGGTCTTCAACTAGGAGTTGGGATGTACTTAATATTAGCTTTTCATGGTGAATACTGAATACCTGCTATGATCGATCTTTTTCTTTTAGACATCATTAACTTCATAGTTTTCTGATCTGCTCAAATATGCTTGGAGATCCAAGTGGGGGTGGTAGTTCCAGTGATATAAGTCACTACAGTAGTGGACTTTATGAAAATGCAGATTTTCTTTGACACCATGCTTAAAGGCATGAGTACTTATACCTGTCTCAACGGCTTTAAGTTCCTGCACTGTAAAATCTTTAAAGCCCTACTTCTCATGTCACTTATAGAGCCATCTGTGTTGAGGATTGTGAACTACATCGGATCCTAGTTGTTATGAAAGTATGAAACTGTCTCTAATATGAGCACTATCCATGACAAGGATATCATTAACAGAAACTGCATCTAATGTCATTCAAAATCTTGCAGAACTGAGAAGTAGTTGTTCTTTCTTCTTGTGAAAAATTCTAGTATTCCTTTGAGTTTGTAGATTTAGACGTTGTCGTAAGTGAGTATGTGATCCAAGACATGCCATCTTTTCCTTTAAACTCCCTCCAGGTCCAGTCAGTTCATATTCCCAATTTCCTTATAGTTCTTTAACTTCTGTTATACCCCATCAACATAATGAGCTCTACCCAAATAGGTCTTGCATAAACGCACCCATAAAACAAATGCTCGTAATTAGTTTCAGGTTGGTTCTAGCAAAACACAAATAAGTTATTATACTTGGGTATAGAGTTTTCATGCCACGTCCATTTTCCTGATTCAGGTCTATTATTCTTATACTTGAGAACACAATTTCATCCTCCTGGCGCTGGCTAATATCCACATCCTTCGCCAGTCTTGAAATATCTCAAAGTCTGCCACTAACATATTTTGCAAGTGATGAGATTGCTTACTAAATTTGGGATTTTTATGAAGAGCATAGTGGTAGTACTGGAGCTATTTGAGGGAACTTGCTCATAAAAAAGCCCAAAGGATGCCAGGATTCTCCCATGTCAAGTTTATTGTCATTTCCAATGAGGATGGAGAGTAATGTCACTAGACATACTGTCAAGATCCGCCCCCTAACTAGACAAAACACCTATTGCAAATGTTTTTATATTCTTCAGTATAGAAGATCTTGATCAACCATTGAGCTCTTAGCTCAGTGGCTATGTAACTCTCCACCCCATGAGAGGTCATGAGTTCAACCCCCCTCCCCCCCCTTGAGAATTGTGGACATTCTTTGGGTTGTCTTGTGGGGCCTTTGGGCTTCTTTTACTTTGTGGTTACGGATCCCTAACATTCTTTGTGGGGCCTTTGGGCTTCTTGGTTACTTTGTGGTTACGGATCCATAACATTCTTTGGGTGGCCTTTTTGGGCTTCTTGGTTACTCTGTGGTTACGGATCCCTAACATTCTTTGTGTGGCCTTTGGGCTTCTTGGTTACTTTGTGGTTACGGATCTCTAACATTCTTTGTGGGGCCTTTGGGCTTCTTGGTTACTCTGTGGTTACGGATCCATAACATTCTTTGGGTGGCCTTTGGGCTTCTTTGTTACTCTGTGGTTACGGATCCCTAACATTCTTTGGGTTGTCTTGTGTGGACCTTCGGGATTTGGCTTCTTGGTTATGGATCCCTAACATTCTTTGGGATGGTCTTGTGGGGCCTTTGGGCTTCTTTTACTTTGTGGTTACGGATCCCTAACATTCTTTGTGGGGCCTTTGGGCTTCTTGGTTACTCTGTGGTTACGGATCCATAACATTCTTTGGGTGGCCTTTGGGCTTCTTGGTTACTCTGTGGTTACGGATCCCTAACATTCTTTGGGTTGTCTTGTGTGGGCCTTCAGGATTTGGCTTCTTGGTTACGGATCCCTAACATTCTTTGGGATGGTCTTGTGTGGGCCTTTGGGCTTTGTACCCTTCGGGCTTTGGCTTCTTGGCTTCTTGGTTAACTCTGTGGTTACGGATCCCTAACATTCTTTGGGTTGTCTTGTGTGGGCCTTCAGGATTTGGCTTCTTGGTTACGGATCCCTAACATTCTTTGGGATGGTCTTGTGTGGGCCTTTGGGCTTTGTACCCTTCGGGCTTTGGCTTCTTGGTTAACTCTGTGGTTACGGATCCCTAACATTCTTTGGGTTGTCTTGTTTCGGGGATTGTGGCTTTCGAGCTTTTTACCTCTTCGGAGGCTTGTGGGTTGCCTTGGTTACGGATCCCTAACATTCTTTGGGTTGTCTTGTGTGGCCTTTGGGCCTCTTAGTTACTCTGTGGTTACGGATCCCTAACATTCTTTGGGTTGTCTTGTGTGGGGCCTTTGGGCTTCTTGGTTACTCTGTGGTTACGGATTCCTAATATCTTTGTGTGGCCTTTGGGCTTCTTGGTTACTCTGTGTTACGGATCCCTAACATTCTTTGGGTTGTCTTGTGTGGGCCTTCGAGATTTGGCTTCTTGGTTACGGATCCCTAACATTCTTTGGGATGGTCTTGTGTGGGCCTTTGGGCTTTGTACCCTTCGGGCTTTGGCTTCTTGGCTTCTTGGTTAACTCTGTGGTTACGGATCCCTAACATTCTTTGGGTTGTCTTGTTTCAGGGATTGTGGCTTTCGAGCTTTGTACCTCTTCGGAGGCTTGTGGGTTGCCTTGGTTACGGATCCCTAACATTCTTTGGGTTGTCTTGTGTGGGGCCTTTGGGCTTCTTGGTTACTCTGTGGTTACGGATCCCTAACATTCTTTGGGCTGTCTTGTGTGGGGCCTTTGGGCTTCTTGGTTACTCTGTGGTTACGGATTCTTAACATTCTTTGTGTGGCCTTTGGGCTTCTTGGTTACTCTGTGTTACGGATCCCTAACATTCTTTGGGTTGTCTTGTGTGGCCTTTGGGCTTCTTGGTTACTCTGTGGTTACGGGATCCCTAACATTCTTTGGGTTGTCTTGTGTGGGCCTTCGGGATTTGGCTTCTTGGTTACGGATCCCTAACATTCTTTGGGATGGTCTTGTGTGGGCCTTTGGGCTTTGTACCCTTCGGGCTTTGGCTTCTTGGTTAACTCTGTGGTTACGGATCCCTAAACTTCTTTGGGTTGTCTTATTTCGGGGATTGTGACTTTCGAGCTTTGTACCTCTTCGGAGGCTTGTGGGTTGCCTTGGTTACGGATCCCTAACATTCTTTGGGTTGTCTTGTGTGGCCTTTGGGCTTCTTGGTTACTCTGTGGTTACGGATCCCTAACATTCTTTGGGTTGTCTTGTGTGGGGCCTTTGGGCTTCTTGGTTACTCTGTGTTACGGATCCCTAACATTCTTTGGGCGGTCTTGTGTGGGCCTTCGAGATTTGGCTTCTTGGTTACGGATCCCTAACATTCTTTGGGATGGTCTTGTGTGGGCCTTTGGGCTTTGTACCCTTCGGGCTTTGGCTTCTTGGTTAACTCTGTGGTTACGGATCCCTAACATTCTTTGGGTTGTCTTGTTTCGGGGATTGTGGCTTTCGAGCTTTTTACCTCTTCGGAGGCTTGTGGATTGCCTTGGTTACGGATCCCTAACATTCTTTGGGTTGTCTTGTGTGGCCTTTGGGCCTCTTGGTTACTCTGTGGTTACGGATCCCTAACATTATTTGGGTTGTCTTGTGTGGGGCCTTTGGGCTTCTTGGTTACTCTGTGGTTACGGATTCCTAACATTCTTTGTGTGGCCTTTGGGCTTCTTGGTTACTCTGTGTTACGGATCCCTAACATTCTTTGGGTTGTCTTGTGTGGGCCTTCGGGATTTGGCTTCTTTGTTACGGATCCCTTACATTCTTGTGGATGGTCTTGTGTGAGCCTTTGGGCTTTGTACCCTTCGGGCTTTGGCTTCTTGGCTTCTTGGTTAACTCTGTGGTTACGGATCCCTAACATTCTTTGGGTTGTCTTGTTTCGGCGATTGTGGCTTTCGAGCTTTGTACCTCTTCGGAGGCTTGTGGGCTGCCTTCAAGCTTTGGAAGCTCTTCAGGGCTTGGTTACTCTGTGGGTTATGGATCCCTTAAAACCGGCTGTGCCTTCGGGCTTTGGCTTCTTGGTTACTCTGTGGTTACGGATCCCTAACATTCTTTGGGTTGTCTTGTGTGGGCCTTTGGACTTCTTGGTTACTTTGTGGTCATGAGTTCGAACCCCCCCCCCATAGGGTGTGAGAATTGTGGACATTCTTTGGGTTGTCTTGTGTGGGCTTCTTTACTTTGTGGTCATGACTTGTGTTGTGGACATTCACTTTGTGGTCAGAGTTTGAACCCCCCCCCCCCCCCATAGGGTGTGAGAATTGTGGACATTCTTTGGGTTGTCTTGTGTGGGCCTTTGGTCTTTGTACCCTTTGGGGCTTGTGGCCTTCGAGCTTTGTACCTCTTCGGAGGCTTGTGGGTTGTTTTCGGGCTTTGGAAGCTCTTCAGGGATTGGTTACGGATCCCTTAAAACTGGCAGCCTTCGGGCTTTGGCTTCTTGGTTACGGAACCCTAACATTCTTTGGGTTGTCTTGTGTGGGCCTTTGGGCTTCTTGGTTACTCTGTGGTCATGAATTCGAAACCCCCCCCCCCCCCCCCTTGGGCTTTATACCCTTCGGGGCTTGTGGCCTTCGAGCTTTGTACCTCTTCGGAGGCTTGTGGGTTGCCTTCAGGGCTTGGTTACTCTGTGGGTTACGGATCCCTTAAAACCGTCTGCCTTCGGGTTTTGGCTTCTTGGTTACTCTGTGGTCACGAGTTCGAAACCCCCCCCCCCACACACACCACACACACACACACACCATAGGGTGTGAGAATTGTGGACATTCTTTGGGTTGTCTTGTGTGGGCCTTTGGGCTTTGTACCCTTTGAGGCTTGTGGCCTTCGAGCTTTGTACCTCTTCGGAGGCTTCTGGGTTTCCATCGGGCTTTGGAAGCCCTTCAGGGCTTGGTTACTCTGTGGGTTACGGATCCCTTAAAACCGGCTGCCTTCGGGCTTCGGCTTCTTGGTTACTCTTTGGTTTCGGATCCCTAACATCGGCTTATCTTCCAAGAAAAAAATAGATCTTAATCTTCAGTTTGAACTTTACACTCAATTTAAGATAGCTCAATTTAGAGAGAGCATCAGAGAGGCCACTATCTATTGAAAAGCTTTTCGCAATGAAGGTAATCAGGTTATCGGCAAAGCAAAGATGTGCAGTTATAGGGAATTTGATTTTAGTATGGGAAGAGTAATCCTTGCTCTAGTTTACTCTTCATTAGCACAGGTGACTATCTATTGAAAAGCTTTTCGCAATGACGGTAATCAGGTTATCGGCAAAGCAAAGATGTGCAATTATGGGGGATTTGATTTTAGTATGGGAAGAGTATAATCCTTGCTCCAGTTTACTCTTCATTAGCACAGGTGAACATTTCAATCACCAACACATGGTGACAAAGGGTTGCTTTGCCAGATTCCTCTTTTTCCCTTTTAAGGGTATCGTGCAAAGCTCCATTTGCAGCAATGAAATAGGTTATTGAAGGGATACAAAGTTGCATGCACTTACGGTGAAACCTAGATAAATGCACACCCTTGGGGTCGCCAAAAAATGTGCAAATATAGAGGTTGTGTAATTATATATGTGACAATTAGAAAAAAATACAGATTTCGGGACCAAAGTTTTTTTGTGCATTTAGAGAGCTTGTGCAATTATTATATAGGGTGCAATAAGACAAGTTTCACTGGAATGACTTTGGTAGTGAACCATTGTGATTTTCGTTTTTGTGGCATACTCCCATATGATACCATCTTAATAACAAAAACAAATGTCTTGGGCAATCCTTTGGAAATACTGCAATTTAGTTACCAGAGTAATGGTAAAATCATTTAGTTACCAAGTCAGTAGCAATCCTAGTTAACTTGTGTAACTTACGTGCAACTTCCAAAACTAGACAACTGCAAAACGATCTTCTACAACAAACTAGACAACTGCAAAACAATCTTCTACATCCTTTCAAACTGTGCGTACAATAACTCACCGCCCTTTTAGGCAGCGCCTAATATAAATCCATGGCAAGTACATGTCAGAAGCCCATGGTGCTGCAATACAGAAGTTGCAAGTTGTGAAACTACTACGAAGCTCTGGGCACATAAAAAAAAATGAAAAATAGTTTGGCATCCAGCATGAACAAAACACTTTGTTAAGAGCCAAATTGAATTAAGGAAAATTAGACGAACTGAGTTAAAATAAATAGAGTTCAAAAAAGAATTATCTGCACATTTTCAATACTCTCATGAATAGTAACAAATACATTAAGAATAGTACCCAGTTGAATGGATCATAACACGACAGTCTCCATGATTCACTATCTAATAATCAACAACATTAATGCACAACAAAAAATAGTGGAGGCAGCCAAAGTAATAGGAAGATATGCCAAAAAACAAAAACTATATATATAGGAAAGGATATCCTGGGTGCTTCGCAATAGAACCAGTTCATCCTCCTCATTTCTCTCATCAACAGATACTCGCAGTTGGCGATCTCAGTCGTATTCCTGTCATTGTCATCCTTATTCTGCATCGCCCGATAAGGAAACTACCCTTCTTCCATAAAGAAAAAAATAAACCAAGGGTTCTATGTTACAGAATTAAAGAATATCTCTCATGCCTTCCAGTATTGCCGGAGCTCCATTCTGAAATGGGGAGGCGGAAGAGTATAGGACTGGCGTAGTTATCTGTATTGCCAGTTTCTCCTTTTTACTATAACGAATCTTGCAAAACTTTATAGCCACAAGCTAAAACTACCCGTTTTAATAATATCCTTTAGTTTGCTCCATGAATGACTATAACTCCAATATATGGCATCTCTTTACGAAATCGTTGGAGTAGTTGACGTATTTCGTCCAAAACGGCCTAAGATGCTCAAAGCCAATCTCTAGCCAAGGCTTAGATTGGCCATTGTAGTGGATAACAGCTGCCTTTTTCACACTTTCAATATTGGTTTTATTCTGATACCCCAAGCCTAGCATGTGCCAAGATGGGTCAATGGGGTGGACATTGCCTCTGAATGCTATTAGAGCAGGTGGTAGTGTGCCGAGCTTCCACATTGTCAAGTTTGATTTCAGATTCTGCATCAGGAAGATAATGTCACAACAATATGGGAACATAAAGAAGCATTTTCTACGTATCTATCTCCTCTGTAATAAATAAAACTAAAACAGTCAAGCCTATGAGGCTAATCAGAACTAATGACATATACAGCCAGAAGCCCAGAGATCCTGACATGTACAGCCAGAGTTTCCGTCATCCTTATCATGCCTTTAACGTAACAAATTAATAAATGATTGGAGAAAATTGTATCACAGTACTTCTAAAAAGTTACCTCCTTTAGCCAGGAATGATATGTATCTCTTATATTGGTCTTCCTCCATGCACGCAGATCAAAGATGTTCATGCCATAAGCCCATGCACACTCATCCGAGTTTAAAGTCATTGCTATAACTGGATGAGAAAAATTGAAGTAATTCTTGAATCGCTTGGACATTACCCAGTTGTCTTCCCCTTCACATGTTTCCACAGCCCCATTAACTTTGCCATCAAGATCAATATCCCACAGGGGTGATAGATCACGTTGAACTACAACATCGTCATCTACAAAGACTACTTTATCGATGTTGGGGAAGAGCTGGTTACATATACCACGAAGTAAGTTAGCTGCCTCCACAAAAACACATATAACAAAAATGGAGAAAATAACTAGCCTAGTAAAGGCCTAAATTTTCACAGATGGAATTATTTGGAACTGGAAAAAAAAAATCCATATTAAAAATAAAAAAAGATGACAAAACCTCTATAAAATAATATAGAAGTTATTCCATAACAATAGATATCAGGTTTAGCTTGCATCTAATTACCTCAGGGAGATATATCCGGAGATGGTTAAGTATTGAAATGTATTTCGGACTTCTCGCTTGCAATCTAGAAGCAAACGATCGTGGAGTGGTCTCATTGAGATTGGCCCCAGCAATGTGGTTTCCATGGTAGTAATCTTTGATCCCGTGATAATTCTCTACAGCTTCTAATACAGGTACGTTTTCTCTTGTTAACCAATCAAACTGGTGAACGCCCTTCACCTCAACAATGGATGGGGAGACAGGGTTCAATGCAAACCATGAGTGCATCCCAGCATACGTTTTCTTGTCAGTAATGACATGAAAAACAATTTTTCCAGGATTTAAAGACGATTGCACAGTGGAAGTGACAACCACAGAAGCTGCAAGGATGTTATCAGTAGCAAGAATGAAGTGATGATAAGAGTTATCAGAGAGCAAGGGGAGTAACTCTGGAGACGGTAACTGTCTTCGTGCATGAGCATTGGAAGAGTACTCATCAGTTAAGCGCAACGCGAGGCAGTGGATGCCTTTTGGAATCGCGGTGGCCGCAAAATGTTTGTTCGTCAACTCAGCAAATTTGGATGTCCTAATCTCCCTGTCAAAATTTTCCATCTGCAAAAGGCAATGTTTTTATTGTAAGAGAATATAGATACAAGAGGGAAGTACATAAATACTCATTCAACCCGGACAAAATTTATAATTCACCGAACCAACATTTTCTTCATGGACTTCATCCACACACAAAAATCGGTCAGAGACTTCGAACACTAATAAGTGAAAGTTCCAGCTCCTACTAGAGCTAGTTGACACAATTGAGTGCAAGAGTATGTGTCGTCTTATAGGTTTATGCATCTATATTTGTGCCACTAGCGACATTAAAGTTTAAATATGTCTATCACTGACTTTTTTGAAATAAGTAGTATAGCCATAGGTATCTATGTTTATTTATCTAATTGAAAAATATGTCATATTCCCATTCTCCTGTCCAACATCAGAGAAGCATAGATTGCATTTTTTTATATTCATTTTTTATAAGAGAAAGCTGTACTAAAGAACGAGGAAACCTAAAATGTATACACAGAGCACAATTCAACATGCTCAAAGTAGCATATACCTACCAAACAATCAACAAAATCTTAATAGCAGATATTAAGATCCTTCAATTATGAATTGATAGAGGCATCATATTCAAACACAGGCTACAGCTATATTTTACAAGCCATATTTTGCAGCAGAGTTAGCTGAAAATGATACTCCCCTCCACGTAGATAAAGGAGATGAGATAATGTTGCATTCCAGGGTTCTGGATATATCCCATTCGCTAGGCAAACTTGACCGTTATTGTTAAAAACTATGTTGTTGCGGAAGTTAAATCACTCTAAAATAAACTAAATCTTTCAATTGCAAATTCTAGGGTTTCTAGAGTTTTGCCCCAAGCTCAAACAAGAAAACTAAAAAACAAAAGAGCTCCTAACATCAATATGAAGAGAAAGTAAAATGTGTGTGGCCTCGTGGGTAGACGGCCCACGAGGCTGTAGAAATAGATTAGAGAGAGAAAATATTATTATTGAATTGATTATTTAGGTTACATCATACCCTCTATATATAGGAGAAAGATAGTAAACTACTTCTATGAATAACCAATGTGGGACTAAAATAATATAAAATAGCCTTGCTAATACTCCCCCTCAAGCTGGAGCATGAATATCGCACATGTCCAGCTTGGACAAAACATCTAATAATAATCTGCTACTAACGGCCTTCGTGAGAAAATCTGCAAGCTGTTGCAAAGTAGAAACATAGAGAGTCTGAATCTGTCCAGATTTAAGTTTCTCATGCAGAAAGTACCGACCAACCTCAATATGCCTGGTACGATCATGTTGCACCGGATTAGCCAAAATGCTAATAACAGATTTGTTGTCACAATAGAGCGTCGTAGGAAGAGAGACCGATATCCGAAGCTCTTGTAGAAGACGCTTAAGCCATATTAACTCACAAACACCTTGAGCCATGGCCCTATACTCGGCTTCTGCACTGGACCTGGAAACAACATCTTGTTTCTTACTCCACCATGTAACCAAATTACCACCAATAGTGGTACAATACCTAGAAGTGGAGCGACGATCGGATAATGAACCTGCATAGTCAGCATCAGTCCAAGCCTCGACTCGAGAATGACCATGATCTCGAAATAAAACGCCACGACCAGGACACCCCTTGAGATACCGAAGAACACGAATAGCTGTCTGAAGAAGGGGATGACGCGGCTTGTGCATAAACTGACTAAGAACTCCAACCGCATATGCAATATCAGGACGGGTAAGAGAAAGATAGAGGAGCTTCCCAAGAAGTCGCTGGTACTGCCCAATGTCCCCCAATAAATCCCCCTCAAAGTCTGTCAGGCGATGATTCAGTTCTAGAGGTGTATCAGCAGGACGACACGCAAGCTGTCCTGAAGCAGAGAGAAGATCAAGAATGTACTTTCTCTGAGAGATGAAAATACTGGAACTAGAACGTGCAACTTCAATCCCAAGGAAATAACGCAAGGGACCGAGATCTTTCACCTGAAAGCGGGTACAGAGGTCACTAATACCCTGAATATCATCTTCTGTAATAATAATATCGTCAACATAGACAAGCAATGCAACATTCTTCCTACCAGAATGTCGAAGAAACAAAGTATGGTCAGCACTACTCGGAACATAACCAAAGTCAATCATAGCGGTACCAAATGTATCAGCCCAAGTACGAGGAGACTGCTTAAGCCCATAGATGGACTTTTTTAGATTACATACCAAGCCAGAAGCAGAAGCGGGACGAAAACCTTGAGGTGGAGACATATAGACCTCTTCCTGTAATATTCCATTCAGAAAGGCATTCTTCACATCCATCTGGAAAAGGGACTAAGATTTTGACGCAACAATAGAAAAGATGACTCGAATAGTATTCATCTTGGCCACAAGAGCAAACGTCTCCTGATAATCAACACCATGTATCGGTGCATACCCCTTGGCAACTGACCGAGCCTTGTACCTGCTTATCGTTCCACCTGGATTTTCTTTAACCGTAAACACCCATTTTGCATCCGACTGATGTACGTCCAGGCAGGAGGGTAACCAATGACCAGGTATTAATGATCTCCAATGCATGTAATTTTTCTAACATTGCAACCTTCCAATGAGGTTTGGCTAACGCATCTGCCACTGTACGTGGTATATCAACCAAAGAGAGAGAAGCTAGAAAAGCTCTATAAGTAGGAGATAAACGATGATCTGAAGTATAATCAACGATAGAATAAACCGTTGTATCTGAATATCTATCAGGCTTCCCTGCATTACGCTTCTCTTTCCAAATAGCAATCGTTCTATCATCATCACTATAAGAAACAGGTGATTCATCATCAGTAGTAACTGGTATAGAAGTGGTAGGAGAAGGCTCAAAAGTGAATCGATGGCAAGTGGCAGACCTGGAGCTACAGAGGATGCTTGGCAGTCTGGTGTAGGAGGCTGACGTCCTGGATGTCGTCAAGTATAAACCTGTAAATGACGTAAAACTGAAGGTGAAACTAAAGGTGGGATTGCATACTCACACGGAACACTCAACGGAAGTGGATTTGAAGGAGGAGAAGATAAATCTTCTAAAGGAAGAGGACGAACTGGAAAACACTCCCCCTAAGAGAAAAAACCGCCTGTAAAGAACGGAGCATGTTCAAAGAAAATAACGTCCATAGAGGTAAAATAACGACAGGATGAGGGATGGAAGCACCTATAACCATTCTGAGCATGAGAGTAACCCAGGAATACACATTTCAAGGCACACGGATCTAGTTTAGAGGTTGACCCAGTGACTTGGACGAAACATACAAACCCAAAAACACGAGGTAGAATCTGAAAAACAGAACGATCAGGATAAATAATAGAATACGGGGTGCGAAAACCAAGA
Organism: Kingdonia uniflora; assembly: GCA_014058105.1. Classification (NCBI taxonomy): domain Eukaryota; kingdom Viridiplantae; phylum Streptophyta; class Magnoliopsida; order Ranunculales; family Circaeasteraceae; genus Kingdonia; species Kingdonia uniflora. The sequence continues at coordinate 104,924 of JACGCM010000338.1, read as the reverse complement.
ACTCGAGACGGAGACCGGTTTAAAGAAACACCGCCGTAAGAACATCGTCAGACCAAAAACGCGATGGGACATTCATGCCAATTGACATAGCACGAGCAAGATCAAGAATATGACGATTTTTCCCTTCCGATTTACCATTTTGCTGTGGAGTTTTCGTATTAGAGGTTTGATGCTCAATTATTGACATTGCAGAATTTGTGAAGACCTTGGGACATAAATTCCCTACCTTGATCAGACCGAAAAACTTTAATAGTTTTCCCAAACTTAGTACGAACCATTGCGGTGAATGTCTGGAAAATAAATGAGACCTCATCTTTGGATTTCATCAAATAAACCCAAGTATACCTTGAAAAATTGTCAATGAACAACACAAAATATGAAATCCTAAACTAGAGGTAACTTGGGCAGGATCCCAAACATCCGAATACACAATATCAAAACAAGAAGTTTTATTAATACTCAACGGATACGTGCTACAACGATGTTTAGCTAGTTCACACGTCTCACAAGACAAGTCAGACATGGATACTTTAGAAAAGAAAGACGTAGAAAAGAAAGACGGAAACAAATAACGTAGATACTCAAAAGGAAATATGACCTAAGCGGTGGATGCCAACGTAGCACCCATTTTATATTTTCACTACTAGACATATATTTTAACTGGAGAGCTTGAGGAGAAATAGAAGAGACATATCCATCCAGAAAATAAAGACCACCCTCTTCACGTCTACTGCCAATCATCTTCCGTGACACCAGATCCTGAAAAATAACATAATCAAGAAAGAAGGTTATACTACAGTTTTTATTTCTGGTAATTTTACTAACAGAAAGAAGATTAGTATCCAACTGAGAGACATGAAGGACATCAGGTAAAGAAAGGGAATCTGTAATCGGGATATAACCATTCCCTGCAATAGGAGTCTCAGTTCCATTGGCAAGACGAACAGTCCGTCGCCATGAACTAGAAGCATAAGACCGGAAAAGAGAAGACATACCAGTCATATTATTGGTTGTACCCGAGTCAACAATTCAAGGCGAAGTTAGAGATGCAGAAACACTATTTGCAAATGCGAAGTTACCTGCATGAGAAGCTGCCGGTATGGAAAACATAGAGAGAAGTTGTCGGAACCTGCTGATTTCATCCTGAGAGAGAGTACTAAAGGCCGAAGAATCTGGCACACTAGAGTCGGCAGAGTGCTGAGGACTGAGATGGGCGTGGTTGATAACTAGCAGAACGACCGTGCAAAGCATGACAAGTTGTCTTTAGATGTCCTCACTTACCACAATAATCACACTTCTTTCTCGAGGGGCGAGAGTTACCGGAAGCCGTTGACAAGTTGTCTTTAGATGTCCTCACTTACCACAATAATCACACTTCTTTCTCGAGGGGCGAGAGTTACCGGAAGCCGTTGGTAACGGGGAAAGGTTAGGTGATGATGTATGTGAAGTTTGTGAAGGAACTGACGGTGGTGCCGGATAAGCATAATGAATAGCCATAGCAGAAGTCTCTGAAGGGATCCCGGAGATAGGAGGCATAGGTGACCGACGACTCTGATCGGAGAGGCAATATGCGTGTGCCTCTTCAAGAGTTGGGAAAGAAGTCCTGTCAAGTAGATGAACTCGTGCATACTCAAAGTCGGGATTGAGCCCTGCAAGAAACTGAAACACCCGAGTCTTCTCCACAATCTTTGCATAAATCTCTGCTACCGTAGGTGGAATAGGAACCTTTTCACTTGGTGCACTAGCTGACCACTCGATGAAGCTATTATAATGAGATAATTCTTCCCAACTCGATCGAAGTCTCGCATAATACATCCCCAAAGTTTGAGTACCCTGTTTAAAATTCCCAATCTCATTGGAAAGTTGAAATTTCGTAACATTATTCTCTCGTTGAGAATATACCTTACGAAGTGATTCCCAAATCATATGAGCATTGTTTGCGAATAAGTATCCAGAGGAGATCGTCGACTGCATAAAATTAATCAATCAAGTTCTCACCATCAAATCATCCGAGAACCACTTTGCATACTTCAGATCTGATTCTGCAGGTTCTTTTTTTGTGCCAAGAAGAAACCCTATCTTTCCACGGCCACCAACAAACAATTTCACGGACTGTGCCCATCGAACATAATTCAAGCCATCTAATAGCTATGAGGTAATCTTCAGATTTGGATTGTCATGAACAGAATTGAAGGACTGGACATCTTCACTCATTCCAATCGAAGAAACGATCGAACTCGAATTCGACTCGTCACTGATAGCCATCGCGATCGATTACCTCAAATAAACCAAATAGATCTGAGATTCAGATCAGCATCTATCGCATCTCGCGACTGGATCCAAAAAACCAAAAAAATAAAATTGCGGAAGCTTAGGTTACGATCAAAACAACGCTACCAGAGAGACAGTAACAATCGTCGTTCTTCAAAACAGATAGAGAGAGAGCGACGGTATGAATCAGACTAACATGAACGAAAATCGCAACCCTAAAAAAAATTTACCTCCCAACGAACTCACCGCCGAGTTCGATCAGCGAGGGTGTTGAACGATAACTCGCTCTGACACCATGTAGAAATAGATTAGAGAGAGAAAAATATTATTATTGAATTGATTATTTAGGTTACATCATACCCTCTATATATAGGAGAGAGATAATAAAATATTTTTATGAATAACCAATGTGGGACTAAAATAACATAAAATAACCTTGCTAATAGAGGCATAATCTATCAACTCTCCCCTCCTAAGAAGAATTCGACCTCGAATTATGTAGCCGCACATAATCATCATAAAATGTCGAATCTATCCATGCGAACGACTTCCCAATTTTTGCCTAGAATCGGCAAAAAAAAAATTGGCTTGATTTTCTTCTTACTCATTCGTTACTCATTCGAACGGCTCCCTGGCTCGTTCGAACGACTTGGTCACGCACGAGGCATCAACCACGATTCCTATCAACTCTCCTCTTCTTACTCATTCGTTACTCATTCGAACGGCTCCCTGGCTCGTTCGAACGACTTATTCACTCACGAGGCATCAACCACGATTCCTATCAACTCTCCCCGTCTAAAAAGAGTTCGACTCCGAAATCTGACGAAAAAATCTGCGAGAAAAATTCGTGGACAAATTTTGAAGACAGAAGGACCCTGAGCATACGACAACTGCGGAAGCTAAATCACACTCTAAAATAAACTAAATCTCTCAATTGCGAATTCTAAGGTTTCTATAGTTTTACTCCAAACTCTAACAAAAGAACTCTCTAAGGCTAAGCCTTTTCTCTCACTAAAACCAACATTATAAATAAACTAAGTTTAGAGTATCTTTTATAGGAGAAGAGACCTAGCACAAAAACCCTAATACCAATCCAATTAGGAAACTAGTCCTATTTTTCCATGAATTTAAAGTAAATAACAATAACTAAATAAAAGGCGCACACATGACGGGAATTCCTATCAACTCTCCTTGTCTAAGAAGAGTTCGTGGTCGAACTTTGGCGAAAAAATCAGCAAGTCGTTAAAAAAATGCACGCCGAAAAAAGCGGGAAGATGGCCACGAAATTTGCCATAACTCGCTAATATACCCAATGGATTGGGTAAGACATCATCTGGAAGACCGTGTCGCTTCATTGGATGCATAACTACTAATTGTACTAATCTACTAGAACCACGCATCAAAATTTATGGACAAATTTTGAATACATAAGAAACAACTGAGTAAATGATAACTGCAAATTCTTCTACGGTATTTGACGTACCCATTTGGTTTGCCTGCAAATAGAGAAACAATTGTTGTGTCAAAAATTCCATGCGTGACTTCATCGTTTGGTCCCAAATACTGAAGAAAACTCAGACTTCGACGGTCTTCAAATTCATCCCAAAACGGAGAACAAACTTTAAAGTAATTACTTTTTCTGGAGACTCATCAAAGATTGGGGGTTTATCCCAATCAATTGTTTGATAAACGTTGTAAAATGTCACACATATTCGGTTACCTCACTCTCCGTCGTCTCTTCGTGCGGTTTCATCTTCAAGCCATCTCCATCGAATTTCTTCAAATCCTCCGTCACAACTCCCGCCTCTAACCTCGCTTTTTCGACAATTTTCTTCTCTCCTATTTCTACTTCATCTTTAATGGCGTCGGCAAATCTTCCGTCACCATTGAAACTCTTTAGGGCACACAATTTGGTAAGCATCACCTCAATTTGCTTCGACATCATCTTGTTCAATTTCGTGAGCTCTTTGTTAGACTCTATAACCAACTTGGTAGACTCTTATACCATTTTCTTTAGTGTTTTCTACCCCATCGTTCATCGTAAAAGGAAAAAAACGCAAATCACTGTAGCATAAAAAAATTAATGTAGTAGACACCGAAATCACTGTGCAGATGCAGACGCCAAAAACACTGTAGCAACAACAAAATCACATAAAAGAAAGAAAAAAAAATCCGCAGAATCATGCTCGCTCTGGTACCAATTTGTTAAAACTACGTTGTTGCATAAGGTAAATCATACTCTAAAATAAACTAAATCTCTCATTTGCAAATACATGGGTTTCTAGAGTTTTACCCCAAACTCTAACAAAAGAACTAAAAAATAAAAGAGCTCATCAATATAATGAGAAAGTAGAAGGTACGTGGCATCGTGGGTAGACGACCCACAAGGCATAATCTATCAGTTATCATACAGCACACAGCCAGGGTTACCTTGAGCCACAACATCACAATTGAGTTTAAAAGTCCAGCTATTGTGGAACTGGAGGATGCCACTGGTTCTCATTGGTATTATAATCTTTCTCGGGTCACTATGCTTGAACATGTAAGAATGGATAACTCTCTAATTGTCCAACACAGACACATACAAAAGGCTAGAAACATACTCTTAAAATAGTACCAGCACTGAGATAAACAACCTTACTTCTCTCATCTTAAATAATTAGGCTTTTGACACTAGAAAAACCCCACCTTTGTAGTGAACTTTTTTCTTGAATTATTTCCTCTTGCATTAGAAGTAAGAAATTCAAGTAAGATGTAAAGACGGACAAAAGAAAGATGAAAGAAAAAAGAGATCGATGGTGTGAAAAGTGAGGACACGTGATTTTTTGGCTTTACCGGATCCATGTAAGACACCATACCTCGGAAAAAATGATAGTTCCGAGTCACGAGTACTAGTTGCAATATGAGGACTATCCGGTCCAGCAAGGCCTAGAGTTGAGTAAATTTGCTAGGATGTGTGTGAAACCCTAATCTTGGAAAACAAGGCGATGAGCCACAACTATATCAAAATCGCGCACGGCAGCCTATTTATTAGGAATAATCCTACCGCAAATCCCGCAACACTTTCCCTATATTACAGACTTACATAAACTTATGTAGTTTATATAATACTTGAAGTGAATAATATGATCCTTGGTCTGAAATATGCTTAGCGTAACATACATTAGGCACATAACCAATCCTTGGATTATACAAGTCACAAAATTTCACAACAGAGTTTGACATAGACAAAAGATATAAATGTATACATAAGTGCAGTGTACACACGATATAAAATACATCAGTTTCGTGAGATTCATGTCTTCTTCACACACAATCCCAGCTATCCTGTCCAATTATTCCTCAACTCTACACTGTGCTGGACTTACCTACCACACACTGCAGCTAGTCCTCAAGGCTTTTTATCTATCATCTTATGTATTCCCCATTTTCCCATCTCTTTCTCTAACTCTTCCTCTTTTGTTTCTCATTGTCTTTACTTTTTACTTAAAATCCTTTTGCTTTTAATGCAAGAGGAATTAGATCAAGAAAACATTTGATTAAAAATGATTTCATAGAAAAATTTACACAAACCCTCTACAAAATTGCTCCACATAAACTTGCTTATGTTTTCTTTTCATAAAATATTTTCTCATAAGTCATTCCCTATAGCTCTCATCTCTTTCATTGCCCACAAACCATTCCACAATCATTATATATTATAACTTATAAATAATAGCTAATTATAATGCAACAACCACCAATAAGTCAACTAATTTATATACTTCATTGAAGAAGTTTCAAAAATTCATGGATAAAGAAATTAGCATATACTTCCAATGCATCAAAGAGAATATCAAACCCCTTCATACAAAAGTACGGTCTCCAAGCAACTAGGGAGCTATAAAACTTGTCTTTACTAAGTCGTAGTTAAATTGGAGGTTTTTTGTTTTATTATAAGATTAAATTGATAATTCAAAATCTCCTCAGATCACCAAGATATGGCTTGCATATAAAACCAATCATTCAACTTGAACTACATCAAATTTAAGTACTGATAACAGCTTTGAGACCTTTCTAATAAAAAAGGTTGGTGGGCAAATTAATCCAAAAATACCAATTTTACCCTAAAAATCATCAGAATCAAATTCCGACAAATTTATACTCACAACCAAACCAGAAATTACCTCGAAACTCTCTATGTCAACCCTTTATATCTGAATTATATTTTGGTTTGAAACAAAAATTGTTTTCCCAACCAGACAACATAATCCTTTCAAGTTCAACAAAAGCAAACTTGTATTAAGAGTTTTCATGCCTAACTTTGGCGTTCAAGCTTACGGGTAGCCCTAGCATGTTATATTCGTATGTAAGGTGGAACCATTGGTCTTCATCATGAAATTCCTAATCTTCTTCTTCTTCTTTTTGAAATTAAAATATATGCGAAAATCCTAATCTTCACTTTTAATTTGAAGCTAATGTCTCTACTTTCCCTAACTAGAATCTATATGCTCTCTTTACTGTGTTGAAGATGGAAGCGTGAAGGAGAAGGTGATAACAGGTGGTTTAGATATTTAATGAAATTAAGAGATTTAGGGAGATAAATAAAGATGACAATAAAGGTTGAGGTGGATGGGGTTGTTGTAAGAGCATGAGCTTCGTCGAACTCAACTGAATACAATAAGAACAAGTGGCAAGACAGGCTCATTCAGTCTATTAAGAGCCTGAACGACCACCCCTAGTCAAAAGTAACTAGGGGCAAGACCAAAGACATGAAATTGCGGACAGGGTGGGTTCGGAGATGTATGACCCCTTGGCCAAGCTTCCCCTAGGCTCGTGCACAGAGGTACAACCCCACGCTAGCTCTGACAACAATCCTAAAGGATGTTCTAACAGGATGGTCCATGATAACGAAGACACGTCGATTAATGTCTAGGATTCCAGACTAAAGCCTATAAATATGGATGAAGAGGAACTTAAGCGGGGTTCTCTTGTTTCCTATTTTCTACTTCCTTTCATCCTTGGAGCCGTAGCCGCCAAGGAGAGAAAAATTAAAGAGGAAAAAAAAAAGTGGTACCCTTCACTGTTATCCAGGCAAATCCCAAAACGGCAAAACCTAATCACAAACACAGTGGTCATTTGTAGAGCCTCTTCCTTTCTAGTTTCCCCACAACCCATGAGGTGATATACGCAACTATGATCTTCGATTACACCATGTGACACGCGGCGATGCTATCCCAAAATTGGGAATTTACTTCTTACCCCGATAAATATACTAGTGTGTTTCTGACGGATAATCCGATTCGATATGCAAAAGATGTTACGGACTCATGAGATCGAATTTGACATCATTGTCAAGAAACCAAAAGCATTTGAGTGTAGATATTACTAAAATTCTTAGGTTATCCCCACTAGTATTGATAAGTGTAGATATCCATCTAGGGAATTAAGTTTCTTCTATAACTATTGGATTGTTAAGCCTCACCTTTTCCACATATCTCTAGTTAATGCACATCCTCGCACCACTCTCCACTACTGCAACCTATTATTCAATTTTTTCTTTCAAACCGCATAAAATGGTAACACACGACCCTCTATTGCTTCTTGTTCAGTGAAGTACCGGACAAACACCTAACCATGAATTTCCCTGTATTGCCTACTTCCTTTTTCCACTCATCTTTTCTGGAGGATTGCAGCTGAGGGAGCCTAATGATTTAAAGTCACAAGATCATCTACTGCTCTATTCAAAGTCACAAGAAAGGCACTATCGATGATTTTATGATGTGGAGCGAACACCCGAGAGCGACATATTTAACACAAAGTCAAGAATCAAGGGTTCTTCCGTTATTGAAGGCAGAAACACATCTTTATCCCAGGCTCTCGAGGCTATCTCTGAATTCAGTGGTACCGATTCTGATGGCAATGCCCTAGAACGAGAAGTATCTTTCTCCTACTCAATGTTAGGAGACTTTCTCAAGTTGCAACGGTCACTTAGGACTTTTGAGACGTGGTTTTTGCACAGCACCAAGGGGAGTACATGCTAGGGGGATTAGTTGTACCCATCATGATCCTTGAATGTAGACTTAATGCAGAAAACCAAAACATATTGTTGGCACGTGCTAGGTTCTTCAAGTTAACCCAGACTCCACAGAAGCACATTATACAGCTGATGGTGTTGCTCCTGCATACTAGTAATTGCTTGATTTTTCCTCCTTGAATGCGAAATACATAACAAGATTAGTATCTTGCAATTGCTTTTGGTTTGCTTATATTCTCCACTTTATCAAAACTCAATCCATGAAAAACCAATAATTTATCTCTCTTATTCTTACCGCATTAAGTATCTCTACTGAAAGCATAACACCTAATTCCCTGTGCAACAATCCTTAATCTCTATTTGGACCTTAGAAAACCGTACCCTATAGTTGACTAATCAATTGGTAACCCCAAGTAAAGGAAGAGAGGAAAAACAGATGCACACACACCCACAGAGAGAGAGAGAGAGAGAGAGAGAGAGAGATAACAAAAGCAAAGTTTGATATTCTTTTACTAGGCTTACACCCCATATTGTGTAACTTCGTCGCAAGAGATCTTAGAAATGGAATATAGAAAATTTCAAGTGAATTTCATAAATCCCTAATTGAATTAAGTTAAAAAAAATCTGAGTACAATCACACAGATCACATGTGAGTATCTTGAACAACGATGAGGAACTTTCTGAGTCTTGTTCAGAGTAGAATAAAGAGAAGGGTGTTTCGGTGAGAAGATTGGATCCATTGGAGGTTGCTTCCATATGCCATTATTTGGACTAGTTTGGGTTGAGAGAGACAAGACTGTCACCAATGGCTTGGAGTCTGGCATACTTCGCTCGCACACCACACACACTGTATTGGATGTGAATGTGAAGGGCCTCTAGTTTGCTTTTGTTTTGTTTGGGTGGGTGGGGGGGAGGCGCTAAAAAAAGTGCATGGCATGAGAAGGGTAAGAATTGCAGATCTTGTGCTTTATGGAATACTTTGAAGTAAACTAATACCTTTTCGTTTCCACACATTGTTTTAAGGAGGTTTAGTTTTTGCTACTTAATGGTTTGTACTTTTTTTTCTTGGAAGCGGCCTGTATGGCCTCTTCTTGTTCTTGTGGCTTGCAATTGTTTGTGTTTTTTTTTAGATCTTATCTATCAATTTAATATAAGCAGAAAATGCCAAGTTTTTTATGACTGTATTGCTAGGAGATGTAATTGAGACATGAAGCAGGCAGAGCTACATTAGAACAATTTTTTTCCAAAATCAAAATGGTGATGTTTGGGAAACTACATACCATCGCCTTCAACTTCATAGCAAATGTTTTAGCATCATAATGTTTATTCTTCATCTCAGAAACAAGTTCGCTGAATGAGCGTGGCAATTTAAGCCCATCAGGAATTTCCTGAGAGTCCACTTGGCTGAGGATCTTGTGCAATTCTTTAACCAGTCTCTGCAAAACCATCACCAAAGGACCCAGGTTTTAGAGATCACCATACAAGAAAAGACGAATAAAATGGTGCCATAATCACAGATGAAATTAAGTGGATATAACAAGATACAGATACTCACCACTGAATCATCAGCTCGGCCAAGAAGCTTTGGTCCCAATCGTCTTCCCAAACAATCTGTACATATAATGGTATGTAATATTAAAGTTTTGTAACAATGTCACCACTAAGCCCCATAAATAAATAATCAAAACATTAATCTTACCGAAATAATCAGCATGCAAAATGAAGTCAAAATAATATTTTCAATTTACAGTCAAAGGTAACATTTCTCCATCATTACGATAATACAATTTATTTATGTTTAGCTTGGCAAGTTGGATTTCGGTAGAACCCATGACCAGGCGTATAGAGAGAAAAATAGCGTACAAGGTGGGGACAACTCCCCCAACCCCTCACAAGATGAACATGAAGACAATGGGGTGGCGGAGAAACAAATACCCAAAAGAGAAACACAAAAACAACAAAACCTGAAACAGATACCTAAAAACAAAGAAAAAGAAGCAAAGTAATCAAGACTCTTTATGAAGTCCGTCTCTCAAAGTCTTTGCTTTTTTGGTCTCTATTACCGCCTTCTCATCCATAATTATCCCATTCTGGGCACTCTGCATAGTACTCCAATTTGGTGAAATGTCACCATTACCGGTAAAACCTTCACTAAGACTTGGGGAAGACACAATGTGATCTAACTCCTTGTCTAATAAGAAAGAAACAAGAAGAGTCTTATCATTTGTTTCCACCCCAGAGATTGGCCCTTCTCTGCCATCTTAAGTACATCATCCGTGAAGGCAAAAACTAAATATCTTAGCAAAGAACTGCATCAAAATGACGCGCTCACGCACAACAGAAAGAATGGCAAAGAATTAAACAGACAACACCGGAGAGGGCAAAGAAAAATTCTCGCAGATTTTATATGGGCATGGCACGAGAACCGTTTTGACTGCCAATATTTGCAGTCCTAAATAATATTCTAGCATTCAATTTTAGAAATTTCGGACCGGATGTGATTATTAGAATAACCAAGTGAAATTTGGCCCCGAGAATCAGGGTATGTGGAAAATGTGATTTTATCTAGGCTTGGTGTTACAATATTTTGGTAGAATAGAAGCGAGGTAGTAGAGAGTTATAGTTGTGTGGTATGACGTGAGATTATGAATATCATAGAAAGTTTTTGGAGAAGAATTAGGATAAAAATTAGCATAGGTAACAAAATGAAATTTCGGGAGGATCTTTGATTGCTTGATTTCTCATTTAAGGAATATTATCCTTCTTTGTTCATTGTTTCAGATCATCACAAGTTCACTGCACAAGAACTAATGAGTGTAGCTCATTCAGGTCATAGAATTAGAGCTTTCGACGTCGTTTCAATGATTACGAGTTGGCTACAATAGCATCATTTTTTGGTAAATTGACAAGTTTTCACACTCATACAGGGTCGAGTATAGTAGATTTTGGTGGGATGTAAGAAAAGGGTATTTTCTATGAGATATTTCTATAAGGCAATTTCGAGTCTAAGCCTTAGTTGGCTACAATAGCACCTTATTTTCAAAGAATAAAATTTGGGTCCCAAACTTCCGGCTAAGGTGACAATTTAAACAAACGCAAAGTTGTAGTTACGAATTATTGTTCCGTGTAAGCGTGATGAGAAATCCATTGACCATCTTTTTCTACATTGTCTTTTCGCCCTAAAAATTTGAATTTATTTCTTTATCAAAATTAGTTTTACCTGGCCTCCTAAAAGTGTAATGATCTTCTTGTCTGAATGGAACTTAAATAACATTTATGCACAGGGTAAGACTTAGCGGCGGTTTGTCTTTTTTGCGGTCAACTAGGCGATTTGGCTTGAAAGGCATGCGAGGAAATTCAATGGAAAAGAACAGACAAAAGAGAGTTATTATCTCGATTAAGTTTTTAGTTTTTCGGTGGAGTAAAGTGGTGGTTGATACGAAAGAGGAGTTCTTCGATTCTTTGGTGTGGGAATGCCATGATGTTATGTTCTTCTTACCTTAGAAGGCTTTTTTTACTTTCTTTTTCATGTGTTTGTTTTATGAATTGTAGTTTTTGTCCACTTTATCTTTTAGATTATTTATTATATATCAATAAAGTTTACATTCACCGAATAAAATTAGTATAAACTATTATGGAATTTCTTAACCTAAATTATTATTACTAATCACCAGTGTTTGGAGATTTTTGAGCACTTTAAGAGCCTTGAAAGTAAAACACTGAACCTCACATTCTTCTACTAGTTTTAATGGGTTTTTACCCGAACTATCTAAGTCACTTAACCCCTTACAAGATTATGTGTACATGATCCACCAAATATTGAAAACTAAATAAACAAATAGCATCAGGACACCGACCAAGTTAGAAATTGATTTTGAAAAAATCTTCAAAATCATTAGAGACCTACTTAAAACAAAACCTGGAAAACGTTCTAGCACGAGAATTCTATAATAATTTGAAGATAAAAAGCTCCTCTTTATATTTTCCTCTTTTGTTGAGTGGATAAAAGATGTATAGCATGGCAATTGTGCCTCGAACCAGGCATGTGATTGGTCTGAGAGACTGATAGGTACCATTTTAACGAAGGAAAGTGAGTACCAAGGAAGGAGGTTCGGTAAGTAAATCAAGACCTCAGAGTTTGAAATAAAAGAGACAACTAAAAGGAAAGTTCAGATGAAAAGCTTGCTTTGCTTAAAGGACGGGCCTTCAATGTATAGAACCTGCCATTAAGCCAGATGATTGTTCTTGGTTGACCTTTTTGTTGCCGACTCGAGTGAGCTGATGACGACCACATGCTCCATAAAGTTTATTGACTAGTCCAACCCATGATGAGGCTCATAAGATTAATGAGCTTAGTTCTTACCTTGGATAGGTAAATGATGTTTCTAGAAAAGCCTTTGACTTTTCTAATGGAGAAAGTTTTAAAGAATGTGGTGTGTTCTCCTGGAGAAAGTTCTAAAGAAGGAGAACTTTGGTAATCAAACTTGAAGAATGTAATCGATCTCTATTAGTGTGAGGTAAAGAGGGGAATCAATCCAAGTGCTCTTTGTGCTCCGATCAAGCAACAAAAGAAGGTGTTCTCCGGCGAGTTTGTCGACGGAAAGGGGATTGAAGGCGTTCTCTCAAGTTGAAAAAAACAACCATTTAGTAGCACCTGTTTGGGCATACAAGGTGTTGAATTTTATTGTAACCCTCACGATTGAGGACGTTTGTAATCCGTTTATTAATATAGTGGACTCGGATTTGCCCCGTGGATTTTTCCCTTTCACGTTAAAGGGTTTCCACATAAAAATTGTGTGTTACCTGTGCTTGCTTGTTTATTTATCGTTATATTTCTCTTGCTCATCGTTAAATTACACATATTGGGAAAGTCGTGATTTCCCAACAATGGTATTAGAGCCGTAGTTGGTGGTGTTCGTGTGTGATTCGTGATGGATGTAAGAATGGTTAGTCTCAACGACAACAATTTGTCGATTTGGAAGCCGAACATGGAAGATTTGGTTTATTGCAAAGATTTGTATGCACCCACATTGAAGGGGTCAGAAGCAAGCCAAAAGATATATCCGATGATGATTGGAAAAGGATGGATAGAAAAACGATCGAAACTATTCGGCAATGGTTGGATGACGTTGTTTTTCACCATGTGTCAAATGAAAGTTCTTCACAAGCTTTGTGGAAGAAGTTGCATGATCTTTATGAACGAAATGCGGTCGGGAACAAAGCTTTCATGATTAGGAAGCTAGTAAATTGAAGTCCAAAGAAGGTTCTCGATTGCAGAACATCTTAACAAGATTCATGGTATTGTGAATCAATTGGCATCAATGAAGATGGTGTTGGAAGATGAGTTGCAAGCTTTGTTGTTGCTTAGTTCGCTATCGGAAAGTTGGGAAACGTTGATAGTATCATTAAGCAATTTGGCACCTGGTATTGTCACGATAAGCCAAGTTACTAGTAGCTTGTTGAATGAGGAATTGAGAAGAAAGTCGTTGGGTTTTTCTCCATCACAAGTACTAGCTAGTGAAGAACGAGGAAGATCTACTAGGAGGTATGATCAAAACCGTGACAAGTCAAGAGGAAGATCAAAATCAAAACAAAAATATTGAATGCTACTATTGTGATAAGAAATGCCATATGAAAGAAAGATTGTCAAAAATTAAAAAAGGAGAAGAAAGATAAGACCAAAGATACTTCGGTTGTTACCGGTGATGATGTGGTGGTGCTTACAACATATGATGAAGATTGTTTTGGTGTCACAAATAGTGATATAGAGTGGGTGATCGATACGGGTACTTCTTACCATGTTACTCCAAGTAATGAATTGTTTTCATCTTACAACTCCGCCGACTTTGGTATGGTCAAGTGGGGAAATAATAATGCCTCCAAAATTGTGGGTATTGGTGATATACTCATTGTAGCAAGTAGCGGTCAAAAACTAATGTTGAAAGATGTAAGGCATGTTCCGGATCTTCGCTTAAATCTTATTTCGGGTAGAAAGCTTGATGATGATGGATATGATAATCACTTTGGGCGAGAAAAGTGGAAGTTGATAAGAGGTTCTCTTATGGTGGCAAAAGGCGAGAAGATTGGTACACTTTACAAGATGAAGGCGCGCTTATGTGATAGCGAGTTAAATTCAACTTCAAAAAAAAATTATCGGTTTTATGGCATCAAAGACTTGGTCATATGAGCGAAAAGGGTTTGCAAATTTTGGCCAAGAAAGATCTCCTTCCCAACATCAAGGGTATGCCTTTAGATTCTTGTGATCATTGTTTAGCCAGTAAACAACATAAAGATTCGTTTCTTAAAAGTGGTAGTTCAAAACATGAAACTAAAATTCTAGATGTTGCATATTCCGATGTGTGCTCACTTGATGTCAAGTCTCTTGGTGGTGCTTCTTATTTTGTTACATTCATAGATGATGCTTCGAGAATGGTATGGGTTTATGCTATGAAGACCAAAAATGAGGTGTTTGGCATTTTCAAGATGTTTCATGCCATGATTGAGTGGCAAACCGGAAAACTTCTCAACTGTCTCGATACTGACAACGGGGGTGAATATAAATCCAAGGAGTTCACAAATTATCTTAGTAAACATGGGATTAGGCACCAATGCACGGTTCCACGTACTCCTCAACATAATGGAGTGGCCGAAAGGATGAATCAAACTATCGTAGAGAGGATTAGAAGTATGCTAGCTTGTGCAAAATTACCGAAACCATTTGAGGGAGGAAGCTATGTGCACCGCTTGCTATCTAATCAAACGTTCACCTTCTGTACCACTTGGGGGAGAAGTTCCATTAAAGATATGGAGCGGGAAAGATGTGCCATATTCGCATTTGAAGGTATTTGGTTGCAAAACCTATATGCATATTTTCGATGAACTCCGTTCCAAGTTAGACTCCAAGTCGAAACCATGCATCTTCGTGGGATATGGTGATGATGAATTTGGGTATCGATTATGGGATCCAATTGGCAAGAAGTTACATCGAAGCTGGGATGCTTTTCGTGAAAATCAAACATTTGAAGACTTTGAGAAGGATGATAAGGGCGATGAACCTTAAAGAGTTGTTGCTGATTTTTTACAACATATGCCTCCCGAACCCGTGCACCATGATGATGATGATGGTAGAGAAGAAAATGAAGTACATGATGAAGATGCTCATAATGGGGATGAACAAAACTGCGAGCATGTTCCCATTAGTGATGACAATGATGAGGGGGAGCAAGAACCAAATGAAGTTGTAGAATCGCAATTGAGAAGATCTTCAAGAGTGCGTACACCTTCTATTAAGTACTTTCCTAATGAGTAAGTGATGCTCACAAGCGATGGCGAACCAGAAAGTTTCCAAGAAGTTCAAGGCCATAAACAAAAGGTTGAGTAGTTAAAAACTATGCAAGATGAGATTGATTATTTGCATAAAAACCATGCTTATGACTTGGTTAAGTTACCAAAGAGGAGAAAAGCATTGAAGAACGAATGGGTCTTCAAGTTAAAGAATGAAGGTAATAGGAAGGTGAGGTATAAGGCACAACTTGTAAAAGGCTTTGGTCAAAATAAAGGAATTGACTTTGATGAGATCTTCTCGCCGGTAGTAAAACATTATTCTATTCGAGTTATTTTAGGTCTAGCGGCAAACTTAGACCTTGAAGTTGAACAACTAGATGTGAAGACCGCATTTCTCCATGGAGATTTGGAAGAAGAAATCTATATGGAGCAACTTCATGGGTTTGTAGTCAAGGGAAAGGAACACATGGTATGTCGACTACACAAAAACTTATATGGGCTAAAGCAAGCGCCAAGATTATGGTACAAGAAGTTTAATGCTTTCATGATGGAGCATGGATACCAAAGATCAACATTTGATCATTGTGTTTATTCTAAGAGGTTTCCTAATGGTGACTTCATTATTCATTTGCTTTATGTTGAAGATATGTTGATTGTTGAAAAAGATGCTAACATGATTTGTAGGTCGAAGAATGATTTGAGCAAGTCCTATGATATGAAAGACTTGGGTCTGGCAAAGCAAATGTTAGGCATGACAATCAAACGAGATAGAAAGGCGAAAAAGCTATGGTTATCTCAAGAGAAGTACAGAGAGCGTGTGCTTGAAAAGTTCAACATGAAGAATGAAAAGTTCAAATCACTTGCAAGTCATTTCAAGCTAAGTTCCAAGAAATGTTCTATAAGCAAGAAGGAGAAAGAAGATATGCAAAAGGTTCCATATGATTCGGTCGTGGGAAGCCTTATGTATGATATGGTATGTACAAGGCCGGATATTGAACATGTCGTTGGTGTAGTAAGTAGATTTCTTACAAATCTAGGGAAAAGACATTAGGAAGCCATTAAGTGGATTCTTCAATACCTTAGGGGCACTTCTAAGGTATGTTTATGTTATGGAAAATCTAAACCCGAGTTGGAGGGGTTTACGGATTCGGATTTCGCTGGTGATCTTGATCGTAGAAAGTCTACATCGGGTTACTTGTTTACTTTTGTCGGGGGAGCTATTTCATGGCAATCAAGATTACAAAAAGGTGTTGCTTTATCTACTACCGATGCCGAGTATGTCGCTGCCACCGAGGCATGTACAGAGATGTTGTAGATAAAGCAATTTCTCCGTGAGTTAGACTTAAAAAAATATAACATTTCACTCAAGGACTAAACATATCGAGATTCGGTATCATTGGATACGTGATGTGTTAGAGAGGCGCTTGATGAATTTGGATAAAGTTCATACGTATTTGAATCCGTCCGATATGATGACAAAGGTTGACGCAAAAGAGAAGTATGAGTTCTTTAGAAGTTTAGCCGGCATGGATACTTGTTAGTACAAGTGGTTTTACCTCCTTGGTAAGCAGGAGCGGACCTATCGTTTTAGAGTAGGGGGGGCTGTAGTAAAGAAAAAGTTTTGGGGTATATTGGGGGTTAAAAAAAAAGGGTGTTCAAGGGTATTTAAGTAATTTCATGTATTTTTTTTGGTAGAGTTTTATATAAATCAAATACCCATAATATATAAAAATCACATCTTTACAACTATAAAGAGATCATGATCATACCAGTAGTTACATAGAGCACTTCTTTCTAGTGATATTGATACTTGATAGTTGATATAGTGAGGTTGAAGGAATTAAGGAAACAACGAACAAATCAAATGATCCTTATGATAGTCGTTAGAAATAGAGAGAGAAAGATGCTTGGAGAGAATGCAATTACGCAAAGATAAATTCTTATTGATCTTTCATCTTTGGTTGGAGAGTTGGAGTTGGAGACAGAGAGTCAGAGATGGATGCTCTTAGATTGTTTGGTTCCACACTTTCTGGGTCGGACTGTGGGCTGCCAGGGCTGGGATATAGATGGATAAGTATAGTTTTTTTTTTCAATTGCTATATATAAGCCCTTTTTTGGCAAAAATCAAGGGGGGGAAACTGCCACCCCCCCCCCCCCCCCCCCCCCTTCTAAGCCTATAAATTCGCCCCTGTTGGTAAGGGGAAGCCCTCCTCATCAGTTGGAGGGGGAGATTGTTGGGTAGTCCAACCCATGATGAGGCCCATAAGATTAATGAGCTTAGTTCTTACCTTGGATAGGTAAATGATGTTTTTAGAAAAGCCTTTGACTTTTCCAATGGAGAAATTTCTAGAGAATGTGGTGTGTGTTATCCTGGAGAAAGTTCTAGAGAAAGAGAACTTTGGTAACCCAACTTGAAGAATGTAATCCATTTCTATTGGCATTGGTGTGAGGTGAAGAGGAATCAATCCAAGTGTTATTTGTGCTCTGATCAAGCAACAAAAGAAGGTGTTCTCCGGCAAGTTTGTCGACGATAAGGGGATTGAAGACGTTCTCTCAAGTTGAAGAAAACAAACAATTAGTAGCACTTTTTTGGGCATACAAAGTGTTGAATCTTATTGTAACCCTCACGATTGAGGATGTTTGTAATCCGTTTATTGATATAGTGGATTTGGATTTGTCCCGTGGTTGTTTCCATTTCACGTTGAAGGGTTTCCACGTAAAAATTGTGTGTTGTCTTTGCTTGCTTGCTTACTTGTTTGTTTATTTGTCGTTATATTTCTCTTACTTATCGTCGAATTACACATAGTGGGAAAGTCGTGATTTCCTAACAAAGTTGGCAATTCATGACTGAAAGAAAGATACCACATCAATCTCCACCTGGGACTACTCGTGCATTCCAAATCCTGGAGCTCTCCCTATCTCCATAAAATGAATTCGTCCTTACCATTATACGGATTGACTTGAACTCACTGCCCCACTCTTAATGCAACACTCTAAAACCCATGGCTTCCTGACGTGCAGCGCCTTACCGCCTCAACCTTCTATAGACATGGCCGCATGGGTTGCACTGCCCCCAAGATCGTTCTTTAGATTGAACTTCATGACCCTAAAGCCAGTTTTAAATTGGCCTGAAGAAATGATCTATAGCTATATCACAAGATACATGCCAAAAAGAGATATATATCAAATATGTGCATCATTCCGGCTTCACTAAGTTACACATCAACCCAATATACACTATATCCTTCATGATCACAGTAACAACTCAATGGTGTCAATAACTCAAAGTTAATTCATAGTGCACATTAATCAAACATCTAATAAATGGACATTCCCATTTCTCATTCTACCTAATTCATCCCCACCAAAATAAAAAAAAATCAAAGACTACCCATTACCAATTTCAATGCACAAAACATAACCCAATACCCCAAATTCATTCATCAACAACAAAAACACAAGAAGGGATGGAAAAACGTACCGAGGGATGCGCAGTTATTAACACCTTCAAGGGTAACAAGAGCAGTAAGAATGAAGACAAATGGCAATAAGAAAGCTAGAATGAGAACAGTATGAAACAAAGTCCGATATGAGATATGACGAGCTGCAACCTTAATCTTCATCAAATCAAAATACCCATTATTGTTACTACTCGAGATCGTAATACTTCTCATACTAGGTGAGAAGTGAACCTGCATCGTCTTCTTCTTAACCCAACATTAACAATCATCACCCCATCAGATCCAACCCCACAACATACCCACCATTGGGTACCCCAAGATCTCTCTCGTCTCCCCCAATCCAACATTGGGGTCTGGGTTCCAGCTCAAACTCTTTGAGTTTTGGGGTCTTGGGTTCTCCTCACACACACACACACCCAGAGAGAGAGAGAGAACAAAAGTTGTCTCTCTCTATTCCTCTTCTCTGTCTCTCTGACCCCTTTCTCTCTCTCTTTCTCTCTCTCTCTCTCTCTCTGTGTGTGTGTGCGATTCTCTCTCTCTCTCTCAGATCTTAATTTTTTTTACTTTTTTTTTTGAGAGATTTTTGTAGTTTTGTTTACAAGTGGAGGAAGAACAAATGAAAAGAGAGGAAAAAAGAGAGACGAAGGAAATTGTTATACAGTGTTACGCGTTGCTTGTTACGCTAATGTGGTTCAGTTACACGTGGCAGTTGAATAAAGCACGTATATGTGAAACCAAACATACGTATTAGTTTTTGCCCACCGACATGGTCGTCGACGGTACTACAATAAGGTCTTCGCAAAGGAACAAATATATTTGAAAAATATAAAAACTAAACGACGGGTGGTTGGAGTCGTTGTTGGATTGAGGGATAGGTGGCGATGAGGGAGTTAAGAGGAAGACGGAGGTTGGCGTGTGAGAGTCTATGACAGAATTTATGTCGTGTATGAAATGTGTATGCAATGCACTGTCTTGGAAGACAAGTGCAAGGGGATAAGAAGAGTATCATTTTGTAGATTAGGTCCGAGTTCGATTCATCACCAACGGGGCCACTTGCCAGGATTTATTCTAACTAAACTTGGCACGTGGATTAGCGGGGTTCTCACGTGGTATAGGGATTAGTCGGGCTAATAGTGATAAATTATGAGCCCTTATCAACCTGGTTTGCAAAAACAAAAAAAAAGACTTGTATACATGAGATTATGGTATTTCTAAGGAAAATGTTTTAAAAAAAAAATAACGAAATAAAGTTGATACTAAATAGGTAACATTGTTGATATTTTGATGGTGGCTATGGTAATAATAGGAACACGGATTGCCAAGGTATCGTTGAGGTTTTTTGGTAAATCTAATTGAGATTATTACTTGTTTCTGTTGATAATTGTTTATGATTTCCATTATGTTGGTGAAGAAATCTGCAAGCTGCCGCTAATCTTGTATTTAACCTGCGGCATCTTAACTAGGGATCTCATTGATATATAGGTCATTATACAAGGAGTTATCAGTATATCCATTTAGTCAGTTATGTCGCGCCTTCAGTACTGTTGGCGACTGAGACACCCTAACTTATGCAAGTGGTAATGACACCTCAATCAACTCTAAATCGGAGTCGCCATCAATCATTAGCTATTGTGATGGATCGTATCCTGTAAAGTGTCAAGATGCTCAATTCTTGGATGAATTTTGATTCTCATCCTGTCCATAAAGAGATTACACCTTTGCATCAACACTTCCATAATCAAATGTGACTTTGCAGACGTTCACAATTTCTTTGTATATGCATATAATTATCATTCAATAAATACCAGAAAAAATGCAAGGTTACGAGCAAGTAAGTTACAATGCTTTTACATGAAAGAAAATAAATCAGAATTGAAATGTCATGTGATATGATATATTATCTGCCAACTCTACAATATACAGGAAAAAAATAAACGGTCTCAAAGTGGCAAACTTCGAAGTACAAAAGTATCTGAGTTCTTTAAATAGTGAAATTAAATAAGTGTCTAACGACAACAACGTTTTACTATTTTTCTACGAGAAATTGTAAGATAATCAGTGACATTTTTTTTATAGTAGATTGGCCCGTATCTTTGTTCTCTCGCCCCGCACCTTAATTTTACCAGATTTGATAAGGCTTGCATAATGTAGTCCGATACAAAATCGGGAGATAAAGACACACCATGTTGTTTCGGTAACATAAGCATACTCAGATGGCAACTTCAACTAGAACAAGAACTCTGCATCGGATAGTTCAAGGACTTTGTGAGAACCAACTGAGTTAACACCTGGACGAAATCCATTTCCATCAATATACCTGCATTCACACATTGAACCGATGTCAATATTACATGCATATTTTAAAGAGGGCGTTCTGGAGGATAAAGGGAACTCACATTTCTTTCAAGAGAGGGTGTTTATAGAAGGTGTCTGGAATTCTCCCTGAGAATTGGTTGTGATCCAAGTACCTGAAATTCCACCAAATTACATGCAGCAGATAAGGCAGCAAATTAGATACATCTATCTGTTCTTTCATCATAAGAGTATCTAAGTAAGTATTAGGGGTGGAACAGGGTGAATGCAGAAGCAGAAAAAAGAAAAATAGGCAAATAAAAAATGACATCCAAGATAACTCCACTATTTGATTATATCTCACAACAAAGTCATCAAATCTAAGGCGTTACCCCCAAATACTACACCCATAAATTAACCAATGCGTAATACACGGATGTTCCCTACCCGTTGACATCATAATAATATCGCATACATAAAGATGTATGCGTAGAATTTTAATACTCGTGCAGTACCCTACCCCGGCTTTCCCATCCAACAAAGAAACAACTCGTATAATTGAACAGACACAAGTTTCTTGGGTGGTTGAAAATTTTCCAAATGCGATATTTTCTATTCTACTAAAAGCGCCAAACATTATATTTATATTACCAGCCAAATGATTCAGAGCGGAGCAAGACTTACAAATAAGTCAATCTGGGAATATGAGCAAGTCCTGATGGAATGGTCCCAGACATCTTATTGTATGATAAGTACCTACATAATGGAGTGATTCATATATTCCATGATAAAGAAAGAAGTGATGAAAGAAGTCAAAGCTAGAATAGTACCCGGAAAGATAATTTATATAAATTAGTGGCACTCACAAGATTTCCAAATTCGTCAAGTTCGCAAGCTGTGCTGGAACTCCTCCCGTCAAATAGTTATTATTCAGATACCTGGACATCACAGTTACAACCATGGTGAACTTGGACGTTTTTAACACTAGTCAATAGCTGAAACATCACCTAAGCTAATAAAATACATTAAGGAATCAGCTTACAAGTTGCGAAGAGTGGTAAAGCTTCCCTCTAAGCGGATCAGCTCTCGTATGGTACCCACCAAATGATTGTTACCAACATCTCTGTGAAGAGGAGATGTGTTACCAGTCATAACATTAAAGGCTAATGGTAACTTTAGGCCATAATAAAGAGATAAACAGGCAAGTAAGACATATTGATTGAATACCAAAGAAAGGAAAAACTATTACAAGTGCCGAAGGTTTGGTAAATTGCCAAGTTCTGCAGGAACCCGCCCAATAAAACGATTTTCATGGAGATAGAGATAGCGGAGCTCTGGTAGATTTGCAAGCTCCTTAGGGATTTCCCCTTTAAAACTATTAAAGCTAAGGTACCTGGTAGAAGTTCAAATAATAATCAATGAGTTGGAGAGAAAACCAGATTATAAGTATATACATTGGCAATATTTAAATATCATGATTCAGGCTAGGTAACAGCGACACGGATACGGGTGTCGGTGTCGGACACGGGGTGCCGGACACGGCGACCCAAAAATATGTAAAAACGGGGACACGGCTGTAAAAAATTTATTTCTTATTTTCTGCTATGCTTATGTTGGTTACTTAACCTATTTAACACACTAATGGGTTAATTTACGACATATTTTTACGACTAATAACAAACAAGTCCCAACACTTATGGGTTATATTAACTTATGGGTTAATTTACGACTAATAACAAACAAAAAACAATGATACTAGTTAGTATGGTTGAATAGCATGTATAAGAATTGAAAACTTTCTAAAAGCTATGTCAAAAAGGTTATGATCTAAGCAAGAAGTGTCCGTTGGAGTGTCGACACGAGTGTTGGTGGGTCCGAGTGTCCGACACGTTTGGACACGGATTTTTTTTTGAATATGGAGTGTCCATGTTACATAGGATTCAGGTGAGGAGTGGAAGGTACTTACAGATGTGTTAGTCTCTTTAGCTCCCCAATTTCAGGAGGAATGACGTCTTGTAGCTTATTCCACCTCAGATTTCTATCATAAAATTCAACAATTAACAAAACAAAATCAGATTTCCAAAAATAATATTATTATTAAACAAAAAGAAGTATTTACCGAAATAATAAGCAAGCAAGAGTGAAAGTGACGTAAACTCTCAACGCATAAGCAAAATTGAGAAATCTACTACGCTAATTTAGACGTAATTCAAGATTAGGGTTTCTTCTAATCTAAAACATAAACTAAAACACAAACTGAAATAACTAAAACCTAATTAGGAATATTCTAAAAACTGGGAAAAATACCATTTTAACCTTATGTTGGTTAATTAGGAACTCCATAAAACCTACTAAACATCTTTAGCAAAAAGGCTTGAATCAAAATAATATTAATGTAAATAAACCATATACGGTGAAAAACGATCATGAGAGATAATTCATATCAAATCCCTTTGTCTTCGGAAGATTTCGACCACGAAATCGGCAAGTTTTGGAACACCGCGTAACTCGAAACTCCCTCAAGTAGCATACCATCCTTCAAACCCTGAATTCTTCCTCGGAATATTCCGTAACCTAAGGTCTTTAAATCCCTACGTTGAAGAGCGTCCAACAATAAAAATAACAATATAATTTGTTTCTTGAAACTTGCTAAAAAAAACCTCCTAAAATGGGACTGTGGTTCGGGGTCGAGCCAAGCCCATAAAGCTTTCGGGTCCTAGGCCAGGTTCCCCAAGCTTTGGTGAGGCCTGATTGGTTGCTGCAGCAAGTTGGGCCCAAAGGTTGTATGCATTGCTGGAGGGGGTTGTTTCATTTGGGGATGCACATGTCCTTCACATGTTGTGGGGCCGTTTTGATTTAGTATGTTGAAACAAAATTTATTGGATCTCTCTCTCTTCTTTCTCTATCACAAACCTGTAACTTCAGTGTTTGGAGCAAAAAAAATTCGCGAGTTTTCTCATCTTTGATTGTCCTCTAAGCTTTTTCTTCGATAGGATGGGTGCGGCCTAGTTTTGGAGAGCTTCTTGGATCGGGTGTTGGAGAGACGTTTGGAGCGTGGGCAGGACCTGGTCCGGGTTTGGCTTAGGCTCGGACCTGGGGCTAGACCTGATCACGGTTTGGATCTGAGCTTTACTTAAGTTGATCACGTGCTTATCAAGTACTTGTTTGAGCAATTGCTTTACCGCGAATGGGTGCGCCTCTTCTTCCCTTTCACGAACTGGTTTGTCTTCCCTTTGAAAACCTGCATCTTGCCCATCTGCTCTTCTCGACCCGACTTCAGTTCCAATCAAGGCATCGACCTTAGGGCCTCCTTGGAATCTGGTAAAGCTTCCCGCGAGTCTTCTATCGCAAACCTGTCCAAAATTTGCGTCGTAATCTTCGTTGCTGGCGGTAACAAAACTACCATTACCGGTTGCATTAACGGCCAAAGCTTTAATTGGGGATACCCACTAACCCTAAGAGTACTCCGTTAATTCCTCTCTTTTGAACTGGTTCGATTTCTGCATCTATCTCTAGCGGGTTTGTATCTTCGGCAACTTTACCTGTGAGAACTCCACGACCGGCAACGACGTCTGGATCTAGCTCGAGTGTTGGCTTTGGTCTGAACTTGATCTTTAGTGATTTGTAATCCACTCGCCATCCATGTGAGCAGACCCGCGCGCAAGAATCTTGTGCGTCTTCTTCACCCGCGAACTTCTCGTGTTCTTGCAAACTTGCGATCAACGCGTTGTCAGGGTTTTGTGTAGTTTCGACCGGTGGCGGCGGAACTGTCGTTGGCCCAAATTAGGCCTTAAGGTGAGGGGGTAAAAATACTTTCGAAACCAAAATTTCGACTAGCTTATCGAATTTGGTATTTAACTCTTTGATCGTCGTAACTAGGCCTGTTTTCGGATCGGATCGAATCGGATCGGAAAAGGGGGCGGTCGGAATTTTTTTGATTTTTTTCGGAAATGTAAAATATGTTCCGATCTGATCCGATTTTTTTCGGAAAAATGAAAACGGATCTGAATCCAAAAAAATTGGATTATTAGGAAAATTTGGAATTTTGAACATTTCGGAACAAAAAATTAGAAATTTCGGAAAAAATTCGAAAAATTTGGCATAAAACATATTTGTCAAATGCATTTTATATAACACTACAACAATTCCTAGATTCCTTGTATGTTCTCATGGTCAATATCCTCTCTGTGGCCTTTCCATATAAATTCCTTGTACATAAGAAACACATATATATTGTCCAATAATCTACAGGGCATCAAACCTAGATACAAAATGGTATTTACTTAGTGTTTCATCAGTGTGTGTCTATTCTAGAGATGTGCCAATACTCTATCAGGTCGTACGTACTTCAGTCTGTAGCTTAAGTTGTTGGATATATCTAGTCATATCATTACTCAAATCGATATATCAATGTGTTTCCCTTATTTGGCATCCAACCAATATATTGTATGAGTCAGCCAAATTTTTACACACAACATACTGGCCAATATTTTGAACCATGATCTGAACGAGTTTATTTAATCATTTATGTTGTAGGCACAACTATCCTGGATGTTATGTTTGAGGTTTTAATGTTTTATCAAGTTGAATTTTGAATTAAATCGGATCGGATGTTGTTCAGAATAAATCGGATCGGATGTTGTTCGGAAGAATCGGATCGGATGTTACTCGGAAGAATTAGATCGGATCTTATTCAGAAATATTAGATCATAAAATTGGAATATCAAAAGGCTATCTGATTTCGATCTAATATTTTTTGGAAAAAATCGGAACTCAAATTTTCAGAAATCGGAAACGTAAAATAGGGTTCCAAAATCGAAAAAATCGGAAGTTCGGACAAAAGTTGTACCCTAGTCGTAACCATCTCGTGGATCTGGAAATCTGAACTCCTCCAAGGAAAATTTAACCGACTCTGATGCCAATTTGACGTAAACTCCCAACGTATAAGCAAAATTGAGAAGTTTATTATGTTAATTTAAACCTAATTCAAAATTAGAGTTTCTTCTAATCAAAAACACAAACTAAAATAACTAAAACCTAATTCTTAACTTCAACTTCAACAACTAAATAAAATAGAGAACTTAGCCTCCCTTTTATAAAACGTAAGGAGGTGAAAACCCTAATTAGGAATATTCTAGAAACTGAAAATACCATTTTAACCTTGTGTTGGCTAATTAAGAACTTCCTAAAACCTACTAAGCATCTCTAGCAATGAGGCTTCAATCAAAATAGCATTAATGTAAATAAACCATAGACGGTGAAAAATGATCATGAGAGATGATTCATATCAGAAAGGCACGCCTTATTGTTTTATCACAGAAGACGTAAGTTAATGATTGATTAATTGCCTGGCTAGAAAATGTACAGACTCGAAATGGAATACAAATCAGATGTACTATGAGTGAATTTTTCTTGCTATAACAAAATTGCCTAGCGAAGCCAGTATATATTAACGATAATACCCTAGAGCAACTTCTAAACTTCAGTTGCATCAGTTTTATTCCTTTTCTTATTTTTTTTCCCTTCTATTCATTTAATAGGAAACAACATTTACAAGGAATGAGAAAAACAAACTCCGACATAGTTCAACTTAAGAGCCAAGTTTGATAGGGACTTCAAGATTTCCAGGTTATGCAAAATTTTAATCATAATGTTGCAGATACCATCCTCCTCCATTTGATCTCCATGGCCATGACTAAAATAACAATCAATACGGCCAAGCATACATAGCTACCGCCTTGATGCCACACGTGTAATGTTTTGTTGCAATAGATTTCCGATCCAGGGACCAGTAAAGGAAGGTTGAATCAGGTTGGTAAAGGAGGGTTGCATCAGGTTGGCAGCAGTATACGAATATTGTCACCTACCACCCTTTGATATATATACACTTAAAAACAGAATAGTAGCAAAAATAAACAACAACATATATTCATTTTCTGCCACTCCAACAATGATAATTTGATTTGACTAGAAGCCGCAGGAAGTGTAAATTACTGTCGGAACTCGAGAGTTTTAAAGTTTACTCAGGTTCTATAGAAATTTCAAGTTAAATTCTTGCACAGATAATCTACTTCTTTTGTTGTTCACAAGCGAAGACAAATACATTCGAAGAAGGATCTTGAAAAAAGACGGAAAGAACTCCTTCGAAGATCCTAAGGATTACTTTAGCTTTGTGCAAATGTAGTGAGGTCAAAAGAACTAGAAACCAAATTTTCTACAAGCTTGATACATTGAAATTTACCACGAAAACTAAATAGCATTAGCTCCAACATAAATCGAAAAAGAATAAAGAAAAAGCAACAGTATTAGAGAACAAAGTATGAATAAGTTATATATCAAGCTTTTCCAAATTAACAGCCTCACAGAGAGTGTAGGAACTTACAGTATTTTAAGACGTCTGAGTCTTCCAATTTGAGGAGGGATTGGCCCAGTTAATTTGTTATTGTGGAGATCCCTGACATTTCAACAGTTAGATTACGCAAATATGGAAGAGAAAAATTCAACTAGTGGGACTCTGATATTCAAATGAACAATACAAAGGTTTTACTGATTACGTAAATGGTGAGTCCAGCCTAATTAAGAAATTTCGGGTAGAAAATGAGATGCCCTAAAACCTCATGATTAACAGATAAAAATACAGCATTGCCAGGATACAGCTTTCAATGAAATAAGACATTAGATACACTCCAAGTTATGCTCAACAAATATACCTATGTGATTTCACCATCCCCGATGAGGCAACTAAACATAGGATTTTCGGCTATATTAGAATTTAGAGGTTATTCAGCCTAACAAGCATTTTCCCTTCCAGCCCATTAAGCTGAATATGTGATTATTGACAAGTACAGCTGCATGAGTAATTGCAGGATAAATCACTAGAAGTTTCACTGGCTTCCTGAGTTGGGTTATTAGTTTATAAGAGGCTGTACACAAAAGCAACCAAAGTTCTGGGTGCCTTGTCTGCTTAAGCTATATTAATGGATGAGCTTAGAGCATCAGCCCAAGATCCAATTAAAGAATTTTATCCACTCCGAAATGTTATCTCTATCCCGGGATGGAAAAACCAAGAAAAAAGTCACATAAATCAGAAAAATGACAGACCAAACTCATTCAAATGCTGTCAGGATGCCTTTTCCCATCTTTTGATCGTTTTTCTTCTATCCCTGAGGGGATAAAGCAAATGGATTGCTCCAACAGATAAAACAGAGCAAAATCCATACTCAACTTTGGATTGAAGTCAAGTTGATAGTATATTCAACCATACAGTAAATGGATATTTCATACCATATTAGAGAGGTTATATTTCTAAACAACAAAAAAAATCAGTACACCAAAGAGGATAATGCTTACAGCCTGGTCAAGTCTAACAGATTGGTTACAGCAGTAGGAAAAGGTCCAACAATTGATACTGCATATACTTCCCTGCAAGTAAGAAAGGTCCAAAGTTAATTAGCAAAATTAGTTCTCAAAAATCAATAACAGCAACCAGACATTAATATGGTAAATAACGTTTGGTGAATGTTAACAGTGTAGAAGTAAGGTGTATCAAATCCATAGATACATCATCCTACAAATAAACTAAGCATGCACTTCCTAACATTGTATCCATTCTTATCGGTTGAATTAATAGACTTGTGCCTTGCTCCCATTGGATGACATTGATTATGTTCACTAACCCAAACATAGTAATCCCTAGATAATCAATACTGCCACATTAATCGCGGTCGCAGAGAAGCAAAAATTGATTTTTAATATATGAAATGAGAACCGTAAATACCAAAAAACTGCATGAAAGCAGTGGTCATAGCAAATATCACTATTAAGAACTTAGAATTGTAATCGACTTCCGGATAATGAGTTAGTAGTCTTAGTTGCTCTTTTATCGATTAAAATCTATTTAGAGGGATCTTGGTCTCGAGCGTAGGCAAGAAAAATACACAAGGAGGCCTCATAAAGACAAGCAACAACCTTATCTTTTCGAGCATCATATCCTCCCCATCTAGAAATGAACTCTTCAAACAAACTCCTCCCAAAGACCTTGAAAGGCTTACTTCAAACGAAGAGAAGAGCCTTAATATCAGTCAGAATACCCACTAGGCATGGTCTTGGTTACTTGTTAGTATCGTACTATGGATGAATGCTTGATATGTATTGTATGCTACAAATACTTTCTGGAGAAGAATGAAATATATCATAGGTCTGAAATAGCAAACACGTGAATTGGATGGTTATCACACAGAATTTAAGTTTTCTCAGTCATTTTGACAAAAAAACAAAAACAAATTATTAAAACAACACTACCTAACACAACGGGGGAGATGCGACCTACCAAAAAGATAAATGGTTTGAATTAAAAATCAAGTGAATGGGATGGTCAGACAAATAAGCATTCATGTTTGTCATTTTTCGACTAGTAAAGTATGTAAGACCAATAGTAAGTAATGCAACTGGGGAGATGCGACCACCTCAAGCAGCATTACAAAGTGAGATACTTTTCTTGGAGGACTCTTTACTTTAGACTAACCCGAAGAGAACTTGATAGTTTTTTTTTTAAAATCAAGCTTGGGTTTTGGGGTTTAGGTAGATGATCCCTGTAAGAATCTATTATCATTAAAAATTACAGTATAGCGTCCAAGGCTTCACTTGAAATCCAGATACATAATGTTATCCACGTATCAGTAAAAGGTCCCAAAAAGATAAAAGAAGTTGCATTATTTTTCAGACTAGCTAACTGGTGAGCATCCTTGCTTAGCAGCACGATGCTTGTATTGCTCTCCCACAAACCCGTTTTGACGAGATCGGATTCTAGAAGGTTCAAGTTGGCGTTGATTCCAAGTTAACTGCCTCAATGATTCAAGGAACCATTGAACCAACTTGGAGAGTTAAACATGAGCTGGCTAGAATTAAGGAGTTTGTTGACTTCAGTATTAAGCATATTTTTAAATAGACCTCACTCATGCAAAGGGGCCACCTCACGGTAGCGAAGGGGTCCTGAAGACTCCTAACTCGTAGTGGCAATATCTATAGCTATAGAAAGAGGCCCCCGTAGAAAAAGCTAGGCCTGCACGTTGGAAAAAGTGGTTGCTCCTAGCGAGCGTGCTCTTTGCACACTTAGAGACCCATTAGGACAACCTGGATTTGAAATGCTAAATTGGTCTGCCCACTTGACCTACACTAATTGGTCTGCCCACTTGACATAGCATAGATGGCTGCAATGCCTCTCCTTTGGCTACTTCTAAGGATCCCTCCCACGCCAGAATGCTCATCAATCAAGTTACCATCTGTATAAAGCATCACCCAGTCTTTTGAGGCTTTTACCTTTGGCAAGTCTTTGTGCCCCTTTGTCGAGTATCTTTTAACACAATACTCATTCTTTTGGTAAGTCTTTTATCTTTCAAGTCCTTCATGATCCATCTCCTCATAGTCACCAGCTTAGGGGAACAAGAATCTTCTGAGAAGTCCACTCCTCATTCATTATCACCTGACTTGAAAAACTGTTATCCCTGACTCTAGTTTTGTATCTTTTGACATTTTCCATCTTATCAACCAAGGGTCCCAAGCTAGTCCAAGGATAATGCTAAATCTACTACTTTCCCCTTTGCCTATCAAGTGAGAAACAAAAGAACTTGCTTCTTTTCTAGCGTCTAAGATACCCTCCCCAAACTCAAGAGCACTCCGTAGGAGATCTCATAGTCCAGAACTCGTTGTCCCAAGGTAGTCCTTATCACTATCCTGCTTCTTCAGAATGTTACTGAACACTTCCATAGCCAACACAAACAACATAAGGGAAAGAAAGTCTCCCTGCCTGATTCATCTCCTCCTCTTAAAGAAATCTTCTGGGAAACCATTCACCACCACCGAGTATAAAGTTGTAGAGATACACTTCTCCCCCCAGCCAATGAATCGATATGGGAAAGCCAAACTTTCATAGTATCTATAACAGTCCCATCTAACAAAATCATAAGCTTTTTGAGATTCATAAGATCTATTTGACAGCATATCCCCCTGAGCTATCCTTCCTGTTATAATTCCTCAACAATCAATAAAATAACAATATATTGTCCATAATGTTCTTTCCCAAAATAAAAGCAGATAGGGCGGGATAACAGATGTGGTGAAGAACAAGTATAAGTCCGTTAGACATGACTTTCGAGATAAGCTTATTTATGACATTGCAACACGAAATAGGTCTATCCTCATTTTGAGAATTCCGAGATTTGACCTTGGGGATGAGACTAATAGTCTTAGCATCCAATTGGATATGATGAAATTCTTAACAAGTAGGCAACACCACCTTACTTGGACAACATCTATTTATTTAATCAAAATAAATAAATAAAATAAGCAAATTAGAAAGATGAATAGTAGGCAAGAGGGCGTATCGAGATACGCATATGATTTAATGTCTACATCAACACATCTCAGCTTTAAAAGAATTCATCCACAAACTTTGACGTTGCGCAGGTCTCCCGTATAATAGCCATATTCTTTGATTCTCAGATCCTTCCTCTTAACTTGCCAAATCCAACAGATGGACCCGTCAATGGAGGTACATTGTTTTCAAAACCCTACTCGATAAAAATGACCAACTTTAAAATCGTCTCAGTAGGGACCAACTAAATCCTCTTCAAGACGTTCCATGTAATTTGATTTATAGTCTACATTTGTCACCAATTTTTTCAGGATGGTAAGGACCATCATGATCTTGGCCCAACACCCCCTTGAAGATTCTCACATCATGATCTTGGACCATCATGATCTTTGGCCCAAGTCAAAGAAGTCTTCATTGAATATTCTTACAATGCTATATCTGCTCTTTCTCCTTCTGACCACCATGTGAAAGTAGGAACTAGTCTGATCTCCAATAGAAGACAATCAATCTTAGACGCCTGCCTAAGGGAGGCTTCTTCAATGTCAAGGGATTCAGCATACGCAGCAGCACTCTTTTTCTCCAACCCAATGATATCAGCATTTAGAGGGTCTAACTGCACTTTCATTTGTGCAATCTCTAAATTTTGTTTTCTTAGCAGTCTACCTAACAACCTTAACTTCTGTCAAAGCAGGATACCAGGTATCGTTTGTCTTATAGAGTCAAGACAAGATTCCAACAAGGTTAAGTGACTGGAGTGTACTCAAACAAGGAATAACCCGAGATAATTCTCATGGATAGCAAGGCCTACTAGGCCTGCTAGTCCTCCTAGGCCTACTAGTCCAACAGGCCTCCTACGCCTACAGCGACCTGCTAGTCTAGATGGCTTGCAACTAAGGTTGGCTAGGTAGCTCTAGCCAGTCAATGTTGGTCTAGACAAAGCGTCAGCGAAGTGGCCTCAAAGTAGAATCGAGCAACTAGGAGGCAAGAGCTATTTTTTTAATGCACTTCGGACTAGTAGGTCTGACTAGGCATACTACTAGGCCTTACTAATCCAATTGGCCTACTAGGCTGACAAAGAATAACCTACTGGCAGAAACCTTAGGGCAGCTTTGAGGCCCTTTCGCTCATGCTTTGGCCTAGTAGTAACAGAAGCCTAGGACAAAGCGCGTGTCAAAACAATAACGATGCCTAATAGGTCCTCGCTAACGCTACGTCCTAGCTCCGTCGCCTAGCTATTCTTTTCTTTGCACGCAATTGGGCCTAGTACCCTCAATAGAGTAATAGGTCTACAAGGCCTGCTAAGCCTACAATGTACTTACTAGTCCAGTGTAGAGCAAAGCAGCGAAACCTTTGGTTTCAAGTTTCAACTATGCTTTTGCCTTATTTAACCAACGGCTTGGAGACTTATTGGAAGTAACAACAATAGCAGCGACTTTGACAAGCAGCAAACACAAGGGATAGTTGCTACTTATTCATAGCTGTTGTCGCGCCGGCACTAGGCCTAGGAGAGCGATATGCTTTTCTGCGTAAAATAAGGTAATACTGCTAGAATCCCCTAGGAACTATATCATGAAGTTCAGATGACAACAAGAAATATATCCCTTGACTACTAAACTGAACTATAAACAATAAAAATAACAGAAAAATATCTCCAAGGCTGAAAATAAAAACATTTTGCAAAAAATTTAACTGCTTGCAGCCATTTTGGCATTATGAAAAAACATGGTGAAAAATTATGCAATACAAAAGAATTTGGAAACATCGCATGCTCAGCAACAGACTAAGCATTTTTAATCCCTCAAAACATTAATGATGAATGGAGAAAATGCTTACAGTTCTGTCACAACCCTATAGTCTCCCTGTGTAGAGCATGTCACACCAGACCAAGCGGGAAGATCACCATCTCCACAAGGGTCATCCCCAACCCATGCATAAACCACCCGCCACCCAAGGGATGCCTTGATTTCGTTTAAGGCTTTCACTGAAAAATAAGTATAATGTTAACGCTTGGGAAAAAAAAGTGCTGGAAATCTTTCTTATTTAGCTCACTTTGACATATGCAACACAGCAATATTAGTTACAATGCAGAAAAATAAATTAATTTCATACTATGACTTAAGCTTTATATGCGAAGTAGAGGTATGTCAGGACCACTGGTTTTAAGCTTCATCTTATTCAGTTAATATATGTCAGACCATAAGATGTAAGCATGCATGGCATTTTTTTGTTCTTTGATCTCTACTGAGTGTGATCTCTAAATCAAACTTCTATGTTTTAAGTATCAAACTTCTACTTTGAAAGCAAAGAAAAATGAGTGTTCTGGTGACTTATTACGTCCTGGAATTTTTTTCGCTAGGCAAAGCTGGGATAGGTTGCTCATGACCATAGATTGAATTATATAGAACAAGTCACGTCCTATAGTATTCTCTACCCCGTAGAATTCTCCTCTAGGATGACACAGCTCAGAAGGAAAGGAGCTAGGGGTTAAAAGAACTTCAGTAAAACCATTTATAGAAGTAGAGAGAAATCTGCTCACATATTAGTCTGTCTATAATTTTGAAAACTTCTAAACTCAGATAGCCTGTTAATCATTTGCCAAATATCCTTAATCATGTGTAGACAAGAGCATAGAGCCTGCTTCTTCAGGGTGTAGGCCACCATGTGCTTTGAGTCGGTAGCTATCCATATCTTTTTTCACTCTCATATTTAACCCAATGCCGTCCCCTCCAAATTGCTTCCATCTCATGGTAGGCTATGCTCGGGATTGTGAGAATTCATATCCTTGCGGTTATACTATACATACACTTGTGTTTGGTGTTGGAATCGCATTTCTTTAAACGCAGCCAATCCTCAAATTGAGTTATTTAAACTCTACTATAATGTTTTGATGCATTTATGCTTACATGTGAACCTTCAACACAAACTTGTCCTTTGAACAAAAATGCATGGAATATAGAAGTTTTGGTATCAGAATGGTGAACTGGTGGTGCCCATTGTAAAATATTCCTAGTCCTACTTGTATCTTTTCCCTTGAAACTGCATATAAATCAAAGGCAACTTGGGATCCGATGATAGAGAGGTTTCAGTTAGAGGAAAAACTGTGTAAAAAAGAAAAGTCTTTGAGGGGGTAAGATGGTGTTTACGACGGTTGAATGAGAAGTACAGTAAAAAGTAGCATACTAACATGATATATCTTGTTTGTCATTCAGGACTGTGTCTACTTGTTTCAATTTTTCATTCAGGGGTGTGTCTACTTGTTTCAATTTAAGGGTGTGTAGCTACCAGAATAGGGAAGCTTATTAAGAGCTTCACAAAGATAGTTCCATTCTAGTATGGCCAGTGACTTGGGTAAAGTATGCAAACGGCAAGGAGTTAGGTATATCTAGGTCAGAATAAGGCTATGACTACGCAAGTAGTTGTGAAGGTTTGAAGAGCGAAACTGAAAGCGTAAGTTTTTGGAGGAGAGTTCACTGTGACAAGTTAAGATGACAACTGCTAAATGTGCAAGCTATGCTGTCAGGGGCGGGGCGGAGCGCTAGGCGGTGGGCATGGTCACTGGCAGGGCGGGGCGGGGCGGGGCGCTAGCGGGAGAATGTAAATTTGTAATATGTGTAATATATGTATAAATTTGTAAATTTGTAATATGTGTAAATTTGTAACATGCCAATGTGTAATTATTTAATTCAAAGTTTCAAACATCTAAGTAGTTACTAGTCATCTTCTTGTACTCTTCTTCCCTTGTTACATGTTAACTATTAAACATCTAATTAGTATTTGGCTCTTTGCAGAAGAAAAAAAAAAGGGGCAAGAACTGAGTCAACTAACAATAAGTAAGAATGAAGAACACATTGAGAACTGAATTGGAATCAATCAATTCAGAGATCAGAGAGATAGCAACCCTAAACAAAGCAGCTCACAATGAGAATTGGAATCATCAATCAATCAAAATAACATTCCAACCCTAATTTCGAATTGGAATCAATCAATCAAAATAACCTTGAAATAGAGAGATTATTTACTTGTGAGAGAGTTGCAGAGAATCAAAATTTGAATTCGAGAGAGTTACAGAGATTTGAATACTTTGAAGAGAGAGAGAGATCGCAACTGAAAACAGTTAGTTGGTTTTTGTTATTTATTTATTAAATAATTAAGCCAAATGATTTGGCAATTCTATGTTGTTGTTTTTTTTGTTATTTATTTATTTATTTATTATTAAGCCAAAACAATTGGAAAAACTAGAATAAAAAAATTAAAATTAAAAAAAACGCCCCAAGGCGCCCTGGGGCGCCCCAGCGCCTTAAGAGAGGCGCCCCGCCTCAGCGGCGCCCCGCTCTTTCAAGCGCCCTAAGGCGGCGCCCTAGGGTGGCAGGGCGGATAGTTATAAATTGGGCGCCCCGGCGCCGCCCCAGAGCGCCCCGGCGGCGCCCCTGACAGCATAGTGTGCAAGTTGTGAGTGGAAGTGTACAAAAGATTCTAGAAGAACTCATTGCAGGGCTGAATCCCTATGCTGTCAGGGGCGGGGCGGAGCGCTAGGCGGGAGAATGTAAATTTGTAATATGTGTAATATATGTGTAAATTTGTAAATTTGTAATATGTGTAAATTTGTAACATGTCAATATGTAATTTGTAGTATGTGTAATTATTTAATTCAAAGTTTCAAACATCTAAGTAGTTACTAGTCATCTTCTTATACTCTCCTTCCCTTGTTACATGTTAACTATTAAACATCTAATTAGTATTTGGCTCTTTGCAGAAGAAAAAAAAAAGGCAAGAACTGAGTCAACTAACAATAAGTAAGAATGAAGAACACAATGAGAATTGAATTGGAATCAATCAATTCAGAGATCAGAGAGATAGCAACCCTAAACAAAGCAGCTCACAATGAGAATTGGAATCATCAATCAATCAAAATAACATTCCAACCCTAATTTCGAATTGGAATCAATCAATCAAAATAACCTTGAAATAGAGAGATTATTTACTTGTGAGAGAGTTGCAGAGAATCAAAATTTGAATTCGAGAGAGTTACAGAGATTTGAAAACTTTGAAGAGAGAGAGAGAGATCGCAACTGAAAACAGTTAGTTGGTTTTTGTTATTTATTTATTAAATAATTAAGCCAAATGATTTGGCAATTCTATGTTGTTGTTTTTTTGTTATTTATTTATTTATTTATTATTAAGCCAAAACAATTGGAAAAACTAGAATAAAAAAATTAAAATTAAAAAAAACGCCCCAAGGCGCCCTGGGGCGCCCCAGCGCCTTAAGAGAGGCGCCCCGCCTCAGCGGCGCCCCGCTCTTTCAAGCGCCCTAAGGCAGCGCCCTAGGGTGGCTGGGCGGATAGTTATAAATTGGGCGCCCCGACGCCGCCCCAGAGCGCCCCGGCGGCGCCCCTGACAGAGTGAATCCAATGATTGGTAGAACAAATCTCATGCTTTGGATGAGCAAGTGGTGTGATGCCACCAACAGGCGGGACATGGAGTGTTTCATCATTGGAACTAGTACTGAGGGTATCGTCTAATCTTGATTTTAATAAAGAAAAAGGAAAAAAAAATGAGTAAAAGCTCTCTCTTTGATACACAAATGGACATCCTAGCTGCCATTGTTGGACAGAAATAGGTAGTACTCCGGGGACTAAATTTATATCACCTCTATGGATTTCTTAACCCTACATATAAATTTCACTGAGGGCGAATTTTGGTAACAATTTTATCTATACAAATATCATGCCGAGGGTTTCAATCATCCTTTTTTTTTACCATAAAAGGCCTTGGTAATGGTATGTTTGATCCCCAATATTACATAAGACCTTATTTAGCTTGCATTTATGTTATCAGCCTCAAATATGTATTTTCTAGAAGACAATTCCATAACACGCTAAATCAGGAATATGGTGCTTCACAGCATCGTTAAACCAGAATCATTGATTAAATTATAATTTGTTAGTAAGACCTTAATTGTATGTTTCACTCATTACAGCTATTTTCTCTCATTATTCTGCATTTTATTAATAATTAAGTATGAGGTAACAAAAGCCCGCATTCCCAATATCTAAATACTCCCAATTCCTAAATACCTTGCAACGAAACACATAATAGATCTGGTAGCAACAAACAATACTAAAAACAAATTACTTGCACATAAACTTCATTACAACTCAAATTTTCAATTAAAAATGATCAAAATGAATGTAATTGGAGTTGAAGAAATGAGATTACCGTCTCTTTTTAGGGTTTTGGAGTGAGTGAAGTTGAGTAACAGAGAGAAGACGCAGATCAAAGTGAGGAATGATTGAGATCTCATTGCAACAGTGATCGAATTGTATACGAGAATTATTACAGATCGAGTGAATTATATCATTTCGGATTCAGAGAATCACTCTCTCTCTCTCTCTCTCTTTGAGATTGAAGTAAAATTTAGTTGAGAAATCAGAACGGAACTGTAAGAGAAGGAATGATTTTTCAAGTGGACGAGTGACGGTGGTGTACCGAGGTATTTTGAAGTTGGAGAATTTATTTTTATTTTTTTCTAACAAAAAAACAAAATTACACAACAACGAAGTCTAATGCCACAATTACAGGGTGAGCATGAACCGACCACACTGAGCCGAATTAACCTAAATCGAATTGATAACTTCAGTTTTTTCAAGCGATTCGGTTCGGTTCGATTCGAATCTAAGAACTAGAAACCAATTTATTTCGATTTTGATTTTTTGTACCTATAAGCCGTGAAAAATGAACCGATTTCAATATTAAATCTATAAGGTTTAGCCCTGTGCTACGCACTAATTAAATGAATTCTTAATTGAAAGTAAATGAATTACTGTAACTTGTTTTATTTGAAACATCTTTAGAACACTGAACATACTGAAGTTACACAAATTAGAAGGGCACACAACTTTTCTTACTCAACAAATAGTATAACTCATGTATGTATTTCTATAATCTAGAACAACAACTATCCTTGACAACTAAAATTCAACCCCTTCCAATTTCATTCAAAAAAGTTGGCCAGTTGAATTCTTCAACCCCTTGCAAGCATTCTAATATTTTAGAATCTAAGAGT
Organism: Kingdonia uniflora; assembly: GCA_014058105.1. NCBI lineage: Eukaryota > Viridiplantae > Streptophyta > Magnoliopsida > Ranunculales > Circaeasteraceae > Kingdonia > Kingdonia uniflora. Next base: position 66,165 of record JACGCM010000338.1, on the reverse strand, counting down.
GACCAACATTTCTTGCTTAATTCACAGTAGGGGTTGTTGAGCACTTTCTCTCGTGAAAATACATATCTGGTTGGGGAGAAGTCGCGAGGTGTTGGAATTGTTTTTCATCTTTGAAAGGAAAGATCGATATTGATTATCCGTATAGGAGCCGTAACACTTTTCTTTAAAAATTCTCCAACAGTTTTAATGACGACTACTGGTCAGACACCATTATCACTTTGTATGCCATACTTCAAGAAGGTAATGCAAGGCACTGTGGAAACATAAGTAAGGCTCCAAGATCTATGCTTGTGGTTTCACTTTAATTGAAGAAGTGAGTACGAGGGAAATCAATATGGAGATGAAAAATGACTTAATCCATATTTGCTTTGAACCAGTTCCATCATCTTGAAGCATACTAGAGAGCTTCTTTACTGACTCCTAATAAATGATTAGCAACCAAAAAAACATAAGTAATTCAAATTTTATTACTTTTAGTATCAAGACACTTTCTATAAAGAGATGGATGCTCTTTTAATTGTAGATTCTTCTAAACCAGTTTAGAAGCACTGAGAAGCATTTTAACAATGGGAAGCATTATGATCTACTTAAATCATTTTCATTTTACTCTTCTTACTTTCGAACTTCCGCAAATGATGTTCTAGAAATCTAGATAAAATTAAGAAAAATGACATTAGGGGAGAAGTGTACTAAATAATGACATTTATACTTACTAAACTATTTAGATTTCTATAAGTAAAAGGAACTTAGCTTTATATTTGCAGGTGAACCCAAGTCATGCACATAATTACTTGATAACATAATTATAATGCGAGTTTCTTTGATTGCAATCAGAATTACATCTATCCCAACTATGTTTTGACTCATAACGTGTGTGTATATATATATATATATATATATATATATATATATATATATCTTAGGAGGATGCTTACATTTGTCAAGATCAGTGGTTGAGATAAAGAGGTGGTTGTTAAACTTAATGAGGTGGTTTTTAATTTCTACCTAACAAAGGTGAGGTGGCAAGGTTTGAAAACCAAACCCTATTTGATCCTCAATTATTCACTTATATATTTCTCTCTCTTTCTGCCTCTCTCTTCTATCTCTCTTCATTTCTTTCTCTCCTTCTCTCTCCACCACCGACCGCCCACCATTATCGTTCTCCAACAAAACCCTTAAAACCACCGACATCGCCACAAACCCAAAGCTTTCTTCATAGTAGTGATCCCGTTTTCCCTTTTCAGGAGCTCGGGGTTGAGTCCGAGAGGTTATTCCTCGATTTTGAGGTTGAGATTGAGAGGCCATTCCTCGATTTTGTCTTAGATTCGAGGTTTTCATTGTAACTCCAAGGCCAACAACTCTTGTAAGTTGTTGTAGTTTTACTTATGCAAGATTTGAATGTGTTTTTGTTTTTAATTTATGGATCTGAATGGCTACATTTTCTAATCGGGTGTGTCGAAACTCTGTGTAACATATGGAAAAAGGTAACAAAACAGTTTCAGTAGACTTCTGCCAAAACTATGAACTATTTAGGTTGATGTTCAAGTAAGTGAATATGATATCTATAAGAACTGTTTCAGATGATAACAAGCACCCTCGTGCCATTATCACAGATCAAGACTTGGGCATGGGTGCTGCAATTCCCAAGGTACTATTAAGTTGTTATTTTTAATTGAGCTTCATTACTTAGAGATAAACTTGTTTGTTTCTTTTTTCCAATCAAGGCGAAAGTCACAGAAGTAGTATGGACTGAAATTGTGTTAGAATCATCGTGTCTGAAACTGCATTAGTTTCGAAAGATGGTTTGTAGTAACAGTTCTATTTCGATTTACTTTTCCAAAACTGTGGCTCAACTTCCAAATGTTTTGTGTGCTGATAGTGTTTCAGAATCGGGAATTTGAAACTACTACTATTTTGAAAATTAGATTTTGAAACTGGACTCTATTTCGAATTGTATTCCAACAACCCATACTTGTTTTTACCTACAAAAATCATAATATTAAACTCTGATTAAATTTGTTCGATAGGTATTCCTAAATATGATGTATAGGCTTTTTTGTGGCACATCTTGCACAAGTTTGCTGAAAAATTAATTCATGTCTACAAAAAGGAGTTTAAGTTCAAGAAAGGCATGCACTATATCATCTACGACACCTATCACCTGGACCAGTTTGCTACCAAGTGGTACGCTTTGATGTTTGAGCACAAATTGGAGAATACCTTGTGGTAGCCTACTCGCAGCCTTCGACCTCCTCACTCGAAGTTCACTTCGTATCCTATTCGAACATATCGAAGACTACCTTAACTCATAATCAAGCCCCTCAAGAAACTCTTGTAGTCGAAGCCTCGACAGCAGATAAACCTTCGAGAACGGATCAACACATAATAGCAAATATCCTTCGACTGAACGTTCAAATAACAGCAGTGTGATGAGACTAGCAGCCAGCTCAAACGGATTGGACGGCTCATTAATTGGTCTCTCAGCTACAGTGACAGGGATGTCCGTAATAAATGTCGCCGCCAGAAAACCTGGACAGTAATCATGTAGCCTGGCCCACTCTTGGTGACTCAGTCTCTTATGTCTCTATAAATAAGAGAGAGGGGAAACCAAGAGGGGGTTAGAAAAATCCTCTCTAAACCGTATGCTTTTTACCTTCGACCATTTAAAAATTGTATTCGATCTTTATTATTACTCATCAGTAATAGAATCACAGTTTAAAAATCCTCATCAGAGGTCATAGAGAGTCACATTCGGGCCTCTACGCAAGTATTTATCTCTAATTAGTCTATTTTTAGGCCATATACTTGTACATCTTTGATGAGAGGTTGACCTCTGTGTTGTAAGAGCCATCTTCGCTTCTCAACGAAGATCAGGCCCCTACAATTGGCGCCATCTGTGCTTCCCACACTATCAGTTACCTCATCTTTGTTACCTTCCTTCCTTTCCCACCATTTACCACTCCTTTTCAATGGCCCCTTCCCGCCGTGCCAACTCAACTCAGGCAGGCAACTCCATTGACGGAGTCGCCGCTCAAGTCGCTTTACTATCTCAGCAAATTGCTCAAGTAGAAGAACGCTATCAACATCAACTCACCCAGGAACGAGAAAACCACGTCAGGCGTTAGAAACTGAACGTAATCGATGGGTAGACGACGAAAATAGACAAAATCGAGCAATCGATGAGTTACGCAACACAGTCCGAGAACTTCAACGGTTAGAGCCCTTGGAACCCGCCCGTCAGTCCCAAGTACCGGATCAATCGCGCCCACCTTGGACCCTCAACAAACCTCGAGTTACCCCCAGCTCCCATTGGTGCCAAAGGTATTCCCCGTACTATTCCCCCCACTGGCTCTATCCACCTCAGAATCTACCCCACTAAAGACTCTTCTGACTCTACCCTCCATTCATCAAGACACCCTCGGCCTGTCAGAGACCGACTCGCCGAGCGTCGTCCCGCTCGAGACTGAATCGTGGAGCGCAGTGCTGAATATATACCACACATTCAACCCTGCAACCATCGACATCACCAATATCCCCCTTCTGCATATGTCACACAACAAGACTTTGACGACAAGATACAACCCGTTATTCGCATCAGCGTAAGCCCAACCTTAAACTCATGGAGCCGCCTCAACAATCCCATTTGTGCTACCCTACTCGCCATCGACATACCCCCCCAATTTATGTGCCCCTAAGCTCAGCAAATATCGCAACACAGACCCCAAAACATACATTTTCGAGTTTCAAAACTCACTAAGCCTTTACTCTACTGCCGACTACCTGTTATGTCGACTTTTCCCAACTAGCCTAATTGAAAACCCACTTCGATGGTATCACAATCTCCCAAATGGCTCGATACGAAGCTTCGAGCAACTCACGCAGCTCTTCATCGCCCAGTTCGCCTTCAACAAAGACAGAGATGTCAGAGTAGACGTATTATTTAATTTCAAAAAGTCAAGCACAGAGACCCTCGAAGCATTCACAAAGCGATTCCTTGACGAGTCAAGGAAAATAGAGAACCTCGACTGTGCAAATCCTATCCTCGCATATTCAAATGCTCTACCTGATCATAGTCGAGTAAAAAAGCACCTCGTCTTTCACAAACCCCAAACACTCGAAGAGATGCTCTCGAAAGTCAACGGCTATATCGACCTCGAAAGACTCCAAGAATCTCACAAATACACCCAACCTTCGAACACTACTCACTTTAACAAACCGCGACAAGATTCGCATCCCACTCCATTACCCTTGATTGTTCCCGTCTCACAGGAGACTGAGAGCCGCAAATGCCCTTATACCGACAGTAGTGCTGATGCCCGCAAGAAGCGATCGAAGCCTATTTTGCCTACACTCACCGTCCCCCTCAGTACCCTTTTACTGCACATCCAGGCAGACCCCATATGGCGCATCCCTCTCCCAATCAAAGTCAGATCTGGGGAGCCTTATTACGCCAATCACAAATACAATTGTCACCATACGAACAAATGCTTCACCCTCCAACGTTCTCTCGAACTCATCCTCCGAGCAAGACGTCTACACCAGTACGTTACCGACCTTCCCAGTTATCTCGATGGGTCTTACCTTCAATCCCTCGCCACCCCTACCGCTGACCCAGCCGTGGTACAAATCTTTCGATCATATTTCATCGAAGTCAACAATATAGATAGTGGTCGTTCGCTTAGCAAACAAAAGCGCATCGGCGAATGTTACAAACTTTCTTACCAGGAAAAATTCCCTATCCTACTGCCAGAATGTAGCCGTCACCCTCGTCTCGAGGGCATTTCTTTCATCAATTGTTACACGTCACACGTCCGTTTCCCACATTCTGATCCTCTAGTCATTATGATTAAGATTGAGAACATTGTCCTTCACATAATGCTCATCGGCACATGAAGGGCAGCTGACGTCCTATTTCTACCCACCGTCGAAAAAATGCAGAAAACTGAACTCATTACCCCAGCCAACGTCGAGACTAGCTCCATCTTATGCGAGCTATACCCTCGACCTATCACCTAACCCTTCGTTTTGCAACTCCCGAGGGTACGTGGAACCTCAAAGGATCTTAACGTCTCTCCCGCTCATGCGAGTACCCAAAAATTGACCAGACCAGAAAACTTGTCAGACGCCCATAACAATCACTGCACATTTCTATCCCTTCGACTTCGACAGATGACGCCCCCCATATCGAACCTACCGTTTATATCAAACTCGACGGCCCTGGTCAAGGAACATTCATTGGAATTTTTCTCGGCGAGGTCGAACGCCTCGAGCTTACAGATTTCCTTCGAGCAAACACGGACATCTTTGCATGGAAATTTCAGGAGATGCCTGGTGTCGGCCCCAGCCTGGCATGCCATCGCCTCGATCTCATTCCCAATTCCATGGCAGTCAAACAAAAGAAGCGTACCCTGGCACCATGACTTCGAGAAGTTGTTAACCTCGAAGTAGACAAGCTTGTAGCCGCGGGCTTTATCAGAGAAGTCAAATACGCTGACTGGATATCGAACATTGTGGCAGTTCCTAAGAAGAACGGAAAGATCCGAATCTGTGTCGACTTCACCGACCTCAATAAACTCACTCCGAAGGATAGTTTCCCACTGCCAGCCATTTCAGCACTCCTCGATGCCACTGCCAGACACGAGCGCCTATCCATGATGGACGTAGCTTCAGGTTACAATCAGGTACCCCTCCTCAGAGAAGATCAACTTAAAACTTCCTTCATAACTGAACAAGGCCTTTATTATTTTAATGTCATGCCCTTCAGCCTTAAAAACGTGGGTGCCACTTACCAGCGCCTCGTCACAACTATGTTTAAACCCCTGCTTGGCAAGTCAGTCGAAGTCTACATCGATGACATGTTATGCAAGAGTATACAAAAACAAACCCACATTCACGACCTGACCGACATCTTCTCAATACTTCGCACCTATAAAATGAAACTTAACCCAGAGAAGTGCCAGTTTGGTGTCTCATCCAGAAAATTCTTGGGCCACCTTATCAGTAAATGTGGCATCGAAATCGACCCCACCCACATTCGAGCCCTCATTGACATGCCTTCACCCTCAATAAAGAGAGACATCCAAAAGGTGCTGGCAAGATAGCAACCCTTAACCATTTTATTTCCAAGTCCTCCGATAGATGTGCTCGGCCCTTCTCCCTATTACGCATTCAGATCGCCCATAAAATAAGAAAGAAAAATAACCCTGAGATTAATTGGACCTCCGAGTGTGAAGACGCCTTTCTCGAACTCAAAACCTATATTGGCCGCCCACCCATCATCAGTACCCCCATCGAAGGTGAAACACTCTCCCTATATCTCGCTGCCACAAAAACTTCAATTAGTTCCGTACTCATTCGCCTTGATTCCAACATCGAAAAACCTGTGTATTTCATCAGCAAAACTCTAACCCCTACCAAAACACGTTATTCCAAATTTGAAAAATTGCTCCTGATACTTGTCTATTCAGCCCGCAAGCTCAAACCATATTTTTAGGCCCACCCCATTCGTGTCATCACGAGTTATCCTCTCCGCAAAGTACTTAGTAGAAAAGAAAAATCCAGATGAGTACAACAATGGTCTGTATACCTTGGCGAGCACGACATAACCTTCGGGAAGCAAATATCTCAGAAAGGCCAAGCTGTAGCAGATTTCCTCGCCGACTTCCCGGTTGAAGATTACGACTGGGAAGAACATGAAGACGATCTACTGGAAGGGCAACCTGAAGTTATAGATCCATGGGACCCCCATTCTGGTTGGCGTTTATTCACAGATGGCTCCGCAGGACCTAATGGTTCAGGAATTGGTATTGTCTTGGTCACACCGACTAATGACTGAATAGAAAAAGTAGTTAAACTTTCCTTTGAATGTTCTAATAATAATACAGAGTATGAAGCATTGATCCATGGTCTTGACCTCGCACTCGATCTCGGCATTCCAAAACTTGAAGTCTTTACGAATTCCCAATTCATTCAGAGACATTACTCAGGAGAAAATCAAGTTAACGGTCACATGGCTGACTATGCTTTACTTGTGCGACAACGCATGGACCGATTTCCTGAAAAATCAATAATTACCCATTATCCTCGAGGAGAAAATAGACATGCCGATGCCCTCGCCTGCATAGCAGCTATGTTAGGATAGACAGAATCTCGGACCCTCCACATTGAAGTACCCGAACTCCCAAGTATCGACCAGATGGAAATCAATGCCATTAATACTGGGGCGGGAGTCTCGATTTAGATGATTGGCGAACACCATTCCTTCATTACCTTACCAACGCCACCCTTCCCGATGATCCCAAAGCCAGACGTTCACTGCCATTAATACTGGGGGCGAGAGTCTCGATTTAGATGATTGGCGAACATCATTCCTTCATTACCTTCCCAACGCCACCCTTCCCGATGATCCCAAAGCCAGACGTTCACTGTTAGAAAACTGCCTCAAATACACTATCTATAACAATGAACTACTTCACAAATCTCCAAATGGTGTCCTCCTTCGATGTATATCCAATACCGAAGCCTCTCAAATCTTAGCAGAGCTTCACGAAGGCACCTGTGGTGCTCACACCGCTGGTTGATCTTTGGCCCTTCGAGCGGTAACCCAAGGATTGTTTTGGCCCAATATGAGAAAGTAAGCTTCAGAATATGCAGCACATTGTGACAAATACTAGCGTCATGCTCATGACATCTATTGCCCCTCTCGAGATCTTCATGTCAGCCAAGTTTCCTGGCCATTCAAACGATGGGCTATCGATCTCATTGGTCCGTTCCCAAAAGCTTCGGGTAGCAGAGAAAGCATCCTTGTTGCCACTGATTACTTCACCAAATGGGTCAAAGCTATTCCCTTATGCCGAATCAGAGAAGAGGAAGTCATCAAGTTTTTATGGGAAAACATTATCACTCGCTTCGGCTGCCCCCACATAATTCGGTGCGATAATGGTCCCCAGTTCGTTGGCAGTAAAGTAAGGAATTTCCTCAAAAAACACAATATTATTCTCTCGCCCTCCACACCTTACTACCCCCAGGGCAACGGTCAAGTCGAAGCAATTAACAAAACTATCATTGATGGTCTGAAGAAGAGAGTCGATACAAAGAAAGGACTATGAGTTCAAGAGTTACAACACGTCCTCTGGGCCTATCGCATAACACCAAGAAAGTCTACCGGATGCACCCCCTTCCTCCTAACATATGGAACAGAAGCAATACTACCAACTCAGTTTAAAATACCCACTCGAGATCCTAACCTCCCTGACGAAGATAATGAGTTTGAACTCGCATACAACATGTTGTGGAATGATGAAACCAGAGACCGAGCTATCGCCAACCTGGGCCGCTACCACGCATCACTTCAGAAATCTTACAACAAGCGAGTTCGACCTCGAAGTTTGAATATTGGAGATCTAGTACTCCGACGAGTTAATCAGTCGATAAAGCCTACGAATGCTGGTAAATTAGCCAAATCTTGGGAAGGACCCTACATTATCAACGATAAAACTGACAAATGATCTTACTACTTGATGATAGAAGACGAAGAGCCTCTATCGAACCCTTGGAACACAATGCAGTTGGTCTCTTATAAAAGGCCTTACCTACAATCATGTACCACCGATGTAATCCAGGATAATCAATAAATGAGTTTTTTGTCACCAATACTTTGTCTCATGTTTCACTTCAAAACTCTGGGTTTAACTCGAATACCATGACAACCATTGATCCAATTAGTACTCGAGGATAATCTCAACAATTTTCCAGTCTCTAAAATTCGATAAAACTCGAGGGGCACGAATGGTCGAAAGATCGGACCCTCGGGGATGAATTGGAGGTAGTTCGATATTCCTTCGCTGTGGCTACGAATTTTGAAGTACAGTCATTTTCTTGGTTTACCCCGGGTATCTTGTCCACCCTCGCCCCGACAGATACTTGGGGGCGATCTTGAATTGCTCAAGTCTCCAAAATTCGAGCAAACTCGAGGGGCACGAATGGTCGAAAGACCGAATCCTCGGGGATGCATTGGAGGCAATTCGATATTCCTTCGTCCAGGCTCTAAAACCGATGAAGTATAGTCTTTTTCTTGGTCTACCCTGGGTATCATGTCCACCCTCGCCCTGACAGATATTTGGGGGGTCCTTGAATTGCTCAAGTTTCCAACATTCGAACAAACTCGAGGGGCAAGGATGGTCGAAAGACTAAACCCCCGAGAATGCGTTGGAGGCGATTCGAATGCTTCACTGTGGCTTAGGCCTTCGAAGTTCAGCACATTTTTGATTTTCCCCTCGGTATCACGTCCCCTCGCCCCGACTGATACTCAGGGGAGATCTGGAAATGTTTCGAGTTTTCAACATCGTTGTGGCTTCGGCCTTCGATGTCCAAAAGAACATACTGAGTTTGATCCACATTACATCTACATTCTATATGAATTGACAATGCTACAGTCATGTAAACATCAAGGAAATATCTTACATATTATCTGTCAACGCGGCAGTCACAGAGAAAGTCAAAGATCAATCATCAACAGTTCAAAGAAAGCAAAATTGGAAGAATAAGCATGCAAGTTACAACATTCCAAGGTTAGCATAAGATAACATTACTACTAAGGAACTACATCGGAAAGTCAGATTCAGCAGACCCAGAATGTACCACAGAAAATACACATCAACATATTCAGTATAAACTACAAAAGTTAAAAAAAAAACAGCACAACATAGTTCAACATATTACAAATCACCACATAAACAACCTCAATTCAAAGTACCTCACACTGGAATGGTCTCACATTCTTGTTCCACAGATGCTCCACCCTCAGCAACTTCGACGGCTTCATTCGAGACTCCGACAGCTCTACCACCAACAAGACCACTACTGGGTGCTCCAAGAAGGGCAGTATCTCCAACACCTTCAGTACGCCCAACTGTCTCATGAATAACGGGAAACTCCACTCCCTTCAGCTGGACCTTCTCACCTTCAACAAATTCTAGAGACACAGGGTACGGTTCAAGTATATCGGGATCATACCCCTTTTCATCTATGAAAGTCTTCAACCTCACAATCACCTGGCATTCGCCATCATACTGCCCCTGGAACCGCACCTTCTGTTCAGCCTTTTCCCTCTCACACGCTGCAAGCTTCGCAGCCCACTCCTGCTCTAGCCTCAACCGCTAAAGTTCGAGCCCCTCATCATAAGACTCGGTAAGAGCCCCAAGGTCTTGCTTCAACTTCTTCACCTCAGATACCAGTGATGCCTCTGTCCCACGGGAAAGATCAAGATTTTCCCTTGCTTGCTGCAACTTCACTTTTACTGACTTTATCGCCTTACTGCACGTTCGCACCCAAGCATCTGTCTGCTAAAATATTCAGTCAGTCAGTGAACTTTGAAACTCGAAGAATTTGAAAAACATTTCAGAATATCACAATAAGGAGCAGTATATAGTTACCTGAAACATGTACTCTTTACTTCCTTCGACGCCTAGTCTGGGTCATCCTCCCAGAGTTCGACCATCAAAGTTTGCTTAGCGACAGCTTGCTCCTGTCGTTCTGTTTGGGTCATCCTCCTCTTTTGGAGCTTCGGGAGCAGCACGACTCTTCCCTTTCTCAACATGAGTTGATACTGGCCTTGACCTCAATCTCGAAGCCTCGACAGCCACTTCGGGCACCGTTGCCACTTGTTTCGACCCCTTGCGAGATCTCGGCACAAATTGATAGTTCCTCGGCAGCTCCTCTCCTCCTATTTCCCTCGACTTCTTGGAAGAACCTTCACTTCTTTTTATCTTTGCTAGCTTTGGCGTAGTGGGTACGCTTCGAAGCAGGGAATCAGCCTTCTTCCTCCTTTGCCTCTTGATTTTGAGACTGTCAAACACCGAATTTGCCCAATCTTCACTAGCCTTAAGCAGATTGTCAATGTAATTCACTGGATTATCCCAAGTCGAACTTCCTGGACCTACAACAGTAAAACAAAGCACAGTTATCACCAATTTCAGTTGCACATCAACTACAAACCCTTCAACAACAAATTTACTTTCATTATATACCCTATGGTGCAGTTTATAAGGGTCATCCTCGTCTACATTCTCGAAGTTACCTCTCACTATCAACAAATCTTTATTCCACCCTCGACCCGTCGAGCACAGATCAAAAAACCAAGGTTTCTTTGGGTGACATTTGATGTGATAGGTCCCTGGGTTCTGACTCGCCTTCCTCGAGTAAAAGGTAACAATATCAAACTAGTTAATCAAATTTTGGCCCTCACCAACCAACTTTACATTCTTCCCCTCTATCAACTTCATCATCTCATAAAAATTCCTGTTCATTTGCACTAAAGCTACCTCCCAAAAATTTAAAACTTCTTTCACCAGCCTTCGGAGCGGTAATTCCATCTCCAATCGAATCTGGCCCCTATGAGCCATAATCCCGCCCCCAGGATTCGATTTAAAGGTCAATCCCGCCCCTGCAACACTAAAAAAAATATCCCCACCTTCGACAGTTCTAACTTAGCGGCAAACCTCTCTAACCTAACCATATCCTTCGATGCAACGAGACCCCCAATACCATCTGACTCAGTCGAATCCTCGCTATCGCTACAATAATCTTTATTTCCCTCTCTCTCTCACCCGACGGCCCTACATCATCCTTCTATCCCCACACCTTTTCCTCCTCCTCGCTATCCTCAGTTAATATCATCCTTCGACGCCTCGAAACCACAACCTCCTCAACAGGCAGCACCATTGATAATGGGGCCTTGGTTGTTACATCTAAAACTTCTACATCACTATCATCACCCATTGGGGCTCGACCAGAAATACTAGCTTCAATTTCTTCGATCTCTTCATCTATCAATGCCCGTCTCGAAGCCGGACGGTTATCCATTTTTAGCCTACAGAAGAAGAGGCACGCAATTAGATCGACAAACTCGAAAAATTCTGTGTCCATCCTATCTACCCCCTCCAAAACAAACTACAGACCGGGTCGTAACCCAAACTTTTCCCTTCTCCGACATCTCCAGTACCATTTCTAAACCATAAACACAGATTGTTCCGCCTTTATTATCTAAACCAAAGCAAAAAAATACACAAACACAGAATAGAGTTCACAGAGATCAAATGCCATACCTGAAATTTGCAGAACTACCTCCAAATCAGAGAGATTACAGCCTCAGATGCCCTAAGCCCTAACAGTTTCCACGTTCGCAATAGCGCTTCTCCTTTTCCTTCTCACTCTCTATGGTTTTTACAAGCAAACTAGCACAGTAATTGCTCACCTCTCACTTATATATATTTCAAAAACCCGAAAACACCTCGATTTACTAATTGCTATCATTACCACGACCCCGTCTCCCTGGCTTTTCTGCTAACAGTGTGCTTTGACAAATGTACCCTTCACATTTCCCACGTGGGAACAATCCATTTACCTAAAATTGCGTGTACTACCGAAGCTTCTCGAACCTTATTCTCCCAGATCAAAACTAAATAGTCAGAATCCAATAATCACATCACCACCTTTTTCGTCAAACGAGTAAAACATCATCATTACTTCCCGGCACACAGCCCTAAGCGCACGTACTACTCTGACAGACAGTCGTCTGGATTGTCAGATCGGCCAGTCAAATCAAACCTCACCTTCGACACACCATCGAACCTTACCTTCGATACATTATCAAACCTCACCTTCGACACACCATCGAACCTTACCTTCGATACATCATTGAACCTCACCTTCGATACACTATCAAACCTCACCAACAAACCCCCCATTCGACCAGTCAAAACTTTGTGCCTTCAGACAAAATTTTTAGTTTCGACAAAGTTTTTTTTTTATCCTAACAAGTTCAGTTTTATATCCTAAACATTCAAACAATACAGTTATACCACCAAACTCGTACCGAACAATATTATATTTAGAATTCAGAATCTACTAATATATTCGCAGTTCACAACATTTTCTATTGGTACTATTATCAAAAGAACTTCTCATTCCAATAACGAGGATAATACTAGAAAAGTCATGGAAAAACAAAAAAAAATGAAAAGAAGGGTGAAACAGAACAAATCAAAGCTGTAAAAGGAAACCCTATTTAATTAGCAGGTTGCTCCTCTACAACAGCGGCCACCGCAGCTTCATCCTCCTGATCCACTATATCCTCTACGAAGCCTTTGAGAAGCGACAACCGATGGCCGGGTAGCGGCCCCATCATTTGCACTATTCTCCACCAGTACGCGAAGGGCATATTATAGGGAGGTGCTCTAGGTTCCGCCTCAAAAAGATTTAGCATTTCAACGTTAATGTCGTCCTCTATCCTGAGCCTTCGTTGAAGACCTAGCAGGACCTCCTGAATCCTCCTTGCCCTCACGGCCCCTTGATCTTCAGCAACCGGTACGTTCTCAGCCATATTGATAAAAAGGAAGTACCAAGTTAAAAGAGAAGAATGCTCCAACACAGATAAAGAAATCTCTCCCTCCTCACCCCTTTTTATACCTCTAAACTTACCAGAACTTTCCCTCTTTCCTAACCGAATTAATGGTAACCTTCAATTCCCAACAACGAAAAGTCAACATGCAACCTCTCCAACTTCCAAGACGTAATTGATTCTTCCGTACCTGCATTCTAACCTCCTCCCCAACGATTCCCAGTTGAACATATCTCCAGTATCGAACATTCGATCATTGTAAGACTCAATCTCCATAATAGCCCATCATCAACCCTTCGATCATAATTTTCTTCGAGCATATTTTTGTACCTCGTGTCTAGAAAACTAGTCGTTTGCATTCGTCTACATTATCTAACCAAATAACAGGAATAAAGACACGAGCAAAACATTTTGTCCATTTCAATTCCCGAATTCAGAAAAACAAGTTACATTTTTTTCCTCACCACCACAAACTCAAAACAACTCCCTCCCACAAAATAAAACAAAAACTACACAAAATATATGCCACAATAATCACAACATTAGCCCAACGCCCTACTTCCGGAAGAACTAGCTCAGTTCGCCGCATATTCCTCCTCGATGATCTTCTTTGCACAGACAAGGCTCTCAGCTAATGCCATCAAGAAAGAATACTGTCTCTGCTTGGTCGTATAGCATGACCTAATTACTCTCAGAGATAGGCGACGATTTGCCATTGATGAACTCCTCTGGCCTCTCGTCTACCAGATCCGGCATGTCCTAATTTAAATCATGATTTCCAAAAAACCTCATGTGCAGCTCCGCCATTTTCCGCCCCACACGACGATCACGGGCAAATCTCATCCTCTTCTGTTAACGGGTATTGGGCGGGCTGTCCATTCAGATATTCAGAATGAAGAAAAGAGCAAATGTGAAGATAGGAGAAGATACAGAATCCCCGCACAAGAACCAATTTTTATAGCCTTCACACCATTTATTACCTTTTACCCACCTAGACCTCTTAATTACCCCCCCACTTTATTATTTTCACAGAAACCAACGGTCAAACAAGAGCATGTTCCACGAAAATAGTTTTCTCAGCAAACGCCTCTCCACTTAGCTTCGAGACCCTTGCTGGGAGGGGGCGAATGTAGTTGCCTACTCGCAGCCTTTGACATCCTCACTCAAAGTCTACTTCATATCTTGCTCGAACATATCGAAGACTACAACAACTCATAATCAAGCCCCTCAAGAAACTCTTGTAGTCGAAGCCTCGACAGCAGATAAACCTTCGAGAATGGATCAACACATAATAGCAGATAAATCTTCGAGAACGGATCAAAAAATAATAACAGATAGCCTTCGACTGAATGTTCGAATAACTGCATTGTGATGAGACTACCAGTCCGCTCAAATGGATTGGACGGCGCATTAATTGGTCCCTCAGCTACAGTGATAGGGATGTCTGTAGTAAATGCCACCGCCAGAAAACTCGGACAGTAATCATGTAGCCTGGCCCACTCTTGGTGACTCGGCCTCTTATGTCTCTATAAATAAGAGGGAGGGGAAACTAAGAGGGGGTTAGAAAAATCATCTCTAAACCCTATACTTTTAACCTTCGACCACTTAAAAATTATATTCGATCTTTATTATTACTCATTAGTAATAGAATCACAGTTTAAAAATCCTTATCAGAGGTCGTAGAGAGTCACATTCGGGCCTCTACGCAAGTATTTGTCTCTAATTAGTCTATTTTTAGGCCATATACTTGTACATCTTTGATGAGAGGTTGACATCCGTGTTGTAAGAGCCATCTTCGCTTCTCAATGAAGATTAGACCCCTACACACCTCGTGGTTGAATACATATCAAACAACACGTTTATGTCATTTAGGATGTACTTTGTATTTGGCTTAATCTATTAGATTTGATCAAGGACCTTATTAATCCAATTTTGTATCGTATCTCAGTGATTTTGCGATAATAAAAGTGGATTTCATTTTATGTCTCATGTACTTTTATGTTTATGCCATTTAGGATGTAGTTGTATTGGCCTTAATCTATTAAACTTGATCATAAACCCTATTTCAATAGTAAATCTAATGTTTTAAGCCCAAAATAAAATTATCCATTTTCGGAAGGGAAGTTCCAAAAGTTAATTAGTTTTGATATACCAAACCAAAACAACATAGTTTCGTTAAAAATGAAATGAAACTCAATCAAAGTAGTGGAAGTATCTTTCAATAGGAATAAATGGTTGAATGTAATAAAAGAAAATGACATAATTAAAATAAGATAGGTATGCACACCCAAACAAATCTATACGTAACCAAGTTGAAGAATTCTACAATAGTTTAAAGATACTATTACGATTATAGAGCCTTGTCATATCGAGAACTGTCATACAAATCGCATGATTCACAATCATCAAAACTATTGTAATCATTATAATTGGGTCTCCTCGTACACCACATAATTTCTTCCATGAACTAAGTTAGTCGGCATTCATCTTCCGAGTCATATTGTATGTCATCTTCAAAAATGGCAAAAAGCATTTCGCACTCTGAATCTATTTCAGAGTTGGTTTAGAGGGGGGTTTCAATCACTGTCGCACGTGGTCCATACACCTAAGAAGATACTTCCAATTGGCTTTATGGAGGGTCTAGATGGGAGGTGGTTGGGAAGCTTTTCCAACAAGGCATGATGTGGTGAAGTCGGTGACGTGGCGTTTCAAATTTGAAATGGTGGGAAGTGACATATTTTGGCAGGGTGATATGTTACATCCTAGAATATCACTTAAACATAAACTACATGAAGTTATAATGATAAAATGAAGTTCAATTTTTTCCTCAATGTCATCGCCTACCTCCTCGATCTCAGCCTGTTCAAGTTTCAAAAAATGAAAATGAAACTTTTTTAGTTTTGATATATGTAGTTCGAAAGTCAGCCAGTTTCATTTCTAAAAATTGAAACTGATAATTAGTTGGATTCCAAACCAAAAAGGCAATATTTAATGGTTTAAATAGGAAAAGCCATTATCAGTATCAGTACTAAAGTTTACCTAAATTTGTTGAGAGAATGATGGTTCCATTTCTGTAGGGATAACATCTCCCTCGGAAACCATTGCTGGGATTTTAAGTTTTAGGATTGAACACTCATCATCTTGACCAATTATTATACATCTAATAAATTAATTATTTACAGAATTTTAAAACACTAGTAATGGGTATACACCTTTTTCGCAACTTCCCGGCAGTCATGTGCAATTTCCTAAGCTCAATCTCCTTCTCCTCTTTATATCTTGCAAACTTAAATTTCATTGAATCCAGTTCCTCCTTCAAACTACCCAGAATCTATGGGTCAACAAGTTGATCCTCACCATGTAAATCCTACTGGATTTCTTCTTCTATAGGAGCTAACGCAGAATACAACTAAAAGCAATAACATTGAAAATGTGGCCACATTTAATGGTTTCAAAATACTATTACGGTAGAAGTCTAAAATTGTTTCGATATAAAGAATCTGAAACTCATAGTTTTAGCAGAAGTCTTCCGAAACAGTTTTGTTGCCTTCTTCCAAATGTTACACAGAGCTTCGAAACACCCGACTCCAAAACTTTGCTATTCAGATCCAGTAATTTAAAAACCAAAACATATTCAAAGCTTGCATAAAAAAACTACAACTTACTACAGCAGCTTACAATAGTTGTTGGTCTTGGAGTTGTGATGAAAACCTTGGATCTAGGACCAAATCGAGGAATGGCCTCTCAGACTCAACCCCGAACTCCTAAAAAGGGAAAACGAGATCACTATTGTGAAGAAATTTTTGGGTTTGTGGCGATGTCGGTGGTTTGAAGGGTTTTGTTAGAGAACGATAATGGAGGTCGGGCGGTGGTGGAGAGAGAGGGAGAGAAAAAATGAAGAGAGAGAAGAGAGAGGTGGAGAGAGAAATATATATAAGTGAATAATTGATGACCAAATAGTGTTTGGTGTTCAAACCATTCCACCTCACCTTTGTTAGGTAGAAATTAAAATCCACCTCATTAAGTTAAACAACCACCTCATTTATCTCAACCACTGATCTTGACAAATGGAAGCATCCTCTTCAGTGTATAGACCGTGTCTAAAATGGTCGTGTACCCAGGATCTGTGAATACCCTTTTTTGTAACACCCCTCTAGACACCCCATTTTTTGGAATACCTAAAGATGTTCTAAGAAGATTTATCCATATGGATGTGGTTTCCTTATCATTTAGATCACACCTGTACTATTATTAGGACATTCCAACATCATAAAACATAACATCAAAATTTGGATAAAATCGACAGCTAAAAATATGAACAATAAAGTAAAATTCAAATATCTTTTTAATGATGATAAAAATGTCAGAATGAGTTGATTTTTTGTAAGGATGTTTTACATGATAAGTAGATTATATCCATATGGCTAAAACATCTTTAGGTGTTACAAAAAATAGGGGTGTCTAGGAGGGTGTATATAGGAGAGGATCCATGGCAACCCTCCCTTATGACACCGAATAAACCACCATCTTAGAGTCACATATCAAGATGAGATGAGTGGTTGTGATTGAAATAGGGTAGTTGGGGTAACCTCTTGACCTACTGACGTGGCAGTTTTAAAAGTTTAACAAGTTTCTACTTTTACCCCTCTTTCTCCCTCCTTACTTTTTTTTACTCTCTCTATCACCCTCTCTCTCTCCCTCGACGAATATACCACTGCTCATCACAAAATTGGGTGCCCTAAATATAAAAAAACTATTGTTTAATCTACCCATTCAGTTGGCCATCTTCGTGTTGAAGTTCGTTGGTGCAGGTATAGATTTATGTTTTTTGATTATGGTTTGTTATGGATTATGTTTTTGATTTTAAGGTTTGGTTGTGTGAGGTGTTAACAGATTGGGGATATTATGTTTGTCGCTGTTTTTCTCTTAGGGGTGAAACCCATTAAAGGTTTTTGAAATTTTAAGGGAGATTTGTTGTTACTATTTTGGAGTTTGATACTTTTTTTTAGGGTGGGAATTGCGAATTTGTTCAAATGTAACTGATTTGATTTCAATTTCTCTAAATTCTAATTTCTGAAATGAAGTTATTTGTATTTCACTAACAGACAATACAATATTATGTCACTGTTTCAACTAGATTTCATAACGAAATACTAGTATTCCGCTACAATAGGTGGTTTTTTAACAGTACCAATAACTTTAACTTGTTCTACATGATTATATATTTATTTTTGTTAATAGGAAAATGGGGAAGACAAGGGGTTTAACAGAGTATTGGAACAGAAGCATGAAGATGAGAACAAAGGGAAAAGAACAAAAGAAGCACCTGCAGTGGAAATAGAGAAAAAAAAAAAGGAGGCCACCGCCTATTGCCTCTAAAAGAAGGGAAGCATAACAGAGGCAGATTGCATAGAAACAAGCTAAGATGCATGCCTCAAAACCCATCGAGAATAATAAAAGAAGGAGATATATTTAGAATTGCAATAACAATGATGATGATGTTGTTGCTTTGGAGGCTCCAGATGTTGGGGCCAAAGTGGTTGATAATCTC
The DNA here is from genome assembly GCA_014058105.1 of Kingdonia uniflora. NCBI lineage: Eukaryota > Viridiplantae > Streptophyta > Magnoliopsida > Ranunculales > Circaeasteraceae > Kingdonia > Kingdonia uniflora. Next base: position 47,215 of record JACGCM010000338.1, on the reverse strand, counting down.
CTTGAGAAACTAGACTTACAGGGTTATAGGCAATCAAAGAATAAGGTTAGTTAAGAGTTGAAGGAATCTATTAGCAAAGACAAAAATTCTGTTGAGCATGGGGATTCATCATCTGAAGAAGTGGGAGAAAAACAAAATGAACATGACAAGGAAGTAGGGGGTAAAAGGGATGTGGAGAAGAAGGGGGTATCAAACAGTGATGATGACGATGAGTCTGAAGAGGACAAGGAAGATGACGAAGAAGAATTGGAAGAAGATGACGATGAGGATTCTGACGAAGAGGATAAAGATGTTGTTGAAGATGAAGAGGTTGAGACAGAAGACGGGGACGAAGATGATGAAGTCGTGGCACAACCACCCATAACGGACGCTTTAGTTCCCATTGTGGAAGACTAGCCTGTAATAAATCCTCATAACGAGGATCTACTTGTTACACATCCTCCTGCACTGGCTGAAGGTACACCGACTCCTATGAAGGTGGAGATGGGTCTTTACCCCCGCGACCGTAGTGTTCTTATATATTGGAAAGAACATCATGCAAAACACATCATCGGCTGGTAATTATTATTTATTGTTTCTTTTTTTTTAAAATTTTCTTTTTCGTTTTGTTGGTGGCATTTGCTTGACAATTCAGGAGTTGCATTTTGGTTTTTTTTTATTTCCGTTAGGATTGTTACGAATATTGAACTTTTCGTTAGATGTGTAACGATATCATTTAGTTTTGTTATATATGTATCGAAATTTGATTTTCTATTACTACTGTAACGAATATATTTTTTCGTTAGCACTTATCTAAAACTGTTATATTCCGTTACTGTCTGCCTTTTGTTTTACTCTGTCTTCCAAATTTGGCAGCCTGAACTGGGACCATTGAAATGCCACTACCATCCCATCAAGTGGGATCTGCACAACGGGAATGCAACCGTTCGCTACAAGGTTATAACGGCAGCTTTAGGTTGTTTGAGGGAGATACCTTACAAGCACCATAATAGTTTGCTTATTGCTGCATTCATTGAGCACTGGCATCGAGAAACCAATGACTTTTATTTCCCCTGGGGTGAGATGACTATACTCTTAGAAGACGTTGTCAAACTTATTGGGTTGGTGGTAAAGGGTAAATGTTTACTGGGCATTGTGAAGGGAACGTCTGCGATGAAGGTGTTTTATGATTTGCTTGGTTTAACTGAAGAAGATTTTATTGATGCTAAATCAACCACCCAAGCTAAAACTATTAGAATCCAGTGGCTTCAAGAACACTTTGGGAAGAAAGTGAAGAAGGAGGAGAATAAGAGGAAAGATGAAAAAAGGCAAAGGTAAAGTTGTAGAGTAAGAGGGAAACCCCTTCCAAGAAGGTGAAGGGCAAGGGTCAGGGGAGAAAACACCTGTTACCACAGAGGAGATGTCAAAGCCTGGTACAACTAAGGTGTATTTTCTCAATATTGTGGGGAATTTGCTTTTCCCAGAGAAAAGTGGGGTGTATATATCCCCAAAGTACTTAGAGTTTTTCAAGTTTATGGAGAAGGCTGGTGAATACGCGTGGAGGCGCCGCTACCCTTGTATACCTGTACCGGGAGATGAACTCCATTTGCTCTAGGAAAGGGAAGCAGTTTGCAGCATTCACTACTCTATTGGAGGTATTCCAAATACGTAATTTTTTATTTTTCTTTCTACGTCATACCAAATATGCGAAATTAACTAATATTCTATTTCGTGATTGACAGTCGTGTATTTATGTCCATTCCCCAAAGCTACCTTATGTTCCTAAACTGGGGCCGCATGAAAGAATGGAGTATTGTACCAAGTGAAAATTAAACAAGAGTATCCGGTCTAATACTACTATACTGCAGGAGATTCGTGAAGCCCCCGACAACTATTTAATTAATGATGTAAGTAATGTGATATTGCTTCTAGATTTGCCTAATTTTGTATTTTAAAGTATATATTAATGGTAGAAGGGAAATGATATTGTGAAGGTTATTTCTGATCTGTCCGAGGATAGCAGGGAAACGGGCGTTGATGTCACCCGTGTCACCCGGGTATCTTGGTTTATGAGTCTACCAATATGTTCAGACTATATTGTCTCCATCTATCTAAAGCGTTTCGTTCGTCAGTTAGGGAGGGTCCAAGGTGTGCCTAAAAACCCCTCATTTACATCCATAATACCTGGGGGGTAAACAGGGAACAACCATTATAAGGTGACGTACGAATAGGAAGACACATTTTCAAATGAATAGTGGGAGAAGAATTTGTTGAAAAAGAATCAAAGAGGCGCTCGTATTAAGAGTGGGAGTCCGAGCGTGACTGAAGATTATCATTCATGGTTCGATTCGGTATCAATCCCTAGGATATGACCGCCAAGGCGCCCACAGGTAGACATAGAGTTGTAGGATGTACACGCAGAAGGTCCTATGCATGAATATGCTGAAGGTACTGAGTCTGGCGATTGAAGAGGGAAATCTCCTGAAATTGTAAGAAGAGTTATGGGGATTAACAGAGAAATTGAAGGAAAAGGTCAGTTTTTTTGGTTGGGCTTCATCTTTGTTCTTTTTTTTATTTTCTATAAAACAGTATAAAAACTAACGGAAAGTTTAACGTTCCGAAACATCTTTAACGAAATTCTTAAATTTCTTTAGCAATATTGGAAATAATTTTTTTTGCGAATTTGTTTCAGAATTTGATTTTTCCGTTGCTCAACCACGGATTATATTATACGTCTTCCATAAATTGAGCTAAAATGATTTAATTTTTGTTACGTAGAGAGGGAATTTGTTTGATTCAGGCAAAAAATTAGTTAAAAGAGGAATTGGCAAAACTTCAGGCAAGTCAAGCCATAGTAAATCCTGTCGGCTTGGTCCACGAGGGTAAAGTTTTGTAGAAGGAAATTGATGTTTTAAGAAAGATGGGAAGGAAATATAAGGATAAGGTCTGATCTTTATTTTTTATTCTTCTAGGTCATATTGGTTTATGGTTTTCATATTTCCAATATGGATATGTACGATAACCTGACATAAAATCAACTTTGTCTTGTAGGAGAGGGAATACGATAACCTGATGAAGCAATTAACCGAGTTGAATAAAACTAGGTAAGCGAATACCAAGCTCGAGATGGCCTTGGAGATGCTTTTAAAAAGTAGGGGGGTCCTTGAGAAGGAACTTGGTATGGCGCAGGAAGAGAGGGAAGCCCTGAAGGAGAAGCTTAAAAACTTGGGACCGAGGCCTGAGGAAAAGCTCCATACGGAGGCTGTGGTGAACAATGAAGTAGTCAAAATTACTGCAGAGAAGGATGAGTTAAAACTGGAAGTAGTCAAACTGAAACAACAATTGGCTGATAAGGAGGCTATGAAGGAGTCTAGGAAGTCGAACGATCCAACAGATTGGGTTGTTGGTACGGGGATTCTCGTAAGTGAATCTTAAATTGTCGGTGTTAGTATTTTAAAGGGGGTTGTATACTGCATTTGTTTTATTGTGTTTTAAGGATAATTATATTTTTGTGTAATTATTGTGTAGAATACCCAAAATTGGGATTTGGCGCAAGATATTGTGGTTCTTAAATAGAAGTTAGCCACAATGGAACCACAATTAAATTACAAGGATCACCAAGTAATCTCTTTTTACAATAATTGATTCCAGATCTTTCTCCCCCATTTATATTGTTGACTCATTCTCTTCTTATTTTGGTTAAGATTGAGAGTCTTCAGAATACAATGAAGTCATTAACGGAGAACAGAAACCTAAATGTAAGTGATTGCAAGGCTGACTAAAGAATTAGGTCATTTTGGTTGGGCAGGGTTTGCTAATAAGTTTTTTTGACTTATGAATTTTACTTTCAGAACACCAGCAAACTTATGCATAAGAAAAGGTTGAAAGAAGTAGAATTTATACTTGATAAATATGTAAGTGCTCACCCTTTTGAACCCACCAGAAACAGATGTAGTACAAATATCTCAAAAATGGCCATGTTTATTTGGCAGGTATATGTATCGGAATGTTCGTTTTCCGATGCATATATAGGTATGTAACAAAAAACAGTTATTTCGTTACTCATCTTCTTCTACCGAAATTAGGATTTTTCGAGACAGCTACTACCGAATTTTTTTGATTGCCTTCTTCTTTTACACCTACTTCGTGTAGGAGTTATTGTAGAAAAAAATCATAAAGATTTTAAACCAACATAAAGCCAAGAACGTAATGGCATCGTCAACTGGAGACAAGGACCTTCTAGCATAGCTGATGTTGTGCCTACCAGAGGGCCCACCGGGGAAGTTTTTAAAGAAATCATGGTAGTGTGTTTTGAAATCATTTCAGCGACAGCTAGAACTGAAATGCTCCTTCAAAATTGTGCAACATGAGGATGGTAACAACGAGTTTCGAGTGGCAGTTGCTCAAGTTTATGCCAACCAAACGAGGTATACACGAGTGAAGGAGTTACATACACTACTCTTAGGGCATAAGTGGATTCCTTTTGGCAAAGATTGTTGAATTGACAAGGGGCTCCACTTAATCGTGGGATACATAAGTATCACAATTGTATGTCGGACCTCTCCAACGAGGGTCAAAGCGGAGAGTGGCTCCATCTCGACCATTTGGTAGCTACCCACCATAAGCAGGTGGTTGTCTTCATATCACCCACCATGGGCATAACTTTCTTACCCCTCTCTCTTGGTAGCCCTAAGCAAGAAAAGCAACAACGATAGAACAACATTTTGGTTAGAACTGAATCACATTTGTGGATTGGTGTAATGGGAAAGGGGAACGACAAAGAACAATTTGTTCGTTTATTCCCTAAGAACAGTGCCCCAATGCGCTCAATTTCATAACTATGGAAATACCACCACAATTTGGGTTTAGGTAAAAACTTTATTACGCGTTCCAGCCCACCGAATCAAAAAGCAAAAATAGCTACTTTTGAGAAGCTCGTGGTAGAATTTGGGATGGATATGTCTTACCAAAGGTGTAACTTGCTTATGTAGTGCTCTGCAGCCCTCGCGTGGCCACCATTGAATATTTTGGATCCCTCATATAGTAGATATTTTGATCCCTCTTATAATGGATATGTAAATTTTAAACTATTCTTTTTGGTCCCTCTCCGAGTGGAAGTCATCCCTAAAAACAAATTATAAGTTTTTAATTTTAACTTGTGAAAGGAATACATATTTGCACAAATCCAAAATGCGTTTTTATTTTTTTATTTTTTTGTTTTTAATTTTATACAGCTCTGCTCCACCTAGTATAATGGTAAATATGTGATTTTGTTATTTCAATTTTGGAATTTCGTATTACGTTACTAATATAATTCATGATGTCATAATTTACTTAATCGATTTTTATTTTTATTTTATTTTATTACATATATTGGAGATGGGAACCAATTTGTAGGAATTCAAAACCATAATTCAATTAGTACGGGAAGGACAACAATATGTGAACGACTATAACTAAATTAAATGTTATACGAAAAGATACCCATAAGACATCAAATAAAATGTTATACACCATCGCTTCTAACCTTCGAAGTTGTTTAAAAAAAATACCATTAGCTCTCATCTTCCTCGCCTGCACATCTTCTTTCTCATTTTCCTTATCTTCTACCGGCACCGGTTTGTATTTTTTTTTTTTTTTATTATACACGGGCCACGTGCGCTTGTCATGCATTTGACCTATGCCACAACCCCTACATAGCCGCGACTGTTTTTCCGTGGATTGCTCAATTTGCGCATGCACCAATCTTGTTTGGGGCCTCTTCTTCACTTCTTCTTGGTCAACTCTACCTCGTTTGCTTTGATGAGTGCAACACACCAGAGCTAGAGACCGTGCTGGTTTGGGATCTTCTACCGGCAATGGTGGGAGTGGTGGAGTAGATTCTGAAAGATTGGAATCGTCGTTGTCTTCGTAAGAAAACTCCTCTTCAACATCCGCATTGTTGTCACTTGCTAAGGAAAAGAGAAGATCTAAGCTCTGGAAAAATGTTTTAACATCACAAATTGTTATTATCGGATAAATTTCTTTAGGATACTCACCACTAACAGAATCCAAAATTTTGTTTGTGGTTGTTCAGGATCTTCCCTTGTTTGTTGCAAGTATTTTTGGAAATATGCCAACAACTTACCGTCGTCTTCTTCACCCCAAATTATGGGGCAAGCACTTTTTTCGTGGTACTACAGGGTGCGACATCCTTTGAAGAGTCTTATGTGTTTGTGTTGTTGCCTTTCTAGTACCCCCATTAGCTTCGCGATCTTCCGATATGGTCATTTTTTCTGTGACCCTTCATTTTTGACACGTGAGGATCCAATATTGCATTTCCTACTATCCTGACCGACTCTCCAATATCTATCCCGTCTATGGGCATTTGTGTCTGAGGACAATTCTCCTTCAAGTAGGCATTAATTTCTTAGAGTATCTTCAAAGTAAACGTGAACGCTTTCTTGATTCTGGCTGCATCCTCAAACAACTTAATTAGAACCTTTTAAGGAAAGATGACAGTACTGTAGGGGCACTTTAGAGGTCTCTAAAAAAGAACCACCCTCCGCTATTGGACGTTAGTTTGCCCCTATCTTCCAGCGAGGGAGAACAAAATGTATAGGGATTATTTTGACATTGAAGTTGCCGAATACATTCATTATGTGACTACATAGAACACCAAGGAACTCCATTAACTTACAACTGCAATAGCCAACTTTAGTTTCAGTGCTGAAACTGACTGTAGAAGCCTCCTTTGGTGGGCATGCAGAACTTACCAGAACTATATGAAAAGTGTCCTCTATACTTTGTACATCATTGATGAAATAAATGACTTTCCCAAACTCTGCCTCGACCATGTCATACTTGTTACGTGTGTACAACCCCGCCGTATCCAAGAGAAGCATGTTGTTCGAGGTGACCTCGCAGTATTTGTGCTTTGATACAAAATCATCACTCCATTCCTTCCTCAATATATCCTTTAGAGCCCTCTCGTACCTTTTGACAAAACTAAAAATAGTGGTCTTCATTGTCAACCAATTGTTAAAGAGGTGATTGGCACTTTCATTACGTCCGGTGGTCGTCATTCCCACCCAAAGCAAATCATTATTCCTAAAGGGGACCCAACGGGCCATAATGTCGTAAAGTCCTTGCAGCCAAAGATTGTTTTGCAGATTGTTCTTCAGCATCAGCGCTTGCCACTTAGTTTCAAAATCCTTGGGGGTGTATGTGTTATGAATTGTGTAATTGAGGTCTCTCTTGAACTTGGAGCCTTCCTTATTGACATGGTTGATCTTCTCTGTGAACTTGTGGTTTATGTGCCATATACACAGCCGATGCCTTGTATATGGAAAGACCTGATAAGATTAAAGAATTACACTAAACATATTCAGCTGCTGGCCAGTGGGAGTAGGCTAAAATGGTGACAAAAAATTTAAAATCCGTAATAGACTTATAACGTAATCCATGATTCTGAGACCAATTTTTTTTTTCGTTAGTAAGAGTTTCGAAAACACGTGTATTCCTAAACAACCACTTAAAACTGATTATTCTCGATACATTGTAATGTCAAATATTTACTTATGTTGCGTTAAGTAAAAAACAAACCTTCGCTATCGCTACCCCATTCCCAGATCCTGGTCGGTTATGATTGCCTTAGGGTGTTTGTTTCCCACTACATTTAGCCAAGTACCAAAAAACCATGCAAAGTGTGTTCGGTTTTATTACGAAGAAGAGCACAACCAAATTGTATAGTCTGGTAGTAATTGTTCACGTCAATGAACAGTGCAAATGGCATGCTATAAATATTTGTATGATTCATCGTGTCAAATCTTACAACCTCCCCAAATTGCTCTTAAGGCAATCGCGAGCGAGCATCTATCCAAAATAAATTCAACGCCCTATCATCGTCATCTAACTGGATATTATAATTAAACATTGGGTTTTCCAATTGCTTCTTCTTGAAGTAATTGATCACACCTTGTGTATCCCCCCTCTCAAGCACTTTCTTGCTGATGTCCCTCTTATGGTTGTAACACGTTCGCTTGTCAAAAGTTTTCTTGGGGAAAAAAATAGCCACCTTAAAAACTAATATGTTGTGGAGGCCAAACTCTAGGGTGTGGTTCTTTGCAGCTTTTGGAAAGAAACAGCTTACCCGCATCAGGTTTCTGTTCGTATGGGATACTAGGTCGTGATTATAGACATCATTAAAAGTGGTCACCATATACTACTTAATATCTCACTGTCAGTTGACATTTATACAGGCTTTGCATCCACTCTTCTCAGTCGATCGATGGTTCTCGGCAAGCAGGCTTGTATCAGGTGCAAGCCTCTTATTTTTCTTTAAATACCTGTTGCTTGAACACGTAAATGCCATTTTTTTTGTACCCCAAGCTCATAGTAGTGGGTGTCGTTGGCTCACTCATCCTAAAATTAAAAATTGAACATAAAGTACAATGATTTAAACCAAATAACCATTTAAAACATAATTGAAGCATAAGTTTTAATTACATACGGCGTCAGTTACATATCATTCTAGTACATTTGGCTTAAAAAAATTATATTCATTCATAATTACTACTATGAAGTCCAATAACCTTGTGCTTTTTCAAATTTATCTTCCAAAGATTCATATTCAATTTTTTTTATCCTCATTCAATGTCAGCGACGCTCTTTCTACTTCATTCAATGGGGAAGGACACAATCTTGGACTACCCTCCACCTCGTCTTTCTCACTAAAATCAGATGGACGAGCGTCTCTTCCCGAAGAACCATGGAGGAAATGGTGGATCAGAAGAGCACCCATCCATGACAACGCACCTCAGCCAATATAATTCAACATACTGAAGAAGATTTTCTGAAATGGTTATATTACGAAGTAGAAAAAAAAATGCAGCAGAACATATACTAACGGAAAATAAGTTTTCGTTACATTATCTTTATTTTCCTTTCGGAAATACAAATTTTCCGTTATTAATGTAGGCTCCCCTTTCAGACTACGCTCTTTCTGTTAACAATTTCGGCCCCTCTACTGCAAATAATTTTTTTTGTTACCGTCCCTAATGAATACAAATATTGATAACGAAATAAACATTTTTTGTAACAACCATCTATTTTCTATTTTAAATGTTGGTACCATTTTCGGACTATGATTTTTTTGTTAACAATTTCGGGCCCTCTACCGAAAATTAATTTTTTTGCTACGGTCCCTAATAAATAGAAAATTTGAAACAAAATAAACATTTTTGTAATAGCTGTCTCTGTCTTGATCTACTTTTCACAAAAAGTTCAAAATTTACAATAACTTGCAAATCTAAATGAGAACAACAAAATGACGCTAAAGTGTGAAACAAATCTTTTAAAGATACTTTAAAGTTGAACTCTTTTAGCACTTCAACAATGGAAATGAGGGACAATGAAATAACCCCGAGAGATGACCACAACTAGATGTAGTGGAGTATGTCTGAAATGAGTCATCCCAACGGTTTCTTTCCCGTCACAGAGTGAATCTATTACCTCTCCATGGTTAGGGTTTGGAGAACTTAGTTTTGAAGTATAATTTTTAGGAAAAGAGATAGAGAGAGATGGAGTGGAGAGAGGGTAAAATTAAAAGTAATAATGCAAAACCGACACCTCATCTTGTTGTAGAGAGATAATAAAACCAAAATTTTAAAATGTGCCACCTCGTCAGCATTCTCAACCACTCATCTCTTGAGATGTGTTTATTTTAAGAAGGTGGTTTATTGGGTGTAATAGAGGGAGATGATCTGTGGCCCCCTCCCTTATGGCACCCAATAAACCACCATCTTAGAACCACACATCTCAAGAGATGAGTGGTTGAGAATGCTGAGGAGGTGGAACATTTTGAAATTTTGAACTATTGAAACCTTATGACTTGATGAGGTGTCAGTTTTATGATGTTACTTTTTCATTATTGGTTTTACTTTTACCCTCTCTCCACTCCATCTCACACTCTCTTTCTTTTCTCTCTCTCCTCCCATTTTTTGAAAATGAGCTTTAAAACCGAGTTCCCCAAACCCTAACCATGGTGAGCTAATAGATTAGCTCGGCGACTAGAAAGAAACCGTTGGGACGGCTTATTTTAGACATACTCCACTAGATTTAGCTGTGGTCACCTCTATGTATTATTTCGCTCTCCCTCGTTTCAATTATTGAAGTACTGAAAGAGGGCATCTTCAAAGTATCTTTAAAAGGTTTGTCTCATACTTTAGCCCCATTTTGTTGTCTCTCATTTGGTTCTTCATGTTTTTGAAAATTTTGAACTTTTTGTGAAAAATAGATCTGGGCAGGGATGATTGGTACGAAAAATGTTTATTTAATTTTCAAATTTTCTATTCATTAGGGACGGTAGAAAAAAAAAAAATTTCCAGTAGAGGCTCTAAAATTGTTAACGGAAAAATTGTAGTCTAAAAGGGGAGCCTACATTTATAACAGAAAATGTTTATTTCGTTATCAAATTTTTATTTATTAGGGACGATAACGAAAATTTTAATTTTCAATGGTGGGGCTGAAAATGTTAACGGAAAAATAGTAGTTCAAAAGGGGAGTCTACATTTATAACGAAAAATTCATATTTCCGAAAGAAAAACAAAGATAATGTAACAAAAACTTATTTTTTGTTAGTATATGTTCTGCTGCATGGATTTTTTTTTCTACTTCATAATATAACCATTTCAGAAGATCTTCTTCAGTATATCGAATTATATTGGCTGAGGTGCGTTGTCATGGATGGGTGTGCTTTTGATCTGTCATTTCCTCTGCGGTTCTTCAGGAAGAGACGCTGATCTATATGATTTTAGTGAGAAAGACGAGGTGAAGAGTAGTCCAAGATTATGTCCTTCCCCATTGAATGAAGCAGAGAGAGTGTCGCTGACATTGAATAAGGATACATATTTTGAATATTAATCTACGAAAGAGGAATTTGAAAAAGCACAGGGTTATTGGACTCCGCTGTAGTAATTATGAATAAATCTAATTTTTGTGTGTTTAAGCCCAATGTACTAGAATGATATGTAATTGACGCCGTACTTAAATGATGTTTGTAATGGTTAATTGGTTTTAATCATTGTACCACGACCCCCCCAGTACCACGAGCTTGGGATACGAAGAAATGGTAGGTAATCAAGTACCTCATGAATCTCCTGCAGATAACTTTATGACCCCTGAGGCAATGGCTTCCCCTGCCGATGACCCCCACAAGGATTTGGCATCGCCAACAATCAGACTGTGTTTTGCCAATGTTGAAATAGCGATGGCATTTGACGAGAGTTTTGGGAAGGGGCAGGGATTTTCAGTTAAGCTCAGAAACTTGAGGAAAGTAACGCGTAGTACTAAGATATATAAGAGGGTCGTATTTACGTGTTCAAGCAATAGGTATTCTAAGAAAAACAAGGGGCTTGTACCTAATAGTAACATGCTTGTCGGGAACCACCGATCGACTGAGAAGAGCAAATACAAAGCCTGTATGAATGTCAACTGGAGGGGGATATTAAGCAGTATATGGTAACCACTTTCAATGATGTCCATAATCATGAGTTAGTATCCTCTACAAGCAAAAATCTGATGTGGGTGAACTGTTTCTTTTTAGAAGCTGCAAAGAACCTCACCCTAAAGTTTGACCTTCACAACATATCGATTAACAAGGTGGCTGCTATTTTCCCCGAATAAACATTTGACAAACCAACGTGTTACAACCACAAATGGGACGTCAATAAGAAAGTGCTTGAGAGGGGGTATACACAAGGTGTACTCGATTACTTCAAGAAGACGCAACTGAAGAATCCAATGTTTTATTATGATATCCAGTTGAACGATGAGGATAGGGAATTGAATTTCTTTTGGATAGATGCTTGCTCGAGATTGACTTATGAGTAATTTGGGGAGGTCGTGACATTTGACATAATGTACGGTACAAATCTCTATAGCATGCCATTTGCACCGTTCACTAACATGAACAATCACTACCAAACTATACAGTTTGGTTGTGCTCTTCTTCAGAATGAAACCGAATACACTTTTGCGTGGTTGTTTGGTACTTGGCTAAATACAATGGGAAACAAGCACCCCAAATCAATCATAACAGACCAGGATCTGTGAATGGGGGCAGTGATCGTAAATGTTTGTTTTCTACTTGACGCGACATAAGTGAATATTTGACAGTATAATGTATCGGGAATAATCCGTTCCCGAAAGTGGTTATTTTGGAATATACGTGTTTCCAAAACTCTTACTAACAAAAAAAAAATTTGTCTCGAAATCATGGATTCCATTATAAGTCTGTTACAGATTTTAAATTTTTTGTCACCATTTTAGCCTACTCCCTCTGGCCAGCTACTGAATATGTTTAGTATAATTCTTTAATCTTACCAGGTCATTTAAGATACGAGGCATCAGCTGTGTAAATGATACATAAAGTACAAGTTCGCAGAGAAGATTAACCTTATTTATAAAGAAGGCTCCAAGTTCATGGGAGACCTCAATTACACAATCCATGAGATATACACCCTCGAGGATTTCGAAACTAAGTAGCAGGCGCAGATACTGAAGAACAATCTGCTGAACATCCTTTGGTTACATGGACTTTACAACATTAGGGCCCATTAGGTCCCCTTGTGGAATAACAATTTGTTTTCGATGAGAATGACGACCATCGGATGTAGTGAAAATGCCAATTACTTTTTCATCAAGTGGTTGAAGATGAAGACCACTCTTTTAAGTTTCGTTTAATGGTATGAGAGGGCCCTAGAGGATATGTTGAGGAGGGAGCAGAGTAAAGATTTCAAATTAAAGCACAAATACTGCCAGGTCGCCCCAAACATCATGCTTCTCTTGGATGTGGCGAGGTCGTATATGTAAAACATGTATGACATGGTCGAGGTAGAGTTTGGGCCAGTTATTCCTTTCATCAGCGAAGTACAAAGCATAGAAGACTCTGTTTATATAGTTTTGGAGGCTTTCATGGTCAGTTTTAACACTTAGACTGAAGTTGGCTCTTGCGGTTGCAAGTTGATGGAGTTCCTCAGGGTTCCATGCTGTCACTTAATCAATGTATTGAACTACTTCTATGCCAAAACAATCCCTGTGCATTTCCTTCTCCCTCGCTGAAAGATAGGGGAAAGCAAACGTTCAATAACATAGGGTGGTTTTTCTTTTGAGGCCTCTAAAGTGTGCTACAACACTGTTACCTTTCTTTAAAAGGTTCAAAGTTGTTCTGGGATGCAGCCAAGGATGAGAAGGCGTTAATGTTTGCCTTGAAGAAATTCTAAGAAATTAATGCCAACTTGAAGGAGAATTGCGATCAGACACATATGCCCGCAGACGCGACATATAAGGGAGAGTCGATCAGGATGATAGGAAATGCAATATTGGATCCTCACGTATCAAAAATGAAGGGTCACACAAAAAGATGACTAGAAGCGGAAGACCACGAGGCTTATTGGGGTACTAGAAAGGCAATAACATAAACACAGATGACTCTTCAAAGGATGTCATACCCTACAGTACCACGATAAACGTACCTTTCCCATAGTCTGGGATGAAGAAGACGATGGTAAGCTATTGGCATATTTCCTAAAATACTTGTAACGAATAAGGGAAGATTCTGAATGACCACTAACAAAATTTTGGATTACGTTAGTGGTAAGTGTCGGAATGAAATATATTCGATAGTAACACTTTGTTATGATAAAACATATTTTTAGGCTGAAAATTTTCTCTTTTCTCTTTTCCCCATTACCGGTAGAAGATCCCAAGCTAGTGCGGTCTCTAGATCTGGTGCGTTATACTCATCAAAGAAAACAAGGTAGAGTTGACCAAGAAGAAATGAAGAAGAAGGATCCAACAAGATTGGTGCATGCGCCAATTGAGCAACCCCCAGAAAAATAGTCGTGGCTATGTAGGCGATGTGACACATATCAAATGTATGTCAGGCACACTTGCCCCGTGTATAAAAAAAATGGAAAGAAATGCAAATCGGTACCGGTTGAAGATGAGGAAAATGAGAAAGATGACGATGAAGGTGAAGATGATGAGAGCTGGTGGTATTTTTTTTAAACAACTTTGGGGGTTAGGAGCGATAATATATAACATTTTGTTTGATGTCATATGGGTATCTTGCTGCTTAGCATTTAATTTAGTTATAGTCATTCACATCTTGTTGTCCTCCCCGTACTAATTGAATTGTGGTTTTAAATTCTTATAGATTGGCTCACATTTCCAGTACATGTAATAAAATAAAATAAAATTGATCCAGTAAATTACAACATTCAAAATGATATTAGTAACGTAATATGAAATTTCGAAATTGCAATAACAAAATTACATATTTACCATTATAATGGGTGGAGTAGAGCTGTATAAAATTGAAAGAAAAAAAGAAAGAAAAAAAAAACGCATTTTGGTTTTGTACAAATATCTATTCCGTTCACAAGTTAAAACTTACAACTTATCATTTATTTTTAGGGATGGCATCTATTCGGAGTGGGACCAAAAAGAATAGCTCAAAATTTACATATACACTATAAGAGGGATACAAAAATTCACTATACTAGGGATCCAAAATATTCAACCGTGGCCACGCGATGGCTACAGAGCACTACATAGGAAAGTCGTGCCTTTGGTAAGACGACTCCATCCCGAAATCTACTACGAGCTTCTCAAAAGCAGTCATTTTTGCTTTCCAATTTGGTGGCCACGAACGCATCATAAAGTCTTCACCCAATCCCAAATTGTGGTGATATTTCCATAATTATGAAATCGAGGGCATCGGGGCGCCGTTCTTAGGGAATAATTGAACAAACTATTCCTTGTCATCCCCCTTTTCCATCACACCAATCCACAAGTGTAATTCGGTTCTGGCTAAAATGTTGTTTAATCGTTGCTGCTTTGCTTGCTCAAGGTCACCCAATATGGGAGGTTTGGAAGTCATACCCATGGTGGGTGATATGAAGACAACCACCCGCTCATGGTAGGTAGCTACCAAGTGGCCGAGATGGAGCCACTCTCCACTTCGACCCTTATTGGAGAGGTCTGACATACACTTGTAATACTTATGTATCCTGCGATTAAGTGGAGCCCTTTGTCAATCCATCACTAGGCTAAACAATCTTTACCAAAAAGGAATCCACTTATGCCCTAAGAGTAGTATATCCAACTCCCTCTTTACTCATGTATACCTTATTTGATTGGCATAAACTTAAGCAACAACTACTCGAAACGTGCTATTACCATCCTCATGTTGCAAAATTTTGAAGGGGCCTTTCAGTTCTAGGTGTTGCAGAAATGGTTTGAATAGATTACTTTTTATGATCATCATCGCTGATACTTTTGGTTTCGCCTTCGGTACCTTGTTTGCCAACAGTGACCTGATCTTAAATCACACTACCATGATTTATTGGGAAAACTTCCCTGGTAGGCCCTCTGGTAGGTACAACATCAGTTCTGTTAGAAGCTCATCCTTGTCTCTAGCCAATGGTGCCATTACGTTCTTATGTTTATGCTGGTTCCAAACCTTCATGATTTGCTTCTGCAATAACTTTTGCATTAAGAAGGTATAAAAGAAGAAGATAATCAAGCCCTAGCTAGACAACATTCCTATAATGGCTTAATTCTATGAGCTAGACGTGACCTAGAATTAGTCCTTACACTAATATACCTGTGACTACAATCTAATAAACATAAAATAATACAGGTATGTAGCGTGGAAAGCCTATGAATAGCTTAAAAAACCATGACCCCGTATTGAGGGTTTTGTAACAGTGACTTTTATTGTTTGAGGTTGACGATATCTTATTACAAGTTATTTCTTGACTTAGAAATATTTGATATTGTGAACAAGAAGTCTTAAGTGTTTGAGAATCTCAGAAGATATAATCTTCTTTGTGATTTATCGTATATTTTTCTGGCCCTTGTCTCTTCTGGATCTTTTCCTTTATATTGGCCCCTTCTACTGCTCTTCATCATGCTGGAGCATGTTCTTCGAACAATATGGTTAGTGGCTGTTGACTGAGTAACTGTTGAGTTTGTGTGAGACAGGTAGTTTTGACTTGTTCAGGTTTTTTAGTTTAAGCTTGGCCCACGTTTATTATCAGCTCGTGGAGTATGTGGTAATGTTTGACTGAGAACTCATGTGGAGGATGCTTGAGCCTGATATTAAGGTAATTTGAACTGGGGACAGCTCGATTTTAGGTGTGATCGAGGGATAGGCCCCTACAATCACCCCCTTCAACCGAAGTCACGAGTGGCTTTGGTTGAGAAAGAATTTGGGTATATAGGTATTAAGGTTGGAAATTTGAATTTCAAAAGAAGTAATGACGTTTGTTGACTGCATAGAAAATGTGCATGCCAAATGAGGATGTATGTGTATTGAATGTTGATGGAAATTAATGGACAGTTACGGTTTGAAAAGTTATTTCTTATTCAATGATGACGTTTGGGAAAACGTACCTACACAATAAATGTAGGGTTATATAAAGGGTAACATTACTGTAGTTTGTGACAAAGTACGTTTTGGTCTATTACAAAATTCTTATCTAGTTTTGATGATGGTGAAAACTCATAGAATGGCCCTTGAGGAGCGAATTGCATTTGAAATACAGAGGTTAAATTTGGGATTTTTTGGGGACTACTCGCTGGAGGATCTATTTCCTGCTCCTGTCCCTCCGATGTATAGAGGTATGTCGACAGACGAAGCAGCTGAAGCTGAGGAGGATTTTTATTGCAGATGGAGATTTTACCACATTATCTTAACAGGCGAGCAACGTTGGGCTTGCCTTTACATTCTTACGGAGGACAAGGTTGAGGAGACAGATGTAGGGATAGGCATGACTGCGGTACCGTTGTGCTGATCTTTTGTGCCACAATAGATTCTAAGGCCAGACCCTCTTCATCTCTACCAACTCTGCGGAGGTGGTGGTTTTAGAGGAGGCGACGATAGTAATGGTGGAAGGAGACAGAGAACTGGAGATTCACAAAGCTAGGATTGCTGTAGGTGGATAGGTTTGATGTGGTTCCCCAAGTGATCTAGGCAGTTTTTGATGCATCTATATGTGGGGTTCATGGAATTGATGTAAAATAGGGGTGATAGAATAGGATTGTGCTGAGTTTGAATAAATTTGAAAGAAATTATTAAATAGATCCTTTATTCGTGTGAATGCATTTTATTACTGTTATGTAAAAACGAATTTGAAAATATTTGAAACTCTCCTACGGTAGCTTTGGAAATGACGTCATTGTTGCTATAAGAGTAGAAGAAGAAACACGTACATAAAAGTAGGAAGGATTTTAATTTGTCTATTATGAGAAGTTATGAAAACTCGATTGCGTGTAAAGAGTGAGTAAATATGGGTAAGGCGAGGTTAGAGGGTGATTTGGAAAAAAGAGATAAAAATAGATAAAAATAGAAGGGGAAAGGTAATGATGGGAAAACATTTGTACCGAAAAGGTGCAAGACGTCTGACATGGATAGTGGAAGGGATGCTTGGGTTCCAAAACCGAGGGCGGTTCTTGCAAGGCTCAATAATTACCAGTAGTTAGAGATAAAAAATATAAATACCGTTTCATCTTCGTCAATCAAACATTTTTTAACATCTAAAAATTTGAAGAACAGTGAGAGAGGAAAGATAAAAGAGGCAAAAACTGTACTGAAACTTGTATAAATTTAAGCAAGTGGGATCATCAGTCAAACCGTGAGGGAGTTGCTTAATCTGAGTCGCGAAGGTGGTTGTACAACAGCGTGATGAGGGAAGGATGCGACACTGTCTCATATTCACATTCCGATAAAGAAGGTTAGTTGATACATGTATTATGGGTATGTGTTTTTGAAAATTGATTATGTATTGTTTGGAAAGTGATAAATTACTATTTATAGTATTCCAATAAAATCAGTTGATAAAAGAGATATGAAAGATATTTGAATATGGTTGACGTATATAAATAGAAGATAACAATAGATACCTGAACCTGTGTGTAGGTCGATCGTGAGGAGTGTTGTGTAGGATAAAAATCCTTACTTGTAGTTGAGATAAGGAACTCTCCTGTAAGTGCGGCATCGACCTCTGGTAGGGCGACTGAGTCAGAGATTGAAGCGTCCAAAGGTAAGGAAGATGTAGGTGTTGATCAATTTTCAAATTTCCCTGGAAGATTGGTATCCTACCCTCCTCGCTCGGATGCTTTTAGAGAGTTTTATAATGCCAAGGTTGCTACAGGTGGTAGATGGGGGAACTGTATTGAGTACGCTAGTAGGCAATTTAGGGGTTGTACCGTAACAACGGGAGATGAATACCTTTATTTCTTGGCTGATTTAGGGAAAGAGAAGAGAGATAGGGGTATAGATGAATCGATCTCTTTTGAGTACTTCAATGGGGATGTTCAGAGCGAACTCTCGGAGGGTTTTCTGTGTTACCTGTCTCAGTTGGAGTATAGGTTGAGGCTTCCCCTTAGCAATCTGGCGAAATGGATTATGAATCTTATCGGTGCATGTCCTGTTTAAATGAATGGGAACATGTGGTAGGTGATAAGTGTTTGTGAAGCTTTGAACTCAAGGTGAGAAGGACATGGCAGAAAAAGGAGGATATCCCCTGAGGATGTATTGCAGTTTTATGGTGTAATTTTTTTTGGCCCAAGTGGTGGGTATTATTTTTGTGCGAAGGCAACTCGACTTCGCTTCTTCGATCTAAACTTTGCAGGTTGACCTTAGAATGATAACGTGATGTGGGTGAAGGGTGGCTGCCTTTAGAGAGATGATGAAGAACCCATGAAACTTTTGTTTAGAACTGTAAAACTACGTAAGTATAACAATTCATAATGTATAAGATTGATAGTTGAAGTTGTAAGATGTTTACTGATGTTGATGTCTTGTGTATGACAGGTACCAAATCACAGGATCACAGGTGGAGAGGAAAAAGTCATTGTTGGATAAAGTCGCTCTAGAGGAGACTGAGCTTGAGGCTGTATTAGAAGATTTTGGTATTAGTAGGAAGAAATATGTTAACAGCCAAGTTGAAAAGGTTTTAAAATCCTAGTCGACAAGGCTAATGACAAGTGCTGATAGCAGCAAAAAGAAGAGGATTGATGGGAATAGGCAAACGAGCTTGCCAAAGACCTCTGGAATGGATAAGGGATTACCCGAGTCCATTATGTCAAGCAAGTTAGCTCAAATGTTCCTCAAAAGGCAGCAGCTAAAGCATCCTACGGCTGCTGGGGCTTCGGGAAGTAGTGCTGCTGCCGAGAAGGCGAAGAAGAGAAGGGTTGATCCTTCTAAAGTTTCTGGTGGAAAGGTCGTTGAGGATCAACCTCATAGGGAGGATGGCTGGAAAGAGGTGGAAGAGAAGGCCAGTTTGGCAGCTCTTCGTGAAGAGGAGGAGTTGAGCAAAATGGTAGGCTTATATGTTCGGTTATGTATTTGTGATGTAGTTTTTACTATGATTTGAGCTAATCAATAAGGTCAATTTATCATTTTATAGGCTACTCGATTGATGAAGGGAATCTGCCTGGGGGTTGAGGAGGAGAGAGCCGAGCTAAAGTGGAAAAATGCTGAGCTCGAAAGGAATGTAGCTCGGCTGAAAAATGATCTGAGCAAGGAGGGGAAATGGCTGGAGGCACTGAAGGCTTCCCAAGTTTTTGAGGTTAATAGGTTACAAGGGGAGGCGAGAGCCGACCTGGAGGAGGTGGGGGCTGAGCGTGACAGGCTTGGGCATCACCTTATGTCCAAAGTATACTCGAAAGAGGAGGTGGATGCCATTAAGGCTGATACCTTTGTGGAGGAAGAGGATAAAGAGTTTGAAGATGATGCCATTGGGGTGGTTGATGGGCTGGATGGTGTGTCTCCTCAGACGGCGAGGAATATCTCAAGGGATGATAACGAGCGCCCAGAGACTGAAATTGAGAAGGTAGGATAGTATGATTGTACTGTGATTGTATGAATATGCGGGATATTTGTAAACTGGTTGGACATATTTTGGATAATATTTTGTAGGCTAAGTCATTTTCTTTAAACCTTGTTGTAGGAACTTAAGGACATTCACCACAAAATAAAAGAGTTAGAGGTTAAGCTTGCCAAGGAGAGAGAGACTTCATTATCTCTGTTATCTTCATAAGCGGAGCTGCAGGCTAGAATAAAACAAGAACTTTTGATTCATATACTGCATTAGTATAGAGCTAAAAGCAATGAATAGAATGTAGAGAAAAATCAACAAATCGTTACCAATTTAAGGGTAAACGGTATTGGAATGGTGCTAGACATAAAATAATTTAGATTTTTGGCATACTTAAGTATAGAGAATGCGTACCTTTAGACTTGCGAATCTATGTTATGGAGCATCCACCCGAGATTATACTTTGACCTTAAGTTCAGAAGTAATTGTACAAAGTGAATGTTAAAAATAAAATAAAATAAAAATCTTGTTAGACGTGAGGAATGCAGTGTTGTATATTCTAAATCGAATTGATATAATATATCTGTAATATACAGGTCGAATTGGGGTCAGTTTGCCTTCGCGAAGATGAAGCTCTCTAATGTAACTTGGAATTTGCAGTAGAAATGAAGATCGAGAAGATCAACACGTGAAGGTACATTTCAAATACGTTGAGGCGACGCAAACAGTTATCGACCTATCTCGGAACATCGATGAGAAGGATGTCGAAATAGAGAAATGATGGGAAGAGATCGAGAAATTAAAAGAATGTTCAGCGAAACTCAAAAACCAGAATGATGCATTTTTGGCAAATAACAAGGAGGTAGACATGGCTCGTTACCACGTGCAGGCTTTAGAAAGATCAGAGGATGATCTGAATCGATTGGTGGTTGGTTTGCACAGGGATCTAGCCAGGAAAATGCATGACCAGGAGCAAATTTAATCTGATTTGGCGAATAGCAAGAGCGAGCTGGGGCCATTTAAGAAGAAATTAGTCGATAAAGATAACGACATAAAGAGAACTCGAGACGATCTAACTACGTCTGAATTGGCAGCTGAGCTATTAACTATAACTTCTTCTGTAAAGGATATAGAATTGTGGTAAGTTCAGCAGAGATGCAATGAGTTGAATGTAAGGGTGGCACACCTGAAGGCCGAATTGGGTCAGGTCAACTTGCACACCAGGAATGCTGTGGTTGGGGAGCGCTCGAAGGGGAAGAAAAATTATGGCAGAAACTCTCTTATTCAAGGTGATGTTGTTAGCTTATCAACTTGAATAAGGGGGCTGGAGGGGGATGTCGCTCGGCTTCAAGGGAATGTGCACAGAGGGGTCGAGCAATTACGGGCATGTGAAGGTAAACTAGACGCTGCTCTTACCAGGGAGAAAGATTTAGAGAGTGTTATCAGATTGAAGAAGATCGTGATAAGGGACAAAGAGGAATTATTAAAGAAAGTTCCTGATGCAAACAAACTGAAGAAGGAGATCGAGACACTTCGTGATCATGTCATTGAATTAGAGGCAATTAATCAAGCTGAGTCAGCAAAAGCTGATAAAAAATCTGTAGAGAACATAGCCTTTATAGATTGGGTAGACAGAGAACTGGAGAGTCACAAAGTTAAGTCCAAAATTTTTGGAGGCCGCCTTTAGAGGGTGAGGACATCTTGGTTTTACTTAGTTGTAACTCAAGCCTTGCATTCAGACTTGTTGAGATCTGTGATTGCTTATTTCGTAGATGAGGTTAAAAAAATTGAGTTAAAGAGAGATACCTTGTTAGACTGCATGTTAGGAAGGAGATGTATCTACAGGGTTGACATAGATCAATGATTGCACTAGCTCCATGGGAACGGATCTGGGCCCTCAAACTACTGAATTGATAGAGGAGGGTGAGACTATTGTCATTGCTCAAGCTCAAGAATTTATTGCTAGTCGACCTCTTATTATTTGGGTAAGCGAAGCTGACATCCCCACAACAGAAAAAACGCCATTGTAGTGGTTGCATATAAGCCTAAAAAAGAAATAATATGTGTTGCAGACATGTTGAGAGATAAAAACTAGTTTTACCTTTGCTTTATCTTATATCTTATTGAGCTCTTCGATTAAAAACTAGTATTACCCTTATTTTAATATAAGAGTTGAATAGATGCAGTCAGCACAAACGTAACCTTGGTCAAATCGATAGAATGTCGCAAACATAGTGAAAGAGATGAAAGCTAGTATGACCTTTGCTTTATCTTATGTCTGGTAGAGTCCATTGATTGAAAATAAGTTCTACCTTGTTCTAACCGCGAGAGATTTAGTGGAATCAACCAAACTAAGTATATTTTAGATTTAACTGGTATGATGTCGCAGACATATGGAAAGATATGAAAGTTAGTATTACCTTTGCTTTATCTTATGTATTGTAGAGTTTATTGATTGAAAACAAGTGCTACATTGCTCTAATCGCATGAGATTTAGTTGAATCAACCAAACCAAGTGTATTTTTGATTTAACTGATATGATATCTTAGACATATTGAAAAAGATGAAAGGTAGTATTACCTTTACTTTATCTTATGTCTGGTAGAGTCCATTGATTGAAAGCAATTGTTACCTCGCTCTAATCGTTGGAGATTTAGTAGAATCAGCCAAACCAAGTGTATTCTTAATTTAACTAATATAATATTAATTGAAATCTAGTATTATCTATGCTTTAATCTATGTATTGTCTACAAAGTTGAGAGATGTATGAAGAAACTTATAAGTTTCATTGATTTTAGAAAAAATATGTACATTGGATGGAGATAGAAATCTCACTTCTGGAATGAAAAAAGAGAAACTAAAATGGAGTAGTGAGGGACCTAACGATAATATTATTTCAGTCGCCTAGTATTCCAGGGACTCGAGATGTGGATACCTTATTCTGTCATAAGGTAATATGATCCCAGGCCTGAGAGACCTGTGATAAGGAATGGACCCTCCTAATTGTCTGCTAGTTTCCCAGTATGAGACTCTTTGCAGTGTTGAAGTATTTCTCTGAGGACGAGATTATCAATTTGAAAAGTACAGCTTCTGGCTCATTTGTTATACCAACTGGCTAGCATATGATGATATCGACCTAGGTTAGGGATGACGCGTTCCCTAGTTTCATCAATCCATTTGAGGTTGCAGGCCAATTCGAACTCATTTTCCTCATCAGTTAGCTCGTGATCTGTGACTGGATGATGGTATTCAGAAGGAATGACGACCTCAGTGCCATAGGCAAGGAGGAATGGTGTACAGCCGGTTGACTGTCGTATAGTGGTATGATATGCCCATAAAATATGAGAGAGTTCTCGAACCCAATTTCCTTTTTTCTGAGAGTGTAGCCTTTTTTTGAGCCCATTGACGACGGTTTTGTTGGTAATTTTGGCTTGGCCATTACCTTGAGGGTAGTATAGGTTAGATGGTGAGTGAATGATGTTGTGTTGATTAAGAAAAGCTGTGACATTTTCTCCAATAAACTGAGGCCCCTTATCGATACAAATTATGTGGGGGTACCCAAATCGAGTGATGATGCATTCCCAAATAAAAGAAATAGCCACTTCTTCTCTGGTTCGACAGAGTAGAATTGCTTCTACCCATTTTGTAAAATAATTGGTAGTTACGAGGAGGTGGTGGTTGTTACCTGGAGAGTTAGGAAATTCGCTGACCAGATCGAGTGCCCATCTTTTGAATGGCCAAAGCACCTTGCTTGCATGGAGTTCGAACGCAGGGGTGCGTAATGTCTTTCCATGTTGCTGACATACATCATATTTGCCTAAGTACTCTTCTGCCTGCTTGTACATGCTGGGCCAGAATACTCCTTGTGTTATGGTTCTGTTTGCTAGTGGTCGACTTGCGGTATGAGAGCCACAAGTTCCTTCATGTAAATCGCGGAGCATTTTGTCTTCTTTATGTTTGGAGAAGCACTTGAGGTAAGTCCTCGTGATTGAAAGGCGCTATAGCATGCCATTTTGACTTGTGTAGTACTTAGAGTTGTTGATCAGCTGTCGACACTCTTTTGGATCTGCTGAAAGTGGTCGTTAAAACTGTTGTCGACACCGAGGTAGGCTAAGAAAGGCTTTTGCCAATTTTCATCTCTCCCTTTATCGCCCCCAGTGTTGATCTTACATACAAAAGTACGATCAATGCTGGGGGTTGAAATCACTTCGATCTAGAGATATCGAGCTTCTGAGCCCAAAACCGCGGCCAGATATGCAAAGGAATTGGCGTGTCTAATTTTGCCTCGAGGAAGATAATCGAGAGTTGCTTGCATAAACTTACTCATCATATTTGCGATGAGGGCTGCATATTCGATCATCTTACCATTTTTCTTATATTGCTCAGAGTAATGGTGGTTGATGAGTAGTGAATCTGTGCAAATAGAGAGTTCAGGGACGCCGAGCTCGAGGGCGAGGTCGAGTCCGTGAATGAGAGCTTCGTTCTTGGTGACATTATTTGAGGCCTCAAAATCTAGGCAAATTAATTTCTCAATTCTGTCATTGGAAGGGGTAATCAGTATGATTCCAATTCCTGACCCTGGGTCCTGCTAATTCATCTATAAGAAGTCTCCACCCCTTCCTTATAATCTATTCAGCTTGCTCGTCAAATGCTTTTGGGGGTGGATCCTCTGTAGGTTCCTCTGAAAGGTCAAGATTGTGCTCTTCCCACTTTGGATCTTCCACTGGAAAATTTGAGAGGAAATCGGCCACGGCCTACTTTTTTTGGGAATGACGTTGTTCGGACTTGATATCATGTTCTCCCGAACTGACTGACCATTGTTGCAGTCTTCTCGATATTTCTTTCTTGGATTGAACTTCTCGAAGGGGGTAGTTGGTCATGACTTTTATTGAATGAGCTTGGAAGTAGTGCTTGAGCTTTTGTGAAGTATAAACAAGAGTAAGAAGAAGCTTCTTGATTTTGGAGTACCTCCTTTCCGTCAGAGTGAGGGTTTTGCTGATGAAGTAGACTGGCTTTTCAATTTTCCCTTCAAGTCGAATGATAACTGAGTTGAGTGAAGTATCTATAACTGCGAGGAAGATAATCAGTTTCACATTATCTATTGGGGTGCTCATGATGGGAGACTTCCCCAAATAGGTTTTGAGATCTTGAAAAGCTGCCTCGTATTCTGATGTCCATTGAACCTCTTTATTTGGCTAAACTTTTCCTCGTATGGTACAACTGCAGAGTAATATGAACAACCAACGACAACAGTCTGAAGATTTTGAAACAAAATGGTTGATTGCGGCAATCTTGCCGACAAGTTTCTGAACGTCTTTTGTTGTTTTTGGAGATGGCATGTCGAGGAGAGCCCAAATATGATCTGGATTGGCCTCAATCCTCTTCTTGTTGATGAGGTGGCCTAGAAATCGATCTAAATACAATCCAAATTAACACTTATCAGGATTGAGACTCATCCTATAAGTTCAAAGTATGTTGAATATTGTGCTGAGATCTGAAATATAATTGATGGACTGTAAGCTCTTGCACAAGAGATCGTTAATGTAGACTTTCATGACTTTCCTAAGATATGGGCTGAACATAGTAGTCATCAGTCGTTGATAAGTTGAACCTACGTTCTTGAGTCCGAAGGGCATGAATTTGTAGCAATAAAGTCATTTTTCAGTGATGAAAGTGGTCTTTTCTTGATCTTCATGCAAGAGTAGAATCTGATTATATCCTGAAGCGGCGCCCATCATAGATAGGAGTTCATAACCTGCTATAGAATCAAGGATTTGATGAATATTAGGAAGAGGAAAAGTGTCCTTTGGAGTATGTTTGTTGAGATCGGTAAAATCTACATAAACGTGAACCTTTCCATTCTTTTTTGGGACAACGACAATGCTGGATATCCAGTCTGGATACTTGGCCTCTCGAATTAATCTCACTTTGATCAATTTCTCGATCTCCATGTTAACTTCATCTCGAAGTCGTGGTGATAGGCGCACTATTCCTGTTTGACTGCGGTGGCGCTGATGTTGATTGTTAATTTTTGACATGCCTTGGTCAGATCTACCCCAGACATTTCTTCTAAAGACCATGCAAAAATGTCTCTATTTAGTCGTAAGAACTGAATGAGAGCCTCTTTCTCGTGTTGAACTAGCTTAGTACCAATGAAAGTACCTCTGCCTGGTCCATCAATATTGATGTATTCCGTGGGCACCTCCGTGGATGGCTGATCATCTGGGCAATTAGCTTGCTGTAATTGCTATGCAGCAAATTTGTCGGAGGTGTCTAAAATTGCAGAGACAGTATTTTTGCAAGCTTGAGAAAGCTTTTGACTACCCTCGATTTCATAAATACCATTGTCGTGTTTGAAGCGAAGTGCTTGATTATAGATGGAAGCGATTGCTTTCATATTATGAATCCAACAACGGCCCATAATCTTGAGATAACAAGATTTGGCGTTGATCACATAGAAGATGACGCCGATGGTGGCTGGTCCTGCGATAATTGGTAAGGTGATCTTCTCTACTCACTCTTCTTTATAACCATTAAATCCACTGATATCGGTGTCGCTCTGAATAACTTGATCGGTCAATCCCATTTGGTCGATAGTGCTTTGAAAAAGGATCTCAATACCGCTGCCAGTATCGATCATCATTGTGTGCATGACAAACTTTTTCATCTTGAGCATTATGACTAACGCGTCATGAAATGGAAATTTGACATGGCTAGTATCGTAATCTTTGAAGGATATTATGAGTCGGTGATTGCTCAACTCCTGCAGAAGTTTGGCTTCTTTATCCTTAGGTGTGAGTTCACAACATTCTGACAATCTCCTGCGCTTAAATCTGCTAGAGTTGGTGATCTGATTAATTTTGATCATGTTGATGTGGTGTATATGGCAAAAATTCTTTTCCTCAGCTTGATCTTTGACCTGGAAAATTTTAAGCTGCTTCTTATAGCTGTCATCCTTGTATGATTCCAGATCGACAATATATTCGAGCATCTGTCCCTCCTTGAAAATAAATTCTAGCAACCTCTGTAAAGCATAACAATTGTCAGTAGAATAATGTTTTACCTTATGGTGCATGCAGTACGGTCGGCTCTCGATTGGTTCCAATGGTTGGGAGAGATGGTAGAGCTTGTCTTTCATGAGAATTGGAAAATATTCGGAGATTCGAACATTCATCTTTGGGAGGACAGGTTTGACTTGTGGCCTGCCTTTTTGAATGTTGCCAATATTTCCCTTGGCGCGCTTCTGGCCACCCCGGTCCTCCTTAGGTTCTATGTTCCGATCTGTAAAGGGTCCTTTTGTGGTAATGATAGATTTAATAGACTTATGTCTTTTGGACATCATCCTTTCCAGGTCGACGTAACCATTAACCTTGGTGATCATATCCTTCAAGGTCGCAGGTTTGTTGAGGAAGTAATACTCTTTGGCTTTACAGTGCAGTTGGAGTATATTGGTGAAAGCAGTAACAACGGTCTTCTGATCAAGATTGTCCACTTTACGTGCGAGTTTCAAGAACTTCTTTGCAAATGCTTCGAGCTTCTCTCCGTTGGATTATTTGATACTGATAAGGGAATACAAATTTTCTTCTTTGTCTTTATTGTGAGCATATGGAGTCTTCAGGTAGAGAATTAAACCACCAGAGTGGTTCCTCCTGCAGACTTATGGCGAACAGACGGCAGAGAATATGGTTGAGATTAGAGTACAACCCTAATGAATCATGGTACTGTTAAATGTGCTTCTTGGGATCGGTACCCTTGTATTTATGAATTTTCAAAGTATGGAAACCTTTTAGAATATCCATATCGAATAGTTCTTTGGCAAACGGACTTCCTTGTAACTTGGTAAGGTCATCGATTGTGCCTAGAACTTGTGCTTCGATCAACTCCTTAATCCGCTGATCCATATGCTCTTGTGTGACATAGTAACAGATTGGTTGATCGACTTGACGAGGAAGATACAGATTATGAGTAACGGTACCTTCACTCAAACGATCTCGCGCTAGAACTTAAGGCGGAGGTCTTTGTTCTTCCCCATGACGGATAGAACATCAGTGACCTCGGCTGATTTCAGATTGAATCTCCCCTTCCAAATGAATGGATGGTTGTGGTTTATTCCGTATAGTTCTAGAAATAGCCTTGTTGTTGGCCCCTTGAGGTCTCAATCTTTCCCGCGCAGAAATTAGGAGGCTTCTGACACCTGATCACGATCTTGTGGTGGAGGAGCCTGCTGAATGTTCTGCAAAGCTTGCAAGGCAGTCTGTATGGTTGTCATTTGAGCAATGTCAAATGAGCTTGTCGTTCGGCGTCGAGCTCTTTTTCACAGAGCTCTCGGTCGTGAGTTAATTGTTGTTCAAGCTCGTTGCATTTCTCTATTTCAGTGTTGAGATTTGGTAAGAGCACTGAAAGTTATTCAGGCTCAATTGGGAGATCGAGTTGGACTCTGGGAGTTGGTCGCCTAGATGTGACCATGATTGAAATGTTACAGTATAGTGATTAAGTGTCTTAGGATATGGTGGAAAGAATTCCTTTCCCACAGACGACGTCAAATGTAATGGCCTAATTCTGTGAGCTCGACATGGCCTGGAATTAGTCCTTACACCAATGTATATGTGACTATAATCTAATTAACATAAAATGACATAGGTATTTAGCGTGGAAAGCCTATGAAGAGGTTAAAAAAGCACGACCTCGTATTGAAGGTTTTATAACAGTGACTTTTATTCTTGAGGCTAACGATATCTCATTACAAGTTATTTCTAGACTTAGAAATATTTGATCTTGTGAGTAAGAAGTCTTGAGTGTTTGAGAATCTTTGAAGATATAGTCTTCTTTGTGATTTATCGTATATTTTTTTGGTCCTTGTCTCTTCTGGAACTTTTCCTTTATATAGGCCCCTTCCGCAGCTCTTCATCGTACTGGAGCATGTTCTCTGAACAATGTGGTTAGTGGCTATTGACTGAGTAACTGTTGAGTTTGTGAGAGACAAGTTGTTTTAACTTATTCAAGTTTTTTCGGTTTATGCTCAACCCATGTTTATCATCAGTTCATTGAGTATGTGGCAATGTTTGACTGAGAGGTCATGTGGAGGATGCGTGAGCCTGATATTGAGGTAATTTGAACTAGGGACAGCTCGATTTTAGGTAAGCATGAGAGATATGCCCCTACAATTTCGATGCATATTCTTGGCAAACAAACATGGCCATTTCCGAGACATCTATACCACATATGTTTCTTGTGGGTTCAAAATGGTAGACACTCAACGTATTTATCGAGTATAGATTCTACTTCTTTCAAACTTTTCTTATAGATAAGTTTCCTGGTGTTCTGAAAGTAAAAATCATAAGTCGAAAAACAATATTAACCAACCCTGCCCAACCAAAATAACCTAATTCTTTGGTCACCCTTGCGATCACTCACATTTAGGTTTTTGTTCTTCGTTAATGTCTTCATTGTGTTCTGAAGACTCTTAATATTAACCAAAATAAGAAGAGAATGATTCAACAATATAAATGGGGGAGAAAGACCTGGAATCAATTATTGTAAAAGGAGATTACCTGGTAATCCTTATAATTTAATTATGGTTTCATTGTGGCTAACTTCGATTTAAGAATCGCAATATCTTGTACCAAATCCCAATTTTGGGTGTTTTATACAATAATTACGCAGAAATATAATTATCCTTAAAAACTAATGAAACAGATGTAGTATGCAATCCCTTTTAAAATACTAATACCGATAATTTAAGATTTACTCAGGAGAATCCTCATACCAATAACACAATCGTTGGTTAGATCGCCTGACTTCCTAGACTCTTTCATAGCCTCCTTATCGGCCAATTGTTGTTTCAATTTGAGTACTTCCAGTTTTAACTCATCCCTCTCTGCAGATATTTTGAATAGTTCATTGTTCACCACCGCCTACGAATGAGGCTTCTCCTTCAGGCTTCCTTTTTCTCTTGTGCCGTACCAAGTTCCTTCTTAAGGACCCCCCTAATTTTTCTAAGCATCTCCAACGCCACCTCGAGCCTGGTATTCGCTTGTCTGGTTTCATCTACCTCGAATTTGTATTTGCCAATTCCTTTTCCAATTGATTCTTCGTTTGAATCAAATAATCGCATTCCCCCTCCTACGTAACAAAAACTAAATCATTTTAGCTCAATTTATGGAAGATGTATAATATAATCTGTAGTTGAGTATCAGAAGAATCAAATTCCGAAACAAATAAACGGAATTTTTATTTTCGATATTTCAAACGAAATTTAAGAATTTCGTTAAAAGTTTTTCGGAATGTTGAACTTTACATTAATTTTTCACTGTTTTTTATAGAATAAAAAATTATTTAAGAGGAATCCCAACCTAACAAACTGACTTTTTCCTTCAATTTCTCTGCCAATCCTCTGAACTCTTCTTGCAATTTCTGGAGATCTCCCTCTTTAGTCGCTAGACTCACACTACGTGCTTCTCGAGATATAAAACTAGTACCTTTGACATTTCCATGCATAGGACCCTCTGAGTGTACATCCTGCAACTCTACGTCTACCTGTGGGCTCCTTGGCGGGCATATCCTTGGGATCAATACTGGCTCGAACCATGAACATATACCTCAAACGACTTAAACCTACCTTCATTACCTTGTACCAAATGGTTGCATTCTCATTGCGTAGATCCCACTTGATGGGATGGTGGTAACATTTCAATGGATCCAGTTTAGGCTGCCAAATTTGGAAGACAATGTAAAACAAAAGGCAGAATATAACAGTTTTAGATAAGTGGTTTCGAAAAAAAAAAATGGTACAACAGTAACGGAAAATTCATTATTCCTGAACTGCCAAGCAAACACTGGCAACAAAACAAAAAAGAAGATTTAAAAATAAATAAATAAATAAATTAATAACAATTACTAGCCTAATGATGACGTGTATTGCACAATGTTCTTTCCAATATATAATAACGCTACGGTCGCGAGGGTAAACGTTCCTCTCCACCTCCATAGGAGGGTTCGCCAGTGCAGCTTCAACCGGTGTAGGAGGATGCGCAATAAGTGGATCCTCGATAGGAGGATTTACGACAAGCTGGTCTTCCACAATGGGAATTAAAGCATCCGCTGTGGATGGTTGCATCACGATATCATCCCCGTCCCTTCTTTCCATCTCAACCTCTTCATCTTCTGCATCATCTTTATCCTCTTCGCCAAAATCCTCTCCATCCTCTTCTTCCAATTCTTTTCCATCCTCTTCCCTATCTTCTTCAGACTCGTCGTCATCATCACTGTTTGATACCCCCTTCTTCTCCACATCCATTTTACTCCCGATTTCCTTACCATGTTCATTTTTCTTTTCTCCCTCTTCATCAGATGATGAATTCTCCTGCTTGGCAAAATTCTTGTTTTTGCTAATAGATTTCTCAAACTCTGAACTAACCTTGTTATCTTATCCACAATCCTTTAAGTTTAGTTTCTCAAGGAGATTGTCAACCACTTTGACCCCAGCATCTGGGCTCCCCAAAGCAACAACATCGATCATCACCATCGATATTTTAAATATATTTCCTTCTTTTATTTTTCTCGATGGGTTTTGAGGCAGGCCTCTTTGTTTGTTTCTCTGCAATTCCTTTATGCTCCGCGTCTCTTCTTTTAGAGGCAGTAGACGGTGGCCTCCTTATTTTTTTTTTCTCCAATTCTACTGCAGGCGATTCTTTTCTTCTTTTCCCTTTGTTATCTTCTTAACACTTCTGTTCCAACACTCTTTTTAAAACCCTTGTCTTCACCATTTTCCTATCAACAAAAATAAATATATAATCATGTCGAGCAAGTTAAATTTATTGGCACTCTTAAAAAATTACCTATTTTCATTATAAAATCCTAGTTGAAATAGTGATGGAATATTGTATTATCCGTTAGTGAAATATAAATAGCTTTATTTCAAAAATATAATCCCCAATCTGTAACACCTCACACAACCAAACCTTAAAATCAAAAACATAATCCCTAAAAAACCATAATCAAAAAACAGAAATCCATACCTACACCAGCAAACTTTAACGCGATGACAACCAACTTGTTTTTTATGATTAAACAGCAGTTTTTTTAACTTCTAATTTTGATCACCCAATTTCGCGTTGAACAGTGCTCTGTTTCTCAAGGAGGGAGAGGGGAGAGGGCTAGAGAAGCAGAGAGTAAAAAATAACTAAGGGGAGAGAAAAAGATGGGTAAAAGTAACAACTTGTTATTGTGTTAAAACCGCTACATCAGCAGGTCAAGTTGTTACCCCAACTACCCCATTTCAATCACAACCACTCATCTCATCTTGATATGTGGTTCTAAGAAGGTAGTTTATTGGGTTGTCATATATATATATATAGGGAAAGGATCTGGGTACAAGCCCATTTTAGACACGATCCATACACTAAATAGGATGCTTCCATTTGGCAAAAAAATAAACGGTCTAGATGAGTGGTGCTGGTACAGCTTGCCAACAAGGCAGCTGATGTCGCCAAGGAACCACGACATAGCGAGTGTGACGTTGCCTTTTAAAATATATTTTTCAAATGTGGAAGTGATATTTTGGCAGCTCTCTCTCTTATAATCTCATTCATCAAGACAATTTTTTCTTTTTTATTCCCCAATATAACTCTCTCTCTTTGCCAAACGACTCTTCGACCTCTTTCGCTGTAGAACTGATTCATCAAGACAACTCTCTCTTTCGTAGGGTTTGTTTGTTTATTTTAACCCTGTAGAATTGAAATGTACAATTCGTTGTAGTTTGTAATAGTTTCTAACCTAGAGTATCATTTTCTTGTAATGTTTGCATTAGTTTTTGATTCCCCATATACCAAATTTGTAATGGTTTATGACCTAGAGTATCAATTTCTTGCCTGTTTTTGTTTTTTGGGTGACTTACATGTTTCCTTATGAGCAGATTTGAATCTATGATTTCATTTACAATTATAGATAGGTTAATTAGAAGATAGAAAGATTTGGGGAAACTTATAATTGTAGTTGTAGTTTGTAATGACAGTTTTAAAAAACCCAGGAAATGATTTGCATTTTGTAGTTTTGAAAACATTTTATCTAAAGTTGTAAATGGTTGAATACAGTATTGCTTTTATTTGTAATTTCTTGAAAGAGTATGTTGTAGATAAGTACTTTACAATTTTGATGGTGCCATTGGGTATTAGTTTCAGTTATTGACCACCCCCTATTTCTTGTACTATTCAGTGTGTGCAGTTTGCGTGCAATGTTCTTTTCCACTTGTTTTTTCTGAAACCAATGACTTTGGAATACTTTTCCAAAAATGGATAGTTTCGAAAAGGATTTTTAAAACTTGGTGAGCACAAACTTAATGCCAAGTTTCATTGATGAGGAGGAAGGTGTAAGTGTTGTTGCTCTCAGAAGTGATGCATTTGGTTATTTAGGAGGAAGACCCACAATTCCTGTAAGTTGCTTTCTTTCTTCAAGAAGTTTTGAATCATATATTTTGTTTTCCTTATCCTGAGCTATATGTTTGACTTTCGAAAGTGTTTGAACCGAAAGAAGTGAAGGCAAAAAGTTTCGAATTTAACAATTCGAAACTAATCGATTTTGAAAACTATAAAACGATATTGTATTTTTTTTCCTTACCCTTCGGAACCCCTATAAGTAGAGTAATTTATTTATAAGTAATCTCCTAACTGTAAATTTAAATTTATGATATAAGGGTAGTGAGATATCGGAAACATGGCAGTTTTAATGGATTGCATTGTTGGAGTGGTTGTTGCCTTCCTTAAGTTGTTCCATCACTTTATCCATGAATTGTGTGCAACAATGAATGAAGCCCCCCCTCCAAGCCAACTCCGAAATAGATTGGGAGTATGAAATAATTTTTAAAGTTTTTGAAGAAGACATACGTTATGATTCAGAAGTGGAACGCCGAATAACTCTATTCAAGGAAGAAATTATGTAGGGCACCAGGCGACCCAATTATAATGATTTTAATAGTTCTAACGATTACGAATAAGAAGATTTGTATGCAACACTCGATATGACTAGGGACGTTAGTCTCTTTAAATAATTGTAATAGTATCTTTGAGCTATTATAATTTATTTGGTTGTGCATACCTATCCTAATTTATTTTGGGGATTTTCTTTTATTACATTAAGACATTTATTCCTATTGAAAGATACTTTAAGTACTTTGATTGAGTCTCAATTCTCTTTGAATGAAACTACGTTGTTTCATTTTGGTATAGCAAAAGTAACTGTCTTTCAGAACATGCCTTCCGAAACTCGTTTATAAATCATATTCCTCATTATTTTTTAGCTACTTAGGGTTAAAGAGTTTTCATGGGAGATTAACTTGAATTAATCATGCTGCATTTTGTTTTTTTGGATAGGAAATTCAGATGTAGACGTGTGATTCCCCGTTATTGGGGATGGCTCGTCTGTCCCAAACTTTCAAGGCACGCCTGTCCAAGCGGGCAGTGTCCTAACTCCTAAAGGCT
The DNA here is from genome assembly GCA_014058105.1 of Kingdonia uniflora. Taxonomy (NCBI): domain Eukaryota; kingdom Viridiplantae; phylum Streptophyta; class Magnoliopsida; order Ranunculales; family Circaeasteraceae; genus Kingdonia; species Kingdonia uniflora. The sequence continues at coordinate 12,894 of JACGCM010000338.1, read as the reverse complement.
TTAAAGTTACTCTTGAAGCATCGGTAAACCCCCTCGAAGAGACGATTCCCTATGTTGGGAAGCAATTTAAATCCATTGTCGCTGTTGAGTCATATTATTCATGTTACGGGAAAAGCATGGGTTTCTCAATAAAGAAGAGAACTTCAGTAAAGCTGCCTCGTTAAAATTTCGTTAGTAGGGTGTGTTTTACCTATATAAATCAAGGCTTTTCGAAGAAGAACGAGGGCAAGGAACTCGATACTAATCAGGAGTTGGGGAACCAGCGATCGGTGAGAGAAACGGCTGCAGAGTGGGCATGAATATAAATTGATAGTAGATGTATGAGGTGTACAAGGTCACTAATTTTTTGGGCGTGCATAACCATTCCCTTGTGTCCCCTCATAATCGACACAAGATGAAAGTGAACAGTAATTTCCTGGAGGCGGTGAAGTGTCTTACCAATTATTTCAGCTCTACAACATTCTGGTGGGCAAGGTGTCAGCATTGTTCCCTTGATGTACTTTTGACTAGAGGGTTTGTTATAACTATACACATAGCAGCAACAGGAGGCGACTTAAGGTTGGGGACGCTTAATCAGTTTTGGACTTCTTTAAGAGAAAACAGAAGCAGAATCCAATGTTTTACTTTGACGTGCAATTGGATGAGGACAACCATGCACTGAACTTCTTCTGGATTGATGCTCATTCCAGGATGGCATATGGACAATTCGGTAAGGTTGTGATGTTCGACATGACGTACAAGGCAAACAAGTACAAGGTGCTCCTTGCAACTTTCACATGGGTCAACCACCACTACTAAACCATTTAGTTTGGATGTGCCCTCCTCAAGGATGAGCCTGAACTATCTTTTATGTGCCTATTCATTGCATGGCTTATTGCAGTTGGTAACAAGCACCCTCGTGTCATTATCACAAGCCAAGACTTAGCTATGGGTGCCACAATTCAGATGATACTATTAACATGTTATATTTTTAAATTGAACTTCCTTGTTTAAAGATGAACTTTTTTTTGCCTATTTTCTCATTAAAGGTGAATGGGACAGAAGTAGCATGGGCTGACAACATTTCAGAATGATTGTGTCTGAAACTGTAGAAGTTTCGAAATATGAGATGCCAAAATAGTTATGTTTCGATGTATTTTTGCAAAACTTTGGTCCAAGTTCCAGAAGTTAAGTACGCTGATAATTTTTGGATGTACGATTTTGAGACTAACACTATTTCAGAAAAACGATATCGATATTGTACTATTTTAGAATTTTTATTCTAAAATAATGACTCTAAGAGTTTTTCGTCAAGGTTAATTGAATGTATTGTAAAAAGCCTTACTTGTTTCCATCTTCAAAGATCAGAATACTAAGCTCTGATTAAATTTGTTTGATAGGTGATAGACTTAGAAATACGTAGGATTAATACGGCTAAAAGTATCATTTTGTTAATCCTGATTTATTATTTTCTAATATTAGTAGTATTTTCTTATTTTCAGGTACTTATCACTGTTAGAGTTAATAAGTAGAAAAAAAATCTAATAGAAGGTACAAAGTGCTGAAGCATCTCCAACAGTCTTTCAGGCATAAGAAAGATGTCTACATTCAATGTACTTGTAGATTTACACCATGAAATAAAGAAGATGAATGACTCTACAAGGATTATCATGAGATAGGATTTATCTGAGATAGAATTTATCTTTACTTAGGGTTGAGTTTCAGAATTGTAAATAAGTCTCTCATATCTTATATAAATAGGAGAACAATTCTATGTATTTTTCACATTTTAATTTCAGGAAGAAGTAAAGCTTGCATTTTTCAGTATTTATTATTATTATTATTATTTTTTATGCATTTAATTTAAGCGGTGATCAACACCATTAATAGAGAGTTATTCTCCTTAGCTTAGGCTAAGGATTGAACCTTCGGTGAAGTGAGCTAAATTGATGTTAATAATAGTTTAGATCTAGAATTAATCTTTAATTTTCCGATTTATAATTACGAAGAGTTGATCTATCCATGACAACTCTAAGTTACTACGGATATGAGGAAAATGTCGAATTAGTCATATTTGGTTATTTTTACGGTTAAAGAGAATTCTAGATCACTAGAGTAAATACTCTCCACCTAGCCATGAAAAAGAGTTTAGCAAAGTTCTTACCTAGGGTTTTAGCCACAAACCCTAGATCTTAGACCCAGATAGACTTAGCCATGGCTATTACGTACGGATAGAAGCTACCATTTTCATATCGCTTTAATAAACTAAGTCAGAGGTGATCCAAAGCCTAGGTTCTTTTATTTATAATCGTACCGAAAGTTAGTAATTTAGATTTATATTTTAGTCCAAAACTTTTTTATCAAAATTAGTTTAGATTCGTTTATCTGTTTATTAGGAAATTATATTTTTAATATGTTTACTTCCCATGGATTTGACCCCCGCTTACCTTTATTATATTACGAAACCCATAGTTTTGTACGGGAGTTAATCTCACATTAAAATTGGCGCCGTTGCCGGGGAGGCAATGGTCTATTAAATAACAGTTTTTCGATTTTAGCTTATTTATTTATTATCTTATTTTTAGTTGTTAAGTTTGCTTATTTATTTATTTATTTTATGATTAGATTCTGAGATTTCTTTATGAATAGATTAGTATCAACATTTTTTGATAAGCGGTTTCGAGGATATTAATTTTGGAAGAAACATACTCAGTTTTCATTGAAAAGTGTGTTCCTGAATATTTTGCGGTTTTGGACCATCTATACTTCACAATTGGGAAATATGTTTGGTACAAAAATGTTAGATAATTCAAAACCCTTTCCGAATTGCTATAGATCATACTTTTCTGTTTAGTCGTTTGTGGGTTATAGCTTTTTTAAACAATAGTTATAATAGTCTCAGTAAAGAACGCTGCTGTTCATTAACCACTTGTTTTGAGTAGTAGGAATGCTAAATTGTAGATAACTTCCTTCTTGAATGTTTTTTCTTTATGAATTATCTTTCCAAATTGATATTATTTAACGCTCTCTCTCAACCGAGCTAAATGATATACCCATTTGAAAATCAGGACATCATAGACTACAATAAACTTAGAAATTGGACTTATATTTTTTTTGCAGTCGTAAGTTTACTAATCTTTTTTTTCCTGTTTTGCAGGATTGCCGCAAAGTTGGTACTCAGAGATTATGAGGAATTTACAAAGTACATTGGCAAGCTTCTATCTAATTATTCTTATGCCTCCTAAGTGAAGGGGCATTTCCTTCTTTCGCCCCCTAAGTGAAGGCCACAACTTCACCGGGAAACACTTCCCGTAGGTTGGTCCTCTCTTAAAACTTAGCATATAGAAGGGGTTCATCATCGCTCTACCCCGTCATTAGGATAGTATGTCGTGTGGACTGTTCAAATATACGTTGCTCTTAAATAATTTTTTTTATTGTTTTGGATTGACCTGTTATCGTGTTTCAATTTTTGCTCCATGATTAGCATAGTAAAGACTTTAACTGCTAGGGCTCTTCCGCAGGATTTCATCACCCAAAGGAATCTCTAGGGAGTGGGACCTCCCTACCTAGGGATACGAAGAAATTCGTATCACACGTTCCTAACTGTCCCGACCTTTAAATTTAATTAAAACTTAAAAAACTATTAGTAAGGTTTCCAAGGGATTTCATCACCTGAGGAATTAGCAGATAGCAAACCGGGGTACCAACACGGATAGATAGGAACCAATTCAGCTAAGCATCGTGAATCATCAGTTGTTAAGTGACATCATTGTTCCGTGCGAGTCATGTACGATAAGGCGAGGCACACGGGCGTGAGGACTGATGCTCAAGCACTAAGATAGCTGCTAGCATAGTGAAACTTTCGTGTTATGAATCACACACTAGCACGACCTACCCAGTTTGATTAACATCTAGATTAAGATTGACTTAGTTAATTTAACTTTAAAATATGTTGATGTGTTTATTTTAAATTCTCGTTGAATTTTGCAATTCTATTTCATTTCATTAGTGCATGCCCAAGTACGATCGGATTAGGAAACACATTAATATACCACCGATTCCTAAAATAGCTAATACAGCTAACCAAGTCTAACAGGAAATTTTTTAGGCCATATACGACCTTGAAACTCAAAACAAATTTCTTCCTAAACTAATGGGTGACAAGTTACTAAAGGAGCTTTTTGCTCTTATTTTGGATAACTCGGCAAAAATGCATTAAGTTTCCATTAATTACGATAACCCAGTTCAATTTTAAGCCTTTAATTTTGAACCTAATCCCACCTTTTCATGGATTCAATAATCAAAACTCATATTTACATATCGATGAATTTGAGTCTATCTGCCAAACGTTTCGATGTAAGGACATGGCAACGGAGTACATCTATTTACTCCTTTTCCCATTCTCTCTAAAAGACAAGGAAAAATGTTGGCTAAATTCTCTGCCATCTGAGTCAATTGACGATTGGGGCACCCTTAAATAGAAGTTTAAAATCAAGTTTTTCACCATGCAAAAAACCGACCTTTTAAAACGTGATATCTCCGATTTTCTTCAAGAAGTCGGAGAATTTTTTTATGAAACATGGGAACATTTTAAGGAAAAATTGTTAAGTTGTCCCCATCATGTTTTCATGAAATAGAGACTAATCCAATTCTTTCTGCATAGGTTAACTCTTTCAACCTACGAATCAATCGAAGTCCGTATCTCAGGAAAATTCCATGATATGGACGAAACTGCCACATATGCATTTCTTGATAAATGCGCTGAGACATCCCAACAATGAGACTTTACTTCTCGTGATCATAGGCCCATTAAAAAAGGAGGCATCCTTGAATTACCTGAAAGCCTCGAATAAAATGTCCAACTGGACTCTCTTACACGTAAAGTCGAGGTTATGGCCATGGCGAAAGTAGCGGCCCCTAAACCAGTGTCCATTCCCGTGGTCCACAATTTATGTAATGATCTGGCCCATTATGCACACACGTATCCGCAACTCCCTGAGTTAATACATTATAATCCGGACCACGTTAATGTTATCTTTGATAATAAAAGGAAACAATACCAAAATAATTTTGGTAAATCTCCTTGGCAAAATAACCCAACATTTTCTTGGAGGAATCAACCACAAAGACAATCCAGTTATAATTTTCTACCATATCAGCATAATCTAACATATCTATCCAAACAAGCCCGCCCAGTTGGTTTAGAATCCACACTCCAACTGTTTATAACAGAGATTTGGGGGGTAACCCAACAAAATTCTAGGGAACTTTCAGAAATTCGAGTCTTTACACTGAAGCTAGACACCAAAATAAGATAAATAACAAGCCAATTAAATGAACGAGAAAAGGGAAAATTTCCTAGTCAACCAATTACTAACCCGATGACCGCCTTTGAGGTTCATACCCAACATAGCTCACCTGAGAATATTGAAACTGCTCAAGTAGTTAAAACCCTTAGGAATAAGAGAACTATAGAAACTAGACCAGACCCTATGCCGTTAACTAAGAACAACTTGGTTCCCAAATCTCAAGAAAAAACCCATGAAAATCTAGCATCTAGCCAACCCAAAATAGTAGCATCTAGGCCACATCATGTTCTAACTCTACCGGACCTAGTACAAGCCTTATGTGAATAGGGCCCCATTCCCTAACCGACTTGTTCCTACCAAAAAGAATGAAAAAGGCCTGAAAGATATTCTTGAGTTATTTAAACAAGTACGGATTAACATTTTGCTCTTGGACCCTATCGATCAGGTTTTGTCATATGCAAAATTTCTTAAGGAACTGTATACAAAGAAACGTAGAACCAGAGTTAGAAAGAATTCCTTTAGTATTGAACAGGTTAGCTCTGTCTTTCCATTTGAAATTTTGATCAAGCAAAAGGACCCAGGATGTCCCACCTTTCCCTTAGTTATAGGAAAACACTGCATTCAGCAGGCCTTCCTTGATCTTGGGACTAGTGTAAACCTTATTCCATTTTATATTTATGAGGACCTTGATTTAGGAGAAATTAATCCCATAGGATACAACTTCAACTCGCGGATAGATCCACCAAAACTGTTAGGGGTACTATTGAGGATGCGATAATTAAGGTGGATGAATTTTACTTTCCAGTAGATTTTGTAGTCCTTGATACACCATCAATTTCAAATGTCCATGGCCAAATCCCCATTATTTTATGTCGACCTTTCCTATCTACTTCTAATGCTATAATCAATTGTAGAAATGGAATAATGACCCTAGCATTCGGTAACATGACCTTGGAACTGAACATTTTTAACGCCTTGAGGCAATATCAGGATTCTGCTGAAGAGTGTAATATGATAGGTACCATTATCTCTAAACATTCTAGGGACGACCTCTTAGAGGATTGTCTAGATGACGACATCATTGGTATTCATGAGTCAATCCTAAAAGACTTTTCAGCTGTTCTTGAAAATATTCCTCCTACATATACTTCTCCTCATCGGTATACTCCCAAATTTGAGTCAGTCTTTATATCTTCAAACCCCCAGTTCCTTCTATTGTGTCACCACCAAAGCTTAATCTTAAAGTACTTCTGGATAATCTAGGATATCAGTTCCTCGGGCCTAACAAAACTCTTCTCATTATCATTTCATCTTCATTGGATTTTGATCAGGAAAATAAACTCCATTCTGTACTAAACACCCACAAAGAAGCAATTAGATGGTTAATAGCAGATATAAAAAGAATAAGCCCATCAGTGGTTATGCATAGGATACACTTAGATGAAGGATCAAAAACATCTCGAGAGCCACAATGGCGTGTGAACCCTGCAATGAAGGAGGTAGTAAAGGCGGAAGTTATGAAGCTTCTTGATGCGAGTATTATTTATTTTATCTCAGACAGTTCTTGGGTAAGTCATGTCCAAGTAGTACCTAAGAAATCAGGAATTACTATCGTCAAGAATGCAGACAATGAACTAGTACCCACCCGCACTCTGACAGGATGGCAAGTTTGCATTGATTACCAAAAGCTGAACATGTCTACCCAAAATGACTATTTCCCATTACCATTCATGGATCAAATATTAGAATGTTTAGTTGATCATTAATTTTACTGTTTCCTGGATGGTTATTCAGGATATAACCAAGTTTTAGTTAGCCCCCGAAGACTAAGATAAAACCACTTTTACTTGCCCATTTAGAATTTTTGGCTATCGTTGCGTGCATTTTGGCCTACGCAATGCACCCGCAACCTTTCAACGGTCTATATGAAATATTTTCTTAGATATTGCAGAAAATTTCTTAGAGTTCTTCATGGATAACTTTTCCATTTATGGCTCCACATTTGATGAATGTCTTCTCCACTTAGAATTTCTTTTGATCCGTGTAAATAGAAAAATCAAGTCCTAAATTGGGAAAATTATTATTGGTAGAGTATAAAAGTAGGGTGATTGGTCATTGGTACTGTGTTTAAGGAAGAAGTATAAAATTATTAATGGTAAACAATATAGACAGACGTGATGATAGTAGAAGTTATCGCTGTTACCCAAAAAGACTTGCTTGCAGAGATAGGAGGGATGGCTGATACGTGTTAGAAGGAGCCATCATTTTGAAATCTGAGGAAGAGTATAAAAACTCGTACTTCTCTCCCATAAATTATTAGCAGTTGTAGAGAGAGAAAAAAGTGGTACAAATCCTATTTCTAAAGAGAGGAAGCATTTGAGTTCTGAGTTGGGCTGAGAGAAAAGGGTTCATTGGGTGAGAGAAAGCCTGTAGAAAAGCGATGATGATGGTTAATCACTGCAAGACGTTCGGGTAAAGCAGAAGATTGTTGTTCTTCAAGTACAGGTTGGTGATATGTTTCCCTTTTTATTTTCTTTTTGCTAGTAATTTGTATGGTGGTATCGGTGTATCCTCTTGGATTGGGGATTCAAAAGTTTGATAATGTAGGGTTTTTTATTGTAAAAATCTATGGATAAGTGATGAAAGAACTTTGAGATGTAAAAGCTTTGACATACAGGAATAGACTGTAGAGAAAGAAAATGTTTGTTTGGGGAAGAAGAGGGAAAACTTGAAATAATTATGTTTTATTTTATGGGAAATTGTAAAGTAAACATGTAGACGGGGTAAAAATATGTGTGGGGCCATTTTTGCTGTATGTGGGGTTTAATATGAAAGTATAGATAGTGAAAATATTTTTTTTGTATCTATAGGTCCGTTATGCGTTCTAAACCTAGTATTCCCATGAGTAAATGGGTAGTGTTTACATGTTCGAAGGAGACATCCTCGTCGGGGAGGGAGGATGAGTGTGAAGATACTATAAATACTATAGAGGGGAGTGGAAAAGTTGGGGAGCTAGTAAGATAGAGATAGAGATATAGGATAGGGGCAAGAAAAATAAAATATTTGTTATATACACCGAGGGAGTAGATATAGGGAAATAATTTTTGAAATATAAGAAGAAATTACAAGGGAATGGGGGAGTTACCTGATGGATCAAGGTCTCTGGTTTAGGGCTTATATCCCTGGGAAATGGGAGGAGGCGGTATACTACCAAGTCCCATGCTTGGAGAAGTAGAAGAAGGAGAGGGGGATTAGTGAGGAGGTGAATCTCTCATATTATAATGGCCTCAGGATATCAGGCCCGAGTGATGGGTTTTTATGCTATTTGAATTAGGTTATGTATGGCCTGAAGATTCCTATGACTTTCTTTCAAAATGGGGTCATGATTGTATTACAATGTTGCCACATCCAGCTGAATGGGAATGCCTATGAGATGATGAGGGTCTGTGAGATACTTAACAAAAAATGGAGGAAGGAAGGGACTGCCAAGCAGTTTAAAGCTGAAGATGTGCTGAAGTATTATAAATGGAAATATGTTAAAGGTCAGAGTAGTGGTTACCTGTATAGTGATTCATCTAAGCCAAATTTTTTTGACTTCAAGTCTGCGGGTAGACCATGGAATGACCACCTCGTATGGGTAGAGGGTAACTGTATACAGGTTTTAGATGAACCAGTGCTCGAACTGAACCATAAATATTATAACCCGATTAAGTAATGTTGACCAATCTTCAAATAACAATTCATGTCTTCGAACTGCTAAATAATATTTTGTTCTTTGTTTTGGTAGAACCCAATCCTTTCTCGGTGCCTAGCACGAATAGCCTGATCGACTGCATTGCTCAGGATTAGGATGAGCTAAATCAAGTACTTGGTGAGCCTGGTATACATAGGGATAAAAGGGTAGATTCCGTAGTACCCAAAGTTCAGCGAGCTCACGAGAAATGAGCTATGGCTGAAGGGAAAGCTCGCCTGACTGTGGATGATATTCTTAGTCATCCATCTCCTGCACCTCAGACCACCAAACAGACTACTCAGAGGTTGGGGATGTCAGCTCAGTAGAGTACCTCTGTTACTGGGGTGGTGGCCACAGAACAAGAGGTCGCAAAGACTATTTCAATAGATATGGGAATGAGGCTGGAGGGGAGTGCAGTTCTTCCTGCCGAGGCTAAGAAGAGATTTATTAAGAGAAAATGGCATGGGGAAGAGGGTAGTTCTCAAACTAATCCTCATGCTGCAGCTAAGATGAAAGAGTTGGAGCTAAAATATTGTTTGATGGCTGGGACGAATCCGAAGCAGCTCAAGGATGAGTATAACGAACATACTTTCTCGGTACATTCTTGGAATCCTTAATTGTCTTTGTATTTGGACTAAAAGCTATTGTGCTAAATTTGTCTTTGTGTATTTTTGAACGGGTAGCTCTCAATGCTACTAAAGGGGGCAACAAAGTGTCTAGACCCGAGGAGCCAGAAGTTTTGGTCGCTTTCGGTAAAGTTTGATGCTCAATCAGTTCATATGAAGGAGTTCAAAGCTAAGCTCAAACTAGAGAAAGAGAAGAGAACAGAGGATACAAAAATGGTTGTAGAGTTCACAGAAAAGTATGGCGAGTTGGCGAGCCGTGATGACCTTATGTCAAAATCAGTCAAAGTAATTTTAGTGGAAAAAGATCACTTCATCCAATCTTATTATGATTTTTGATTGAGTGAAGCTGATATGGAGTTAGGCCGAACCGGTAGATATAGTGAAATAGTTTTCCCTTCAGAGGTTGCGGACGAAGGGATTGCTGATGTTGTTGTTTTGCCTGAGAAAATGTTAAACCTTCTACCAGGAAGCGCCGAGCTAGTTCTATCTGTTGAGAAAACATTGGACCCTCTCACAGAATGTACTGAACCAGTTCCTCTTCCGGGGAAGACGTTGGAGTCTCCATCTGAGGTAGAAATCAACAAGAATCTCTAATCGTTCTGTGGTATTCTGTTTTGATTGATGCAATTCGCTTGATATGGATATGATTGTACTATGTATTATCATACACTGTTTAAGTTTGATTGATGCTTTGAAATTTTCTTTTCTTGAATGTCTGTATGATAGCAAAGTATTTGTAATATGTATAGGAGATAAAACGATTGAGAGAAACTAATTCTGAATTGGAGAGAACGTTGACTAGAGCGAGGGATTCCGTGGCTCGTTTTAAACATATACTTAATAAAACTGAATATGAGAGAAGGTAATTTAAGTTGAATTCAGAGAAAACTTTTAAAGAGTTATATGACCTCCAATGTAGATATGATAATATAAAAAAAGAAAGGGATGAGGTGTTAAGAAAGGAAGAAGAAAGGGGGGTATTAGTTCAAAAACCAAAAGAGTTGACCCATTTTAACGACCCGAGTAATAAGGCTAGGTGTCAAAGTATGTTGATAGCCCTGATATTGTATTTCGAAGTCGAAGTAGATAGTGAACAAGGTTTAAAAGAAGCATATGTTGAGCTTTTGAAGGAAAGAGGTATAGTTTCAGACACCGCTCGAGTTATGTTTTTAGCTCAAAAAGTACTTAATCGTCATAGTTTAGAGGCAAGGAAGTGTTCCACTCGAGCTAGTATGTCTGTTGTTTGGGGCGATGTATAACCTTTATCTGATGTGTTTGGCTTTATGTAGGATCAGAGGGCCATGTGAATTATATTTTTCAGATAAAGAAAGAGCAAATAGAGGTTCAGTAACAATTAGAGAGTGAGCTAAAGAAGTTGCAAGATGCAATATCCCAACATGTTGAGCAAAAAATGTCTTTAGCGATATAATTGCCGAAAGAGGTGACTGTTCGAATGAAGGTAGAAGCTGATGTGAGTGCGTTAGGTATATTATAAAAGGAAACGTGTCAGCGGTTGCATAAGGCGGATATGCAATTGAATGAGTATCTGTATCTGTCGCGAGCAAAAGTTACAGCTCGAACAGAGTATGAACGTCATATAGTAAGTGTCACTGATTTTTATGGGTGAGAACTGGCGAGGGTAGAGAGCGAATTTGGTAAGTTCGTAATAGATTACGGGAAGGATTTTGATGTTGAGAATTCCAAGGTTTAAAATATGTTGTTTACCAAAGATGAAGGGGAATGTGGTGGGGAAAAACATATTCCCAGGTCGAGGGAACAGTCCTCAGATGAGGAGGAGGAGGTCGTGAATCTGATACCCCAATCGCGGCGCAAACAACGTCAGAAGGAGGTGGTGACCTTTGTAGCTCTTATAAATGTTAATGTAACGAATAAAAGAGTTTGAGAGATAAATGGTAGTCCTCTCATATCTCCAAGAAACGAAAATAGGGTATTCCAGGTTTTACCGACCCTTTATATTTGTTAGATTTGTGTATACTGCTTTTTGAAAATCTGTTCATTGTGATAATAAATAGAACGATTTATCGATATTAATCAGATATCATGTTCTTAATTAATCTTTATAACTGTGATATGTAATTTATTTATATGAGTGAACTATTATAAATGTTACCTGTCATGACAGGAAGAATTGGTAGTTGTCCAAGGTCACTATGACACATTGCGTATTCGAAACGAACAATTGAACGCTGAACTAAAGTTATGTCACGGGGCACTAAAGAGTACTTCTGAATTAAAAGAAAAAATGAAGGTTAAGATTGTAAAAGAGGAAAGTACAGTAATCCGTATGATTGAGAAACTTCGAGAGAAAGAGGCTGAACTGGCCATTGAATTGAGAAAGATAGATGAATTAAAAGAGGTGATAATGTTAAAGTTGTAGGTACTTCTGAACAAGCTAGCCAACAAGGGGCTGCATTGATATCTGCTTAAACTCAAGTTATAGAACTATTGGCAGTGTTAAAGGAGGAGGGAAATAATGTGAAAGAGCTGCAATGTCAAGTAAATATGCTCGAGGCAGAGATAGCAAATATGCAAGCTCGTGCTCGTAATTATGAAGTATTGTGGCGAGTTGCTTATGTGATGATTAAAAAGATGGAAGATGTTCGCAATCAACAAAACGAAATCATTAATACAACTTGGAGCAAGGTATACATTCTAGAACATACTGTTTAATCGCGAGATCTAGATAACTTAGAGTATAAAGCGGGGAATATGGATCTGCGTGACCAAATACCAAATGAAGGCGGATCTGTTTAAGGTGTGATAAGTCTTGACGATAGTACTGTAAATAAAATGTACCGTAAGGTTGAAATGTAGGGGCAATGTCTATGGTTTTCCATATGGATAAATTCATTAGTGTTAGAATCTCAGAAAACTGACGTGTTTAAAGAAAAGAACTGGGGATAGACGCTGTGCACATATGGAGGCTATGCTGAAGAAGCTCAAAGTAACCTTAGTGAGCTTATTCTGTCTAAACTGTAAAAAGTGAGGTAGGGTGGAATGCCTAGATTGATATGACAATAGTTATTTCGTTCTTTGTAGCGTAGTTAAATTGATTGGAAGTAGAAAGTAGAACTGCTTATGACTAGTTGCCTGTACAAGATGTACAGTATGAAATAGGTTGGTTTCGATCTTAGTATCTAGATCCCATGGTGTCACAAATTGGAGCCCTTAAGAGAGTATGATTATGAAAGACAAAAATTATTGTGGGTAAGATTCTAGAGTTTAT